>OX403584.1:10000000-11373262 GCA_948107665.1 Lomographa bimaculata
AAACCTCTTTTCTCAAGCATGTGATAGAAATTGAACTAGCAACCGAGATATGCAGGCCGCCTCCAGGACCGCAGATCTACCAACGGTTTAGATTGCAGTGCGATGGGCGGGGCGGTCAGCACGTATCGTAGCGTTCACAGTCCGAAGTGTGTTTATTACAATATGTAGTATGTGTATATGTATGTGTGATGTACTGGCAGCCGATAAACACTCTGGCGAAATACATTTTTCAAGAACAAAAGCATAAAAATGGTGTATTTATTTAAAATACGACGTTACGCAGCTATTGACGACCATTGCACAGAGAACGCGTTAAAGTCGAGTGTAAAGTATGTATCATAAATTCACATGAAAATAAACATAACATATATAACATAATAACTACATTATTAAACTAACGATTAATTAATGTTAGGCCTACAAGACCAGGTCCCAACAAGCACCGAGGACGTATTAGATGGATAACCAATACAATACAAAATATGATTAGTTCTCTCAATGAACCTAGAAATTGTACGATAATATATTTTAAAAATATTAGCAGCCCGTAAATAGTGAAATGAATAATGCCAACGAGATAGAATCAAGATTGTGCTTCGAGCAATCGTTGGTTCACCGCTTAGTTAGTTTTAAAGTTATTTCCTCGTTATCTTAGCTTCATTGATAATTGGCAATTAGTTTATTAGATTTATATCAAGCGAGTAATCGATCGCATGATAACCGGGTACACGATTCTAAAGTTAAATATATTTCTCTTAAAATCTTAAATATATTTATATGAGCTTCTTTATTATATTTTTTGGGAATTTTATTTGTTTAATAAGCTAAAATCTAAAAGATATTCTATTTACGACTACATGATCTCAAACTGAAACGGACGGATGGAGGTATTAAAAATTTCATTTATTATTTTGAGTAACCTGGGTTAAAATATGATCTAGATACTAATAATTAATTAAATTTTTCGATTATTCGGATATTCTTAACGACTAAAATGTTTATTTATTGAATCTAGAACTCCGCGTAGGTTAATAAGTTTTAATCAAGACGACTGTTCTTAAGTAAAATAATAAAAGATATTTTTTTTCTAATCTCGCAATGAACAATTCTTTTGGAGTGTATAAGCTCAAAATTTTAAGATATATGTCGCAATCACAAAGTATTTTGACCCTAAGTAACTTTGCAAAATTATTGTAATGTTAGTAATTTTAAGTATACCTTATATTTTTATTTTCATTTCTTTATTAATTCTTGCTTTTTGAGTACATTTGGCAAATGACATGCACGCCAAAATTGTAATGCATATCGGAAAATTTCCTTGTTGTACTTTTAATTTTAATATGTGTTATGTGGAATTGCTATGTTAAACAAATAAACCTAAGGCGCCAAGGCGATGAGATCAAAAAGTTTTTAATGATACGAAATTGCCTGAATACAATGCGGCGGACGTTCGTTCAATTCTATAGTTTGCCTACGACACATATAATCTGAAAAACAAATCGAAATGTTGTCTCATTGTGGGTGAAAGGTTTTTAAAATTAATGTTCTCATTCTTTTAAGTTTTTTGTTGAATGATTACTTTTATTATTATAATGGCATATACAAGTTAAAGATGAAGTACTGAATCACACTATATAAATGGCAATAATTTCGACACAGTTCTACTTTGTGTACTATACTCACGATCACGTAGAAACGTTCCAATATTAAATTAAGGAAGCCTACAAATCGAATTGTTTTGATGGCATTTGTATGTAAATTACTTAGATAATTTTTGTTTACTATGCAAACTTCAATCTCATACTTGTATTAAAGTGAAAATGCTATTAGATGGCTGATAATAAATATAGCTGATATAAATAGGAGTTGTATTTCCAATTAAACTCCTTTTGTTTTTAAAGACACTTACTAGATTATAGATTATGTACCTGAAATATCATACAATGATCATGATTGTCAAATAGAATGTCCATTAGATTTGTTTTGATTTTATTGACAAAAACATAATTTATTTGATTAAACAAATTTTGTATAAATAAATCACGATAATTGGAATCAAAAGCAATTTTACTGCGGGGTCAGTTTTACAAAATGGTTATGTATCCGGTTAGAATACAAAATTAATATAATTATAAGGGAAATCATAATTCATTTCCACCATTGGTATTGAAATGTAGTACACGTATGGAATATTTGATATCAAATAAATAAACATCATCCAATTTAGTTCACGAAACTCAAATTATCCTTGATCAAAAAATATGCTAGAACGCATCAAATCAAATACCTCTTTGAAAATGGCCCTGTATAATTGATAAAATAATAATTTTCGTACACTTAGGAAAATGTGAAAAAGTGGTTATTAACTCGTACCAAAAACAATAAAAAAATACTATAAGTATATTTTTTTATGATATGGATCGTGAATACGCATGAGGTGAACTCCATTCTGAAAAACTCCAATCATGTGCAGAGCCTCATGTGTGAATGTTCATGTTTTGTCACCATACGTCATAGTGGGCAGGACACATTAATTGAAGAGGCTAGTTTTAAAGCTAATCTGTTTGTCTCTTGCTTCAAACGGCTATCGTTAATGGATGGAAATAATGTAAAGTCCTTGTTTCATCAGGTATGTTTAAGTTTATCAGATTTCAATTTGGGTAATTTTAATTTTGTACTTTATTATTTAATGAAAATTTTGTATAAAGTGAACGTTAAGCTTTCACTCAACATTGACGTACTGAAATAAAATTTGGCAGTTGGTTGGACAGTATTTTTATTTTAAAACGTAGGAATATAATATAAAAATAAGCCTGAACTTGTTCTTTTGATAAATGGTAGTAAAATGGAATACTGAAAATAGTTTATATCATCTACGTTTTCGTAGTCGTTCCACAAATATTATATGCTTTTGTTTAACTGGTATATCTTATAATCTGGTCAAAGGTAATTAAGGAGATAGGCCTTCAAGGATAGCTAGCAGAACTGCGTTTGGAACTTGGCTACAGATTTGCGAACTTGAGAGTTCAAGTAAATAAACTTCTTGTCAAGCCAAAACTTTTCATAAATCCGAGCTCTATTATAGTCTAAGGTAAAATATGTATTAATGTACAGCTGTAGCGATCTTAATGTTACCTTTATAAAAAGCTTAAGCACGTGGTAATATTTAATAAACCATGACTGCCGATCACTAAAAATTATAGACAAATAACAGCATTTTGCTTTCATTGGCAATTAAGTTATAAGTATGATCGAAGATGTTTTGAACTGCCCGCTAGTGGTGTTGGTTAGACGGTTGCCTTTTGCTTCAGCTGGGACGGGATAACACTTTTTTTCATAAGCGCACATGGTAAAATCAAAAAATGACCGCTGATCATTACAAATAACCGACAATAACAGCCTTGAACTATTTTTACTATAAACAACTGTTGCAATTTTGTTTTATCAGTATTATTGAAACCGTATATCATGATCAGACAATCATTAAATCACATTTACGTGTTGTCAAGATATTTATGCTACCTGTTCGTATCCGACGTGACTTAACGAATGTTGTCACGACTGACAACTTGAATCGACAGATTAAGCTTGTCAGCGACGGTTTAACATAGCATGATAGCACTCTGTACCTATATTTTAAAATAGATGGCCCGCCCGGCATCGCTCGGGCGGATAAGTAATAAACAAAAATATAGTAATATCTAGTCGACTTGATATCTTCCTTCTCATACAGATTGGTACTTGTAATAAGATAGATATTTCTATATTTTTGACAGCTATGATACACGCAAAGGGAGTCGCCGAAAGCGCAGCGCAGCTGCCTTCCGTTGTTCTACAATGTATGAATTTATCTCAGTGTTTAGTAAGTATACGCCGAAAAAGTTATTATGCTTAATTAGCTTATTATGGCCATCACAAATACTTTAATTTTACACTGAAAACTTTTATGCCTATATAACATAGTCTAGTCAAGGATAGTCTTGCTATCTGTTAGGGCAAATAAAAATCTAATCTCTACTTGTAGACCACATTACCTTTTAAGACAATATTAAAATTTCCATGAAATGTTAGTGTAGATTATATAAACGCATACGGGATATTAAATTATATCTTTTATATAACAACCGAATTATCTCGAAATAGCGTCGCAATATTAGATGAATGTAACCCTAATTTTGTACGCGTGTTAAATGCGTATTAGTAAATCAAGAGAGTTTGTTGATACGTGACTCTTTCAAGAGAATTCCAGAAAAGATTTTTTTATAAATTAAAATGTCGCCTTTTCAAATTAAAATCTGTTCATTTTTAATTGAATTCGCTCATGATAATTCATATATTTTTTTGGATAGGCACACCATTTGACCTATAAATATCTCACCAAATGGAAAGTTCCATGCGGCCGAAGATGTCATACTTGCGTAGCAGATACCTATTCACACTCTGATGATTTAAACACTCTCAGATCATACCTATTGACCGGCATTTTAATTGCCATAAGATTGAATCCGTCAACTACAACTAAATTGATCGTTTCCTTGAAATCCGAAGTCTGCGAAATGACAAGCGATATTAGTAGCGCTACCCGTGTTTTTCCGTTCTAGTGTTTTACAAATAATGGACGTGTCTGATAAGAGCCTATAATAGATATATATATTATTTATTTATAAAATCCACAGCCCTTAATTAACAGAGTTTGATTAATTTGATTTATAACTAAGGCCTATAACGGATTCAATTTTTATTAATATTACTTTATTATAAGACAGTCATATTACTCTTACTGTTATGTATGAATTTATTATACTTAAATTGATGAAGTTTGAAGCTACATAAATTAATAAAAACAATATTATAATTAATGCATTGGTTTGTGTGTGTGTGTGGGGGGGGGGGTGAGAATTTTGTGTGTGCGTGGGTAAAGGGTGTGTGTAAATAAATCGGAACGATGAATTATGAATGCGGATTTGTGGAAATAGGCATAGGAATATTGCACTTACTTTTTTAAAACTTCATCAAATTATGCAGGCGGGTTCTTCTTTATTAAACACTAGCAATCCGAATCAGCTTCACGCGAGTGCAATTTATGGTGAATTGAAAAAATGTTACATATACACCTTGCACTGACAATTACGAACACAGCAAAAAGAATCAATCAAATCGGTCGAGCCGTTTTCGAGTTTTTGTGGGACCAACATATGTCAATTGATTTGTATATATATAGTAGATTATTATATTATTAAATGGTTACATTCTATAAATAAAATTAACTAGTATAGCTAGTCTTCAATAAAAATTGAAATATTCATTTTGTGAGTGATGTGGAGGCGATGGACCAACCGCGACCCAATTCTTCAATTATCCGCATTAAGATGCGGCTGTGAGAGTGAATAAGTATCTAAACTAGTTTTAAGAAAAAACTACAAATGAATAGATTTGTTCAGACATATTTTGGTAAAGTGTGTCACGTCAAAAGTACGCTTTTTTGTCCTCATGTGGCATATCACCTATTAATCAAGATCATATTTTAAACTTATTTTATATAATACAATGATACAGATTTGACATCGCACGGAATGTAGCGATGTCGGAATAAAAACATTTCCCAAAATTATATTCTTAAATTACCTATTCAAAGCTAACTTTAAAACTCAGGATTGCATTGTTTCTCTCAGTACTGATGAAATGCAACGTGGAATACATTTATAGTATTGATATTAACAACCATCGAAAATCTATAACGTACTTGGATGGTTATTCATTCCCAAAAGTCTTTTGGGGAGACGTAGTCACGGATCCGATGCGACGTAAAATTCATTTTATGTCACAGTCACAGGATCACCTACGAGAAAGGAGCACTTTGCAAACGGAAAAGCCCATTTACATATAAAATGTGGTAGCGAAGTACGAATACTGTCCATAGATATAGACTGTTACGTTCGTTTCACTTATATTAACACAATAAAAGGCGAGAGTTACAGCGAACTTTCGTAACTTCCTGGAAAAGTGCCTTATTCAAATAAATCAGATGAAAATAACATAACAATAAGATAAAACTCAGTAATACTGACTTGCCTAAAATGTATACTGGCCTACTAAATACTCCCAGATTATATCGCTAGGGAACAAAGACGGGTGCAATGCGGTTACCTGTGTCAATTCGGCAATACCTACGTATTATGCTTTACGTAAATAATTGAAATATTCATTTACTGTTGCAAATTCTGTTATTTAATAAACAAGAGCTTATCTGGTTATGCGGTAGACACAAAATAAAGATTATTACACACGTTGTATTGTTGACCGACATCTATTATTATCTTCAGTATTAAATTATAAACAAATACACATTTCACTTCATGAGCCATCTGAAAAGTAAGGAAGAATAAATTTTACATTAAAAGACCAACCGTCTAGAGAAAAACAAAGATGAAAACGACGTAGCCAGGAGAACGGATGTCATAACAAGCGTTCGCGAGTCGCGCCCGCCGGATATGATGCAGATGTTAATAAACCGGGCACATAGTACCTACAGTCACTATTAAGAAGCTGTTTTGTAAACATATAGAAATAGAAAGATAATACTGGGATAATCTGAACAAAATGTGTTTAGCATAAAGGTCTAGTTCCTGGATGACCGAGGTTTGCTCGTTAAAACGACGTTTTCTAAAAATAAAACCTAGCTAGTTCGATTTATCGCCCCCGAAACCCCCTTCAAACTACATTTTATGAAAATCGGAGCCGTTTCTGAGGATACAGATTATTATATAGAGAGAATTGCTCGTTTAAAGGTATTAGATAACCACCTCCACGAGAGAATAAAACAGCTTCCTATGAATCTGTTTGAATCTGCTTTAAAAATTTGGTAACTGTAAATTTGTTCTATTGTTTGAAAGAATATTGCCTTTATTTTTTTGACAATTTGTCGTGTTTTTATTATAATTATTGTAGATTATGTATTTTGAATTGTAAATATCAGTAAATAATGAAAAATATGTATGATCTATGTAATCATATTTTGTGACATCGGACGCCTGAGATGGGTCAACTTTACTAACATTGCCTGCAATAAGATCTAGCGAATACTAACACTACAGTTTTTGCCAATAAAGAATTATACCATCGTATCTTATAAAAATAAATATGATTGGGTACGCCTCAAAACTAGTAGTACGCAGATCTTTTCAAAACCCAAATTACTCCCTCCTCAGGCTCTCATCAAAATCGATGTTCAGAAGACACAAATTTAAATACTTCACGCGGTGTTGTGAGCTATGTTATGAGCATAGTCAACATTATTTCGTGGGAATTCTGGTATATCTGGGACCTGCGCTATGTTTAATACAAAGTCGACGAAACAGTGTGGCTTAACTTTGCCTTGTTGATATGAGAGAATGATTATATAAGTAAGATGTTCCTCCAGTAGTAATCAAATGTCAATTATTTTCAAGAATGACCTGACCTGACATTTATCTCATATCCGCTGTGAAGTGATTTGCTTCTGCATTTCTCATCCGTACAGCGAAGAATAGAACTCACTGCCCGCGTCTTTGTTCTCCGTAAGGTATATTTTAGGAGTCTTAAAGTCTAGAGTGAATAGGTATCTTCCAGGTAGATATGCCATGCTACATCTTCGGCCGCATCATTACTTTCCATGAAGTGAGATAGCGGGTAAATGCTTACCTATCTAAAACGAAAAAAAATTTTAAAACAAGAATGAAAAGAGCATCAATACGTACATTATGATCGTGTTTGATAATAATTAGTCTAACATGTAAACGCCTTGGGACATAATTACAGACATTGATAAGTAAAACGAAATTTCTTAGAAAACTCGAACAACATCGTTTCAAGTATGAGATGTTCACGAAGCTTGTCTATGAAAAGTTATAATCTCAAATACCTTTTGCCCCTGAGAGGTAGTTGAGATTCGAAAACTTTTCAGTTTTTCTGAGTATTATCATTGAGCCAAGCTGCCACGCAGAGCAGGCCAACACAAACTTTTCGTTTAAAGTATTTGAATAGCGGCTGTCCTAAACCCTAAATTTTCATCGCTGTTTTAATGAACATTTAAATCATATTACCAAAAAGGTTTCACCCGGAATTCTGATTGCTTTCAACGCTTAGAATTTTTCACGTGAATCTCTTTTTTTGATCTTAATATTCATTGGTGAGAGAAAATCGCAAGATCACTGTTACTGGCGTAATCATTATTCGCGTCGATTACGGTTTGTAATTGTACCGTAATAACACTTGGAGCGCGGTCTGCCCGGTCGATTGTAACTGATTAATAAGGTTAAAAACGATGTTCAGTCAGGCCAGTACTTGGCATGACACCTGACTGACTATACAACCAGTGTGGTAATGGGATTTACGACTGGTTGTTACCGTCCTTGGGACAGCCGGGCTGCTAATTATTATAGGGCATTTGAGCCAAGGTACATCCTACATTATTAGTCCTCACTTATAATGAGCTCATAATCTATCAATGTACGAATACAGAAACTACTCCGTCAGTATTTTTATGGAGTTATTTATTTATAAGAGTAATTATATGTACCTAATATGTTGTAGTAGCTGTATAAAAAGTTTTTCATCGTTGTTGAAATACCTAAACAGATACATGCAAATAGTTACTGCTTGCGAAATAAGTAATTTTATATTCATTTACCGTGCACTTGGTAAAAATTATACTGGAAACCAATAGTCGGATTGTTGAAGGTTACTTGGGGTTATATAAATTTTAAAGCAAATAAACTGATTTCTTAAATCCTACTAATTTTATAAATCCGAAAGTTTGTGTGTAAGAAGTGTGTAAGTATGTTGGTTCCCTCTACACGCTTTAATGGCTGAACGGATTTGGATGAAATTTGGAATGTACATAGATTATACCTAGGATTAACACATAGGCTACTTTTTAACTTGATAATAGCGGGCGAAGCCGCGGGGCACGGCTAGTTGTTCATAAAGCCAGTAAATTAGCTTTGACAATTTATGCTAAGATGTAATGTTTAGAAATGCGATTTTCTAAATATTCGCGCAATTAATGGCTGAAATTATGTAAAAGAAGTACAAACGTAAACAATCGCGGTCTGTTACAGAAACTAGCTAATCGTCTAACTCGATACGAGTAACAATAGAGACGTGATCCCAAAGTATTGTCGCAATAGAATAGCAAGGATTTACCAAGTCTCCGAATAAAACAACCTAGCATTTCGACTCAACCGAGTAAATGCCTTTGTAATCACATTGCAGGAACGTTTGCGGCCCAAAACATGAAATAAACTTTTCAGAGTTTAGTTAGTGTCAGTACGGTTCGCACATAATTCGTTTAGTAAAAGCTTTGACCGTTATGAATATATTTAAATAGAACGTGTTAGTCTTGTCACATACATTTTATTAGCTCTACTTTTACAATTATTTTTACCATTTAAGAATGTAATCTATTTTACATACTTAGCGTTCATGTTTTAAATTGTTCTGTTATTAGGTGCCGTGATATTTTGGATTTACTACTTCATACCCATGTTAACTGCTTGCTTGCTTGTCGTATTATAGACTAGTGGGCAGTCCTAGTGTCGAGAATTTCCAGGCCGCCTGAAGGCATCCGACATGGCTTAACGACTGTTGTCTTACGATTAACAACCGTGACCGACAGCTTACGCATTTTGAATGATTATCGGCTAATATTGAAAAATTGCTCTATGGCTAGTAAGCTATTAAAGCGTTTTAGAAATCATAATAATATTTCTCTGACCTTAGAACCTTAAATTGGTACATCTCTATTAAGACTCTTAATAGAGATGTACTAATAATTAATTAATAATACTTAATTTAAGAGGCAGCTCTCTGAAGAGTTTGGTCTTATGCTAACATATAACAACTAATTGTTATCTCCACTCTGATTCTTACTCATGTCATATTTTATCTTATATTATGTCATTCATTATCCATGTTGCCTTCGACATTTTATTTGCTTATGCGTCTTGGTTAGCATTGCCTATGTATAAGTAAATCGGAACTGTATCAGAAATTATAAAAGACTGGTATGGACACTTTATAGGACTAAATAAGGCAAAAGGAATGAAACTGGATAAGACCACCGAAGCCACAAAACATCTGTTTTTTTTCCTGCAAAGCTATAATCCGACACTTTCCAGTTTATCCTTTTTTCTTAGTCCTAGACCTTAAGTTCATCTTCTTCTACAAGGATACTGTCATCGACAAACAACATACTCCGTGGGTAGAAATCTTCTATTACCACCTGGAATCGAAACTGGACTTTTTGTAAAACTCATGAAGACAATAATCATCTAACAACTAGCCATACAATGTACTGTTTAGTCAGCGTATGCCGATAAAGCGGCCAGTTAGCAAAATTTGCTCCGACATATCTTACTAATACTATTATTTCGAACTGAAAACATACTTTTATCCCAACAAAACATAGCCTTTGACTATTAGTGAAAGAATTTTCAGAATCGGGTCAGTAGTTTCGGGGATTACCTTTTACATACACACAAACAAACTTTATCTCTGTAATATTAGTAAAGAAGTATAGATATCTTACTAATCCTACTAATGTTATAAATCCGAAAGTTTATGTGCAAGTATGTTTGTTCCCTCTTCACGCTATACCGGCTGAACGGATTTGGATGAAATTTGGAATGTACATAGTTAGCTTATACCTAGGATTAACACATAAGCTACTTATTCAATTGGTAATAGCGGTCGAAGCCGCTGGGCACGGCTAGTGTGTTATAAAACAAAAAATTTCACTTCACGAAACATATTTTTATCATTTCTTAGGTACTTTTTTGTGCTATAATCGTTTTTAGAAGCAAGTACTGCTTGTAACTCTCATATAAAAAACGAATACAATAGCCATAATTGAATAATGTTACGTATCTTAAGGAACGAAAGAGCTGAAGTTGACTTTCCACCCCCAGTTTGCTACGCTTAATCGACAACAAATGTATTTTGAAATCCCCGGATTTCCCGCTACTGACCACGCACTGACTGTCGGGATTCCTTGCTGAAATTTAATGAATTTTATTGCCTTTGCGTTTTATCGGCTGAAGTTAGTTATACCCGCACGATTTAATTACTGTATGAGACTGTTATTAAAGCCCGTTACCAAATTAGTTAAATATTTTCTTCGATTAATGTACCTATTCTATTATAATTTGATTGATTATTCAGATTTCAATGTGCCGTTATTCTAAACCGGAGCTTGCTTAAACGTTATTGGGTTAGATTAAGGACGTCTGAGATCTGTAAAATATACCAACCTTAAACATAGTTTAGATTTAGGTTCTAGCTCTAGGCTTTGATTATCCAGCAAGGGTTAATTTGTTCTGCTATGCCAGAGTAGACCCGGAAAGGCTTAGCACATGTCACACATCTCAATTATTTATATTTTTAAACCCCTGGTTTTTCTACGATGTCTTTTTTGAGAGATTACATAAACCATTTATCGCAAAGCAACAACAAGGTTAATAATCTTTGTAATTGATTAGCTCATTGGTGCGAGTTGATACTTCGCATTTAATTCGTTACGCCAATTTTAAAAGCCAAGAACGCTGTCTCTTATACGACGACGATAGTATAGTATCACTTGTTTAATTCTGACATTAGTTCAGTGATAGAACTTCATTTTTTTAAGAAGCGTATTATCAGTTGCCCCTATAAAATATATTGGGAGGCATTTAGAGACTAAACCATAATACTTTAAATTCTCAGAAGATATGTGTGGCTCAGAGCCAAAAAAGGCAAATGAAATGATATAAATAAATAATTATCAAAAGGGTTTTTTTTTCGCCCGTGAGGGGATATCGTTAAAGAGAACTTTGTAAGTAGAATACGACCGAACCGTTTTAAATAGATATTTGTTGGAATTGAAAATAACAATTTGGTTGTCACTAGTAAACATTTTAAATGAAATTAGAATAATTAAGTGACATTGACATTTTAAATGTACATACATAATGTACATACCTTTTATGGTATGTGGCATACATTTAGAATGTATTATACTGTACAGCCCATAAAATATTACAAATAGTTTGTATGTGAACTTTTAAATCACTACATATTATTAAAATATGAGTATATAAGTATAGGTGTGTATATTTAATAAAGGTTAAAATAAAATAGGTTAAACCATATTGTTCTCTCCATTTGTCCGAACTCGATAGATGTCCAAACTATGTCGGAATCAAAGAACACGTATAACTTCGAACAATTACTTACACAATTTGTATATTTATGGAAAATACAAGAGGTAAGTTTTTCACTCTGTCCTCTTACTGACTTTTATTGTAAGATTTAAATGCCTTAAATTATTAAGCAATAATGTTGGTAATATTCTCATCTAGTCAATATCAATAACCACAATATGATAGTTATATAAGGCATAGGTAATATTTAGATAAATACATTTTAACAGTCTTAAAAGTGTTTCATTGATTGAAGTACTTTTTTTTTTATTCATTTATTTTCGTCACAATTATTGTGCATTTAGCCCCTGACCAAAAAAAAATAATGTTTTAGTTCGAATACTATACTGGTCTTGACACCATTGAGCGTAGAGCCAAGAGACTTATTGGTAGCGAGCAGCTGACTAATTCAAAGCTTCAGAGCTTGTGTCATCGCCGCATGGTAGCCTGTCTCTCGGTTTTTTATCGGATACATTTCGGAGAGTGTGCTAAGGAACTGCACGATCTAGTTCCCCCATCCCCATTCTATCATCGGACAAGCAGACAAACTGCTAAGCGACACCGCTATATGGTGGACATTCCACAAATGCGCACTAAGCGTTTTGCCTCCACATTCGATCGGTGTTTCCTGATGAGTACAATATGGGAGTCTTCAAGTCACGAGTGAATAGGTATCTTCTAGGCAAGCTTGCTCCATCGTCGACCACATCGTCGCTTACCATCAGGAGAGATAGTGGTCAAAAGTTTGTCTATCTTGAATAAAAAAGTCATGCCCTAGTAGAATGGTAGAAACTTTACTAGAACTTCTATTGGAGTTATGAAACGGAAATAAAAATCACACTTTTCAACTCTGTATGCATAGATGAAAAAGCCGCATTTGGGTCGCCCACGTTGGTCAGCGGTCTTCCCAAGGCGGCCGCAGTACTCATTACTGTCGGGGCCGAAAGCCCATCTCTAGTCCAGGATGAGACCCAAACATTTTATCTATATTGTGTGCTATTATTGACCTGACCAGGACAACACCCCCTCCCCCCCCATTCATCTCAATCCGCGTTCTGGAAGGGTCACCCCCGAGGCCAATAGAACACAGACATGGAAAGGGCGATCCCAGCCCCAGGACGCGTATGCGATCGACCACGAGAGTTGTGCCCAACGTGGCCAACCACACCCCTCCTGACCACGATTAGGCTGTTATTTGCGTAACACGCGACCTGTATGTTTGCGGGAAGCGTAGTTCCGTGCGGGAGGTTGTTAAAGGAGTTGGCTATTAGAACTCGTACTGTGTCTCGGCTGATTTGCCTGCCTGAACATTGCATTTACACAGGTATAATAATATGGTGATTATACTAAATGACAGTTTCCAAGCAGCGCTGTCAAGTAAATATTGTCTTTAATATTACATAGATAGTCTCTACCAAACTCAAATTACTCTAAAAAAGATACGTTAATAGTCGAGTTCAATTTCCATGACTATAGTCCAACTATACTACAGTGCTATAGTGCTTTAATTGAAAAAGAAATACGCCTTTACGCTTTTTTTACATCTTAGCCTTATTAACCTTTGTTGAAAACAAGATGTACCTAGATAAGTTAAAATCAGATTTTGTAAAATGGTTCAATAAGCCTAAATTACCGATTAAATATTTTCACACTATCTACACAGCAATACTTTATGTAAGTTTTGTTGCGCCTGTTACTTTCAAAGTTATCACAAAGTAAAAATAAAATGTAGGTATAGGCACCTGAAATAAAAGGGGGCGGCCCATTACCGGTGAATAATGGCACCTACTCAAGAAGTTGTTCATACAACGGAGCTCGAGGTCGAGTATCGCCTCGAGGGCTAAACAGGTAATAACGCTTCCGATACAGATACTAAAATATACCAGGGTAGGTATATTTATGATATAAACATATAATAAATCTGTAGAGGGGTGTGTCGTGTACCTGTACTAAACCCATCTAACGAAAACATGTTTATAAGAGTTTATGGAAGTTTTATTTCCATTTCTAATAGTCTAGCATTTGACCGGTATCTAATCGTGAGTGAAGTGTGTTGAGGGTGAGTGATAAAAGCTAAATATATAGTTTATGAAATTGTTGTGTGTCGGATAATCTGAGGATGTCACCACCGTCAAAGAGCGATAGAAAAACTTTGTAACCGTTAAAATTAAGTTATTTTGTATGTTATGTTGTTTTATAAGTTATTTGCAGAATTATATCAATGTGATGATAGATATGCGCTAGTTTATAACATAATATTTGACTCTAGACCTTAAAGTTGTGACTTCTTAAAGCTAGAACAAGTCTAGAAAACGATGCAGCTACTAAAGTTTACATTTTCTTATTGTATGGTACTTCATTAAATACAAACAAAAATAATAGGAATGTTGAGCAAGTAAATGATGCATAAAATTATCGGGGTTAAAAGTGCCTAATACCCAACGTCAGGTCCCAATAAGTGAATCCTTGTGGAGTAGAAAGTGCCGAGACAGAGAGTACAGCAAAACCGATAGCAAAGCATTCTACACTGTGAGTCACGAACCGAAGCAATTGACTTCTTGGCCACGGTCGGAGATTCCATTCATCTCGCACAATATAAGAAAAGACGTAATCATGTCGAGAGAGGAATCACGTCCAACGAGCTACAGCGCCGGAATTCCGTCTGGCCCGACATGCCTTGCAGTCTTCACTGTTAATAATTTTCTTCGCGAAAAAGAAACTTTTATGTCTATGAACCGCTATGCTCACTTTTTTGACTGGAATTAGGATAAGAACTCGAAACAATTCTTTCTTTTTTTCCTTATATCCAATAGGGCACAAAAATGTTTAGAGAATTACAGTAACAAAGTCGTGTGAAAATGTGTAAGGCAAATTGGAAGAAATGGAGGCAATTTTCGACCGGATCAAATACGTTGCTGGTTTTAGTTTATGAAACATTTTCGGCACTTTTTATACTATATTCAAGAATATTCAGCAATTATTTACTAATTCGTAAATAATAAGGGGGAAAGAAATTGCTCTTGAGGCGGTAATTATTTACCGCTAGCCGAATTGAGGAAAAGTGCCTAGCTATACTAAGCTGCATTTCTAAGTTGAATAGAGATATAATTTTATTTTGTGTTAAATAAGAGACAACATTCTGGTCACTTGTCGCCTCGAACAAACTTAAGGATAAAACTTAAAGATTTTTCCTAAAAAAAAACTTGAAGTCATATTTGAACGTTTTATAATATATTAATTTAATTTTTAATTACACGTATTTATTGTTCACTTATTACATTATAAAAGTTTAAAGCTTAGACATTTTAATGTGTTTTTTTTTATTATAAAAGAATAATAAAAAAAACAGAATTTCACAGACTTTTGTATATTAAGTATTTGTTCATTATTATACGTGAAACATTTGAGCGTTTGAGCAGAGGAGAGAAAACTCTAGTGTGGGGGCTATTTTTGATGGCGTGTTTTTGTGCTTTTATTGCTTTAGACACCTCGCTACAGACATTTTCAATTTTATTTAGACTACCCAGTTTGCGCAGTGGACAAGTCTCTGCCCTCTACGCCGTGAGCCTTGGGTTCGATTTCCGACAGGAGCTCAATTTTCCTTCCCAATGGCGATTTGTACTTCTGTTATGGATGTGATTGTGTGTGTGGTATGTAAATGTTTCTGCACCCACAATACAAGTCTTTGAACTTAGTGTGGAGTATAAGTATGAGTACATTTATTTTTTTGTTGTTATGTTATTTTCCTTAATTAAGTTTGAAGCCTCGTTTCTGAGGAAATAATACATTGTTAGTTGGTATTTTTTGATAAAGATACCATCCCTATTTTGTTGGGGATCGTCTGCTTTTGAAAACGAAGTACGATTCGATTATAGAGGATGCAACCCTTTATCCTTAATTACATTATTATTAAATATGGTCATTGCTTACAGATTAGCGACCAAAATCAACTATGTATTTGAAAGTTTTAAAAGTACTCCAAAAAGATGCTCAAACGTAACCTGATCTAGATAAGCTTCGGAGTCGTTACCAAGCTGGACTTTCAAAGATAAAGTAAAACTTTTCGATTCGGATTCAGAACATTTCGCAAATAGACGTTTTGGAGTTAGTGCAGTCTTTGCGACGATCGCGAATGTCCCGGGTCCAACTCAACTGAGCAAACTACAAACATGTAGTTCTTTGTAGACTTTATGCAGTGCGCAGAGTCCACGTTCATTGAATTTCTCCGGTACTTCTATTTAGTCGAATCAAAGTGTGTCTGATATTGGATACTGAACAACTTGACACATGTGTAGCTTTTCATCTTCTGTATTTAGCTTGATCGTTAATTACGTTTTAATAACGATCAAACCATTAAGTTGCAATTAGATCATTGTGAGTTTAAATGTGATTCTGTTCTCAAAACGTTTTTACCCAGATTTTTATCTGTTTTTAACTATAATCAATTAAGATATTAATCCACGTTACCACGTCAGATCTTTCTTTAATTTATTTTCTCGAATGCACCTATAAAGATGAAGTTAAACAAGAAATCTCCGTTTTCATAGTGATTTTTTTAAGCCTTTTTTTTATTTTATAACTGAATAATGACAATATCTCGAATCAATTTAATTACAAGTTTAATTGCATTTTATTTTTCAACCCGAAACCAATGTTTTATTTTGTTGTTAGTTAAAACTTTTCAATATACTTTGTATTCCTATAAACACAACACAGTTTTGGGCTTCCAATACTGTATAAGGTTATATAATATTCTAATAAAAATAATAAAGTACTGTGTTAGACCTCAGTAACACTCGTAATATAACTTATAATAAGCCAACGATTGTTGATTAGAAAGGTTCTGATTTTCCTCCTAAAATATACGTCAAAATGCACATAAATACACGTCAAAATACATATCTAAAGTGCTTTTACTACAGGGAAATGAGGACGTAACACACCTGAGTAAAACGGATAGCACCGATGTAATTTTGAAGGTGTTCGTGAAATAAAAAATGGTAGTATGACGAGATATGAAATTGCAATGAGGCAGTTGCCGTCTTAGGGGACACGGGCGGCCACGTATCCTATGTACCTACGATATCTCCTTCATTACCCTCGCGTCAACCCTCCTCCAACTCACGCCGCCCGTCATCGCTTCCATTTTTTTACGGATATTATACTAACATTAAGATTATGACAGCAGCACCAAACGGCTGCATTCTTACAATGATAAATGACTGAATCCATTTCGTATTGACGTATCAATCTCAACATCTTTTAACTCTCAGTCAATAGTTTCGTTATGGAAACCATCCATCATTTATACATATGAATGTGTTTGAACGTATTTTACTATGTAATAGACAATAAAATCCTATAGAGTAACAGTATAAATCAAATTCTTACGATAAATACACATTCCAATACAAAACATTGTTTTTGAAGAAATTCTAGACAAAGTTTAAAACTTAATATAACTTATTCATTTAGTCCACACCAGGCTCTAAATAATTTAATTCATGTAGAAAGTCCTTTCGTGTTCGCGCTGTTAAAAATGTTGCAGCTGCAAAGCAGTGAGTTTCTACACCATTATATATTGGTGTATCTCTAATTTTTAAATCTTTTAATCAAACAATAGGGGTGTAGGCAGGTGGGAGCTATAGCATCTCAACACTGAAACGCCCACTCACTGACAAGACCTACCACTTAATAAACTAGCTTTTCTTCGAAGTCTGACTCTTTTTAACTTTCTTCATACCTAGCAAATGTTATTTAAATTTCTATACTACATTCTAATATTATTATAATATATTTATGATTTTTTTTTTGACCATTTTATTTACCTCCATAGATTTTTTTGTAGGAACAGTAAACATTCCGAAAGTTTGCTTGTCAATCGATTTATCCAATTGACACTGTTGAAAAACATGAGATTGTTTGCGTTTCCTTTTATATTCACAATTATATCCTAGTCTGTAATATTTGAAAAATATTTTGATTGGTTTTATAGTATCGTTTCCACAGCAATTGTTTTTGTAAGCTATCACAATAAACTTTTCACAATAATTAATTGAGTTGCTCATCGAGATAGTACCCTTCAAGTTTTTATTATCTGATAATTAACGCGAACTACGCCGCGATGGTTGTTATGCCGCATCGCGGCAAATAACTTTAAAGATTTCTTTTAGTTTGAAACTGTGTGATAGTAGCTCTTCCTGTTTCCCTAAAACCGTTAATACAGAGAGACTTTTAGTTTCGGTTATGTCTTTGTGGTGTAATTTTAACTTGATGCCACTATGATAAAAAGTTTGTAGTTACATACGTTTTGCGATATTAAAACATTGGTATACGCACTTATGGCATAGGTATACGTATACATGCGTGTGCAAAGACGATAAGCTGTTTTATAAGTTTGGATAATAAATGGGTTTAACAATGAAATAGGCTATTACTTATACGATCATAGCTGAATACAATACATTAGTATGAAACAGTATCGATTTTGATTTTGATGTTTTTTTTTTTGTTTGGTAGATTATAAACTTTAGTCCCATATAAATTTTATCGAAATCGATCAAGCCAAAACCAAAATATAAGCGGTGAAGTCAGTTTTTATAAGCTTTAATTGCGTTTAATTATTTTAAGTATAATAGTAATGTGCTAATGTCACAATAAAATGTCTGAGTCATGTCTAATGTAAAGGGTAATTAATGATTTTACAAATATGAAAGGGAGTTTGTCTGAACCGACGTATCTAATGCTAGTTTAAGTGTTTTTTAAAACATTCTAAACAGTTTTCCACAACTAGAGTTGCGCGTACGCCAAATACTCGATAGCGACTAATCATGCGCTAAAAAGTTGGTAAACTCCAATGCAGCGTACACAATACTTGTAAGTCTTATTTACTCACTAATATTTTCTTTTTTTTATAGGACTTCTTCGTCTTCAGCAGTTATTTCAGCATTTGGTACCTGGCAAGGCAACTTTCCGAATTAGTTACGTAAAGCGAGTTTCTAACGCATCGGAGGCTGTCGGATTCCTCCGGGGTATTGAAAGACTGGACCGTTGGGGTAACAAATACGTTATCTTGGACTCATCCACAGTACTGGCAAAGGAAGTGGTCATTCTACATGTGCGTGATGTGTATCTTGGTCGCAGGAACTATCACTATTTATTAACTGGACTGGTGAGTAATGATTATACAAGTGTAGATATATTTTATATTGTTAAATGTTTTTTAGTGAAAAAATATACAATAATTTCATCGAAATAATAAACCCAGTATTTTTTTTAAAACTGTAGATAAATGACTATTTTTCAGAACAAATTTCATTTAAAATTGAAAACTTGATCATGGAATTTTTGCCGTTTTTTAGCACATGGTTTTGTAATTGATCACAGAGAACAATTAACAATCGATGTTCAAAACCGAAACAAACGAACCAACCGGTTCACGTTCAAATCAAACAATGTGATGAAAACTCTATTTTTACCCCTTGGCCATCTATGTGGAAAACAGATTGGAAAACCTAACGGCTGAATCTGGCTGAATGTCAAAAGATTGTTTTTAAATCTATCGCCGATTTTATTGTCGCTGAATATCTAAGTTCTGATTTATTGCTATGGTGCTAAGTTTTTAAGGCTTTCCTTAAAATTGAGAACCTTCAAGCATAACAACTTTGCGCATTGAACTTGGAATTATTCAATAAAATTCGGGCTCAAATACTGAAACTTCAGCCTTTAATTTATTTGAACGCTATATTTACATTACTGAAATGAGCTAGTGCGGACTCTAAATATTTTAGTTACTATCGAATTTACGCTGGACATAATTTGTTTATTCGAGTATATTACACAAACATGTAGGTCATAATTTGTGAATAATTGAAACATTTACTCCTTTTACTACATAACCAGAATAACAATTTGCAGCCGTATACCTGTGTACATACAGTAAATATTGATACCTTATTTGAACACATACATTATTTTTGTAAACGCAGGTAATGGACGATCGCTGGGAGAAAGAAGTGGCAGAATTCGGCGCCGTTAATATAACTGGATTTAGACTCCTCGATAACTCGAGAAAATTTGTACGCGACTTTTTCAACCATTGGAAAAAGGATTCTATATCTGTAAGTACTTTTATCTTAAAATGTAATTTGAAGTTATTTATTTCAGAGAAAGGAATCTTTGAAGAAATCATATTTTTTAAAGATTTCTTAATGCGTTAGTGGTAAATAAGCAGAATGTCAATATTTTTTTTATATATTTTTTTAAATTAAGGTTATCCAAATATTTATTATTACAGATCTTCGAATCGATTTAGAGCATTTACATTGTCCGAATTAGACCACTAACTAAATATAATTTATGTAATAATTCAGGGTCTATTAATTAATTGGTTACGAAGAAAATTTCATTTTAATATAAATAGGGTTGGTGTAAGATTTATAAGTCACCAATTATTGTGAAAGAGAGTTGAAACTCGGAGATGTGTACATATTTATTCATCTAAGAATTGGATTGAAATTTTAATTAGTTAGCAAATAAATATATAATTCTTGATTAATTATTAAATTATTTACATGTATAATTTTGTTTTTGTATATATAAATAAATAAAGGATAAACCGATATTTATTGTTAGATTTAGATCAACCCACTTTGGCACCGTACTTCTATGATTTCCTTGATTAATAAAGTATCCTACATAAGTAAATAATAGTTACGTGGTGTGATAACTAATAAGCGATATCAATGAACTGTTTCGACCGGCACGTGGTTAGGAAATATTATGAGCGTTCCTCTGAGCCCGTATATTCTGAAGGCAAACTCGTTAAACCCTCAATTTTAAAAGAAAACATCTCTTTGGTAAGTAAACCTTTCAGCGAAATGAATAGCAGTTTTTAATAATCTGTCGGAATTGTGCAAAATGTACAGAAAATATTACACACACATTTTGAATAGATGAAAGAGATACTTACTCAATTAAAATAGTCGAAGCACCTTTATGAAGCCAGAGTATAATTAAACATAATTACTACTCTATTCGTTTTTATTACTACTAATGAGATAAAAACAATATCTAGTAGGTAAGTTTAGAATAATAATATTATTAAAAGGTATCTGGATGATACGTAAATGGGTATGTACCCATTACATCATGTGATATACTTAGATATAGCGTGTAGCTAAGACAAAAGATAACTTTCCAAACTCGAAACAAAATTAGCAAGAAGAGAATGCAAATATACTCGGCGCAAAGACAGCGAAGACGTGTCACGAAATAGCTCTAAATGGTATCTTCTGGATGTAACTAATGTCTTGAATTTTAAACAGGCTCAAGCCGCACTTATGTTTGACTCCGTGCAAGTTTTAATAGACGCTATAGTGCGTCTACTTCGCAAAAGGCCGGAGCTGATAAGAGCCGCGGCTCGACGTTACGCCAACTCCACCAAAAATACCAATTCCAGTAAAATAATGGATTGCATCACTAAAAATTTTACTACCTTCGAACATGGCGACAAAATCTCAAGGATGATTAAAAAGGTATTGTAATATTCCCGTATGTAATGTTCCCGGAATATTTGAAATGTGAGAAAAGATGCCCAAATGTAACGTAACGTAGTACATTAAGTAACGGATAAAAATTGTAAATTAGAAATGAACTCTGGGTTACCAGTGAATTTATTGTGTTTTTTCTCCATTTTAATTAATACCGGGCTTACTATCGATTTTTTTTCTAACTTTATCTCGTGCGCTCATAACTTATTTTATTTTCCACTTTTATGATTAGTTAGTTGGTTAGCAAATGCGAATAATTATTGATGACAATTCGTAAATGATTTCAAGTGCCAGCGAATGCTTCGTTATTTATGAACGGGGATCCGTGCGAAAGCTGGCGCTCACACTAAACATAATTAAGTTCACCATTATAATATCGGCGACGGCGGAACGCCAATAATATTTGAGTTGCGCTAATGGTTTACTCACTATTCAATTTATCGTAGTAATGGCGTCGTGGAACTCGTTCACGGTACCTACGTCAAGCTCTATGCCAACACTGTCATTGTATTATATTAATTAACCGCTACCCTGGCCCCAACATTGTCCTACCCGTCAACGTAACCATTACTCTAACTATTGAATCCCTACATTTAGTGACTCTAGCTTGAGTCATATACGACAAAACAATACAAAACAATCGCTATATAGGAAACATCCATACTTTTAGGGATCATATGCATAGCACAAATAATCTCATGCATTTAGTATATATATTTTTTTGGTTAAAGTAATATAATGACGATGCATCATTCAATGTTAAATAATCATAAACACAAAATTGACGTCACATAATTATTTTATTAGAAATAGCCTACGTGAACATAATATACTCATAGCTCCTTAGGGTATCCTTTAGAATACATACAACAGGTCGTGTTATCTGAAATTAAAAAAAAATGTCATGTTAAGGGCCTGGAAAAATAACGTAATACGTGCATAACTTGTTGATAAGTAACCTCAACGTCTAAGACGATAGTTATTAAAAAGGGTACTTCCCAACGGATCATAGTACCAGATTTTCACATTAACCTATCATAACTGTTGTCTGTTGTTCCCATCTAAACTACCCGTAGCCCCGCGGCTTCACCCGCTATTATCAAGTTAAAAAGTAGCCTATGTGTTAATCCTAGGTATAAGCTATGTACATTCCAAATCCGTTTACCCGTTAAAGAAGAAGGAACTAACATACTTACACACTTCCAAACTTATAAACTTGCTCACTTCCACACTAACATACTTCACACTTACTCACAAATTTTCGGATTTATAATATTAGTAGGATGCATCAAATGCAAACGGATCTCCATCGCACAAGCGGCATCATAACCCGACATCTCCATATCAAATTTAACGTCATCTCAAATAAATACGTAGAGAGTTCAACTTGGACACCTGGTCGGGCAATAAAGTCAGTGCGAAATTTAAACTGCTCTAAATTACTAGAACACAGGTGTTGAATACGTCTTTCTTTTATATCGGGCGAGATGCAAAGGGCGAGCGACGGCAGTAGCGAGGTGTCGACGATTAATTAGGTTCGTCGGTGACGCTTAATTAACCCCAGTACTTGCTAACTGCTCGGATTCGCGCCGGAGCTACGCGGCTGTAACATGAGATTTTTATTACACCCTCGTCGCCGATATTACATTCATTGTCAAGCGAATTTAAACACTAAGGTTTTTAAATTTAAAGACAACAGTCGCGTTGTTTGCTTCAGACCGAGATAGAAGGACTCAGCGGACCGATCAGGTTCAACGAGGAAGGTCACCGCCTCAATTTTTCGCTACAAATTGTGGCAAATACTGCCAACGGAGATATGGTCAAGGTAAGCTTATATTGAGACTAATAGTTTTTTTTTTTACAAATACGAAGTATGCTACTGCAACGTTTAAAAAGTGTTTTAAAATGTTCTAATAATATAGTAAAAAAAAACTGATATGGAAATACGTTTTCTGTAGGTAAACCTTGGGAAGTGTTTAAGAATGCCTAAAACCACAAATAGTAAGAAAATATTATTTTGGCCTTTCACTCTCATCTAGCGAGCCTGCTCAAAGATATTTCTAGAAACTACCTTTTTTAAGTTTATTTTAGATAAGGCTAAAACATTAGCAGCCCAAAATTAGTGTTACATAAGACCGTCCCCTTTACAACCCTATTAGATAACAACTATCATGGTATTTGTATCCATGATAAAGATAATTGTGACTATGTTACTCCCTTTCAGTGTACGTGTATAAGCAGTCATAAGATGTTTATTATTTCACACGGTGCATTGAATAAATATATAAATGTTCACGATTATTCCGATTACCTAAAACATACTAAATTGCAGATTGTAGAGCGCTATGGCATAGGTTCTTATTTAATCACCATAACTTTTAAGAAGCTACTGTCAAAAGAATACCTTTATTGAGTATTAAAAATTGCAGGTGATATATATGCTTACATAAACAGTATGCATATATATCACCTGCAATATATAATAGTATAATACTTGTTTCATTATTTCTGAACACTTTTAATGTGTATGTTAAATAAGTATAATAAATGTTTACTTTATGTCCGAATTTAACTTTTAGATGTTCATAACAATAAATAACTACTTAAAAAAATATCAAATAGTATATTGACATCGTCTTGACGTATCGATTAATTTTACATGAGATTTTTGTCTATTTAATTGTATATTGTAGTAAGTACATAAAACATGTACGTGTGCTTCACGTCTCTCGTAATTTACAGCTACTCATCATTCAACATGTAGATGTAGTAGAAATGTTTAAGAAAAACTCCTGCGTAATGACAATTGTAATTTATAACAAGTTGAAAAAATGGCTAATGTCAAAATGTTTCTATAATGTTAAAGATTATTTACAATTTAAATAAATTAATTTATGACATGTAATATAGTAAATAACTGTTTTGGCTCTGACTGGACTTACTGATTTATAATTATTTTTGACATTTACACTAATCATTTGACATAAATATAATTAATTTGACATATTAATGTTTAATTTATCTTAAAATCTTTAAAATGTATGTATTTTGTAATTGTTATAAATTTAATAAATTCTTTTAATATTGCACACCTCTGAAGGAGATGGATTTTATAGGGATTTTTATGTTCATCTTAACAACTCTGTAATCCTACCTACATTCTAAGCAATAAATGATTTGATTTGATTTGATTCGGAGACAGGATATCTCGTGCATAATTTTGGCTAGATAACTTCCAGTTATAAGATAGCACAAAAAACTCACTCAAAAGTTTGCATAAGCATAAAAATTTACGAAATAATGTTAATTTTGCTGCTGCCAACATCATTATACAATCTCTTGAAATTATTTATATATATTAGATTAACGTAGCATATCTCCTACCTACTTTCATTTAAACGTTAGTACGATTACGCGCGTCAGAATTGGTATGGCTGAATTATGAGTCAATTAGGTACAAGCGTTGTTATGAATATACTTAAAAGCGTATCAAAAATATGTCATATCAAATAATTCATAGCACCTGGTGAGATTGTGTTAAATGTATGTCGCTCTAGGATTAAATAATAATAAAGACACCGTAACTTCACATAACAGATTTGTTTTCTTTAGATTGCAGCATGGTACGATCACAAAGGGTTAGTACCAGTACGTCCAAAAATGCAGCCACTGGACATGTCCGGTAGATATGATCGTAATAAGACGTACATCTTTTCAACTATTGAGGAGCCTCCATACTTTATGCGAAGCCTGCCCGACGCACATGAATTTTCAACGAACGAACCATACACTGGTTACTGTGCTGACCTCGCAAAAATGCTAGCCGAAAAACTTGAAATCAAATGTAAGCAAACCATTTACAATTACATATAGCTGATTTGGTTTAATAAAATCTGAAATACCACTGACAACCGGTTATATTACCTAGACAAAACATAGACATTTTCCTCTCTATAATTAAGACTAAAAGGAGAAATAAAAAGTAGCAATATCATATTAGTATTGATGCATCTTACTGAATCAATTTTATTATTTAACGAACCATTACTGTCAACAGACGAGTTCCGTATGGTAAAGGATGGAAAGTACGGCCATGAGAACCCGAAACTAGACGGCGGCTGGGACGGTCTGGTTGGCGAGCTTGTTCGGAGGGTAAGTACCTCATAATTTGCTCTGCATTTTTATCTTTATAGTTTTTGTATGATAGGCATTTTTTAGTTTCTTGCTTATCCCTTTCATAGAGCGGCCATCATTATAAGCTTACTCAGTATCAAGCTTCCTATTAAGCCTTATTTCTCCCGGACTGATGCAGGGCAAAGAAAAAACCTTTAAACGAAACATACCAGAAATGGGTAAAAAGAAGAATCATTCGATCGCATACTTGTATGCTTGCTGAGAATGAATAACTAGACATACGACAATATATAAAATCAAAACGATTCAATTTAAAATTATTGTTATGTTACAAATCGATCATCTAAGGATAAACTAACTCGGAAAATGTGACATTTTTAGAGTATCGAGATGCTGGAAGTCCACGCCGCATGTTTCTCGTTTATATAAGAGGCTCTATATTTTAAAGTTAAGGTAGAGTCGTATCCTAATCAAATCATGTAGATTAACCTCAAGTGCCTAAAAAATCCGAACTGGACCCGATTTCTAACCATATCTTGGTATTTTTTTATTTAATTATAAAATTAATCTTCACGTCAAATTATAATGTTTCTCTATATTCCTATGACTGGCTTTCATTATACACACACATAAAGGGCTCTGTTTTTTCTACTTTTTCGGGTAGCGGGCTAATATTTCGACAGGAGGGTACCTTAATAAATAACAAATTCATTACAATTATTTTATTTTATGCCTATTGATAACCAACAGTACATAGTATAGTATAATATAACTCCTATCAATTATTGCTTTTTTTGGTCAAAAATAATCAAATAGAAATTTCAGAAACGATTTAACAAGTCCTTTTTCTAGGATAACTTTCTTAAATACGTTATCATAATTTTCGACTTTCGTAGTCAATATAAGAACCATAATTAAATGTTGGTTATCCAAAATTTATGTATGTTTTAAGATGTTGCCAACTTTGGAATCATCCTTTATTATTACAACAGTTTGACAATATTTTAAAAGATACTCTCACCGCCATTCTTAATATACCTTTTGATGACCGAACTTGGCGTCAGGCTTCTCTACCTATTAGGTATGGAGGTCTTGGTATTCGCAAAATTTCAAGTGTATCTCTACCAGCTTTCTTGTCCTCAGTGTACAGTACACAAAATTTAATAAATTCTATTTTATCTTCTAGTTTGGATACATTTGAAATTTCTTTTATGAGTGAGGCACAGGCAAGTTGGCAAATAGCCTGTCCGAATCAAAGTTTGCCCAAAATCCCTCCTTCGCAGAGGTTATGGGACGGGCCGCTATGCGCGATTGAACGGAACAAATTAGTCGATACGTCCAATTGTACAGCAGAGCGAGCTCGTCTCCTTGCGTCTTCGCAATGGGAATCGGGTCTTTGGTTGCAAGCTTTACCTTCAAAAAATATTGGCAACCTTTTAGATAATAATACTTTCCGATCAGCCGTATCTTTACGTTTGGGTGCATATTGCCAAGTCCCTCACCGTTGTCACTGCGGTGATTTGGTAGATCGATTGGGTCACCACGGACTATCCTGCAGCAAAAGTGCAGGTCGCTTTTCTCGTCACGCCAGCCTGAATGATATTATCCGTAGGGCTTTTGTTAGTGCTGGCTTACCGTCAGTTCTAGAACCAAACGGTTTAATGCGTGACGATGGCAAGAGGCCTGATGGAATGACGCTAATTCCTTGGAAGATGGGACGACCATTAGTGTGGGATGCAACTTGTGTCGATACACTGGCGCCGTCTCATCTTCTAGAGACTAGTGTTCAAGCTGGCGGGGCTGCAAACAAAGCAGAAAACCTCAAACGGCGTAAATATTCGAACCTTGATAGAGGTTATATGTTTGTACCGTTTGGGGTAGAAACTTTGGGTCCGTGGGGACCGGGAGCACACGAAATTTTTAAATTTTTATCTAAACGTTTAGTCGAGGCGACAAATGACCAGAATGCTGGCTCTTATTTAGCACAAAAAATTAGCATCGCTATTCAACGTGGAAACGTAGCCAGTATTCTGGGCACTTTTCCTTTGGCAAGCGGTTTACAAAATTTTTGAGTATTATTTGTTTTAATCCCCTTTTCTACTCTTATCTTGTGACTAGTACTTTTAATTAATCTTGTAAATACGTAAACTACATAATATAAGTACATAAATATAAATACCAATATCAACAACCATAAATAAAATTTACAAATCAACTGTTTACAAATATTTACTATCTGCAAAGCAATCAATTGAGTATTATAGACAAAGTTAAAAGTATAAATAAAGGCATTTATATTAAGAGGTGTTGATAAAGATAAGTAAAAAAACCTAAAATTCATTTCAGTAAACATATTTTGCATTTTTATTGGGATGTCAATAAATGCCAACAAAATATGAAGAGTTATTCGTAAAGAATTAATACCAACGGAACAATGTTGAATTTAAAACCTATGAACATTATTCAGAATGCAAGTTTGTGGCAAATAATACTTTACTATTCAATACCACATAGCTGTCTGTGGTTAGGGGCTAAAATAAATACGAGGATTATTACAAAGAGAGCCGCGAGCGGCGAAACCGTCACTAAATGTTCGTATCAATTTTGAAACATCGAATATGCATGAAATGAATCCACATATCGGGCTCGCGTGGCAGATGATTCGAAACCTATGACGAGAGATGTGTTTTATTCATCGGTCTTTCATATCTAGAGAGGACGCTCATAAACAAGAAGCCAAGCAGATAAAAAAAACAAGCACGCGTCAATCTGGTGACATCGATTTTAGGAAGAAGTTCATATTATAGTTTCCCAATTTGAATATTCTTGTAGAGATGCATTTATTTTTATATATAAAGAACTAGCTGCATTTACCCGCATGAGCCCCGGACCCGCGGCAATACCGCGATAAAATTTTCGTTCATAAGAACCTTCTCCTGACAATAAATTAACACAACAAAAAAGGAATCAGTGAAATCGTTCCATCCGTTCACGCGTGATGGGATGAGAAAGGGAAATAGAGATTCATTTTTATATAGGTATATATTATAGATAGATAGGCAATTTTTGTACTGTTTCATATTTAATATTATTACTTCAGCTCGTATCTCACTGCTGTCGCCACTTTGCCGGTATGCATAATGAAATCACTGTTTCTTTCTTCATTCATTAAAATGTACATGAAGAATATAACTTATATATTATGAATAACCACCGTAAGAGTTATTCATTGTTAAAATGTAAACTAGCACTCACTTAATGTGTCTACCTGCGTAGTATATAACATACGTACATTATACATAATTGTATCTACGTATGTTATTTGGTTGAAGGTATTGTAAGTACATGTCGTCAACTGTGAGATCACGAAACTATGACAAAATGGCGCCATTGGTATGTGGATCGCGTGGTTTCTTTGTTATATGGTTGACGATATTGAATCTGCACCGGATATCGGATTATTCAAAACTGACATCTTACGCGCGACTTTGCGTCATACGCTTTATTCAAAACTAAGGACTACGATGTGATAACTCGCTTATAATCAAATTGTAGCGTCCGCACTTAAGTGCGGAATCTAAAAGATGTTTATTTATTCATCTGGTAGTTTTTAAGACGATAAGTATTCACTTTCATCATATAGGTAAATATGATCAAATGCTTGCCTATGGAGCATTAATAAAACAGGTCTTAATGATTAAAAAAATTACTAAAGATCACCAGAAGACAGTCGTAGTCAACAACAAGAAAAATCTGTCGCCAAGCAATCGCAGTCCTTAAGAGCTATTTACATTCAAGTCTATACAGCGTATCATTATCACTTAGACACTACATTGTTAAACAGTTTGGTATTAGCCAAACGCTAGGCTATCAAATTTTCAGTATAAAAACACATAAGTAAAAATTTAAACATGAAAAAAAACGTAAATCGCAATTAAACATCAATAAGGTACACAATAAGGACCGTCAAAAATCACCGTATTAATAATATTTTTACAATTCACACAGATTTAAATAAATTAGATTTTAGATAATTTTAATAGTTGACAAAAACAGCCAAATATATTTTTAGGATTCCGTATTATTGTAGGTATGATCAAACCAATAAAAAAATACTAAAAGTATGAACTCCATTCCATTTTTGATTGCGTACACTGAGTCCCACTCAGTCATTCTCAGACCTAAAATCGACGCGCTCTGATCATGTCATTGACGAGGTCATAAAACAAAATATATACAATAAATTGGCATACGACTTAATAATAATACACGAAACAGACCTGCATTTCTTCAACCAAGCTTTAGCTCGTTCAAACATTAGATGAGGTTATCATCACGTGCCTAATTTAATTACAATTAGATAGCAAGAAAGTAAATTACTATATATTTTAAGGCAAATAAATCAAATTGTTAGAGGAAACGTTCAATATACTAAATATATTTAGTGAGAGTTTTAATCCAATGCTCATATGTCTAGAAAAATATACGTTTGCCCAATAAATTTATACTTGGTGGGATGCCGTAAGTAGCGTAAATTTACGAAGTTTTTATGTGTATATTATTATTTTCGAAACAGGATATCTCTGTAACGGCTATACGGATTGTAATGTAGGTAGTCTAGATTTGGAAATAAAAAATAAGATTTGTATCCCTATTAATGCGGACAAAGCTTCAGGGTACAGGTAGTAGAATAAGAAAAAATATTCAGGTCGATATTAGCACATGCATCAGTGATTTTAGCAAATGATAATGTCTTATCTTTCAATTATAAGGTTTTTTTATATCCGACAGGCAAGCGTTTGACAGCAATCGTATCTGATGGAAAGCGATGATGCGACCGAAGATGTAGCGTGCTTACCTTGAAGGTACTATTCACTCTTAACTTGAAGATTCCCGGATTATACTGTTCGGTGAACAAAGACTAGGGCAATGAGTTCCACTCCTTCGCAGTACGGATGATAAACGTAGAAGCAAAACGCTTTGGGCGTATTAATTAAAATTTAAATTTACATGAACGTCGTATTAAGAGTCTATAAATTTTTGATAGCCGCTTATAACTTTATCTTGCTATTTAAGGTTTGCCGAAAAACTTAATGATTTAGGTACATAGCAATGATATTTTCAAATACTCACAATGTACGTAAACCCTTATGAATGTAATGTTCTTGTTAGTCATGTTAAAGCAATCATTGTGTGAAGACTTTCAAGCCGGCTTAGACCATTCAACATGGCTTAACGTCTATTGTCTTACGACTAACGACCGGGAACGTCGAGCCCTTGGTAGCTAACAAGTTATATTGCGGGCTATTTCTGTATTTTGCGCTAGTTTATTTTTCTTTTGCTATATAAAAGACTCGCACTGAAATATTATTGCAATTCACAAACAAGTAGCCTGGTTACGTTATAAGCTTAATATCTCACGAAGCCTACAAACTACACAATTAAAAAACGGACGGAGTTAAAAATTAACATCAAAAAAGGATTTCAAGTGCATTTGAAATGTTGTTCGGAACCACGATCAATTACTCTTAATTTCAAAATATTACATCTGTATGATTGTAGATGTAAGATTATTTTTTTAGCGTTTCTGCAACAAGTGAGATGTTTCTATAAAACTGGACGGAACGAAATGAAGTATGCATAAGATAGTCTAACTAATCACATCATATTATATGCTACTATTTGCTCTCTTATTTTATGCAGCGAGCAAACCTGCCTAACAGATAAAAATCAAAACATTTTAGTGAGTATCGAACATACCTACGATTGTTTCCCTAAAGTAAAAAAAATTAAGATTCTAAGATGTTCGATTACATGTAGTACTAATGTACATACGTATACCCTGCGCCTGGGTATAAATATTTTTCTATAGACGCTACTGACCTATAAATCTCAACTGTCATTCCCTTCTCGCAAAATCTGTTAGTATCGCACGTAATATCGTGAAAATCTTTGACAAATAAATATTGGAACCTACATTTCCGTCGCTCATGGTAGATGAATATCGTTTAGTTTTTTTACTGTCACTGTATTCCTATGCACGAAATGAAATTTATGACGCGATAAAAAAAAAACGCTTTCATAAATTAAAAACAAAAACATGGTCTATTTATTTGTTTAAGTAGGTACAATAGTTATTTGAACTGCCCATTGGGCTAGTTAGGTGAGCGTTCGCCTTCTAATCAGGGGTATCGAGTTCGATTCCCGGCAGGAACGCAATTTTTCTCCCCAAGGAATATTTGTATTACTGGTTCTGGTTGTACAACAATTGGTTTATGTCTCACGCTATTGCCACAGGCGTCATATCATTATGTATTTTAAATGGTCTTTTTTGATCTCGATTGTATTTATCAATATTTATTTTTTGTTAAACTGTTGATGTAGAAACACCATCAGATTTTATTTTCACTAAACAATTGCTTACTTCCTTGTCGTATAGATAAGTGGGTAGTACTAATGTAAAGATTTTTCAGGCAGCCTGAGTGTATCCTTAATGAATTACCGATTAATTAAAATTCTTACCTAATGCCACCTAGATATACAATTTCTACGATAAATATGTTACAATCAGTATTTTTGGGCACTGTCTGCATGGAGCAAATATACGAACGTATTGAGAACGTATACGAGTAGATCTGACACCTACGTCGCTGAAATCATAACCTGAGGCTCATAGGTCTCATTTCCTTGTTCCTTTGGCACTGTTGCGGTGGGGCTATGTTAAAAACTCTATAACGAAATTAAAAAATCACCCTTAAAAGATTCTTTGAAGAAGCACGTAAAAAGTATTTTCTTACAAAAATACGTAAGCCTCTTGACGTTAATATCCTTTCTTTTTGAGTATAGTAATATTAGTTATAAGACATAATATTTCGTTCTATTTTTTGTACTATAAATCAAATATTACTGCGTTTTTTATGCGTTCATTATATGGATTATATTTTTAGGATGAAAATTGATGTTAAAATTATTACCATATATCGTTTTTTTGTTATTATTTTCTTATCGTTTTAGTGATTGATGCCCGCCACATATCATTTCATTTCCACCGTTGGATGACTGGTGGAGAATGCTGTTAGCATTAAGTTCTCTATTCGTACACAATTATCGTGCAATAGCGTATTAAAAACTTACCTTTCATTTTTATCAACCATATTCAGGTGACAATAAGTACAACATTCAACAAATTTTTGTATACCTATAAATCATTTGGTCTACAGTTGTTATAACGTTACACAAATTACCTAAGTCGTTAAAATCAGTAGTATACAGGAACGACATAACACAAAGCTCTCATATTTTAGATATAATAATCCTACTAACATTATAAATGCGAAAGTTTGTGTGTAAGTATGTTTGTTCCCTCTTCACGCTTTAACGGCTGAACGTATTTGGATAAAATTTGGAATGTACATACCTCATACCTAGGATTAACACATAGGCTACTTTTTAACTTGAAAATAGCGGGCGAAGCCGCGGAGCACGGCTAGTCTGTCATAAAATAATACACTCATATTCAAATTACAAATACCTGGGAATATAAATAAAAAGAATCGAAAAACATGATTGGTGAAAGATTTTTCGACAGAATTTTTTTTTTTACTACATTTAAAATCTAAAAAAAGAAAAAAAATATATTTTAATGGTTCTCACACAAAACTAGTTTTTATGGTTTAACTTTAACGGATAAAAGAGAAGAGATGGATCTGGTCTATATATATCTTTATATCTTTCTATTGTTACACGAGTAAATAGCTTGTCCGATTTTCGCTTGCCACTTCCGCTTAAAATAATTTTGTGTATCATTTGCTATTTTAAATATTCCATGCATTTTCATCACTTTTTATTTATTGAAATTCTGAAAAAAAAAACATTTTCAAATATAATAATGTTATTATAGGTGTACTGCTATAGGTAATAAGGTCCACAAAAATAATACTTAACCTTTATTTAAATCTAATGCATATTATTCCCTTATATATTTTGAACAGTTTTTCATTAGAATGAAACTTTTCAGGAGGTGGATATGACCATCGCTCCGCTCATCATAACCCTGGAAAGGGAAAGAGTTGTGGATTTTAGCCGGCCATTCCTTTCCTTTAACATGAAGGAAGCTAAAAATTTGAAAAAAAACGATGGATCCATCTTCAGCTTCTTCCTTCCACTTTCGAGGGAAACATGGGTAAAAAATAGCGTGATGACAAATCACAAGAGTTACATGAACTGACTTTTCTTACAGGAATTATAGGAAAGCCTTAGTCTAGTTTTAAATCAATGTTTTTTTTTAGCATATGTTGCTAATCGTATTTACAAAACATACAAGTACACGCTTTATGACTTGCCTACAGCTTTTATTATTATCACATAAACAAACATACAAATTTATACTAGTATTTGCAATCTTATATAGCAATTTTTTTTTTATTTGTTTTTTAGTGTTGTCAAAATATAGACTATACTTATTGAAATAACAAAGTTACTAATTGCAAGCATATTTTCATTCAAGTTAAGTAAGTAGTCAAAATACCTACTTTCTTGAAATACAGGTAGGATAAGGTTGAAAGGTGTTAAAATATAATGTTGAACTGATTCCAAAACCTATTTCACTTGAAATATACCTCATATAAATAATCAGTGTTAAATTTAATGTAATGCTAAACTGCTTAGCAAAACACTAACCAGAATTCCAAAAATAATTTGAAAACAATTTCAGTTCAAAACGAAGAAAAGGGACTGCAGATGCGTCAAGTTCAGCATTTACAAAATTTTTCAATAAAAATATCTTTAAAGTAATATTATTTTTTTTTAAATATCGCTCGTTTTATTAATGGGCAATTCTAGCATAAAATCGACATCTTTTTATGATCGTCAAACAAAACTCTTTGTTACTAAACTGCTTTTGTAACATAAAACACTGTAATGAAAAAGCACAAATGTAATAAAGGGGGCTACGTCTCTACAATCATAAGCAATCCACTTTCAAGCTGCTTTTACTGCTTTTTAAAGCAAATATAATGTTATCACTCCGTATTATTCAAAAGGACATTTTTCAAGCAACTCTATGATTATACATTACCCAAATTTCTGTCGATAAAACACTGTCATATAAAACATGATTACTCTGTGTTGTTGTGTGTAAGAACAAACAAACAAACAAACGCATTCACACTCACAGCCCCACACTAAGTTCAAAGACTTTTATCGTGGGTGCCGGAAACATTCACATCACACACACAAATACACCCAGAACCAGAAGCACAAATATCCCTTGTGAAGGAATTTGTGCAGCTGCCGGGAATCGAACCCAGGACCCATGGCGCAGAGGGTGGAAACCTGTCCACTGCGCCAACTGAGTCGTCAGAAGTCAAGAAATAATTATACTTTATGATGTAGTACGTAAAATATTTTAAAAAATGTTTGCAGCTTTGTATTCTGGGCAGCCTAGTGATTGTGAGCATAGTAATGTTCCTGGTTTCAAGATTCTCTCCGCATGAATGGCAGATTGTGTCAGTTTCCGACCCACAATCCCCAGAGCAATCTGATGCCGCTACTAAGGTAACGCATCATTGTACATGTTTCTGCTACTGGAATTTTTTGACATTTTTATGAGTCTGACACGCTAGGGTCTACGGTTGGGACAAGGAAGAATGGCTTTTAGGCACGTACATCAAACGACAAAATTTGATAAAACATTGCGATTTTTTTCCTAACCTTTGGCGATGTTGACTGCTCTAAGTTTTTATAGTGATCTTTAAAAACTAAAACATAAGTATTGTACTTGGTTATTATATTTAAATTACTTAACTGATATTGTACCAACAAAATTGTGAATTAATTGTAAATGAACCAACTATTCACTACCAACACTCACTCACTATTGGAATATGTATAAATAATTATAACAAACAATAAAAAACGATAATAAATGTAAGATTTAATGGACTCGAAGGTATATTACTTATTATAATTATTGATCGTTTATATTGTAGCTACAAATTTTTAAGTCGATTCAATATTTAAAAAGCATATAACGTATAAAACATGAATTTCAATAGGTAATCTTCAATCCGGTTTTATTTTATTTTGTTACTTCATTTATTAACCAGATATTCTTTCTTCATTTATTAATTCAATTATTATGGATAAAATACATTCAAAAGGATATACTTTCAGATTGGTCCCTTAGAAATTTCAAACTCGGTTCAGTAGATTTTAAATTAAATTATAAAAAAAAATATCAAGTAAATGAAATATTTTCACTGTGTATTGTATTGACCTTTTGTGTTTTTTAACGTCGGTTGTTTAATTTTTGTAAATATGTTTTTGTGTTACTCATTGTTTCCGTTAGTAAACATAAATGTTAACTAATGTTACCACTATAATTTAGAAATTATAACGAACAAATTATTAGGTAGAGGCATATATAGATAACTAACATAATAATATTGTATTTGACACCACTTTCACGCTGATCGCTAATTAAAGGAGACGTCTATATATTAATAAGGCCACAGCGACATTGATAAGGGTTTAGTATGGTACATCCTATGTACGTCCAATGTTGTTTGCTAATAATAAATGTATTGCTTTTATTGTTTTGCAGACGACTGTTGTGAACGAATTTAGTTTCTGGAACTCGATGTGGTTCTCGTTGGGCAGCTTTATGCAACAAGGCAGCGACATTACTCCGAGGTAATTTAATTGTTAATATTTTATTAAACTGTTAAACATTGAATGCCGCTTACAGTTAAAAACAATACACAATAGCATACAAAATATTGATAACTGCCTAATTAAACATTTACTAGATTAAAATGGCATTTTACCTTTGTTTATTTAGCCAACGTTTCTATACCGGCTGTGGTAATTTAAGAACACTGAACGGTGAGGACAAGAACTGTCTATGCTCCGAAGGAGACAAGTTTTAAATATGTTGGAGGTTGGGGGCTTTTGTTCCTTTGTCTTTTACTTTATGTTATGCTAAGGTATTCTATTAAAAGAGCGGTCGGACCTCAGCAGTCACTTGTTCGGTCTTGAAGCCGTGAATCGAACCTGATATCCGATTTAGACAGTAGACGCGCAAGCAACTATACATATAATTTATCTGTTTGAACATGGTTTGACCACCCACGGGCTCGCTCATATTATACGTAATATAGTAACAAATTATATATATATATATATATATTTGGTTGTCCCTCTACCCTATAAATTGAATATCGGGTTCGCTTCCTGGTAGGAACACAAGTTCAAAGTCATCTTATTCTGATGGACACACTTAATAGTGTGTCCGTTAATTGGGGTAGGTACAAAAGGTTGTTTGAAGTCCATCAATATCAATATACTATCAACACCAATATAAGAAAAACAAAGATAAAAAGTAGTAAATCTATAAAAATTAAGGTAAGTCATACGTTTATAAAAAAAACTACTAACAAGTAAAATGTATTAAATGTATGTTTGTATATTTTATTCAATTAACATTTTTATTGTGTATTTGTATCACTTAAACTAGCAAATTATTATAAAAACTGTGATTATAAGACAGGTAGCTAGGTAGGTACCTCTAGTAAAAATATAAGTAAGAATAAATATTATAAGTAGCTTTTGTTTACTAATTATGTTAATTGTATTTAAGAGATTGTTACTTAACTGATTGTCGTTGATTTTTGTTTATTTAATTTACTTTGACTAATTAGTCAAGATTTTAAATAGTGTATTTGTATAACTTAAACTCAATTATTGTAAATATACTGTATTGTAACTATACTATTTCAATTAAAAATAAGCATGCATAAAGCCGTTTGAGCAAATTAACTTTTCAAGTTATGTTGTTGTGATGACGAGTCATTGCCTAGTTATGGTAGCCTGTCTCCCTTCAATCTTAGATTAGTTAAATGCAAGCATTTTGGTTTCTTAGAGAATAAGATACATTACAGCTGACGCTGCACCGGATTGCCTCCTGGCCCGGTACCTTCATTCATAAGAATATTAGATATAAATTAGTATTTTTTTTATGATAGATAGGCAAGCATTTGACCACTATCTCACCTGATGGAAAGTGAAGATGTGACATGCTTACATAGTCTTTCCATCGACTACACGTCTTTCATTTCTAAAATGTTTATTTAAATTAGTTTTTAATTATTTTTAAAAAGGAATTTTTACTTGCTAGGGCGGATTTTACGAAAAATTCAATCTTTCCAAAGTGAGTTCGCCGAACCTATCTACATAAAACAAATTACTTAAAGTGAGTGTGTAAAAGCCGAACATGGGAGCCTGCATGGTCAGGTGAGTAGAAATTTTCGCCATTCCTTTGTTCCATTTATCCTCCCGTGCATCCAATATTTGTGTACAATGCGATTAAAATAAGAATAGGATGGGCTCTCGGCTAACTTCACTCATATAAGTACTGTTAGCAGAACTTACTTAAAAATAGATCAGCGCCATTTACGTAATTTTAAATGAGGGACCCGAATTCGTTAATTTTATTAAAATAATATTTTTCAAGGTTGGCAGCAAAGATCAGCATGATTTCATCAGAAGGATCATCCAAAGGATGGATGTCAAAAACTGTCAAAAATGACATAACATCTTTCAAAAATGACATAACAACTGTCAAAAATGACATAATAACTGTCAGAAGTAAAATTATAGCGTCAAAAACCAAGCCGATTCAACGACCGAAACGAAAGAATGAAATAAAAAGAATACAATACATAATCCACAGAGCGTGAAATTCGCTCACGCTGCTACTAGTGGCGAAATTATCTATGAATTACGTGTCAAGTATATTAGTAGATGTTTTCGTGGCAGTGCTTCCAAATTTACCACTTGATTGGGTGAACAATAGATATAGCATATTTACAGCTAAGACGCTAGGTCTAGTAAAGTGCACTCAACATGCTGGGAATTCCACGACGAGTTGAAGTTCATGGCGTATTCGCTCAAACACAGTGAAGTTATTAAAAGTGTTTTAGAAACGCAAGAATATGAATCTAACGTGTATCTAAGTTTTATAACTTTAAGGATACTTATTTTAAGCATTTTGAAAATCACATTGTATTTGTCACGCAATAAATAGACAAAAATTGTCTGTAAAAATTATCGGCTTTTTTTTAAATTGAACGTTCCGATAATTTTTCTCTTAGGAAGGGAGGAGTTATGGTAGCCTCTCACCCTTCAGCCTTAGATTAGTTAAATGTAAGCACTTTGGTTTCTTAGAAAATAAGATACTTTACAGCCGACGCTGCACCGAATGGCCTCCTGGCCCGGTACCTTAGTTCAAAAGAATATTAGAGATAAATTCTTATATATTACTAAGATATATATTTTTTAAGTTTTTAAAAGTGTTTATATTAATTAGATTTTAATTATTTTTAAAAAGGAGTTTTCACATGCAAAGAACTAAAGTACCTTAACAATAAACTATTGTAAATACTGTGTGTGATTTTGATTTTAAAACACGTCACTATTAAATCGAAGGTTTTTTTGTGGTGATTAAGGTTTTTTTTATTATGTTATACATCGTCACTTTCCACCAGATAAGATAGTGGTTAATTGCTTGCCTCTCCAGTATAAAAAGAAAAAGTGATTTTTCTCTTAAAAAAAGGTTTAAGTGGTTTTTGACGCTAAAAGTCTCATAATTCCCCTTAAAGGAGAATTCTAAAGGGGATTTTGCCACTAACCACACACATTTCAACAAATGTTCAATCTTTGCAGGTCCGTTTCCGGCAGAATTGTAGGCACAGTGTGGTGGTTTTTCACGCTGATCGTAGTGTGCTCATACACTGCAAATTTTGCATCTTTCCGCACTCTAAATGGCATTTCGGAACCAGTCCACACCTACAATAAAATTGCTTCTTGCCCCGAGGTAACCGACATTAGCATTTCATGACCAAGTCGAGAAAGTAACAGATTACTGATTTTTAGAGTTTTCAATCAGCGATACATTATTGCTCAATTATTATATTTAAAAGAATAAAAGTAAACAATAGAAATAAACCTTAACAATCAGTAATTTGTACTTGATTATTCTCCTTGTACAATGCTGGGGAAAAAACAGACGAAGTTAAATACAATTGATGTGTGCCGTAAGTTTTATCACTTACATTCATTTTACAAAAAATACTTATATTTTAATTTTGTGCTTTATCATAATTCAAAAATAGGACCTGGCTCTCAAAGTTTGGAGAGTAATCAAATAATTAGGTATTTATTAAACTTAACAGATTATATCTACATACCATAACATTCAAACGTTTACAAATAAGTTTACAAAGAAAGTAGGTAGGTACATTAACCTTTATTAGCCGTGCCCCGTCAAACCTGTGTTAGGTAGGTACTACTACCAAGCTCCTATTTTAGTGTATATATATTTTAATAGCAATTTTAAATTACGTGTATAAAAGGAAATGTCCAATCTGTTTATGATCTTTGCAGCTATTTACAAAGCTGTCAAAAGTTTACCTCAACCAGCGAGGTAAGAACATTAGCACTACGCTAGAATGCTATAATTTTTTGCTGATGATATCGATACAGAATATTTTATACTAAAATCATAGAATGCTTAAAACCTAATAAGCTAATTACTTTTTTAAATGTCACCAATTGATGATATCAAAACCAGTCAGACAAAAACAGTACCTACAACCAAACAGATTTTCTTACAACTTGCACACGTACACAATAAGAAAAGACTTTTACCCCGACGTTTTAATTGCACGCATTGGTAGGTATACCAATTTTTTTATTAAAAAAACTGTCATTAAGCAACCTTGTATTACTTTTAAATTCTTACGAAAAAACTACTCGATCGTTGAAATAATCTTATTAACAGGATACTTCATACAAGAGAGGCACCAACAACGAAATCCTGGGAAATGTCGACGGATGGTTGTCATATTTATTGAACCGGCCAGGCGACGACACCTCTAACTCTCCTTGCGAAATGGTAGTCTCTGCCACAAACATTGGACTCAAAGACTTCGGCGTGGGCTTTCCTAAAGGATCAAGAATGCGGTAAGTATATTAAATTCTTTGGGAAAATTTAGTCGTGGCCGCACCGAAAAAGTACTTCGTCTCTAATGGATTTATTATAAAGTATATCCATATAAACGATATTAAATAAAAAAATGCATAACAACGTCATTTTTTAAATAACTTCGAAAATGTCCTTTTTCTGCGGTCGCGCATAAATTTATGAATAACTGCTACACTGCTCGCATTTGGATAGCGTGCGGGGTTGCGAATACGCCAAGCGAAAGTGCTTCGCGAATTAATTTGCGTTATCTTTCTGTCTCTTTTCAATAAAGCATCAACAAGGCGCTAAAATGATTCTAAATTTCATTAACAAAATGATAATATATGCCCAAACATATGCTAACTCACCAAATCTATAACTATGCTAAAACTTTCCCAAACCTAATCCTTTACTTATTTATTATAATTCTTTGTTTCATATCTACAATTCAATTCGAAACCCATAACACAAAACTTAAAGTTTTATACATAAAGACTGTTTTCTATAGGTTACAATAAGTAATATTTGAATTCGAGATCATTTATGTTCGAGTTATTTTTTAGAGATGGAGTCAACCTTGCTCTATCGGCACTCAAGAATGAAGGTGAACTGAACAAATTGGTCCGCAAATGGTTCACAAAAACCGAATGCGATCTGCCTCCGGTAAGTCATAATATCTAACCTAAACCTTATAAAAAGTGATTCAAAACAAAAAAGTTTATACGCACCAACAATATCAGCTCTGAATCCATAATTAATAAATCTATACAGATTGTTAAATTATCGATTAATATTTGATATTTGCTTCTGAAGTCTTATTTTTTATGTTTTAATTCGCGAGCACTCTTGGCACTTTACCACACAATCAAAGTTTGTTCTTAGATTCGTTTTTTCTTTTATAATTAGTTGTAGTTAAATATTGTATTATATTGTGCCATTCAATTATTTGAATGGAGTCGTATATCGTTATGTGGTTTTAATTAACTCTCCATATTCGATCGGAGCCGGAATCACCAAAGGTGAATTCGGCAGACAATTTATCATAATTGAAACTACTCAATTACGGTTTCTTATGATAATTCTCAGGAAAACACACTAATGTACCTACCTTGAAAAAGTTAATACCATATTTTTAAATTAGCAATATCAACCGAATCTTCACGATACATTTTATTACAGTCTAACGTTGGCGGTTCCGAATTGACTCTGGAGCAAGTGGCTGGAATTTTCTACATACTTCTCGGTGGTTTGATTATCGCCCTGATCGTGGCGTTATTCGAGTTTTGCCATTACGGACGCGAAGAGGCCCGTCGGGCCAACGTTTCTCTGCGCGCCGCCCTACGAGCCAAGTCGCGGCTCAACACAACTGAACGCAAGTCCCCCACGCCTCGTCAACGAGAACAGGAACGCGCTGGCTGGAACGGCGGCAGATATTCTGGAGTGAGTACACATTCAATACATATTTTTATTATAAATAAAAATGACACTAGTTACGATAAACTCCGAGCATATCAAACATTAAATTGCTTTATATTAATTAAATTATAATTATTAGTTAAGAGCGTACTTAATATTCTAAGTAAAATATGCGACAAAATTATTTTTGAAAGGGTGCTTCAGGTTATTTAATGTAGGTGAAATTGGCGTATTATTAAAATGCCAATTAATGTGTTTAATGGATTTTTTTACGAATTATTACTCATGTAAAACGTTCTGTTGAGTAAATTAAAATGTTGACTATCAAGTCAATCATTAAAATAAGATGAATTACTATCTCATTTTATGATTGACTTCGTCTCACTTTTAAGGGTGCTTCTCGGATATCCTAATACAACATATCGCATATCATCGAATATCCTAACTGAGGATAGTGTGTACTAGCTTCTCCACACTTTGATGCTAGTTTAAGCTCTCTCATTAATAATATTACCTTAATATTTTATGATTAATGATACTTGTTGCTTAAGTTTGTGAGCGGAAACGCTTTTACGTTTATCCCGTTAGGAGGTGCGCACCATTAAGACGCGTATGTTTGAATCGAATTAGTTCGCGCCAGCCCAACGCGTTCCCCGCGCGGACGCCGAAATATCTGTCTAGAAGACAAACATAATACGCTTTATTTATAAAAAAGTAAAAAACAACATCTGCACACTTTTTATACTGGATAAGCAAGCTTTTGACAACTATCTCCCATGATGATGATGCTGTTGAAAAAAGATAAAGCATGCTTGCCTAAATGATACGTATTCATTATAGATTTGAAGACCCGCAGATTATAACCGTTTAGGGATTAAATACGCTGGCTATCTGTTCAGCTCCATCGGTGTACGGATGATGAACGTAGAATAAAAATTCTTGGAGTGAACTGAAGGTATATCAACCATAAATGGATGATGGTTGAACAGTTTATCCTGTTATGACATGGTTAAAAGGTCGTGGTGGAATTAACTCATGTAATTTCTGCGCGCTCTCTCCGAAATGTAAACGATTGAATCTCGATTAAACCGATCGACTATACTTCGATGTCTGAGAGAGCAGCTTGGACTCGGCTAGCTTACTATAGAAAATGGATATTTTATTCCTGTGGCAACAGTCGTCGCGCGTGGATAAGTGATTACATGTCCGAAGAACGCGTGGTCATCATGCGCGAGCCGCGTCGCGTCTGCGTTTTTTTTTAATTATTTCAAAGAATTAGATGCATACAAATCGGCGACAGGAAGGACACAAAGTTTCGCGTCGTCTTAACGAGGCCTTAAATTAGTCTAAAGACAAGGCAGACTTTTAAAAAACAAAAATAAGTTAACTGACCAAGCGCCGAGCACTTTCGAGTAGATCTGACGATCCTTTAATTCTGTTCGTAATTTTGGATCAAAATGTTAGTTATACCTCTTAGAAAAAAATCTCCCATTATAACATATCCCCGCGACTGTGGACTCCACAGAGCGAAACCGTGGCGTACAAAATAGAAAATAATATACAATGTACGCCCTCCTTAAGCGTAGGTTAGGCTAGTATTTGGCGGGAAATTTTAATTAAAACTTGTTTTTTTGCTTTCATGCTTGTCATGGTAATTATTTTCTTTGATCATAGAGTTCGCGACATTGTAATATAGTTATTACAATAATAACTATAAATATGTAATAACTATATTACAATGTCCCAAACATTTTCACTACAATAGTATTGATTTGTATGTTAACGAAGCGTTTTGCTTCCACATTCATTGTGCAAACTGCAAAGGAATGGAACTCCTTGCCTCATCATTATCGCCATATTGTACTCATCAGGAGTCGTTGTTTCCTGATGAGTACAATATGGGAGTCTTCAAGTCACGAGTGAATAGGTATCTTCTAGGCAAGCTTGCTCCATCGTCGCTTACCATCAGGTGAGATTGTGGTCAAAAGTTTGCCTAACTTGAATGAAAAAATAAAAAAAAGCCTAAAGCCGTTCCAAATATTAAACATTCACATGATTTATTTGAATGCAATCAAGAGCACTAGTATCCAATATTTATATATAAAAGAATGCAGATTATATTCCTCGAGTGTCGCGAATGATCAACTATCATAGTTACTCGAGCTAGCTACATAATCTAAATGCAAAAAAATATATATTCGCCGCCATAGACCACCGCTCTCACCTTAAGATCAAATGATGTTAAACGACAATAACTACTTAATTTTTTATTATATTACGATGACGAGCCCTTAGAAATGTTATTAGTTGAATACACTTAGTTTGTCGTCTTCAACTATGTCAATATTGAAACGGTGGCAAAATCCGTGGCTAAATCGAGGAATAATCCTTCGCTTCAACTCCCGTTGTCTAAGTGCGATGAGATAGTTTCCGTCAACAGTAGAACCAAATCTTCAGCAAACTTGCCACTTTAGCGGAGTTGACCTTGGAATAATAAAGCATATCTTCACGTAGAATACTTATACTACGAACGTCTGACTTTCAAATCTCAGGTCTAAGTTAATAACATAAGATGTTAGGGTTGTGCGATGACTTTTAAAAAAGTTTAACTTTTGTCAGTATAGATTTTCATTGCCAACAGTACTATACATCGGCCACTCAGATTGGACAGGAGGAGACTGCTCTGCAAGCCAGTTTCACGCAAGTCTGATGCTCAGCCCGGGAGGCGGCCACCCTGCGCCGACCTACCCACTCCAGGCACCACTCTAATTCCGTCGAGCTCTACCAGCTGTAAACGATTATCATCTGCTAGCACGATATATGTAACACTACGAAAACGTATGTGCGTGGTGTATCTGTGACTGCCAATTTTATTAAAGTCTTGAATCAACACCCAGTTACTAATATCTTTTAGGTATTGATGTTGAAATAATGATTCCAAACTCTTTGCCCCCAAGTCACATACAAACCCTATAAATAATCTCGCCTCAGTTGTTTTAACTAACGCGGGATTATTGATTGGGTTTATTCTAACACATTTAAACACGTGACTTGCATGGCCGATATACTTAACGAGTCTCGTAAGTGTATTAAGCCAAAAAGCCTATTTTACGGGCATCACCGCATTGGTAAATCGTTTTATTTTCGATGCGTTACAGCGTATCGTGCGTTTAGAGCTAGTTTTACAGCAACCCGACGGACGACTTATGCGACAGAAAACGACTACGTGCTTCACAGATTTGACGAAATGAAGTTTTGAAATTCGGCAATGTTTAGTAGATATATATATAGAACCGATTTACTGTCTAATATAATCCCGGCACTACGATGCCCATTAGAATCTTTAAATTTTTAGAATAAGTAAATGTCAATGCTACAGAATGGATGTCTTTTTTCAACACAATGGTATTGTCGTATATGGTCTAACAACGGAGAGGAGTGCGATGGGGAAGAATCAATATTGTTATTGATATTTTTGAATTCCATGAGGTTTTTACCTCAATAGACGAGAATCAGGGTCTTACGAATACATGGTTAGGAAGTAAAACTTTTTTCAATTAGATAAACCTAATAAGTGCTGTATCTAATTGTTAAACTAAAATGGTAGGTAATTAGCTAAAAAATAAATTTGCTTTGACCGACATCGCGGTGCTTTTGTTTTGGCCTATCATCAATTATAATATATATTCATAATATTATAATAATAATATTTAAATCTTTAAAGCAACATAATACGATACTTAATTAAACCTTTACAGTAAAAAGTGAAAACGTAATGTTTTAAAGCTAAGAACTAGTTTGCAGATATTATTAACTCTTGACAATACGGCATCACTGCAAGATTATCGAAACCACAGAAAGAAAAATATGTTAAACAATCATCAGTTATATGAATTCTGTGCTTAGGCCCTTTTCATATTTTTTTCGTAACAAGCAGGTTTAGGCTATGTTTAGGAAAAATCATTTAGATTGGTCTGAAAATTTTGATTTTGCTTTGTACGTCGTCAACGATTGCGATCAATTCTATCATGTTGTGCGAATTAACTGTCAAATATGGCCAGATACTAATGTTTTTTTTTACATAAATTATAATTAAATGAAAACACGTGACAGGATAACTGTTTAGATATGTATAATGAATTGAACATTTCTGTAGTACCTACTCGCTAAAATAAAAATCATCTGCAAATACTTTTTTTTTTTGTGGGCGTATTCTTTCGTAAATTAACGGTGGCGGTCTGTTATAAGGTTAAAGAATTAATAAAACATTAATTGGTCCTCGATTAAGCCGAGAGCGTACACCAGAACGACGACGCGAAATTTCTGAAATTTCACACACGTGTGAGATTAGAATGCCTGACGCGATTCAACGTACACAAAGACTATAACATTTACAATTTATTTATAACAGGAATCATGACATCAATTTAAGTGTAACCTGAGTATTTACAAGTTTATCAATATCAAATCTTTATGATTTTTCTTAAATTAATCATTGACTTAAATGAATATAAAACACCAGTATCTTTTGGTGACACTTTTGAATTGCCGCGTTTGATGACTGAGACGTCTGAGACGAAGAGCTATAACCATAGTAGAAATGCTATACTATGCACATGCATACAGACGCCAACGAAAATCGCATACGTGACGTCGCTTCGCATGATGAGAGTCTAATGTTCTACACCGCTAGTCACTATATAGTGTATGAGCTCTCCTACCACGTCAAGAACGGCAAACCCAGTGTAGTTCTATACGGCGTACATGTACTTAGTGTAGTTCTACCATTACTTTGGTTTCCTGGTCTACCAATGGGTCACCCTTCTTAATTAAAACCACGGCAATAATTGCTGTGGGAGGATAGCTGGTATCTGTGGCGCCTCTTTAGGCTTGTAATTATAAATCTGAGAGAACCGCGTAAGTAAGACTATGATGTTATTTGTGGAAAATATTTAGCATGGTGAAGAAACAAGGCATTCATTTGCATATTTTAAGCTTATAGTGCTGATGTCGTAATGATACTAGATAAATGTATTAACATGGCATATTACACGGTTATCTTTTAAGACAAGCATGAGTGTAATGACTACTCTCCACGAGTGAAGACGAAGTCATAAAATTAATCTTGAATGTAAAACCAATATATCAAGTTTTAAAATAACAAGACATATGTTTGATTCTTCTAAACAGCCAGCCGTGCAATATCGCCAAACAGTATTTAACCAGTATTGAACAGTTTTTCTCTTAAATAAATATTGTAAGACTTAGAAATGGATGTCATATAACAAGAACTAATTAATATAGAATCGTATAACATAACCTATAATACTCTAAACTATGTACGTATTCCCTAATTGAAAAATCATTTGTTTTGAATTGGAATGTGTTCCTCATAGATTTTTATTCAAGTTAATTATGCTAAATTGAAAACTTCCGTTTACGATTTAAAATATATATTATTATTAGTATATTGCGTTATGGTTTCGTGTTTGGATCATTATATTATGTATTTAGTCTTTAGTTCTGTTATGTTTATCGTTTTTTTTATTTATTTAATACGTTACATTATCTTGTTAGTTACATTTGTTTTATTCTTAGTCATAAGGTAGTGGTGCCAAAGGCAAGTTTTATTACATAAGGATTCATATCAAAATAATATTTAATCTATTGTGGTGACGCTTTGGTGTTTACTTCTACGCAATAGTATATCAATTTATAACTTCCCACTCAACGTAATAAGTACCACCATTTATTATGAACTTTAACAGGTATACAGCTTTTTTAAATTGATTATCCTTCCGTCCTGATGCTATTTTGATATTTTTTATCAGTAATAGCTTATTTATCGCTTTGAGATACCAACCGATAATTAAATAAAATTGCACTGCTATATGTGCCAGTCAGTGTTTAAAGCAATCAAGCTTTGGTTTCATGTCGCCTCAGTAATTCTGTATCAAGTCGTACAATGTGCTCGGTTTCATCCGCTTGCGAAAGGCTACCAAACTTTTACTACGACTTGTTCTGTGAGCTTGATATAAAACATATTTTCAGTTTAAAGCTTGTGGTGGAATTATTTCAAATCAAAATACCATAATGCATTACTTATTGTCATGTCAATGTTTTTAATACATTATTGATAGAGTGGAAACATTTGTCTATTTTGTGATTTATAACGATTTAAATGGCTCCAAATTGTCTAGCTCGGGCAAAGGCAATCTTACGAGTAAGACAGAGATGGCGATTGTAAGAACCCACTAAATTCTTATTCTCATTGTCTGATTACACATTTTTCGGATGAATGCAGTTTTTCGTCATTTGTATATACAACGAAAAAATATTCAAATTTGAGACTTACTGTTCTAAATAACCAGTAGTCTCGAGAACATTACAACGCTTCATACTAAAGCACGCAGTTATATTTATTAGTTTATTTAATTATTATCAATAAATACCTTCATATTACTATTTAACCCTAAAAGATCATAACATAATGACGACTGCGACGTAAATAATCCAATACTTTATACAAGTATTGTTAAGTTAAAAATTAATTCTTCAAACGACTGATTTACATAACCCTTTCTTTGAACGTAGAGCTTAGATGTAAGTTAATATTTTAAATGGTACCTTCAATGTAATAACTCATATAATCATGTCTGTTAGGTAGACTGTTATGTCAAAAATACTGTCTAATCTAGAAATAACTGGATACAATTACAACATTTGACGTTCGTGATGTACCCCAAACCAAAATATATAGGTAAATTGATGTAAAACCTCTTATATCTAACATGTATTCAACTGTCTAAAATGGATGTTTGTTATGTATATCAATAAAAATAAAACGTAACAATTGTTTTATTTCTGCGGCACATAGTGACAATCAAAAGTAGAATAGTTTTTATTACGTCTACATTATTTGCGGCTATAAGGTTTAGCTATCAGTTATTACTAGGCATAAGTTTAGGCCTTTATCAATATCGCGTCCCAGGCGATGTAGTGTCCGTGACAATTTAACAATCTCAGTTTGCCGAATGGGAAACCCACCGAGATGGCCGATAAGAAAAAAATCTCTTCAGTCTTCCACGAATCCGTGCGCATTGGGAGATGGAATTTCCGTACTATGAGGTTTCCCTAACACCGATGGAAGCTGAAATTGCGACCAAAGACCGCGGTTATAGACGGAAAGCTGACGAGGCTCCACCTGAATAAGGTCCCTGTATAGAGACGAATTTAACTTTTTTCTAGAAAGTTGGAAAGAAAAAGGCGCTACCGCAGGTTCGTTTTACCGTCCACATTCGCACAAATGATTAGAGCGACGGCAGACTATCTGCCGACGCTTGAAGTTCGATGGTAGACTGGAGATGCGGGACGCTGACCATGGAATTCGGAACCAGCACCTCTAGCACCAACATTTGGAATGCCTCTATTCTCTTTCGCTCATTTGGTTTGAGCGTCTAAGCTACGATTAAGTGTTTACTGTTTCTCCGGTAAGAGCAACGAAGCTTTAACTTGTATTGTAGTAAGTTACTATACTCTACCATAAGTATAACCTTCCACCTTCGTCTTAAATACACTAATAATGATTGTGAAAATTTGTACATATGCATGAAAAAAACTAGGTATTTCTGTAACTCTGTAAATATTATATATTGCCTTGCAACAGAATTTAAACTACTAATTGACTTTATTAACGCAGTCGAAGACGCAGGACGTATTTCTAAATTGACTTGAATGGTTCAAGACTTAGACCACCACAAATAAATATTTCTTTTTATATATTTTTTTATGCAGAATAGGCAATCATTTGACCACTATCTCACCTGATGGAAAGTGATGATGCGGACAAAGATGGGATATGCTTGCCTAAAAAATATCTATTAACTCGAGACTTGAAAACTCCCAGATTATACCGTTCGGGGAAAAAAAATCTTAGAAAATGTGTCAAGAGGCCTGAGGCCCAAAGCCAAAAACGACAAATATAATAAATGATATAAACGAAAATACTAAGAAGGCACGTAAGTGGGAAGAAAAATAATTTTATTTTTTCCTGTTGAAAAGACAGTCGCAAGTAGATAATTTCACCGTTTTTTTATCATGTAGGAAAATAACAGTGTGCTAGGACATCAAAGTAACCGATTTTTAACCTATTTTGTCTCGAGGTCCATCTAAACATTAAGAATGAATCTATACTTAAGTGGGAACACATTTTTATTTTTCCGTTTAAAAGACAGTTGCAAATAGAGAATTTCACCGTTTCACCTTTATAAGTGAAAATCACGTTTTTTGACTTTGTATAATTCCAACATTATTACATTAACACTCGAAGTATCACAGGTTTTGGAAAATTATACAACATCAACAACACCATTTTTACACTATCGCGGCAATCTATTATCCACTTATGATTTTGGGTAATATGTTCATACTTATGATATACTCTCATAATAATACCCAAAGTCTATGGATATAGAAAAGCTCGTTGATAATGCCAGCATCTTTTGATATAAACAACTTTCACACAAGCCACTTTTGACACAAGCTACAGACGAAACAAGGCTCGGTAGTTTCAAAAAGTATTCTAAGAAATCAACGGCAAATAAAAATATTTAAGAGAATTATTATCCTTGATAGACTTTTTTAACTTTCGCGTAATAATATATAAGAATCTCTTTGTTAATGATTTTAATGTTTTTAATTTAGTATGCAGAGTTGATATACGTGCAGACTTAGGTCCTCATAATATGTCTCGTCAGAGCAAGTCCAGCGCGTCGCCTAACTTGTGTGAAAAGCAATTAACTCTCTCAATATGAAGTTGAGGCGATCACATCTAACAAGTTTCAAAGACGAGTTGAGCTCATTTCCTGTTTACCCCAAATTTCAAAACGTGACAAAACCACATACTGGGTTGTTTTAGCATATTATGCAAAATCTTGTTTGGTACCAATAGAACTGCAGAGACTTTCATAACGAAGACAAACTATTAGAAAATTATTTACTTTAATAGATTTGTAGTTATGGTCGGTATTTTTATCTAAAAATAACTCGACACTGACTATTCCTAGACATAATATCACGTGGTTCATGTTAGTTATTTTGTTATATCCTGTAGGCGGGCCAATTGTCTATATTTCCTAAAACTACATACATCTACACAGCAAAAGAGCTTATAGGTAACTCAAATGCTAAAGCCAGTGGGTAGCAGGCCCATCTTGCTGGCGGCAATCCTTATCTGAATTGCAATGCTAATGTTGTAAATGCTAACGTTGAGCCAAATAAGTTTTGATCACGCGTCGCTTTAACCAGGCTCCCGGTCCCCACGGGCCCAGTGACTCAACACCAAACGGTACAATTATCTAACCAATGCTGAGGTTTCCATATTTTTGCCGTTTGCGCTGCTCTGCCGAAGTTGCCGCGGCGCCAACCCCATTCTGTGTTTCAGGAAGATGTGACGTAGCTTCAGTGTCGACACAAGTTACATCCGTAAAGGCCGTCCCATCTTCCATGGAATTAAAGTCGTACCGTCGCGTCGGGTCTTTTACTCGAGACACTCACCAGACCACTCGATTCGAGAATGGCTGGAACATTGGCGCTGGTAAAAGCCTGACATATCATTGAGCCTAGTATGGCGGGAAAACATGTTTTTACATTAGACTCTTGGAGATTAAGTGCGAATTTAGCTGGGAGAATGAAAAAATCAATATGATAGACTGTATTTCGCTCAGCTATCTAAAGACTGACATCTGGTACCTACCAACTATCGGTGTGTGCTTAAGCTAATGGGGCCAAATGTCCTAATATGTATGTAATATAATTTATTAATTATATTGATATTTATTTAATTTAATATATTCTTCTTTGTTCCCTCTTCACGCTTTAATGGCTTAAACGATTTGTATGAAATTTTAGATAGACATAGCTTATAACCTGGATTAACACATAGGCTACTTTATATCCCGAAAATCAGAGCGGTTCCTGTGGGATAGGGTAAACTGGTTAATTGTTTGAAATTAGATTTCTCTCATCTCTGCAACTGCTGATCAAATCTCGATGAAATGTAGTAGGTACTTATGTAGACAGTTTAGGCCATGGACTTGGATAAAGGCTTCTTTTTATCAAAAAATAAGTGCAGTTCCCTTGGAATAGGGTAAATTTAGTATTTGTTTGAAATGAGATTTCTTTGTAACTGCTAATCGGATTCTGTTAAAATTTAACAAGTAGATAGCTCACACCCTGGAATAGGACAGAATAGGCTACTTTTTATCCTGAAAATCAGTTCAGTGCCTGTGGGTTAAGATAAGTTTATAAGTTGTATGAAATGAGCTTTTTCTGTAAATAAAGGTTGAATATCAATAACGTTTAGTAAGTAGATAGTATTATCCCGAATGTCAGTTCAGTCCCTGTGGATCATGGTAAGTTGGAAATGAGATTTCTTTGTAGTTGTTGGTCGAATTTTGATAAAACTTAGTAGGTAACTATAATGCTGAAACCGGACACATTTAAGTTTTTATCCCGAATGTCTATCCAGTTCCCGTGGGATAAGGTATGTTTGTTGAGTTACTTGAAATGAGTTATCTCTTAAAATGTCGATAACATTTGATAAACTGTTAGCTGTGATCTTCGAATAGGACATAGGTCACTCTTGAATTTGAAGTTTAGTGCAGTGCCTTTGGGTTAGTGCAGTATCTGTAGAATTGCGTTAGCTTGTTAAGTCGTTAAATGTGTATTTCTTTAACTGTAGGTCGGATTTCGAATACATTTTGTAGATAGGCAACTGTGATTCATAATAAACTTTTTATCCTGAATGTTAGTCCAGTTCCTATGGGATAAGGTTAGTTTGTTGATTGAATTTGAGTTTAATGTAATTGTTGATCGGATTTTGATATAATTTGGAATGATAGATAGCTATCATTCGGAAATAGTATAAAGGCAAAGGTTTAATATCAAAAATCAGCGCGATAGTATCAGTGGGATAGGGTTAATTTGTTAAGTTGATTGAAATAAGGTGTGATAGGGTAAGGTTGTTACGTTGTTTGTAATGAGGTTCCTCTCTAACTGTAGGTTGTTTCGTTAAAATTTTGTGATTGTTACGACCCTAGAATAGGAAATTACAATGCAGCGCCTGCAAGATAGGGTACTAACCCTATCTTGCAGGCGCTGCAACAAACTATTGTTGAGTTGTTTAAAATGAGTTTCAACTTCACGTTTCAACAGCTTCACCGATTTATATAAAATTTCAAGTCACTATACGCTTTTTTACTATACGCTACGCTATAAATTCACTATCAATTAACTGCAAAATTATTCAGCAAATGTTTTTAAGGCACATAAAATATGTGTGTTATATTGAGTCGCATCTAAAACTTTATTCATATGTATATTCATAGACGAGTCTTTATGTAATTTTTTTTTGTGTAAATAATTGTATCAATGGGAAAGTATGATTATTTTCTCTTTTCGCCGCAACAACTGAACGTATTTGTAAGAAATTTAAATGTTTCAACTGTTTTTATAGTGTCCAGTAGGTTAACATTACTTACCTCAGTTTGATCGGAAACCGCAAAAAATACCAGAAGGTTTACGCGAGTTGTGATTATTTGAGTTTTTTTTTATTATTATATACCGTATCCTACTAATATTATAAAAAAGTAGTAAAGTTTCTTCGTTTGTAAAGGGTAATTTTTAAACTGATCCAATGTATTAGTTTAAAATTAGTAGTCTTATAAAAAGTGAGGGACAGCGTTTAACTACTTAGCAATGTATACTTAGCCTAGAAAAATACTTTTCTTAGTAAAAAATCTAAAAATTGAGCCTTCTATTTTGTTGGCTTTTTGAGGCATTCAATATTTATCTATATCAAAATAAAGAGTGTTAGGCGCACGTAAACACACAGGTGACGGGTTACAGAATGAGTAACAGTTACTGAGTAATCCGGCACACAATATAGTGGGCCGGATTAATCTATACTATATACTATACTATATAATATAATAATAATAATATTATAAAGAGGTAAAGTTTGTTTGTTTGTTTGTATGTAAAAGGTAATCTCTGAAACTACTGATCCGATTCCAAAAATTCTTTCACTAATAGATAGCTACACTATCAGTGAGTGTCATAGGCTATGTTTTGTTGGGATAGAAGTTAGTTATCAATTCGAAATAATAATATTCGTAAGACAAGTCGGTGAAAAATTTGCTAACTTTCCGCTTTATCGGCGTACGCTGACTACTACTAACAGTTAGACATAGGTGAATACAATGTACAGCAAAAAAGTTGGCCTTCATGAGTTTTACAAAAAAGTCCGGGACAGCATATATCTAACATGTATGTATAGCTCAGAAAAAATACTTTTCTTTGTTAAAAATCTGAAAAAATAGCGGCCTATGTTTAGTTGGCTTTTTGAGACATTCAGTATTAATCCTTATCAAAATAAACTATTTCATCGTCTTACGTAGTTCATGTAGATACAATTTGCTTTTTACTGCATGTGATTTGGATAAATAGTCTATGAGAAATCGTAAAATTAGTTTCACGGGAGTCCTCCCGTGAACGGGACGGGTCAGAAATTTATCGACACGTACTACGTATTCCTGCACATAAAAATAGCGGCTTCTATTTCGTTGCATTTTTTTAAGTATTTAATATTAATCCTTATCAAAAAAACCTATTTCATCGGCTTACGTAGTTCACGTAGATGCAATTCGCTCTTCACTGCATATAATTTTGACCTATAGTCTAGGAGAAATCGTTAAGTTTATTTGAGGGTGAACACGGTGGATCACAGAATGTAACAGTTACTGCGTAATCCGGCATACTTCTATGTTTTGAACCGACTTACATAAGAAGGAGGATATAAATTCATCTGTTTTTTTTTGTTTAGTCGGTTATAACTTATCATTGAACTTTGAACTGCCCGCTGGAGTAGTTAGGTGGGCGTTTGTCTTTAAAGCACCGGGTTTGATTCCCGGTGGGAACACAGGTGTTTTTCCGCGGGAATTTGTGTTTTTGGTTTTGAGTATGTTGTCAATGTTGTGTGAATCTTGGATGTTTACAGCCCCACAATACAAGTCATTGAACTTAGTGTGGGGTTGTGAATGTGAAAGCGTTTATGGGTATGTTTTTTAATATTTACTACCCGGCCGACGCCGGGCGGATCGTTCCTGAACTTTGAACTGCTCGCTGGCGTAGATCCGATACAAGTCATTGAACTTAGTGTGGGGCTGTGAATGTGGAAGTGTTTGTTTGTATATTTTTTAACCGGGCGACGCCGGGCGGGTCATCTTTTGAACTTTGAACTATCTACTCGCGTAAATGGGTGCGCATTTGCCTTCAAAGCAGCGAGATCGCTTCGCGGTGGTAACAAAGGTTTCTCCCTACGGGAAATTTTTGTTTTTAATATGTTGTGAATCTTGGATGTTTATGGCCCCACGCTACAAGTCACTGAACTTAGTGTGGGGCTTTGACCTTGGAAGTGTTTATGTGTAGATTTTTTAATCGGGCGACGCAGGGTGGGGAATCTTTGAACTTTGAACTAAATGAGTATAAATACAATAACAAAAGTTTTTTCCCCACGGGAAGTTTATGTTTCTGGTTCTGGGTATGACGTGAATGTTGTGTGTGTGGTGTTAATTTTTACGGCCCCACGACACAACTTATAGTACTTTTAGTGTGGGGCTGTGAGTGTGAAAGCGTTTATGTGTAAGCTTTTGGTTACCCAGGCGACGCCGGGCGGGTCAGCTAGTAAACATATATGTGTATATAAGATCGTCTAAGTTTTGAACCGACTTACATAAGGAGGATCTAAAGTCAACTTTTTTTTGTTTAGCCGGTTATAACTTATCTTTGAACTTTGAACTGCCCGCTGGCGTAATTGAGTGCGCTTTCGCTTTTAAAGCTCCGGGTCCAGTTCCCGGTGGGAACACAAGTTTTCTCGCCACGGAAAGTATTTGTTTCTGGTTCTGGGTGTGATGTGAATTTTATGTGTGTGATGTTAGTGTTTACGGCCCCACAACACAAATCATTGAACTTAGTATGGGGCTGTGAGTTTGAAAGTGTTGATGTGTATGTATTCTATGTTTTTACCCGGGCGAAGCCGGGTGAATCAGCTAGTTTTTTATAATCGCAAAGATTAACTATTAGCTGCTACACACTAAACACATTTGGTTCGAGTGGTCGGCGTGAGGGAACTGAGGGTGCGGGCACCGTTGCATAAAAGGCGTCCAAGTATAACTTGAGATTAACAGGGTCGATCAAGGTGCGAAAACATAGCGCTAAGTTGATAACACCGACGGATTATTATTTTGTGGTGTGAAAGCGACGGATCCCTCGAGGGTCGGTCGAGGGTCGTCCTCTCCGACGAGCCAAGCTTTCATCTTGATTGCATTCTTGCGATGTCATAAATTTCAGCTTTAATTTAATAGGACGTCATATTCTGAATATGGTTTTGAGAAAAAACAGAAGAGCTCGTTAAGCATAAGCGATGTTAAATGATACGAGCAGGAGTGATTGCTCGTCGACAGTGACGACTTCCGAGGCAAAGTCGTTTGCGAAACGAGAAATTCGACAGCCGGAAGAACAAGGAAATATTATAGTGTGAATCGAGCAAAAGAAAAAGTATCGATCAAAAAGTATATATAGAATATTTCTAAAACCACGCATTTTAATTAGCTAGTTACGGGCCAATTGCCTATATTTCCTAAAACTAAACTAAAACTATGTACAGCAAAGAACTAAAGTTACCTACAAGACATCGAGCTTATAGGTAACTCAAGTGCTCAAGCCCACTACCAGCCCAGCACTCTTCTGGCACGAGAGGCCGTGGTGACCGAGCTGGTCAACAGCAGTACCACACTGACAGCTATGGGCAACATAGCACCTTGCACCCAAACGTAAGCATATAGCGAGACGGAAAGCAGATGGATCTATAAGTGTACCAGTATTAAAAGAGGGAATGGCCTGCAACCAAAGCCCTGACTCCCATACAGAAACTGCTAGAAGTCGAGCACGCTCTGTGACGCTAGGACACGTATCTAAATGATGTTTCCGTGCTAGTTCACAGAGCGGCCGATCCCACAGTCTCTGTGAGGATAACCTCACTGGGAGCCCGGTATTTGGGCATGCCATCTCCCAGGCGCTAGTTATGATTTTGTAAGGTTTTTTTATATGGCACAGCTGCCCTTAATTGTTACTAGTGTATTGTCTCTGGTATTTTTAAGACTATTCTAACTTAATCCTCTATATTATTATGTAAAAACTTCAAGTTAGTAGTTTAGTACCCTAATATCCTGAGTGTGACAATATTAACCTTTAGGCTTTCTAAATTATGCGTTCAAATGTATAGTAAATACAACTATGTTTACCTTTTGTTAGAAAACGTATCTCAGGATGTCATTAGTATGGCTTATTCCACTAGAATCCACAGCAGATCTTAAAGAGAAGCTATGACAACTTTTTATTCCACTTCGATTCAGTGGATTCAAAGACACATAAACCTCTAACGCTCCTCCTTGCTCCCCCTTACTCTCTCCTTCCTCGCTTCCCTTATCATTGACTTTGCTCCTAGACTCTTTAAAAAACTTCAAACAGTTGCAAATGTACTTAGTTCTACACATTGCCAACAAAATATACAGTTCAAGTATAAAAGTTATCTAGGCATTCTATTACCAGTTACCTTGACTAAATGCGTGCCTATTATCTAAAGTGACTGCTTTGAAAATCCACTTCCACACTTTTATGATTAATGAGCGCATTACGCCGAGATTCGTAATTAAATGCCCGCAAAAAGTATAATCAAGACACTTTATTCAGCCGAGCGACGTTTTCCCTCGGGTGTCCCGCTTTAAGCACGCAATATCTAAAACGGTAGGTTGCCAACTTTAATGAAATAATATTTTTCTTCCCTTACGAAGCCATGCCTTTTAAGCTTATGCCACTGATACGAGTACGTTTAGTCGCAAGTTTTTACCAGACTTCGTTAAAACTATAAAGGAGAGTTATGAGTTTAGTTGTATACTGTATAGATTGTTATATGACTTGTTACTAATATCATATGTATCGCAATTATTGTTTGTATACCGAAAGCAATAGAAATTATACGATATGCTTGCCTATAGAATTATACGATATATTATACAATTAGGATACCTACATACGAGTAGCTGCACTGCTACCCTTAATAATAATGAACTGCAATGCACTCTTCTTTCTGAGACGTAAGGTTATAATTACACAGTGCAGTAATTAGCTCGTTTTTTTTCCCCGGAAACTATCCTGTTATTCGGCTATTTGGCAATTGGAAAAGCGATGCTGACCTCGTTTATATACGAAGGTTCATCTTTCTGGTATCTTTGGTATAATTAAGTATAAGTAGGTTTTTTCAAGTCAATGTAACTAAATATCTTAAAGTAGGTATGTAATATGCAGTTAAATTATTATAAGTGATTTATGTAAGGTGTGACAATAAAGCGTTATCTATCTATCTATGCAGGTATAATGACGCCCGGCTTCGTTGTTACTGTCATTGGCATAATAGAACATACTTACTTTAAGGGGATGACACTATCATTTCTCTTAAAACGCGTATTTTTGTAACCTATTTATTAGGCAATCACAACAACGAATTCTGATAAAAAAAATTTTTTTTTTCTTTTTCTCAGAATATTCATAACATTTAGAAATGTTAGAAAGAAAGAAAATATCAAATCACATTGCAAATTAAATATTTTTTTCTTTTTAAAACCATTTTGATCCGACATTTTATATCAGAACCCTGTAAAAGTTATATCATATACGTATACTTACTAGACGAATTATTTCTTCAGCTTGTTTTTTTTTAGGCGCACTTTTACGAAATTTGATTAAAAACCATAAATAATCAAAGATTGCCACGTGTGACCTTGCGAAACCGCCGTAATATAAGTTATTCGATATGCACCTTTATGTACAAAGCTGTAAGGGGAAAAATTGTCTGTGGTTAAAAAAGGTGCTCGAATTGACGTATATCTGCCCTTTAAAAACATGAATCTTCCAATAAAACTAGAATTCGATATTATATTTTATTTGGTGTGCGGATCCGCTCCGGATTTTAACATTATCTGGTATTAACCGGCACTTAAACACTGATATGCCACCATTCAGGATATGCCAGCTTTCATATTCTTCAAGTTTCAAAACGTATTATTTACAACGATTTCCACAACTGCCAGAAGCAATTGCTTTTGTGAACATCAATCAATAACCGAACAGTGTGAGCTAGTGCTGTTATGGGGGCCATCAGAGGGACACAAGACTGGCAATCCAACCAAATGGTAGGTGTGCACGCGGTCTATAAGTTCACTTGTGCGCCATGTATTTATAACGATTTCTAATGTCTAATTGTATATCTGCGCTACAAATGCATCATTGCTCATCAGGTCATCGACATTGATGCTTATTAATCATGATGTGCCGTAATCACATTTCCTATAAAAGATAAACATAACATAACGTAAACACACTTACAGCCCCACACTAAGTCTGATGACTTGTGTTGTTGGTACCGGAAACATTGACATCACACACAATAACAACTAGTACAAGAAACACCAATTTTCCTTGGGGAGAAAACTTTTATTCCAGCCGGGAAACCCGACATCCCAGCTTAGAAGGCGAACCCCCACCCAACTAAGCCAACGGGCAGATCGATGGAGGTGTTATTTAAAAAATCATTCCATAGTTCGATACCCAGCAACAGAACAATATTTTTTCAACAAGGGAAAGTGTTTCTGGTTTTGGAAGTAATGTTCCCTCTGTGAAGTCTTCATAATAAAGGAGCACATAGGAACTCAACTAGAAACGTTTATTTCCATCATAATACTGGTTTTACATAAAATTATTTGCTTATCCAATAATTAAATTTACATGCACACCAGTGGCGGTGATAGTAATGAATTTCTTTGTTAAACTAACGCGTTAAATCGACATTTAATCAACTGCCTACCTGTTCATAACATAATGCTTCACTATAAACTCGAATAACGAATTTATAGGCCTCCGTGAAATATTAAATGTTAATAAACTTTGGTTCACGCAAAATTGCCTGGTGATGCATGGGTGGTTTCAAATATTATGCCGAAATATAGCTTGGACAAATAAACAAACAAAGTGACATTGGCTAAAGCCAATGTAACGCTTGGGAATACAAATACTTAAACATTTTAAATATTACTTACTGAAATATCGTTGATAAGAACACTTAAAATAAACAAAATTTGCTTTATTGGTATTTATTCAGCGTTTACTATAAAAACAAACACATTTTCATAAACAGCCTAACATACTTGCGCTTTGGGTGCTGTAAACATTTACATCACACACACCCACTCCCAGACTCGAAGCACAATTTCGAGAAGCAAATATGTGCTCCTGCTGGGAATCGAACCCCTAATTCCTGAATTAGGGCTTAGAAAATAGGGCAAGTCTTTGTTGGCCGATGGGGCTTAGAGATGGTAATTACTGTTGTTACACTCATTTTCTAGATTATTATTCCTTGTCATGTATTTGTTAAGGTGTTCAATAAAGTGTTTATCTATTTATCTATCTATCTTAAAATTTTAATAAGTTACTAGTAAGTATCTCTAATAAATTCTCCTTGATCTGAGACCTCATAGCAACTATTGACTAGTATTCAAGTAAATTGCTTATCTAATATCTTTAAACGAGCAATTCTTGTATATTATATATATATATATATATGTGTGTGTGTGTGTGTAATCTGGATCTCGGAAACGGCGGCAACGATTTTCATGAAAGTTACAGATTAGGGGCTTTTCGGCCCAAGGAATCGATTTATCAACGTTTCAGGTCCGAGAAATGATCGGTTCCCAAACTGCATTTGAAAAACCGAGTTTAATAAACTATCAGCGCCATCTATTACGCCATGACCGATGTAAAAAACTGTTTCTACTCGACACTAGATGGAGCTTTCTGAGGCTACAAATTCAAACACGTCATCGGTCATCCGGATATTTGTTGTTTATTGATATAACGAAAGTTTTTTTTTTGTTCAAAAATCTTGTGTCAATTTGAATTTATTTGTATTGTATAGTTATTTTAAGAAAATATAAGCTTTTGGCTCGTATCGTATCTCTCATATCAAAGTTCTCATTGTTACGGAGCATTGCTATATATACCATGTAACATGGCCTGTCGCCAGTGTTATTCAAAAATTCGCCGAAGCACATGAAAAAAAATTTCATCACCAGTGAACCTCAACATTCACTCTTTCGCTTCAACGCTTTCCAGCTCCTCGACAATACAGATATAGTTAGAAGACTAGGGAACTAAGGCTTTTGAGTTAGTGTGGTGATATGGACAGTAAAATAATAATATAGTGAGTGTTATTAACAATAAGGAACGGAATACGTCTTGATGTAAAATTTTCGGCGTAACAATATCCGATTTATCCGTCACTCATTCAATAAAAGATAGGTTACGTCACTACCCTCACAACCGATATCACTCGACTTCTAGCGGAGGCGGAGGCTATTCCATTGCTTTGTTTCCAGCTACACACATTAGCCTCACGTGAGTGAGTTCTGTGTCCACATATCGAAGATAACATAACCTCAGCGCTCTGTTTATGTGTATAAAATAATATGTTTGAGGACAGAAGCCAGATGTGAAGGATGGTGGTGTGAGTCAGCTCTTAAGTACCGTTCTCTGTGCGTTGGTTTACGATACTGTAAGTGCCAACCATTATATTTGCATAGTACTTTACCGATCCTAGTCTTTCAGGCTCGGTAAAGTCTAGTCAAATTAAAAAACTGCAGCATTTTCAATTTATCTTTATCTAAAAAAATTGCAATATCGGGAGAGCCGTTCTCAAGTGATGCGCTTATTATCAACTAACAACATAAAATCTTTACATAGAAATTAGATTATTATTAATCTGTGTTAATCGACTTAAATAAAATTTAACGCGTCAATTTACTCATGGATCAGCCTTGCAATACACTGTATATTATACGAGTGTATTATTCTAAGAACTAAATCTTCATGAATGTTAATGCTTCTGGTCTCTCAGTGTCCACGAATCAGTACTAAATTTACTGAGCGTCCAGCCACTCACATAGGCTTCAACGTCCGCTGCGAGCGAAGTGTGATCTCTAAGTTGAATTAAGTGGTTTAGCGCTTTATCTGTCAGTCCGTCTGTCTGTCCGTCCGTCTTTCAGAAGCATCTAGCGTCTAAACCATACAAGCGAATAGCTTCAAATTTTCAGTGAATATGTAAAACCTACCTAAAGCCAAAAATTATATAAATGAAAATATTAAGGGGGCACGCATACACTGAAGTAGGAGGAAAAATAATTTTCATTTTGTTCTGCCCGTTTGGGGTAACGTTGACAAGACCTTTGGAAGTAGAGTATGAAACCGGTTTAAAAAAATCTATATTGGAAAATAACTATTGGATAGACCACTAAAGTTGTGACCACCACTATTTTAATACCCGTTTTATCCCTGGGTCTATTTAAAAAACGGCTACACATTTAACATGGAATCTTACGTATAATATCCGTTATATCCTGTACTTGAGCCGCAAAAACAGATCTCAAATAATTATTATAAAGGAAAAAGTTGTAAGCAACTAACCTCAAAAGATTTTCTCTATTAGGTGAAATGTAGGCGTAAGATCTTAGTTCGAGGCGGTATTGAACTTGAGCATAAATAAACAACGTTGAACAGTCCGCTGGAGAAGTTGCTTGCTTGGCTTGTGATCATCTAGCATAGGTAAATAAAAGTTGACAATCGTCTGATAAATATACGTAAGTATATTAAATAACTTTCACAGAGTTAATTATATAATTGATGTGATTCGTATGATTTGAAATGTTTTCCCTGTATATATTTTTAAATGTCATTGATATTCTAAAAAAAGGATTAATTGCTCATATCATTTAGATACCAACGTATATTTTTATTTATCAGGTATTGTCATAGATTATATATATATATAGATATCCCTTTACGGTATATGTTGATCTGACGCGACTTCACGCGAGCACTTTGTTGATCCAAAAATTCATGTTGATCCGGCGCCTTTTGTTGATCCAATATGCATCTTTGGTTACTAATGTGGCTCCGACCGGATCAACATCTACACTCACGGGACTGCTTACTAGCGTTCGCCGAAGTTGATCCGATATACAAATCCACCTTGCGATAGTTACGGAAAACGTTGATCCGATTTAAATAAGCCAATCAGAGCACAGCAAACGATAAGATTGGCTGAAAGCAGCCGCGACGTTGCCGTTTCGTATCTTTGTCCGTCACAAGCTACAGATTGAACGGATAACTTAACAATTCGACAACGCCACGACTTGTACCGAATGTATGGTGGTCAAATTGAATGCCAGCCCATATGAAAATAAATATGAACTAGAAATATGAACTACTCGTTAGCTTAGTAGGGTGTGTGTTCGCCTTCTAAGCAGGGGTATCGGGTTCGATTCCCGGCGGGAACATAGGTTTTCTCCCCAAGGAAAATTTGTGTTTCTGGTTCTGGTTGTGATTGTGTGTGTGATGTGAATGTTTCCGGCACCCACGAAACAAGTCATCGAACTTAGTGTGGGGCTGTGAGTGTGAAAGCGTTTATGTTTAAATAACTACACATAAATGTAGTCGAGGAGCTTGGTACGATACCACCACCACCTCCGCTGCTTCCGCCTCCACCTCCATCATGCACAGACTCTGTTCTCCACCTCCACCACTGTCTTTACCAACGGAGACAGTGGTGGAGATGGTGGAGGTTGGAGGATGGTTGGTGATGGTGGAGGTGGAGGCAGCGGAGGTAATTCCTATTGACATGTTTCAATCCTTTTGCAATTGTTCTGTGAGATTCTATTGCAATTGTTGTGAACTGCTCGTTGGCTTAGTTGGGTGGCGTTTGCCTTCTAAGCAGGGGCTTAGAAGGCAAACGCCACCAACTATCGGGTTCGATCCCCGGCGGGAACACAAGTTTTCTCCCCAAGGAAAATTTGTGTTTCTGGTTCAGGTTGTATTTGTGTGTGTGATGTGAATGTTGCCGGCACCCACGACACAAGTCATCGAACTTAGTGTGGGGCTGTGATTGTGAAAGCGTTTAAAGCGTTTTATTCGATGCGGTCTTAATCCTAATCCGGTCTCCCGGTCTAAATCACATTATCACGTATCGATTACAGCTACGAAACTTCGTGCAAGTGTTATATTATTTTGATTGAGCTGGAATCAAAACTTCTGAAATTTTGTAAATAAGTATGTAGGTATGTTTGGTCTTTTTAGGTACTTACTTTTTAGTATAAAATAAAATAAATAAATATCCTGGACATTTCACACTTATGTAGTCCCTGATCTCAAACTAGGCAAAGCCTACTGTACTAGGAATGGAGGCCTGAGAAAAACATAGATAATTAGGTAGTTGTTTAAGACCAAGACACAAAGCAAATATTCGTGTTTGTCACACAAATGTTTGCCATGGTTAGAAATCGAACCCACGACCTTAGGATCCGCATTCAGAGCTACCATAGAGTGAGACTGACCACAGAGCCAAAAGGCCAATCAAATTGTTGGTTATCTATTTTTATTATTCTGATTCGGCTTCTGGCAGGCAGCACTGGTGAAATGATGGCGTTTTTGCTGGTCCTTTTGTTATTTGAAACGCATAGTAAGTAGGTACTACGTACACATACCTAAACACAATCACAACTCTTTTTTCGTCCGAGGTTAAAAACTTTTAGCTAGGTACTAGGTATTTAAGTAAGTCCTTATTAGGTATTATAATGTGAATATCTATTTATTACCATATATATCGATTATGAATGAGGTAGCGCGTTTCCACTGAAGCGGTGTCTAATACGCCCTCTTCATGTGCGCCGATCACATCCGGCCGGATTAACTCATTAATACAATACAATAATATCATACAATAATATCCATTCAATAAAACCCACATAATATCAAGTTTCTGAATAGTTAAATAATCTAATATGGATATGGTTAATAAAATACTCACCATCATCTTCTGATTTGTCCATGACAAATGAACAAAATAACACAAATTCGCTCGTAACTAACGCATCTTTCTTACCTTATTACTCTAACGAAGTAGTCTACTAGGTTCTCTATCACACGCAGAATGCGACGTTGCCGCTTTTTGTTCGAGTACCTATTAGTCAAATTTGGCTCCGGATCCACTTAGTCTAAGTAAATGTCGCATATAAGTTAAATATACACTGGATCTAAGAAATCATATTCAGTATGATTTTTTCGACCGTTGATGGATCAACAAATGTTGGTCGAATCGCTGACGAGCATGTTGAAAACCTGTTAGTGCAGATCCACTGACGTCACACGCGCATTAAGGACGGATCAAAGTATATCAGTTTGCGCGACGCGGAGCTGAGTAAACAAGTAAAATAGGCGGATCAACAATTGTTCTAACTTCTCACTGGATCAGCATTTACCGTTAAAGGTTGATTATATATATATATATATATATATACTAAATGGGCAGATAAACACATAAAAAGTATACTTCTATTTGTTTACCAAAATAATGAAATCTTATTTTTGTCAGTTGTTTTAATATGAGCTTGTAATCCTATAGAGTTACTCTACATTTGAATCGTTAATAATTTCTAAAATGAAAGCTCTTATCAAAAATAGAAGGTTCTTTATTAAAATAATAGCAATAGCCTACATAAGGATAGGTAACGTTTTGATGGATGGATCTAGAGTACAGAGGAAGAGTGGTGGTTGATAGTCAGATAAAATATCCTGTCGTAAATAGGCACTATAAAAAGCTGGCACCGAGTAGATGAGCATAATTATCTTGTATATGTAGACAAAGATTAATATCGTTACTACTTAGACATTTCTTCTTCTATTGTATACTTTTATGTCAATTATTATTATATGCCCGCTTTCGTAGTTGGGTGCACGTTTTTCGATAATGGTTTGGAAATAATGGTTCCTAGAGAAAGGTCATCATTCATTTAAGACCAAAAATCGAAAGTGCCGGCCAGAAAATAAATGAGGTGTGTTCTGATTAAGCGTATTATTTGCACCAATTATTGTTAGCACAGCTAAGCTGCATGCTCTATCTATTTGTTGGTATTTAAAGTGAAAAATCTGTATTTCCGTTTACTTTATAGAAATTGCCCAATATTTTCATAACCAGCAAAAAGTTATTATTCTGTATAAACCGATATTGGTTTAGTTTCTGTTTGTAAAGAGATTTATCATTACATGTGAGTTAGCAAATAGGAAATTATTTACTACAGTTATCAAGGTCGATGAGTAAAACTAAAATACTAAATTTAATGTGCTGCAGCTTGCACGAGGCGACCGTTCTCTAAAATAGTTCCCTGAAATCCGAAATTAATTGCCGACATCTAGCACACGTCGTAGCCCAACTTCCTTCACATAACATATAATAGCTTCTTTATATAAGTTTCAGAACTTTCAGGTCACATCTGTGTTTTATCACTGTGCGGGTCAGTGGATACTGTTGTGAAAAGTACGAAGCAGTGTCTAAGTTTTAGCTGATTTTTTAACTTAGATTTATTTTTGATGTAATACTTTGAAATTGATTTGAGTTGATTAGCAAAATATCCACTTTATTAAACTTCTCGATATGGCTGTAATTTTGCGAACCTGGCAGAAGAGTCATTAACTTTTATGAGTGGCTTTTTGGGGCCCACCTGAATAATCGGTTTTGATTTTTATTAAAACTAACTTTAATGAAATGTATATGATTTTTTAGAAAGTTTTTTAAACTTTCGAAGTCGAAAACATCAGCGTCCTTATCCTGTCCACTTATTTCAAGAATAGGACAGGATAAGTAAGTACTATTACTTGTTAGGTAGTTAGTCTCATAGTAGCCTTATTCTCTAGAGGCCGCGTGCCCAGGTGGCGCTAGGGAAACGCCCATTAGGAGGTAAAACTCCCCAGGGAAGGAGGGAAATAAATTACCTCCCGCGGACCACAAGGCCAGAGAGTTAAACTAAATAAACAAACGAACCCTGCAATTGCCGGGCCCAAGCCCGGATGCAAAAGGAAAAGGGATGGTCAGGAAGAGACTGAACCGGCCGTATTATACTATCAACGCCGAACATTGGGCGGCGGCGGTAAATAGCCCGAAAACTTCACTGCCATCCAGCACATGAAGCGTCGGCTGTGGATTTGAGCCTCTTAAAGTCTGGAGAGACGCGAGAACACGAGGTAGGTCTTCGCGTTTCTGTTAAGATTTTCAAGAAATCCCAAAGCTCGATGCGCTGGTCCGATCAAATCCGCACCACACTCGACACCAAAGTACATTATGCTATTTCGCCGCCGTGAACAAGAATAATAATTGTCCGAGACAAAGTGATCTTAAATTTAAAGAACTGTATCAAGTGGGATATCATTGAATAAGTATTTTAGCATAATTGTTTGGTTTTTCATATCATTTTTCATTTCGAGTCACCGTTTACGATCTGTAACAATTCCAAGTTGGTTAGCAACCACTCTCATTTAGATCTTCAATTCTTAAAATAAAGCTATGATAAAGTTCTTACATAATCGTATAATAAGTCATAGGATTAAAGAAAAAGTGTAAATTAAATTAATAAATTATGTATCCAAAAATGTCTGCAAAGAACAAGTCATATAAATTCTAATACGGAACATGGCGATTTAACAGTCACCTAACTGAAAGAAGACCATTTGGTGATTTTACGTACTATCATGTATTTCAACATGATGTTGCTTTCAACGGAAGCCCAAACGCGACGTTTGTTTCAAAGATGCTACCCTTCGATCGAGACCGCTCTCGCTGCGACTGGCTCCATCATCGTTTCTAATAAATAAAGAATTTAAAACGTTCCATCCGTTTGGGTGCCAGGAAACCATAGACAGACGAACCCACACCCACAGGGTTGCCTCATTTCATGAACTCTCTTCGCCCCTTATTAGTATTTACTCAAGAGTAAAGCGGAGGTTCAAAGCTTGGTTTTTGAGGGTTAGTAAAATTTTTAATTTTAAACTATCCTTAGTCTAGTATATTGACTTATTATATTGTGCGTGTGTAGGGTTCAAAAATCATTCATTTACAGATTTTAGGCTCGAGTTAATTTTTATCATTTAAATTTTTGACACTAATAAGGGGGTCGAGATTTAATTGAGATCAACCTCGGTCCACCAGCCCAGCAAATACATCAGAAACTAGGACAGGGATAAGTGTCAAATTTATAATACAGTTAACTTATAACCTGTTGGGCACATCGATATAGGAGACATACCTACATGAAAACGAATTATATTTGGCAATTCTGGCATTCTTGGAGCGTAGCCAAATCTTTGAATCACCTTGTGTCGATATAATAATTTGTTTTAGTAACTAAAAGCTAAATATAATGTTTTTCATGCGAAGTTTTAAACTACAGCATGGTTATTTTCCCAGTCGTTATTCGTTCTGCCGCGAATTGTTCTTTACAAAACTTGAATTGAAAAGCCTTCCAGGCTTGATTTGAATGCAGGAAAACTTTGCAAAAGCTTTTATTCCTTGTCGGAAAGTAAATGAATTTACGACTCACGATAAATCGAATATATTTTTCTTCTCAATATAATTATTGTCAACAGTAATACCCATTAAATTAAGTCATTATTTCTACTGCTCCTGTTTATAAAATATTTCATTCAGAAACTGAAAATATGTGAAAGAAATATGTCGTATTTGTCAGGCAGTAATATTTTTTAGAAATATTTTAACAGAGTTCGTAAAAAATAGTGATTATGACACCCGGTGAGCCAATAAATTAGCCCTTACAAAGAACCCAAGTCTACCAGGTTGGAGTACAATTGACTAACTGATAGTGTCACCCATAGAGTACTTAGTTTATACGGACATTGTCACCGAAGCAACCAACTTTAGCTGCTTTAAAACGGTGGTTGTTCGCCCAAACATTTTACACATAAATATTTTCATGTACGATCATATCATTTTAATTCCGTTTTTTGCTTAAGTTACAATAAATTTTGAAGAATATAAACGAGTTGCGCTTTATATGTGTCATTATCATTTAAATTGCGTTTTCTATGTGGGTTTTCAATATGAGTCGATTTACTTATATAGTTTATCGAACTTCATCATTTGGTTCGGTTATAATCGGCAGCTAACTGTTGGTCGCTAACTTCACACCGGTTCAACTTAAACTTAATAGTCCGAACGTCGTCATAAGCTCTATGATCAAACATACACATTTATACACAAAGCGCCTTCCAGATACATGCGTGTCTGTCTATAATATATATATATCTTCTACATGTATATGAGTATACAGGATGACAGTTTTTTAAACGGGCCAGTAATGGCCAAGTCCGAAATCACATGAGTTAGAGAAAAGTTATGAAAAGAGTCATATGAGAAAACAATAACTGCATATTTCGTTATTTTATTATTTTTTACTAGCTTACTTTAAAAGCGACTCGAATGATCTTCAAAAAAATACACCTTTATTATTGAACCTTTGAATCTTGGTGCTGATAATGATCAAACATTGCAATGAAATTTATCACTAAAAATTACAGGGCACAGCAAATTCTCCCTATTTGTTATTATTACACTTACCTCTAATTGTATGTAATTGTTTAAAGCAAGCTTCTTTACCTGTAAGACTAGGAGGCTTAGGTATTCGTAAAATTTCTAGTGTTGCGTTACCGGCTTTCTTGTCCTCAGTTCATGGTACTTCTAAATTAGTCGAAAAAATACTTTCACATAGTTTGGGTTCTTTAGAAATTTCAAACCAGACTGAGGCCACAAGCGCCTGGGAGATGGCATGCCCAAGTACCGGGCTCCCAGTGAGGCTATCCTCACAGAGACTGTGGGATCGGCCGCTCTGTGAACTAGCACGGAAACATCTTTTAGATACGTGTCCTAGCGTCACAGAGCGTGCTAGACTTCTAGCAGTTTCTGTATGGGAGTCAGGGCTTTGGTTGCAGGCCATTCCCTCTTTTAATACTGGTACACTAATAGATCCATCTGCTTTCCGTCTCGCTATATGCTTACGTTTGGGTGCAAGGTGCTATGTTGCCCATAGCTGTCAGTGTGGTACTGCTGTTGACCAGCTCGGTCACCACGGCCTCTCGTGCCAGAAAAGTGCTGGCCGAATTTCCCGCCACGCCAGCCTCAACGATATCATCCGCCGGGCTTTTACCAGTGCCAACGTTCCAGCCATTCTCGAACCGAATGGTCTGATGCGTGACGATGGTAAAAGACCTGACGGAATGACTTTAATTCCATGGAAGATGGGACGGCCTTTAGTGTGGGATGCAACTTGTGTCGATACTTTAGCTCCGTCACATCTTCCTGAATCACAGAATGGGGTTGGCGTCGCGGCAACTTCGGCAGAGCAGCGCAAACGGCGAAAATATGGAAACCTCGGCAGTGGTTACATATTTGAGCCGTTTGGTGTTGAGACACTGGGTCCGTGGGGACCGGGAGCTCATTCTATTTTCAAAATTCTATCAGAGCGCCTGGTTGAGGCGACGCGTGACCAAAATGCTGGCACTTATTTGGCTCAACGTATTAGCATTGCAATTCAGAGAGGCAATGCAGCCAGCATGATGGGAACGCTACCCACTGGTAGTGGGCTTGAGCACTTGAGTTACCTATAGGCTCGATGGCTTGTAGGTAACTTGGCTCTTTGCTGTATATAGTTTTAGTTTAGTTTTAGGAAATATAGGCAATTGGCCCGTAGATTGTACTATTATAATGATTTATTGTTTAATTTTGGGATCTGTATTTCAGCCCCAGCTCATAACAGCCATGTCGTCCTATTGGGTTACATCAAGAACGAACTTAACAAAACTCATTACGAAACGGTTTAGAACTTACAAACGCTTCTTCCCCACTGCTCAGCCAAATTGCTCAACTGCATCAAGTTGAGGAGTGGGTAAAGCTCATTGCTTGATATTTTATTGAGGATAAATCCTGTCATGGTATCAAATGCAGTAATGTTTTCAGAGAGACGTATAAAGTATAAATTAATGCAATGGAGTCAATTGAAGCCATTTTGAGCAGTAAAAATTAGATATTAACATAAACATAAACGCTTTCACACTCACAGCCCCACACTAAGTTCGATGTCTTGTGTCGTGGGTGCCGGAAACATTCACATCACACACACAATCAAAAAGAGTAAAAGTAAATTGTAAAAATTTGTTATTTCCTTTCATTTTAAGTAGCACATTAATTCTTTGTAAGGATTTATCTTTATGAGCAACAAAATCCATGGGTTCAATAATACATGGTGTCTTTTTTATTTAATTTTAGGTCAATTTAAATCATGAGTAAAAGTTTAAAAAATATACTTTTTATGCAGTTTATTGGTTTCTCATAAATCGAGGGCAAGACTCCTTCCTCATGGCTTTTCTGTAACTCTCGTGGTTTCGGACTAAGCCTTCACCGCCCTTTTAAAAAAACCAGCCTTTATAGTTACATAGCTCGTCTTGTGGCTAAAAGACATTCAGAAATTTCTGAGTAGATTCTATACAATAGGTACACACAATGATTCATCATGCATGGATCAACCGAAGTGGGTGGGGTTCAATGTGCATAGATTGTACCCTAGTGTCAGTCAATGATAAAACATACGTTCTACTATTTTGGCTCGTTAAGTGAATATATTTTCTGAAATATGTTCACCACTTTAATTAACATAGTTATATAATATTACTACCAAATTAATTAACTTTTTTATAATATGACCACCAATTAATTAGCATAGTTATATAATATGACTATCAAATGACATTAACATATAGCTAATCTAACCAATCTAATCAAACCTTTATAGTAGGGTAGCCCAAGCGGGATTTTGCGTTTTACTCAAACGCGTCAGAAAACCATATAGGGAGAAACTTATAGCACCCTGTAATTTACACCCACCAAATATGAACCCTTAATATAGGGGCGTGCGTTCTTCTTCTTCTTAGAGTGTCGATGGCAAATCGTTAAATAGCAGAGGCCCAGAACTCAGGCACCTGAACTGCATTTGGTGCAGCATCTATGTGCTCTTGTTGTGAGCAGGTAACAGGACACGCAGGGCATGTTATAAGATGTGCCATAGTTTGATCTGCTGCAACAGGCTATATTGTTAACTTCTGAGAATCCCCACTTGACCATGTTATTCTTTTTCCGACCGACCTGAGTACGGAGTCTATTTAAAGACTTCTAGGTCAGCCAAGGTTCTTGATGGCCATGGTTCAAGATTCTGAGGATGTAGAACGTAAGGATTAGGGAGGGGTGTTCTGCCTCGCCAGAGGCTACATCTCGATTGTGGGAGCTCATCTGTCAAAGGAACCGTGGTAAAACCTGGCTATAGCTCATAGTAGCAGTATTTTACTCCCTCGCTGGGTTTACTATCTGAGTGATGGTGTTTTGACTTTCAAACGATTCGTTATTGTCCCTATCGCGCTATACCAGAAATAATGATTATGCCTTTTTATAGGTACATTCAATACAATACAAAATTCTTTATTGTACACCAAACAACAAAAAGATACAACCTTATAACTACGAAATTAATATTGTTATACAGTACAATGGGCGGTCTTATCGTTTTCAGCGATTTCTACCTGAACAACCTTTGGATGGACAGAAATTATAGTATCTACTGAGGTCGGTGGAGGTGTGCATTACATAAATTTAATATATAAAGTTAATAAAAAATTTACAATAATTAAAATGATAAAAAGAACAAATAAAATACACATACCTACTACATAAATAAATATAAGTTGTGTGAGATGTGTGAAAGGGAATTGTTAATTGTAGAGTATTGGAAGATCGTAAGAAAAGGGTTTTGGTTAGGTAAAGGAATTCGAAGCGGCTTTTCTGGTGCTCCTCTGCACCTGGAAAGCCACAGATAAGTACATGTTTCTTGGCACATTATGTTGCGCTACTCTTTTTCTTTCATAAATTTGGGACATCTAGATCTTTCAATTGACATATAGTCCCTTGCAATTTACGCAGTTAAAGTCTTTTGTCTCGCAATCGTCATAGTTTGCTCCACATTTAGGACTAATAATTTTCTTTATTAGGCAGAATTTCTTAACGTGTCTACATTTCCAACAATCAGCACATTGTGAAACTGGAAATTTGTAAGTTAAATAAAAACCTGCACCCGTACGCCAATACATACGACGGAATAGTGGTGCTTTTGAAACACAAGCGAACTGTTTCGCTGTCAATAGAAATACCTTCACCCGATTGTCTCTTCAGGCTCCACACTGATACTATCTCGCGTTCACACTGAAATAAAGCTCCTCATCACTTGACTCTAAATCCATTCGTCGAACTATGCCATAGCATACACTCAATTCATCGGCTTTTTGGCACTTAAAGCCCTTCTCAGTCAATAGCTCACAATTAAGTAATATCTCCGCACTTTATTTATTATCAAAAGTTATAAATACCGTATAACTGCTCTTAAACTTGATTTTTATTATGTCCATAGTATAAGCGCTTCTCAAGAGCTTTGCTAAGGCAATTTGCTTAGGAAGTGGTTGTTGTGACGTAACCCGTACCTCAAAGTATTGTTTTGATAACTCTAATGTTTTACGCTGCGGAGCGACTTCCATGCTTTCTGATAAACTTTAATTGCGCTGTCTACATTCTTCAATTGGGGTTCATGAAGTCGCCTTGACTTTCTCTTTCTCACTTCGGTAAAACCATGATCTTCATTTTCACTTAAATTTCTCAGTTGTCGTAACATCTGACCGTCATCAGACAAAAATCCCGATCAGAGATCGGTGATCTCAATCTAGACGATTCTTGCTTACTAGTTAGTGATCGTATCGATCCTTTGCGCTCGCTTCCTGCCGCCTCGTCACCCATGGTACTCATAGATGCGCTTATCAATAAACAATGCGTTTACGTGCAATCCTCACACCGTCCGGCGTGATACTGAAACGTTGAAAAATTTTCTAGTTTTTGAACATAAATATTAGTGATAGTAGTCTCGGAAAATTTTACTGAAAATAACATTTTTATTAATGGAAAAGTATATTGTAAATTATTACCTATAATTACGAGTGAAAAGTTCATGTAATGTAGACCTGCATACATTTATTGAATACAAAGAATTACTGTCAAGTTGTTATTCGGCGTGATTTCTTGCGTACCTGATTTACCTAGAATAACTATCGCGTGATAAGCATGATTGAAAAAGAGTTGTGTCCATTAGTACTCTCTGAAGTAGAACTGCCGAAAATCCAAAAAAAGAATAATTGATTATATTTACATTTTATGAATATTCCCTATTGATGACGTTGTTATATTATACGGTGTCGCAGACATTTCTGGTAATGTAATAGTGTGATAGCGTGTATGTTATGTAATTAGAGACCAAAATATATCTCCATACATTTTATTCTTATAACGTTTTGTTCTCATTGTTTTCAAGAGTTTAGTAATTTTTAATTTTGGGTCACACTAATCGCCAACAATTTGAACCTAACTGACATTCTGTTACATTCATTTACTGTAATAAACGGCCACTCCGTTTACATTATTTTTGTACTGTATAAACATTTTATTTTTCAATTTTTGTGCGACTGAATGGAAATCTAACGGAATTGCCAACCGTCTGCCGCCATGATTCCATCTCAGCTGATAACGAAAAACGTGTTCGTTTTTGTAGATGTACGACGCTTTGGTTTGTAGGTAGTGTTTAAAAAAAAAAGTTAATTTAATGCAATAAGGTTCATAAGCACTACAATAATGAGTGATGTTAGTGAGAAATGTGTATTTAATGGACAAGGAACTTGTCAAAAAATTACAATATGTACACCGGAAACATTAAAAATATGCACTACGATTTTGGAGTATCGTAGAGTGAAACCGGTTCGAAGAAAGCGTAGCAACGCTTATACTGCAGTCGAAATTTCTGATGAAATATCTCTAAACTATTGCTATCACGCACATTGCTATAACTCTTTACAGCCATTAAAATGTCATCCAATTTTTGAAGGCAACATGAAATTACAACGGAACGTGCACAAGAATGTGACGATGCACTAGAACTTGCTAAAGAAAGTCCCGTATTATCTGTTACTGGCACTCCACGACAACTCAGGCTGCTGGTACAACAATAGACGATTAAGTGTTAATTTAATTGAAAATGTATTATTTATGTATCATATTTCATACAGTTTGTTTAAAAACATATTTGAAAAATGGTAATGATAAAGAATGAACAGACTCTTAATGTAAAAAAATAAACAAATATTTCTTTATTTTTGTCTCAAAAAAGTTTAAAGAAGCAAATTATCTAAATCTTTATAGGATGCTTAAAAGAATATTTTTTAAAGCTTATATGTCAGTCTCATAATAATTTACTGAGCAAGCGTGCTCCACCTTAGACTACATCTTCACTTTCCATCAGGTGTGATTGTGATCAAACGTTTGCGTAGTCTGCAATCAAAAAAACCCTAAATCAGACTTGGAGGATTGTGATGATCAGTTTCATGCTGATGAGCCGGTTAATAATGAAGATTTGCCGTCGGGAAATGATATCGAAATGTTGGAAAAAATTCCTTTTCTGATAGTTATAAAATTTCCTATCATAAATGTTGCAAAGATCTATACTTGCGTGAAATTTATAAAAAAGAAGAAAATGATTTTGTTAAAAAACGAAAGGCTTTAAACAAAGCTATATCTATATGATAGACAGTTTGGAGGAATACGTTGTCGATGTCTACGTTGTAAGGCCTGTTTTTTGATTATGTAAAGAAAGAATACGACAGATTACTAGTTGAACAATACAAGCTATTATCTGAATCGATAAACAGCACTTCATTTTCATATCGTTATTTAGAAAATAGGTTAATGGAGACTTTTACGAAGAAGATCAAGATTATGTATGCCGCTAAAAGAAGTTTCTTGTTTCGCCTTAAACCAATATTGTTACTAACAGTGATTTATCTAAAACCATGTCAATAAAAGAAACGATTCGTTTAGTTGCAGCTTAACTTCGATAAGAAATTATAAATTCTACGACATCGAAATTGCCTGAAAATTGCTCTGCTGAAGATTTAATTAAAGGTGAATGTGATTATTTGCAAATCAAAAATCGTTTATTCATATTACCAAGTGCTCATATGAATAAACAATTTTTGATTTGATAAATTGATTTCAAACACGGGCAAAAAATAAATCTTTGCCCCACCACTTACGTGTGTGGGTAGTGCTCCCTTAATATTTGTAATGTATATAATTTTAATTAACATTTCTGTCTTTGGGCCATTTACATATTCTAAGAAAAGTTATTCAGTTTTATGGTTTAGACGCCAACGAGTTCCAAATCTACACTTTATAAAATATTATTACTTCCTATAATGTAGTAAACATGAAAATTATTTACTAATTTCAGTACCACATATTATGCAGTACTGAAATAAGTTAATCATTCTCGAAGATATGATAAGTTACTGCACCCAAAAAAAGACTCATTATGTTACATTATTGTTTTTTCACTCAAAAGTATTTTTTTTTACAAAGTCTTGTAGTGAATATCTTAAAAATCTTCCTCAAATTCTTTCCTTATGAATTATTTTTATTGATCTACTAGCAAATAATGAAAATCTCATATGTTCCAAATGGAGATAAAATATCAATGTTCAAAGAAATTTTATACTTCTAGAAAAATATGGCTACAGACCGTTAGACGCCGAATCTGACGAAAATTAATTGGTTTGACGTATACTGTCCATATGAGAAGATATCGGTAAACGGACGCAGTGTATATCTCCATTTTGTTCAAATGCAAATGAATATCTGTTGTGTAAAACGGAACCCGTGGATTGTACATCAGTTATTCATTGGAGCCACCCCATCATCACATCCAACGCGGTGTTTAGATCATGTTGACTAAGCTAAATGCAATCCCTTTGTGCTTTAATTTGACTAATTAAACCTATATCATCTGGTAATATATTAATTGCCTATTTATTGACGTTATTGATAACGAGGCATAATACATGTTATTAAGTAACGATTAGTTGATCAGTCTTTGATCTTGATAAAACTGTATGATGCAATTAAATACAAATTAAAACTTACAATATAATACGTACGCGATACACTACTCACTACAAAACCACACTTATTAACTTCATCTATACTGTATTATTGAAGTTGTTGTTTGTTTGTCCAAGCATCACTCAAAAAATACTAAGATCTTGTAGGTAATGTATGTGTTATAAATATTATAATTGGATCATTTATTATTTTTAACATTAAGGAGGCTTTTATTTTATCGATTTCATCACAATGAATTTTTCCAGCAAGATCAGTAAAAAAGTCGCAAACGTTTTTAGATATAAACTTGAAATGTGTGTATAACTGAATGGATTAGGATAAAATTTGGAATGGAAATGGCTTTTTTTCTTTTAATTCAAACTATGCCCCGATAAACAGTTACTTTTTCCAACTGTTTTTTTTTGGGCCAGTAACCATTTTCTTTCATGTAAACCGGGGCCTGACAACCACGAACACAAAAAAATATCAGTCAAACTATTCACGAATTTTTGCAAAACGGCTCGCTAATTAAGAGTATAATAATACAATAGTAATAGTAAATCTTCGGCAGCATCTTCACTTCTCAAATGCTTGCTTATCGAGCATAAAAAAAATCCTTTTATAAAATAACAAAAATACCTATATAAATACCGAAATCTATACCTAGCTTATATAATTATATAACACATAATTACATACTCCATGTACTAAATTATTATTCAATTGGTGTAAATTTTTCCAGAAGGAATTCTTAGGTGTATTTTTGTGAAGATAATGATAAATGATAAAGATAACACAAACAAAATCGTAACTAAATCTATAACTAGTCGCATACCGTAGATGTTAATAGAATATCAATTACCATTAGGTACTATCGCTCAGTCAGGAAGCACATCAATCGAGTACTTGTTTAATGATGTATATGCCATAACTTCTAAGTTATCCTGTGTATAGGATGTCAGTGCGCCCCCGTCTTTAAATGTTGTACTTAAATTACAGTTAGTTTTATTTTTGGCACAACAGTCAAAATATTTTACTTTCGAAATTATCTTCTTAATAACTAGAAACCTCTTTTCATTATTTATATATGTATATTGAATATGTGGACATCCCCACACTATAGATAATGTGTGATGGTGACGAGCGTCACAATCAAAGGTCAAACTAAAATATATAATGTACAATATACGTATATTTTTGTTCGTCCCCTGATCGTGACCTTCAAGAGTCGTTTTCTACCGACTTCACAAAAAAGGAGGACGTACTCAAGTCGACTGTATTTTTTTATTTTATTTTTTTTGTTTTACCTCATAACTTTGTTTCGCGTGAACCGATATTGAATTATTTTTTTTGTTTGTAAGGTGTTGCTTTCCAATTGGTCCCATTTCCTCCAAATTTGATCAAGATCTGATCAGTTGTACTTGAAATATCTTCAATAATGCGTGTTTAGAACATCTAATCTGATCAAAGTTCCAAAGATAAAGCGGTTAAGTCGGTTTTTTTTTAGCTTTGCTTGCGTTTAATTATTCATGTAAAGAAATGTTATCTGCTGTGCTATATGATACTTTTAAGACAGGCGAGATGAATAAAAACTGTTGATGCATTTCGTACTTTCCAATTTTATATTATATTTTATTGTGTCTCATGGTGATAAGTTTTTACTCTCTTAAACATTTGAAAGATTATATCTTTGTCAAAGACAACAACATTGATAAAAAAATGTAAAAGACGGTAGTAATATACAGTGTCAATTAGAAAGAACAGATACCTAATCGGAACGATGTCGTATCTGGTATCCCGAGCGAGAGGAAATACGCTAGGAACTCTGAAGTTCCCAACCCGGGACCCTCTGTTCCACTGAATTACCCTCAAAGTACCTTAGGTAGACCTTTGATAAATTCAAGTCGTGACCTGCATCAACAAACACGAATAAACTCTGTGAAATTTTATCTCAACTTTTATCTTATTTTCTTACACCTTGTACAGAAATTTTTTGAAGCGACACGTAGTAAAAATATCAAGAGGCTGTTAAAAGGGAAATTTAAAGAACGTGGCTAAAATTATAAGATGGCTTCTTACGCGCGGTATGAGAACGTAGTAATTTACATATTGTCTTGAACTGCTCGTTGGCTTAGTAAGCAGGGGTATCGGGTTCGATTCCCGACTGAAACACAAGTTTTCTCCCCAACGAAAATTTGTGTTTCTGGTTCTGGTTGTGATTTTGTGTGTGTTTCCGGTGGCATCCACGACACAAGTCATCGAACTTAGTGTGGGGATGTGAGTGTGAAAGCGTTTATGTTTATGTTTATGTCTTGAAGGAGTTTTTCCGTTTGCGGAAATCTGCAAGATTTTTAAATCACCAAAAGTATGTTGTGATCAAGACACATATTTCACCCGATCGCTGGTATTCTTACTCAAAATATGTAAATTATAGGAAAAGACTGCGACCGGCAATTTCTTGGTTTTAATTATTGTTAATATACTCTCTCTGTGGTCGGCATTGCTGCGAGTATTGCCATCTATAATAATCAATAATCAGTATGTTGGTAACTATAAAAATTACCCGTTGTATAAAATAATATTTTAAAAGACGTAGGTATAGAGTATATACATATATATCACATATGGATATACGTTAGATACTCTACCTACAATTTAAGGAAGAAAAAAAAATCACATATTGATTGAATATATTAAAGTGAAAAAAAAAACATATATTAAAGTATTAAAAATAATTGACAAATTCATCATCGCAGCTGTAGCACGTTTGCTGGATAACCCAGTGCTTCAGGCGATTTTTGAAAGAGGGAAATGTAGATGCTACAGTAATTTGTTCTGGCAGCTTATTTTATACCAACGAGTTCATAACAAATGTAATATTTGTCAGATTTTGTGAGGGCTCCAGGTACGCTTTTGAGTTTGTCTCTGTTTCGAGTGTAATGCGTGCGTGGTGTGCACCCATTGCCTAGTTTTTGTAAGAGGCCAATTCATCCTCACATACCGCTCTTGAAGTGAGACGAGTGAGGGTAAAATGTGAGGATTTCCAGCGTCTTAAAATGAGGATGAACAGAAATGTCTTGTAGGATTGTGGTGATTACTCGTACGGCATTCCAAATACACGCTGCCATAGACTGCAACTCGCCCCCAAATTTCAGATCCGTATCGTGCAGTGAGTGGACTGTCGCGAAATAACAGGATTTTCATACCAAGATAGGTCCTAATACTCAAGCTGCCCCTCGGAAAGCAAAATATGCATAGCTGCCTACATCGTTTATCCAATTGTTTTTTTCCATTTAAGCCCTCCGTCTAGCTCGAAGCCGAGAAATATAATGAACTCACATTGAGCTAATTTTACTCCATTCAGAACTTCCAATCGTCAGAATACGGTGATTATTCCGATCGCCGGAAGTGAAGTCCGTTTAACGAAAGTCAGACCCTGACTTTATAGCGCCTACACCCCAACAACAATTTGGGATCGGTCTCGCATCAGATCCGTCATCAATGCAATTGACGGTCCGAACACACCGTAATATTGCAGCTTTGCAGCAAGTACAACATGGTTAGCAACGTTAAAAACCTTAGACACATGTTTTTGCTCGGGTGGCGAAAATACAGTTGACTACTTGTCGGTCAGTCCCGTAGTCGATCGGCCAGTTCGATAAGCATGTTGTTGGTCCGATAGGGTTTCAGTCTGTGCAAAAAAATCTATTAAATGAGAGCTCAGCCCAATTTCAAAAATTTTTGTCACTGTTGGAATGATCAAGACATGTAGTTGTCAATAGATTCGCGCTTTTATTTGTCTTTGTTTAATGGACACCTTGCTATTCTTTAGAGGTGAATAGTACGCTACTTATTCAGACTAACTCGTTACTCTCTGTACGATACTGACTACTGACATGAAGTTAATATTATTTACTTCATTTTCTTTATGTTAAGATACGCAGCGATACGATAACATTGTTATTTAAGCCAAAAATAAGTAAGCACTGACTCTGCTTGGTTAAAAAAATGCCTAAAGCACGTCGTATTCCCACCTCTGTATATTTCTAGTCATTTTAATTTATAAATGTAAACATGCCTTAAAGCCATACTTAGCTACGTACTAAATAACTTTAGATTACTGACTCACCAACAATGCTACCGAAAAGCGGTTTAGCTGAGTAATTTGCAATTCATTAATTGGTTGCGGTAGCAGTAATGGTGTCGTTAAACATTAGGTGCTACACAGGCTAATAAATTTTACTCAAAACGTGAACATAAAAGGGAAGAAATTGTTATAATCCACCTGAAGCTATTTTGATATATCATGTATCACAAGGCGGTCGGTGGATGTACATATTTTTTTTTATTGGGTCCTTAGTAGTATGTACTATGCCATGTTATAAGCAAAAAACAGCCGATTTGACCTTACTCGAGAAAAAAAATCAAATGTGTTTTTTCCATACAATTGTTTTTCCGCTAATTATTGATCCTACAAAGATTTGCAATAGAATAAAAGTTGTAAAAAAGTCAGCAGTGCTACAAAAAAAATTAGATTGGATTTCAAACTTTTGTTCCTATGTCCATCTTTTCCGGAATGGAACCACTGTGTGGCGTCGCGACAGACCTAGAAAAAGATGGCGGGGTGACCTTGACTCTCACCAGAAAGGATGGTCAACCCATCGAGATATGAAACAAAGTTACGGTTTGTAACTGCAAAATCCTTGCGTCAACCATAGGCTCAGGATCGCGAAAGACAGAAAGATAAAAGGAAAGCCCTGCAGTATGACACTGTGGGCTTATAATAATATATTATTATAAGCCCACAGTGCAAGCCCCGGCAGTTATCCTTGAGAGACTGCGTATTCCAGGTCTAGTGTGTTTACCAGCTTCGATCACATCGTCACTTACCATCAGGTGAGATAGTGGTCAAACACTAGCCTGTAACAAATAAAAAAAAAAAGTACCATTACTTGTTTCGTGGGATCGTAAACATTGACACCACACACACAACATTTCCTTCTTTTAAATCTTAAATAAATTTAACGATTTCTGCTAGATTATTAATCCAAATTATATGCAGTAAAGGGCAAATTGTATCACATGAACTCTGTAAGACGATGAAATTTTTTAATTTGATTAGGATTAATATTGAATGCCTTAAATAGCCAACAAAACAGAAGCCGCTATGTTTTCAGATTTTTAACAAATAATAGAATTTTTAACACAGGGCCAAAATTTTTGCCATACTTTGTATTTAACTGTTTAGTCAGCGTACGCCGATAAAGCGGCCAGTTAGCAAATTTTTCTCCGACTTGTCATACGAATATTATTATTATGAACTGAAAACTAACCAACCTTTATCCCAATAAAACGTAACCTTTATAGGCTTAGTTTATATAAGTAGCTTAGCACTCAGCGATAGTTTAGCTATCTATTAGTGAAAGAATTTTCAGAATCCGATAAGTAGTTTCAAGGATTACCGTTTACATGTTACAATGTTATTAATAAGTAAACCCAGGAATCTGACATTATCTAAGATTACCTTTTACAAACAAACAACTTTACCTCATTACAATATTAGTATAAATAATTTATGATTTAATTAATTTATAAAATATTCAATTAATATTAATTAATAAAAAAACATACATTATTAATAATTTATCTAAGGAATTTTAATGAATACTCGCTATGATGGGATATTGTAAATAGCGAAACATTTGCATATCATTGTAACTAAGAACAAGTTCCTTTTTAGTGATAATCTTAAATTTTCTTGTTATCTCTATATCTATATCTATCATGTTTTAAACATGATAATTGTTAATCAAATGTATGCCACCTAAAATATAATAATTTTATTGAACGATTTCTTGTCTGAAAATAAAAACCGATCACAGTGCCTTCGCTACTATTAAAACATGAAATATAAGTAGGGGACTGTTTTGTTAGCTTCAATCTTTATATATCTATACTTTTTAGGTTTCTTTCTCGTTTAACTTCGAGCACTTACTAGATTTCCAATTTTCCCTGATAAAGCTCTTAGCTTTATCCCATCATATTCTTCTTTTGTTAGATTTCATCAATTTGGTTATCTGAGATTGTATGAAGTATGTTCGGGCAAATAAATAACATATTTTTTGTTAACTAAATGTTTGGAAGAATATCGTATATATACATAATATAATAGTTGAGGGGAAAATATCGTAGTACACCAAAAAGGATTTTAAGAATTTTTCTTGTTACCCAATGCGCTCGATACATAAAAACAAAACAAAAAATAAATACTTCCTTACGTACCAAGTTCAAAGATTCCTATCGTAGATTTTTTTAATTTTCGATAGGTAAGCATTTGACCACTATCTGGCCTGATAGAAAGTGAAGATGTGGTCGATTTCATTTTAAACCAATGGAAATGAAATTGAAACAGTTACATTGAATCGCACACCCAGAACCAGAAGCACACATATCCCTAAAGAAGGATAATGTGTTGTTGTCGAGAATCAAACCCAGTAACTGCGGCGTCGAAAGTAAAGACTTGCACATTGCGCCATCATGGTCGTTGATACCAATGTGAAAGGAGTCCCGGGAGGTCCTACGTGAGACAATGAATTCCTATGGCTTGAGTGGTTCATTTCATAGGACCCTGGCTCTCGTTACCCACTGGCTCCATAGTTAAGTCACACGTAATGGGGGAGGGAGGGGGTGAAAAAAATCATCGGACGACAAGGGTAAGAGACGAATCAAAAACTTCGCAACGTGACAAGTAAAAATCTTAAGTATTATTACTCTACATTTCAAGTCTCACGAAAACTCTATTATTAAGATGTACATATTTTAATTGTTTTTACCATACAAGTACGATTTGACAGCCAGTGGCGTAATTTCAAATCCTGTCAATGTTGACATACGATATCTCTGCAACATCGAGAATATCGAGATATACTTGTCGAGGTATATCACGATCCTCTTTCAGAGAAATCTGATCAGTCGTGACATATCGTATCGCATATCTTGTTATATAACAAGAATTTCACTGTCTTTCATTGGACAAAATCTGAAATAACATTTTGAAAAGAAAAAGCTTGACCACTGTGTTTGTAGGCATTGTATTTTCTATATGGACGGAGTACCGCAGCATATATTATACTTATGTATTATTGTGACGGATTGGCGTAGATATGTCGAAGATGCATCAAATGAAGCCTCATATGAAATCTTCCTCTCGATCCGCAATGTGTGCATGAAAACATGGTATCATCAGTCGAGGCAAAATATATGACGTACTCGTACAAATAAAACAGTTTAATTCATTTAAACATTATACGCCATAAACAAATACCCCATAGATTTTTGTACAGTTTTCACACAAAATTTAACAATTCTTATTCTGCTAGTTTTTTTATAAATCAGCAATAGATATGGTTAAAGAAAAAGTATCAAAATAATTATATTCATCGCGATGTCCAATCCAAACCTAGCACCCCAATCCCCATATTTGATAAATTACTACCAATTATTGGGTATGAGAATAAACAACGTTGTAGCTCAGAAAAGTCAGATTTTATGTGATTCATGGATATGTTTTTAAAGTTTATGGACTTACATATAAAAGCATACAAAATACGCGCTTATTCTGGATTTTAATAACTTGACTCCTGTGAATTGATCTAAATCTTTCTGATTATAAAAAATGTGTCAATAACAACAGCATTCAATATGTTAAAAGACATTAAATAATATATACGAAAAAATAAAGAAATGCTAAATAAGAAATCTCTCTAATACTTGGAGAAATCGTGAAAAGAAAACCATCAAGCACTTTTAGCTATTTTGATGCAGTATACACAATATCTTTATTGAAGCAAAATGAGATTTACTATAATAAGTTTATAAGCATCATAGGTGTTCAGTCCACTACCGGAGAACAACGCTGTGTCGAGTTGGCATATATTATAAAAATAATTATGCACGTCGCTTTTACCAGACACTCCAGAATAGTTGTAATTAGAATTAGTTCCGGTGAATAAAGGACCGTTTCCAACGGGCCCAGAGATTCATCACCTCCTCATGTAAATACTGTAGTAGAGGTTTTCATATAAACGAGGTAAGTCGCCGCTGCACCTCAAACCTACCTTGCGTTTTTGTTTGTGACGGCACTAAATTGTCAACCCAAATTTAATGCGTTTGAAGTTCTTTCGTTACCGCCGCGGGCAAGATAGTGACTGCTAGCGCGAAGCAATCTTGCTCCACCTCGGGGAATCTTGTAAAATCTTAACCACCTAAGGGTGTTAAGTTTTTTGTGGCTTCTTGTCCCACACACTCAAAATACGCTACCCCTCTTTTTTATCACAAGGGTAATGGAAACAAAAGGTAATGCATTTTCACGCACTCATAAAGAAAAGGCTCATTACCATCTAAACACATCAAACCATCCAAAACAAGAATAACTGCATAGAAGGTGGGTTGTATGAGTGACCGGGCTGGAGCAGTGCTACCATTTTCAAAGCTTTGAATACCTTGCATCAAAACTTTAGAATATGCTGAGAAGAACAGCAAACGATTCTTAACTAAGTTTTAATCATTACGTACCTAGTAATTGTTTTATATTCTATTAACAAAGAGATGAAAATGTAAATTTAGGTCATTAAATTAAAAAATATTTTGTCGGATCTATGAGCACAAAAAAGAGGGTGTATAATAAGGGTATAAGAATATTTCAGTTTTGTTTGAAGTAGTGTTTTTTAATAATTTTTCATTTTGTCAGGTGGGATCAAATATACATTTCCTGCAAAAAAATACCAAGAAATACCACTTCAAGACCACCTATGTATATATATATATATATATATATATATATATATATATATATATATGCAGTCATAATTTCTACAGGCTAATTGCCTATATTTCCTAAAACTAAACTAAAATTATATACAGCAAATACCTAAGTAACCTACAAGATATCGAGCTTATAGGTAACTCAAGTGCTCAAGCCCACAACCAGGGGGTAGCGTTCCCATCATTCTGGCGGGATTGCCTGTCTGAATTGCAATGCTAATACGTTGAGCCAATTAACTATTAAGTACCAGCATTATGATTACGCGTCGTCTTAACCAGGCGCTCTCACAGATTTTTGATAATAGAATGAGTTCCTGGTCCCAAAGGGCACAGTGTCTCAACACCAAACGGCTCAAATATATAATGCAGAATCTACTTACTGAGTAATATATATCGTCATAAAATGCGCTATTCCCACTTACGCTCTAAAAATGTGTTACTGAAGAAATTATTGTCATAGACATGATGTGTGCAATTTATTTGGTTGTGGTAAGAGCGATGATATCGTTAAAAATTCTGACACATGGTAATGAATTTTGTATTCGCATATTCTCTGGTCCGCTCAAAGCTCAAAGCGTGAATACTGATACCACAAATAAGGGATGGGATGGTCGTCATACGCCTGAGGCCATCATCTTAATTGCACAATCAAAACTTTGATATATTTTACGCCGCGCCGACAACAACTGGAATAAGCGAATTACTCGCGATTTTATACGGCACGTTTTGTTTTCATTACTTGCGAAGTTAGTTAAAAGTTATAAACTTTTGTACTCTATACTTAGCTTTTTTCTTCATGAAAATATGAGGATTCCAAGGTGTCTTTATTAAAGTAAAGTTAAGTTGTGCCATTAAGTTCTATTTATTCTGTGGTTACGTCACAAGCCATAGGCCGTCTTATCTGCCTTTTAATCAAGCTCTTTTACTGTCGGTTATTTTACTTCACAAGCTTTAGAATATTTGGTTCGAATAATATAACACAGTTGTTGGTGATAAATACGTACTTCACGTCTCGATCAAGATAAATGGTGGTGATGGTGACGTAACCGATCGAGCAGTATCTACAGATCCCCCGCGTCGATGATATGAATCATATCGTATGATATGATGGCACTATACGTAAATCCGAGCATGCCCGTGTTTAGCGATTAAGAGCGAAAGAGTTTTACATCTGCTGCACTTTTGCAGCGCCAAGGAAACACTGTTATCTTTAATCTACACTTATATTATAATGGGGTAAAGTTTGTTTGTTTGTAAAAGGTAATCTTAGATAATGTCAGATTCCTGGGTTTACTTATTAATAACATTGGACAGTACCATAAATATTACTAGTGACACTACTTTATACCCTTTATATCATCATTACGATTAGTGATACTACTTTATATAACAAGTACCATTAGTAGCTTCACTCAAGCGTTTTTTTCGTTTTCCCATAAATTATTCTTAATTTGTCCTTTGCTAATATTGTTTCATCAATGTTATTGATTTGTAAAAGAAAAAAAAAAAGAAAAATCTAACAAATGTTGCTCGCTGCGCTCGCACTGTGTTGTCATTCCAGTTACGTTTTTTGGTCAAAAGCTCTTAATAATTTATTTCTTTTGTATTGGGAAACTTCAATGAAAACTACGTTGCCTCAATTTCTAGATCCGCGCCTGATTAGAGCGGTGCAATAAACGCGAGATTTTGCTAACTTTTATATTACTAATACCATTAAATAAAACACTAGTCTTTTTACACGAGTTTTATAAAAACCACAAAATGTAAACCAAAAAAGATTACAATATAAAAACAATCACTTTTATCTAGGTTATTCAAACAACAAATGAACTTGATGAGTCTCGGTCGCCGACGTAAGGTCGCAAGTCAATCGGTATTCTACGGTTAACATAGAGTGTGCGTTATGAATTACACTAGTTAATTCCCCCATACCCGTTTTACCATCTAACAACAAGACAAACTGTCAAACGTTATCTATATATGGTTGACATACCTCCAGTCAACTCGGAGCGTTTCGCTTCTACGTTTATCATTCGTACTGCAAAGGAGTGGAGCTCATTGCCCTCGTCTTTGTTCCCCGAACGCTTTAATCTGGAAGTCTTCAAGTCAAGAGTGAATAAGTACCTTCGACGCAAGCATGCTACATCTTCAGCCGCATAATCACTTTCCATCAGGTGAGAATGTGGTCAAAAGCTTGCCTATCGGGCATAAAAAAAACACTTCATGGATAAACTGCAGTTACAAAATTTGGCACTTATTCTTTACTTTTCTAAAAATAAAAGTACGTCAATAATACTAATATAATAACCGACTAAATATTGTTTATTTTTTAGTATTTACTTTTATTTTGGTTGTGATACCTCATACCTCGTTCTTCCAAGCGAGGATGAATGGTTCAAGAGATAATAGAGGTGAGGTTGGTTTTATAAAATTTACTTTTATCTTATTATATCTAATAACCCCATTTATATTTGCCACCATAAAAATATTTGAAAAGAGCTTTGTAAGCAGAAGATACGAGTAAAACATTTTCTAATTTTCTACGTCATAAATCATTAATTTGGTGGAACGTTAACGTCGAATTGTGCACGTTATACTTACAATTTTTTCAACTTGGTAGAAATAACAATTCTTTTCTCTTAGGTAAAAGTTTTATAAAGCTGTACTTACGTATAATTACAGTTACTAACAACAAATAGCTACTAAAATAAATATAAATACGAAGTAAGTACTTATAAATCGTGAGCCCACTGAAGGGTACCCTATCTAATAATTTTAATTAATACAACCATTGTAGAGATAACCGATACTTAGTAGATTAAAAAAAATCCCTTTACAAACTGGTTTTATTCAATAATCTCATAAGATCGGGTACCATAGGCAGTGAGCTCAGGGTCAATTAGCATAATTAGCCAAAAGTTGGCGCCAGGTCCCAATTCGAAATGAATAGCTAGTTTATAACATTACTAGTGCAAGTTTGATAAAGAAAATACTATAAAACATTTACGAAGGAAACAACATATAAGCAATTTTCCAGAAACGACATGTTTTTGACTGAATAGGTAATTTAGTAGAGCTCGGCACCTGAGCGCTACTAACAAAGACCCTTATCTTTAAGGATCTCTCTTTAGGGCACGTTTATGGCGATTGCATAGAACTAATTTGGGAAGAAAGCTACGGACAACAAATGTAATTGACTTTATCGATTAAGGAGAATGCTTGAATTAGTTCGTAGTACGGTTTATCTAGAGCGGAAGTTCCATATGCCCATATAGTAAATCCTAGGGCATGGTGACGATTGTAGAAACTCATACAACCGTACTTACTCTACCTATAATCATTTGGTTCCTACTTAGTCGTTCGCGCCGAACTGAGATCTCGTGCCTACATTTTGCCTCATGGAGAAAAACTTTTGAGTTTACTTGCTTATAACTTTTTTTATATATAATAATTGTTTTATTTCTGTATTTGCTATTCAAGATTAGGATATAATGGGTATAATACGTATGTTTCAGCGTTCAGTGTGAAGCCGAAGATAAAAAAGTAAAAAATATTATACTTCCGACTTACATGCATTTTAAATGTAATTTCTATGAAAATTTGAATTAACATATTCTATGAAAATTTGAAGTCATTCGCTTATATGGTTTAGACGCTAGATGCCTCTGACAGACGGATGGACGGACAAAGGACGGACAAAGTGCTGAACGACCCAAGTCAACTTAGAGATCTCGCTTCGCTCGATTAAATATACAATATTACTCGACAATCAGCAACACACATATTTTGTGAGCGAAGAATATTTTTTCGTTGTAACACGGATTTGACTATTTACCTGCGACATAAAAAATACTTAACATACTTTAACAAAATCCACTAGCAAAATGGTATGCCAAAATTACATTGTAGTGAGTTTTGTGCGAGTTCACGTTTTTATTTATCAAGCAACTACAATTGGTACCTTATTGCTTAGAATATAAACGCAAAAAAATAACAAACAAACATAAATAGTATGAATGTGTTAACATTCGTGCTGGGTTATCCTTTACTTCGATTGCCTTTTGTTTCAATTTTTCTTTTGCTGTTTCTGTTTGCTTAAAATTTCAACCTTCTGTTTCATAATCTAATAAGAAATCGATTTATCAACGTTCCAGGTCCGAGAAATACTCGGTTCCCAAACTGCATTTGAAAAATCTGGTTTAAGAAACTATCTTTCTGAGGCTACAAATTCAAACACATTCTACCAAAAACAAAAAACCGAGCAAAGCTCGGTCATCCGGATATTTTTATTAATTCAAGGATTCTGTTTTGAAATTATTGTAAAAATATATTTACACGTTGATTAATTTAGGCATAAACAACTTTTTGAAAAGGATTTTGTAGGTAGACTGTGTGATATCAGCCGCTATCGCAATGTAACTTGCCACGTAGAACGTCGTATAAGCGTGAAAGGCGGGCATGGGTTACCTGCTACGTAGGTAACCCATGCCAAAGGTATTGTTGAAAATAATATTGCTATTAGATTACGAAACCATTTGAAAAAAACCTATGTTGAAAAATAACAATTTGGTAGGTCGCCAACGTCACTATTTTAAGACCCATTTTCTACTGAGGTCTATTTTAAAATAGCTTTACATTTAAAGCTGAAACGTTCGTATAATATTCGTTATATCCTATGCAACAAATACAAAATCATACAATTATTTTTAAGAAAAAAAATTGTAATTTACCTCAAAAGTTTGTCTCTACTAGGGAAAATGTAGGCAAACTGCTAGTTGCAAACTGATAACGATATTTTCCGTCGAGCTTTTACCAAATTGAAGGTCACTGTCATTTCAAATCTGGTAGTCTGATGAATGACGACTGATGATGGTAAAAATCCTGACAAAATGACAACAATGGAAGATGGGGCAGCATCGACATTTAAAGTGGGATGCAACTTAAGTAGAATTATCGAAGCGCCTGGTTAAGGCAACACGTGACCAAAATACTGATCAGTTCTTATTTGGCTCAATGTATTAGCATTGCGATTCAGACGGGCAATGCCGCCAGAATAATAGACGCAATTACCTTTAAGCTTGTTGGCTTGCAGCGAGGTCACTTACTGTCATGGAATGAAGCTGTATAAATAGATGTAGGATGTAATATTAGTTTCGTTTAATCTAAATATAATATATTTAAACCCTTGTGAGAATCCAATACTAGCGTTTATAAATGTTTACCAATATTGTATCAATTGTTCTACTAAATAATTTAAAATCCCGGCGCTAAAAAAGATTAACTCTGAGCGAAAATACTGCTTGCATTAAAACAAAGTAATTTTATACATAGAAATAGATGTCGTTGTCTATGTCGAAACATTTTACAGGTTACAATGCGCAAAGCGAGAGCGCATCAGCGGGAAAATTTAGGTTTTTGGTCGAGCAAAGGCACATTATTTTCTGTAAGTTGGATTACTGGCATGTTTAAATTTCGCTAAAACTCGTACCCTTCGAAATCTTTAGTATCAGTTTAAGTTTAGTTTCCTAATTTACTTTTTACTTTGCATGGATACTAGCAAATTGTTTCACACATACACACTCTTTTATACACAAACTTTTAGTTTTCTAATATTAGTGTGATTTCCCAACTACTCGCTACAGTCGATCCCTAATTCCATTAGATTTAATATTCTCTTTGACTTTCCTCTTACTCACGACTTAACCTTTGTTTACACAGCTCAGAAACTCACGTATCAAAGGACTCCGGTCGTATTGAGAAAAGATTACATTCAAACCCACTCGAGGTCGTTGAAAATATTGGATGCAGTCGAAATGGAAGAACGGGAACATCTTCGAAACTTTGTCAGAAGCACTGCCTCATAATCCGTAGAAAATCAATGTTTTTATGATGACTGCGTCTGATTTCATAAAACTATCAAACTATATAAGTCTATCCAGCAATCTATACGGCCTAAATTACGAGATCAAACCTACTTAAGTCAAGCAGTAATGCTGAAGCCTTCCACCAATGGATAGAGGTCCCATCAGCTGGCGGCATTGCCTCTCTGAATTGCAATGCTAATACGTTGATCCAAATAATTACTAGCATTTTGATCACTCGTCTCGTCACATCACATGTCACGTCACATCTACCAGGCGCTCTGATATTTTTTGAAAATTAATTGCGTTCCACGTCCCCTACAATGTATAATTATCTAAAATAAACGAATAATAATAACTTTTAGAATTGAGCATTTTGCCGTTTTGCGATTAAACCATATTTTTTAAATATATGGACACATTATCTGCTTAAACTAGAGTGAGCCCAGCGATCAATTCTAAAAGTGGCCTACCGAAAACCATACCGCTATTCAACTGAAACACTATACAGTAAAGTCGACCATCTTAATGTATGACAACTATTTATTCTAGCAACTACTTTAAAATACCATTACAGACGTATGTCACAAAACAAATTTAGGTGTTTTGTGCGTATGTGCTCGCTAAAACGTACTTAGTACTTACCTCGTCTCTTGTCCCAATTGGTGATTTGCTTGTTCAAATAAGCCTCATGAACAATGATTTTACCACCACACAAATGGTTATCTGTGTTTTATATGATATAAATTACTTATTAATAATGATTTGAAGTGATTGTGGTGGTAAACGCACTAGGCTAAAGGCTTAAATATGACTAGCAGTTAAGAATAGCTGGCGGAAGACTGTACCGATTTTGACTTGACTACTGCCCTAAGTGGCTTTACTTTTATTTGTACTTTTATTTATATATTGTATGTTCGAAAGTTTTTTTTCCTACTACTTTTTTCAGTATACTTGTTATATTCTCGAATACTTGTTTTGACTCTGACATTTCGAATACTTAGCTCTTTTAGTTTTACAAGCGATTCTTGTCCCTTTATATTTTTAGATTTGCTTTTAGTCAACGCATATGAACTACCAAAGGGTTAACCGCTCGTAATTGAGGGAAAGGTCCGTCCACAGAACACTAGTCTGTCTTACGACCTTTTATATACTTAATATGTCTTTCTTAGTGAGTTACATGGACTGGTATAAGTAACGTGTTGGCTTTATTTTAAAGATGAAGAGCCGCAAAAACGATTAATACTTAAAAGAAAAGTCAAATTCAAATTTTTTTTAAAAACTTGAGAAGTGTCAAGGGATACCCGGATGGAACGAAGTTCAATTTCTTTTCAAATAGTTTTAAAAAATAAATAAATTTTTGTCAATTGTTTTTACACGTTAGAAATAAATATATTATAAGTATATGGAAGTGCTCTATTGTAAATAACTCGCGGTTCCGCACGCGTTGCCCCAAAATACCGTGGTAGAAATTGATTTAACATTTTATTTTAAATTCTCATATTTTAAAGTGATTTCCTACAACATAGGTATCTGGTTATGATCAAAACCGTCATGATATCGCATTGCTGCCAGGTTTGCATAAAAGTACTCAGTGCAATAATTGAGGAAAAATGTAAAAAAGTAGGTATTTGAAACAGTTGTAATAATGCCGACGTGGAAAATATACATTTATAAAAAGCAGTTGGTTAAAGACAGCGGTGGAGCACAATTTGTATATTTTGTATTATAGAGTAGATAGATAAGCTCAATAAAATTGAATGGGTTTTGCGCTGCGGCTTCGCAAACAGGGCGTTCTTGGCCACAGTACCTATATCTGTTATAAGTATTCTTATAACTGCTGTCGACTCACTAAGGGCTAATCGATATGTCGCGTTATTACGTTTTATCGTTTCTCCGAGGAGAGGCATGTCTATATAAAAAGCATGTATCAGAAGCATTACCATCCCCTTTCGATGTACAAATTTTATTAGGCTCATCGATTCCCATAACGGCAAAGATAAAAGTGTCCTTTCTATAAGGATGATATTTTTTTCGGATATTTAGCTACCTATTCTTGAAGTGCTAAAATAAAAGTTTGGTTGAAACGGCTCGACTGTTCCAACCAAACTTTTATTTTCTTCATGCTTTTGAATCCGCCCACACATAAACCCTCATGTTTTCCGTACCTATTCGTCTGTCTGACTTTGATTTCAAAGCCGTGTTACTCGCAGAGTTTTGGTATTATTCTTGACTGAAAATAGTAGTAGTATGCCTATTAGTAAAATACAAAATGATGGTGGACTACTAAATTAATATTACTTCTGTCAGGTTAACCAAGTATTTGTAGAAAATCTCAAAATAGGCAAGTTACTACTTAATTGTTCCCCGAACGGTATTATAGGACTCTTTAAGACAAGAGGGAATAGGTATAGTAAAATGTATTTACTTTCAATAAAGCGATACTTAAATTTTATCTATCAACATATACACATGTACTACATACACACATGGCCTTGGGTTAGGTGCGTCTTAACTGTAGACTGCAAACTAGGTAACGCCTGTATCTTGAATGCCTGGTTCACAATGTATAGCTATTTGCTACAGTTTTTTCTAGGCAAGTATGCTACATCGTCAGCCGCATCATCGCTTTTTATCATATGAGATAGTAAATTGACATATGCAATAAAACCATATGCAATTACAACACACTAACTTAACAACGTAAATGTTAATAAAAATTACATTTTTGACTTTCGATAGTTTACGTAGGGAGTGTCGAAATATTTTAGCACTATGCTACAAAACGCAAAAATCCAAAACTTCCCTAAAAGATATAAGTCGACTGATTCCCAAACGTCGAGTAACCTAATGGCCGTGAAAGTACCTGTCAACAGCATCAACACCACATATCGATTCTTCCTAAAAAATGTGACCTTTTCGTTGATGGTTTCGAAAATATTATTAATGTTATAGCATTTATGATTATTTACACTATCAAGTAATACTAGTAACTGTGCTGGTATTTAGCTTAGAGTTATATATTCTTTTCTATGGTATACAGCATGTAACTAGAAACCTACATTTGAAAGCTGATTTTAAGTTACGTTTATGTCAATTCCGGATGCACCACTGTCCAGCTACGTACGATCGCTGTTTTAGTGGGTACCTTTTTACATGTCGGGAGATTTATACCTCTCTTTATAGCCATGGTATAAAATGCCAGCTACAGTGCATAAAATATTAGTTCATGGAGCAGATATAATACGAAATTCCGTCATTCCAATTGGACAATGTCAGAAGAGGCTTCGGAGGCCAAAAACAAAGAGATACGCAAAGTAAGTCTGGGCCACACATTAAAAACTTCTTGAGTCCGCACAAACTTTGATTTACTGAAGTATTTACTTGTGTCATGTTATCCGTTAGTCAATGAGACAAACAGATAACATGACACAAGTGATGTTGTACTATGTGAGAATTTAAAGTTGTTCACTTGTATGCCTCTGAGAGATGGACGGACAAAGTGCTATCACTCAAGTCAACTTAGAGACAATTTACTAAATATTGAGCATGAATAAGAGCATGCTACCCTAGTCTACAGTATGCATGGGACACTTTGCGAATGGGACTATTTGAGAATGGGAAGTACTGCGAATGGGACCGTTTTAGTATGGGACGGCTTGAGAATGGGACAATCTGCGAATGGTACGATTTGCTACTGCATGACCAATTGCGAGTGGGACTTTCTGCGAGTGAGCCGTTAATTTGAGTAGAGCTTACAAACTAAATTTTATTTGAACGCTTTTGCAGTATGTGATGACTGAGCCAGCAGAATTTCCGTCGCGTCTAGATAAAATCCTCCCTACAGACAAAGGGAGCGGATTACATGAGCGAAGCGTTTTACTTCCTGCGCCTCTATTTCTATCCTGTTTTTACAAGAATATACATTCCGCTCTCGTCGCCGACTTTGCTTGCATCTCTGTTTTTTCTATCTTTTTCCTGATTCTTGTGTAAAACAAGAAATCAATGTCAAAACTTGAAGTATTATTATGTTCGCCTTGTGGAGCGCCGTAAGATTTATACCTCGGAATCCAGGGGCCAGTCAATGAATCTTTATATAAACTTTGGAAATGTGTTTTTAATAGTATATAGAAAAATGTTAAAAAAAAATTGTACGATCTCAATTTTTCTAGTTTTCGGAGATTTCCTTTATTTACATTAGTTTAAAGTTATATTTTAAAACAAGGAGAACTATTAAAAACTTGATCTTGGGTCTCAAGGGATTGCAGGTAAAAAGATGAGGGGTGGGGACTAGATGGGACAAAAGCAGCTTTTGGGTGTTGTTAACGCGAGCCCTAACAGAATAGTACACGTGGCAACTTGCTAAACGCGAGCCCTTACAGAATAGTACACGTGGCGACTTGCTAGGCTCAATACGTAGCTACAAAGACAGCTACGTATTGGCTCCGAAAAAAAAATCAGATTTTTCTTTATTTGCAATTCATGAATATATTATTGTGCAGTGAGTGTGATATAAGTTAATTACTGAACATTATTGAGTTTAATAAACTTGGATTACTAGATGGAAAGTATTTGTTTTTTATTTATATTACAAGCTTTTAAAAACAATTGTGAATACTCAATCGTATATTTTATAATAAATCGATTCTAAAAGTTAGAATGTAAGAGCAAAATTTACAACCATTCAAGCGTCCTTGGTTACTACAGGTCCCGAAATAACTCTTGTCTTACCTGTCCATGGTAATTTTTAATGCTGGTGTTACATGCACTCTTGCTTTATACGTTGCCCCCCAAAAAATAAAAGATCTTAATCTATTCTCTTTTATTTTTTGGGGTAAACTAAATTTTCTTTTTTGAAAGTAACTGTTTAAAATACCTGCGTTAAACTGCCGCCTTTACCACCTGCAGATGTCGCTTTTGAACACTTCAAAAAAGTATATCTGCAAATTCAAACATGGCTCGGAAGAGAGCTTTTTTGGGGTTGGAAATATGAATGCGGAATATTGATACCGCAAACAATGACGCAGCGGCCAGCTCCAGGATCTTTACCAAAAATTTTTTTTTACACATGCAAATCAGGATTATTAGGATGCGGAGCATCTTGTGGAGGAAACTTGGATTAAACTACACTGTTGCTTGCTTAAAATGCAATGGCTGTACTAATCCTTCATCTACAATCTATATATCAACGAGATCGACGACGAACAATAATGTAATAATGTATATAGTTGTTGATCTTTTTTTTTTGTAAATCTTATTTTTTTGCGAAAATCTAATAAATTAACATTAAAGTTACCATGCAAATATAATTATTAAATATAAAATTTAAATCTTTACTATAAACATTTTGTTCACGCTTCCACCTCTCATTTTCCAGTAAAAAAAATGTTTGTAATCGAGATCGGGATTTTTTTTTTTCAATCTTTTTTATTTGTGCTTTTAATAATGCAGTCAAACACTCGTTATACAGATTCATTGACTGGCCCTGGGTTCCGAGATTTTACAATTTTTATGCCTTACGGCGCTCCACAATAACAATGTTATCATTATTTTACATCCATCATATAAAAATTCAAAACTGGATCGATACGTTGAGATACTTTGCAAATTGTCATTTGTGTTTGTACAAAGCTGTAGAAACGTGATCGAGTATCAAGAAAGTATGCGAGAGACATTGATTTGTCTTATCCGAACACATAAGTTAGAGATATAATAATATGGAAAACACCTCCTAGTGGTTGTGTGCCCACGTAACTATGTTTTGCGGAATCGGGTGCAGCCAGGTTTTGAGTAGCATTAATAAGCCGTTTGGGCGTGCATATTTGCCAAGGCAAACAGGCGGCATTTACGCGGTTATTCGACTCCACAACATCCTTTCGCGTATAAAGCCAAAAGTAATTTCAGCTAGCTCCCGCTTTTAGCAAGAGCATATAGATATTTCCCATTGCTGCCTTGCTGAATAAAAAGACCGTCGCGACGGTATGAGAATTATCACGATGCGACGATAATTTCTGTGGCCACCTCTGGGATGGATCCGCTAAGTGCCAGCTTGAAGCTCTTGATTCCATCGACCGACGACGCACGAGCAAAAAGGCTCATTGGCGATGATAACATAGTTGAGTCCAAATTGCACTGTCTCGATCACTGACATAAGGTCGCAAGCCTATCGGTGTTCAGTAACATAAGTATTCTTTTAGAAAATACACAATAATTCCTTTATTGAACACCAATAAGTACTAGTCACAAGATAAGATTAGAAAAGGGGATTAAAACAAATAGTACTCAAAAATTTTGTAAACCGCTTGCCAAAGGAAAAGTGCCCAGAATACTGGCTACGTTTCCACGTTGAATAGCGATGCTAATTTCTTGTGCTAAATAAGAGCCAGCATTATGGTCACTTGTCGCCTCGACTAAACGTTTGGATATAAATTCAAAAATTTCGTGTGCTCCCGGTCCCCACGGAACCAAAGTATTCTTAAGTTATTATCATATTAATTAATTGCTTACGAGTATTATCTTTATTTTAAAAGAAATAATTATGATTTATTCAACGGCTTTAACTGTTTCTACCATAACAAAAGTTTAATTAATTGTTATTTAGATTTTCTAATCTTTATAGTATACAATTTATATGTACTGGCGAATACCGAATCTTAATTGTAAGAATGTTTGATAATTTTTAATTTGATTACTGAGTTAATAATAAGTAGTTAATATTTTTTATGATCCAAACCATTTCTTTATGTTCCTTCACTTTTATTAACTACAACAAAGCTCACGTTATTACATGTAACCCAGTTTTTAATACATAAAATTATGATGTTTATTTATCAAATACGTATTTACAAAAACTACACTATCCCTTATTAAAAAAAATTGTCGTTAAAGCCAGTGTACATTAGAAAAATTATGTAGTAAAAGCCACACTAACTCCCATACCAACGTAGTTAACTAATAGCACCCGGTTGACCGAGCTTTGCTCGGCTGAAAACACGGATAAAACGATGTTTTCTAAAATTGTAACCTAGCTAGATCGATTTATCGCCCCCGAAACCCCCTGCGTACAAAATTTCATGAAAATCGTTGGAGCCGTTTCCGAGATTCTGAATACACACACATATATATATACTCGTATATGCAAGAATTGCGCGTTTAAAGGTATAAGATATGTTGGTAAGTTAAGTTAGGACTATTCACGTATATTGCATTTTAATAGAGTGTAAAAATGGTATCTAAATCAGTTTAAAAGGAAAGAAGTTATAGAAAAAAGTATTTTCGCCATTTTTGTTTTTTGCGTTTTTCCTAAAATCGTGTTTTGGCTTTTACTACATTTGAGACTCAAAAAGTCGGTATATACGAGTAGCTTGTTAAATGACTGTGTGCCGTTCGGTTTTGCAAATACCCCAGGAACGTTTGCCACTTTGTTCAAATGGTTGGCTTAAAAGCTCAGTGGGGCAAGACATAGGGAGTATTGGTGAAGGGACTTAGACGAATATATCCACTAACTAAATGAGCATATGGAGTAAACCATCGCTTTCTTAGTTAGCCCTGAATGGTTCAGAATTTCGGATAATATGTCGTCCAAATTTATTTACCTATACGAAGTAAAAAAATAAAAAAATTGGATTTGCGCACTCGTTAACGATTAAACAAAAATATTATCAGCGGCCTGTTACTTTTTGTTACCTTACCACGTAAATTTTGTTGGCTAAAAGTACCCCGAGTTATTTCAGAGCAGGGGAAAATAAAAAAAAGATTTGCAAATTGCAGCAAAGGTTTCGGTCAATATTAGTGATCGAGGTTCGTAGGTTTTAATGTACACCGAACTATCTACTAAATCAAGTTAATAAATCTGCTCACAAAGAGGGCCTGCTGCCAGACCCCCAGAGACGAAACGTGAACGCTCACGATCCTTTTGGGTTAGTGGCCACCAAAGATATAGGGTTAGAGCTTTTCGCCCAAATTGGTTAGCACTAATTTTAAATCGTTCAGCAACTTATCGTATAGTAGATATGGGTATGTATATTTGTTACCAACTTAATTATTATCTTTTTTGGTATTAAGTATAATGAACTGGGCCTTTTTTAACCGAGTTCGCAAAAAAGGAGGAGGTTTAAATTCGACTGTTTTTTTATATGTGTTACCCTCAGAATACAGAAAGAACCAGAAGCCGCTTTAAGCTTTGATTGCAAGCCGCGCGCTGTGTCCAAAAAACAAAACCCGCGTCCCGCGCCCGTCTCACCTCCACCCGCGTAATGTATCTAGCTTACACACTTACCCGTTTTTGGGGTAAATGTTTTAGGGCAGATACTATTCACACACACTTTAAATGAAATCAATATACGATCGGATTGACACAAAAACAAGCATAAGTAAATAAAAATATAATTACTATCCACTACTTTTTATATATATACAAGGTTATAATATGTTTAGGGTGTACTAAGCTGAAACAGTATAATGGTACCCCTTTCGGCTTAGCTTCTTTCCTTTTTAATAAAATACGGTTTCGATGAAAACATTTAATTTCCTTTTTGCTGCGTAAGTAATTTCTGTCCAAAGACAACTGTTTTCTTTTCTTCATCAGCAGGAAAGCTAAAATTTCACAAAAACAAATGTTATTGTCGTAGTAAAAAAAATCGGCCCCATACAAAAAGTTCACTGATATCCGACAAAATGTATGGAACAGTAGATTTTTCCTCTTTGCGAATTTTCAAAAGAAGCAGAACAAAAGTTGTTTTTTTTATGTACAGACAGACATGCCCCTAAAAGCACGCTGACTTAGTGTACCAGTAACAATGTATAACTATATAAGTAGATTTTTTAAAGTTAATTATATAATATAAAACTACAACAAATAAAAGTTTTCATTCTAGGGAAAATTGCAACTCGATATTTGGCACACCAACAAAATGGAGGTGTCACTATTTACGACAATTAATGATCGAACAATTTATTAAATTATAAAATAACACAACATCTATATGCGCTACTTACGTATGAAATGTGATCCCATCAATTTTTTTTTTTAGTCTTGATGAATTTTTTACACGTAGGGACGGCACAGGAAGGCATAATTTAATTTAATTTGCAGCGGTAAAACACGTCAGCGCGAGTGACGGTGACAGATTAACTAATCGCGTCAGCGTAAAACTACTTTCAACAAGCGTAGTTTTTGACGCTTCAGTATAAGGCGCGGTCGCGGCTTCTGGTTCTTTCTGTATTCTGAGGTGTTACCTTCTAATTTTTTTTGGGTGAATCGATCACAGAATACTATTACATATATTTACTATGACTCCCTACCATAGAAAAGAATATATTCTACCCGAACTCCCTACCGGGAGAAGAAAGCTAAGTGCATGTATAAAAGTGAACGGAAGCTACTTATGCCATCTTAAGTCAACCCACAGAAACTAACCTCTACTTTGGCGGGAATACTAATGTCAAAAAGTTTTCATGAAAATGTTATTTAGTAAATAGGTAGTAAATATTTCCACCTGTAAGAAAACTCAAAGCGTCATATTCGACTGATTAAGTTTCCAAACAAGTGAATATATTCTACGAGACAATGAAATATTCGTGCTAGGGCTAAAAACCAATTTTAACAACAATTTATTTAATAGCATAATAAAAACCAAATAGGTAAAAAATGAAAAATCCTCAAACTATAGGTATCATTAATAATCTTGTATTTATTTGCTCATTTCTCGCATCTTCGATGAGCCTTCCTGTAGCATTTTATTTACTTGAAGAAAAACCATTCTAAATCGTTTCTAACACCTGACGAATGTTTTCTCACCTACAAATTCTAAGTGAATAAAGTGTCGTACGTTCTCGATACGATAGCTTTACGATAGCCAGCCTTCAAGCTAATGTCAAAATAAGGTTCGTGCCCGCAATTTTCATACAAAATGTCTCAGGTAACGTTAACGTGACGATACGAAGGCGACAGGAGAGTTGTCAAAAGCGTTCGTGCTGCCGAATTTAGTCCAATTTCTGCACTGTAGAGGCGCTGATAAAATTTCATATAAATTGTTGACGTTTACGATACGAACACTTTCTCGCAAGTTGTTCGTGCTTGGGCCAAAGTAAGTGTACATTATATAGGTATTGCATCATATAATTTACGCTTACTTGTCAGAAGTAATACAGATAATTATATATAAATATAAAAAAAATCCTTAAAACAAATTAATTTCATTTACTAATATAAACACGCATTACGGAACTGAATATGATAATCTATGAGATAAGAAAGACAATCTCTCTGATTCCCTGTACCATCACACTAATATTATGAATGCCAAAGTTAGCAGGTATGTAAATGTGAAATTCCTAAACTAGGTATGTTTGTTTTCTCTTTACAATGCAAAGCTTTCACAGATTTACATAAACATAAACATAACATAGTCTAATATGTGGTACAATTCTGGTTCTTCATGAATGAATCATCAGCAACCTAGACAACCGTTTAACACAGTAAAACAACCGTAAAACAACGTTTATGCGTTAAATTGATATGGAAGGGGATTTCATATTATAATGTATAGTCAGTTAATACATTCAGTAGCCGATCGCGCCGAACTGAGATCTTGCGACTACATTTAGCCAATAGACAATTTTATTTTTTTATTTTGCTCGCAGCTTACATGTATCCCACCACCCTCAACTCATACCCGCTTCGCTCGATCGATCAATGCAGGGTATGTTATTGTTATTGCTTAGCGTGCCTTCGGAACCACGATAACACTCTGTTGAATATCACACTGAACGATAACCTATCCAAGCAGCCTTACTGGTCTACGAACTACCCGTTGGCTTATTTGGGTGAGCAAGCATGGTATCGCGTTCGATTCGAGAATACAAGTTTTCTCCCCAAGGCAAATTTGTGTATCTGGTTCTGGGTGTGATTTTATGTGTGATGTGAATGTTTCCGGCACCCACGACACAAGTCATCAAACTTAGTGTGGGGATGTGTTCGCGAATGCGAAGAAGTTCGCGTCATTATTCAACTATTAAAATTTTTAACCTTCCTTAAACCACGTGGGTAAAAGTTGCGTCCTGCACTATGTGGGGTTTCCTATTATTTTTTTTTGTGGAGGGGAAAATGCCTGGCATTTCCTTTCCTTCCCAGGGATGAAGGAAAGGGGTATGTGGGGCTCGAACCCACTAAAAACCCCTCCGTGAGCAGTCCCTCGCCGAGGTGGGGGCAAGATAGGGTCGCGTTAGCAGTCACTATCTTGCCCCGGCGGTAGGCCCGGATGCAAACTCCTCCGGGCCACTGCGCCCATAGAGGGGTGACCTTGCTCACCAAGGCCACCTCCCAGACATGCGGGGCCGTGCAAGTCAGTGAAGAGGTGCCCTGACTCTCCACCAGTGACCCCACTACAAAGGAGGAGAGAGGAGGCGGGCGAACTGCCTCCTCCTCCCCCCCGGCCGTCTGCGCCGGAGCGGGTGAGATCGGGGATCGACCTCTCTGGCCCGCTCCGCGGCCTCCTTCTGCTTCATCACCGCTTCACAGAAGGAGACCACCGCCTGCCACGATCTCTCGCTGCCGAGCATGGCGTCTACCACGCTCGGCAGGGACAGATCTCCGCCTATGAGCGCCGAGAGCGTGTGCCGCTGTGGGCCCCATGCGGCACACACCTCCAGCGTGTGGAGCGCCGTGTCCTCCGGCGCTCCACATTCGTGGCAGGCCGGAGTCGGTTCCCGTCTGGCGATTTGGTGCAGGTACTTTCCGAAACATCCGTGTCCGGAAAGCACCTGCACCAATCGGAAGGTCAGCGACCCATACCTCCGCCTCACCCACCTCCGAAGGACCGGGCGGATGGCCTATACCCCAACATCATTCTATCTATATATAGAGAATTATTTTTTAAAGTTTATTTTATACATATTTATATTGTTTTTGGACTATTAGGAGATAGAAATAAAATAAATTTGTTAAGTAAAATAAACATTTTTAATATCTATAATAGGCATTGTAACAAAAATAGTACTTTTTTAATAACTAAGAGGTGACCATCTTCTTTGGTTTACCCTTATAAAAAAAACTTAACTAAAAACTTCTTATTGTCCTTTATTTCAGGGCCTAATGAAATAAGAAACAATAATAAAATAAAAATAAGTAAACATAATCAGTCTTTATGAGATCCCAGTTGTTACAAATTTGAACGATTTAAAAAAAAAATATGCGTGCTCTAAGCATATAGGTACTTCGCATCTCTCGCAACCGCACTTGGTCTTTCGATCTTTTCTTCTATCGCATTCCGAACATCTTGTTACACGTCTTGGCATCTTCTTTGGTGGTTCCACACTTGGTTCACCAAGTACACTTCCGGGTAAATGTAGCTCATCTGTGTCGCCATCACTATCATCCATAAGTGCCGATGATATTTCATGTTGATCTAAACGTCGAGCCATTATGAGACCTGCAAACAAATACACAAACGATTAAAGTAATTAAAACAAAATAAATAAATATTTATGTAGAAATAGGTATATTTTGCATGTCAAACTGCTTACCTTTTAGACGACGTGCCGAACTACGTGGGGTGTCTGACACCCTGCCACAGTTTGCGGGCGACTATCCGCTGCGCCTGCGACGCTACTACTAAATCACTGTTACTAGGCGACCCGGCAACGTCGCAACTTCAGCTACTCGATGTTTCGTGGAATTCGCGCAGCAGTTTAAAAAGATACGACGATTTTTGTTTCGCTGGGGTTTATTAAACCCCACGTGGTGCACGGAAGGTTAAATGGGGTAAACGAACCTCAGGAGAAAATATAAGTAACTCTTTTATGAGCACTGCAAGCCTATCTGCAGTAGAAAACCCACTAGAAAATAAGGAGTAATGAGACTTATTACTCTCTTCCTTATACCAACAATCATAAAAATTAAGACGTAGGCTGCAATAAAAGGGGATCTTACTTGTGACCCATGGCCTGGTATGCTTCAATTGCATCTAGCTTGGCATTATATTGAACGCGTTTTTTTAAAGACATTTCGTCAAACATTCGCGTATACTCGTTATCTGATGGCTTTTGAGTTTTCGAGAATTGCTTTAACCGTTTAAAAACGGACACCAACGCTAAAAGGTATTTTATTCAATAACGTTCTTAAAGTGTTTTGTGATGGTGATCTTTTGTACATTCTTAGGGCAGTTATTTTTTTCTTTTTAGTAAATCTTCTACCAGTTTTCTTCCTTTTAAAATTTCTTATCTGACTTTGCTGGAGGAGTGCAAATGTTGGTGTCCTTTTTTGAGATAATTTTTGTACCGATATATCGTCACTCACGATTTGCAGTATTTTGTTTTTTTTTTCAAATGTTAATTCTTTTGCGTAGCAGACAGACCTTTTTCATATATTTGCTGCATTTTGCATACAATATTTGTTGCTTATCTGAATTCTCGATTTTTTATAAATTGTTTGTGAATGTGCATCAGCAGATGTCCCAAAAGCAATAGTTGGAGTGTTTTGCACATTTGCTATATCTAAGAAAACCTGCCTTTGCACATACGAAGGTCCAGCTTGAGGTTCCATAGAAAACGCAGGTAATGTATGGCTGGTCTCAATAATATACAAGTCTGTAACAATATATACCATTTTATTAACATTACTATTACAAGGTATAGTTCGTCGCGAATAACGCGCCTCCATTTTGTATTAGTCCTTAGAAGATTTTTTATTGTGTCATTATCATATTAGCCACTTTTAAGTTATAATGTAGTTCATTATAACTTAAAAGATGAACACTAGCATCATGTGGTACAGCAGTTCTAATCAGCTTTTGCGTAGAACCATCCGTTAAATCTGTGTCCACAAAATGTTCTTGACACAGCATTATATGGTCACTGTGTAACTTAGTTTGGAATTGTATTGATAAATAATGTTTGTCTGGGAAGATGTATTGAGCCGTTGTGCCCATTATTCACAGCTGAAAGCAAAGATAGTATATTATTATGTTGCTACTGTTATTTACTACAATTTCGTAAATCTTTCGTTAAGGAACCATAATCCCTAAGGCAGAGAGCTACTTACCGAATAAGATTCTGCTGGTTTAGGAAATCGAAAAAGCTTGATGTTGTAATCTTATTTCTTTGTTTGTCATTATTATCATACAATTATATTTTAATTCATCAAACTAAAAAAAAAATAAGATTACCAAATATAATCACTGCCTCTTAACTTGGATTAATATATCACTTCGAAACAAGTGTTTCTATGCTGCGATGCTAGTTATCTGCAGTTTCTTCATTTTATATAAGTGCAAATTACCTAATAGAGTCAGAGTCTCGCATTAATCACTAAAGAGTCACTATCTCGATCACGATGAACTATACGGCGGCATCAAAGTTTACCTAATAATTAAACCAATACACGCTTATTATAGAAGAAACAGTACTCGATGATTACTATTCGATGATCCTAAAACCTTCAATGATGAGAAGATATTAGTAGGCAAACAAATATATATTTAGAAATAAAGATCAGCGTCAAATAAATTTTGATGGTGTCAATTTGTAGATATACCATATAAAATATGAAATAATTTACAATTTAATCAAACACTCATATTATTCAGCTGTTTATGCGTCATAGACATTAACAACGCTTGAACGATATTGAAAATCTACTAGCATTACTTTGAAGGTTCAAAAGTTAAAATTCACCCCCCAGTTTGTTTTGCCCATAGACAATTGAACGGCCCTGAAATCTTTTTTTACCGACTCCAAAAAACGGAGGAGGTTGTCAATCGACAATTTTTTTTGTGTTTAACCTCATAACTTCTTTCGTTGTGAGCCGATTTTGATAATTATTTTTTTACTTGAAAGCTGGTGCTTTTCGTTTAAATTTGATCAAGATCTGACTAGTAGTTTTGAGTTATCCTTAATAATGCGTATTGAATTTATTTAATCTGATCAAGGGTTTCGAAGATAAAGCGGTCAAGTCTTGCTCACGTCCGCTTGTTTGCGTTTACTTGCGTTGAAATTGTTAAATATTAAACAACAACAACAAACAAGCGGATAGTGAAAAAAATACGTTGTAGATTTTGTATTATTTTTCTTGTACTTGCGATTTCTTTGATGTAATGATGGTGAATTATTTACCGTTAATACTTAGTGAACGTGCATGAGTGTAGGCAAATTATACAAAGTTGATAAACGTGTTTTTCGCTTTCGCTCCATAGCTCCAATAGAAGTTCTTGTAAAGTCTATGATTGGACCATGACTATTTTACTTGACTGCGACTTGTGACTAAGACTGTGAACTACGGCTCTTGTACGAGTTTTGGTCGTTGTTTCCTTCCATAAATTTACTCTCAGCAATGTATGAAAAGAAGCAAAACGAGATCTAATTTATACATACCTAAGCTTATAATTCGTACTAGCCCACTTTGTTTTGTAATAGCGACCCCAATATTGGATGAGTTTATCCTCGTTACACGTTGTATTGTAGCACAGAATTAAATACAAAAATACTTGTCTATATATTCTCTTGATTGAAAATCAAGAGAATATTTAGACAATTATTTTTATATTTTCTTTATTTCATTGCAATACTTTTTGTTAACATATATAACAATTTAGTTTTTTTTTACTTTCTGCCAGTCTTGCCTGACGCAGCGAGTAAAATATAATAATTTTTACATTCTCTAAATTAGAAACTAATATTTTGTATTCGCCAGAAGGTAGTTCCTTACGTATAAAGTAGTTTGAATGCCATTACTGGCATTCAAATAAATTAAATTATATGTTCACAACATTTATTTTCAGTAAATCTTGCACATAACAATGTTTCGTTATTGTTTTATAAGTATACTATATATTTTTGAAATGGTTTTCATGAGAACATCTAACAGTTAAATGCGTATGCAAGTAGGTATTCTAACTATCTAGATACACAGAAAGCATGACAAATAGCTTGAGTATATTTATTTTTATAATAAACGCATATAAATGCAATCTTACATAATCAAAAGAATGACAAAGTATGCTATTATTTTTTAAAAATCATACTAGTAATGTGAACTTATCTCTAAAACATACTTTGCTTTAAGCTTTGTGCTTGATTAATGCACTAAATAATTATACATTAATAATATTAAAAACGTGATTGGTTACTTAGTACACAATATAATAAATAAACCAAATGGTTAAATAACTTTAAAATTGCTTACATCTAATTAATTATACATTGAATACGTCTAAGCACACATAATATTACGTCTTTATGTCGCTGGTAATATTGTGAAGATCGTTAGTTTATAATAGATCTAGCAAAATGTTTATTTCTGTAGAGAGTTAAAGATCTGAACTAAGAAGTCTTTGGCAATAGACCTTACAAATACAGGTGTTCACCAAATACAATCAGGAGCGGAAAACCTCGGAAATATCGGGTTCGAAGAGTTCTTTGTGAATTTTTTAAACAATAATTAAATAGCATTTTGCCGGTGTACCGGACATACTTACAACCAATCTGAAGTATACAGATGAGTGTTACATTTCTTAGTTTGTAACATTTATTAATATAAAGATATTTATTAAATAGGGATAACAAAATAAATAACGTGAGAATGAAATAGGTCCCAAGTAGTCAAAGTATATCTTACATACTAACAAGTCTTCGTAATGAGAGATGACGTGTTATATTTTGATACATAATATTTTACATATTTAAAACAAGACAGACAGACTTTACATAAGTATTTATATGAAAATTATAATGTTTATCTAAATTTAGAATCCTAAACAGGGTTATATTACTATTTTATTTATATTATTTTATTATGCAGCTATTAGTTTATATGAAAAGAGGTTCTTAAATAAAGTTATTTGATGTATAGTTGTGTGCGGATATCTTTCACGACATTATATTATTAATATAAATGCAAATAAAAGTTTCTCAAAAAAATACAAAAACAATCAAATTTTATACCTACGAACTAAGGGGAATGCATTTAAATAGGAATCATAAAATCTTGTAGTAATTTGTCGTAAATATAGGCATACAAAAGTATTAAACCATATTATTGTTAATCACATGCTCGGAAAATTATACACTATCAGTGACAAAAGCTATACATAAAAATACACTGTAAGTAAAAGAACATTACTCGCTCTAGTTCAAACTAATACAATTTTGCTTGATTTTATAGAAGTATTATATGTCCTCGCATATGTGATGAACAATTATAACAAATAAATATGAACATAATGTGTTTCTCCACCGGAAGTATAAGAGTGCCCTGGCTTGCTACGATACTGTCGTGCGACTGATTACCTCACATGTATATTATAAATGGTTAATTTTACAGCGCTTGGTTATCTATCTACAATTGGGGAAAAATAAGGGTATCTATGAAAATGTTTTCAGATATATATATACTCAAATACCAGGCTATCAATAAGAAATAAGATGTAATAATTATTAATAAATTGATACTGTTACATATTAAAACCTGAAAAACAATAGAATCCATATATGATATTCAATTAATGTATGCTAACAATACAGCAATAGAAGATATCTGGAGGTAGAAGAGCCCGCAGTGCAACTATCTCGAGAAATACATGTGTAGACCTGTTGAGACTTTAAAATATGTCCCCACAGATAAAAACCACAAATATACGGGTCAAAATATCTCCTATGTATATATATTTATTGTAAGATGGTGCAGAGCACTAGCTTATATTTTTGTTTTCAAGTTATCTTAAGCAAAAAGAAAATGTTCGTAATCGTGGTAACTTTGAAAATGTAACTATAGCTATTTAGCTACAAATAGGTAGTTCATCTTAAATCACACGAAAACAAAAGGAAAACGATCGTATTTGAAGTATTATCGAGCCCCAGTAATTTTTGCATATATAATCAATCGATAAAAATATATATATTTAGAAACAAATGAAAAGTTCGACCATTGATGACGATTCAGCACAACAAGAACACGACTAAAATGTTTAAATTAAATGACAAGTAACTAAATCGATAAAAAAAGGTCGTCAGATATAACGTATTAAACACGCATTATTGACAATAACCCAAAAACTAGTGATCAGATCTTGACCAACCTGGAAAGCACCAACATTCAAATATAAAAATAATGGGACCACATGGAAAGCACCAACTTTCAAATATAAAAATAATCATCAAAATCGGCGCACAAAGAAAGAAGTTGATGGTATCTTTTGAAGTCGGTTAAAAACGAGAACATCATCAATGTAGTCCACAGAATACGCATTATTGAGGATAACTCAAAAACTACTCGGCCGATCATGATCAAATTTAAATGGGACCAATTGGAAAGCAACACCTTTAAAATCAAAATCGGTTCACGCGGAACGTTATGAGATAACACATAAAAAAAAAATACAGTCGACTTGAGTATCTCCTCCTTTTTTGTGAAGTCGGTAAATATGAAGAATATATTACACAATTTTTAAAGAACTTTTAAACAATAATGGAAAGATGTATATATCAAAATATTTCACAATGAGACTATTTAATGACAATACATGGCGTTTTACTGACTTAATCGTATAGATTAAATATAGCAGTAAAATACAATTCGTTCTTTAATCATCGATTGAGTTTTAGTGAGAATTAGATTAGATTAATCTAAATAAATAAAAAATAAATGTAATAGGCGTTTCATCCAATTTACGGCTTACAAATTGATATAGACGTCCGATTTTTTTTATTTTGTAAAACAATAAAAAAAGGACAACCAAAATATATTACCCTTTATTACCCAAATTATTATATTATATAAGCAAACCTCGAGTAACTCAATTGTACTTGAACGACGTAGGTTTTTATGAGTCGATTTGAAGTAGGTACTCGTAGTTCATTCACTTTTGTACTATGAAGTTGTCTTTGTTGCGCGTTTCATTTATATTATGATTATGTATTATGTATATATGTGACGTTATAATGATGTGAATTTGCTTGTTTATAATATAATTTTTGATTGCCAAATTTATCACCAGGCGTTGGCTGCCCATATTAAGATGACTGATCATCAACAAGCTTCCTTATTTGATTCTGAGGATGATAAGAGTTCCAATGAGGATGAAGGGACTCAAACTCCGCCCGATGTAGACATCGGAAATCCAGTATCTGAGTTTAGTGATGTAATCAGACAAAGGTATGCTATGACAGAAAAGAGGTTACTTAAGATCTCCGATAAAGGGGTTCCTGAGATAACAGTGGCTCCTGTAGAGCATTCTCCTCCCCTTTCGAGGACCAAAGCTACCAGTCTTCCCTCTCCTTCCTTGGATCAGTCAGTATCTCCCTCCTATAGCAACACCCAAAGCGGAGATGAGGAGCCCGATCGGAATCTCAATGAAGCGATTCAAGGATTAGAGATTGAATTCCGGAAAGGCTTTAACAGCTGAGATTCTTCAACACCTCGATTCAATCGCCTCCTCCTGCCACAGCAAATGAACAATCCCACAGCCGTGTTAAGAGCCATAGATGCTCGAACAGGTCCCACAAAAAGGCAATTGGCTCTGACTCTCGCTCAGAACTGCACATGGGAGATTAAGTCTTTCCTTGGTTGTTTGACAGGGATGGAGAAAACAATCCTGTGCATCACCTCAGCTCAGTCAAACAATCCCCTTGCAGGACTCTCCAACATTATCGACAACATGGCTGTTAAAGAGAAAGAAGCTGAGGCCAAGACACACGCCTATATGACTAGCATGGATGAGGTAACTCGGGTGCACAATGAACAAATGTCGACCTTCTCTGCAATGTCGGCAACAATGGAAACCTTGCTCCTCACTATGCAAGCTGTACATAACAAAGTTTTAGTGTTGCCCCCCTCAATTCCCAGATCTCTGTCCTCCGTTAATGCAAGAGCTGAAGAAGATCCAGTTGAGTTCATTGTAGACCTAGGCAAATATCGTTGTGTCCACGGGTCACTGATGATTCTGGACTCAGGGTCATCTTTTACAGGAAACGGGAACACTGCAAAGACCATCTCAGAAGTACTAGGCTGCACTAAGAAACCAAAGCTGCAGATGGCCCTAATGAACATAAGATTTTCTGATCTCTTTGAATTTAAGGAGGAGCACTCTGTGGAGTATTGCCAATTAACATCGGGACCTCCGAATCAGAAAACAAATGCCTACAACTTTATCATGAGCTACACTTCCAAGGAGGCCTACCAACGGACCAAAACCACCTGAGCACCTTGACTCTCAGCGAGTGACTCACTCCCATCGTTCAAAAATTTACAAAATATAGACACTTAATGAGATATATATACGAATACATAAAATGTGTCCTGTATAAATGCGTAATGATCTTGATCAAACATAGAAATAGAAATTCTTACTGTCTGGAATTTATACTATACTTAAAATATTCAAACACTTGTGGCAGTATAAGCCACATACATGCTTTTGGCTTCTTAAATCCTAGGAAAAAATAATATTAACAGCTTATTAAAAAAACAAAATATGCAAAACAGAAATTATTTCCCACTACCCTGTACATCTTGCCATTTGGCGGTTATGCTTGGTAAAATAATTAAAGCGAGCTAAACAATTATTCAACAATAATTGCTATTTTTTATGAATAACAAATTATAAAAGAATCGCCATCCGCAACATTCAAGTTTTTTTAAAGTGATACCAAAATCTAAGTTACATCTTGAACTTTTCTCTGAATCATAGGCTTATATAGCTTTTGTTGACCGGCGAACATAATCAACCGTTTGACAGTAGTAATTCCACATATTCCTAAATATTATGTAGTGAGATAAATAATAAAGAGAGCAATCAATGTAACTCTTATTACAAAACTGCAACGCTAACATAAGCTGAGAAAAAAAAGATGGACACTTGTAAATATCATTATAAAAAGAGATTCGTTCGAGTATTCAGACAATATCAACATGCGCCGATGTCCGATGTAGAGATGGTCCATTACGATACGTATAAAATGACTCACGTTACACCGAATGCATGCTGAGCCGAGCCTCGGCCGCACCACGGTCCACTAATATCACAAACATACAACCAAAACCGAGCGGTATTCGAGTCTAACGAAGCTCGAAGACAATCCGGTCCTACCTCGGCCCGCCTAGAAGGCTGTAGCGTGAGTCATCCTTTAACAAGGTGGTTGCGGGGTGATTAGTAGAGATAACATACACGCTAATTCCCGAGGGCTTTTAATTTTAGATCACCTTCTTGGTAAGAATGCACGCAGATGTTAATCCAGCGCGCATGCGTGAGAACTCGGAGAAGCAGATCGAGCGACGAGTGTAGCGCGACTTCTCGATGAAAATCTGGAAGTATCAGACAACTTTGTTCATTTTTACAAAGAGCATACACTGTATCACAGTTTTATTTTTCTACCGACTTCACAAAAAAGGACGAGGTACTCGAGTGGACTGTATTTTTTTTGTCTTTTGTTACCTCATAACTTCGTTCCACGTAAACCGATTTTGAATTATTTTTTTTGTTTGAAAGATGTTGCTTTCCAATTGGTCCCATTTAAATTTTATCAAAATCTAATTAGTTCTTGAAATATCTTCAATAATGCGTGTTTAGTACATCTAATCTGGTCAAAGTTCCGAAGTTAAAGCGGTGAAGTCGGTTTTTTTTAAGCTTTGCTTGCGCGTTTAATTATTGTTAATGAAATAACATCGACTGTGATACAGTGCTCTTGAACCATGACAAAGACGCGTAGAAGCAACTGGGACACATCTACTCAGCAGTGGGACACCACAAACAAAAAAGAATCATCTAAATAGGTTAACGTGCGCCGGATACGAAAGAAAACGGAAAAACAAATAACAAGCTGTTTTGCTAAGTCACGCCAAGCTAAAACAAAAAACTTCGTCATTTAAAGTACCTTGAATGATTCTGGAATCTCTTCAATAGCTTGGTGGATCAAAGTTTGGTTCGCAAAAAGGCAGTTAGCTGCATCGTCCTCTGCCACTTCAAGCGAGTTATAGGTACGAGAGACCCTGCGCTTAATCTTCTCAAAAATATCTTTAGCCAGATCACTGGGTCCAACAGCTAATATCATTTCGCCCGCCACAGTGACATAGTTCTTGATGTGGTCCGCGCCGTTGGGCATCTGTTGTGATAAATAAGTAAATATAGTTAGGGAAATCATAAGAATATTTATAGCCCCCATTAGATAATGGTAACTGCCATCAATTTATTTAATATAAACTATACCAAAAATTCAATGTAAATAGGATCACTTAGGCATTTATGATCTAAATCTTCCAAAAACCTACATGCTACAAGTATTGTTCTAACACATATTACATACCCAACACAAACACACACACGCACATTTCTTTTTGACCTACCTGAGATACGTAAAATTAAACATTTTCAGCCATTTCGAAAAATAGGAGAGGTCTTCAGTTCACAGAGAACTAGTAGTAGAATTTAATTAATAGTTATGCGATAAATTAAAATATCCTGTTACATTAATCATTAATGTAACCTTTCGTAGATAAAATTTAATAGTACTGTGTTGTATACTGAACTTTAAAATGCTAATGTTGTTTGTTCATTATACAGATAACCCGTGGTATAAGTATGCCACAAACTGGCCACAAAAAAGTAAGGTATCCTTGAAAAGGACCAACGAACTAGTTACTAATTATGCACAAGCCAATTAGTGTATGGACTACTGTTCATATATTTGGGATCATTCAGCAACTAAAAGAACTATAGACCATTGATGTTAATAATTGTTTGATGGACTGTATCACGATAAGTTTAACTTTAATCACAACAAGTTTCATTAAAATAATTTTGATTTAGGGACCAAAGCATTTTGGCAGTACAACCATATGATCCACCATGTAACTCTATCAGTCTGCTTATGGGCTGACCAAGGACACTCCTATAGTCAGTAATTAAATTTATATAAATGTACAAATTACATTATAGTCGGACGAAAGTCTCAAATTAAAATCAGAAAAATAAAACATCGAGCAAAGATACTCGGTTACATTTTATGGAGTGAGTCATGGAATTAGGTAGATAATCTTATTGCCTCATCTCTATTCCATCAAAAAACTACCAGACATAATGTGCTTCGCGACACTGTAATATGTTGAACTACCCGTGCCCCGCGCCCACTCTAGTTAAAAATTAGCCTATATGTTAATTCCTATATGTACATTCCAAATTTTATCCAAATCCGTTCAAGCGTAAAACAAATAGAGTCTATAACAAAGAGAATGAATAGGTACATTTTAGGCAAGTATGTTCTAGTCAACCATTCATCATTTAACATCAGATTTGATAATGGTCCAATGTTTGCCTATCTTTGACATTTGTGTTTCTGATTCTGTACGATTGTGTGTGACAGTTACATTTTCCCTAGTAACGATTTCGCCAGAAATATTTGCAAGGTTTTTTTATGTTATTGAGACAGTTCAGTGCCGCCCAGAGTTTTGAATTTAAATAGTTCAAAATGATGCATGGCAAAGCATTGCGCGTGGCCTGAGATTTAAAAGTTAAATCTTTATATTATATTGTAAGACAGGTGCATTAGCAGTCCATGGTGGACCCCAAAAACGCGCCGATTACCTTAATAGCAGTTACAGGAAAGTCTGTGAAGGCTTCTGCCAGCTCATTAGCACCAGCTTCATTGGTTGTTTCAGATAAGCCAACAATAACCTCCACTCCTGGAATTATAAAGGCACATTGTTAAATCAATATTTTTTTGGAAATTCTATTTTGGCAAATTCTCTGAAACTTTTTTAGTGGCTGTGACTTAACTCAACTTTATTTACCAAGAGACTTGGTTAATTTTGTTTTTTGACTTGGTTGATTTATCTCTGATAGGCTATCGGTAGCTTATAGATTTAAATTTTCGAGATATTATATTTCTGTCAAATCAGGTATCAGTTTGTTATTATCATACAAATTACACACATAAGCAAATTTTCGAATCAATAGGACAATTCGAAGAAGATTAAAATAGATTTTTAAGATTTGTTTAAATATTTACTTTTCTTGCATATTTCAGTGATCATCACATCATTGAGAGCTAATAAAATATAGAAAAAAATCTTCGGAAAGTAGGCGAAAATCTAAAAAATAATTACAATTTAGTTTATGTGTTTATGAAAAAACAATTACAATTAAAAGGCAGCCTTCTTCCTTCTCCTGGGTTCGATTCCCAGCAGGAGCACAAAATTCCTTCCCAAGGGATATTTGTGCTTCTGGTTCTGGGTGTAATGTGTGTGTGTGATGTGAATGTTTCCGGCACCCACGATACAAGTCTTTGAACTAAGTGTGGGGCTGTGAGTGTGAATGCGTTTAAAAAAAAAAATAAAAAAAAATAAAGCCTTATTTTTTGACTGATTGGAATGAATGTGCCATGTAATGTATACATGATGATGCTCAGCAATGGGCCAACTGGAGATGGAGGTCCAATGGTAACCTAGAAGTAATTCAGCTGAAAAATGTACATTCTAAAGATTTTTTTTGGTAACATAAATTAATCCAAAACCATATACATATATTTAATTACTTAATGATATTCTGTAGAATGTAGCACTATTATTCTAATAGACAGAAAATGTGCATATACCTGTGAAAAGTACATCTGCACCGCACACCTTAGCCATGGGATTGCGTTGTTCAACAATCACTTGGGAGCAATCCGACTTCAAAATACTGATCAGCGCCTTGGCCTTAAAAGAACCAACACCATACATCATAAAACTAGTAAAACATATATAATATATATATATATGATTGTATATTAGACCACGCATTTATAGACCCAATAAAACAGTGCTAGAGGTCATCTTAATTCATTGGGCAGACTATCAAAGTAATTGTCACCAACCATCAGAAATAGGGTTACGTTGATTGATGACAATTAGCTTTATTAACACTGTGAAACAGCATTATTACATACCTTATTTGGCTGCCTAAACAGTCGAATAAACAGAGTTGAGAATAGTTTGATAAATTAAGACTATGTGATGAACGTCATTCAGATATCGAGGGCCACTCATTTTAGCCTCATGTACCACGCTCGACCACATCATCACTTATCATCGGAAGAGTATGTGGTCAAAACTAGCTGAAATAAAATATTTTGTTTCCGATTTGTGTATATAAAGGGGCTCTATAACCAGAAAGAATTATGCACAACAAATCTAAATTAATTAAGGTGTCTGTATGTGTAAAGCGAGCTCTTCACACGGGCTTATTTGTGCAAATATATAGGGATAGAGCTATATGGCCAGTATTGATCTATTTCCTTTTGTTTTTTGCAAAACAAGCCAGGTGAAACAAAACAAATAAAGACGCGACATTAAAGGCACAATCTAATAGAATATTTTAACTGAAATCCTTGCCTAGTTCATAGTTATCAACATTAGGTAATATTGTGAAGATCTATGAATACTACTTGTTTACTCCATGACTCAGCAACAATCTTATTTATATTCTGTAGTTGTCAATTCTACTTGTGACGGGTAGACGTCGCAAAGTAGGAATAGTGATTACATTATCATTGTCTACAATATATAAAATTGTCTTTACAGTTTTTCATTATCATATTTTCAGTGCTTTACTCCAGTCTTTCTTTTAATTTCATAACTACTGAGATCCACCTCAATTAACATAGTAGCAGAGCGTTCAAAAAGTTAGGAGATTACATAGTAAGTACCCACAAGTCACGAGAAAATGTCGATCACAAATTTTAGAATCAACCCTCTTACAAGAGAAAACGACTGCTGATGCAAGTGAAAATGATAAAGAAAGAGACAGACATGCTCAATAAGAACTCATCCTTATAATCGTTCCCTCTGAGTTAAATCAAATCAAATCCTTACCATTACCTATAAAAACGAGCAATAATAATCACGTTTGTTGTATGGGAGCCCGTTAAATATTTATTTTATTCTGTTATTTAGTATTTGTTTTTATATCGGCAACAGGAATACATCATCTGTGAAAATTTCAACTGTCTAACTTTCACGGTTCATGAGATACAGACTGGTGACAGACGGACTGACGACACAGACGGACAGTGGAGTCTTAGTAATAAGGTCCTGTTTTAGCCTTTGGGTACGTAACCCTAAAAATGCACAACTGCAAAAGCTTTCTGGGATACATCGAAAAATATATATGCCAGAAAAGGATCTGCACGAAAAGCATCCATTTTAAAACAATTGATTTTAATCAAACTAGAAAGAAATGACGTCCAAGTCACCTTATACAGTGTATGGATATAATTAACAAATTGGCTGATATGGACATTGAAATCAAAGAAGACTTGTTGATAATAATGATGCTTTATAGTTTGTCTGCTGATAGAATCGCGAGACACTGTTCCCAAGCCTGAAGAGCTTAAGACTTGGCAAACAATGAAGTTCCAGAGTCCTCATTTGCAGAAGAAGCATTATATTAATCGCGAAAGATTTGTATACAAAAAGGAAAGATCAAACAACAAATATCACAAAATCTGTACAAGCTGTTGAAAGAGAAAAAATGGTAAGCTACACAGTGTAGCATAATTGTTATTAGGACAACTATCATTGGTTTTGTTTTGTTTGCCTGAAAAGCCTGAAAACAGCATTTTGGGTCTTAGATAGTGTTTGTAAATTACACATGACATACCAATGAGACTTATTTAATACAATATATATAGACAGTATGAGTACATCCAGAAAACTCAACTTCGCAACTGAAGAACACACAGTAGAAATTAAAGGAAAGGTACAGTCTTATTCGTAACAAAAAATGGATCTACTAAGGCACTAACACACTTGAAAGATACCTTATCTCTGCGCAAACTTGTTGTTTGTCAGTAAGATTACAGAAGCCGGCTGCTTGTTGACTTCACCAAAAATAAAGCGACAATCAAGAATATTAAACACAGAACAACTCTCACTGCTCTCAAACAATCAGGTGGTCTTTATTATGTCAAACCTAAAAGACGTGCCTACCAATCTGGCCAATGATAAAAGTGATTCAGTCCCTATATCTAAAAAAAATGGACTCATCAAACATCAACGACTGGCACAGAAAACTCGGTCACATGAATATCTGTAACTACCACTACCACGATAACTTTCGTGGCTTGAACTTTGATGCTTCAAAAACAATGTCTGAATGCCTGCATCCAAGCAGAACTGCATCGAGTATCTGCCCCTCGTGAAAATAAATAAAGAACTCAAAGAACATCAGAACGCTTATATATTATTTATAGGTAAGGTTATGGACCTATACCAGGGATCGGCAACCTTTTGAGTCGGAAGAGTAAAAAATTACAATTCACAAAATTTCAAAGTTTTTAAAGAGCCTCAAAAAAATTTGTCATGGTAGAGGGGTGCGGTGAAAAGCGAGTACAACACAAGTGGCTGAGAGATATAAATGGCCTAATCCTCGTTTATCGATTCAGAATGACTTTCAAATGTTTTATATTTTTTAATAAAATAAATAATATTTGCATATGGAACTAAAGAGCCGCAGCTTCACATCCGAAAAGCCGCATGTGGCTCGCGAGCCGCAGCTTTCCCACCCCTGACCTATACAAATGCCTACTATAAGCGTTAACAAGTATTTTGTCCCTTTTATAGATGACAACAGCAGATACTGTGTATTGGAAAAATTTAAAGAGTTCTAGGAGTTAGCTGAAACACATGGGAAACAAAATAAGGTTTCTTCAGTCAAACAACAGCACTTAATATGTAAATAAGGAATTTGACACACACTTAAAATGCTGCAGAAAGCTACAAAGAAGGCTTATTGCACCCTACGGCCGAATCAAAGCAGCAGAAAGGAAAAACTGTATCCTCATGGAGAAAGCCAGAGCCATGATGATAGATGCAAAGGCACCTCTGAAACTCTAAGGCGAAGCATTGATGACTTCAAACTACCTATTACAGTTAGTCAAAAGACTCAAAAGGTCAAAAGGCACAAAGACAGTTTTAGAAAAATATGGCATGTCCAACTGCAAGTCTGCACCAACATCCATCATAAAAGAAAATGAGACAGGAGAGGAAGAGAACACCTATTCAAATTTCCCCTACAGACAAGCAGTGGGTGCCTTTGCATACTTATGGGTTGGAACAAGGCCTGATATTTCCTATGCTGTTGGTGTCGCATCTAAAAATCTTGGAGCAACCAATAATAAGGATATTAAAAGTAAAACAAATTCTTCTATATTTAAAAGGAACAGGTGGAAATGGTCTCACCTACACAAAACAATTGTTATATTTTCAGTGCTTTACTTCAGCCTTCCTTTAATCTCCTAACTACTGAGATCCACCTTTCCACGTGTTACCTCAAAAATAATTAACAAATATAAATTAATTTGCATAGGCAAGCATTTCATTTTCATCGCAAAATATGTTATTTATTCGCATTTTCTCACGAGCATAGTAAAATAATAATATTTAGATAATAGAAAATAAGAAAAAAAAAATGGACTGGTTGGATTCATGTTCCAAACTAACATGCATCTTTTACTTGTCTTTACATCTATCTAGAATACTCACATTGTTTTGATCTACAACGGTCCTTGGCTTGGGTAGAAAGACAATCCCATTACAAGATACAGCTAAGTTTTCTAGCAGTAAGTATGTGCGGAACGAGCCTTGCAAAACTACTTCAATCACACGTAAGTTTAGTTCGCGAAGAACTCGAATGAGAGATTCATGTTGTCGGCGGATTAAATCAACGTCAACGCCTTCAATTTCTTCGCAGATAGCGGGTTTGACGGACCCAACGATTACCGCGTGGTACACGTGAGGCATCAGCCTCCACGGAACAAACTCCGAAACGGCCCCCGTTCCGTTCTTAACCTTTGGTGATTTTTCCATTGTTGATGTCTCTTCCATCTTTAGAGATTGCCGACAATCGTACTGTTCAACGTGAAAAAATTACGAACAGTAGGTAGTTGATAATGGAAAAATTATAAAAAATTGGAAAATGCTGAGTGTACTCTTGAGTTATCGGGAGCCGGTTACCGGTATAAAAAGTAAAATGGACCCAGTGCGCATGCAAGCCCAATCGATTATTCCAGCCCTATACAACAATCTCATAGAATGACTTTCAATAACTGATCGACGATTCAATACACTTCCAATACGTGCTAATTGGCACCAAAATCGATAACTATTACCTACAATAAATGATGCACCGATATTAAATAATTAAATGAACCGCAATGCGGATTACTACTAAAGAACTTTCCACTCGCGACCTAAGAGTTTACAATACTTCGAGCGACCACAGAACACTAGTACACGATAGTTTCGCGACACATCACTACAGGGAGGGTCAACCTATGTTCTTCAAGTACATGTGGGAAAAAATTAATTAATAGTTTTGTCCAAGATCCTCCTCCCGGGCTTTTTGCAGGATTGTTGCAATATATAAATAAAGTGATACAAGGCTTTTTATGAATGCGACGAGAAAAGAGAATTAATACACTCTCTTTACAAGTCACCTTCATGTACATCCTTGTTAAACTATATTTGGGCAGGAACTCTTATTTTTCTGACTGGAACACTGAAGTCTGTCAATGTGTTATAATGTCAATCTCAGATGTAAAAAAAATATGTCAGGGTTTTGCCGCGAAAGTTAAAACATGGCGTTGTTGATTTTGTATAATTTTCTAAAACTGTTAATGTGTAATAACGGTGGATTATTAACCGTTAATACTTAATAAACGTGCATAAGTGTAGGCAAATCTTACAAATTTGAAACGTGATTTTCGCCTTCGCTTCAAAACTCCAATAGAAGTTCTAGTAAAGTTTCTACCACTTTACTAAGGCTTTTATGCTTAACTTTGAATTTGACTGTGACTTGTGACTAAGACTTTTAATATGAATTACACTTGATATATTATTACTTGACAATGGCTAAATGCACAAGATTGCGAAGCCAAAATTAAAAAAAAAACCCATCTTCACTATTATTTATATATCCGTAGCACCTGTTTTGAAATGTTTGTGAAGTGTTTTCCTGTAGAACATGACTTGATTTGGGGACTTGAGGTGAGGTGAAGGCCGTCAGACGAAGCCTCCGACCTCTTATCGTCTGCTCCGCCACCCAGGGGCCACGTATAGGACATCGAGGGCCAAATCTTAAGGGACGTGAGCAAACATGGACGCTTTCTAGTACTTCATTCCTTTTTCGGTGAGAATACTAGTGAACATTTACAAGGATTTAATTACGGTCCTTACATATGAAATTAGCGTTTTGTCGTACTGACCACTTTGATCTGAAATATCTCCTCTTTGGTTAAGAATTCCAAATTCAAATTTATAAATTCCAAATTCATTTAGCTGGTTCAATTGAATTTTGAAAACAGTCATTCATTTGTTTTTTCCTCATTATTTTTTTCTTTGGCGACGCTTATTACCGCACAATAGAAAACATGAAATATCGGTATATTTAAGAGTACGAGTTCTACCGTGGCACCAGTGCTGCAGAAACAGCTTGTAGGATTAATGATGTGTACGGCGCTGGTATCGCAAAAGAAAGCACGGTACGTTTTTGGTTTCAACGTTTTCGTTCTGGAAATTTCGACCTTCAGAACCAACCCCGTGGACAGACAGCCGGAGACCAAAGTGGAAAATGAAGAATTAAAGGCTATTGTGGAAGCGGATCCATCACAAAGAACTTCAGAGATAGCTGCAGGCTTCGGGGTAAGTAACTGTTTTAATCCACTTGAAGCTAATCGGGAAAGTAAAAAAACTTGAACGATGGGTACCTCATGAATTGAGTGAATCGGACTTGCAAACACGCGTCGACTGCTGTGTTACTTTGCTCAACCGACACCATAATGAAGGGATTTTATATCGAATCATTACTTGTGATGAAAAGTGGATACTGTACGATAATTGGAAGCGCTCGTCGCAATGGCTGAACCCTGAAGACTCAGCCAAATTCTGCCCTAAACGAAAATTGACTCAGAAAAAGTTACTTGTAGTGTTTGGTGGACTAGCGCCGGTGTCGTTCACTACAGCTTTCTAAAATCTGGCCAAACGATTACGGCAGATATCTATTGTCAGCAACTGCAAACCATGAAGGAAGAACTAGCTGCTAAACAACCGAGATTGGTTAATCGCTCTAGGCCACTGCTGCTTCACGATAACGCAAGACCACACACTGCACAACAAACAACCACTAAGTTAGATGAGCTACAATTGGAATGTCTGCGATATCCGATGCAGCAGTCCAAACCGCCTTCAAAGAGTTTATTGATTCTCGCCCCCATGGTCTTTTTAGTAAAGGGTTTAAAGAACTACCTATGAGATGGCAAAATTGCATAGATAACAACGGTGCATACTTTGATTAATTATTTATATTTTACAAAACAAAAATAACTTTATATTCCTCCCGTACAAAACGCCAATTTCATATGTAAGGAATAATTAATAATTACGTAAAATTCAAAATTTTAAAATTCGATCTTTTTAATTTTTTTATTTTTATGGTCGAAACCTATTGCGTATTTTGCATTTGCATTGCAATAAACGTAAAAAGTGGTTCACTGCAATTTCTATTAAGTTGTCGGACACCCTAAGAAACTGGAGAACTTTGTCTGCTATGTAGGGGTCGAGAACTTTCCTTAACATCCAAGGAGGTTAGTGAGAGAGAGGATAGTTCCGAATGACATAATATGGCCATGGAGCTGGACGGGGTCGGTTGGGAAGAAATATCTGTCGGCTTTACTCCGGAGTGATCCGGCGCCCGGCGCCACGGCGCTCCATACGCTGGAGGTGTGTGCCGCATGGGGCCGACAGCGGCACACACTCTCAGCGCTGATAGGCGGAGATCTCTCCCTGCCGAGCGTGGTAGTCGCCACGCTCGGCAACGAGAGATCGTAGCAGGCGGTGGTTTCCTTCTGCGAAGCGGTAATGAAGCAGAAGGACCCGCTCCGGCGCAGACAGACATGGGGGGGGGAGGCAGTTCGCCCACCTCCTCTCTCCTCTGTAGTGGGGTCACTGGTGGAGAGTCAGGGCACCTCTCCATCGGCTTGCTTTGTAAACTACCATTCAACAAAAAGGCACTACTATGCAAGTGGGTTTTAAGGATAAAAAGAAACCCTGATGATACGATTGACAAGTATAAGGCAAGGTAAGTAGTATAAGGGTTCAAAAAACGAAAATGTATTGATTTTGAACAAAACTATAGTCCAGTTGCACGGATGGCTACTATAAGAGCGTTACTTAGTGTCAGTGCCAAGAAGAAACTACATTTGGTGTTTCAGGAGAATTTCTGAATGGCAAGCTAAAAGAGGAGATCTACATGAAGCAGCTAGATGGATTCAATCATGGAACTTCAAATGCCTGTCGACTTCAAATAATTATGCATGGCCTGAAACAAGCACTTCATCGCTAGAATTCATGTTTCGAGGATATTCTACAAGAAAAGGGTTTTTAACAGAATGCAGCTAACTGTTGTCTTTTCACAAAGAAAGTAGGAGAAAAGATAATTATGTGGATGACGGGCTGGTAGCTACTACAGATAAAGCTTTAGCGGATCAATTCTTAAAGAAATTAGGAAATTCACTAAAGTTAACAACCAAGCCAGCATCCTACCACTTGGGACTAGAGATTGCTTAGTTGACAGATGGGTCAATAACCATAACACATCAATTTTACACCAAGAAGATTCTAGAGCGATTCCGAATTGTCGATGCAATCCGGTCTCGACGCCTAAAGAGTAGATTTCGAAATCAAGGAAAGTAGAAAATGAAGATCCTGGACAAAAGTCCCCATATAGAGAAGCTGTAGATGCACTAGCGTATCTTATGACAGGTACGCGCCCTGACATAGCTTACGCTGTTGGCGTGGTATCGAGCTTATGAGATATATGATTGGCTTAAAGTTTAGCAAATATTTCGTTATCTGAAAGGAGCGGAAACTTATGGAATAAAGTATAGCTCCGAGTGTCCTAAAGCTGTGATAGAAGGATATAGCGATGCCGACCATGGAGGAGATGAAAAAACTGGACGCTCCACTACAGGAGTTGTATGTTTATTTGCCGGAGAAGTCGTTCCATGGATATGCCAACGTCAAGCGTCAGTTGCGATTTCAACGACAGAAGCTGAGATTGTTGCAGTCAGTGAAGGCGCACCTGACCCCCTATTACGTATCTTTGTTGCACGCGGTTTCAATTAAAATTAAGCAAAAATGAACCTTATTTCTTAGGAGTTTTGTCAATTTAGTATTGAAACCGTTTGCAACAAAGATAGGTAATCGGGGGGCTGAGCTATTATGGCTTTAGATAATATTCAGTCAACTCACGAGTCTGGATGGCATACTCAAACTGAAGGTGGATAATGAAGCGACCATGTATCTCTCACACAATCCAGAGTTTCATAAAAGGGAGAAGCACATAAGGGAGAAGCACATTTCTTCGTACGTGAGACAGTACAAGAAGGTCTAGTGGATGTGTAAAAAACTAGTTCCTATCACCAATTGGCCGATCTAATGACTTAAGCGATGACGAAACGATAACGAAACTGGGGCTATTGAGTCTTACAACCTGATAATAATAGATATATAAGTTACTATTACTATAATAGTTACTATTACTAACTGTGTCAGTATACCAGCGTCGCGGCGGGCGGCGCCCGGGTAAAAAACAATGGCACTGATTTAAAGAGGCAGTTGTAAATAGCGGTTTTGGTAAGTTAAAAATTATAAATGGCACGTTTAATAACTAGTTCAGCAGTTAAAACTAAGCAGTAAAGTAAACAAAAATGAAGTAATAAAAAATTATGAAATGGATCAGTGAATATATAATTGAGCAGGAAAATAATTAAATGGGCGGTAAAAATATGTTTTTGTTTCAGGATTCGATAGAACTATCCAAGTCAATCTTTTTTAGTTCAAACAACATGTGATTTAAAACACTCACAGCCCCGCTATATGCAATCAAAGTTTTTCTGGCGCTTCGCCGGCCGCTGCCGCGGCACGCTCGCTTGGCTCGCTCGGCTCGTGCGTTGTGGTCACAAGAAACCTTACCACTCCTCCTCGCTTCGCTCGTCGTCGTAGGTCTATTGATTGATTATAAGCGAAAATCGTTTTTCCTCAGTGCCCCCTTTACGACACCCTAAACCACAAATTGATTTTTTATTACTGTCGCAATAATTAATCAACCGCCATTAAATTAAATAACTGCTCAATATGTTTTTCAACTGATCACAATAACATCTCGAATATTTAAATAACAGCTCAAAAAATTAGTTCCCAAAAACAAACTCATAAACGCATATATTTTTGTCGTTGGTAAGCAGACAAAACCGCGTAAATATACAAAATGTTAATTACATTTATATGCATTTTAAAACATAAATGGGGGAATTTTATTTAAGCATATTTATTTCAGCTTATGTATAGGAATAAAATTATAGCCCTGGCCATAGCCCTGGCCATACCCCTGGTGGTATTTTTATGCATAACTATACCACCGAGTAATAGTGTTGTCAGGCACTAAACTAATTCATTGATAGAACTCTACTCACTTATATATTATGTTTATTATATTTCATGTTCATTTGTCCAATGCGTGACCTATTGAAATTTCTTTGTTGACTAACTGCATTTGTACGTCACGTCAGTTACAAAGTCATTAACAATTTGATGCATTCTCCGTTTTTTAGGAAGTATCTTAGCTTTATGAATATCACGCTATATATTTAGTAAACGAATTAACGTTATGATATTCTTGTTTAGTAATTTACTTATTTTAGAATGGAAGGATTTCGTAGGTTTGTTTCCTATCTCGATGTTCGAAGTATTCAACTGAATCTTTATTTTAATTAAAAAAAAAAGAAATTGTCTATTGTCAATTTATGTCAATCGATTTTTCCTTCTGTCTGATAGAATTTATTCGTTCTTTCCAAGAGAGATTTGCGTCGTTGTTGTTGTTTTTGTTTTCTTTTAGACTAATAATTGATTTCTTACTGCAGAAAAATAGTACATTCGCGGTGCAAGTTAAATCATGAGTAAAGATAAAAAAGAGCCGGAGCATCCGGTGGAGCTGGAGTCTCAATTTATAATGAGACTTCCTGAAGAGCCAGCTAAACAACTGAGAGAGATTTTAAAGACTGATGGTGATACACTAAAAAATCGATTGACTATACAGGTTAACAACGACATGAGACACGGAGAAGTAAAACTTGATCAATGGACGATGCACGCTAAAATTGTCGATCTTCCTACCATTGTGGAATCTCTTAAAACTATCGACAACAAAAGCTTCTATAAAACGGCAGATATATGCCAAATGATGATCTGCAAAGATGAACCAGACCAACCGGTTGTAGAAGAAGAGTCTCCTACTAAAAATAAGAAGAAAGATTCGTTAAAAGTCGATAAAAAGTTTCTATGGCCCCACGGAGTCACACCGCCAACCAAAAATGTGCGCAAGCGAAGATTTCGTAAAACTTTAAAGAAAAAGTATGTTGAAGCACCAGATGTAGAAAAAGAGGTTAAAAGACTGTTGAGAGCAGACAATGAAGCCGACAGTGTTACCTGGGAGATAATACAAGAAGAAGATAATAAACCAAACAAAGCAGATAAAAGTGGAGAGGTTGCCGCAGCCAAGCCTGATAAAAAGAATAAACAGTCTCGCAATAGAAAACGTGACAAAGCAAAAGCTCAGACTAAACCTGAGTCAACAAGCCGAGTTGTTGATATATTTGGAGGTGCTGTTAGTGATAGTGATTTGGAAGACAATATCAATGCAGTCACAAATGCAGAACAAGAGGAAAGCAGAATGTCTACTTATGATACACATCTATCTGACTCCATGCATGGTATTGGTGATCTATCCAAAACTAATCTTCCCATTGAATTCAGCTCTCTGATGTTTGATGATCCTCCACAAGGGCCAAGCAAGCCAATTAAATCTCATTCGGAGATCTCAACACCAAGCACATCTGCATTGAAGACTAGAGGACTGTCTTCCGATGATGATGATATAGATTATCAATCAAGAGATGATCGAGATTCTAGAGATAACATGACTCTGAGGATTGAAGAGTCGCGTATAGTTCTGGAGGAGCTGAAACAGCGCAGGCAAAGAACCCAACATGAAATAGCTGGAATGGATAACTTGGCTCTCCGACAACGATTCCAAGACACTCTGCATACCCTAAATCAGGAAATTATGTATAAGGAAATGGAGTATCAAGGAATGATAACTTTGCAAAATTCTGAGGACATATAAATTATGTCTGCTTATTTAAAAAGATAGATTACTGTATATGTAAATCATAGTGCATTCATTAACATTGAAATAAAATGCAAAGTTATTGGCATTATAATAAAGTGGATTTGGTTGTATTATAATTTGATAGCATCCAATATGTTGAGCTCAAATTTACCCAATTTAACACACTAGAGAATGTTCTACAGCATATTGTTTAACAATTGTGGTCCAAATGAAACATTCCAATGTTCTATTCTGTTATATCCCTTTCTCACAGAATAGTGAATTCGAGTGTATTCAATTATTTGTGGATAGTATGAACAAGTAACTACAAAATAAATTAATCATTAGTAGTCTTAATTTTATCAACTTATCTTTGATATTTATCTTCCTTAATAAGTTAGCAAATAAGTTATTATAAATCGTTTAACTACCCTACTCATATCTTTTGATGTTCATGTAGAATTTAGCTTAAGGTTTCTCTAAGTCTATTTACTAATTACTGTATACTTATATTGATGTTATATAGAATTATAAAAACTACACCAACATTTTATAATTGGTGACCAGTTGTTTTTGTAGGCTATAGACCAGACTTGATCAATTTATAATTACTTAGATTAATGTTTTACAACATGTCTTTTCAAAGTAGTAGTTTAAATAGTTAATATATTTTAGGCATTGATATACACCCAAATTTTAGTAAGTAAGCCCGTAAGTAGCATCCCAAGATGTATGTATTTGCATTAAACTGTACTATTAACTATAATTTGAGAAAAATTGCATTATTTTCACAATAAAACTAGATGACTGTAATAGCTGATAGATAACCATATACATCCCATAGTTGCCTAAGGAAGATGTAAATGGATCGATGGGATTTAAATGGAAAGACTATCAAAGATTGTGGTAGTCGTGATTGTGTGTGTGATGTGATCCAGTTCCCACGACACAAGTCAACGAAGTTTGTGTGGGACTGTGAGAGTAAAAGCAATTTTGTTCATCGTCGGTGTTCATTACCTCAAAGCTTTCGGTTGGTTTGCACCACCACAGCCCCATAGTGAGCTTTTTTATCTCTGATGTGCGTGATATACACTAATCTACTATCTTGCCTGATGGATAAGTTATGATAAGTTTCATAATATCACTAGACGACGACGAGAATGACGCTAGACCTAGAATTATTGGCTTTTTGGCTATGGCAAATAATGGTCTCTTGAGCCTCATCATCCAAGTAACTGAACTTTATCTAGGTTTCTGTTATAATTCTTTTGAAGACATAGACAAAAAAATTCGTTTATTTTCTTTTAATTGCATATTTTCCAAATCTATGGATGTATTTTTAACTTATGAAGTTTGATGTTTATATTTATAAGATTTTTTCTGTTATATTTGTTTAAATGTAAGTATATTGATGTATGTGCTATTCTATCATGCTGTATTATTTTTAGGCTTATCTATAATAAGTGTATGTAATTACACCAGAATAGTAAATGAATAAACACAAATATTTTATCTTTATTCATATATATATCATTCATCTGTACATGTGTATGTGACTGATTATCTCCTAAATGGAGTACTGCGGTCATATCTGGGATGGGTCCTCTAAGTACATTGAAGGTCTTGAGTCTATTGATCGACGAGCGCAGACTCATTAGCAATAATAAGCTAGTAGATTCCAGACTGCAGACTCTCATTCACCGACATAAGGTCGAAAGCTTATTGGTATTTTATCATTTGCATTTTGGACAGTGTGCACAGGAATTACATGAGTTAATTCACCATGTCCCTTTTACTATCTAACAACCAGACGCACTATCAAACGTCCAGTTTGTTCAAAGTGTTTTGCTTCTAAGTTCATCATTTGTGCAGCGAAGGAGTGGAATTAATTGCCTGCCTCATTATTCCCCAAGGGGTTGATGGAGGATGATCTAGGAGTTCAAATCTAGTATGAATAGGAATCTTTTAGGCAAGCATGTCACATCTTTGTTCCCATCGGCCGCATCATTGCTTTCCATCAAAAAAAGTTTTAAAAATATGGCTAGACCTATTTTGATGAAATTTCTTTCAGATTCACTCAATTTTATTCAATAAATAATGACAGAAATTATGGGTCGGTGGTTTGGTGGGTCTGAAGGATCGCTTTTATATGTGTAGTAAAGTTTATCAGTGGTAAACTTGACTATGCCCTGTGTCCTGTGTTCTAAGTACTATTCCAGGCAGGAGCACAATGGGTGAGACATAGTGATATGTAAATATTTCTTGCACCCACACTGTTTGTCTATCTGTCTATCAGATGCTAACTGCTGACAAGTTCCAAGTTAAGGGGTAACTGGCCTAAAACATCGTCAGTAGGGAGAGTTGCCACCTTTAAAGCTTTTCTCCTTTTATAGCTACTCACCCTGAATAGACGATCACAGAACTCAACTATAGCTGCTGGAATGTCAGTTTGGAGACTGGCGACAGTGTTTTTTGTCAAAAAAAGAATGAATAGCTGTTTACTGAGAATACTGTTAAAGCATGCTTCGTTTTCTACCACATTTTCCCTCTCCAATTTCCATTAGGTGTGATGCAGGGATTTCATTTACATAACCCATTTCAATAAATACCAGAAATCTAGCTTGTGGAAACAGCCACATGAGCCAAGAGAAATAACAATATTCATTTTATGGAAGTTTCACATCTACATAGATTGAACATGCCATAAGTAGGTAAGTACACAGCTCTGTGGGTATAAATACTGTATAATTCAAACGGATATTTTTGAACGTCCACCAGAGGATCTCCATACACTTATATGTGGATGTGAAGAAAGATCAATCAAAATTTCCAACAATGGTACCAAGCTTTACTACTATTCTTCCATCTCTCTTTGAAGACTGGATAGATAGGTACCGAAGACATAGAAGCATGTAAATAGGGCAACATGCAATCCGTGCCTAGAAAGGATGGTTGTAGTTCTGGTAGCCAGTTTCTTCGGCTACCTTTTAGGTTGCTGCCTTGCTAGAACCGGATCCTACGACCACCCTGTTTGTTTCAAATGTAAAGAGGGAGGTGTGAAGCAATAATAATAATAAAATTTTCTACAAAACTTAATGAGTCAGTGCAAGACCACAGGTAGCCTACTATTACTCCCTACCTGAGGAAGATCATCGGCGAGGGGCAAGGTAGAAAAGTATTTTTGTATTTTTCTTTTTAATTGCAATAAAGCAATTATAGGGCCATATTGGCACAAAAATTCTCAAAATTTTACATACAATCTTCTTTAGTAAGAACAACTTTTCATTTAAAATACTCTCAGCCCCACAACATGCAATCATTGTTTTTTAGCCTAATTCAGCATGAATTGTTCTGAGAAATAACTTTCTATATAAACTATGTGTTTACTATATACTATATATTACATAGTCATGCTGGCACATACATGTTGAAATTTTTCCCAATAACTGCAGCAGGTGTTGAGGGGCAGAAGGGGCAAAACATTTACACTGACAAACTAACAGCCCATGTTGACTCCCTATTAAGCATATATTTTTGTTTCGGAATTCCATAGAACTATCCAAGACAATCTACTTTAGTAGCAACCACATCTTTCTAAGAACACTTACAGCCCCGCAATATATAATCAAAGATTTTTGTGAACTACAAATCACTGCGTCAGTGATATGTACAAGCATGCAACTCAAAAAATACAGAAAGTTTTTCTGTAAGCCTTTTTTTCCTCGGTGCCCTCTTTACAACACCCCAGAGATAAAAATAATATATATACCCCAAAGATATTGTAATCACTCCGATATACCCATTATACAAGTAGGGTAGACAACTGCCAAACTTATTATAAAAGAGTAGTAGTAGTACTCACTACAATGCCGAATTTTAATCTATTTTGAATAAAACATTCATAGAATCTGAAATCCTTAAAATTTATCATAATATAGTATGCATAATCGAAGACAATGTAAACAATGCATCACAGACCACAGAGAGTACTACGTACAGACTGCTCACTCTAGAACAAAAATGTATACTAATAGCGCCATTTTGTTTTTAATGTCGTATGACAGCTTTTTTTTTTTTCGTTCAAGATTGGCAAAGTAATGTAGTACATTCTGCCGTATTTTTTTTTCTCTATATGGCTTATTGCATGTGGCACATTCAGCCCACTGAAGGCATCATTTAAGCTTTGTTTAAATTACTAATATTATTTTATATCCTAGCTGTATTTATATTCTAGGTCTAGCATGTTTACCAACCTCGACCATTTTACCACTAATAAGATAAAGAAGATAGTTTTCAATCGCTAGTCTATTAAGGATAAAAATTTTAACATAAATGAAGCCTGTTATAGCTAAGAGTAAACAAGGAAAACAACTGTTATTTATTAAATGATTTATTTTTCAATTTCTTTTGATATTTAACATAATTATGCCTTCATTTGCATAGCTGGTAAAATTCTATTTTTTAATCTTGAGATGTCAGTGCCTATCAAAATTTTATGAATTATACTACACCAATTCATTATTGTAAACCTCACAGATAAGGCAATTAAATGGGTGAGAAGCATCGTTATGTGTTCGGTACAGTCGATTGGACTCATCATTTTATGTTCGGTACAGTCAAGAGATTAAAGTCAGACAAATTAATTTTTCTTGTTCTGTGAATCGGCGGCCCTTTTTATTTTTCGTGCAAAGGTTAATCTGCATTTTTATAAGCCTTCTTGGATAGGGCTTCATATTTTCAGACAATTTTTCAAATGCATTCTCTTTACTGAATTTCAAAGCCATCTTAGCACGTTTGCATACACTTGCTTGATTTTTCACTTTCTGGTATTCTTTATAAAATTTGGCCTGTTGGTGTTAAATCCTTTAATTTGTGGTTCAACCATTTCTTACATGCTCTGCAACCGTTTCTTGGTTTGCATTGAATTCTTGGCGAGTTGAAACCTAAAAGAGAGAAAAAAAAATTGTTATCTCGGTTTATTACATTTTTGTGTATTATGTATCCATCTACTACAAAATATAATAAAAAATAATACCTGAGGCATGAATGGTTGGCAGTTGTGATGTCCCTGGTAAATCCAAGAGACTAGTATCAGTAGAACCAGTGGTAACAGGCATTACTGAAATAAATAAAAAAACATAACCAAAAGTTGTCATTCATTTAATGTAAAATGTATATTTATATAAATACATATTGTTACATATATTTTAATGTACTAGTTGTGCTCTACCCTGAACCTTCAAGGGCTAATATGATGTCTTTATGATTTAAATAATGTTTCTATCAAACTTTACAATATTATAATCAGCACTTTAGCTATGAATAGATAACAAATAGATTCCTTTTGATTTATACTATGTGAAGTAATGTGTTTAATGAGGTAAATAATAAAAATAATAAAAAGTAGGATGTAATAATTGTGTGCTATGGCATGCATGAGTACCTGTGTTTTGACTCATAGGCAGTTTTGTTGATGTTTCTGGTAAATCCAAAACACTTGAAGTAGTTGTTAGTTAGCTAATCACTCAAACTACCTGTTAAACATTAAAATCTCTTTAATCTTTTTGTGTTATTTAAACATGTCAAGTAACACACATCCAAATGCAAAAACGATTACTATTAGTAAAGTATAATAGAAACAGTAGAATTACTAAAAACATAACATCTGCATAAATAGTAGGGATATAAAAAATCATAAATATCCATACATAATTTAATATTGTAATTATATAATTAGTTTATGAAAGTAGGTACCTCTCAGTGGTTCTCATTTTGAATATGTATGGTCAAAGTGCCTCTTTCGCGAATAAGCATGCTCTGGCTGTGGGTTGACATTTTCTGAAATAAACATAGGATAAAAGTTAGCATAAATAATTATGTTATGTTTAAATCAAAGTTCAGCATTGATACCCTGATCTTTTAGTATTCATATTTATAGAAATGGCTATTATAGTAACAAACAGTTATGTGGGTTAGTCGAATAATGTAAAACAGGCATATCCTTTGTTTAAATAGTAGGATAAAATAATACTAAGGTTGACTGAACTGAATTTCATAATTTGAATTAAATCTCTATGTCTAAGTGGGGGCGATATGTTTTGCACTGACATCCCGCTCTGAAGTTTATAGTGCACAAACCCTGCAATTTTCTCGGGCCTGGAGCAGTAAGGTCTGCACTGTTGTTCTACTTGATGACTATTATGTATAATTACATCACTATTTACATATATGTTTACTAAGTAAATGAGCAAAACCTTACCGGGATTTTCACGAAATGAAATTCCACTCGAAATTTCCTCTGCAGAGAAAAGAGTAACGAGCTCTGGGCGTGATAAACTTCTTTTCAAAGTGTTTTTGACACACAAACAGCTTTGATAGTCGTTCTACAGATAGCTTTTACAAATCATCACGGTCGAGACACTTTAGTCAAATAATGAGTCTTTTCTCAGTGCCTGGAAAATGGTATAAAATACCGTCCCGTCGCGAACTTCTACACACACAGCACTCGTAATACATTTTGCATTATGCAAAATAACTGCTTGAGCTATAAAGCAGGTTTTATTACAATTAATGCGGAGAGGATAACCAAACGCGGCTTCAGTTGATACAAAAACTGTCATGTCATATTTACTGACATACAGATATGACAAGAAACTGATGAGACTATGGTCAAACGCTTGTCTATCGTACATAAAAAAACGCTAGCCAATCACAGCCAACCCGAAATGTCATACAACACTAAAAACAAAATGGCGCTACCTAGAGCGTTTCGTTGTACGAAGATAACCAGCCATGCAATGCATATCAATGCATAATAATGGGGGCCAGCCATATTTGCACTACGTGCCAAAAAAGAAAATACCAGGACAGGTAACAAGTTCCCACAAAATTATCTAAAAAAACAAACAAAATTCAGGGTAACTGGTAGAATACCAGAAGCCTCTTGAGATATCATCGCAAACATTGAGATCAATGTCTTTCCTGGTACGGCTGTTTTCTTTTTTAAATAATTTTAAAATTGCCTTAATTATTTTCTCTGTTAAGTCTAAGGTCAAAAGGGGTTGACATGCAATCAATCAATGCGTTTCACTTCTACGCTTATCATCTGTAATGCGTAGAAGTGGAAATCATTGACCGCGTCATTGTTCCCTTAAGGAAGAGGAACAAGTCTAGGAGTCTTCTAGTCAAGAATTAGTAGGTATCTTCTAGGCAAACATGCTATACCTTCAGCCGCATCATCACTTGTCATCAGGTGAGATAGTAGTCAAATGTTTGCCTGACGATAAGCAACGCGCCTACCTTTATACACCTAGTGCCACCCATTAGAAGTCTTGCTAGTGCAATGCTGTTGTTTGGCTGTTCGGCATAGGGTTGTAACCGTCGCTGGTGGAATTACACGAAGGCTTCTTACGGTCCTCGTAACGGAGTTTCATCTCAGCTACCTTGTTTTCACAAGAGATATTATAATGAATTAATATTATTATACTTAAAAAATAATTCATTCATTCATCTCATAAATAACTAAATATAATTTTCATGGAGCATTTTGCCTTCCTACGGGCATTCCTCTACCTTCCACATACAATGCAATCTCTGGGGAATTTATCCATGACTGGCAACATTAGGGCAGATATATTTGTATGGGAGTTTTGCCGCGAAAGTGAAAAAATGGCGTTGTTGATTTTGTGTAATTTTCCAAAACCTGTGATTCTTCGAGTGTTAATGTGTAATAATGGTGGATTATTAACCGTTAATACTTAGTAAATGTGCATAGGTGTAGGCAAGTCATACAAAGTTGAAAAACGTGATTTTCGTCTTCGCTCCAAAACTCCAATAGAAGTTCTAGTAAAGTTTCTACCACTTTACTAGGGCATGACTTGACTAAGACTGACTACTTGACTTTGACTGTGACTTGTGACTAAGACTTTTATTATGAAGAATAGAAATTGTTAATATTTGTTTAATATTTCGACTGAAGGACTATGCATCCATGGTCATGAAATAATAAAAAAAATATATATATTTGTATGTGGGCGTGTTATCTTTGATTGTGTTTAACTTTTTGTCTATGTTGGACAGAGTGCCGGTTTGTTTACCTTATTCTTGCTAACGTAAGAGTATATCATGAGCCTTCCTACCGTTCTTTTATTTCTACGATAGGGGTCTTAGCAACTGGTCAAGTCGAAACTTTGTTTATGTGCTATACGTACACAAGGCATTTTTTACAAACCGTAGGTTTGTTTCCTATCTCGATGGTAAACAACGAGTATTTGATAGTTGACACTGACATATTACTTAGTTTGGAAAAAGAAATACGATAGTTATTGACAGAGTGACAGATTTACCACAGATTATTAAAATTTGTTCTTGACTATTAGTCCACAGAATACAGTCATGGGAGTAAGTTGTAAAATAAACCTCCCTAAGTATTATATTATGTTTATATTGTAGAACTAGCTGACCCGCTCAGCGTCGCCTGGGTAAAAAAAGCATACACATAAATGGTTCTACATTCACAGCCCCACACTAAAAGTACTATGAATTGTGTTGAAAACATTAACACGTGTTGTTGTAAAACTTCATTCACATCATACCGAGAACCAGAAGCACAAACTTCCCGTTGCGAGAAAACTTATGTTACCACGCAGGTAGTTCAAAGTTCAAAGATAAGTTACAAAATGAAAACAAAAAAAACAACACCGAATTCGCCATTATGCTTGAGTAAGTCGGTTCAAAACGTAGAAATACGCGATATTATGTAGTAGGTAACTGTTTCTCATTCTGTGACCCACCACTTTTATCCTCAAATAAAACGATTTCTCCTAGACTATTTGTCCAAATGGTATGCAGTAAAGGGCAAATTGTATTTATATGAACTACGTAGAAAGCGACGACGAAATTGTTTATTTTTATAAGGATTCATATTGAATAATTCAAAAAGGCAACAAAACGGAAGCTGATATTTTTTCAGTTTTTTAATGAAGAATAGTATTTCTGAGCTATACAAACATGTTTCACATATGCTGTCGTGGATATTTTTTGAAAAACTCATGCTTTAACTTTGTGTGGGCTGAGAGTGTGAAAGCATAAGGTAAATAAACGACAGCCTTTTTTTTCGTAGCGCATGGCAATGTGTTCGCCTCAACGGAACACACGACCTCTCTCAGTTCCGGTATAAAAAGTTCCTCTATGCGGCCACGCGCAGAATAAACTTTCTAACTCTTATTACATCACGCGATATTTAGTCTCTAACTCAGTAAGCGCGGTCGAGCGCGATCTAACAGTCTAATTAGAGACTAACTCCTATTAAACTCTCGATTTAGCGTGCGATCTCAGTTAGACTGTCTGAATATCGCGTAGTCTAATGGGCCCTTAGATTGTTTCTAAGTCTAAATCTTACGTGCAAAGATAATGTAATCACTCTTTTTACTAAAGTGTCTGAACTCCATTTCTGTCATCTTATAGGTATTGGCATATTCTGTGGTTAGCCTTTTGTACACGTCAGTCAATTCCTGTAGTTCACTCTTGTATAGTATCTTTGCTTCATTGGTTGGCACTACCTGGCACTTGGCCTGTTGTTAGTGTCAATTCCATTCATAATTAATTATGATAGAAATATTTTCTGTATAATTTGTTGTTGAAATAAGTTTCAGTGCAAGAACTTGCATCCCTCTTCGACTCTGTAAGTTTTAAATTCTAAAGTGTTTTATTTCTGAATAATCTTTACCTAATAGTACACTAAATTGCTCAGGGAACTAAAATATTTCGATAGTTTGGTTACTACCTATTACAGAGCCAGGTAGGTACCTTGTTTGCAACCGACTGCCCGCTAGCGTAGTTGGGTCGGTAGGTGCCTATTACAGTTTTCCCCATAGGTATTGTTACCCGGCTAGAGTATAGTTTTTCCCTTGGGATTTGGTTTGTGTTTGTGGTGTGAAAGTTACAGTATCCGCAAGCCCTTGAACTTAGTGTGTGGCAGATGTGAGTGAGTGAGTACAAGCATATAAATGCTATTAACGCATTCACACTCACTCACCGCCCCACACTAAGTTAAATGACTTGTGTCATGGGTGCCACAAACATTCACAACACACAAAACTTGTGTTCCCGCCGGGAATTGAACCCGATACCTGCTGCTTAGAAGGCAAACACTCAACTATACTAAACCAATGTACATATTTCACTATTATCACATTGCCAAATTTCACACTAAGAACATCCCCTTCACAGAAGATTAGTGCCAAACTTGAGGTGTACTTGCTGACTAAACACATATGTTAATTAGCTGGTTCATATGAAATATGAGCCATGCCCTGCAGCTCCGGCCATAACCTGTGCGTTAATCCTGAGTTTAAGCTATGCACATTCAAAATTTCATACAAATCCATTAAACCATTATAGTGTATAGAGAAATTCTATCAAACATACACACTTATTACTGTGGTTGACTATGGCTGACACGCTTGTGTTATGTGCAGCCCTTGTATGGTAAATCAGAAAGTTTATTTTTGTATGCAGTAGATACATAATCTTTTTAATATACACAAAAAATTCGTGTTTCTTTTGGGAATCGAACCCAATAAGCGAGTTTGGTATAGTAGGTAGACACGCAACCAACTAAGCCATAGAGGAATTTCTAAAACAGTTTAAATGTGATAGTCTGTATGTATGAGAGATAGTCCTGACCCTCAAGACGTAGAACACTGGCAAAATTTTATTCTACTTGAGAGGTACAGCACACATTGCAACCTTTACTTATGAAGAAGTACAGTTTTAAATTTTATTTTCAGGCCAAAATGCAGCTGCCTATTAGTCTCTTCTGCTTGGGTGTCTTACTACAGTGTGCTTATGCTCCGCCTGTTTCACCAGATAAATCTAAAGAAGAACATGAAAGTGATGTCAAAGATGATTTGGTAAGTATCTCTCCAACTTTTGTATTATTTACATAACAACATTTACAGAAACATTAATCCATGTGTCAAATTTGACAATGTCTGTTCAGGTTACATATAAGAATGTTACAGACCAACAGAAATTGTTACACAAAATTTATACACTGTATTAATATTTCAATTGAATGTTAGGACATTTTTAATCACAGTTAATAATACAGCGCAACAACACAATACCTTTAAACTGTAGGGGACTCGCATAATACAAAGGGAACATGATTCAACAGATGAAAATTGTGGCACTTACATATAGTAGCAAAATAATGTACTTAATAATAGACTATACATTGTACTTTTAGTTAGTTTAGAGTGTTAGTTTTTAATGATAGGGGACTTCAAAGAAAATTAATAAAAACCTAATTTCCAGAGATAAAATGTATCAAGAAAAATCTTACATAATATGTGAAACTGTCATAATGGAACAGTTGTAAAACTTATAAACTTATAATATATATCAACTACATTTAACACAAATGGGTGGCTGTAACAGCATTCTGGCCGAGCCTTTATCGGACTCCGCCAGAATGCTTTATAAATTAGTTAAGAGGTAATTAGTTGATTGTGTTAAATCTCAAATTGTAAATGCTACCAGAGCAGCATATTCGTTGAAACGAAAAAGCCCTAAATATTGATTAAAAAAAAAAAAATACTTATAAAGGGAAGTCATGCAGATGCTGCCAACTACAGGCCCATCTCAGTCACGTCCATTCTCTGTAAGACAATGGAACGTGTACTGAACAAGAAGCTCCTGGGCTACCTTGAAGCAAATGACCTCATGAGTGACCGGCAATATGGGTTTCGCCAGAACCGGTCAACGGGAGACCTTCTTGCGTATGCCACTCACATATGGAGCGAGGCCTTGTAAAAACACGGTGAAGCACTTGCTGTTTCGCTAGATATTTCCAAGGCTTTTGACAGGGTATGGCACAATAGCCTCATTGGTAAGCTTCCAGCCTATGGTTTACCTACCGATTTATGTATTTGGATTTCTGACTTCTTGAGGGAACGATCGATTCGAGTAGTTGTTGATGGCTGCTCGTCTGATTTAATGGCAATTAATGCCGGGGTACCTCAAGGATCGGTTCTTTCGGCAACACTATTTTTGCTTCACATTAATGATCTGCTCAAGCCTACCTGGGTATGCCGACAATAGCACTGTTGACGAAAGATACATATCCAATGCACGAGTCGGTGAGGTACAAGTCCAGTTACAAAGAGAGGAAATGATAGGTTGATTAAATTCGAGCTTGTTGGCCGTGGCCGATTGGGGCGATGCCAACTTGGTTCGCTTTAATGCGTCCGAAACTCAGGCGTGTCTTTTCTCCGCTAAACGGAGACCTTTTCACCTATCTCCGCGTTCCAAAATGTATCAATACCGATAGCTAATAAACTTGAGCTTCTTGGCGTCTCCTTGTCATCGAACCTTAACTTTGGTACATCGAAGCCAGAGCTCAGCTGGCCGCTAAGAAACTCGGTATCCTCGCAAAGGTTAGGCAGTAATTCACACCGGGGCAGCTTCTTAATTTGTATCAAGCTCAAGTCCGATCGTGTATGGAGTACTGCGGCCACTTATGGGATGGATCCGCTAAGTACCTGGAGAGTGTGCGCAGGAATTACATGATTTAATCCCACCTTGCCCGTTTTACCACCTAACAACAAACAGACTATCAAACGTCATCCTTATATGGTTGACGTACCTCCGGTTTGCTTGAAGTGTTTTGCTTCTACGTATATCATCCGTACAGCGAGGGAGTGGAACTCATTGCCTGCATCTTTGTTTCCCGAACGGTACAATATCGGTGTCTTCAAGTCTAGAGTGAATAGGTATCTTCTAGGCAAGCATGTCACATCTTCGGCCGCATCTTCACTTTACATCAGGGAGATAGTGGTCAAATGCTTGCCTATCTATCATAAAAAAAATATAAATTTTTTCATGAATTAATGAAGTCTGTTTTCGAATAAATATTTATTCGAAAACAGACTTTGCTTAACATTCACTTACATAAACATATGTTAAATTATGTGATTTACAATTGTCATAATATCATATTTTTTAAGATCTTTACATATTACAGTTCAACTTATATCCACCAGACATGTATTTCTTTAATAATCTGATTAAAGAATGGTTATACATGTTATTTTATCTAGGGACAATCCCAACATACTATTGATGTAATGGTTTTCTACAGTAAATTTATTCAAATTCATTGGACTATTAGATATGGCCCTCACATTGTCAGTCAGCAACCATGATAAAAAAATATTCCAAAATGTACCAATACCAATAGCAAATAAACTCGAGCTTCTTGGTGTTTCCTTGTCATCGAACCTTAACTTTGGTACCTACATCGAAGCCTGAGCTCAGCTGGCCGCTAAGAAACTAGGTTCCTCGCAAAGGTTAGGCAATACTTCACACTGGGGCAGCTTCTTAATTTATATCAAGTTGAAGTCGTATTGTGTATAGAGTACTGTGGCCACCTGTGGGATGGATCTGCTAATGCCAGCTTGAAGCTCTTGAGTCCATCGACCGGCGAGCAAAAACACTCATTAGTGATGATAAGCTAGTCGAGTCCAAATTGCTGAGTTTCAGTCACTGACATAAGGTCGCAAGCCTATTGGTATTCTACTGTTTACATTTTGGAGAGTGTGTGCAGGAATTACACGAGTTAATTCTACCAGCCCGTTTTACCATCTAACAACAAGATGAACTGTCAATTGTCACCCATATATGGTTGACATACTTCCAGTTCCCTCAAAGCATTTCACTTCTATGTTTATCATCCATACTTCATAGGAGTATGGATGATAAACATTACCCTCATCTTTGTTCCACAAACGGTATAATCTGGGAGTCTTCAAGTGAAGAGTGAATAGGTACCTTCTAGGCAAGCATGCTACATCTTCGGCTCCATCATCAATTTCCAACAGGTGAGCTTGTGGGCAAATGCTTGCCTATCAGGCATAAAAAAAGTACTACATGAGGTTATAACACCCATAGCGTTTTTCCATCATAACTGATTGACAAGGTTAAACAATTTTCAGTCAGGCCTGTGCTTGGATAGGTCTGTCTCTCTGACTGTTGACTGTTTAGTGAGATTTTCTGAGTGTTATCATGGAGATAAGTAAAGCAGTTGCCATATCGGATGTCTTCAGGTGCCTCTAATATCTTGACGCGAGGACAGTATAACAAGCAGTGGCGGGGTCTACAAAAAAAATATGACAGTTAAAGCTGTGGCCTGTTTATTTAGAAAACAAATTTCATAATTAAAAATCAGCTTTTTTATTGATATATTATTTATTTGCGTTGGGTGCATATTGAATTTTGTTTCGATATTTTTAAGTATTGCAGAAATTGGCAATTGAGAACCCAATTTTATTTAACAGGAAGAATATATGGAGTACCATCGATATTTGAAAGAAGTAGTACAAGCATTGGAGAGTGATCCCGACTTCAGGGAGCGACTGGAGAAAGCAGACGAAGATGATGTCCGAGTAAGTATTTATCAGTGTTAGAATACACCTTAATCAGCTATGTCGCTAGTCTGCAAGGTGGCCTTGTTAAATTTATATATTGCACATGGTTAGCATGAGTAATATGTATGTTTCGATTCCCGGTAGCAATTTCCAGTCCTACTACAGTATTTGAGTAGCTCATTGTGTTATGTGTTTTTTTCTTGTACTAATATCTGAACTAACTGTTGGGTTGCGAATGTGAAAATATTAACTTACGAAAAGGCGCGCAGTTCATCACGTTATATGCCTGTAGTCCTAAGTTAACGGTATAACTTATGTGTGTGTTTACAAACAGAGAGCATAGATTGAAAGTATTTTGTTTATACACACACAAATTCGCTATACCGTTTCTTTACTACATTAAGAATAGGTGCTAAGGCGCACTCGACGTCCTTCGTGAGTGTGTGAATCGGTCTATACCAAATAACATAAAAAAACTCGCTTTGTTTTCGAAGCAATCATACTATCACACTTATCTATATTAAATTCAAAAGTTAGTGCGTGAAATCGTGAATAATAAATTGTTTATTATTCACGCACTAACTTTTGAATTTAATAAAATGAGGTATCTACTTATTTTATTAAAAAAATAAACTAGACAAAAATATTGCTGCATTTCCCTATGAGTACCCTACATGGCATCGTTCACTAAAATGAATTATTTTTTCAGACTGGCAAAATTGCTGAACAACTAGATTTTGTGAATCACAATGTGAGAACAAAACTAGATGAGATCAAACGACGAGAGTTGGACCGTCTCCGGCATCTCGCGACTAAGGTTTGTTATTTTTTTAGTGTACTGTATGAGGTGCGCAAATAGACAGGTAAGTCGTATATCGAGCCTAACAATCAAAAGAAGGGAAAAAAGCACCACCAACCTTCAGATCTACGCCCGCCGAGGGCAGCAAGATCAGCATATTCAAATAAACACCGTGGCTTCCTTGTGTAGTATCCTTTTGTAAAAAGCACGTACTGGATTTCCGCCGTAATCGAGCAGGTCAGCACTACTGTGCTTAGCTCGGATCATCTCCCAGAACTCAACTACCGTAACGGTAGCAGATAATAAAAATTGATGGAAGTTTTGCAACTACCCTCAATCTGATTTGCAAAGATCGAACAGTTATTGATATTTAACCTCTGTGTGAATATAAACTTATTGTATTATCCATCAAAAAAATGTGATGAATTTGTGAGCCTTCAAATCTAGAGCGAGTGTATCTTCTAGGCAAACATGCAACATTTTTTTTAATGCTAGATAGGCAAGCATTTGATCGCTATCTCATCTGATGGAAAGTGACGATGCGGCCGAAGATGGACCATGCTTGCCTAGAAGGTACATCTTCGGCCACATCATCACTTTCCATCAAGTGAGATAGTGATCAATTGTAAGCCTATCAAAAATAAAAAAAAATTAAAAAATTCGCTGCAATCATACTAAATTGATATCATCAGCCCATTTTGTTTCCACTGCTGGCACTCAAGCGTTCACTTTCAGGGAGAGTAGGTAATCCTCTACACTGGCCTAATACGGCTTTGGTGATACAATATGCCCTCAAATGGTGTGATTCTTGGATATCTTGAGTCCCTCATGATGGTTTTTCTTCGCCGTTATATGAGCGAGTGAGAATTTTGCACAAAAGTTGTAAAACTCATTAGGGCAAGGGCAAGTGTATAATTGTGAAATGCTTGCATTGATTTACTCTAAACATCATTATATACAGATGAAACAGATCGAATTTATGGAGATACAACCAAATATGAAATTAAAACAAATCGCATTGAGAGTTCCGTTTGAGAGCTACAAGCTACAAAGACAAACTTATAAAACCCCTACTCTTAGACACAGGGTAAAAATAATCACATAAATGTAATGATAATTTTATTTTATTGTTTCAGCAATATGAACTGACTAACAATTTGGAAGCTCAAGGCAAAGTGGCCACAAATGAGCATTTGGATCACAACAACCCACACACATTTGAGATTGAGGACCTGAAGAAACTCATCAAGAAGACCACGGCTGACCTGGAAGAAGCAGACAAAAAGCGCAAAGAGGACTTCAAGGTAAGAAATATCATTTGAACGTTAATTACCTTAAAATGTACGAATTGTTACATTTAAGTATAATATAAAATAGTATATTTATTATACACAAGACATTCATTACCCTTTTCATCTGTTTCCAACAGCAATATGAGATGGAAAAGGAATTCGAGAAGCATCAAAAGATAGAGAGCTTGGACGAAACACAGAAGAAGGAGTACATGGAGAAAATAAAAGAAGAAGAAGAAGCCAAGAAACATCATAAGCCGGTATATACTTGTTCTTACAATATAATTTACCGGCAAGATATTCAGCTTTCTTTTCTAGCATAGGCATGGATGTTTATGATCTAGGCTTAACGCTTATGCTATATGCATGCTCCACTACTTACACTTTAAATTATAAGATAAAAAAACACGTTTTGTTATCTAAAAAGCTGCTGCAGCGATTAAAATAAACTTGTCATGAATTGAGAGCTCAAACAGAGTGTTATAATGTCCTGTTGATTCCAGATGTGCCTATATCGATAAAACGATGTAGCTATATATGGATCATGGCCCTTCTAAAATCCGTACTAATCTGATTCACACTAAGAAAAAATCATTATTGATTGATTAACAACCGTGACAGATATCAATCACCTGAGTGTTTAATCGTGCTTGTTATCGAAGTGACCTTTTGTTCGCGCGTTGCAAACACAAGGAGTAGGCACACTTACTCATTATGTTTCCAATACCTACACAGTGCGAAGTTTTCCTGTAGCGTTCAATGTTATGAGAACAAGTCATAAAGTGCATTATAATCGCATGAGCCGATAACGCTGAGTAGAAAATATACGACTTTTATTATCCAATTGTGTGCTAGAATTTCTATTGATGTATTCTTCCGTGTTCCGCTCTTTTGTTATGCAATAGAACGTGTTAGAAGAGCTCTTGAATAAATAATGTGCCTAGTCCATGTATATAATGTTACTAAGATTTCACACAATTTTCCGAATTCTGTGTATAATGTGAATATGTACTGATTATTTCTACTTAAGTCGTAATTTGTTCCTTTTAGACTTTTCTTTTCTTCGCAGTACTGGGGGTCTACACAAAGCTTACAGCATTCATACTAGAAACTTAAAACAAAAACAAACATATTAAATTACTTATTTGTACCATAGAATGTCAAAGAAAGAAGTAAGACTGCTGTTAGAGTGTAGAGCAAGACTGATGTATTACGGCCCCTGGACTCTTTATAAAAATGCTATTTATTTTGAATCGCTTTCACTCTCATATCGCTTTCACACCCAGAACTTGATGATGAAGAACTTGTGGTCCCATCGGGAACCGAACATTTCCGCTGTTTAGAAGGCAGACTCGCAAGCTTTTTTGAGAGCCTGCGTATTCCAGGTCTAGTGTGTTTACCAGCTTCGATCACATCGTCACTTACCATCAGGTGAGATAGTGGTCAAACACTAGACTGTCACAAATAAAAAAAAAAAAAAAAAAACCCACTACGCCAAATACCAGTTAAAAGCTTAATTATACAAAAGTTTTTAACTAAATTGCGTCATGTATTATGTTACGAATATAATATTTATCGTAGTTAGTTTTTCCGATTTTATTTCCCCTACTAATACATCGGAGACATGATTCGGCTAAAATGTTGTACAAAACGGTAAATTTTTTTATAAGTACTTTTATACGTTGTGCGTTATATTTTTTTGTATGCATTATATTATTTTTACATAGTCGTATTTTTAAATGTTATTTAATTATTATTATGTAATCAAATCTATTATAGTGTAATTATTGCAAGTACGAGAGTTAATATTTGTTGTAAATTTTGTAATCAAAATGGAAACAATGCATGAATGGGCAAAAATTTACATACAATTTTGTACGCAATCGTTGGTGCGCGAGTTGGCTTTGTCGCCCGGTTTATGTTCTAGTACATAAGGCCCTTGGTATGAAGACCGATCTCGCATTGGTAACTTCGGTTGTACTTTTTATCGACTTCACAAAAATGGAGGAGGTACTCAAGTTGACTTTATTGTTTTTTTTTGTGTTACCTCCTTCGTTCCACGTGAGCCGATTTTGAAATTTTATTTTGTTTGATAGATGTTGCTTCCCAATTGGTCCTATTTAAATTCGATCAAGATCTGACTAGTAGTTTTTGATTTATCCACAATAATGCGTATTCTGTGTATTACATGGACGAGGTTCTCGTTATTAACCGACTTCAAAAGTTACATCATTACTTCTTTCTTAGTGCGCCGATTTTGATGATTATTTTTTTATTTCAAAGCTCGTGCTTTCCATGTGATACCATTTAAATTTGGTCAAGATCTGATCACTAGTTTTTGAGTAATTGTCAATAATGCGTGTTTATGCGTTGAAGATCGGTTCCGAAGATAAAGCGGTGAAGTCGGTTTTTTTTAAGCTTTGCTTGCATTTAATTATTATGCTATATAGACAAATATTTGACCACTATCTCATCTGATTTATTTCAGCTTAACTTACTTATTATGACAACGAGTTCATGTCGAATTCGTTGTCATTAAAGTTTGTAAAACAATTATATAATATTATAAATGTAAATTTGTTGCCTTAAAAGTAAAGCACACATTTTTTCATTGGTGGTGGGATTGTGTAGTTATTTCTAATCTAATTAACATAGATAAGGAATGATATAATTTCGTAAAACGCAGTTGCACCACCCCGGCTCTAAGCAGCAACTGGAAGAAGTATGGGAAAAACAGGACCACATGCAGGATCAACAATTTGACCCCAAAGCATTCTTCATGATGCACGGTGAGTGCCTTTCTACACACATTAATAAAATAATTATATTTAACAGCTGCACCACCCTGCGACGAAGGAACAGTTGTTAGAAACGTGGAAATACGGCGACAAAATGGACCCTAAAGATTTCGACCCAAAGGTGTTTTTCATGATGCACGGTAAGATCCAGCGTGCGATGTTAGTAGCCTCCACTGACTTAAGTGTGCCGTTTGATAACATTAACAATAATTAACATCACGCACGGATTTTACGTTAAGCATGTAACGTTGTTTTGTTTAGTTGTGTTTGTATATTTGTTTTAGTTTGTTTTTAGATGTTTAGCCGTCATTATAGCACATTATAGTTAAGATTGTGTGTATTACAGATTAAACTTTAATTTCTGCATTTTCTTTTTATGTAATTGAGAGACGAGACGAGCAAGTCGCTTGCCTGATGGTAAGCGACATGCTTGTCCGTAACAGTTCAGTGCCACCCACAGTTTTTTAAATCGTTGAAAGTCCTGCGCGACAAAGCACTGTGTTCGTCATTCAGAGATGTCAGATGTTAAATCTTAAGAGATTTAACTGGAAAAATTGACCTTCAATCGGAAATACACACGAGTGCTAGCGTTTGAAAGTCTGGCAATAGTGTGGCACTGCCCCAGGCGAACTCTACAAAAGAGATACTCGTAAGTCCTTACTTGTAAATCCAATTACTGTTCCGTGTATGTTAGTTTACATTAACATACACGGGACATTAATTGGATCAGATGACAGATTTGACGTTTACGTACGCATATTATGTTATATGTTTCAATTGTAATACACAAATCAATAAGTATTAACTAGCTGCAACTAGCTATTGTTTCAAATTGCGACCCTCTTAATGAGTTCTATCTGCACAAACTTTCATTGAGTTCTTTTGCGTATTTTGAGTGGCATGTATTGAGACACATTTAGAATTATCAACCTTTACCTTAAGAATATATCTTGGTAGTTTACATCTGTTTAACGCTGACTCTATATTTAAAAGCAAACGCAAACATTCCTCATCCTATATTCTAAGGACTGACGTTTATTTCAATGTATCACGTAGTTTTTGGAGCATGCTCACGTGGCAACTTTATTCGCTTGAAATAGTAAAATTCCTGTTCTTACTTTTCTGACTGTAACATTATACATGAAATATTTTAGTTACCAACTTTAACTCATTGAATGCCGGGACCTGCATATATACTTGTCTATACCTCCTTTCATCTAATATTGCATAGTTGTATGTATTTATTGGGTAGGCAAAGAAAATTATAATTAATATAATTCAGCAAAATATTTGCACTAGTATATTTGTCATACAAGGAAATTCGTTGCTTCATCTGACGTGCCCCTACTACAAAAACATTCGCGTGCGATCGCTTCCACTTTGCTATGCATCGTTCAATATAAATATCTTAAAATTATAATCACGTTTTAAACTACAGATGTCGACGGTAATGGCGTATGGGACGCGGACGAGGTGAAGGCTCTATTTATAAAGGAGTTGGACAAGTTGTACGGACCTGGTGGGCCTAATAAAGACCTTCACGAGAGGGCCGAAGAAATGGAACGCATGAGGGAACACGTGTTCAGGGAAAACGATAAGAACCACGACGGACTCATCGACTTTCACGAGTTCATGACGGAGACGCAGAAAGCGGAGTTTAACCGCGACGAAGGTATTGGACGAAGGCTGCTATTTTGATTATGATTATGTAAATATTGACTGAAATGTTACACCCTGCTTTAACGTGCGACGTTTTTCATACAAACAATAATAATGATTTATGCGCAAATCAATAATAGATTCTTGAAAAATTGTTGGAATAAAGATGTAAAAAAAAACAAAATACATAATCAGAAGGACTTATCAACTTGTATTAGTCACATGTTAACATAAACAAAACAAAAGTATATAATAAGTCAAATGTAAACATTATTACATAGGCTGTTTTCTTTTGCGATTTTAATTCCTCGAACAAATATTATTTGGAATTGTATGGGAAGTACAGTACCTTATTCTCACTGTATTTATGAAAATATTAGCACTTATTATCAGGCAATCCTAGCAATTTCCAAATTGGAACAGAATCCGTATATAATTATTTGCTAGATAAGTGACTTGAAACTTCTCAGGTGTTGCTAAAACAGGAACTTAAGAAAGGGCACAGCTGTAACTTGCATATATATATATATATATAGTATTATACCCTGCAAAGTACTTAAAAATATACGAGTCCATCTTTTACACACATTTACGTTTATTATCCGTACGGCGAAGGAGTGGAACTCATTGCCCGCGTTTTTGTTTCCCTAGTATGGGAGTCTTCCAATTCAAGAGTGAATTTTTTAGGCAACAATGCTATGCATCATCGGCCGCATCGTCTCTTTCCATCAGGTGAAAAAGTGGTCAAATTCATAAAAAACTATCTAGATTCAAAGTCTTCTCTATTCACGGATGGATTATCTTCTGAAATAGCCTATTCGAGGTGTAAAGCCTAGTCTATATATATATATATACACACATTTTTATCCATATCCGTTTTATATAAGCCTTGCATGTAATCCTCGACCACATTATCATTTACCAACAGGTGAGGCAGTGGTCAAACTATCCATCAGATATTTAAAAATGTCAAACATACATTCAATATACATATAGAAACGTACTCCTTTGTTATAATATGTAAAATGGCAAGAGTCAAAACAAGATATTGAAAGCTTATCAAACGATTTGTCATTTTATGATTGAGGCGAATGTACAAACATTAAAAATCCAGTTGATAGTACATGAGGCTGATTTATTTTTTAAACAAAATACACAAATGTTTGCTTGTGAATGGCCGATGCGTTTTTGTGAATGGCCGATGCGACAGTTGTCAGTCAGCGTCAACTGCACCGTCAGTTGCGAATAGTGATGCGACCAATTAACACTACTGAATTTTTCAAAGATACTAGCAGTCAACTGGTTATTTTGTCTATGGAGTTAGATAATGTTAATTAGGGCTATGTTATTATTTTAAGTAATCCTTATTAAATTGTTATCGCAGGCTGGAAATCTATTGAAGAAAACCAGATCTACACGCAGGACGAGTACCAGGAGTTCGAGAGAAGGAGGCTCGAGGAATTGAAGTTCTTACAGCAACGTGGCCTGGTCAGTACACATCGACTAACACAGGAGCTTGATAATTTTGTAACTTTTTATTAATCCCCGACTTAAACAGAGAGGTGTTTTAAGTTTAACGAGTGTATCTGTCTGTAGTTCTCAGATGACTGAACACATTTTGACTTATTTTCTTTGAAAAGTCACTTGATGCAGAGTGCTCTTGGCTAAGTTTGGTGAAAATCAGTGCAGCCGTTTTCAGATCGTCAACATTTTAAATAATAATATGTTGATTTTGCCGCTTGGATTGGTACTATTTATTTTTATTCACTTGTAACTTTGGTGGAAGGTGACACCAATAATAGTTAATTTTCTTGTAGTCTTCTGTAACGCAGCTTTTTAAGTAACGTGCGTTCCGCCTGGTCAATCCTGTTTGACAAGATGACCGTTTAAGTAGGATTTGAGTGTTACCGTGCTCCAAAAGACTCGTTAAGCTATCGGTCTCGGTTGTGTAAGTCTTAAAACAACAGTTTTTAAACCAAGTCGGTTGCCTTCATGCAGCTGCAAAAATCTTGATATTAAATGCTGCTAACAACTAGTCTATACGACAATCGAGCAAATACACTTTTATATATCTCTGACAGACTAGCGTCTAGCCACTATTTTACTCTGGTTGGGTATTTAGTTAAAAGTCTTGCAGCAAGACAATATGTTATTGAGCTAGTATAATGGTGGAGCTGCAAAATGGCCAAGTGAACATAATTTGAACAAGAACGGCATAGATACAATTTATTGATTTGGGTGGACGTTATCAATACAACGTGTAGCTAACTAATATTAGAATCGGATGCCGTAGTAGTTAGTTTCAATCTATTCTGGTAGATGGCGTAACACGTCACCATAGACGCTAATAATAAGGAAAACAGAAACAAAATCTACAATTAATTCAGCAAAAATTTATAACAGGTACAACTTTCCAACAAAATGTATACTCTAAGAACTAAACTACTGCCTGTGTTCTATTTAATTATACTTAATTATAATGACAATTAAGGCGTTGAACACGATAACGATTATCAAATAGGTGCCTTCTGTAAATGTATAGATCACCTTTTTAATTATGTTCGCCTCAATAAAAAAAATATTATTTGGTGTTTTAATGTTAGGTGTATTTTATATCACATTTATTTTAAATATTCTCTATTCGAGTTATCCGATATTTTTAATGAATCTTCTACTATTACCGTTAAAATATGCTCGAAGAAAATATAAAAAGTTAGGTACAAAGGTATTTGATCCATACCTTTGTACCAACATTTTGATATTTCCTTCAGTATATCCATATTAATGTATTATTTTCCTCAAACTTAAATTTTATCGATTTTATCGAAACTTGGCAAGATTTCAATGAAATGGCAACAGGAAAAAGGCATGTAAATAATAGACCGCTTCATATCAACCTCCAGAATGTATTTTATTTATTCACGACATGTAACGTCGTCAAGGATAAACCACCGTCAGCGACTGTTTCAATAAAACATGACGATCATTAGGTATACCTGAATGGAAAATACCTTAAGAACTTGCCTCATACAGAGATTGCCTCATATCAAACATAACTATACACACACAAGGATTTAGTGTGACTTTATCTTTGACCACATCTGACCCTTATTACCGGTCTCTGTTGCGATCTCGATTTCTATTAGAAAACGACAAAACTCGTATAAGATAAGGTTCATATAAATTTGTTCTATTTTCAAAGGGATCAATTGTAAGATATTAAAACCGTTTGTATAACTTACAGTTGGACGCCCACGGCCGCCCTTTGCCCGGAGTTGAGCATCAGATCCACCAAGCACGTCAGCAGTTCCACCATTATCAGCAACAGCAAGCACTGCACCAGCAAATGCAGGCACAATATCCTAACCAGCAATACTACCCCCAATCGGGACTGCCGCCGCAAGGTCAAGTCCCGCCCCAAGGTTACCAGCAACCACAAGGGTACCAGCAACCGCAACAGGGTTACCAACCACCACAACAAGGTTACCAGCAACCGCAACAGGGATTCCAGCAACAAGGCAGCCAACTGCCGATAGGTAATCAGGCCCAAGGGTACCAGCAAGGCCAAGGGCAATATCAACAGCCTCAAGTTCAACAACCGCCGGTAGGTCAACAACCACCACAAGGCCAACCGCCGCAAAGTCAACAACCACCGACAGGCCAACAACCTCCGCAAGGCCAACCTCCGCAAGGACAACAACCACCTCAAGGCCAACAGCCGCCTCAAGGTCAACAGCCTCCACAAGGTCAACAGCCGCCGCAATTACAGGCTCTGCCTGTACCGGCTCAGCTTCAAGTGCCAGGGCAAGGTCAAGGTCAACAAAGCCAGCAGTCACAAAACCAAGCACACCCGAATTCGGTTTAAACCACTGTAACTCATATTACACCTTTTTCATGTTTTTATATTTATTATTGATTTCTTGCATATCAGTGCCAAACTATTCACTCGCCTATGCATCATACTGGCATAAATGTATTTCTTCATTGCATATCATCGTAAATTATATGTCTATTGATGTAGCTATATGAAATTAATGGAGATTTAAAAGTATAATCTTTTATTAAAAATTTATTTACGAATTTTTTTTGCGATGGCAAATCTGCTGATGATGTACAGAGTTCTTTGTGTCATTCATTGTTTAGGACATTTTAACATAAATAATAACATGTATTGCAATTTTTTTTAAAGAAATAGCCAATGCAGATACGTTTATTCGTATTTTTGTTTTATTTTCTCGTCTTCAACATACATAATATTTTGCGTTTCTTACTCCGATTATTATATTTTTGTGTTATTTACATTGAGTGTCTTAATAACCTCGGTACATCCCTGTATTTCATCAGGCAGGTAAGACAAAAATGGTTTACGTTTTTAAATTTTGTTGATGGATTTATATCAAAAGCAATAAAATTATTGAATGTGTTGTGGTCGTAAGCTATATAGAGCAATAAAGTTATTGAATGTATTGATGTGTAAGCTATATAATTAAATTGTATGCAATATTGAAGTGTTTAATTTTTCTGATTGTCTAAGATTATACAATGGTGGTTATATTAATTATGTGGCCCTCAAGGAAAACTGCCGTACGCCATTTGGTGCTGGGTGAATGATTTTTCACCTGTTGGTGATATGCACGACTGTGTGACAGAGCCGTCTCTACCCAGGCGAGCATTAAAAATGCTTAACCATTGTGACGATGTTAAAGCTCAAGCCCGTGGTAGGATTCGAAACCGGGATCATTCTATCAAGAGCCACATCTACTGCCACAGATTTATCCTATTCCAATCTGTGGTTAAAGATTAATTTTTGTATGCTAGATGGGCAAGCATTTGACCACTATCTCACCTTTTATTTGTCATAAAATAAATTTCATTTCACTTACATGAGAAACGAAATTAATATGTTAGTAAATATTATGTGCTTCGACTCCATTTAGATGTTAGTTCTAGTGATAATTTATACAAAAACAAAATTATTAAAATATAAAAAGTAAAAAAAGAATATACACGTATGTATTTTGAATAGGTTCTTGTTGCTCTACCTACAATTGCTGTCTTAATTGATGCTAAAATCTACGACTTTTATACGTAGTTTCCAATATATTATACATATTACGTTTACTTAGATTAGATCTGCCAAAATGATACTAAACTTATTTTCGATGATCATAGTGATAGAATTGTAGCTAGAGCAGAAATTTCAACAAAATTTGTAAGCGCGCGTAGATTTAGATCATTTCCATACTATTAGGTTGGGGAAAAAGTCTTTTCGCATTATACTATGTATGAACTTGTAATAAAATCTCTTTGGCTATACTATTTGTATTTGGCTGGTTTTGGTGAATCTAATGGAGAAATTCGATACATTTTAAAATTTACTACAGAAAAGGTAAAAGTGCAACGCAAGCCGCGAAAAAAAATTGCGATGTTTATGGACCTAGTGCAGTGTCTGTGAGAGTAGCACAAATTTGGTTTAAGCGTTTTTAATCCGGAAATTTTGATATCAAAGATGCACGTCGCTCTGGTCGCCCTATTACGGATAAAATGGATGCCATTTTTGAAAAAGTGGAGCAAGATCGGCATATCAGTAGTTACGACGTAGCTGAAGAACTGGGAATTGACAACAAAACAGTTTTGGCGCATTTGAAAAAAACTGGGTATACACAAAAAAGCTCGATATTTGGGTACCTCACGAGCTCTCTGAAAAAAACATAATGAACTCATTTGTGATTCTTTATTACGACGTAATGAAACCGAACCATTTTTGAAGAAGCTGATAATTGGTAATGAAAAGTGGATCACGTACGATAAGAACGTACGAATGAAGTCCTGGTCAAAGGCCGGTCAGGCTTCACAGACTGTGGCGAAACCCGGGTTAACTCGCAACAAGGTGGATGCTGTTTGTGTGGTGGGATTGGAAGGGCATTATTCATTATGAGCTGTTACCACCAGGGAGGACATGCATTAATTTATCCACCAGGCATTAATTTAATGTTAATAAGTGGAATGATTATGTTATAGGCTGGATGACCAGTCATAGGTTCTTTTATGTAAAGAATTCAAGAAGGGATTTTATTTACCTACTATTGGGAACCTATTTTACTACCCGACTGCCAAGGAAGAGTTATGTTTTTAGTTTATCTTGTTTGTATATTTGTAAATTTATATATGACCTCTTCAATAAACAAAATGGCGGAGATATGGCGTGAAATAGTCGCACGTTAATAAATTGTAAGTTGTCATCGAGATAGGACACAAACTTACAGTTTGTGTCCTATCTCGATGACAAAAAAACAAACTTTTAAGTAATCAAATTATTTAAAAGTTATAAATCCTGCGTTAAGCATTACCGTGACTGTAATTAAAGGTGACCTTAAAATGTCACCGGGGTGCGGGAGTCGTTCAAAATTACAATTCCAATGAAGATGACCTTAAAATAATCATTATTTTAGACTACGTTTATTATTCTATCAATGCCGTTTAACCTTCAACATGAATCACCTCAGCCACTAAAGATTTATTAGGCCGCATAAAACTTTATACAGGTAGGCTATATCTGTACAATAAAAACTAAGAGTTTGACTTTTTTAATCCGCGCAGTTTAACCATTTGCTTGATTGTTGGATCAAATTTCGCTATGAAAAAGGTCCTCTCTGTTGATAGAGACGTTTTAATATTATAAAGAATTGACATAAAGATCAATGTAAAATGATATTATAAAAGATAATAGTCCATCGTCCCAGCTTGTCGCACTGTAAAAACTTGAACCGTAAAAACTTAATCTATATTTTTTGTTATATAAGAGAGTTCAAGCGGCAGATAATTTTCATGTTTGCTTGTAATGTAGACTTGTAGTATTTTTTCTGAGAGCCAGGATAAAATGACGGGTGATATGACCGGAAAAAAAAATGTAATCTTTTTTATACTTTTTTTCCACTCCATCCTCTCGAGCCTCTACGGGAAAATGTGCCAACACTGTTAACCACAGGTATATATTTTGGGGAAGGTGTCAAAATAAAGGGTTTTCTTCTCGTGGCGTGTATATATTACTTTGATGATAATTTACCTACTCGTCATGAATAAGGTATACTTACTAATTATACCTTCTTACTTATAATGCAACTTTAAAGCGGAAAAATTTAAGTAAAGGAATAAAATAGCAAAGTAGTTTATTTTCTATATGTTGCATTGAATTTTATAATTTGTCATAAACCTATAGAGGTATAGCTTTAGGTTGGATGTTGCTAAATTTTGACAAATTAAAGCATAATTCTTTTTAAATCACTGGTCTTCACTCAACTGATAGGGAGCAGCGCCCGCAGGTACCAAGCACGATTAGGTTGGCAGGTAGTAACAGCAGTGCGGATTTACGTAAAGTTGGTATAACTGATAACACGGGTCAACATGAAATTTGACTTTGATTGCAAAGCATTAAATTTCGGTAGTTTAGGTCGTAATAAGACGGAAAAAAAATATATGGCATGAAAAACTTTGCTTTTGTGCTTAGAAGACTGATTGAACGAAATTTTTAAAAATCTCGGATTTTAATTTTTGATTGAAAATAAAACTATTGAAATAAAAATGTTTATTTTTTTTATTAAGTTTTAATATCAAATTAGCTTACAGAAAAGTGGAAAATAACTTAAAAGTGCACACTTTTTCTTTTTCTTTTATGTTCATAGCTACTTTCTCTCAATAAACCCCAAATATAGTCGCCCATCATGTTTTCATTGTATTGGCCTTGATAGCGTTGTTCAAAATTCATGATGTCCTGATGGAAACGTTCTCCTTGCTCTTCGGAATAGGCTCCCATATTGTTTTTAAATTTATCCAAATGAGCATGCAGCATATGTACTTTTAATGACATCCTGCAGCCCATGGCCTTAAAAATTGTAAGCATATCCTCAACCAACTTTTCGTAGTTTTCAGCTTTATTATTATTATAACTATCACAAAAGCAAACTTTATACCGAAAAAAGGTATTTTCTTTTCGTTTTTGTGCATAACTAACTGGAAAATAATAGTATAAACTTTAGGACAAAGAACGAAAATTTTTTTGTAGAGTCGTGTAATTTGTATACATATTATAACTGTTAAACCAGAAAGGTAAGTACATGCATCTAAGTAGATATTTATTTTTCCTTTGTTTTGGTGTATGAGATCATTGATGACGTTATAAATATTTTTATAAAATGTACGTTCGTACAGGGCATCGTGTGTTTATTGTTTACGTGGCCTTATTCGTTTACAAGGAGCGACTCATGCACTGCATACAAAGGTCATCAAGACGCGAGTCATATACTTGTAAATACCTACCTACATGTCGGAGCTAAATCTTATCTAGGTATTAGATATAATTTCCCTGGTGATATTACATAATATTATAGTGGCAAATTGTTTTTATTAAGATACCAAATAAAAAAACAAATGGTAGGTATCTTCTAGCCAAGCATGCTAAAGCAGCAACATCGCTTTCCATCAGATGAGACAATGGTCAAACGCTTGCTAATCGAGCATTCAAAAATAATGCATCTGGTGTATAGCAGCTATTAGACGTCCAAGTGCCTCCGGCATTTTACAAAAATGGTGACTGGGGGAACTAGATTATGCAGGTTGCCTGTAAGGTTGCCTGGAAGAAGTTGCTTAATGTGATAAGGCCGCCCATTGTACAACAATTATTGTTTTTCGGTTATTTATTGTTATTGTTTTTAACTACTTATTGGTGTTAAATAAAGAAATATTGTATTTTATTGTTTTGTATTGTTCCTAGACTATCGGTATTCTATCGCTTAAATTTTTTGGTCAAGTAAAGGATATAACAGATATTATAGCTACTTAAGTTGCAGCTTGAAGCCTTTTTGAGGTAGACCTCAGAACAAAATAGGTATAAAAACAGTGACTTTTGTGTTTTGCCAAATAGTTATTTTTCAACATGGATTTAAAAAACCGGTTTGGTACTTTACATCCAAATTTCTTTTTAATGGTAGGTACCTCACAAGGGCAGGAAATAATAATGTTACCCACTTACGTGTACGGGTGCCCCCTTTATATTTTCATTTATACCTATCATTTTAAATGTAATTTTTGGCTTTGGGCCGCAGATTAAAATAGTCTCTGAGAATTTGAAGTTATTCTCTTAAATGGTTTTAACACTAAACGCCTCTGACAGACGGACGGACAGATGGACGGACTAAGTGCTGAACTATCCAAGTCAACTTAGAGACCTCGTTTCGCTAGGCAAATCCATTTATTCATTTATTAAATGTAGGACATCAAAACGTTAGATAAATGTCCAAGACGAAGATGATTATCATAGATGTAGTATAATCACTGCACCCTAATCCTCAAAATATGTTTTGATGGTTCTAAAAACAATTATGGAAACATGTGTGAGTGGCCAGTGCTAAATATAATAAAAAACACCTTTGATGGCACATTACTAGTGATATACATTCCTAAAGCTTTAAAGTAGTGTCACTCGTACCATAGGAGTGGAGCTCATTACTGGCGTCTGTTCCCCGAGGTTGAGGTTTGAACACTTTCAAATTACACCGATCTGGAAGTCTTCAAATCAAGAATGAAGAGGTATCTTAAAGGCAAGCATGTCACATATTCGGCCGCATCATCACTGTCCATTAGGTGAGATAGTGGTCAAAGGCTAGCCTATATCTTCTTATATCTTATCTTTATCTTATCTTATATCTTATCTTATATATATATATAAAAATCAGCTGACGTTTGCTAGTCTCACTAAAACTCAAGACCAGCTGAACCGATTTGCCTAATTTTGGTTTTGAAATATTTGAATAAGTCCAAGGAAGGTTTAAAAGCTAAGAAAATATAAAGTACATAATCGCAAGGAAAGTTTCTTTATATTTCCTCACCGAGCGACGCCGGGCAGTGACCTGCCCGGCGTCGCTAGTATAGCATAAAAGAACCATTAATATAAGATGTCACTATTATAGTACCATAAGTGTACCTACTACCCGATCGTACTAGTGATAAGGATGATGGTAAGGTTCGAAGTAATGTCTCTTGTACCATTAATGGTGCCATCAAGCCCTATCCAATAGTACTAGTGATATGAAGGTTTAAAGTAGTGTCACTAGTGCAATTAATGGTCCTATGAAGCCCTATCCAATGTTCCTATGAAGCCCTATCCAATGGTACTAGAGATATAAATGCCATAACTTATTACTTTCTATCTAGACGTGTCTAATATACCTACGCTTTCGTTGCGGGTTGTTTCGGAACGAGTACTTGTAGGTACCTACTACGTATTTGTTCAGCGTGTGTAGTGTCATTACATTTACATTTTATTTTGTCTAAAGTTTTAGTCTAGTTTGCACAGGATAAACCACAACATAGGTATAAACCACTGCAAACATTTGATAGTGCAGCATATAGGTTAGGTAATGAGTTGATACAATTCTAAGAACTAGTTGAATCATACGAGTTACATAAAACCTGTTTGTGTTCTGGTTTATTCGGTCTAAATGGTTCTAATCAAGTGTAGAGCTCGTTTGTTACTGATGTGACGAATCACTGTGGTCTCTCTGCGTATTATCCATCTCTGAATAATAATAATAATGTAATACTTGCCGTCTTCTACGCATATTCGCAATTTACTCTATTGCTATGCTAGACCATACGACGCGCGCCATAGCCCGTGGGCTGCATTTTGTAACCGGAGTATCATGAATACTTTGTGAACGCTTATTTCATTGACACAAGTATTAACATTATATATATACACATAATGCTATATGTAGTGAGCCCTGTATACCGCAATAGGATGAGTCCTGTGTCGTAGGATTCAGTCTCTTTCAATATTCTTTAGAAAACATTCAGCACATCATTTAAAGAATTTATACAAAAGGTACATATAACACTTGTAAATATAAAGTACCTATCTAAATTTTAACTAATACATTTAACTAACAAATTCATAAAAAAATACTATTATAATACACACTTGATAAATTATTATATTTATCCAGTTAAACTGCCAATCGCATATCAAAAAAGATGTAAATTAGTCCGTGATATTGTAGGAATTGACAATTAACCTTTGGTAAATTATATTATCACTACGGAAATTATAATTATAACATCACGCCATTGACAATTTACTATATAAGTATCTATAAATAATAATTTCCGTTTGACTGTTTCTATATCAATAATTTGTGTTTTACACAAAGAGAAAGAGTTTGCCTTCCAATGCAATTCATTCATTGTGATGAAACGTTTAGTAAATTTGAAGAAGTATATTCGTACTAATTCGTAGACTTTTTTAAATCGATAGGCAAGCATTTGACCACTATCTCACCTGATGAAAAGTTATGATGCGGCCGAAGATGTAGCATGCTTGCCTAGAAGATACCTATTCACTCTTGACTTGATGAGTCCCAGATTATACCGTTCGGGGAACAAAGACGCGGATAATGAATTCCACTCCTTCGCATTACCTACGGATGACAAATGTAGAAGCAAAACGCTTCGAGCGAATCGGAGGTATGTCAACCATAAATAGATGACGTTTGCCAGGTTGCCTTGTTGTTAGATGGTAAAACGGGCATGGGGGAGTTAACTCGTGTAATTTCTGCGCTTATTCGCCAAAATGTAACCGATAGGCTTGCGACCTTACGTCGGTGACCTCTGCACTTTGGACTCAATTAGCTTATCATCGCCAATGAGTCTTTGCTCGTCGATCGATGGACTCAAGAGCTTCAAGCTGGTACTTGGCTGATCCATCCTAAAGGTGGCCGCAGTACTCCAAACACGATCGGACTAGAGCTTGATATAAATTGAGAAGCTGCCCCGGTGTGAAGTACTGCCTAACCTTTGCGAGGATACCCAGTTTCTTAGCCGCCAGCTGAGCTTTGGCTTCAATGAAGGTGCCGAAGTTAGGGTTAGACGACAAGGAAACGCCAAAAAGCTCGAGTTTATTTCCTACCGGTATTGGCACATCTCGAAAGGTCGGAGATAGGAGGAAAGGTTTCCGTTTTGCGAAGAAAAAACACGCCTGTGTTTTAAATGCGTTATTTAAACTGAACTAAATTGGCATCGCCCCAATCGGCCACTGCCAACTAGCTCGAATTAATATATAAATCGAAATAAATCTTGGAAAGCTAGTCGCAAGTCTCTTGAGCCTCGCCAGTGCTCGACGCAGCTTATTACGGAGCAGCATAGATTAGCTGCATTTCGTGGAAGTTTCCGGTATGCTACGACCAATTGTTGGAACAACATTCCACCGCCAATAAGGAACCTGCAAAGTATATATGAATTTAGATTAAAGCTAAAAAGATTAATTTGCGCGCATCAAAAACGCGAGGAAATTCTTATTAATGACACAAGTGCTATATAACAGACTCATACTTACCTACTTTTACTTTCCATATTATGGTTTGATTTATAAAAAACAAATTTTGTAAAACTTGTAAAGTCCTTATTAACTAAAATGTAATTTATTTTTCTTTCTTTAAACTCCACGGGATACATTGTGCAAATAAATTAATTTGTTACGGGTAGTGTGACGATAATGTTGCCACACTACCCCCTTCACTGCGCTGCGTTTATGTGTTTGTATAATGTTGCCTGTTTCACTTCACTTTAATAACAAATTGTGTGTTTGTTTTCCTGTCACAGCTGTGCAGTGTTGTTTCTTCGTGTGCAACGTCACCAGCCGTTCTCAACGGAAGACCAGCGCTGGTTTTTTAAACCAGCATTATGCCGAGTTGAGGACGGTTTGTGGTAAAATTGTAAAAAAATAACGAATTGTACCTTTTTGTCAATTAAAATTTTTGCCACAAATAAACATATGTCTTTATGTCTTTTTATGAATTTAATCGGTCTATTATCTCCTCTCTTAGTGACTGGACTTGTACCTCACCAGCTCGTGCATTGGATACATAACTTTTAACAACAGTGCTACCGTCTGCATACCCAAAGATACTGGGTTTAAGCAGATTGTTAATATAGAGCAGAAAGAGTGTAGCCGAAAGAACCGATCCTTGAGGTACCCCGGCATAAATAGCCATTAGATCGGACGAACAGCTGTCAACAACCACCGGAATCGATCGTACTCTCAAGAAGTCAGATATCCAAAGGATATCTCAAGAAGGTCCAAGCAGTTGGCTATGTGGCCATCAACATCCGGTATCCTAGTTGCCTATTGGACCAGCTCGTGAGGGTAAGGTTGTGCGTCGAGGCTTACTTGCGCATCTCTCTCCCTGCACGGTCAGTAATCTGTTATGGGAATATTCACTCCTGTTGGTGGGCATTATAATTCCCCAGAAATACTAATTCGGCAGAAGGATACCTCTGATGAGCCACATCGGCCGCCTCATTGAGGTGTGTTATGGTCTTGCTTGTCTCCGCATCCCTTGATGCCGATAGCAGATGTCATCGCGAACGTATACGCAGACACCCGAGCCTGGCTTGAACTTTTGCTCAAGGGTGTAGCCCGGATACGCTAGGTACGACGTGTCAGTTGGACATCTAATCTGCGTCTCCGTGAGAAACAGAAGCTGCGGTTTATCGGTCTCTAGATGGTGATGGACCGGATTGACAATGGAGTGCAAGCCTCGAATGTTAGAGAGGTGCACTTGCAAGGAGAAGACGTGCACTGCTTGAACTCTCTCCCAAGGAGAGTCCAGACTATAATCGTCCACGCTGGTCAATGAAACACAACATTATAATACTTTTATTATATAATTTGTTGATTTTGTTTATATAACATTAGCCATGCTAGGCAGAACTATATTGATGAATTAAGAAACGAAAAAATGTCGCTTGAGGCGGGGAGCAATAGGGCATGACACCCCATCGCCACGGATTCAAAGCCCGCCGCAAGCGAAAATTTTTTATTTCTAAATTTATCAACTTTTATATAAGTATAAAGTCTCTGATAATCTATCTAAATCTGACTAATAACTGCTATCTATATTTTTTTTTAAAGAAACCGCATTAAGGTAGGTCCTTATTTTGTACGATTTTTTTCTTCAGGTACAAGCTTGTTCTACCTACACTCCGACAGATTTTGCAGTCAACCGTCCGGCAAACATGACATCATCGCTGCTCGTTCACGTAGTTTCTTTTGCTCATAGATTAACAAATTGAATAGCTAAGTAGTTCTTGTTGATGTAGACCGAGCATAATTCTGCCTACAGTTTCTTCACTTGGAAGGAAAACAAAAGTATTTAGCTACATTGATTTTTTAAACTAACATTCTGAAAATGGGCTGACGTCAGGCAGGCGGCCGTCAAATTTATGTCAAATCGTATGTACGTTACGAGTTGGTAAGTTAAGAATCCATTATTTTCTTATTATTAGGCAGAGTTTTCCCGATCCCACTTAGTGTGACAAGTTTGATCCTGGTCTTCATGGTCAATAAAGATCTTGGCCACTACTATGAATGTTGCAGCCTCATTTTAAAGAGGTACGGAGCTAACTGTAGAAATTGAATCTGATGTATAATGTGAGTGAGTAGAAATTGAATTTAAAGAAATTGAATCCCACACTTATCCCATCTTCTGTGGAATCAAGATCACTCCGTTCAGAACATCCAATATCGTTAAGCATCAGGCATTTTATTTGAGAATACCTACAATGTTGGCGCTAGTATAAGCCTGGATGGTAGATGATATATAAGAAATGCTGGCGTGGCAAGAAATTTGGGAAGCACTTTAGTAACACGATATACCGTAGATAGTGGTGACTCTGACGGAGCTATTTTATTGACCGTGTTCCATGTTAGGTTATAGAGTGGCTCTGGCTCTGGCTCATTTCTGGATAGTTATTTGCCTTCCCTGAATTAATCTTGCCAGGTCTTAGTCAGTTTTGTTTCATCCAAAGTACCAAAAATTCTAGATAACCAACCATGAACATGCTGGCGACCATGTTCTATTATATCCATATTCTATTATATCTATATACTATATATATCCAAAGTGTTATTTTGTGTATTATTACTAAATCGTCTAAGTTTTAAAGGAACGCACTATAACATCTTTAATAATATTGAAAATTTTGATCTCTTGATCATAATCTCTCTGGAGACTTGCAAAAGTAAAAATAAAAATGTACCGAAATACATTAACATTATCTTAATTTATTAATCTGCTGATCATACAAAATCAACGCATAGCAACTCTGTTAGGTATAGATTAGGTATATCATAGAAAAAAGACATTGTTGTTTAAAATGCTATTTAATCGCTGGCTGGTAAACTATCATTGCTGTATTCTTTACAATAACAACCAGATAAGATTCGGTGAAACGAGTTGATGTGGACATCGTTACTCTTTGACCTTCGTCAGCGAGGCGCGGCCTACTGTTAAGCTGACTGGAGCTTGGTCTTCATTCGCCACATACGCTCTGTGGGGATCGGTCATACGCATAATTACTCCGTCAATATGAAGATCCTTTTCGCCTTCGTTGGGCTACTTGCAGTGGCGGTCGCAAACCCCGCGGTAGCTCCTCCAAAAGTCATCTGCTACTACGACAGCAGAAGCTATGTCCGAGAATGTGAGTATTATCATTTATTACTTTACTTTATTATATTGCTGAGCGTAATTAAAAAATGCGATCAATTAGTTTGTATTTCGAAACAGATTTTGAGTCAGTTGTGCAACTAGAATCAATAAATAGATTTAATAATGAGGTCTTAAAAATAGCTAGTAGGTAATATTGTCTAATAACACCAGCAAATATTTTTAACGAAACAGTGCGTCACTTAAGAAAACAGCAACATAAGCTTGATAATCAATTATTTACACTGCATGCACACATACAATTTATGTATGACTAAAAATGGCGGAAAAATTATATAATACCTTAATTTCATACATCTTGCCAAGTTACGAATTTTTAAGACGCGTAGACTTAAATTAGCTGAGCTGTAAACTGAGGTGCTTAAATTACCGAGACATTAAATGTATACTTTCACTTTATTTCGCTTATGATGCCACATCCAACAAGCTTAGTTAGCTCATAATATAAGGTCTGTAATCACCTACGTAACCGAAGTAAAATTATAGTTTTAAATTTCAGTAGCAGTAGTAATTGAGTAGATAAATTTTAAGTAAGTAATTTTAACACATCACAGCTTACGTGTAGCTTACGTGTATGGAATTTTAAGAAAATTTGAGATGTACTCGTAGCTTCATCTGTGTGGCTGTATTGGCGATTGCCTTATACAGCCACACATATTATATAGAATTAGCAGCTCGTCGTCGCCGCCGGTGGCAAGTACGAAAATCAAACCACCTACACAAAAACGAATCAACTGCCGTTGTTAAATATTTAGTGAACTCGGGATTTGCATAAGCACTCTACCTGCTTAGTTTGCCTTACCAACTTACCTTTGTTAAAATTTATTTAATATAAATCTGGAGTCAAATATTTATTGCCGCCACTTAAAAACATATCCGTAAAAATAAAATGATTTATTTAATAAAAATTTATTTATGGACTAAAAAGAGTCTAAAGACATAATTATCTTATAAACTATTTAAGTTAGGTTAAGTAGCTGTTGTGAATGTCACTATTTATTATTCAGGAATGTGTATATTATATATTATGGCATTGGTCAAGGCTTTACCTTTCTTACGTCTCGGATAAAAGAAATCTATGCTTAGATAGTTTATAGGTATATTTGGTTTTCAACGTTAATATATTCCCAATTTTACTTGAACTTTTGAGTACATTTTAGGGTATCTTTAAATCTATAATATGATTATATAATATGACTCATGCAAAAATGGAAATCAAAATAGTGTAATTTTATTGCTGTTACAAACCCATTGTTTCATAAAGTAACGACCGCCGTAAGAAAATTGTTTGTAATAATATAAGATTGCTTCGTACATTGGGCCCCAGTATTATTCAATTTTATGGTAAAAACCAAAGACTATAAACCCTAAGTTATATGATCTGTGGTAAAAACATACATTATAATATGCTTGTTTTTAGTTGTCTGAATGTGTTAGTGTTGTGATTCATAAATAACACCAAGCTGGAGGTTTTTCAAAATGTAGCGTTTACCTTTAGTTTATGCCTATATTGCCACCTTGGTGGCATTATTGTTTGATCTATCTTATGTTGTCACATTATGCGCTGATTTATTATTTGAAAAGTTTGTTGCCAAGATTTTCCACTGATGATGAAATGCTTCAAATATATAGTGAATGAGTAGGTCGATATTCAAAATGTACAATGACGATTCAAAATGCCGAAAGTAATTTGAGATGATAGCGACAGCAGCCGCCAAAACCACAGGTTCCAATTGAACTGAGCTTGTCCTAATTAATTAAATGGTGATAATTATTGGATATTGAGCTCTGGCGGTTGTTATGTAATTGACCTTCCGCTCCTGGTTCCCAATGACTTCGCTCTGACAAAATGCTGCCTTTTGGATTTGAATTCGAACAGGAATTAATCAAGTATTTTGGAAAACTGCAGCTTTTTCAAACTGTGTATGGTTCAATGGATTGGTTCCACACCGTATTCTTAATTTTATTATAACTAGTTTTTGTATCCAAGTTTATATCGTAAAATTCCATATCGAAACATTGAGCTACCAAAGACCCCCTGTGAAATTTCTCCCACCAGAACTGCTACTCCGACTCCAGAAAGTTCCACAGCTAGTCAAGTTTTATAAGTCAAAACAAAAGAAGTCATTCAGATTAAAAGGGAAGACTCACATTTGCATTGTTTTTATAAGTTAAACTAATAATTGCTAAGAAGTTGTTTGTTTAAAAGTTCACAAGAAACCAAAATTATATCATGCCTTCTCATCCGACAATAACAATTTGCAATGATTCATTGTTCGTTATATTTGATTATTGATGCAAACATTTTGTATGCAAATAATTGCAAACTAATGAGCAATAAATTAGTGGAAAATTTTACGTGAGGTCATTTACCTAGATGTTTGGCGCGACATTCAGTTAAAAACGTGGTATTATGTTGCGTACAAATGATAATTTATTCCAGTGCTATAATCACAGTAAAAAAATACTTTTTTTACAGGACGGAACGGATTTTTTTATTTGCTTAATCTTACCAAATTTGTAAGATTAGGTTGACTTGGGTGGTTCAGCATTTTGTCCGTCCGTCCTTCCGTCCATCCGTTCGTCTGTCACAAGCATTTAGCGTCTAAACCATACAAGCGTAAGTGGGAAGTAATCTTTAAAAAGAGCTTTGCATGTAGAGTACCTACGATATCGCTTTTTTAAAAAGATGTTGGGATATAACAATTTGGTAGGACAGCAGTCACTATTTTTAGACCTAATTTGTCCTGGGGTCTATCTCAAAACCGGCTATTTTTATATTTTTTATGCGATTGGCAAACGTTTGACCACTATCTTACCTGATGGAAAGTGAAGATGTGGTCGACCATAGTGAACTTTTGCCTAAAAGATACCTGTTCACTAGTGACCTGCGAAGACTACCAGCTAACTTAACATAAATTGTTTAATTAGCTTAGTGATGGGCTTAGAAATCAGATACAGTACATTTTTTTTTATAGATATTGCTTTCCAATGCTATGTTCCGATTGCCTATATTTCCTAAAACTAAACTAAAACTATATACAGCAAACAAAGAACCAAGTTAACTACAAGACATCGAGCCTATAGGTAACTCAAGTGCTCAAGCCCACTACCAGTGGGTAGCGTTCCCATCATGGTGGCGGTATTGCATCTCTGAATTGCAATGCTAATACGTCGAGCCAAATAAGTGCCAGCATTTGATCACACGTCGCCTCAACCAGGCGCTCTGATAGATTTTAGAAAATAGAATGAGCTCCCGGTCCCCACGGACCCAGTGTCGCAACACCAAACGGCAGTTGTATATATATCTTTGATATTGTGTATTCTTGTGAATGACTCAGTCAATTCGAACGCCTTATTAACTTAAGCAAAAAATGTCAAGGTTTGTTTAGAAGTTGGCAGCATTATATTTATTTGGTCTTGATTGCATTCACCTTGATCTCTAGTAGCACACAAAACTAGTCTAGTTCGTTACAATTGGTATGTGCAGTGTAATGACACCAACTAATCATAATGTAATTGCAGCAGACTTGTTTTTCATAGATTGCTATGCTCGTAGAAATTAAGGCACAATAAAAATGGTTTACAATATTGTAATCGAAACTTAGGTACATTATAATAATGGGGAACTCTTACAGACGGCATGGTTTCCGAGTGGAATATAGCTAATAACTTGAAATAAAAAAAAACATAATTTTAGTTTAAATAGGTAGGTACATCGGATGTTATTGGCTCTTATGCAATCAATGTCCGCTGGTGCCAAGATTAGGATCAAAGTTTCTCCAATCAAAATCGTGAGTAGCGCTGAATATGGAAAACTAACAATTATTGTAATATAATATGACAATTTAAGTATATAACTATGAGTTAATTAAAAGCCTCAATACAATACAATACAATATTTCTTTATTGAACACCAATAAGTATTTAAAAACAATGACAATAAATAACAAAAAACAATAATTGTTGCACAATGTGCGGCCTTATCACATTAAGCAATTTCTTACAGGCAACCTTTGGATGGTCAGGATAGTACAACTATTTTGCTGTAGGTGGTGTTCTCAACGAATACAAAGCAGCGCATGCAATATAAAACAAATGAAATACTTTAAATACTACTTGCCTACATACAAATAAACATAATATATAAATAGTGGATAAATATATATCTGTTTATACAATACGTATACCTAATAAAAATATTAATATATGTACATAATATACTTATTAAGATATTTACAAACACATATAAAATAATATTTTAATAATAGTCTACACTTATAGATATAAAAATATAATTAATGTAGGAAATAACATGCTTAAAAACCTCGTACACACCCACCTCATTACTAATCATCTACAGGTAGGATACTAGCTAAAAACTCTTGCCCAAGAAAAGTGAGTGCTGTGCGGACTGTACTCAATCGGCAAAGAGAAGAGGGATAATGACAACATATACAATAGGTATACATATAAAATCCAACTGGTCGAGATAAAAAAGACTCATTTGCAAGCACTCGTTTCTTCGGTGGGGCGGGACATATTCTTGTAAAACTTTCCCTCTTCTGTGCACTAGGTAGAACCTAGTGACAATGATACGATGCTAACTTGTGCCGCTAATTAATCAATAACAGTTGGGTATATTTCGCTTCACGTATACTAATTTATTTAAGTTCTTTGGCCGGTCTCAATTACGTAACTTTTCTCTCCAGTAGGTTATTTGATAACGACTAATTAATATATTTACGAAAAGCGATTCATGACCTGATGTTATTGACCTTGTATATCGTGAGGTGTCAACAAGGGGCACAAGATAAATCACGACAAACAATGTTATTCTACAATTCTAAGAATTGAATCAGAATATCATTCGATATATATATAGGTACTTAAAATACATATATATATATATATAGGTACTTAAAATACATCAAGCAAGTAGAGATTGGCGGGTATTGTTATGCAGAGAGCAAATAGATTGCGGAAATAGAAAACGTATAGATGATTATATCCAAGTATTTGTAAATCGCACGGTACACGTTTTAATTGGGGGTTTATCAATTTTTTAATATTATATAAAAGTACGACAACTTAAATCTTAAGTTGATGTAAGCTATTATAGAATTATTTATTAAAGCTAGTATATTTCTCTATACCTACATATCTTGTAATAGCATAGTAATAACTTTACTTTTAAAATATCTGAAAATTTTGATTAAAATACATTAATCGAGCTATACATATAGAAAATGCAAACGTCATTACATTCACAATTATTTAATAATTATTATTGACGTTGTTAACCTAGCTTTTGACCTGTGAGGATATTTATCAGTATCTTATCAAGCAGAAAGCTGTCTGACTATACAATAAGGGTTTTTTTAAATATTTTATGTCTTGATTACTGTGCATAAAAGTTTATTTTATCATCGATGCGTTTTTGTAAGTTAGTTTATTATATTTAATTCTGATAGGAATTAATACTAAATTTAATAAATTAACTTTGTGGTTATGGATTACCGAAAAGTAACGCATAGATTACCAAAATGCGGCAAGACCCCCAATTAGGTACTTATCAAATAGATACTAATGTCAGTAACTGGGTAGTCCAGGTCGCTGCTCACTTTGGAGTTTCATAGCGTCCATTAGATCACACAGGCATGACCACTTCGAATATTCATTTATTTGACATACCTATCTTTTTATAGTAGCGATTGTGTAACAGACAAATAAAATTGTCACGTCCAGTCCATACAAGCTAGCAGAGACACAGAAACATGATCCGAAACATGTGACTGGTTTACCTTCATGAAGACGGAGCTAGACATTTTAACAAGGAAAGTGTCGTTTTATGTAATTCTTCAGACCTGAGCTCAAGGTATTGGGTCATACGATAGGGTTGGCAGTTTGAAGTAATTATGACATTTGTTGTTTCGCTCGTGATAATGATGATATCGTAACTTTCACATAGTTTTCTATGTCAATATTGACAGTGCATGGTGGTGCAATGGTTAATATGTCGTTTTAAATTCTATAGTTTAGAGATTTCACATAGTCCTTATGAACAACGATAACCAGAAAAATATTTACTCTTAACTATCACTGAAATATTCAAAATCTAAATCAATATTTTTTGTTCATATAGCCCATTATATACAAAGCACCCGAGGCGTTACAAACGCAGGCGAACGGCAGCGCGAGGGCAGGGAGACGCGGGCGCGCCTCGGGCGCTTTGTATATCATGTCCCTTAAAAGGCGCTCATGAGATAAAATACTATAATTAAAACATATGTAGGTATTTATTAATATGTAATGTTCTCTTACCAATAGCTAAGCAGCAGTTCAGGATATTTCATTTATACTTGTATTTCTGCCCTGAGTTACATAAGTGTAGTGTACACTGGAATGTAGGTGTATTATATTAGAACTTGCTACTTTAAACGTGTTACACGAAAATACCTCCAGATTACAAATTTATTAAGAGATTTGAAATGGTTATTAAAAATAGAGTTTCTATGATTAAACTTCTTTATAATTTTATAAAAAAAATCCAATTTGTGAAAATAATTCGATAATCATCGCTACTACGAAACAAAAAACGCTACACTATACCAATCACACTTAACACTTTATATTATCGCCTCAAGCGATAATTTTTCCTTTTAATATTTATCAATATAATCTGAAAGATTATGTGTATTTGTTTTTAACAGGTGGTAACTTTGTAATGGCTGGATAGATTTGGATAAAATATAAGTATTGTAGATGGTATATGAAAACCATCAAGCGAGATAATAGTAAAAAATTAGCTTATCTTGAATTAAAAAGAAATATGCCTTCAGATCTCGGCAAAGAATCTCTACATTTAGACAATATCTTAGCCTATTGTGTACTGAATTGACAAAGAATTGCCCACACTGTTGCTTGTATTAAAGTACTTTAATTTTATATCCAAAATGTCAATTATTCATACAAGGTTTACATCCTTATTCGCATGGATTACGTCAACGGCCAACCTAAGTGGCTAAATGTGTCGGAAACAATAGAACGCGTTTATAAACCGCATGGAATGTAATAGTAGGATGATGTACTTCGTACTAACTACACGTGTAAATGTGTTTGATTAGAAACGTAGGTATTATAACATAAGTAAAAATAAGGAATTCTTGTTTATTCGCATGCTATTATTAGCCATAATTATCCTAATATTATTTGTTACCCATAATCATATGGCATTATAAACTGCTTCTGAACACTCAGTAAAGTTTTATTATAATCATGACAATATTAAATAAATTTGAAAAATACAGATTTATCTAAACTACTTACCTAATACAAAAAGTCATTGGTCGGTAGTGTGCCCAAAATGCTGGATGCGTTACCTCGTTGTACAGCGAGACTTTATTGCGCGTAACCAAAATGCCGGATTGTATTTTGCACAGCATATCTATCTTTACTTACTTAGCAAAATTCGTTCGTATTACATTGTTATTATTGTCAGGCACTAAAATAGTAAGTATTCTTTGCTATTGGCGATTCAGTAATAGTATCTGGATGACCGCTTTACTCGGTATTTTTTGATAAACGTCGTTTTCCAAAAATGAAACCTAGCTAGATCGAATTATCGCTCACGAAACCCCCTGCACACTAAATTTTATGAAAATCGTTGGAGCCGTTTCCGAGATTCAGATATATTTATATATATACAATACATATATACAAGAATTGCTCGTTTAAAAGTATTAGATAAAAAAGAGACTCTTTAGCTACTACTACTCATACTAGGATAAAAATTATGCATGTGTTCAAATTACCATAATAAAAAACATTATGTAATTATATCAATCATCAATTATTTTATATACACAATAAAAATATAGTAAATATAATAACGATTTCATTTCATTACTTAGGGGCATCAATATATTACACACAATAAACATTAGGAACAGTAACAAGTAGGGCAACTATATATTTGTTAAATATAAAAATATTAACTAAAAATAGTATGAAATGAAACAATAGAAATTATAATCAACATACAAAGCAAAATACGACCAAATATGCGCGTCCAATACTATAACTACAACACATATGACGAATGATGTACTTATGCAGAAAAATTTTATGACTTGTAAAAAACATTATGCAAAAGAACAGGACACAAAAAAAAAATATTAAAAAAACAAGGTGCGTCGTAAAGACACACGTTAGAAGTGAATCGTTTGTATTACAGGGAAACATTTTTAAGTATCCACCCCTACCACCTTTACACAAACAGATTGCAGATCAGAATTTCAAAGCCCTTCCATAAAAAGTTTCACTTAAAAAATGAATAGATATCTGGTTTCTTTAAGTTAAATAAATGTTACCTTAAAGGCTCCTTCTAATACAAAATGCCTTATCCTTTATTGTTGAAAACTTGAGGTAGTGCTAGTTGAATAAAAAACATAAACGCTTCCACTCACACTTCCACAGCCATGCTTAACAATGCGCAATGTTATGATCATTTTTTTAGTATTAACTAGGATTGCTTCTTTTTTGCAATTAGTTATATCCTATTTTTATTTGTATTTACCAGTACCTACACATAAATAGAATTTTAATCGAATTGAATGTTGACTTAGTTGGGTGGCGTTTGCCTTTTAACTGGGGTAGGTATCGGTTTTCTCCCCGAGGAAAATTTGTGTTTCTGGTTCTGGTTGTGATTGTGTGTGTGTGATGTGAATGTGAATGTCATCGAACTTAGTTTGGGGCTGTGAGTGTGAAAGCGTTTTAATCCATTCAGTCGATACAGAAATACTTATAAACACAAACATTTATTGCACAACAATTCATTACATGATGGGTTGCATAAGAAAGAGCATTATGTGTGTACTGTATGGACTTTAAACATTTAGTTCTATGATTCAAATATTTTTAATTATATCTGAGTACTCAGAGCCACAAAAGGACTATTAACATTATAATAAGTAATAATAACAATATCCCCATTCAATAATATAACATCAGAGTTAGTCATGATGATGAAATGGTTAGTATTGCATGCATGTTTACTTCGCATGCCCACGTCAGCCCACGTGAGGACCATTAGTGTGAATACCTCACAGCTGCAAGACGTAAAAGATACAATAAAGAAAATAACGTTTATTTCCCCTCCCTGTGCCTACTAAAGATTTTCTGTAATGGTACAAGATCCAAAAGCTTATTTTAATACTCATTTGACAAATATCTAGTATTTTTGGTAGCTAAAATTAAGTACTAATAAGTTAGCAATCTGCTCTAAAACGTTATGTATTCCATAATTGTAGTATATGCACATTATAAATTGAATAAAATAGTTGCTATAAATGACCTCTTCCATAAAGTTTCCATAAAGTTAGAAAATATAGTTAAAAAAGCATAATATGTTTTTTGTTAAAATTGGTCTGTAGAATACCACAAAGGTATAAACATACATACTAAGATTGATTTACACGTTACTTAACCTCATACGCGTCACGCAGTCGGGTAAAAAGAAGTGACGGGATCATGTACTATAACGGCTGCCAGACTTGGTGACTCAGTAAAGAAAATTATCTAATTAGCTTCAATGCTCGGAGAGGACAGTTAAGTAATGAACAAAGGATTTTTATATTCGTGAGATAAGTAAAGTGTTTTTAGATAGTGATGACGCAGTTCTCTTTGTCAGCAGACGTGACTGCTTGCTATTGGATAATTACTAATGCCAGTATGTAATGATTACGGTATAATTGGTTAAATATTAGTGCTTGAATAAAACTCTGGAGCGATACAAAGCTTTGAAACCGTGATAAATTCATTTTACACAAGTTACCTATGGAGAGAATTATCTATCTTCTCTTTACTTATTTAAATAATTATTTTTGATTATAAATCCGGGATTCCAATCGAAGCTTGCAACTTATTACCTATAAGCTTCGGCAGCGGTCTATTAGACTAAGTTTTGTACATATTTATATCTAGTTATAGTTATTTTTTGTTAGTTTTAATTCAGTTTTTTTTATGACAGATAGGTAAGCATTTGGTCACTATCTCACCTCATGGAAAGTGACGATGCGGCCGAAGATGATGCATGCTTAATTATTTTAATTATTATACATTTTTTCGTTTTTATTTTAATTTATTATTTTTAAAGTAAATGGTTATTTAAAGTTCGTTAGCAAGCTTTAATAAAACCTATAAGGTATAATCACACTAACTGATCCACATCTCAAAATAACGGCGATATCTTGAGCAAACAATACAATGCTATTTAGTCTAATGGATACGACTCAATGTTTAAATTTAACTGTTAGTTTCTTACAGTTAATGAAAAGCACTAAAACTAGGTTTTACAATTCAACAACATAGCTATCTATTCAGTTTCATTCAATTTGGAGAAAAAAGTTATTCATTTCTCATTAATCTGTTTCGAAAAACAAAATAGCTTTAGTCGGCATAATAATACGTATAGTTACAGTATTTATACATTTAATTGCTTTTAACTATTAGGATAATAAATTTCAATATAAATTTCATTTAATTTTCCATAATAAATTTCAATATATTGACTGGTAACATAAATAGTCTTAGAAAACGAAACAACTAAGGTATTTTATTTGTAATTAGATACTATATTACTATAATGTCAATAAAATTAATCAGTAGAAAATATGCAATTACGTAGGTACCTATTTACTCATGATTATAGGTAGTATCATAGATACTTCTGCACAGGCAAGAAATAAAGAGAACATAAATCACTGTTTGCATTAACTGTATTTTTTATACTGAAAGCTTCTTTATACCGATACAGTGTTGTAGTTATCTAGAATTTTTGCTTACGTAAAAAATAAGTTGAGGGATGCATTTACCCAGCACAAGCGCGCATGCTGCCGAATGACCTCGATCCTGCACTCTCGTTCTGCACCCACCTGGTCTATGGCTACGCTGGCGTGCAGCCCGACACTTACAAGCTGGTGCCCCTCAATGAGAACTTGGACGTAGACCGCTCCCACGCTAACTACATGGCCATCACCAACTTCAAGGCTAAGTACCCGGGCCTGAAAGTCCTGCTCTCAGTCGGAGGCGATGTTGACACTGAAGACTTGAACAAATACAATCTTCTGGTGAGTATTTTTTTGTAATACATAACAAGTTTAGAATTGTTGCATGCTACTCGCTACAAAATATTTTAATCTTTGTCTTTTGAAAAATAAAACGATTAGTGAATACACGAATAGTAATAAGAAATAATTTTTTTTTGTAATTATTTGTATTTGACATGCTGTAATTATTACTAGATGGATTATTCTTGTTTATTGTATTAATTTTGACTCTATACTGAAACTTGTGTACCTAACTATCAGCATAGCATTACCTAAGCGGACTGACTTAAAATTACGAGTAAACTTTATTGATCAGTCGAAGCTCTAGTTTAATTACATTTCCGTTAGTACAACTGAAAATCCGGCCTTGCACTATTTCATTAACAGTCCTTTGAACTTCGGGCTTTTCAAATTGTCGGTTAATTTATTATTCAATATGATTTGTTGACACAAACATAAAAGAAAAAAAACGTTTTCACACTAACAGCCCCACACTAAGTTCGATGACTTGTGTCGTGGGTGTCGGAAACATTCACATCACACACACAATCACAACAAGGAACACAAATTTTCCTTGGAGAGAAAATTTGTGTTCCCGCTGGGAATCGAACCCGATACCCCAGTTATGCCACTGCGCTCCACGAAATAGTGGACATCGCTCCACGACCACTTAATCTTAATATAATATAATTGATATCCGAAGTACCACGATCAGTCCTCCGCTATTACCGACCTAATAAAATGATGTGTAAAGTAATCGCGTTTTAATATCCTATTATTTACCTACAGTTGACGCTATCAAATTAAAAGTTAAGTAGAAGAATAAAAAGTGATAAAAATGTACGCTAGGTTAGACTGATTGGTAGCCACACTGTTTATAGGTATAAGTGGTGTTAACTCGTTTTGCACTGGACGCACAGATGTTATTTTTATATGAAATTTAATATTTTCATTAACGATTAATATTTTACTGTATATGTATTATCGTAAGCAATTGGCTAAAAACAATTTAAATATGCATATTTCTTACTCTAGGCCGATGCCACGTGTAAAGTTCAAATTTTAAATGTATTTCAGTCATTTTTGTCTGCGGGTCTGAAAAGATTTATCATCTGGATATCATTATACAATTAAAATTGTCACGAAAGTAGATTTACGGTTACCATATGAATTTAAAAAATGGAAAGATTTTTCAATGGAGATACATATCCGGGCCAACAAAACAATTCCCAAACTCACAGAGCTATTTATACGAGGACATGGGAGAGGCACGGGTCAACGAACTTCGATTTTATGAACAGTGTGTGGATGAATATCAAATAAATTTAATGATAAAACTTTTCATTCAAGAAGAGTATGTTTATACTCTTCTTGAATGAAAAGTTTTATCTTGTACAATGCTTTACCGTTATATATATTGTACAATGCTTTACCGTAAGTACGCTGTATAAGTAAAAGTTAAAAGGCTTTAAAGTTAGATTTGAATCGCAAAGCTATATACTCGTACTTATTATGTCATAACGAAAAATTATTGAGCTACAATTTGTCTAACTTTGAAAACGCAATGAACGTTGTTGCTACGTATAAGTAACATTCATATAATTTACTAGTAGTTCAAGATAAGATACTGATATTGAAGTATACGAGGCAATAAAGAATATGCTTAGTTCAATTGCTTTAATAAAAAGTTAACATTTCTACTTATGATACTAAATTAAATTGAGATAGATATCATTTTTAACTACTTGATTGCAGTTGGAGTCTCAGCAAGCCCGTACCGCGTTCGTAAACTCAGCAGTGCTGCTGGCGGACCAGCATGGCTTCGACGGCATCGACCTGGCATGGCAGTTCGCAAAAGTTAAGCCTGTTAAGATCCGCAGCACTTGGGGTGAGTACCAATTAAAAACCGCGGCAACTTCGGCAGAGCAGCGCAATCGGAAAAAATATGGTAACCTCGGCAGTGGTTTCATATTTGAGCCGTTTGGTGTTGAGACACTGGGCCCGAAGGGACCGGGAGCTCATTCTATTTTTAAAAATCTGTCAGAGCGCCTGGTTGAGGCGACGATCAAAATGCTGGCAGTTATTTGGCTCAACGTATTAGTATTCCAATTCAGAGAGGCAATACCGCCAGCATGATGGGAACGCTACCCACTGGTAGTGGGTTTGAGTACTTAAGTTACAGATAAGGTCGCTGCCTTGCTTGTTGGTGAGACTTAGGTTTTTGCTGTATTGATGTGTATAGTTTATTTAAGCATTAGGAAATATAGGCAATTGGCCCGTAGATTCTATACATGTAGATACTCTTATACTTATCAAATACTAAGTAACAATTATCATGTCTGTAACTAGCTGTAGGTTTCCCTAAAATAAATAAATAAATGTCTTTTTTTTATTTTTGGAGGATCCCTTTATAACTCTACATGGACATATAAAAATAGCCTTACGCATCGGAAGCTGCATCTGCTGCCGGTGTTGAAACTGCCTTTGTTCTACAAAACAGAGCGGTTCGTGCAATCTATGATATGGGTCCGCGCTAATCTCTAGGGGAATTATTTAAAGAAGCAGGCATAACTACGTACCATGCCTTTGCATTACATCTTTGAAAATATTATGCATTTTTGCAAAAATATTGATAAATATAAATTAAGAAGCGACGCATACATTTTAATACTAGATATAAGCGGTACGAATAAATCTTTTATGGTAAACGGGGTTAGATTTTACAGTTAAATTCCTAAAATAGTAACTGAATTACCACTGGAAAAGTTCAAATCAGTAATAAAACGGGCATTAAGTAAGTAAGCTTACTATAGAACGATTGACTACATTAATGGCAAGGATGCATGGAGGTAAACTGTAGAAGCGTTTTCTAGCGACTACATAATATATCTAGATATACCTTGGTTAATATAATTCATGTATTAGTATTTAGGAACGATTTAAAAGAAAAATATGAAAAAATGCGCCACTGCGTTACTTGCCAGGTTCTTCTCGAGATGGCTGTTATTTTGCGAATCTGGCAGTTGAGTCATTAACTTTCATAATTGCCTCTTTGGGCCCACGTGAAGTAACGATTTTGATTTTGATTCAAGCGCTCAGGAAAGTATAATTGGTAAAGTATATTATACTCAATTTTGACAAACGTTTCAGTCTTTTTTCCTTATGATGGCAGTATACAAACGGCGCGAAAGAATCGAGCCCGCCGCTCGGTCGCGCGCCTCGGGCGGTTTGTATATCAAGGTCCATTACGAGCGCAAATCGAATCGCTTAAAATCGAAACGCAAATTGAATCGCTAAAAAAGACTAGAAACGGAACACCTACATGCCGTTCCATCATCGCATAGTACTTACGTTTACATAATTCTACGTTAATCACCCGTACTGCGAAGCAGTGGAACTCATTGCCCTCGTCCTTGTTCCCCGAACTGTATAATCTGGGAGACTTCAAGTCAAGAGAGAATAGGTATTTTCTAGGCAAGCATGTATGTAATATGTTCATATTTTCAGGATCTATCTGGCACGGCATCAAGAAGACCTTCGGTACCACTCCTGTAGATGAGAAGGAGGCCGAGCATCGCGAAGGGTTCACCGCTCTCGTGCGCGAGATTAAGCAGGCTCTCAGCATCAAGCCCAACAAGCAGCTTTCCATCACCGTCCTTTCTAATGTCAACGCAAGCAGTGAGTAATTCGTCATTTTTTTCTTGGCTTCAGTTGCCTCTGCCGTTGACATCTTGCCACTCGTGTTTATGAGCCCTAGTTGTGTGCTGAGTTGGAACCCTTACTCGTGAAATTCACAACTTTACACTTTATCTTTATTTCTTTCTAATTTTGATTTTATTTTGTCTATTTTAAAGAGTAATGTTGTGTGTATTGTAACCATTTTATGAATTTATTTCTTACCACATCAATAATTCTGGAATGCACGTACAATGAGTCCCGAATACATTTAGATGTTCCAGAGAATTTGAATTCTAAAAATGCTTGGCGCGTCCCTGGACCAGAACAAGACTATACTGAACTAAACACAAACTTCAAACTTGGGTATACAAGCCTGTTTCATCATCAATGTTTATTGAACACTATCCTTACCCCGCTATTGTCAAGTTAAAAAGTAGCCTATGTGATAATCTTAGATATAATCTATGTATATTCCAAATTTCTTCCAAATCCGTTCAGCCATTAAAGCGTGAAGAGCGAACACACAAACTTTCGGATTTATAATATTAGTAGGATGAAGTGTATGTGTGATGTAAATGTTACCGGCATCCAAGACATAAGTCATCGAACCTAGTGTGGGGCTGTGAGTGTGAAAGCGTATGTATTCTGTTGGCTACAAAGTTATCTACAAAAATATCCTTTTCATTTTATTGTTTCCTATTATAAAATGAGCATGGATAATTATTTTACATATAAATAATTCGCTCGCGTCAAAAGCAGTTTACTGACTGCCTTGAAACTTTTTGTGCGTATAAGCTCCAACAAAGAAACAATAAAACTTTTGAGTTTATTATACTAATAGGAATAAAAATAAATTTGATTCTTTTAGTAGAGTAGGATAATGACATTGTTCGCTACACGACTGCTGCCTACTTATAATCTAGAAGTTGTAGTAGCTAAGCTGAAGGCTATCTAATATGCTATTACCACAAACCACAGCTTATTTTTTATGTGCTATTACTGCCATGCTCAAATTAAGTATCCATGGGTATGTCTAATATAAAATGACTGAACTATTGAATTGGTTATGTGGATGTTCTTAATACATTACCTAGCGGTCGCCATTTAATAGGATAGTTACAGTTATACAGTTTGACCTTGTTCGGTTGGAATTGGAATGAATTGTTTAATTGATCTCTAGTCACTCTGAACAACAAAATAAATTTGCAGAGTACGTACCTTAACGAGTATCAATATAAAAACAAAAATCTATGTAATATTTACGAATGTGTAAGAACTTTTGAAACAAGGCAAATATTGGTAATTCAAGGATTTAAAATGTGGTACCTATATTTTCAATATATACTAGATGCTACTACAAGCCAAATGCCTATATTTGTAAGGCATTTATGCGGTTCAACTCGTGTAGTCCTCAACATATCTTACTTATACAAACGGTCAGAAATTCTTACCTTATATAATATGGGTGATTTCACCCCAGCTCTCTTCAACTACACAATTTACTCCCATCCGTGAGATATTTGATATTTGTCATGTCAATTGATCGAACGAGCGAGATCTCTAAGTTATCTTGGGTGGTTCAGCAATTTGTCTGTTCATCCTTCCGTTTGTCGGAGGCATTTAGCGTCTGAACCATACTAGAAAATTACATCTCAGGAAAACTAGAAAAATTTAATGTTCAGAAACCAAGGGTCCGTCACATATTTCCTCCTTTATTTCGCCAAAGTTAATATTTTTTTAAATATCATTGTCATTCTTTACTCTTATTTAGATCAAAAGCACTCATAAGTAAGTATTAACCGACTTTACTCACTTGTTGTACAAATTACTATTGCAACAAGCATTCTGGCAGTAAATGGTAATCGATACATCTGCCTACATCTGCTGAGTTATAATGGTTTTTTTTTCATAAAAGTTACGAGAATGAAATATAAATATCTTTTCTGATATAAATATATCATCTGCAATTTCAAACAATAAGATCTGTTTGTATAGCTTAAAACAAATCTAAATAATATTGTTGGAATTACGTCCCAAGTTACACTTAATGTTTTTGTTAAAGTCCGCTGAACAAGATTGCCCGAAAGCTTTTTCATTAATTTCACTTTAATTAAGCTACGTTCGTTAGTCTCAGTGTGATTTAGAATGTCTTATTGCTATCTATCGGAGACCTCTAAGGATCTATTAAAATGTACTTAACATCGCTGTAGTTAATAAACTTCAAACATTATAGTATTCATATTATTACAGTATATAGTATTAGTATTATTATACAAATATCTCGTTGTATCTAATTAAATAAAGTCCACCTGTTTAAATCTCGTAGTGCAGATAGGAAATAGCATGAACAGGACTCGCGGGACGTATACAACAGTTAGCCTGTGTAAAAAACAATGTAGCGTAGCATATACAGATAATAGTGTAGCGTTTACAATAAAGCATTCAGACAGCACGCTAGTAACCTACGTGCAGTCGTGCACATTTAACATTGATTTTTAATAATTGTACCAAGTATTCAGACAGCCCTACCACTCGGGTTAAAATAACGCCGATTGATGTCCAGTTCTATGGTAATGCAAGAGTCGCCTGCTTTATAAAAAGTCCCAGGGTTAATCTAGAACGATTAACCCAGACATATAGATTATAGCTTGAATCAAGTCTTGTTGCTCGTTTATCGTGTCTACTTGACGCTTAAATCAAGCGTCACGTGCCGGATGTGACCGTCTAGTTATTTATTAACTAACAAATGATCGTTTCTCAGTTTACCACGATGTGCCAGCCATCATCAACCTGGTGGATATTGTGAACCTCAACGCATACGACTACTACACTCCCGAAAGGAACCCCAAGGAGGCTGACTACGTCTCCCCTGTATACGCACCTCAGAACCGCAATCCTCATCAGAACATTGACGCCGCTGTCTCCTACTGGTAAGAGCGTGTAATTTACTAAATTATATAGATTATAACATTTAATTAAATTTTTGATGTCTTGACGAGATTTTTTAAATTAAGTAACTATGTTTTTTACCGACTTCCCAAAAAAGGAGGAGGTACTCAAGTCGACTGTTATTATTATTATTATTTTTTTATGTGTTTTACCTCATAACTTCTCTCCACGTGAGCCGATTTCGAAATTTTTTTTAGTTTGAAAGATGTTGCTTTCTCATTAGTCCCATTTAAATTTGATCAAGATCTGATCAGTAGTTCTTGAAATATCGTCAATAATGCCTATTTTGTGAGCAATATTGCGTACTTTGACGATGTTCTCGTTTACCCCGACTTCAAAGTTACCTCATAACGTCTTTCGTTGTGCACCGATTTTGATGATTCTTTTTTTATTTGGAAGCTGGTGCTTTTCATGTGGTCCCATTGAAATTTGATCAAGATCGGATTTCTAGTTTTTGAGTTATAGTCCATAATGAGTGTTTTCAATACATTAAATCAGATCAAGGTTCCGATGATAAAGCGGTGAAGTCGGTTTATTTAAGCTTTGCTTGCGTTCAATTATTTAACAATGTGTTTGAAAATGTACGCCTTGAGTTTTTTTTGCATTATTATCTCTTGTGGGTTGTTGTACACATTTATAAAATTAAATCATTTTAACGGACTATTAAAATTTTGGAAAAATCGATGTAGTGTGATCAAACTGCTGGCAGTTATTAGCATTGCAATTCAGAGAGGCAATGCCGCCAGCATGTTGGGAACGCTACTCACCAGTGAGCACTGGTGGGCTTGAACTTATGAGTTACCTATAAGCTCGATGTTTTGTAGGTAACTTATTTCTTTGCTGTAGGTATATAGTTTTTTAGGCAATTGGCCCGTAGATACCCTACAAATACTTATAAACGAATAAAAATATATCAGGAACTCATATTTACTATCTGTCTTACACAGAAGGTATATTATAATTAAACGCAAGCAAAGCTTAAAAAAAACCGACTTTACCGCTTTACCTTCGGAACTTTGATCAGATTAGATGTACTAAACACGCATTATTGACGATATTTCAAGAACTACTGATCAGATCTTGATCAAATTTAAATTGGACCAATTAGAAAGCAACATCTTTCAAACAAAAAAACATATTTCAAAATCGGTCCACGTGGAACGCAGTAATGAGACCAGGTAGCACACATAAAAAAATATACAGTCGACTCGAGCACCTCCTCCTTTTTTGTGTAAGTCAGTAGATAATAAGCAACTTTTTCGAAAGTAAAAGTAATTTTGATTTGAAAATTAAATTTGACTCAAAAGCTCTCGCACACATGCCTTACCATAAGATAACAAATAATTCCGATCTATTCATTTAACTTTACGACCGATTTGTAACCCTTTCAACCCTCGGAGCTCATCCTAATTACAACATATTCATTATATTCATAAAGAGCGTAGAATGAATTGTGAGCCTTTTCATTTCCTAGTGTAATTTTGCATGAGATAGTAGTGTACGGTCTATGGATACGCTACCAGCGAGACCTTTTCCCCGATCCTCCGGGAACCACGCTAAATTCCACTTTGATTGTGACTTACGACCTTATCCGTATAAAAATTCTGGTTATAAGGCTTTTTATCCCATTTACCTTGTATTATTAGGGAAGCATTGCGGGTTCGTATTAGGATTGACTTCTTTTGTTGTCTCGGGACCTAATAAAGGTTATCCCTATCTTGATTTGAATTAAATCTACCTAATTTTACAGAGTATTTCGATACTTTTTAGTTTAGTTTTATGTTAAATCTGTTATAGTTGTTTAAGCCAACGATGTGTTCCGTATATTGAAAAAAAATAAAAATGACTAACACTATACGCTGTCTAAAATAGATATATACAAATTAATAAAATATTTGTAGCTCACGATATTTTATAATTTATTAGATGTGAATTGGAATTAATTTAGGAACGGATGTACTAAAGATAAAATGTTTCGTATGGCGTGAGGTCCAGACGCATAGTAATTTTCGAGCGCTCCATTTCGGGAATAATCAATGAAAAAATATGGATATAAGAAAAGAAGGGCCTCGAAGGAGCCTTATAAGCAAGCGTTTTTGTCCACTATTTCACCTGTAGGAAAGCAACGAAGCGGTCGAAGACGTAGCTTGTTTATCAAGATTTTGATTTAGATTTATTTGTACTCTAGAAGATACACATTTTCTAGACTTGCAAACTGCCAATTTGTAATTATTTATATGTATAACACGTACAATAGGTAACACGTACGTAGACTAAACTTAATAATTAAACGCAAGCAAAGCTTAAAAAACCGACTTCACCGCTTTATCACCAGCTTTCAAATAAGAATCATCAAAATCGGATAAACCAGAACATCGTCAAAGTACGCATTATTCGTCACAAAAAATAGACATTATTGACGATATTTCAAGAACTACTGATCAGATCTTGATCAAATTTAAATGGGACCAATTAGAAAGCAACATCTTTCAAACTAAAAAAAAATTTTTGAAATCGGCTCACGTGGAGAGAAGATATGATGTGTGTTACACATAAAAAATAAAAAAAAATGCCAGGTAAATAAAATACAGTCGACTTGAGTATCTCCTTCTTTTTTGGAAAGTCGGTAAAAAATGTAATGAAATAAAATGAACATAAAGATGTGCTTTGTTTATTTTGTTTTGCTGTCATAAGAAAAAAAGACGTATCTGACATTTTTATCAAAATTGAGTTATATACATCTGTGTCCTACTTCCTTAGTACTTGATAATATAGTAGGAGTGTTATTTTGGGTAGGGTCGCGGGCGCGCTCGCCGCTCGGCCGCGCGCCTTGGGCGCTTTGTATATCAAGGTCCTTTTGACACCATACATTTTATCTTCACAGCGCCTGGGGCGCGCTCCTCGGGCGCTGTGTATATCCCTTAAAATATAGCTTACATTTGCTTTTTTTTTTTGCCCTATAGGCAAGCATTTGACCACATTCTCACCTGTTGGAAAGTGATGATGCGGCCGAAGATGTAGCATGCTTGCCTAGAAGATACCTATTCAATCTTGACTTAAAGACTCCCAGATTATACCATTCGGGAAACAAAGACGAGGGCATCGAGTTCCACTCCTTCGCAGTACGAATGATCAATGTAGAAACGCTTTTAGCAAACTGGAGGTATGCAACCATATATAGAAAGATGACGTTTGACAGTTTGTCTTGTTGTTAAATGGTAAAACGGGCATGGAGAAATTAACTCATGTTCTGCTTGCAACCATTTATCACCATACGCAGCTTGTACTGAGGACGGTCGCACTATTTTCACCCTACATACGAAATTTTTTGCGAGGCGGGATTTTCGTTGTTTGTTTTTCTTGCCTATGTTCTGTGGACACTTTTGAGCGCGGACTCGAAATCCATGTATTGGCAGATCGATGCGTTTGCCAGTTTGTCATGTTGTTAGTCACTAACGTGATGTGAATGTGTCTGGTACTCATGGCATAAGCCAACGAATTTAGTATAGAGAAAAAATTTGTAAGTGTGAAAGAGTTATGTTTGTTTTATGAAAATTATAGTGTTATCATTTGTACCTATGGCAATTTTTGTAGTATAACCTTATTTGCTTCTGGAGACAGCAACATAATCTCGTCCCCGTGTTCCAGCGCACAATGCTAAACAGTGGGTAAAGTATGTATTGAGTGAAATGTTGAACGCGCTATTTTTGTTCTACAGGTTGTCCGCTGGAGCCCCAAGCCAAAAGATTGTCGTAGGCATCCCTACTTTCGCCCGCACTTGGAAATTGGACGCCGAAAGTGAGATTTCCGGCGTGCCTCCCCTACATACCGACGGAGCTGGCGAAGCTGGTAAGAGAAACTCAGACCTAAAGGTCGTATATGATTATATAAAGGAGATCGGTCATTTTTGTATGGACTTTGGTCCAAGTGGATGTTGAAATGTGCTTTATTTATTTGATAATTGAATAGTCAAACTATGCCCGCAAATAAATCAACACATGGAGAAAAAGTGTATGGCACTAGAATCACCTATATTATTATAAGCAAGTTTAATGCATTTTTATTGATTATTTAAATACATAACGTTATAAAAGTTTGAAATAAAAGAAACACGAATAATTTATATACTTTTATGATGATTGTAAAACTCAATATATAAATATTGTAATGGGTCATCTATTATTTTTTTTTGTGAGTAATTTTAGTATAAAAGGTCGGAACGAGGTGTATTAATTTTTTTTTGCTTCGCCTGTATTAATCAAGTACTATAAAAGTTTGTCGAAACCTCAAAATAACTCCAAAATCTATCCACTTCATTTTAACAAGTCATATCTATAACGTAAATCAAGCGGTACTTAATCGGTTGGTCTTAACCAAATTACGATGGTATATTATAATAACATTAATGTAATTAACATGGTTTCCTAACAGTCTTGATTGAAGCAGAAGTTGGCGGTAATTGACATGATTACAGACAATTACAGGCGTACTCGTACGCAACCCTCAAGCCGCGGCTAATATTACAAGCGCGTTAAATTTGACGCTACAGTAACCAACATGCTGAATTATTTTCTGAAGTCGTTTAAACACAGAAGTTCTTCTAAATATATATAACTCAAAGGTGACTGACTGACAAAGTGATCTTTCAACGCACAGCCCAAACCACTGGACGGATCGGGCTGAAATTTGGCATGCAGGTAGATGTTATGACGTAGGCATCCGCTAAGAAAGGATTTTGATTAATTCTACCCCAAGGGGATAAAATAGGGGATGAAAGTTTGTACGAAACTTTGTCAATTTTAAAATAATACTTCTTAACGCGTGCGAAGCCGCGGGCAAAAGCTAGTGTTAATATAAAATAAGTAATGCTACGAACCATAGGTTGATTAGCGATATTATGAGGTTTATGTTGAGAAAAACAAATAATAACGAATATAAAATATTCACTTACTATACGTGTACCCCGCTCACCCTTATTAACACAAGTGAATAAAACAAAATTAATTAATAATAATTTAAGAAAAGTTAACTGGCTGAGCTGTTGTGGTAAAAACAAATATTTAGGGTTATGCCACCTAAAACAGGCATGTACTACTTGTACCGTCAACGTTTTTAATGGTATTAAGGGATTCATAATTGTGCCTACAAAATGTCCAGAAGCAACAAGCTTCTCTAGTCTTACTCTACATATAATAGAAAATTCCTACTCGTATATTACACTTTTTGTCAATGGATTTCTTTTGAATATGGATCTATGAATGATGAATCGTCTACGTCAATTTACATAAAATATCATGAGAGATCGTTACTTATTTTGTTATGTTATTTATATTAACAGGTCCATACACAAAAACCGATGGTCTCCTGAGCTACCCAGAGGTGTGCACGAAGCTCATCAACCCCACTCACCAAAAGGGAATGCGTCCTCACCTTAGGAAGGTCACTGATCCCAGTAAGCGTTTCGGTAAGTCTCGCCATAACAACGGACGCTATTATTCTTTTCATGCTATCTATTTCTAGAAAGAATTTTATTCTTCATATTGCTATTGAATAAGTATCTGAGTTTTGAGGTATTGAACCTTTAAGCCTTTCTAGTGTCAAATATAGCGCATCCTGTTCTAAGGCCAATATCTAGACTTACATAATAGGTATGTAATATATGTAGGTACAGAGCTACCTTCTTGATCCAAATCCATTCAGCTATTACGGACACATATATATTTAAACTTTCACACAAAAACCATCACATAAAATAACTATAAATAATAACAAAACATGCTAAAAACCTGATCACTAGTTTTTGAGTTATTGTCAATAATGCGTGTTTAATACGTTGAATGATCAAGGTTCCGAATAAAGATGTGAAGTCGGTATTTTTAAGCTTTGCTTGCGTTTAATTACACTAAACAGCACTTCTATGGTTATTATCAAAACTATTTTATGTTTTGACATTGGAATCGCTTACGTGTTTTCTGAGAAACATTAATCAAGTAGTATTTAAAGACTCATAAAAGCTTTGTATTTGCTTTGCTGGTGGTAAGTGAGGTGTCTGTAACGTAAGGAATCAGTGGTCATAATTAACCTTTCAGAAATGGGCTTAGCCAAGGATGCTGACTCAACTCCTCTATTTGGTCGGTACTCGTTCATAATCCGCTTTAGTAAGCTTTTTCTAACATTGGTGCTGGTGCTATGGATGATTCTGATAAGCTTTGTAATGAAACAAACTTTAATTGAGACACACTTCAAAGGCATAAATCAGACATAAAAATATTGGTAATTGCTTAATCTGTGTTAGTGTGTGCTTATTGTGTACAAATATTAAATTAGAATTAAATTTAACATATGAAATAATAATCGAATAGATTCAAAACACGATACAAATTCAAAATGCATTACATTGTTATATATTTATTAGTCACAAAATAATTATTTTTCTCATAGTAACAACATAATTTAAGTAGCAATTGTACTAATGTACAATTTTAACTAATGTATATTAAACTAAAAACTAAATTAAAATTAAACAAAAAAAAACTATAATTAGATATAAAAATGTACAAAACTTAATCTAATAGACCGCTACCAGTAGGCAAAGTACCCAAAATGCTGGCAGCATTGCCACGTTGAATGGCAATACTCAATCTCTGTCCAAAATATTTGCCAGCATTTTGGTCACGAGTTGCTTCGACCAAACGCTTTGTTATTAATATTTATGTACTTATATCATGTTGTATATGTGTATGTATGTATTATATGTGTAACGATCATATTAATATGTATTTATATTAGATAATTATTGAGGTATATATTATTTTTTATTTGTCAATTATTATTACTTATAATTAAGTGTATTATAATTTATTATTTTAAGACCCATGCACTCTTTAAAATGTTGCTTCCTTAAATACCGACGTCCAACTTTATTGCGTAATTCCTCTCCATACAAAGGTCTGGAAGAGATCTCTTTTACCGTTAAGACCGCCTATTGTCACACTTTTTTGTGTGGGTGTTCAATAAAGAGTTTATCTATCTATCTATTCAAATAAGTAAACTCACAATGTAAATATAAAATCATATCGACAATGTAGAATTACATTTATTTTTACAGGAACTTACGCCTTCCGCCTCCCTGATGACAACGGAGAGGGTGGTTTGTGGGTATCCTATGAAGACCCTGATACCGCAGGACAAAAGGCTGCTTACGTCAAGTATGTATCATGACGTTCCTTTGTGGCACCCTAGAGACCAAACGCGTATTGTAGGCCGATTTTGATTATTTTTATATTTGATATGCTTACTTTTATATTATAGAAATGTATAAATATATTTTGTAGTTGTTCCAATGCCCCAAAAAGTATATATCGTTTTGTCTCGTCTCGTCAGATGATAGAGTTTTTTCAAGCAATGTGGTTTCCGTTCCCACTTTATCTTGCTAATTCTTACGGCTTGATATGAACGATGTCGAAGTATACATATTTCAAACCCTTGGTTTCCACGGATTCCAGCAGGATTAAGATATTTTCTCTTGCTTCATGGCCGTGAAGGTATATAATGAATTCTTATCTTTATTATATAATTTCAGGTCTAGAAATCTCGGTGGAGTCTCGATCGTTGATTTGTCGATGGACGATTTCCGCGGCCTGTGCACGGGTGACAAGTACCCGATACTGCGCGCTGCCAAATACAGGCTGTAAATGTTAAGGAGTAATTAATATGTTTATAACTTTACGCTAATCTCTATTTACAATAGCAATTTACATAAAGATCTTTTATATTCCTATCAGGAGTCCAAGTGATAAACACGAAGTTAATTGTTGTGTGTCAGACTTAGGGTGCACGGCAGAATGCGCTCATTCGCTCAGACAATGTGTAGCGTAGACTAATGCCGTACACCTTGATCTAAACTAATCACAGGATTTCATTTAACCAATAAACTGTAATAACCAATAATTTGTGTATAAAATGTAATTAAAGGAACCATATGTTTGTCGAAAACCCATTGGTTTAATTTTTTACTTTTGTAGTGTGCACCTTACTACTTAACTAACAGTAGCGTAGGCTTGATTACTCAAATACATTTTTTTTTTTATATCTATTGGTTGTTTTAACTACCTTCCAAGTTTTAGGATATCAACCGGTCAATTAAGAAAATATTTTTATTTGAAAGGCATATTCAGGTAGGTCCCATAATTTTTTTTATCAACATTGGTTCAGTAGTTTGGTTTGAAAATCAAAATAGCTGACTGGTAATGGTTAAACAATCAGCATTTTTACATAAACATAAGCTTTCACACTGACAACCCCACACTTAGTTCAATGCAATAGAATCGTTTAATGAGTGCTTTTTTGGGTCCCATGTGAATAAACGATTTTGATTTGTGATGACTCGTGTCGTGAGTGTCGGAAAAAATCACATCACACACAACCTTAATCCACAATCACAACCAGAACCCGAAACACAATTTTTCCTTGGGCAGAACTTGTGTTACCGACGGGAATCGAACCTAATGCCCCTGCTTAGAATTCGAACGCCATCCAACTAAACCAACCGGTAGTTCATGTTCACCACACTAAATGGTTTAAAAGTAAACCTTTTTTACGAGTGTACTTTTGTACGCAGTACAGAATTTATTCCTTAATATTTATTTAAATTTGAACAAAGTATCAACATTATTTAGTCTACTTACTCGTTAGCATTTTAATGTATAGTAAACATTGCCGTTTTTTGGCGATTAGTGACTCCTCTCGTTATTACACACGTTGATAGCTCCCTAGCATTTGAAACAGCATCTCTCGCACACCACTTTTAATTGGTTTAACCAAAGGATTTTGTAGCTAAAGTATTGTAGGTTTATTTCCTATCTCGATGGTTTAACCATGCTTTCTTTTTTTTTCTTAAATTTTGGCTTCGCAATCTTGTGCATTTAGCCAGTGTCAAGTAATAATATATTTCAAGTGTATTTCATATGAAAAGTCCTAGTCACAGTCAAAGTCAAGTATCAGTCAAAAGAGTTGAGGTCCAGTCATAGTCAAGTCATGCCCTAGTAGAGTGGTAGAAATTTTACTAGAACTTGTATTGGAGTTTTGGAGCGAAGGCGAAAATCACGTTTTACGACTAGGTATCTTTTGCATAGACTTATGCACGTTTACTAAGCATTAACGGTTAATATTACACATTAACACTCGATCAATCACAGGGTTTGGAAAATTATACATAGCCAACAACGCCATTTTTTCACTTTCGCGGCAAAAATCTCGCTTTCTTTTTTAATTCGAGAAATTAAAACACAACGAGAACCTTTTGACTGTTGATGTATCACAAAAGTGACAGCTAATGATATAAAAATCTGATTGCCATAGACTAGATTTTCAGTAGTACATATTTAAAACCAGTGCAGAGTTAGCGTTGTCAGACTCTAATGTTAATAGTCTCTGGGTGCCTATTGACGGACTCTAGTTCCTAGTTTAAATTGGCCGAAATTTTTTCGCATAACAAGTTTTGGCATATTCATGATTTGGCATAATAATGTTAGGGCATACGGTCTATTTTTCCATAACTATTTGTTGGACTAATGTTTTTTAGGCATATCCTTGCAGAGCATAATATTTGAATTGTTGGAGTCATATATAGGTGCAACGACGAGCGAAGCGAGTAGGAGCGTTAGGTTACTGGTGACCACAAAAACACGCGAGCCGAGCGAGCGTAGCAAGCGTGCCGCGGCAGCGGCCGGCGAAGCGCCAGGACTATTATAAAATGTAATTTATATAGTTATGCACATTCGTTTTAGGTCACTTTATCATTATGCTCAATATTGTTATGCGGAATTTTTTAATGCCTAAAACGTTATGCTTAACGTCAAGTGGCGTATTGATGCGTGGACCAAAAGTTGTTATGCCACTTTAAATTATGATTTCAGATTTTATGCGAGCCAATATGGACCCATTGTCCTTTAATTATCCGACAATATTTGCAATCATGTTTACCCTAAGGAAAAAGGACACAGGGTACGACAAATTACTTCACACAAGGCATAGATTTTAGGCGAAGTCATTTGTCCTCTTACAAATCGCAGGTTTGTCTCCTATTTTGATGTTAAATCCAAATGTAATGTAATCACTGGTTAAAGCGTAGTGCTTGCATTATCTTTGGTAAAGTGTAAATAATTACAAAATATTGTTTTCTTTTTGGTTATAACCAAATCTTTTTAAAAGTATTGGAATAAGTATTCAAGGCATATTTGTAAGAATGTTTAGTCATCACGTAGCTGGTTTCGCATATTATCAAAAAAGATTGCTCTTTCCGAAAGTAGTGCTATCCCGGTTACCCCATACAAAGGCTTGTCCTACACAGAAGCGACAAAATGTTTCTAGTCCGAAGTCGCTTAAGAAATCTGCTGAGTTCCCTCCTCTGAAACGCGCTGTAACACCGGGGCCGGTGCGTTATGGCTTCATACCTGAGGAATATTTTCACTACTTCATGCCCATTACTGGTTACTCTGGACCATTTATCTTTGCTCTTGTTTGCACTAACTATTTGCTAAGTAAAGAAATCTACGTGATGGAACACGAATACTTTCTTGGTCTATCCATATTCGTTTGTGTTTACTATGCTTCCACTAAATTTGGTCCCGATATAGGAAAAAGTCTAGACGCTGAAGTGGATGCAATTCAAAAAGATTTAGAGAAAGGGAGACAAGACCAAAAAAATGTATATTTAAGTACCATTAAAGCAGCTGAAGAGGGCCAGAAAAGAGCTCAGGGTCAAAAGATTCTGATGGATGCAAAGAAAGAAAATATATCTATGCAAATAGAAGCTATCTATCGAGAGAGACTCATGGAAGTGTATAATGTGACGAAAGGACGAATGGATTACCACATAAAAAAGCATAGAGCTGAGGCGAAAATACACCAGAAATGGATGATCACATGGATATTAGAGAACGTCAGAAAATCAATCACTCCAGAGTTTGAGCAACAAGCTCTGGACGCAGCCATACGCGACCTAGGAGCTCTCGCAGGAAAAGCTTCTTAAAAATATAGTGCGAGGTGCTTGCTCCGGTACTAAGAACAGTGGGAATCAATATGCTTGCAATATGTTAAATTTTATTTGGCTCTGAAGTGTTTTATCGCTCAAAAACAATTTATTTTTATTTAGTTATGGGCTACAATCCAAATAGTTAAATTAGTTTTTTCAATACAAACGCGTCAAATTACATGTTACAATATATTCGTCGATAAGAAATGTTGCGGTGGATTACTTGGTCCTGTATTTTCTTTCTCAATGTGGTCTATATACTATCCGTTCCTAGTTATAAAAAGAAAGATGGCGCTGAAGCACAAAAAAAAATTGAGGTAGAAATTGAAAAAGGTATGTTATCAGGTTTATTTGTACATGGTAGACCAAATAGAGGATATTATTTAAGCCCCTTATGTGTAAAAGAATCTAGAGCGTACTTCTAAAAACATGTCAGAGGGTTTGGGGGTCCATGTCTGCATCTGCAAAATGTAGCCTCTCATATGGCGCTGAGGACCGGATAAGAAATGGACACCTTCAGTCATACAACCCCCTGACAAAGCCATGGTGCCCAGCGGTCCGCGGCTACTTATAACATACTGGCTAGCAATACCCGGCACGCGTTGCAGTACCACGTAACGAAAGAATCCGATGTCTTCTTTTCCGTGAGAAAATGATTGTTTTTGTATTGTATATTTTTTGGAAGTTAATATTTATTCTGCTCAAAGAACACTGGCGAAATTTTAGTTGGCCTATGTTTGATCGTATTTAAATGTGAAATTAACGACTAACTTAACTTATGTATATACCATCAGCTGCCTAGAATCCGTCTGTCATTCACAGGTTTTCTAAAAACAGCTGCGGTTGCGATTGCAGTCATCGACATTTAAGGGGAAAAAGCAAATTTCATGGCAATACCAAACTGTCGTATGAATGACGTTTTCACTTTTGACGTTTGTTTTTTTTTCTTTTTTCTTTTAATATTAGCTTCGCAATCTTGTGCATTTAGCCAGTGTCAAGTAATAATATATTCAAGTTTATTTCATATTAAAAGTCCTAGTCACAAGTCACAGTCAAAGTCAAGTAAAACAGTCAAGGTCCAATCATAGCCAAGTCATGTCCTAGTAAAGTGGTATAAACTTTACGAGAACTTCTATTGTAGTTTTGGAGCCATCTTTCACTTTCGCGGCAAAACTGCGACGTTTGTTTTCTCGTCCAACTCTTGTAAAAAGCTAAAACGTAGTGGTGGCTCTTTGGAATGGGCTTTTATCACGAATTCACGACTGTCAGAACTGTTGGCGTATTCAAAAAGAGATCGGCAAAGTGTGCTGAGACATAATCTACAAATATGTTTTGTTTAATATCTCTATAACTGAGCCTTCTAAAAAGACAATTCTTTTAAAATGAAGCTCAGAAGGCAACCGGCCTTACGTAAGATATTTTTTTATCTATATACGATGCTATTTTACTTCAACTAAAATGATGTATGGGAGTTCGCCATTGTTCTTTATCTTTATTACCATAATGTAAAAGTAATGACTAAACTATGACACATTTTCAAGATCTGTCTAGGGGCCAATTGCCTATATTTACAATAACCAAGCTAAAACTTACATCTATACAGCAAAGACCCAAGTTACCTAAAGGACAACGAGCTTATAGGTAACTGTATTTTTGAAAATATTCTGATTGAATCTAAACCATTCTTGAATCCACCTGATCACACACAAAAAAATCATCAATATCGGTGTTCAAGAAAAAATTAGAAGTTCTTCTAGAATAGTTCTTCTATATATATATCTATATCACAAAAAGTCGAGAACGGCTCGACCGATTTAGTTGATTCTTTTTTTGATATGTTCGTAATCGCTAGGGCAAGGTTAGTAAGTAAATATTTTTAAATCCAATTTGCACCCTCGCGAAGCCGTGGTTGATCGCTAGTTATTATTACTTTATATATATATTTTTGGATATTCTACGAGGAATTATTTTTTAAAAACAAACTGGTAGACAACACAACTTTACTTATTACAAAAATTAACAATTATGACTAACGAAACAAAACACAATCGACTGGCAACAAAATGACTCTTAACAAGAAAATTGTCAGGGAGATGCTTCCACGACGACGGCTGGCGGTAGTGTAAGGGGCGATCGCTGGTTGACAGCCGCTTTTATACCCTTGCGCGCCGAAGTATCTTCTACCCTCCAACACGGCCCGCCTGATCGGAGGCCGTCCACGGGCTCCCTCAACTGTGAAGATTAGTCTCCAAGAACGGCATAGACGCTGGCTGGTCTTCGTACGAGGCGCTAGCACGCGTCTGCGTCCCAGATGCGCCGGACTGAGGCTCGTCGCTCGCCGACAGGCTTGGAGCTCTGGACCGCGGCTCGTCGACCCGCGTGGGAAGCTTAGCAGCGGCGGAAGTAGACTCCGCTCCTTCTATATCGGTGTCTGCATCTAAACACAACATGGAAACACATACATCCATATGCGAGCATACGAACGCATGTCATTAGATACAACACACAAACAAATAAAGACAAGACTAAGTAATAGGCACTACGTTAGCGTTACTTAGTTCACCATTGAGATAAGAGGCACTACGTTAGCAATATCTCAATGACTCGGCCAAGACAGGAAGCCCGACGTTAGCTATGTCTAGCCTGTTAAGATAAGAGGCACAACAACGGCATTATCTCAACCACACAAGGACAAGGAAGCACTACGTTAGCTATGTCCCACAAACAACGATTGTCGAAATAAGAGGCGTTACGCCACCACTATCGCAACAATCGCACACACCACTAAAGAAAGCAGCACAAACATCAGGAGTCCACTCCCCGCGCCACGGGATGATGTACTCCGCCGCTGCTTGCGTCGACTTCCCGTACGAGCCAGCCAGAAGTTGCAGCTCATACCGCCCGTGGGGTAGCGCCTTCAGGACGCGATACAGCCCACGCATGCCAGAGTCGAGTTTGCCAGTAGATTATGCTTGCTTCCTGACAAAAACAAAACAATTTATAACAAACAATAGTGGTGATTTCCATTTAGAACCTTCGAGTGCCACGTCTCGTACCAAACTTCGAATAAGAGGCGTCGCAGCATCAATACCCAACAAGAGATTTAGTGCAGAAGATTTGGGTAGTTCTATGCTTGGTTATGTTCAGAACTAATTGAAGTTTCCAAATTACCCTCGGCCACTGTTCCTGACGATAGTTACATTCTACTCGGATCATGTTTAGCACAGTCCGGCAATAAGATGGTCAGAAAACTCATTAATTATAGCTAACAATCGATCCAAATTTAAAAAATTAAGTACGTCTGTACCTACGATAATCGGCGTGTTCATGAATTCAGAGCTTACAATAAACAATTCAACTTCTAAAGTTATACCGTCGAATTCAATAGGTAAGGTTACGTTTAAGGACACGATACGCTGGTTTTATAGGGGCACCCACAAAATGTTTTAATAACGATGACGATATAAGAGATATGGTAGATCCGCTGTCAATTAAAACATCTGTGGGTATGCCTTAAATTACAACTACACAACATCGTTATTGCGGGTAATCTCACTTTCATGACAGAAATTGACATTGTTTTTATTACGCGATTCTGATTTTAATTTCGCAAAGCAAGATTCTACCTTGTGACCCGACTTTTTACAAAATGAACATGGTTCGATCTTAGTTGGAACAAATACAGGCTTAGGATTTACACTAAAATCAACACTGCTTGACGCAGCTCTTGAGACAGCTTGCCCCGATTCAGACTTAGGTATTTTATTACAAGACGACTGTCTATGTCCAGCAAGTCCGCATCTAAAACATTTACCATCATCAAATTTACGCTTTCTGACCGAGTTTGCTTCAAATTTACGCATATCTTCAGCAGAGGACTCTTGTGACTGAGTACGTACGGTATTTGTTTCACTCGACTTTACGTAAATTGATAAAAATTCAACTAATTCGTTAGGCAACAGTTTCGCGTTCATTGCAGACGCGCGAATCTGAGGGTCAGTGATTCCACGAACAACAATCGCCGATGTTAGCTCATCACTCAGTCCTCGTACTATACGCAAACGTAGCAATAAGCGGCGGGCATAATCAGCATACGTGGGATAATTGTCCGAATTTTTATTCATCACGTCAAATAGTATATTCGCGATATCAGGCGTTTTCGGACACAAAGGTTTAAATTCCTTTTTGAAATTAGCCCACGAACGGTCACTAGTCACCCACTCAGTTAGCCACGTTCGTGCATCACCCTTCAAACAATTGCCTACCCTCGAAAGGCACTCATGGTAAGTCCAATTATTTATAATTCGCGCACGATCTACCTCCTCACACCAATCGTCAATATTATGTAAGTTGGGGTCAAAATTGGAAATATAGTAAGTTTGGTTGGATCTCACCGTAGCTCCAATTGATCGAATCGCATCAACAATGCGATCCGTTCCTGTAGAATCAGAAGCAGACGATGGCGTCACTGCGTTCTCAGCGGCATGGCTCCGCTCGGACACTGCCGGCGCCCCTTCGTCACCGCAAATCTCGCTCGGTGGCAGCGGCAGCGGCGGCGTGACGGTGGGCAGCGGTGTGACAGCAGGCGGCTGGCGTGGCACCCGCGTTAGCTGCGGCTGTGGCGCAGATCGCACCGGTGATGGTGACGCCACGCGCGTAGGAACAGGCAGCGAATGTGCCTGTAACGGTGAAAAAGACTGGCGCCGAAATGGTGGCAATGGTTGACGAGGACTGCGCGGGAGTGGCGGTGTGTAACGCTCGCGTGACCGTGCAGCGGACCGTTCCTCTAACGCAGTTAACCTCTCCAACATCGCCTCCATTGTGCGCCTTAGTCCGCCGTCTGGAGTACGATCTCGATATCTGCTGTGTCGTCGCTCACGGCTTTTATGTCGACGTGATCGACGGCACTCGCGATCTGACATTTTTCTATTACTTCAAACAGCAAAAATAGTGGGCTAGTAGGATCAAATCACGTAAAAATACGTAGATTCGATCCCACTTCTGATTTTGGATATTCTACGAGGAATTATTTTTAAAAACAAACTGGTAGACAACACAACTTTACTTATTACAAAAATTAACAATTATGACTAACGAAACAAAACACAATCGACTGGCAACAAAATGACTCTTAACAAGAAAATTGTCAGGGAGATGCTTCCACGACGACGGCTGGCGGTAGTGTAAGGGGCGATCGCTGGTTGACAGCCGCTTTTATACCCTTGCGCGCCGAAGTATCTTCTACCCTCCAACAATATAGTATATCATGAGACTTACTGTCTGGGCCCTGAGTCCATCGTATTAAAGAAACCTCGAGCAACGCTTGTGACTTGCAATTAATTATATCCAAATTTGTATTTGCTAAACGCAGGAATTATATTTATAAGCGGGTTATGGTCTTCCTCAGAACTCATCCTGGATAACGTGGGTATGTGGGCGATGAATTAAATTCAAATACGTAACGTCCTTCTAACAAAGTATAATTTTCACTTCAATAATGGCAGTAGAATTCAAATCAATCTTTAATCAGCACGATCATTGTTACATTTATGCAAATCAAATCAAATTACATCCGAATCTACTCTAATTATTGCGATGGATAGCGATTCGTTGCAGACGTGGTGCGCTGGCCCTTCTCGATCAAAAAGTGCCGATTCTAAGATGGCTGCCCCGCTACCAACGACACAACGCTCCGCTAGAGTGACTGACAACGTCAGTTCACTCTCGACGTTGACAGTTCATCGATGCGCCGTCACGGCCGGACTGACATACGACCGTCCTCGGGCGTTCATGTACACTTGTTCCTGAAACAACCAATTTTAAATCACAAAGATATCCGCTCGCTCATCCTGAAGCTAGTTAAGACCTTATTCTTTAAATCATTATCGGCTTTGGACGCATGTCCCCAAATAACATCATATCATAACCATAATGACTTGGACCGGACGAGTGCATCCCTTCAACCAAGTCATGTGAGTCCGGTTCAGACGACACTGTCCCTTCGACCAGTCAACCAACGCAAAACTTCTGGACCGGACGAGTGCATCCCTTCAACCAACCCGTGTGGGTCTGGCCCGGACGTCACTGTCCTTTCGACCAGGATCACTTACTTGGCCACAACGTAATAAACACACGTATTAAATCATCCAAGCATAACAATGACATACCTATAGTTACGGGCTCTCTTGCTCCGCGTAAACTTCGACTTCATGCTGTACATCCCATGTTTCAGGATCAGAGTGCCCGCTAAGAGTATCAGAACCAGCTGTGATAGTACAAGAGTCGGCGGAGAGAGTGTCCGAGCACACGGTCATGGTATCGTCAAAATTAACATCATCGACATCCTCCGGCGCCGTCTCGGCTTCTTCATCATTTAACAAATTGGTCGCAATTTCTAGCAAGCCATTGTGTCCTTGAGGTACTGAGCGTAAATTCTCGTGGGAGTACTTATATGTCCTATGAGAACCACTTAAACTTTTTAATTCATAACGATCGTTGTCGAGTACCGCAGTTATAACAAATGGACCTTTAAACTTCCTATCCAATTTAGTTTGGTTCCTTTCACTATTTTTTATGAGCACGAATTTACCTTTCGAGTAAGGTTTTACTATTGCACGGCCACGGTTGAATCTTTCTACTTCCGATTTAGCTGCCCTTTTAATATTAGCTGACGCGTCCTTCCGTATGGCGTCAAGATCTAAACGCTCTTGTTGACCACGGTCTTCCGAGTTTATTCTCGAAATTCCTAACGATTGCGCGCGAATTCCTAACATAAGTTCTGTGGCTGAATATTTCGTAACGGTAGATTTGGTGCTGTTGAGCGCAAGTTGGATGTTTCCTAGTTCATCTCGCCACGTTTTATTGCGATCATTTTCAACGATGGTCAGCAAGCTTTTGAGAGTTCGCATAACTCTCTCCACTTGTCCGTTTGCCCTACTCGAACCCGTTGCAATGTAGTGTAGCTGTATTTTATGCTCACTGCAAAAGTTCTTAAAGTCAGAGCTAATGTAACAACGACCTTGATCAGCAATGATTCGCTTAGGTGCTCCAAATAGGCTTACTGCTTTTTGTAGTGCTTGTAATGCACTTTTGGCGTCGAGAGAATAAGTGTGCTCTAGCAAAATGTACTTGGTAAAAGCATCGATTATCACCGAGCAATATTCTTTTCGATCACTCTTGCCACTAAGCTTGCCTGTAAAATCAATGTGTATGGTGTGCCAGGGCACAGGTACTTTTGGTATTGGGTGAAGTTGAATGGGTTGAGCTCCTGATGAACCCTTCGATGCTTTGCAAATAATGCATGAATCGATAAACTTACGCACGCACTTTGACATTTCGGGAAATCAGTATTGTTCATAAAGTTTGTCTAAAGTCTTATCTTTGCCTAAATGTTGTATATCACTATGAATGTGGCTAATAAGCGTCCAAATCAAAGACCGTGGAACTACCGGCAGCCAGGAAACTGTTTTGTTTCGAGCTACTTTTCTGTAGAGGATACCTTCTCTAACATCATACGTCTGTGCTACCGAATCGGGGAAGATTTAATCATAATGTTTTGAGATAAGATCTTGTATCTCGCTGTCACGCTTCTGTTCGATGGAAAGCCAATCTTGATGAAGTTCGATATATTGGACTTTTTGATTCTTTGTCTCGGAGCTTTTAGCAGATGTACAAGCAATATTAACGGTCGGATTCAACAGAGGATTTCGCGAGAGATAATCTGCGTGTTCCATACCCCGGCCTTCACGATATACAATATCAAAATCGTATGCCTGTAGAAAGGCCCACCACCGATGTACTCGAGGAGTAAGGTCTTTTTTTGATTTTGAGGCCTTAAGGGAATTGCAGTCGGTGAATACCACAAAACGCCGACCATATAAATATGTCTGAAGTGTTCTACAGCTCGTACCACTGCTAATGTCTCCAATTAATACGAGTGGTAACGTGACTCTTCTTCGGACGTACGTCGGCTAAAATATTCTACGACATGAGGTAAATCATTTTTCTTTTGAATGAGAATCGCACCAAAACCTTCAGAGCTCGCATCAGTGTGCAACTCTTCAGGCAATTCAGGATCAAATATCGTTAGCACTGGCTCAGACGTTAGAACAAGTATTATACGGTTACGTATTTCTTCGTGATTTCGAGTCCACGTTATAGGTCCTTTTAATTTTGTAAGAGGATATAGCGGCCCAACAATGCGCGTAAAATCAGGAATAAATTTTCGAAAGTACGAGGCAAGGCCAAGGAATTGGCGAACCTGAGTAGCCGTTTTCGGTTGAGGTGAGTCTACTAACGCTTATATTTTCCGAAAATTTGGTCTGATTTCTCCTGTAATTATCGGGAACCACGTGAAAAAGCAGGCTAACTGATATGTCACTAATTGTAACATCGCCATGAACTTGGTTCGTGCAATGTAAATCATCACCACCAATGCCGCTAAGATAGACAAGATTTTTACGCACAGTACCATCAAGTTTGTCATAGAAACTTTGTTTAACGAGAGAACAAGACGACCCGCTATCAAATAAAAAGGGAACTGGCTCACCGGAAGATGTTTTCAATGTACTCCTCGAAGGGCGGTGCTCACAGTGATGAACCTCTCTGACCGTGGCTCCTCCACCACTCCGCTTGTCCGGACAGGCTGTCGCAACGTGTCCGGGTTGACCACAGGTGTAGCAGGTCACAGTTGTCGTCCTTTTTTCCATAGTGTTACGAGATGAACTTGAAGTATCTTGAGTTTTTGTTTCTAAATCATCACGTCGCTTTCTACATTTATCAAGGCGATGTCCTGCCAACCCACAATAGTAACACTTGCCAGTAAATCTCTCAGTAGTACGAGCTCGTTTGGTTTCAGGCTCTTGGGCTTCGGCAACATCCAAACGTCGCTTGAGTGATATTCCGCCAAGGATCCGAAATAACTGAGTTCGAGTCGTAACAATTTGTGAATTTAATTCACGACGTATCAAGTTGTCCTTCTGACCTAGCACCGATATGACAAAGCCAGCTATCACTTCTTCAGGCATCACTGTATTAGGAATTTGCTCAATGAGATTCCATAACCGCAGAGCAGATTCAGACGCTGTTTCTTTAACACCAATTTGAAAGCGCAAAACGTCATCAAAATAATCTTGAAACAGTTTAGGTTCGGAAAATTTTGCAAGTAAAGTCTGCTTCACAGAAGCCCATGTAATTTCGCCTAAATTCAGCTGTGTGAGACATGCGGCTGCACAACCTTTCAATGCACCCGTTAGAGCCATGAGCAAGTTAACCCCTTCTAGACGTTTATTTTGGACAATAACTTCTGTTACTTTACACCAACCGTCGATATCCGAATGTGCATCATCTGGGTTAAACAGTAAAAGCGGGGTTAAATTAGAACTCACGGTTGGTGTTTGCTGTGCTGCTAGCACACGTGTAAGCAACGCTTCCATGTTGCTCCAAAGTTTTTCGGCATTCGTTGCATCCGGTTGTTTTATTTCGTTTTGCAGTCCATTCGATCCCACTTCTGATATAAGCGGGTTATGGTCTTCCTCAGAACTCATCCTGGATAACGTGGGTATGTGGGCGATGAATTAAATTCAAATACGTAACGTCCTTCTAACAAAGTATAATTTTCACTTCAATAATGGCAGTAGAATTCAAATCAATCTTTAATCAGCACGATCATTGTTACATTTATGCAAATCAAATCAAATTACATCCGAATCTACTCTAATTATTGCGATGGATAGCGATTCGTTGCAGACGTGGTGCGCTGGCCCTTCTCGATCATAAAGTGCCGATTCTAAGATGGCTGCCCCGCTACCAACGACACAACGCTCCGCTAGAGTGACTGACAACGTCAGTTCACTCTCGACGTTGACAGTTCATCGATGCGCCGTCATATTATTTTCGTTAATAAGATCAATGAATTTATATAGATGTCTCTATAAATTCATTGATGTAATAACACCAGCTCGAGTTTGTCAATCGAGGTTGACAAACACGAGCTGGATGTCACCATCGAGATATGAAACAAACCTATGGTTTGTAAGCTACAAAACCCTTGCACGTCGCATATTAAATTAGGTATGTTTATCTTTGCACGGCCCCACATGTCTGTGGGGTGGCTTTGGTGAGCAAGGTCACCCCTCCATGGGCGCAGTGGCCCGGAGGAGTTTGCATCCGGGCCTACCGCCGCCGGGGCAAGATAGTGACTGCTAGCGCGACCCTATCTTGCCCCACCTCGGCGAGGGACTGCTCACGGGGGGGTTTTTTAGTGGGTTCGAGCCCCACATACCCATTTCCTTCATCCCTGGGAAGGAAAGGAAATGCCAGGCATTTCCCCCCCCCCAAAAAAAAAAGGTATGTTTATCTTGATAACTCCTGGACGATTTTTCTAAGACTTCTATGATTTTATAGATTTTACAAGTTTCGGCACAGACGTTACGTGCAAATTTCAACCGAATGGAAATGATTGCGACGGTGATGGTCGGGTATATCCAAGGTGAGTACAAAATCCTTGAACAACATTTTAGACTTGCAGAAAAGAACATTGTCTCATATTTAACCTGTTTATTCTATTTATTAACCTCGCTCCTTACAGGAGGGCTAGAAACATAATGTATTCTCTTCATTTTTGCACGCCTTTCTTTTTAAATTTATACAATTTCCACAGCCTTCAATTTTTAAAACGCTTTTACACTCACAGTATTAAAAACTCAATCGATTGATTTATGATTGATCGATTTTCGATTATGTTTGCCGTAAACATTAACATCTTACTCAGGACCAGAAACATAAATTTCTCATGGGGATAAATCTTGAAAATTCTTCTAAATAAATTTAAAAAGAAATAACTATGTCTTTAGGATCTTTACATGCCACGTTTATACATTTTTCACACGCCTTGTTCGCCTAGATAGCAGATTTTGATATATTAAGAAACGTTACTGTCATGCAATCAAGACTAAAAATTATTCTAAAATATTTTTCCAGATTCTACTATGATACACTATTGGAAGACTGTAAAACGTTTCAATACGCAAAATGTCCAATTGCATTTAATAATTTTGAAACTAGAACTAAATGTCACGACACTTGTAGAGGTATGTTGTTTTATCAATAACGTTTATAAGCTAAAGAAGCTGCCAAAAAGCTCACATTTTGTCAAAGGTATATCCGACGACTAATTCGTAATAATACCATTAAAGGATGAAGATTAAATATATTGTTAGACTCTACCCTAAGTGAGGGATATAATAAATTGAAGAAGCAGTTTTGCTTATATAAGCTTCCAAAAGGATGGACCGATTTTAATACCAAAAATTTTTATTACAAACCTTAGTGGTTCTTTAAATGCTATTACCGTTTGTTTGTACCTATTATAAATATTTAAATTGGCAAATAAAGGAAAACAATAAATAAAATATACTCCGCGATAGCCTCTCGCCCTAAAAGTTAATTGAGTCAATTATATACGTTTATATAAATAAGATATTGGTTTGAAGAGTTAAACTTAAAAAAAGCCGTAAGTTGTAATTTTATATACGTTTTATTACATAATATACTAGCATAATATACAGGACGTCGCCGAAGGAGTACATTCGTGTTTAGTTACTTAATATGATCGGGCAGCTTTGTATTGTACCTAGTTATAATTTTTTAGTTTTCTAAAATAATTAGGTGTGTCTATACTTCTTAATCATCACTTCAACCGCGTGAATTCTGCAGATACTTTTAACACCCGCGCTTAAAAAATCAATATTTTCGCTGAGAATTTTAATTGAGGCTTGATATACGATATATGTTAATTAAATTTGAGCTTCGTGGTCAATGGTGAACTTTGCATTTCCAGTAATCTGCGCTTAATGTACAATATACATGCGTTAGGTACACACGGGAAGTTTCATGTTTGAGAGTCGGCCTGGGGTGATAACAATAATGTATTATAAACCTATTTATTTTAGATCCTGGCGTATCTCCAGTGCCAAAGAATTTATCGTCTACAGTCTATTGTCGCTTGCAACCGGATTTCGGCCACTGCAACGGTTATCATCCCATGTAAGAATCTACAAATTTTCATGTTGAAATACAAAGAGTTTAATAATGCTACTTACCAACAGATAAATGGTTCGAACACACAACGTGAAGTACTTTTTACTATTTACATTGATTTAGTGGTTATCTCGACTGACCGAAACTCGACCACACGGTCGAGTTGGCACCTTCAATTTTTATTGATGTAAACTCGACCGCTCATACAAAATACAGTCGGGAAGAAAAAGTGGTCTTAGCAAAACATTTACAGGTAATATAAGGATACCGGAATAGTAACAAGTTCAAATTCAGAATAGTCTATTCACATAGGCGTCAAAAAGTTACCTACCCATATTAAATTAATTTAAAGATTTGCATGCCTGACGGCAGGCGTAGATGATATAAGCAAGTGTAGATGATATAATTATCTGCAGTAACTTATTTTCCACGTCTATTTTTCGGTTCATATTGGTAAAATGTAACTTGCAATGTGAACCAAACAAAGTATTAAGTACCACACCTAACAACAATTTCACACATTATACTTACCAATAAAAGATATTATTATCAAACCTAGCTACGAAGCTAATGATACTGTTTTTTTTTATTCCGTCTTATACGAGACGATCAACCGGTAATGCTCTGTCCGTATTTGGTGGAAAATTAAACTGATCTATCAGTTTACATCTTTATATTTAAAATATTTCAATTAAAATATTTTTTTGACAAATATTATTGCCATTACCTTAATAAATTAATAAATTGGTTTTATTTTTCAGGTTTTATTATGACATAAACCTTCGCCACTGCAAGGGGTTCTCGTACAGTGGATGTGGGGGTAACGATAACAGATTCAATACCCTTAATCTTTGCAGTGCTACATGTACCATGATGTTGACTTGAGTTAGTCTTACTGTTTTAATAAAGCCTAACTTTGAGATAAAATGTACTTATTTTACTCGTCAAAGTGATTAATGACAAAAATAAACCCAAGAATGAAAACAAAAAAAAATATCCCTACCATGCATAATATAAAAAAGAGTAACGATACGCCGAGAAGGATTTTACCTTCTCTCATAATTAAGTCGATATATGTTTTTTTTGCCGCAAAAGTGAAAAGTTGGCTTTGTTGATTTTGTATAGTGTTCCAAAACCTGATTTCTTCGAGTATAATAATGGTGTAATGTAAATATAAATGTAAATGTTAATGTGTGATAATGGTGGATTATTAACCGCTAATACTTAGTACACGTGCATAACTAAGTGTAGGCAAATAATACAAAGTTAAAAAACGTGAATTTCGTCTTCGCTCCAAAACTCCAATAGAAGTTCTAGTAAAGTTTCTACCCCTTTACTAGGGCACGGCCTGACTGTGACTGGACCTTGACTCTTTTACTTGACTTTGACTGTGACTAGGACTGTTAATGTGAAATACACTTAAATGATATTATTACTTTACACTGGCTAAATGCACCAGATAGCGAAGCCAAATTTTAAAAAGTCGATATATATCATTTGTCTATGGGACAAAATATCAAGCGTCTAGTCGCCGCTTATTGTTGTTTGTCAAATTATTTTGGTAATACGTCTGATCCGCTGGTCAATATAAATACTACCTATTGTACAAATGTCATATAAACTAATTCATCTATTTGTTATTATAACATAGTACATATTTGGCCCCATTCAAATAAAAGAAGAATATTCGGAACCGGTTTATAAATGACGGAATTCTAAGGTAATAAACGTAAAAAAAATGCAACCGAATTGAGAAGTCTGAGAGAAAGATGGAAGTAGAACTGAGACGATTTTCGCTGTCATTTTAAACGTGAGTTTAGATTACTGTTAAACTAGCCTTGGTATAGGCTTAGAGATAAACCACTAAAATAAGCACTCGACCTTCATTTTCTACCAGTCATCATCACATGCCATCAGGTGATATTTGTAAAGCAAAAAGAAAAAGTCTCGCGCAATGTCTGGTCTATAAGCGTTCAATCATGCTTAGTCTAAACTAGTTGATGGTGGCTGAGTCGACCCCTAAACTAATAAGGTGTCACATACACTCTTCAGTGAATTACCAGGGCGTTTGGTCGAAGCTACACGTGACCAAAAAGCTGGCAAATATTTTGGACAGAGATTGAGCATTGCCATTCAACGTGGCAATGATGCCAGCATTTCGGGTACTTTGCCAACTGGTAGCGGACTATTAGATTAAGTTTTGTACATATTTATATCTAGTTATAGTTATTTATTTATATAAATTTTTGGTTAGATTTAATCTAGTTTTTAGTTTAATGTAACATAATTATCTTATGGTATGCAATAAATAAGGAGTAAATAGATAATAATCGCTTGCCTTAGAACAATTTAAGTAGGTACCATAGTGATGATTACAATGACTAATTTTTGAACTTTTACTCTAATAACTCGAGTTAACATAAACGAAAATGTTTTTCAAAGCTGCGAAGGATACCATATAAAACGAGTGTCATTTAAGAGGAGGGCGTAAAAGGAAATCCCTGGTAAAACAGCATTCAGTTTTTGCTCTTAAAATAAGGCTTACTCTCATTTCGCCGATACCAGCCTTGTGCGCCGCTTATAATAATGTAACCCTCATATGAGTTCAGTCTATTACTTTTGCTGAACGAAAACAAGGACCAATTTGATTTTTATATACAAATCCACCAAATGTTACCTACCATATCTCTACAGAAATCTCTCATGTATGTAACACTTTTTTAAGCAAGATAGGCAAGCTTTTGACCACGATCTTACCTGCTGGAAATTGATCATGCGGCCAAAGATGAAGGCTTGTCTAGAAGATGCCTATTTCTAGATATATAAAACTTAAGGGAACAAAGACGTGGCCAATGTGTTCCTGTCCTTTGGATGATAAACGAAGAAGCTTCCGCTCCGTTTATTATGCTACTAAGTTTATACGCTTACATCGAACTGGATGTATGTCAACCATTAATAGGTAGCATTTGATAGGTTGTCTTGTAGTTACGAGTAGATAGTAAATAATTGAAACGCAAGCAAAGCTTAAAAACTGACTTCATTGCTTATATTTCAGTTTTGGCTTCAGTTTTTTTGAAGTCTGTTGAAAATGGAATTAAGTTACGTAATATTCCAAATACCAAAATGCACGCTATTAGCTAGACTTGGTCAACTTTTACGGCAACCGTGATTGGATCGTCGACAGAAAGAATGTCAAAATGGCCGCGTTAATAACTCCTTGCGATTTCAAATATTTATTTTGATATGAATTATAATATTTTTGATTTGAATTGAAATTTATTTTCGGCAATGTAGATATTACCGCAAACAATCAATTAAAAGCGTATAAAATATGCATTTGTTATGCATATTCCCGGAAATATGCCTAACCAACAATTGAGATAGTAACTGCAGCTGTCGTAATTGGTGGTCTTCTTAACGATGGGTTCCAAGTTCGCTTCCCGATACACATTTTCTCGGCAAGGGATATTAGTGGGTTTTGTGGTGATTGCGCAATCATTTGATCGCGATCTCAATAGAAAGCGACGGTTCTGGCTGTAGTTGAATGTAAGATGTGAATGTTTCCTACACCCGCGTTATAACTCGCCCTTATAACTTCTTCTGGTTCATGAACACGTAAGTACCTATATGGCCTATACGTCAATAAACCTGCTCCACACTAATTGACGAAAATGAGAGAGAAAAGTGAAGAAGAAAGAAATAATACTTGTTTACTGCATCTTTTATTGATTTCGCTTGGCTGATTTAGCTTTTGTATTTTGTCTTTTCAAACACCGTTTACGTCTCAGGTACACGCAGAAAACTAAAGAAACATTCAAACGTGTTTAGCGATATGTGATAGCAGGCCCAAAAGCGCAAAATAGTTTATATATACTATGAAATATCTAATTTTCTAACTTCCTGTGTGAGAATGCGATCCAACCGTCAAACTGCCGCACGCGTTCATTTGTATGGTAATACGGCGCTGAAAGCAGAGCAACTCAGCCATGTGTGCTACGGCTCTTGTATGGCATCCCTTACGTAAGTCGACTTGTACCGAGAAGTTATGAGCCATACATAGTTTGCAAAACAGTTTCAAAACTTTGGTAACATACAAAGTCGTGTATGTGCAAATATTGCGTTTTAGTTAGATATGTTTATTTGTTTACTAGAAGATCATCATGATTCGTGGCGGATTCGCCGCATTCATTTGAGGCAAACACATAGGCCACTATAATGTATATAATATTATTATACATATTTCAGCCAGATCAGTTTAATAGTTTAGACGTGAAGAAGTAACAAACATACTAACTCAAAAACTTTCGCATTTATAATACCTATTAGCGCGATTAGAATGTTTTTTTGTTATTACCTACGTGTGTTAATTGTCCATGCATTTTAACTTTTATAAATTTATAATTAGTAGGTAACTAGTAACAAATTAAATAATGTACAACCAATTTTGTTAGAGAATGTTAACATTCATTATGTTAAATCGCAGCCTACTTTTACTACCTACTTAGTTACCTACCCAAACCGCAAGGCGTCGCGCAATAAATCTAACCTGTTAAAAAAATTTTGTTCCGGGCTGTGCCTAGCCGAGTTTGGAGCTCTCAAAAATTGGCTACACGAACCTAAAGTGCTTATGTTTTCACACACTGTACCTAGTTTCTAAGAGTGATTTAAATGAATAAATTACATTATTATTTCTCACAGCACAGCATTCTTTCAACCAATACAGTTGCAAGTCTACGGCAATGCTGCAGATAAATGTAAACAACTGTAATTGGCTTAGAAGTCGACGTTATTTTAAGCCATGAAAGCAAACAATAATATTAATTGTAGTTACTAATAACTTTGTTGTTGTTGTTGTTTCACTAGAATGTTGAAGGTAATTAGAGGCGAATTCAAGTAATCAACCCATGTCTCAAGTCACGAGCGTAACGTTACTATTTTCCCCGACAACATACTTAAATGATATCGATATTTTTTTTTCTATATAGACAACTAAAGTAGTAAATTTAAAGGAAAAATATTCCTTGGAGCGGTAAATAGTATATTTATTGGAGTAACGATATAATTATAGGTACTAATTAACTTCATCGCAAATCTCCATAACTCAAGCAAGGTTTAAGAAGATATACCCACAAATATCTGTGCCGCTAAGAATACTACACTAATTCAAATGATAAAGCTTTCATATTTTGACATATCATCTAAATAAATGGAAACAAGATTGATAAAAGCTTTTTCGATTTAATTATTCTTCGAAATTGGGTCTTTTGAAACACTAACATCGTTCCTTTTCAGACACTAGAAACGATACAACAATATATTTTTGTTAAATCCTTCAGATAATTGAATATCATAAATAAATGGAAACCAATTTTATTTTAAACTAGCTTCTGCCCGCGACTTCGTCCGCGAAGTAGGTAAAAAGTCCCTTCACATGTGTTAGCCCCGGTAATAAACTATGTGTGTCAAATTTCATCAATCAAAATCCATAATCAAAATCGTTTATTCACATGGGTCCCAAAGAGGCACTCATGAAAGTTAATGACTTTACGGCAGCACATTTTTCATTATAATATTTTTTTAAATCATACTTAATCACATATTAACTTTGGTGTATCTATATTATGTAGTCGCTAGAAAGCGCTTGTGCAGTTTGCCTCCATGCATCCTTGTTAATAACAAGGATGCATGGAGGCAAACTGCACATGTAGTCAATCGTTTTATAAAAAGCTTTCTTTATTATTGCCCGTTTTATTATGATTTAAACTTTTCCAGTGGTAAATCAGTTACAATTTTAGGAATTTTATTGTAAAATCTAACCCCATTTGCCATAAAAGATCTATTCAAAAAAAATTGTAAATCAGTTACAATTTTAGGAATTTTATTGTAAAATCTAACCCCATTTGCCATAAAAGATCTATTCGTACTGTAATAGTAATTTTTATGTTTATATATAGTATTTAGATTGCGTGTTCATAATTTATATTTATCAATATTTTTGCGAACATGCAAAATATTTCCAAAGATGTAAAGCGAAGGCATGGTAAGTATGCATGCTATTTTAAAGTATTCTCTGACATTAAGTACAGAGACTTGTGTAGTGGTTGCTGAAAGCATTTTCAAATGAGTGCGTTTAGTCTCTTAAAAAAACCAGAAAAACAAGAGTCCCTTTGGGAAGGAAGTGGTCCTGCTGGGAATCGGACTCAGAATCCACCGCGCTGAAGGCAAAGGCTTGCTACTGACATGCTAGATAAACAAAAAAAAACTGACGTTTTACTTGAGACACATTTTAATAAGCGAAATGCATGAGTTCCTTCACTACATACAATTTTTTACAAAGATTCTCTGGTAGAGTTACTAACGGTAACAATTCGGGAATTAAACCATTACCAATTTGAAAAAAAAAGTACCGAAAATTGTTGCGTTCGGGCGTGGCCACCTAAGTGAGCCCTCATGTTCCTATTCTATGTGTAAATTTAGCATTAAGTCATTAGTTCCAAAATTAAACACATATTTTTGCGACTTATCAATGAATTATATTGATGATACTTATTTTTCCAACTTGTGATTGGAATGAAATAAATTTTATTTATTGCTTAAAGCGAAGTTTAATCGACTCGTTAATTCTATATGATAATGTGTCCTAAGCGGATCTCCAAAACTACTAAACAAATTTTCACAGTTTCTATAGAACGTGAGATCTGGGCAATCTTAAATTAAAAGCAGAGGGAATAAGATATTTTTCTGCGGTAAAATAGAGCCTATACTTTAAATGAGACTCGTAGCAATACATCGGTGAAAACAGCATTCAATTCCGTGCAGTAGTTGTTGCGTGGTGTACGTAAAAACATCTAGACAGACAGTGCGGCAAAATGGAGCCTATATTTGTAGACCTTTAGCAATACATCGGTGAAAACAACATCCAATTCCATGCAGTAGTTTTGCGTAATGCGCGTACAGACATCCAGACAGACAGACAGTAAACAGCATTCAATTCCATGCATTCGATTTTGCGCGGGTACAAACATTCAGACAGACAAGAATTTTAAAAATGGCTCCTGTTGCTCTAATAAAGACCCCCTCCCCCCCGTATTAGTTATTCTTCAATATCTTCAATGTACAGACCTCATCCTGTTACAATTTTATTATAAGAGTAGATGATATAGTTAGTACACTAAACGATTTTTTATTTATGTGGTCTGGTAGAAACATGTTTTGCACTTTCGGCTAAAATAAATTTGTGTTACAATAGTTATTACGTCTGTGGTGGTAGACAAAGTGCTAAAGAAGATCTCGCTTCGCTAGGTAAAAAATAGGCGTTAATTTGATTAATCTCTTCTTTTAGGTAGGTACCTATATAAGTTACAATGTTACCACAGTACGATAAATAAACTTGCTCATTACTTGCAACAGATAGACAAAATTATCCAACAATTGTAAAGCTGTTAAAGCACACCGAAATTCCGGTAAAATTAGTTGGACTCAATTGTAAAAGGGGCACGGATGCAACAACCGCGGAAACGTCTACGAAACTTCTTTTGTTTGGGAGGGTTCCCTTTGCGTGGAACCTTATACAATGACTATAGCAGTCGTCCCGGTAGCGCAATTTATTCACGAACTTTGTCCCAACTCAGCTCCATAACCGCGTTTTACCGGCACACTTCATTGTAAGAAGAATCACCCGTAATTTGCCGCAACTTAACGGCTTTACATCTAGAGAATAGAATTAATTAAATGACTGTTGAAGGTTCAGTGAATATAATTTTAGGTAAGGTATAATTTGAAATCATTGATTAATTAATCGCAGATTTGCCTCTCCTTTATTGATATTTTAATGGAGAAATTAAGTATTTCACACAGGAATAACTAGTTATAGTTCACTTACAGAAACATAACTCTTGGTTACAAATATCGATTTGCACTTTTCTACAAATCACCTTATTTAGCTAAGTACGGCAAGACAATAAAAGGGTTATACCTGATTTTAGTACCAGGCGTTTAATGTGTATACTATACTTAAGTAAGTATGTATGTACATTATTATTTAATGTAAAATGTGAGGATATATCTTCATTTCGACATATTTGACAGCTTATTTTAATCCATTACTGAAGATATAATATAGGTAATAATTTAATAACAAACTAGTCCGTTTATTCTATAAAATTATGTCAATATATAACATTTTTACTTTACTTTATTAGTTCTCGTAGAAATGGTCGTGCCTGTATCCCGAAGATTATTTTCGGTATACGGGTAGGTGTCCTAAACTAAAAATATACTGTTAGTAAATGTTTTCTGTCAGTCTTTACCACCATTTCTTTCAAAATCAAAATCAATCAACCATAACCTTTTTTCTTATACGTATGTATCTATATCTGTTCAACCGACTTCAAAAAAGGAGGTTCTCAATTCGATTGTATGTATTTTTTGTATGTATGTTACGCGATATCTCCGCCAATTATGAATCGATTTTAATGATTTTTTTTTGTTTGGTAGAGTATATTTCAGAGGTGGTCCCATATACATTTTATCAAAATCGGTCAAGCCAAAAACTGAAATATAAGCGATGAAGTCGGTTTTTTAAGCTTTGCTTGCGTTTAAATTATTTGCAGTGAAACCACGTCCACCAGTCTAACTACGGACACTGAAATTGTATCAGTCTAACCAAGGACACTAAACAGTGTCCGTGGTTAGATCAATCTAACTAACTGATCTGACTATATACCTAACGAAACTTTTTACGAAAAGGTTTTTCTGTGACGAAAACTGGTGGGGGTAAACACTGTGATGAATAATCAAAATGTTTTCCTGTAATACAAATGTTGCATTTCTATCGTTTGTCTTTACAACACACCCTTTTATTAAATATAGTTTCATACTAAACATTAAAAGCTCAGAGAAGTTACTTTATAACCGACTTCGAAAAAGGTGGACGTTCTCAATTCGATTGTATGTTTTTACGCGATTTCTGGAAGACGACCTGACTGATTTAGAAAATGTTGTTTTTATTTGAAAGGTTATGGTGTCAGGTAACATATAAGATCGTTAAAAACTGATCAAAGGTTCCGAAGATAAAACGTGAAGTCGGTTTTTTAAGCTTTGTTTCCGTTTTCATTATTTAATTGGATAGGCAAGCGACAGCCAAAAAACTAAAACTGACTGTACTTCTAGTAGGTAAGTATCATAAGTAAGTTCTAGTCGACTTCCTATATATATTGAAACAAAAAATATTGTTGCTCTCTATTCTATTTTTCTCAATCAACATTTTTAAGTTCACTACTTTATGGTGTTGGTGGTATACCACGGAAGCAGAGTCTCGTGGCTTTGTCCGAGGCTTTATCGTGATAGATGACGTCTTATACCTGTGTCTAAACTGTCGTCCCACCGAATACTAGCGATACATCTTTTTAAACATATTTACGCAAATATTTCGAGTTGTAATATTAATGAGAACTGTGTTTTAAGCTTTTATAATATTCATGGTGTAACTTGGTTGAGTACCTACCTACCTTAAGATTTCTTGACTTTTTAAAGCGTTTATATTTGTACAAAGTAGGAGGGTCGGGAGAATAAGAGCGAAAGCGTGTACACTTCAGTCGATTTCACTTCAACTGAAATTAAAGCGTGGTAGGTTTTAACGTTTTTGAGAAGCGGTCTCTTATTGACACTTTGGACAGTCCAATGTCATGCCAATTTCGTCAGAGACATAACGTTTTGTATAGCCCTCTTTGAAATGCGAAATATGATTTGGTTTAAATAATGGCTTAGCAAAGCGTTGCTAGCTGCTAGCTATACATAACTTTTTCGAGTATAATATTAAGTTCAATTTCCGCCAAGCAACGCAACTTACTGTTTATTTACCGTTTCATCACGTTTCACTTAAATTTGAAATACAATTTGAAAGACTGCCAATTGTTGAGTCTCTATCATCGACGTACGGTTGCAAGCCTATCGGTGTGCTATCATTAACATTACGAATAGGGTGCGCCGGAAAAACATAACAAGACGAACTATCAAACGTTATAACATTTACAGTCGATACTTACTACCTCGAGTTCGCTCCAAACATTTCGCTTCTACGATGATCATCTTCAAAAGGGTCACTGTGAGTCTAATATCAATAATCGAGGAGTTAGAGTGAATGTTATAGGTATCTTCTAGGAGATCATGCTACATCCTCAACATCATTTCTTTCTATTCGGGTGAGACAGTGGTCAAGCGGTTTCCTATCTAGTATAAAAAGGATTCAGGATGAGGCAATACGCTTTCAATACGTTATTTCGTTATGATGTAAGTGCCTGAAAAAAAGGTAATGATATACCTCATAACATTGCTCTACACTTTGAATATGCAAAGGAAATATAAAACATAAAAAAATATAAATGATAAAATTACTTTCATATAGTATATTAGAGTGTGCCTAATATTATTGTCAAAGATATCTGAATAATTTATTGGATCTTACCTAAATAAGAACATCCCCCAGCATTAACGGATTGTTATTAAGTAAATTGGCATTGTCCTTTTGGGTTAAATAACTGATGCAATATTACTATGAAGACTATAACTAATACTAATGAATACATTTTGTTTCTGTACTATATATTTTCCCTAAACTTAGATATGTGTCACAGTGTGTGCAAAAGGTATTTAAAGATCATCTAATATAAAGTATCATCTAATTCAAAAGATTATAGAATTCACTTTGAAGTTAAATCAAATTCTTGAAACATTTTTCTTATCTTATCCTAACGATAACTCTAGTAATCTTAGTAAAATTAAAATTACTTATTAGCCTAATACAGGCTAAATTGTAATACAATTAGGAAACATGCTTATGTATGTCTCCTAGAAAAGGAAATCTGATACAGTCCGCTAGTAGTCGAGTTAACTACCAAAAATAAAATAAAAATTAAAGGTGGAGACTTGACCACGTGGTCGAGTTCCTTTCGGTCGAGATAACAACCAGCTCTCCCTAAGTAATTTACAAAATTTCCTGGCTAGGCTGTTTGAATAAACATAAATAGATAAAACTTTATTGATGAATAGTGATCTCTACCAGGCAACCTTCGGATGGAGAGAACCACAGAGCACTTTGTATATACAGAAAACTATAGAATGAACAAACATCATCACCTTTTCTTAACCTACTAAGTAGGATCTGCACATCATATTGGTACTTTTCATAAAGGGAGAATGAGGGCAGAATCCATTCTACACTACTTCTGAATCCATGTATTTGGCGTGGTTTATATGATTGGTCACCTGAGTTCTGCTTAATTGGCTAAGTGTTATACCTACCGTCCCTAACCTCCAAGTTCTTTATATAGTGCCGTCGTTTTTTTATTTTGTTTAATTAGATGCCTAAATTGATAGTTGAATACAATAAAATCTATCTGTACTTTAGTTGTACTTGCCTATCTTGGTGATCTTTGAGCTGTAGAGCATAGATAGCTGTAGCTGTAACTTAGGACTAAATAAAAAAAAATCTAAAGGATTTTGTAACCGTAGGTTTCTCGATGCACAATACACTTTTTGCTATATTTTGTTATACTTAAGGATTAAGGCAAACATAATCAAAGGTTTGTCTCCTATCTCGATGGGTATGAACTACTATAAATAGGCATAAGTATACTAGAGATGTCACTCCGAAATGACACCGTTCGAAACTATCTACCGGCCCGTGGACTACAATGCCAAGGGTAACGGTATCGATTTCTTTCAGAAAATCCCGTTTTTTCCAACAAGGACTATTTAGTAGCTATTTGGTTATTATATCGCCACAATAAAAAATAATGATCTTCCGATAAACCACTAGTGATAGGTGCATTAATTTGTATGCTTCTAGTCTATAGAAGCAGTCTTATCTGTTTAGGCTTTTATCGTTCAGTTTGTCATTTCTAGAGTTATATATCTATGAATGAGATATAAGTAGGCACAGAAGCACTGTCTTTAGAGCCGTTGTCCTTGATGAGCCCTGCGATGAATCCTTAATTCAGACGTTTAGTAGCATATATATACTACTCGTCACGTGTTATGGCGATTATTAATTCATGTTTGTAATACTCATTCTTTTAAAAGTCATTTTCAATGATAGCAGCGTTCCCGGCGGCTTTGCCCGCGTAATTAAAAAAAGTATACATTATTTATCGGATCAAATTGTGACTGTAAACCATTCTTGAATCCACCTGAATTGACACAAACAAATTCATGAAAATCTGTACAGCCGTTTAGGAGGAATTCAGTCACATACGCACCTACAGAAGAATATTATGTATATAAAAATCAATTGACGTTTGTTACTCTAACAAAAACTTGAGAACGGCTGGCCGATTTGCCTAATTTTGGTTTTGAAATTATTTGTAGAAGTCCAAGGAGTTTAAAAGGTGAGAAAATATAATGAAATATGTTCATTAAAAAAATGATCGTTCATAAATAGTCCACACGGGTGGATCAGCTAGTTATATATATATGTATATATATAATGATTAGGTTAAAACACATTCTGTATAGTAGGTATCTTTTTTCATAGTGCATTTTTTTTGCCGGTAGGTAGAAAATCTACCCAAATATTATAAACGGGTCATTATAACGAAAAAACAAGTTTGTAAAAGGTAATCTCTAGAACCTTTGATCCAATTCTGAAAACTCTTTATAGCTAGACTATCCCTGACTATAAGAACCGCTGACGCGTTCGCCTTCAAAGGAATAGGTTCGATTCCCGATGGTAACACAATTTTTCTCTCCTGCTTCGCTGGAAATTTGTGTTTCTTGTTCCGGGTGTGGTGTGAATGTAGTGTGTTTGATATGAATGTTTACGGATCCACGACAAAAGTCATTGAATTTATGTGACTATGAAAGCGTTTATGTTTATTATGTTTTTTACCAGAACGCCGCTGCGCCGGGAGGGTCATCTAGTCTTAAAAAAATAAAACTCTTTTAAATACATCATAGAAAAAAACACCGAAGCAAATCTGGGTTTAATTTAAAAGAAAAGCCTAAGTCTTTATTATTATGTAAGTAAAAAAAATTATTAAATATTGTATTTTCATATTGAACAATAATGGTCATCAATATTTTATTTAATTACCTACTCCGTTTTATTGTTCATTAGTTATATTAAAATAACGTAGGTACATCAAAAAATCTTAATTCTACTTAAATATAATGCTCAGTTTCCTAACCCTTGAGCGTTTTTTCTCTTTGACGTAAAGTTTTAGAAATGAAAACTTACCTGTAGGTACAATTATTTATATGTAGGTAAGTATGTACTGTCACAACAATTTACTTCTCGCCTAGAACTGTTCATTTTCTGGTGGTATTGGTGTGTCCTTGTAGAAGAAAAAAAAATAGAAACTGACAGCAATGTAGGTTTCTGTTTTTGTTTCTATTGCAACGGATTCTATAGTTTTTATTTCAGATTACTCTTCCTGTTTTGGTTCTACTTCTTCTGTTTGAATTTCTTCCGCTTCAGATAACTCCTTCGTTATTCGTAGGTTACTGGATGCTTCCCGGTTATTTACGTCTGTTACAAATAACTAAAAAATATTAAACCTATGCTAGGGAGCCAGTCGCATTCTGGGTTCAGCATGTTTACCACCCTCTACCATATTATCACTATACAGTATGTGATGAGGTACTTAGAAATTGGCCTAATCGTATCGAAAATGTCGTATCTTTGACGTCGTACATTTCAAACAATATTTTACCGGAAATTTTATTAACCAGATACCCGGATCCTAGTAAATTTCAAAGTGTTTGGTTACTTATTTCATGCAAAAAGATTCGTGGCGTGTCTTTTCTTCACTAAACGGAGACCTTTCTTCCTCCAACCTTTCACGATATGCCAATACCGCTAAGATATTTCCTATCAGTATTGTCGAGCTTCTTGGCGTTGCCTTGTCGTCAAATCTTAATTTAGGCACCTGAATTGAAGCCAAAGCTCAGCTGTACGCTAAGAAACTGGGCATTCTCGCAAAGGTTAGGCAGTAGGTACTTCACACCGGGGCACCTTTTTAATTTATATCAAGCTCAAGTCTGATCGTGTATGGAGTACTGCGGCCACCTCTAGGAAGGATCAGCCAAGTACCAGCTTTACCAGCTTGAAGCTCTTGAGTCCATCGACCGACGAGCAAAAAGACTCATTAGCGATGATAAGCTAATTGAGTCCGAACTGCAGAGTCTCGGTCATCAACGTTTGGTCGCAAGCCTATCGGTATTCTATCGTTAATATTATGGTGAAGGTGCGCAGTAATTACACGAGTTAATTCCACCGTGCCCGTTTTACCATCTAAAACCAAGACTAACAGGCAAACGCATCCATTTATAGTTGACATACTTCCTTTTCGCTCGAAGCATTTCGCTTCTACATTTATTATCCGTACTGCGAAAGAGTGGAACTCATTGCCCTTGTCTTTGTTCCCCGAACGGTATAATATGGGATTCTTCAAGTCAAGAGTGAATAGGTATTTTCTAGGCAAGCTAATGCTTATGAAGCGCGCTTTTAATGCTTTTAACAACGATTAATAGATAGCTAAGATAGCTAAAATTACAGTGGACGATTACCTAACTATAGTGGACTTGTTTAGAAGTAATACTACTACTAAATAATTGACAGGGCAAACACTTATTCAACATGTTCAGCACTTAGTGCGTCCGTCTGTCCTTCTGCCAATGGTTATAGCTTCTAATTACCTTACGAAATGAAAAGCTCTGGCTCTCATACATGCTTAAACGCTATATTTTTTGTTATGTACGATATGTTCTGAACTAGAACATTAAATAAATCTTCATTAAAAAAACATACTTATAATTAAGAAAAAAACAACTAATGGGAAAAGTTTCTAACAGGAGCCAAAATCTGAATCTTTATTATATATTTACTAGGGTATAAACTATTGTAAGAAGAAAAATATATTTATAGATATACTTGTAGAATCATCTTATAAAAAAAATAGACAATCACACTCATTATAAATCCGAAAGTTTGAGTGTTTAAGTATGTTTGAGTTATTTTCTCGCTGTAACGGTTGAACGGATTTGGATGAAATTTAGAAAATGCATAGCTTTTACCTAGGATTTACACTTAGGCTACTTTTTAACTTCATTTACGCGGGCAAAGCCGCGGGGTTAGTCGAGTTATAAATAAACGGTCCGGCTAGCTACTAAGTGATCAAGCCTCGAGGCGTGTCCACATGGATTATACCCAAAGGGGAGCTCTACAAGACTATCAGTTTTTACATTAATTACAAATTACCCTAACAGCTTTATCCTTAATTAAACATAAAATTGGCACTTTCCCTTGAGTTAAAACACGTTTGTTCTACCTTTTGTTCCCTACATAATATTATAATAATTTTGCAAAAAGTCGTCTTTATTTACATAAAGGGGTATTCATGAGCATCTTCGTAGTCAGTTTTGATTATAAAGGAGTTACAAATATTCAAAGCATAATATTCAGATTATTCGAATTGCTAAGAATAACGATAGGTAGTATAATACTTGATACCCCTGCCGATCAATAAACAACACATCTGTGAATAGCAAAGAATTATCAAAAAATGTATATAGACAGGCGAAAAACTAAAATATTTTACATTACGGTTACACAAGTGAGTGTAAGTTGTACAAGCCCAGTGGGAATATAGACAAAAGGCGATAGTTGCGGGCACATCTAGTAAAAATATAAAATTCCACTTTGTATATTTGGATTTGAGATTTCTAAGCAAATTTTTTTTAAAGTCCTATAGGCAAGTATTTGACCACAATCCCACCTGATGGAAAGTGATGAGGTGGCTGAAGATGTAGCATGCTTGCCTAGAAGATACCTATTCACTCTTGACTTAAAGACTCCCAAATTATACCGTTCGGGGAACAAAGACGGGGGCAATAAATTCCACTCCTTCGCAGTACGGATGATAAATGTAGAAGCGAAACGCTAATCGTTAGTATAGCTAATAATTCCGTCATACAAAATAAAATTTCGTATCTAAAAAAAACACATGTTTGCATGTCAACACTTCAAACTGCCAGCTGGCGTGGATGGTTGCCTGTCCGCTTTCTAAACAGCGGGTATCGAGTTCGATTCCCGGAGGGTACAAAGTCTTGTGCTGTGCAAAATTTGTGCTTCCTGTCCTGAGCGTGATTGTGTGTGACATGTGTTTTTTTTTACTAATATACTGTTAAAAAGTCAGTTAGTTTGAGATTTGATTATCTTATCCTTGATTTCTCTACGTTAAATTATAGGAAGCACATTATCGATAGTATTAATCAATTATATAGGCTATTAGCAATTTACTTTGTTATTATTATCTTTAAGTTTCAGAAATATATTGATGTCCGAATAAAAGCTACAAGCTAAGTGAACTTAAACCTATAACATAAATCACTAAGTACGACAGGTTCGTTAAAATTCGGATTGTCTCTAGGACTACCAATTTTAGTAACAATAAAATGAAATTATAATGCGGGTACCCAAATCATATATTTGATGGGTCCATTGTCGTCACCTGCCGACACTAGGTACTCGTACCATTGACCATTCATGCGCATTCATTATGCATGCCGTGCGTGAGTCAGAGTCACCGGAACTCAGCCATAGCATAGCCCGATATGCCTCATAGTTTTCACGCATCGCGCTCGCTGGGCTTACGATATGGTATGTTTCTAGCAAAGTATTTCAGCAACTTTTGAACTACGATAATTATATTTTTCCTACGAAAGCTCGAAGGCATATTTTAACTCAGGCAATAAAGAAAGTTTACCTTAATATACATTTTACGCAGATGATCCGTACGGCTTTCTGTAACAAAGGAAACGAACTGGTCAAGTCCGAGTTGAACTCGCTCTCCGAGCGTGAGTGTTCCGTACCATACATAGTGCGAGCCTAGCTTATACTTTGCCGGCCTTTATCATGCTGTTATATTAGGAGTTTACACTCTATAATAAGTGCTTTAAAGCTTGTACTGTTTTGACGATAGAGCAAAAAATTGTTGCATACTACAATTTTTGTATGGTATCAACCCGGGTTTTAATTTGATAAAATAATTCGAGTTACTTGGTAGGTGTTTCTTATTTTTATAATATGTTTCCGTATCATAATATCCATGATTTGGTATTCTCTGCAGTAAACTTATGCCAAAATTCCATTAACTTTCATAAGTTTTAAGCACCTAAAGCTCTCAAGTCAAGTTTGGGAAGAGGCGTGGAGCGGCGAGCGCCTTCGGCTTTTGCAAGTTTAGCACCTGTACTCGTAGCTCGAATATTTACACAAATTCTTCCTTCGGGAACTGGCAGATAACAAATGATGGAACAATGACGCCATGGTAGGTGGGCCATGGAGGCATTCGCGCCGGGGCTAGGGGTGCGGGGTGCGCCGTTGCCGCTCCGCTCCCGCCTCCTCTCCAGGCGCGTGCAACTCGCTCGGCTCGCTCGCTGCGATCGGCCACCATACCGCGCGAAGCCTCCCGCCGGCGAGCGTCCGTGCGACTTCCGCGCCCGCCGCCTCCGACAAACTTACAAACTCACTTTCCGCACCCGGAAACCTGTTCTCGCGACAAAAAACATCTATTACAACATAACCGCTCCGAGATTCTCTACCGAATTCCATACGCATATGAACTTTTGTGAAACTTGAAGCGTGTATACTTTCTGAAAACTTTTAAAAGTTTGTTTTTAAGCGCGCTTCTCGCGGTGTTCGTGTGTGAGCTTTATAAAGTCATGGCTGGACGAAGTCCTCAGTAAACCGGTAAGTAAACGGCCTTTACTGGAAATGTTTATTTAAATTTAAACGTGCGCGCAACGCATTGATTTCGTTTGTTAACTGTATAATGAATCTGCCTAATGATTATTTAAAAGAGTTACTCTGTTGCATTTGGAACCTACTTAATTATAGAGTTGGTATTGTGTACTTTATATGACCCATTATTATGAGCATTCTGGTAGAGTTCATTTATTCTAAACCGTTATCCAAGGTGCATTTTAACAAATATGTTGTCCAACGTTTAACCATAATACATTTTTACAAATCTTGAGCACAAACCCCTATCATGATTCTACGAAGCATGTCATTGTTTATTAAAACATCGATATTGTCCTTTATTATCGTCTTCTCAGTATCGCGTTGTGTGCGAGTGTATGTACATAAAGATAGCCTTCCGCGACGTTTTGTCAACAGATCTTTTGTTTGATCCTATTTACCTAGGATGATTTTAGCAGCTTATTTATGGATAATTAATTAAATATCTTTGTTATTCTATCCTTAACAGAACCGATTAACGATTGGAAATACTCCGCCAGGTATCGCTAAGCGTGTCGCGTATCATCAAGCGAACGTTCTGCTTGTCTCCTTGATTATTAATCCTATGACAGAGCAGTTATTACCATTAAAAAAGAATTAATAAGTCTTTGATACTCCTAGTAGAGTAATGGACCTTTTGAGCATAGAGTAACAGTAATTTAAATATAATGTATCAAATAATGCAAAAGCTTCAAAACTGTGTAATTGATATATACATACGTAGTTCCTATTGATTCAATTTTATTTTTGAATTATTTAAATAATCGTTTACTATCTTATTTGTATTCAAACATCTTTTAAAGTTTTCATGAGAATTAAACATTATAATATTATATTATATAGGTCGACAATATCGATCAAATGACGTGAGCGATAGCAGTAATTTAATATTATTCAAACATCTTGTTTAAAATGTTGCGTTTGCCTGACAACTGGCACTGCACTTGGGTCGTACTGCATTTAGTTGGTTACACAATTGTCAGCCTACAAACCAACACCGTCGAACTGGTTCCTTCGGATAGCTGGAATTAGTCATCAATTACGACTTGTATCAAGTTCCGATGTTTCGTAAACTTAAACAAAGACGGAGCTTTCCTGCTTTGGAATTTGAGAACAAACAATGACGAATAGGCTTCAGTTGACTAGCAGTAAATTTATTTTGTGACTGCTAAAATTCAATATGTTTGGTGGAATTTCTACTGCTCACATCAATCTTTATCAACTTATCGAACAGTTTTAGAGGGGTGAGCAAGGGTGTATTTTGTTATTTATTCCAATAATACAAGCTCACGATGGAAGAAATCTTTGTTGTTGTGAGTTAGTAATCTGACTATTATATGAAAATAAAAAGTGGCGACTCGACCGCGCGGTCGAGTTCCGGTCGGTCGAGATAACAAACAACTCGACGAATTTGTTTTTGATATCAGAAAAGGAGATAAGTTAAATATCACTCGATGTCTACTCGCGTGGCACCGCAAAGCAATTCTTTGGCTAGATTTAAGAGGATTACGCCTTATTCCTAGAATTACCACTTTCAAGGCTTATTTACAATTTCATTTCCAGGATATCCAAGAAATATAAAGTAGAGCCAACATGGATAAGGTTTTTAAGATTCAGTTGATGAATTTTCGAAGGCGATTTTAAATTGGTACCCACTTTATCTTTCATTTAATTGACGTGGTAACTAAGAACTTCATTCTATGCATTGTTACTGATTGCTAAGTACCTACTTACCAGTCTATATATAAGAACAACTAAAAACTTATTGTTATAGGTTCTCGAAACCAAATATTATGGTAGTTCTTTTCATCTCTTTCTACTTTATGTTTGTTTTGCGCCTCATAACATTAGGTTAACAAAGTAGCTAGCATTGCATTTTGATATTTCGTTTACTTTATTATTAACACAATTACAATCTTTTTTTTTAACTATACTTAAAACCTCCTGCATGGAAGTATTCTAAAAGTAACCTGCGGGTAAGAAAATATAATTTAATATTTATGGAGGTGGTGGAAATTATCATAATTTTTCGAGAACAATAGGCTGTAGATGTCTGGGAACAATCCCTAATTATTGCAGTTGAAGTGCACTTCTTTTAAACGCTCGATACCGTTTGTTCTAGTTTTAATAACATGTCTTTATCCTATTTTAAGGGTGATCTATATTCGCGGTTACTCAGTTTCCCAACTTGTACATTTCTACGGATTCATAGACTCACAATTTTCTGTAGAATAAGGCTCAGCTTATAAATCTATATAGAGTGAGTAGCCAACTTCTAGGTTCAACTTTATAAAGCTTTTTACGGGCTTTATTTATACAAACATTTATTAGAAGAATAGCTGACCCGGCGTACTTCGGACCGCCAATTAAAGTTGTCAAATTATTGACAGGTATGAACAGTTTGTATGGGAATATAAAATAGTTGTTTTTACTACTTTCCTTGCAATTTATTTATATTCAGATACAAAAGAATGGAATAAAAAATTTAACAAAAAAACGAAAGTAAAAAATGGCGTTGTAGATTTTGTATTATTTTCCATAAATTGTGTAATATTTATTCTTCGAGTGTTAGTGTGTAATAATGGTAGATAATCAACTATTAATAGTAAGAAACAATTAAATTTTGAGTAATATGCTACTCCCTATTTATCCCTATCCTCCAATAGAGTTCTAGTAAAATGTCTACCAATTTACTAGAGCATGAATTGACTGTGACTAGACCATGACTCTTTTATTTATCTTTGACTGTGTCTTGTGACTTGGACTATGTCGATCAAATACTCCATTATACTTGAATATTATTCATCACTTGACACTGGCTAAAGATTGGCACTTGGCAAAAAGTATATATCCTAATCAAGCCAAAATAGTAAAATATAACTGGGAGTCAATCGATACTCAATGAACCACCCTCTACGACCCCACTTTGTTTGATCCACGCGTGATGAACTACCTTGTATTCCTTAATTCCTAAGCAAGTACCTAAAGTCACAAGCGCATTTACTGAAGGCTGTTAATTAATGGGACTAAAGGCTATACGTCAGGTTTAGAGATTACTTTACTTAGAACTTCAAATAAGCTTAGTAGAGATTATATCGATTATCCAATATCTATCCATGTCACGATTAGTTGACGCCGATGTCAAAGCTATTTGTAACAATTGATATTGTATGCTACAACAAAAGATAAGGTATATGTAGCGTATATGTAGCTGTAATAACTGATTGTGAAGAATTTAGCTTAATCACAACATAATATACAGTCATAAGTTCATGTATGTGCATAGATAAATATTTAACAAACCCATATAACTTTATAATTAATATTCTTGATAAAGAAGTAATTCTGAGGTAATTTATTAGCAGTATTTACTATTTATTACACGGTCGTTATGGAGCTTATGTACTATAACGTTGTAGCAGTAACAAGACAATCTTCTTATGAGACTGTTCCTAAGTTTTGCAGATAATCTTAACCGGTATTTACAAATTTTGTTAAAATGTACAGTCAATAACAAAATGCGCGTTCTTGCATAAAACATGTTTTATTCCAATTGATCCTGTGTAAAGAGACTCTACCACAATAACTACTATTGTGGTAGAGTATTAGGGGTGCCACAAATCTTTCGAAAATTCTCCTACAGATTCTGTATATGAAATGAATTTACAATTTTATTAATTAAGAATAAATAAACACAAAAAAATCATAGCATACAGTTTAATGATTTTTTTGAGATCAGTATTTTTTCGGTTGCGGCCAGGCTCGTCGTTCTATCCCTGAATCTGCGAATCACGTTGACCCTTGTTTTTACTCGTAAGACAAAAGTCGTCACGCTATGTTCTTTCAGGCAACTTTGAACATTCTGATGTATTAGATACATATTATCCTGGTTTATAATGTGTTATGGTAGTAAAATTAAAACATATTAAAACTCTGCCATTACTGTTAAATTTATTTCGCAACAGAAATTAATTTCGTGTAATTTAGCTTTAGTTTTTCGTAGCAATTGGCCAATAATTAAAGCGAATCCCCAGTGACACAGAAGAAATAGATATTAGCATATGTTTCTTAAAGCGTCTAATGAGAGAGCATAAAAGCGCGAATGAACAAATAATACCAGCCAAGTGCGAGTTGATATCACACACCGAGGGCTCCGTTTCCGTATCACTAGTAGCGCGCTATGACTTGACAGAAGCCGTCCAAGTCATAGCGCGCTACTCATTTGTGGTTTCACTTTACAGATTACATTATGATCACTTCAGTTTAGATATTTGTTTGTTTTACAGTTTTTACGATTGAACAAGATACAACAAAAATATTGAAACTTTTGTTAAATATAATAAATACAACATTACATATATACACATATATACATGATAAAGATTTACACTCTTTTTTGGCTAAAGCTGAAACTCGCTTACTCGTACTGGGCTGCTATACTTACCATATAGCGAATTGGTCACTAAACTGTAAGTCTTACATATGTTAGCAAATCTTGAATAAAAAAAATACATCTCAATTTTATTGGAGAATGTAAGCATTATACTTGAGGCTTAAGTAGTTGCTTCGTTACTGCAATTAAATACTAGTGCATAGTCAAGACAAAAATAATGTTTTACGTTTATTTAAATATGTTAAATATATATAGATTAAATTAAATTCATATTTTTTTGATAAATCTTTGCCTGAGACAAGCGTAGAATTGAGACAAAATTACAAAACCTACATTTTGGAATTTGTTAGATTAGGCGCTGTGAAAGAGCACCCACACTTATTTTTGCTTCGCCTTAGTCGGGTTAAACTATCAGACTTGTTGAAGTCTGATAGTTTTACCGTAGACCCAAGATGCGAGTTGTCACATCTTGGGTCTACGGAACAGTGCCTGACTGAAACTATCTCTCTGAACTGAGATACATTAAGACTAAATTGTAACTTCGAATACCAATAAAAGAGACAGGTATTTAGGTAACACAGAATCCATTTTTATATGCTGAATAATTAAATTTTTGTTTGCTATCTCACCTGATAGATATTAATGATGCGGTCGAAGATGTAGCATGCATTAAATAAAATCCAATAGATCCTTACGTAAGTAACAGCATAGGTGAATCGTATAGTTTTAAAGTAACTTTTTACATTTATAGCTTCATAGCACATTCGTATCACAAACACAATCACATCCAGAATGAGAAACACAAATTTCGCTAAGGGAGAAAACTTGTGTTTCTACCGGGAATCGAACCCATACCATCCGATTAAAAGGCTAACGAATCCAACTATGTCAACAAGATTTACTGCATTCTTCAGACTACGTAAAAAAATCTATTTTCCACATACTATTTTTACACATATTATAACAATTTAAATGATCTATATATATATAAAAATCAATGTCACTTTTCGTTGTTATTTTATAACTCAAGAACGGGCTCACCTATCCAAACCTAATGTTTAGGCTTTGTTCGGACTATTTAGTAGATGGTTTATGTGAAGTTTGCACAAAATCGGTCGTGCGGTTCTTCATTTATCACACCCGGGCGAAGCCGGGGCGGATCGCTAGTAACTAATAAGTTCCTTGGTCAAGTAATATGGGTAGAAGTATGTAGATCCGTTCTGGTACTGGTCTATAATATAATAGAAACATTAGAAATATATTTCTTATATTATGGCAATTAATAAGGAAAAGTTAGCAAATGAATTAAGTACAAAAACATCAAAGCTGGGTCCCGGTCACGGGCGAGAAAATATAAAAACATAAATCATTTTATTTCGGACTCGAGACGGATTTTATTGAAATTAAATATCTATTTTGGATTCTCTTCCTACTTAGTCAGTGAATGTTGTTTTAATTATCACTACAATATTTAGAGTTGACACTCGGACTCTATTTTAAATGATTGTTATATTTTCCCCCCAATACCCCCAAATCTAAGATAAAATCACTCATTATTAAATCTTAACTTTTGGCTCAAGTTATTCATAGTTACTTACCAAAGTTTGCTCACCGTCATATATCTGCGGCACATGTATTATTTACTTATTATAAGTTTATCTCAGTTAGTGAATTGTTAATTCTTATGAGATAACAAAGTATTCTAAACACATTTTCGTAATAAGGAAAAATATGTTTCTGCCAGTAATCAAACCCGGCACGCAGTAAAGAAGTCCAGAGAGTAACCACCTGACGTTCCGTTGAGTTCCATGCTCAGTATAAAATTCCTATTTTCGAACTTTTTTTACTTAGTACCTTTTTCAATGTACCTTTAATGTAACTGCATTAATTTAAAATGAGTTAACGTTGGATCCACGAAACTAAGGGAAAACTATGTCCACACGAAATATTTACCCAAAAGTTAGGGAACCGTCAAAGTATGTAAGTACCTATATGTCTAATGGATATACACATCAGAATAGGCAAATTGAAATCACGTGTTCAAATTCTGAACAAATTTAATGTAAAATTCTTACTAAAGTGGGTTTTATAAGCCGTTATGGTACGAATGTACCCCTGTCTTGTAATTCTTACAATCGCGTAATGTAATTAGTAGAATTTGTAGACGTGAGTACTAGCCGTCTCTCGCAACTTCACCTGATAATCCAATCACGTAGAAAAATAGCTTAACAGGAAGCTTCCTAAAAAATATGATATTTCCTGCAATGATTTCCTGAGTTGAACACTTTCATCCTATCATTGTGTACCTTTAATGTTTAACTTACGCCGTGGGTCCTGCGGTTCGGTTCCCGGCAGAAGCACAATTTTCCTCCGTAAGGGATATTTGTGCTTCTGGTGCTGGGTGATCTTGGCGCGACCTTGGGTAAACGCCGTAATATTTGTAAGCCGTTAAATGCGCTCCTATGTGCTGCGGCTGAAGTGCAACCTGTTCTTAATTCTCTAAGAACGTCGTCGCGTCGTCCTATTTTGGGAGAACTAGACTACCTGAAAGTTTACTGAAACAAATAAGTATCTTTTTTAGATCTTTTTTAAAATATGCTAGTTATGACACAATGACTAGACTTTGCTTTAATATAACAATTATAACTTCTCTAGGTTTAATTATAACTTCTCGGAATAAGTCAATCTAACAAGATATTATGGGTATAGTTGGCCATAAAAAAAATTTATAGTTAATGATAATAAGAGCATATCATTTATTAATATATCTTTATAATGTAAAAAAATCTTCTGTACGAGTGTATGTGGCTAAATACCTCTTAAGCCTAGCTGGACCGATTTTGATGTTTTTTTGTGTTGTCGGTGGATTAATATATGGTTCACATTCACAATCTGATTCGATAAATAATTTTCTTTTCATTTACGCGGGAGAAGCCGCGGAAAACAACTTGCATACTGTAATACGTACCTAAGTCACATAGGTAACCTCATCAAATCCCTTTACTTTTACAAATATAAATAAACTGAGTCGTTACAGGCCTCAGATGTATCCGGCTGTTTAGTGCAAAGCTCTTTAATCCGTTATGAACTGCCTGCTCGCATGATTCTTCTTACCTGTGGCTACATACCGAGTTTGATTCCTGCTGAGAAACACAATATTTTGACAGGTAAATATTTATGTTTGTTTTTTTTTCAATCTTGTACTATCTACGGGCCAATTTCCTATATTTCCTAAAACTATATACAGCAAAGAACTAAGTTACCTACAAGACATCGAGCTTATAGGTAACTCAAGTGCTCAGTGCTGTTTGTTGTTTTGGGTGTAATCGTGTATGGTAAATGTTGTCAACAGCCGCGATACAAAGCTTCGAACTAAGTGAGACGCTGTGAGTGTTAAAGTATTTATCCCGTTAACTGCATTCCAAGGCAACAATAATATCAGAATCAGAATAATAAGGAATAATAAGTATGATTATGTCATAATCCAGGTCTAAACTACCTAAAACCCAAATTTGGTCTATTTGGATATCCTGCCGCAACAGATATACCGTTTAAAATATACCCCACAGACAAATTTCCGTATTAATAAGGAATATTAGTATGATAGCATAAGCTTTGAGCTAATCCCATGTTTTTATAACATGGATTTGGCAATCCTGTAAATTAAACCAAAGTAATTTATGGCATAGCCGACCCTCAATTTATTAGCTGGGTGCGTCGGCCGTAGAAGACCAAATGTTATTAATCGACCCACCGGTGAATACATAAAGAGGTGCCTATTTAGTCAGTCTCAGCAGCTAAAGAGAACATAGTTCATTATTAATATCCAATGTCCCATATCTTTTGGACTACTTCAAAGAGAAGCTAGCGGCTTTCAGATACATCATTGATCATTATGAAGACCTTTGGACAAATTGCTTGTAATATTAAGTCACAGATAATTTCTGAATTCGTAGTTCAAGTGCAGGATATAACTGATATTATACGTAAGTTTCAGCTTAAAATGTGTAGCCGCTTTTTTTATCAGATCCCGTGACAAAATAGATCTCAAAATAGTGACTTTGGTGGCCTACCAAATTGTCATTATTAACATATATTTTTTTAAAACCGGTTTTGCTCTCTTCTTGTGAAGTTCTTTCAACGATACCCCACACTGGTAGATAAAAAAATAAATAATTGAAACGTAGGCAAAGTTTAACAAAACCGACTTCACCGCTTATATTTTGATCGATTTCGATAAATTGATTTAGGTTCCATATACATTTACACAGTACTACCATGTTCACAAACCATTAATTATTTAAATGTAAGCAAAGCTTAAAAAACCGACTTCACCTCTTATATTTTTGTTTCGGCCTGATCGATTTTGATAAAATTTGACATAAGATTTATGACTACCTCTGAATTATAATCTACAAAACCAATGAATCGGTCCACAAATGAGGGAGAAATCGGTGAATAAATAATAAATACATACAGTCGAACACAGAACCTCCTCCTTTTTTGAAGTTGGTTTTAACAATATTTTTGCTTCCCGCTTACGTGTGTGAGTATGCCCTCATTACATTTTCATTTATATATCACTTTTAATGCCATTTCTGCCTTTGGGAAATAGCTTTACACATTCTCTGAGAATTTGAAGTTATTCGCTTGTACGGCTTAGACGCTATATGCCTCTGACAGACGGACAGACAGACAAAGTGCTGAATCATCCAAGTAAACTTAGAGACCTCGTTTCCCTCGATCAATAAACTACGATAACATGGCGCTCCCCAACAAATTAATAATTGATTAATTATTATTAATGACGTCGCTAGTCGAGCAACAAATCCTTGGATTTGTCATAGTAGAAATAAATAAGTATGATAACTCGAGGCCCGTAAGAGATTAAAATGCGTACTTTATCCGAATACGCAGGGTTGTCACTATCTCTGACTTTTAAAGGTACCTTATGTAAAATGTATATTATAACAAACCAACAAGTAGGTACAATAAAAAAGCAAAAATGTGATGGTAAATCAGATACGATTTCAATTGCATGAAAGCTGTAATTTGGCATGAATAAACATATTAGCTACTCCAACAGAGTCAGATCAAAATCTTGAAAAAATTTTTTTTTATATGTTAAAAGAAATCAGGGTAGTAGTATATATAACGAAGATATAGTATATATATACGAACTATCATAGCTAAGTAGCCTTCAATAAATCAATTTTCGCTTGTCTACGACCCGGTAAAAGATCAATATATTACTTAAATTACAAAAAAAACATGCGGGGCAGTCTTTGGGGACTGTCGATAGAAGTGAAAACTATATATGTATATACACAGTAAGTATACATAAATAACTATTATAAGTTGATCCCCGGTCATGAGCAATATGTATCGCGCATAGAGCTCAACAAATATTGGCCGTTGGTGACGATGACGCGAGTTCAATGATTTTTGTTCACCCAAAAAATGCTCAACGCGACTAAAGAAGTTTTCACTTCAAAAACCTACATAGCTATTAACTTGAATAAACACGTAGAGTAACACACAACAATAGGTCCGATTGTTTGATGTAGACATAATTCGAGGGAAACGCTTCGCGCGGCACGCGATATCTGTCTGCGCGGAAAGGCCCGTGGCGAATGGCGCGAACACTGCGAAACGTCGACGAATAGCGCGGGGCCCCGGCTCGTGTTAACTTCGCCGGTCTGTAAGTTATCATAGTGTGCGTGCTTAGCCGTTTGGTACCACTCAATGAAGATAACATACTTATTTATTTCTACTATATATTTTGTTTTTGTTTGACAGCCGTCTTAGCACGCACACGTGTTGTGAGTATTGGTGGCGCTTTGTAAATACTCTCACAAATACATTCAAACGTTCGAATTTTGGAGGGGCGTGTCATGTTATAGTAGTCTTATCTCTATAAGCATAAAGATAAACTGCTATAACATGGGAACATCCTCGATATCCGAAGTAAATGAGCGAAATAAATACACGTATAATAAAATAGGGTCACAATATTTGCCCCTGTCTGGATTCCATTTCCGCAACCAGTTTTACGTTTACAGTCGCTGGTACCTACAAATAAAAGATTCAGGAAATCACTCAACAGCTTTTGAAGATTGATTAATTTATTGCATGAAACAGGTTTCATCAAAGGATAATGAGTTATTTCATATCTTGTGAGAGAGCTAACGGTAAATCTGCGATCAACGCTGCAAGGCTAAAAAGCAGAATACCCATTATTGGTATTTATAATAACGTTTACGCGTTGATAAATTACTATGTGTAGTCACTATCGCAAACCACTTTAAATACTTATAGTAAAATACAAGTAAATTGGATGATATTAAATTAATAAAGTGATACGTATAATTATTTCAACTGGCCTTAGTTGGATTAGTTGAATGCGCTTTCGTCTTCTAAGCTGTGGGTTCTAGCGCTAGCCGGTGGAAACACAATTTTTCTCCCCAAAGGAAATTTGAGGGTGTTATTGCGTGTGATGTGTCTGGTCAATGTCTCTGGCACCCACAGGCCACAACACAAGTCATCGAATTAAGTTTGGGGCTGTGAGTTTCAAAACGTTTATTTTTATGTATTTTATATAAGTATAGATTAACTACTATTACTGTTCAGTTATTGATTCAATGAATTACAGGCAAGCGCTATAATTAATAAAAGGTTAGACGTAAAAACATAAATAAAAAAATTACCAAATATCACAACTTCCGACGATAAAAAATAGACAACATACGGCTGCTACAAGACTAAATAAACATAACATAAACGTTTTTACACTCACAGCCCCTCATTAAGTTCGATGACTTGTGTCGTGGGTGCCGGAAACATTCACATAATATATACACACAATCACACCTAGAACTAGAAACACAAATTTCCTTTGGGGAAATAACTTGTTACAACCAAATGGGTCCAACACTTTAAAAACCGTTGTGTTTCCGCTTGGAATCGAACCTAGTACTCGCAGCGTCGACCAACTAAGCCAGAGAAGCCATTTTAATTATGAAAGTAGATAAATAAATACTTGTATGAGATGTGTGACAAAGATATTTCCGCCATATTTTTTTCTTTGGTTATAAGTTTTTTTTGGGTCATCGCAAACACCCTTTAGCGTGGAGCGTTGAGCCTATTCGGTTGTGAACAACTATGTTATTTGTTACAAATTGTTACTCGCCGTGTTTAGCAATTGCTCACTGAATAAATGGTCTTTACAATTTCAGCACCTATATTTGTTTTGGAGTTAATATTCAAGCATACCATTGAAAGCCATAATATAATTATTATTGTTCGAGCCAAGCGAGATCTCTAAGTTGACTTGGATCGTTCAACACTTTGTCCGTCTGTCTGTCTATTCAAATTCTCATAGAATGTTTAAAACAACGGCCCAAAGCCAGAAATGAAATATTAAGGGTGCTCCCATACATGTAAGTGGGCAGCTCATGATTTTTTATTATGAGGTTAATTGTATAGGGAAGAGCTTATATTTGAAGAAATAAAAACAGACAATCCTAAGCCAGAGCATACTTCTTTTATCATTGTGCCTACTATTTCTCTTTTTAATACCATTGAGTTAAGCTGATATTTTTGGATTCCTTCGTCTGTTTTCTTTTGATGTTACATGTTTTATTATTTACTCGCTGTACCCCGCGGCATTTAATTTTAAATGTTAATATTATATTTGTCCCCAATGAATATTTAAAAATATTTGTTCCCAATGAATATTCAAAAATAATAAAAACTTCTTTAGCAAATTTAATTTATAAATTATTAAACGCAAGCGAAGCTTAAAAAAACTGACTTCACCGCTTTATCTTCGGAACCTTGATCAGATTAAACACCCATTATTGACAACAACTCAAAAACTAGTGATCAGATCTTGACCAAATTTAAATGGGACTACATGGAAGCACCAGCTTTCAAATAAAAAAATAATCATCAAAATCGGCGCACAAAGGAAGAAATTATGAGGTAACTTTTGAAGTCGGTCAAAAACGAGAACATCCATGAATGTAGTCCACAGAATACGCATTATTGAGGATAACTCAAAAACTACTAGTCAAATCTGCATCAAATTTAAATGGGACCAATTGGAAAACAAAATCTATAAAAAAAAATCGGTTCGCTTGGAACGAAGTTATGAAAACACATAAAAAAATACAGTCGACTTGAGTACCTCCTCCTTTTTTGTGAAGTTGGTAAAAAAGAAGAGACTGCTCCCTGATCCATAAACGTTGCATAATATTTTATTGTCATCGAAACTTGACAGGCCTGCAACATTTTGGCACAATGTAACAACAATAACAGTGCCAATTCACTCATGAGATTTGATGTTTACCAACTTCCGATCTCTTTATATAGATCAATAATTATAATGCAACTTGACAAGCATGAAAAATTTCGTGTATTCCCGCTTATACCATATCTTATTATCAGTATAAGGGAGGGTATTATTTATCTGTAAAACTAACTACAGGAATCCCGTACAGCGATCACCAGGGAGTACCAGGGATGGTGAAAATATATAATTTTAAAATGATACAATTTCACCATTCCGTTCACTATTATTCGAATAGTTGGGTGAGCGTTCGCCTTCTAAGCAAGGGTTTCGGTTTCTATTCCCGGCGGGAACACAATTTTCTCGCCAAGGAAAATTTGTGTTTCTGGTTCTGGTTGTAATTGTGTGTGTTTCCGGTAACTAGGACACAAGTCATTGAAGTTATCGTGGGGCTGTGGGTGTAAAAGCTTTTCTGTTTCTCATACCGCTAAGCGAAAAAAGTAAAAACAATGTTCTTTTACGGCTCATTTGTTAAAAACGGGATTTGGGTCAAAATTCACTAGGAAGAGTTTAATAAGTCGATCTTCACGTGAATTTAAATAAAAGCTCGTAAAAATATCTATTACATAGATACATCTACTTAGTATATAATAATTATAATGTAACTTTTTAATTGCTTTTGCCCTAAAGGCTATTTATTTCTGAAATAAATAGCTGATAATTAAAATTCAGAAAAAATACCACATAATGTAATAGTCGTGAGATTTATAATAAAAACATTTCAATGTGGGCAGTGAAAGAATAAGACAAATTCTTACCTAACCAGGTTTCAGTCCCTATCGAGTTGGATCTTATTATCAAGGTATAAAAATAAATTGTCAAAAGGTTTACGGCAAAAATGTGTTAAAACACAATATTAATTAAGTTTAAGAATCTAATAAAATAAATAAAATGTATGTAATGGTTAACTTCATCTCCCAGCCTTTCTATAAATTTTTACCTACCTGCGAGCTAAAAGCAATTATATCTATAAAAAATATTTTTTGTTCGTTTTCTGTGCCTCGTATTTAAGTAGGTAGGTATGTACCTCCTTTTAATTAACTTTTATTCAATATCGGACTGGTTTTAGCCTGATAAAAGAAAGCACTTACAATAACTGAGTGAAATTAACTTTTAAAAAGAGCCCTACAGACAGTTTTATCGGGTTTATTCTCAACTAATTCTATATTGGGTTGGTGTAATTGTGGTTTTGTGTTTTGTTGTGTAATTGTTGGCGCCGTGAGGAAGGTTTTGTGTAGGTATGGTATATAGGTATAACGTATGACAAAAAATATTTTTCATTACGAACCAAAACGGTGCGATCCAACCAAACGCCGTCTTTTTGTCTGACTGTCGTATTCTTGAAAGCTTTAAAAAAAACTTACAAATTGCAAAGTTATCTGACTAAAGCTTTTGCAGTATATACTCGTATATCCTATCCTAACAAATTATATAAATCTAAATAGTAACAATTTCTCGTGTAGACTATATTCCAAATGTAATAGCTAGATTTATTTGTATAAATAAAATCCGTCTAGCCATTACAATGACACCTCGCATCTAATATACATACACACCAACAAAATTCTATATTGGTAGAGATTGACTCAAGATTTGTGAATGGGTTTTGGTTGAGTGCATGATACATTATGATGACTATGCTTAGATAGTGTGTCTCCGGCCTCGCTGCATTCAAAATGTCAAGTTTGGTCTATGTTCCCTCGTTTTCTCAATGACAACATATTCTATTCTACAGCTCCTAACATATTTCTAAAGTATACTTTAGCTTTTATGTGTCTGTTTCTGCATATAATAATTGGTTGTATAATAATAACTGATGTTCTAGCTGCGATTAGTTATGTTCTAATATATTATTGTCATATGACATTACATAGTTTAAAATTCTTATAAACCATACCATTTACTATTATTTTAAATATCACATTCGTTTAAAGAACTTAGGTAGGTACTATTAAAATGGTTAAATAAATCTTTGAATTCAACTGGTTGTTTGCTAGTAAAAAAACCTTAAACTACAACAATATTCCGAGCCCCAACGTTTATTATGGAGGGACAATCAAAACCGTCACGAACGCTGCGCCTCACCCATTACTATTAAAACGTTGGGTCGGACGACGAGTTATAACAAATAATCTCGTCACACAACAACTGCTCCCTGGCGGTCTGTTGACTTCAAAATAAATCCCCGCAAACATGTTCTTCAATAGCATGCTTTTATTAGGTTATTAGGGAGCTGTGATTGGTGGGTTACCCGAGAGCATCAACGCGAATTATGTTTAGTTTCTAAACTATCGAAACAGGATGAAGAATCATTTACTATTATTCGAATAAATTGTACTACATTGTTTTTGGTGCAACGTCAGGTCGGGATGACGAATTCTAAAAAATAATCTCGTCACACTACAACAGCAGCTTTTCAGCGTTCTGTTGGCTTTTACATTGTTCCCCACAACCATGTTTCAATAGCATGCTTTTGCTTTGAGGCTTCGATCACATAACTGAGAGATGAGTATTTCTTGAGATCAACGCGCATTAGGTTCAGTTCCAGCCTCATATACGGTTTTGATTTTTTCCTCTTTTCGGTATAGTTGGCAACCATTTGCTTACTCTCTACTTCACGTTAATTGCTACTGTATAGATGGTGTGTGAGAGCCTTTACTCGGTTTCTGTGTATAATTTAGTGCGATGGAACGCGTGCGTTGATGTCTTTTGTAGTGAGCTGATTTATATATTTTTTATATAGTCTTTCTTTATCCTGTTCCTTTTTTTATCGAATCTTTTTTTACTGCGAGGTACAATCTTAAAGTTTCATGTTAAATTTGATCTCGGCCAATAGAACCTTTTTAAATTATATATTCATTCAGTCGTCGGTGGTTGTAAAAGTTATTTGACAATCAGCAGTCGTAGTTTTGAATGCTGCATAGGCTTGGTTTTCGGTTAAGGGATTAACCCATGGTGGCAGGGCATTTTGTAATTTTAAAATTAAATCATCATTACTTTTCCTTATAAGTAAACCTTCAATTACATACATTTCAAGTTCTTTTAGTAGAAACATCAATGACACTATGCGAAACAATAAAGTAAAGTTGTCAGCTAAGATGATCTCTAAAAGAATAAGTGATGTTTTTTAAATGATGTTTTGGGTTTCCACGCAAGTTGCCAAAACCGCACAAGACCACCAGCTAACCAAATATGCGCTCTACCAAACACGTTATGCCGCAGGTTGCCAAATTTGTGTGTAACACGTCATTGTATCGTCATTGTTTTGTGGTATTACAACGATAAATAAATGAAAATAACAAATCAATTCAATCAAATAAATCTATTTGAATTGCCCGCTGGCGCGTTCGCTTTTTAGGCAGTGGGGATCAGGTCCGATTCCCGGTGGAAATTCAAATTATATCCGCTAGGGAAATGTATGTTTTTGGTTCTGGGTGTGATTGTTTGTATGTTCTTTCGAGCACCCACGACACAAGTTATCGGACTTAGTCTGAAGCTGTGAGTGTAAAAACGTTTATGTTTACGTTAATATACATATTTTGTTCTAACATGGCTCGAAATGGCATGACGACCCAGTTGGCGCAGTGGACAGGTCCACCCTCTGCGCCGTGGGTCCTGGGTTCGGTTGCCGGCAGGAGCACACATTCCTTCCCAAGGGATATTTGTGCTTCTGGTTCGGGTGTAATGTGTGTGTGATGTGAATGTTTCCGGCATCCACGATACAAGTATTTGAACTTAGTGTGGGGCTGTGAGTGTGAATGCGTTTGCGTTCGTTAAACCTTAAATTTTATAACTCTACTCATAAGTATTTTTACCGACTTCCCAAAAAAGGAGGTACTCAAGTCGACTGTATATATATATTTTTTTTTTATATGTGTTACTTCATTACTTCTCTCCACGTGAGCCGATTTCGAAAATTTTTTTTTTAGTTTGAAAGATGTAGCTTTCTAATTGGTCCCATTTAAATTTGATCAAGATCTGATTAGTAGTTTTTGAAATATTGTCAATAATGCCTATTTTGTACGCCTACTTTGACGATGTTCTCGTTTAATTGACTTCAAAGGTTACCTCATGACTTCTTTCGTTGTGAGCCGATTTTGATGATTCTTTTTTTATTTTAAAGCTGGTGCTTTTCTAGTAGTCCCATTGAAATTTGATCAAGATCTGATCTCTTGTTTTTGAGTTATAATCAATACCGCGTGTTTATTACATTAAATCTGATCAAGGTTCTGAAGATAAAGCGGTGAAGTCGGATTTTTTAAGCTTTGCTTGCGTTAAATTATTTTTTGTTAATATCATATGATTCAGTTTGCAAATAGATATTTAGAACAGCGCGAAATCAAAATAAAGTGACAAATCGATGCTGAATATAGATACACGTAGGGTTGTGAATTATTATATAAACAAAAATTATGAATGGTTTATGGTTTAAAGATATTTATTCTCATATAAGATATACATCACTTCCATGAGAACATTAATTAAAAGAAATTATAATACGTTCGTCGTCACTATCTAGCAAAAAACTTAAATAACAAACCAAAATACAACCGAATCAATCACTGATCACCCCGTCCAGCGCAGTAGCTTTAGTAGGTAGGTACCTACATTAAAACAGCTGACTTTAAAATAGTGACTCATCTGCTAGTACAAGCTGGTAAAGTCGCTTTTTGAATGCGGTGAACGGGCACTATCCGGTAACTATCCTTATATATTTTTTTATCCATATTCAAACTACAGGCCAATTTCCTATTTTTCCTAAAACTAAACTATAACTATACAATGTGTAACAGAAAGGTGTAGTAATAATTAAGTAAAACATCTAGCTAAATGTATGGAGTCTAACAGGAACTTCTGCATTCGCGGCAGCACCATTAACATTGAGTTATGATGAATTAGTGTCTAAAAAAATTATGTCATTTGCAACCCTATTTCATCAGCTACCGTTCTACACCACATAGCTTTTGGACCTAGACAGTAGTGGCCATAACAAAAGTCAAGGGCACAGATATAATCGTAGGGTTGGCAAAAAAATATTTTTTAATTTTTGTACATAACAAATATCTCCGATTGCCGCACATGTAACTGTAGGGTTGTCAAAAGTATTTTAAAAATATAATTTTTAATTTTTGTATGGAAAAAATGATGTCCGATTTCGACTTTCGTTTTCTGGCAGACGATTCCTGGCACGATACACATACACACCACCAAGTATTACTACCCCTATTTGTTACAGGTTGTATACAGCAAAGGCCTAAGTGACCTACAAGAAATCGAGCTTATAGGTAACTCAAATGCTCAAGCCCAGTACCAGTGGATAGCGTTCCCATCATGCTGGCACCATTGCATCTCTGAATTGCAATGCTAATACGTTGAGCCAAATAAGTGCCAGCATTTTGATCACGCGTCGCCTCAACCAGGTGCTCAGAAACATTTTAAAAAATAGAATGAGCTCCCGGTCCCCACGGGCTTCGTGTCTCTACACCAAACGGCTCATATATATAACCACTGTCGAGGTTTCCATGTTTTCGCCGTTTGCGGTGCTCTACCGAAGTTGCCGCGGCGCCAACCCCATTCTGTGATTCAGGAAGATGTCACGAAGATAAAGTGTCGACACAAGTAAAAGAGGTATAAAAGAGGGGATGGCCTGCAACCAAAGCCCAGACTCTCCTACAGAAACTGCTTGAAGTCAAACACGCTCTGTGACGCTAGGACACGTAAAGTCAGTCTAAAAGTTGTTTCCGTGCTAGTTCACAAAGCCGATCCCACAGTCTCTGTGAAGATAACCTCACTGGAAGCTCGGTATTAGGGCATGCCAGCTCCCAGCCGCTTCTGGCCGGGAAAAAGATCCAACTCCCAGCGGCTTCTGGCCTAGATAAAGATTGCTTAAAAAAGAAAACATTTTCTCACAACCGATTTTAGCCTATATGTGGTTCCCATCGATGCTGATGTCATCATCTTCTTTGTTTATTGCACATAACCGTAGGTTTGTTTCCTATCTTGATGGTGCATATACATTTGCGCCGTTTAAAATATCTGTAACGTCATTATTGATTTGACCTGTCAAAATCTGGTTAACTAAAGTGCCTCATCAATCTCGCCAGAACTAGCACATAAAAGATATTCTAGAATTTGCGGTGTTAAGCCGTCAACACATCCACTTTTAAAGGATATAACAGCCGCAGTAACATTCTGAGTGGTCGCAACAACAGTGACGTCACTTGGTTGAGGTGGATCAGGTAAATGGAGATTTATTGGTGCTGAATTCAGGTCTAGGATGTTTAAATATTCCGACAAGTCCAGTTTGAAAAAAAAATAGTTATCGCTAAGTAAATAAAACTTTGGGTGGCACTGTTTGTGTACCTGTAATGGTCACGCGTAACGCTTACAATCAGGCGAGCGACATGCTAGTCTCGTCTCTCAATTACATTAAAAAAAGTTTATAAAATCTATTGAAATTAAAAAAAGGGAACGAATATGACAGAACATGAAACCTTATAGCTCTCTCATATAAGTATTACACCTATCCGTTTGCTTCCTATTTCGATTCACCAATATCTATACTAAAGGACCTTGATATACAAAGCGCTACAGGCGCGCGCCCTGTACGCGCGCTTTGTACGCGCCTATCGGTCGCTGCTGCTACCACTATATAAATCCAGAATCTTATGCCGGATTCAGCTTAAAAACATTTTTACTATTTATATTTTTACTTCACTGCAATGTCTAAAATATTTATGTCTATTAAGAAATCATGCAAATAAATGTTTAATTTTTCACATCTAATCGCATTAATTTTTATACCTATATCTCACCTCTTTAAAAAAATGATTTTTGTAAAAAAAAAACGTAAAATGTAAAGTTAGTGGAAAAATAATTGAGTTCAATGTATGTATACCTACACCATGAAGTATTGGTATAATTTTCTTGCATTTTCACTTACCTACCTCATAATAAATTAGCGGGGTTAGATCAGTCAACAAAATATGAAGACCTTATTCTGTCTCGACATCATCGTAGAATTGTTAAATATATTATATACATATTTATGTATTTACCCAGCTTTAAACATTCTCTTACAGTTAGAATAATTTGTAACATGAGCTGCATTTCGGCCTTTCCCTAACGAGCGCCGCTCGTTCTTCATTAATAAGTCACACTGGGTCGGCTATTAGGCATTTATGTTACGGTGGCCCCACTAAATTGACAACGAAGCAAATATGCACCGGGTTTGATGTATTGAGATAATTAAACACGTGGTCCAATGCAGTAGTCGCTATGAAGCATTATAAGATCCCAATTCAGTTCGAAGAGCTTAGAGAAAGAAGAAGGGGAAAGAAGAGCTAAAACAAATCACTGGGAGGAGGGCAATGTAGTGCGGTGCAGCCTCAGAATATTATATTTTGCTTTCTAATTGACCCCGGGTCAAATTATTGACTAGCGTGATGCTCACTATCAGTCGAACGATTTGCTTGTCTCTACTCTTTGTTGCATAAAAATAAAAAGAACCCAAGCACCGCACCGTTAATTACGGAACGGCTAACAAAGCGTCAACGATGCAAAACACTCATCAAAAAGCGCTTACCAGCGTTTTTATCTGAGAGCAAAGAATGCGAATTCATTTTCTTTATTCTGCCATCCCGTTTTAGGTTTACTTACTTACCGGGATTACTTCCAATTATGTAAGCCACTCAGGAAGTTGGAAGACAGGAAAACACAAAGAATCATAAATCAGATTCAACCATTTTGTGTATTTCTCGCCCAGATACTTCTTAATTAGCGAGGAAAAGATTAAAAAATTAAAATGGATTTCGAAAATTTGTGGTAGTCGTGTTTCGAAAATGACTTTAATTAAAAAAATACAGTTTAATAAAAAGTTTGCATGCATAAAAGTTTTTAAGAAATTACGTGAATCTTGTCTTAACATTTACTTATTATGTAGATAGGTTGTAATTTTGTTTATTTATATTTATATATAGTAATAGTTCAGATACAATATTTACTTCATCGCAACTTTATTAGTGATAATGAACAAAATAAATGAAAGTGAAATATTGACAACGTAGATAATATACATGCCAGTTCCTTAAACAATGATTATGTTAAATGTAGTGTATTTGAAGGGGCAATCAATAAACTTTAATTGTCTATCTGTGAAACAAAGCAGCACTCTATGTAGGTATTATTAGCCAGGTGCAGGTTATGGTTCATACACAATTCATCAACATGTGGCTTCCTGACTGACTTTATGCGAGATCTTGACAAAAAGTCAACAATTTGAATTCACGTCACGTCCATGAATTTTTACTGCATTTTAGTCTGCTTCTCAGTTTTGGGTCAACATTAATATCGGCTCGTACTCCAGCGCCGCCGGAAATAATTGAATCACTCCGAAATGAACGGGCTTCATCTGTTTTGCGGTTAATGTTGTAGATTTAGCTTTGGTCTGTCATGGGCACTGGTTTTAACTTTGTAGAAGTGTCGGAACGTAAAATAAGTTATCTTCTAAAAGATCGAAAGACGCCGAATAATAAATTTATTTTGTAACTAATTATGAAAGAATATAGCAGATATATCATAATTGTATTCAATGTCATGTTTCGAATCAGACGTAACACAGTTTGCTTAGTCATCGCCGAGTTCTTGCTTCTTAGTAGGTCCGAGCCGGCTGCTCCAAAGATTACAACCGGACCGGTTCCATCGGTGCTCGAGCACTTACACTCGTATACCTGTTAGTATTAAGTAATGGACGCTGAGCGGGTAAATCAAGTTTCAGTCACTTCAGAAATTTTGTAGCTAGTCACTCGACCGTGAGCGGCGCTAATTGAGGGCGATGGCCCAAAGCTATTAACAGATCTGGTGTTTGTCGCTTCAGCTAATGCCGAATGGCTGTCGCTTGCGCCCATCACTCAGCTCCGTCCCTACCTTCCCAGATCCCACCCTTCAGTTACTAACGGGATTATTTAATGACAGCTCGGAAAGTAAGATAGGAATGATAAGGATTTAATGTACCTCTGGGAAGTGTGGCGAATGTATAAATTTTATGACTTGGAAATTACATTTTCAGTTACGCGTAGATAGCTATACGTTCATCGCAATTTTTGGATTAGATTTATTTTAATTGCGTTTTGTAGAATTGGCTGCTTTCTTTGTAATGATCGTTGTTTTTTCTTTTCTGTTGCTGACAAAGACTTTATAGAAACGCAATATAAAAGTAATTGGTATATTGGTATTCGTATTTATCTAATAAAATAATGTCGCATTTGCTTCGAATAGTACTTATCTGTTTTCAATTAAATAGGTCATTTTCGATTAAAATGTTAGTAGGTCCCTTTTATTCCTTATCGTGACCAATTTTATTTGCCAATGGTTGTCAATGAGTTATACCAAAATTATACACATATGGTTATTACATTTAGGCCTTCAGTTTACTCAAATAAAATTACTGAAAAAATATCATAAATCATTGTTTAAAACTCCAATCAATTTTTAGAATATAATTGAAAATTTAATTCTGGAAATTGAATTATTGAAATTTTGAGTTGGTTGCTAACTCGACCGCGAGATACTCGACCGCGTGGTCGAGTCGCCACTTATATTTATTCAATACTTTTTTCTGATTAAACACTATCTCACCTTTTAATATGTGATTTTGTAGTAGATGGTAAACTCGCTAGGCATACAATATAAATTCAACAGCTATAAAGATTAAAACAACTTAACCTTTATTTAAATCACATGCATTTTCCCTACTCTAGTTCCTATTTTTAACTCTCATTTATATTCGGAATGCTAGATAGTGGCTGCACATTCCACTCCACCTACCGTTCATATACTTACAATTTGATTTGGCTATTCAATAGCTTTTCCATTATGCTGAGAACAATATATACTACCTTATGTCTGGAATTGTATAACTATATACGTACAGTAGATTGACGGCAAATGATATCATAAATTTTATTATCTGGCATAAAATGTTACTATTGATTGAACAGTTTATAAGGCTTTTATCTCTAATACTATAACTAATACTTGGTTTGTATTAGTTTTAAACCATGTCTAATACCTCTGGTCGGCGGCGTTCCTCGGTTATTATAAGAATATGGTAGCTTAATTGCTGTTCTTCACGTCAGCTTGTATATAATTATAGCAGTCATAAGCAACATGATGAGAGCAAATTTCAGCAAATGCTCCTACCTTTGCGCATTGTAAGTACCCTTAATTTTATTAAACCCGCCTCGCATCACTTCCGACTTGACTTCAATATGCGGATATTCAATTTATTTTCTTGACATGAGTAGAACGTTGCATTGGTTTAAAATGTATTTTACGAAGGTTAATGCTAAGCAAAAACAGTGCGTTATGTCTGGAGATGGTTTTGTTGCAAGAATTTTTTTCCCGGCTTTTGTTGTCTGACCGGAGCACCATTTTCCTTCTCAAGGGATATCCTTATTTCTAGTTCTGAGTGTGTTTGCGTGTGGGGCTGTGAGTGAGAAGTTTATTTGTTTGGTTTCTATTAACTTCAATCCTCCTATGGCACTTGGCCAATCCACCCCAAAGATGAGAACAAGAGGGTAGTTACACCGCTTAATGTGCTTCTAATTTGACTAATTATTAAAGATGGTTATGATTGATTATGATTTGAACAGTTTAGTTAAAATCCGACATTTGAATCATATTTGTTCACTAGATTATTTATAAACGAGAATAACAACCGATGCCATCATGCAGTCTACTGGAGTGTGAATACTTGTGTACCGGAAGTTACGAGAAATACTCTAAGAATTTATAAGTGGATTGGATATAAAGATGAAGTCACTATGCAACTCGACCACCCACGCGGTCGATAGACTACATACAATACAATACAATAATTCTTTATTGTACACCAAATAAAAGTAAAATTGTAAAACTTTAAATAATACAGTAATATGAGGTAGTACAATGGGCGGTTTTATCGCTTTAAGCGATTTCTGCCAGACAAACTTTGGATGGACAGAAAATGTGCAGGATAATTTGGGTTGGTGTGGCGTTCTATACTTATATATAATATATCTAAATAAAGAAATATGTAAAAAACTTCCATAATACACATCTACACTATATATAATTAAACGCAAGCAAAGCTTAAAAAAAACCGACTTCACCGCTTTATCTTCGTAACCTTGATCAGATTTAATGTATTAAACACGCATTATTGACTAACTCAAAAACTAGAAAGATCAGATCTTGATCAAATTTCAATGGAACCACATGAAAAGCTTTCACATTAAAAAAATAATCATCAAAATCGGCTCACAACGAAAGAAGTTCTGAGGTAACTAATAACACATTAAAATAAAAATACAGTCGACTTGAGTACCTCCTCCTTTTTTGGTAAGTCGGTAAAAAATGAATCTCTATTGCCCTTGGTCATCGCATCACGCGTGATTATTGTTGTGTTAATTATTGTCAGGAGAAGGTTTTTATGAAAGAAAATTTTATCCCGGAATTCCCGCGGGTCTCGGACTTACGCGGGTAAAACCGCGGGGCGCAGCTAGAACATAATATATACCAACATAAACAGCTAATAAAATAATATTAAATACTTAAAGATGGACCGATAATGCTTAAATACCAACGTTTTAAATATGGCAATAGATTTAGCTTGCCTTTTGGGCACAGGCAGCGCATTGCAAAGACGGACGGCTTGAATTGTGAAAGATCTGTTATAGGTATGTGATGTGTGAGCAGGCATTTTCAGTTGTAGAGTATTGGATGACCGTAAGGAAAAGGAATTGGAAAGATAGAGAAACTTAAAGCGTTCTTTCAAGTAGAAAGGAGTAGCAGGAGAGAATAGGATATTAAAGAGAAGGAAAAGGATGAGAGTATTCCGGCGAAGACGAATGGGTAACCATGCGAGCTTTTTGCTAGATATTGACAGGTTTCAATAATGTTGAAGTAAGTCAACATTCACGATTTATAATGTTCATTTGCAAATCAACCCAAAATAAAATAACTTTTTATTTTATAACGGTACTTAAGTAGCCTGGTAAAAAATAGCTTATTACGCAAAATATATACAAATTGGCCGCACTATTAAATTAAAATTCTATTAGAATCACAGCGACGTTAAACACAACATGTAGAAGTTGATGTAGATAATAATTGTAATATGTGATCATAATTATGTTAAACCATTTGCAAAGCACATTAAATATTGACTTACTGTAGTGTTGAATGATGCTATAATGTCACTGACTCTTTTGACTAGTTTTGAGACGAGTTTTGTAGAATTAGTTAAACCTACGTAACATTGTCCATATATAGATGACATAGATGCTTCCCAATCGTGCCAGTCATGATGGCTGTATTAAAATATGTGATTGCTGCCTCAAGGTGATTTCTCATCTTTCAATGCGCCGTCACCGGCCGGACGCTCAATCTTATATATTACGTGACACAATTCTCCGAAGACATAAAAACAGAGTCACATTTTATTCTCTCTAAATACACTACGTTTCATATGATCATGCTATAATTTCATATCTGGATGACAACAAATTTTCGCCTTTCCAAGACCTTCGTTCCCTTCTTAACTTTTATTATAAGTTTGTCAAGTATTGTATACCTAAGTAGAAAATATATCGTTAGCATTAATATTTTCGACTTTTTATAAAAACTCCGCAGTTTTGTAAAGGACCGAAAAACCTCTCGATTCACAAAAACGAAACCTATTGAAAATTTATTTCTTTTTATGTAAAATAAATGGTGGGCATTTTCAATGGCGCCCCAGTTTTATGAAACAATGAAGTGTATAAAGTTCTGGTGGAGTTTTAAACAAAGTTAATGTTATGTGTGTTTGTGTTAAAGCCACGTTTCTATAAGGAAATGGAAGGAGCGAAACCCTACACCGTAGGGTCGGGTTGCACCTGGCTAGTAATGACCGTTTGTAGGAATTACAGGCTAGAGAGTTATGCACTTGTGTCACTAATGCCGGATAGCGATAAGCGATTTAAGGGTCTACCTGAATTCACTGTAACCACGTTTGTTATCGATCTTTGTGGTCAGTACAGCCGACGACAATTAAACGTATACAGTGGTAATACATACATACACAAGTACATAGATCTAAAGTCGCAATTAGCGGAACATAAATATGTCCGTTGCGAAAATCCACACTTGTAAAACTTCTAGTTTGAAGTATTTTCTAATTAAGAAAAATAAATACCGAAACCTACCTACTTCAATTAATATACAAAATGTTATCACGTACACAAAAATTTAAAATACTTTTCTTGCTATTATATTGTTAAAAAATGGTCCTTGGCAAATTATATCTACCTATATTATTACTTACCCAATCAATCAAAATCGTTTATTCACATGGGTCCCAAAGAGGCACTCATGAAAGTTAATGATTCTACTGCCAGATACGGTAAAATTTACCTTATTACTCATATTAGGAAATAGAATTGCAACCCTGATATTTTTAACATAACTTTTTACACACGACACCCCCATATGGGTCTCATCTTGGTACTCGATGAGGTAAATTTCACCAAAAAAATGGATCAGTTTTTTGTTCCCTGCACAAAATGCTCCAGGCTAGGATCAGGCAACCCTGATTTTTTTAACATAACTTTTTACACACGACACCCCCATATGGGTCTCATCTTGGTACTCGATGAGGTAAATTTCACCAAAAAAATGGATTAGTTTTTAGTCGCCTGCACAAAATGCTCCAGGCTAGGAACAGGCAACCCTGATTTTTTTAGCATAACTTTTTACACACGACACCCCCATATAGGTCTCATCTTGGTACTCGATGAGGTAGGGTTGTCGACAACCGGCCCACGGTCTATTATTGTTACTCATTGGGAGCTCCTACGAGAGTTCTTATTAGAAGGCGTTTGTTAAATGATTTTTATCTTTGACAGCTGTTATCAGTACGGGAACCTTTTTGGGTAAGAGTTCCCGCCGGCAGCACAACATACAAGAGGTTTTATACAAGAATAAATTGTGCAATAAATAGGTATTCATTTAATAGGAAAGTATATATTTTTCTTTTATACATTAATTATTGTATGTAGTATTTATATATACGTATGAATCTATTTGGTAAAAATATTTACGTATCTAATCTGATTATTCTATCAGATTCACTTTACACAGAAGATTAAGAGTCATTTTCAGAGAATTATGTAAGATAGTCCGACAGTTCCTGTTTTTTTATTTATTGAAATCATCTTCAACAGATGAGGTACATGCTTCTGATGAGAATAAGTAAATGGTAAAGTGCTTCATTTAAAAATAATATCAATTTATATATCATTTCGAAATAAAAATAGGTCTACCTATAGCTCCACATTAACTCCACACTTAATTTTTAAATCCTACCTACTAATATTATAAATCAGAAATTTTGTGTGTGTGTAAGTCTTCACGCTTTAACATCTGAACGGATTTGGATGTAATTTGGAATGTTTATAGGTATAAACCTAGGATTACCACATAGGCTAATTTTAACTTAATTATAGCGGGTGAAGCCGCTGGGCACGGCTAGTATAAAATAAGTTGGTACTCATAGCGATCGCAGATACTCATATGAATAATTAGGACGCGTCGGCACTTGACACTTGGTAGAGAACTCACTTAAAAGAACAGCAGTAATTCATCTTCAGCTTCACATTTCATATATATTTATCTTCTACGTTATTACTTATATAGAAAATAAGAAGGATTAAGCATTTCCACCTCCACCACAGTTTAGTTTCTATGTTAGTAGTAAGCGAACCATCGAAATTTCAATGGTGTTCTTGTAAAGCTTTAAGCCTACACAACCGTAACATTTACGTCTTTGGCTAACGACGTCTTAAAAACGTTTCGTGACGTTCACAGGGCTTTTTACAATGTTAGAACTTGGAATGGTTCAGAGAACATTATTAAGTGAAGCAATTGAATCAGCAATTGAATTGTAAATTTTAAGCGAACCATTTCACTTTTTCTATATACCGGGCACGTTTGACTAGTATCACACCTGATGGTAAGTGAAGATGTGATCAAGAAAGGGTAAACACACTATTTAAGACTACAATGTACAAAACATTTTTTGAGTTCGTCTAATATAAAATTAAATTACGCTTCAATGAGTTTATACCCACATTTAATGGCTGCTTCAAACTGGGCGCATTTGGTTCGAATGGATGGCATGCGGGGACGCCTGGATCGCCTCTGTTGCAGCCTGGTGCCCCCTGTGTGTGGCAGCCATAGAGTAGGTATTATACACACAAATTGATCATCGTCTTGGGAGGGATAAGGCCGGTATAACACGCCCCAGCACACATTACCTGCACGCGGTCACCGTGCTGATCGACAAACAAGGCTCGAATTAACCACAAAACCTTGCCTAAGAAGGGTGGACGTCAGCCAGGCGGCCGGTTATAAAATCTCTTGCCAAATATTAGTTCAGCATGGATTTATAAGTAAGTCCAAGTTGTGCCGATTCCCCTCGAGAGAAGGTCTAGGAGGTCGTCCGTCATGCGACGATCAATTTGCGTGTGAGTAGTGATAAACCTACAGGCATGTTTTAGTTTGACTATATCTACCGATTTCAAATTACATTTCTGGAAGATGCCCTATATATATACAAACTATTAAAAAAAACGCATCGGTAATGGCATTAACATAGTAGTTAATTAGTAATTAATCTATGCCTATAGCATCAAATACAGAAGATTATATAATACTATTCTAAAGTCTATAAGGTTTGTGGGGTATTTCAGTTCAAGTTATTGGTTCCTTACTAGATACAATTACGCCTTACCTTGTCATTATATTTAAACTCTCGGTCGATCAAGGAGTATCTCCGGATCTAATGAAGCACAGCAAAGTAACTCCAATTTTTCAAATCAGGTTAATCTAACTATAGACTAGTTTTTGTACTACCTGCCCTTAGTAAAATGTTTGAAAAAAAAATCTAGAATAGCTACTCTCCCACTTTAATGAACATAAAATATTACATGATCACAAGTTTGGATTTACCAAATGTCGATCATCAATAGATGCCGGTGCTAAGTTAGTGTCACACATTCTCGAGGCTTTGGAGGGATCGCAGGATGCAATTGGAGTATTTTGTGATCTATCCAAAGTGTTCGACTGCGTGGATCATAAAACGCTTATTAGCAAATAAAACCATTACGGTATACGTGGGACTGCTCTTGATTTGTTAGATTCATATTTATCGGGTACGCAACAAAAAGTAGACGATAGTGGTGTGACATCTGACGGGTCTACTGTTAAAATTGGCGTGCCTCAAGGTTTAATATTAGGACCATTCCTATTTTTAGTATATGCAGTGTGTCCGGTCATGAAGCGATATTTTAAGTACTTATATTTCAACACTTTTGTTACCTAAAAACACTACAAACTCGGGTGCAATCCCCTTCTCCTCTATGTGGCAGCCATTTTGTTTTTGTACTAAATACAAAATAATATTTCACATTTCCACAACTTTAAAAAAAAAATTTAAAAATCTTCTCGATGGCTTTAATTTTCCGAATCTGGCAGTAGAGTCATTAACTTTCGTGAGTGCCTCTTTAGCCCATGTGAATAAACGATTTAGATTTTGGCTTTCATAACTTTTATTGTTCTACTAATATCGCTGACTGTTCGGTTCTCGTTGAGTTCAATGGCAGGGAGACATAAAGCAGCGGCCACGTGCGTTATCGCTCCGAGCGAGCCACCGTCAACAGGCGCTAAGCACGCGCCGTATTATGTAACAATCAGCTTATGGGCCTAGCCTCAGGAAATGGACGTCACGATGTTCTTATGCGGTCAACGAGTTCATAACAAGTGCATATCGAGTCGGACTTTTGAACTGACCAAAGGACATGCTCGCTTGTCTGTCGTATGTACACTATGGTCAGTCCTAGTGTCAGAATTTTTGACTGAAGACATCCGAAATGGCTTAAGCCATTGACTGTCGGCCAGATCGGAGATCGACCTAATGTCTTCAAGTCAACAGTGAATAGGTATATTTTAAGCTAGCATGTTACATCTTCGGCCGCATCAGAGATAGTGGTCAAACTTCCGCCTTTTTTTCGCCTGCCACAATCAATCACTGCCGCCGAGCATTGCATCTACCACTTGGCAGGGAGAGATCTAAGCCTATGACCGCTGAATGTGTAAGCTCTAATAAAAATATTACATATAAAAAAATAAATACACAAAACATTTTTCTACATGATGCCTAGAATAATCAAACAATATGCATCTAGATTTCTTCTTAGGTATAGTACGTACATTATCACTACAAACAACGAATATTTGTTCCCTCTTCTTTTCTTATAACATTTATCATATCCTACGTAACAATACAATCCCATACGAGGCGGCGGCGGCGACGCTAGGACCGACTTATTTATTGTACTCCTTCACCGATATGACAACCCTAATTGACAAGGGAAGCGTCGTCGGGGCCCTTAGCAGACGACATTTATGTCGCACATAGGTTTTTCTCATTTGTTTTACGGTAGGAAATCTTATATACGAAATAGCCGTCGCTTTTACGGATTTGTTCCTTTACGTTTTTTTTACGATTGTGATGAAATTTAAAACTTGTTCTACTAAATTCTAATTTTCCCTTCTTTTAGAATCCCGGTGAGAGTAATATCTGTTCGGCTGGATTAAGAGTTATAAAGCTTGTTGTACTAGCATTGTTATCAAACTTGTATGTATGCTGGGATGTACGAGTAACATTGTGTGCTAACTTCGGAACATTTTGACAGCGCTCTGTTATTCCAACTTCCCAACTCTACTACCTATTGTTCATATAAGTTCACAAACTTTTTCGTAGGCTTTCAGACGCAATATAATACACATTAGAATTCGCACAAAAAAGAGCATCCTTGATAATAAACACATGTTTTTCGAAAGTTTTAACAAATAATAAAAACGTTCACAAGTTTGTTTTAAAATTTTCAGATGTAAAGAAATATATATAAAAAAAAATATAAACTGTACCGTATCAAAAAAAATTAAAGTGTGAACAATATTTTTTTTATTAAGTAACGTGTATTAACCCCGTCTGTTTTATGAAAAATGTATTACAATTTGACATAAACTGGTAGTGCAAATCTGAAATAATGTATGGTTACGAATAATTTACATACGATCAATGAAACGTTACGTACACGACGACTGCTTGATAGACCTAGACATAGGTAAGTATACATTAAGCAGAATTCCATAGGCAGTCGCATCACGTCCTGTAAACGCTGCCTTAGCTTCACCCTCCTAACTCCACGGCTCGAATATTGATTGTTTCGCATCTTCAGACGTTAATTTGGATAATAATTCACTACCCAACATGACAGCGTTGACGCCAAAGCTTTGAATTGTGATGAGTTAGGAACTGTTTGCCCATTTCCCCTACAAAATGTCTATTTCGGTCTTTGAGCATTGCCATTAGTTATCCGGCAGCTATCTTAACACCATTATAGTGAATAAAATACAGTTGTATTTTACATATTTACAAGCTACATTCCGTGGTTTTATCCGCGGTTAAATTAAAACAGTTTTTTTTGTTCTAAGATCTTTCGCTTTTCTACCTAGAAAAAATAACTCACCGAACTTTCACCACAATTTGATAAATTATATTGAAGCATATGGAGTACAAACATACAAAGAAGATTCATTTTTATGTATATATACATATGGATTTTAGTTGAATCACGCACAACATTTTAAAATTTCAAGAAACCATTTCTGTGTCAGCATCTTGGGAAATACACAAGAAATGACATTTCACTATTGCTGTAAATTTTCACGAGTCCAATTTGTGACTGCAACACCGAGGCATTCTTATAACTTTATTCATGCAATTTGTAATTGTAGTGAACTCTCTATCAGCTTTTATTTGACTTTGCACTTGGCTTATTTGTTTAGGTTCCAGCGAATAGACCACCCACTCCCACTAGTAAACGGTGTTGTTACAACTTTGACAATGTTTATGACCGGTCCACAAAGAACTCGCCAGGTGAGCTTCTGTTCTTCTTCAGTTGTTATGTTGGTAATGCTAAATGCTGCATGTATATTGTATCTTTACCATAACAGTGATAAACAGTGAAATGTTGGTTGTTTGGTATCCATCGACGTTGCTCCCGATTTTAAACTATAATTAGAACTTTCCATTGTGTCGATTAGCAAGTTTTCATTGTTGAATGAAATACATTGCATATGTTTGTGAACAGGCATTTAAAATTACTTAACAAGATATAATAATCTCTGCTATGATTACAAATCTGTTCTTTACTTATTTGCTAGTCCGTTTGACCACCACGCAAAAACTTTGCGAGAGATATTTTTGCGAGAAAAGTTTCATCGAAATTGCTCTAGTGAACAATTTCGATGTGTTGTTTACTGTAAAAATGTGTTGCTTCTAAGCTTACAATAAGCTTATAATTCAACTAAAATATGTATTAATTGATACATTTTATCATCACTCCATCTATGCATTGAATGCCAGCGAACGAATTCACGGGCAATACCTAGTTTTCAAATGAAATTTATTACAGAATTTATTTTTAAAGGTAATCTAAAGATTCCTACGTATTAAATACTCGTATAATGAATAAAGAATCAATTTATAGTAATGTAAACTCTTTATTGTAAAGATTTTACTAATACATCGTCTTGATTAGGACATCGTATCCTATGAGTAATACATTTAAGCTTCCAAGTCAAGAGTGATTCAACTGTGAACGTTAGCTATAACAACAAATGATGAAAACCGAAAATGTGAGTCACTCGTTATGTTCGCGGTGTACAAGTTCTACTTGGTTGGATTTTTAAAAGATAAGTATAATAAACCGTTAATCTTCCTTTGGTATTAACCGCTTTTTAAATTAATTGGATAGATTCCTAGAAACGTTGGCTAGGCTACGATGGTAAAAATACGCAAGGTTATTCAGTCCTCTGTTCTAGAATTACAAAGGTTGGGTCGGAAATTTTACGTCCTACTTACTTGCTAAGTGTATTGACAATTGCTACTACACGAGTATTTTTCCGCTTCACGCCCGTATTCTTGGTAATGTACTTCACTAAGAAAATGAGATTGATATCTCGAACTGAATGTTCTTCCTTATTTGTTATATCACTTGCATGTATAAAGAACTAAGAGAATTGTGTACTGCAGATGCAGCATTGTTAAAGACTTAAGAGTATTTAGGCGCGAAATAGTAAATGGAACCTTAAGAAATCAAAATATTGTTTTTACAGCATGAGGTAGTTCAGAGTAGAGCGAACGTTCTAATTTCCTATATCAAAAAAATAAGTCACTCTTGTTTATATATGAAGTAATAGCTAAGAGATTTCTTGATTTTTTCCGGAATGTATCGTTTATACAATGCGAGTAAAGGAATCCAACTAAATTTAATTAGCTAAAGGAACGAAAAGTGCGGAGGCAAAGTAAAAAGAAAAATCATAAAGACTTAGAAGTTCGATCTCTTTGAATGCTTCGCGCGCATCATATTAGAACATTAATGTTTCAAATTATTTAAGCTCATTTAATTTCTCTCCATGCAAATATATCTTGCTCATATCTATATTGGTTTAGTGGCGTTCATTAGGAGAGGCCTATGTCCAGCAGTGGACAAAAATAGGCTGATGATGATGATGAAATCTATCTTTGCCTCCTATCGGGATGAGAAAAGTCTTATTAATATATATCTTATTTATCGATGTATACTTATTTAATTCTGGTCGCATTTATCAATAACAAAACTTGGCTTTTCAAATAGAAGGAATAAAAACTTTATAAAGACACGCTTAGTAACGCAGGATTTACAATTTTTAGACTGCACCAAAATCTTATTTTCTTTTTAAGCTATGTACTTACACAGTGCTAACGAGACGCTATAACTATGCTTACGCCGGCTGTCTGTCTGTACTAACGTTAATTAAGAATCTAGGGTGAGTAGCAGTAATTTTCACAAAATACGTGTTATTACGGCGGTTACGGCGGTTATCTTAACAAATACCTAATAAAGAATAATTCTCTTAATAAACTGTTAAAAAAGAAAATCAGCATACAACAAGTTTGGCTTTGTTTTTAACATGCATGTTTTAGCAATATATATATATATATATATATATATATATATATATATATATATATTTGTTGTTCTTTTACCAAAACAGTAATACGTACATACAATTTTAAAATTTTGAAAAATTCTAGTTTAACTATAAAGTATGTTTTACAAGAAACAATACAATCGGCTAAGTTGGCGTCATAATGTGGTGATACATAACGGATACCTCAGTGTGCTAGTGACTCGAATGTTGCCGGTTTTATTATATAGGTAGATAGTAAAACCTCAGGCAGGTCCTGATCTTATTAATGTTATAATTGTACTAAACAATACTGGTTTTTAATGTTAAATCTTAATAATTTATTCAATCTCAGATTGTATGTGTTAATAAGCTCTATTTTATTCACTATCAAATATAAGAAATGTATGATTGAAACGCATGAAATAAATTCATTTGGATAAAATTTATTGTCTGTGGAAAACAAGAAATTCTGATTAGTGCGTGAAAAGCAACAGGGCACAGCTTTTGGTCCATATTTAGATAACCGATATAAATTTGTAATATAATAATATCATAGCGTCTCCGCATGAATAAATAAAACCGGCCAAGTACGAGTCGGACTCGCGCACAAATGGGTTACGTAGCATTATCTATAAAAACGTCAAAAAAAATCACGATTGTTGTATGGGAGCCCTTAAATATTTGTTTTATTTTAATTTAATTATTTATTTTTAAAGTGAATATATGCGTCTACCTGTAGCCGTAATCAATATTGAGCAAAACTAGCAATAAAATCACATTTGTTGTATGGGAGCTCCCTTAAATATTTATTTTATTATGTTTTGTAGTATTACTATTATTAGTAATAGTAAGTATATTATTAGTGTTATAGCAGCAACAGAAATATTATCATCTGTGAAAATTTCACGGTATCATGAGATACAGTCTGGTAACAGACGGACGGACAGCGGAGTCTTAGTAATAGGGTCCCGTTTTACCCTTTGGGTAAGGAACCCTAAAACATATGTTTATTCTGTACTAGTGATTGGCTCCGGCTTCTCCAGGGTGCAATATCCGGTGGATTAAAAAACTTTTTTTTACATATATACCTTGCCCTGACAATTACAAACACAAATTAATAAAAACAGCCAAATCGGTCTCGCCATTCTCAAGTTTTTGGGAGACTAACGAAACGTCAATTCATGTTTATATGTTACGAGTAAATATAGATGTGTTGTCGGTAAACTTCGCTAAGTATCTACTGGCCACACGAATCTGTAGGAACTCTGGATTATACTCATGTCTGTCCAGTTATTATAACTCGACATTTGTAATATTTGTTAGTACGTAAACTCGAAACTCATGTTAAATATTATTGTATTAAAATTTAAACTAAAGATAAATTGTATATTGATAAGAAAGACAATATGATGATGAAATATTAATATACTATAGGAAACAAAAAAATAATTAAACGAAAGCGAGGCTTAAATAATTAAAAGCAAGCAAAGCTAAAATAATGAAACGCAAGCAAAACTTAAAAAAAACCGACTTCACCGCTTTATCTTTGGAACCTTGATCAGATGTAATGTATTAAACACGCATTATTGACTATAACTAAAAAACTGGAGATCAGATCTTGATCAAATTCAATGGGACCACATGAAAAGCACCAGCTTTCAAATAAAAAAATAATCATCAAAATCGGCTCACAACGAAAGAAGTTATGAGGTAACTTTTTAAGTCAGTTAAACGAGAATATCGTCAAAGTAGTCCACAAAATAGGCATTACTGACGATATTTCAAGAACTGCTTATCAGATCTTGATCAAATTTAAATGGGACCAATTAGAAACAAAAATATAATAATTCGAAATCGCCTCACGTGGAGAGAAGTTATGAGGTAACACACATAACGTCGACTTGAGTACCTCCTCCTTTTTTGGGAACTCGGTAAAAACTAGTATGATATCAGATATTCCGATACATTATATTTTTAAATTAAGTAACAAATAGGTGACGTAATAATTTTTTTGACATCTACTTTTAGTATTTATTCTAAGGGGAAAATTATCTCCACCTGAGTTAACTCTTACAATGTTAATGAATCAAGAGGCTAAACTTGACATTATTCAAACAAAGTGCCGATTCATGAATGGTGCACTCGGAGCACTTTCATGTCTGACCTTCAGCGATGAAGGTCATTGACCCTCTAGAGGTAGACACCTGCCATAACCAACCCGCTTTTTTCTAGAGATCCGTGGACACATTTTTCATAACCGCTTGAGTTTCTGATCATTTTCTAAAACATTCTTTAAAATCAAACACAATGTATATCTATGTTGTCTGTTTGTTAATATAAAATTGTCTTTGTGTGCATTCAAACAAGGTACATTATATTTGATGAATGTGCATGAAATTTGTATGTGTAAATGTAGGGTACTTTTTATCCCAATGAACGTAGGCAAAGGCTGACATTTTTATCTAATACCTTTATACGTACGTACGTAACGTATAAACACTCACAGCCCTACACTAAGCTCAAAGACTTGTATCGTGGGTGCCGGAAACATTTACATCACACACATTACACCCAGAATCAGAAGCACAAATATCCTTTGGGAAGGAATTAGTGGTCCTGCCGGGAATCGAACGCAGGACCCACGGCGCAGAGGGTAAATATCTGAATTTCGGAAACGGCTCCAACGATTTTCATGAAATTTAGTATGCAGTCGGTTTCGGGGGCGATAAATCGATCTAGCTAGGTTTCTTTTTTAGAAAAAGTTATTTACCAAAAAAAAACCGGTCATCCAGGTGCTATTTTGTGACGCACGTCCATCGAAATAATACACCCAAGAAATGTAACGCGGCCTCAAAAGTGGCGACACGAAAATTATACCGGCGGGCAGGGCTTTATAACTGCACCGCGGACGCCTGCATTCTTTCCACACGCGCTGCGCTGTGAAGTACTGCTCCGCGAATTTAGAAAATTCGTTATGGTTTCATCAACAACTTGTTCATCGTGACAAAATGTGGCTAACGTGTGTTGTTAATTAGTTCCGGAATCACTCTGATAAAAAAAAGGAGAAGGAATTTATTTTCACGAGTAAATCTATAAAATGTTAGGTATCTCATCCACGGCGACCGGCGACCGAATTATGCAACATGTTCTAATGTAGCTACTTTTTGTTTTTGTGCGATATAAATAAAGAAAAATATAACAATGAATTATCTAGTGGTCAGAGTGATGCAAAACCAACTAATAATCTTAACTGTATGGTATGACCAAATTTTTACATAAAAATAGTTATTTTAGTTAACCTGGAAGTGAGCTCCGGCAATAGAAATGGGTAGCACCAGCGGTTCGTTTGGCATGAAGTGACAAAGACTGGATGACCAGTAAAATGACTGATAATAGGTTTTATGCTCCCGACTCCAAAAGAAAAAAGGAATCTATGTTGAACCAATTAATTGTCCGTCTGTCTGTCTGTTCAAACCATTTTCTCAGAAAATTTGTTACATACAATTTAAAAAATACAGGTCTGTAATCCTTTGGAGTTGTAAAAAAATCAAGTTTCTAAGTCTAAGCAATAAACGTATATGGTTTAGACGCTACATGCCTCTGACAGACGAACGGACGAAAAAAAACAAATAAAAATCTTCAGGACTTGATTCCTGTTATGGATGCGTAATTTAAATACAAATTGGAACCCTCGGAGTATCCATCGAAAAACACAGGCTCTGCACAGAAGTGCCAGTTTCAACTTCATAGTCTTTATCCAAACTACGATTCATACGCTTTGGTAATTTGGTCCAAAAAAATCAATAGAATTGTGTCTGGTTGTACTTGAATATAATGGAGCTGAGAGTGGGAAGAGTTGTGCCTCTCCGCACCAAGAAGTTGTAGACATCGCTACTCTAGTTAATACATTTATTGTGAAATAGTTAAAGCATAAGTATATTTACGCACTAATTTAAGTGTAATATTATTATTATTTTATATTATCAAGTATAATAAAAACCATTGGCCGCAAAATCTGATGATTTTACGTCTGCTGATTACATCCTTATTTTTGCCGAGAATGAATAACACTGTGACATCATTGTTTGTCAACTTGTTACACTTACACTGTAGTCTTTACAAAAGTCGTAACTCTCATAGAGTTCACCAGATTGTCATAAGTCTGTCGCTCGCGGTCTCGTTAAAAGTTGTCACAATCCGGGTATAATGAGACACCTAAAGTTCTTGGACCTCAGTTAGGAGAACATTCCCTGGAATATTTACCAGACATCTCGTTTACTGCTAACTCGTTGGAATTGGGTAGCTAAATGTAGTCTAGTAACATATTACTGTTTGCCTTTGGGCAAACTAAGTTAAAATTAACTGATGTACTAATTCTCGTTGGAATCCTTAAATTATAACTATAAAGAAACTCACCTTGCAAAAGGGTCTTGGATAGAGAAGTCGGCAGGAAACACTAAGATAGGCGTGCCACTGAGGCGAAAAATTAAAGATAGGCTCGAAGAATCAATGAGAGGCCAGCGGCCGGACTCTTCTGGCCAGTGAGCTGGAGGAATGATGATAATGCAGTTATAAAATCTATAATTCCAATTTTTTTTTTTTCATTATTATTATTATTTCAAGACCATGGATGCATAGTCCTTCAGTCGAAATATTAAACAAATATTAACAATTTCTATTCTTCATAATAAAAGTCTTAGTCACAAGTCACAGTCAAAGTCAAGTAGTCAGTCATAGTCAATTCATGCCCTAGTAAAGCGGTAGAAACTTTACTAGAACTTCTATTGGAGCTTTGGAGCGAAGGCGAAAATCACGTTTTTCAACTTTGTATGACTTGCCTACACTAATGCACATTTACTAAGTATTAACGGTTAATAATCCACCATTATTACACATTAACACTCGAAGAATCACAGGTTTTGGAAAATTACACAAAATCAACAACGCCATTTTTTCACTTTCACGGCAAAACTCCTCCAATAAGTTTTAGATTATGTGTTACCAGTATTGGCTTATGTGGTCTTGGTCTACAATAAGGTACAGTAAAGCTATCCTGATTCCCTCATCATACTGCGTTATACCCTTATACCAACAATTTTCTATAAAACCTTTAAAAACTGATATTTTATTAAAATGAGTGGGATACGGGCGAGAGTTGTACAATAGGAAGTCCTTTATATGTTGGCCGGCGGCGAAAAAAGGTGGCGGGCGTAGTGATAGCGACTAATCGCCTATCAGCTCGAGTGGTTGACCATAGCCCAAGATAGAGACGATTGGAAGGAAATGTAGGGATGTGGCCCTAACCGTAGGACCTATTGTATGTTGATAAAAGGGAATTGATGTCTTTATGGTTTGTAATTTATCTTTAACATTTCCAGTCTGATGTGTGATGTTAATCAGGCAGAAGTCTATGGGACAGGCGGCTATATCGTATTAAGTTATATGTTTCATAACATTCGTTGCCTTACTGTTATTATTCTAGCAAGGGTCCTGGTGACCTGTAATATATGTTTTTTATCAAACCTTCTTCAGGCCGCAGTCTCTTTTATTAGATCTAATTACGGGAAATGTTATAATTGTAGAGGGAATACATTATATTTGATTGATTTACATACCAAATTTAATTTAAAACCATCCGGCTGATTGTTCGTCCATTTCACGAAGTTGCTTTCCAGCTAAGACTAGTAGTGGAGCACTCAGCACATCTTCGAAAAATACTCAAACTGTTCACATAGAGTGTACATTTTGTTTAAAAAATATGTACTCATCACGTTTGAGTATATACACTATAAGCGGGATGATAATATATTAAACATGTTTTTTTGCAAATTGGTCGAAAATAGACAAAATCAGAAAGGGGGCATGCAACGAACAGATCGTAGATATATTTACTTTAATTGTTGTTACTCTTTTTATATGAAATCAATAAAAAATATATATAAAATCACATTAACACCTATGGATTTAAACAAATGTTTAGTTTTAAGTTGATGGATTGTACCCATTAAAAGTAGTAAGTACTGTTTTGTATTTATGTAAGTCATTTTGCAGAAAGTTATAAACCTAAATTAAAAAAAAACGTAACTTGAACTTTAAAACAACAAATTAGCTGGTCTAAAAATATTAACATAAAAATGTTGAAAATCTATGAAAATGCCAATAAAATAATATTATCTATTGCATTACTCAATGTATATTTTCTTCCAATACAGAAGAAGATGTAATAATAATCTTTGGCAGATTATTTATTATTTACCTTATTTTAAGACTACGACGGACGCGACGGCCAATGAATTGACTATTGACAGATTTAAATGTAGTAACAAGTGAATCGAATTTCGTAACAATTTTTTTATTACAATGTTAAAATGTGTACTACTAAATTCTTAAATCATATTTAGTGTTTTATGTTACGAGAATACTCGTGGGTTTACGTTAGGATCGTTGAAATATAGCTCGTGAAATCGGTTCATGGCCTCACTAAAGTAATTCTTTAACTGCGAGCGTATCGCATAAAAATAAGTGAGCCATTTATTACTTTTCTATGGGATTTTTTTTCATGGTTGTTTCGCGCACCTGCATTTCAATTCATTGGTTTATACCTTGTTACGGTTACGTTCCCATACAATTCCCAGTGATTCTAGGCCTAGCGTGTTTGCTATCATCGACCACACTGTCAGTTGCACTGAGGTGTGCTTACCATGACAAGTGATCAACGCTAGATTATCACAGTTAAAAAAACTGGTCCTCTTTTTTCTGGATGAAAAACAGTGACACAGTTTTTTATCCTGATAGTCAATTCTTATCTTGAATATCTCACAATACATATCTACCTGATTTTTTCCAAATACATCTAGCGGTCTTAATTAATACATTCCAAATTCAATCAAAATCTATTCAGTAGCTACAGAGACACTTCATAAGAATAGGATTTAAATATAGTTTAATATATATTTATACTTAATTTAGTATTACATTTAGTTTGCAATGCGGCCTTAGATATAAACGTAAATTAATAATGTTGGTCCCTATGATATTCATCGACCATGACAAATCAATAATATAATCAGCATTAATTGACCTAGTTCCTGTGTACATTTTTTTTTACATTACTTTAATTGTGTTTTGTTTATTTATTTAGATTTAAATAACTCTTCAACAGTCATACTTATGTTATTATTGTCAAGAATAATTCCAGGTAAGGGTGTCATCCCTCAACGCATACTAAATTAGATGATTGAATGATTTTGAATGGTACCGTGGTGCAGAAGCTAATATTATTATAAGAAGAGAAATAAAAAATATTTTATAGATAGCTGGAGACAGCCAATTAATACATTGTGTTGACGAGAATCATATTACAAAATTAATAGAAGTAATAGAACTCAAAAAAAAAAGATTCTGTAAATATAGGTATAGACAAAAGCAACCCCGTTAAAGATGTGTTGAATTCTAATTAATGAAACTGAATCTAGGTTTAATTTCGTTCACATGTCATCCTGACCTCGATAAAGCCTACTGTCTGCCGCTTCATGAAACTATCATAAATAATTACCCTTGTTGTATTCCGAGAACGTTTCACGTCAAAAGGATAAGTGCGATTGTGTTTTCCTCCCTCTCATGCTACGAGATAATCCAGCTTAAATTACTTATAAAGGTTTTTCTTTTGAGGATTGTTTAATTTTTTTTTGTATTACGATGCCTGGAAACTCACACACAACCAGAAACACAACATCCACGTTGAATCGAACCCGATACCTGGGGCGTAGAAAGCAGACGCGTAATCTACTTAACCTCTAGCGAACGGACAGCTTACTTCAGTGCAATAAGCCCAAAGCCACCACAAATTAGACCTTCGTCCAGCTCTTTGTGGATTTCGTTGAATGATCATTGATCACTGATTGAAAATACCTTAATACATATGTACAAAATAGTTAGGTTTTTTTTATTTGGGACTGCGAAACTATTTGCCATCTAACATATTCAATGTTCAGAATCGGCTGCGGGTATTCACGCATACCTACTATTTATCTAATCGATATCACTGAATCAGTACCTATTGTGTATAAGTCGGGAACTTATACACAATAGGTTTTGTCAGTACAGCGCAGCGAACTGAAATCTCACTACGCTACAATTACATTATTCGTTCAAACTTTAAATACAAATGATGAAAGCTATTTTATTCTCATTCAAATTACATACATTTGCAAAGCTTCACATCGATACGACAATAAACTATTAGAATAAAGCATGTTAAAAACGACTTCCAAGATTTATTTTCATAGCTTAACCTGCATCAAGTTTATATAAGACTAGCCATGTCCCACGGCTTCGCCTGCGTTATTTAAGTCAACAGTAGTCTACGAGTTAAACCTTAGTATAAGCTATGTAAATTTGAAATTTCTGACAAATCAGTTTAACCGTTACAGCGTAAACAAACATACTTACACACTAACACACATTTTTCATACAAACTTACGGATTTATAATATTAGTGTGATAATAATAGATTTATCAACACGTTAGAGTAGTTATTTCTTATTATCTGTAATGACTTATGAATAAAATTACCTTACATTTGACTACTCAGATACAATTTACATCGCTTTATCTTCATAAATAAAAAACATTCCATATGAACTTTCTTTCCCCATTGCATTTTAATGGATCCCTGGCAAAAAATGTTGATAACTACATGATTTTTTTTCAATTGAACTACTCAGAGATAAATTTCCAGCAGAGTAACTTTTTAAATAAAGAACTTTCGACATGAACTTTCCAACATTGCACCACCTTAAAGCACCCTTGGCAAATATTAACATCTTAATTTTTTATATTAAATTAGCAACTCAAATACCAATTTTAATATGTACTCGTGCAAAAACAAAGAACTTTCATACAAATGTTTTCACCGATTTAACCCTCATAAGGGTAGAATTTTCAAAAATCCATTCTTAGTTAACCCCTTAGTACTAAGACAAATGTACCCCTTCAAATTACAAGTCTCTACGACCAGCGGTTTAGGCTGTGCGTTGTCTCTAATTCAACCAATCAGTCAGTGAATCAGTATTTCAGGACAAAGATTCTTATAGTATTAGATGTGTAAAAAACAATTTATTTATAGCTGATACAATACTGTACATTTCTATGTATCGAATTAGATATTGTCCCATGTCAAAGAACATCGTTCAGTGTGTGAAACTGAATCTATTCTCGACATTGTCTCAAATTGTTTTCTTTATAAAGTTGCGGAGTCGCTTCGCTGGCTGTAGAGCAAACAATCGAATTCTTTTTGATGTTGTTTACTTTGAATCTAGTTTATCGGAAAGTTGTATTGGATTATCCCTTAGAGTGGAAAATTTTTGTGGGTACTGAAGATTTCATCAAACAACGATAGATTTATATAATACGTTTTCAATTTGTAGTGAGCTTATATTATATAGAACGTTAATGTAGTACTTATATCTAGTACTTCAGGTAATCATTAAGAATGCCCTCTTTTAAAAAACATCCATTGAAATCTTTCGACGTACTAACTACGCTTTTCAGTTCTGTATGATATAGGTTATTATTATTCCAGTTGTACATAATTGGTTCTATTGTAACCCAATTCCCAATACTTATTAACAAATAGCACCCATTGCTGTGCAATTTTGCTGTCACTGACAGTTCGACGCCACAAACATTTCAGCGTTCCTTTTGCAGACGCAAACTCGTTGGAAACTAATTAATATTCTCAGACCTCGATTAAGAAGCTTGCTGCAACTTCTCAATCGGACTAGTTAGATGTTCGGCAGTTCGCAACATTCAACCCTTGCCTACTCTTCGGCTCATTGAGCTTCTACTCTGATTTATATCTGATTTACTTGTTCCTATTATAAAAATATTAGGACTTATTGGCAAGAAGCAACCTGTGTTAAGTTTCAGCAAAATTTGACCAACCATTTTTACACATTCACAGACTTTGTATCTATGAGTTCTTATATCAATTATTTAATTGGATGCGTTTTCGTACTATCTTAAACAAATTATAAAATATCTTTCCCATTAACAATGCTGAATTTGATTTTCCACATAATGATTAGCCGCTGTCATGGACTTGTCCATTAAAATTTAACGGAACGTTAATAAATCATCAAGGGTTTACCTTATTACTCAGCAAACTATGTCCAACAGACGCAAGTTATGAAGCCATATTGTTTGTGAGCCGACAACCACCACGTGAATGTTTACAATGGGTCAATGGAACAAACGACTAATTCCGAACTGTGGCTTGTTTGCTGTTAATAGTTTAATTACGAAGTGAACGCCGGCTAACTTTTGATGTTTCGACTGCGGCTTTTCACACATAAGGCTGTATTGGGTTGACTGGTCTGGAAATATTGTAAATTATATGATACATTTTACTATGGGCGCTGCGATCGTATACAAATGTACTAGCACATAATTATATTATTAATAGTGACTTGACAACCCGGTTGACGAAGTGGACAGGTCTCCGCCTTCTGCGCCGTAAGTCCTGGGTTCGATTCCCGGCAGGAGCACAAATTCCTTCCTAAGGGATATTTGTGCTTCTGGCTCTGGGTGTCATGAACTTAGTGTGGGGCTGTGAGTGAATGCGTTTGTTTCTTGTTTGTTAAGTGATGATGTAATAAAACTTTTTTAACGCTAAAAATATTGAATACACTTTCAGAATAAGCTATTTCTTGTAAATTCAATGTCTAACACTATTATTTTTCTAACAATGGTGTGGATATAATATTATACATGTATGTAAATATATCGTTTAATCGATTAGGTATGAGGGAAACACAAATTGTAAAAAAATGGTAAACACTGTGATGAATGCACAGTGTTTACCATAACCACTTTTCGTCACAAAAAAAGGTTGCGGATCAGAATTTAAAAGCCCTCCCATAAGAAGTTTCACTTCAACAAGACCAAATTGTCATGAAATATTTTACACTCGTTGTGCCGTAGATAGATAGGATATAAGATATTATAAGATAGAAATATCATTATTTAATTCTTTCATTTAATACATATAAAGACTATAAAAAATATTGAGATTGTTATTTCTTAATTAATTTTTTTATTCTAAATTCATAAATTTATCAGTTAATTATGAATTACAACATGATTAAACCATATAATAATTACAACAGAAATAAAATTGATTTACCTAAACATAGTAAAACATTCCTTAGTAAATATCGGTGAACACCCTTCACAAATCTGTGTATTTCCAGTAAAAAAGTCAAGCGTATGAAAAAAGTAGTCGACGTTTTTTAATCAGTGAAAGGTCACAAGCTGGATCTCGTCTGATTGAATGTAGGAGTATCGTCTGTCACTTAATATGAAGTGGCAGAATTGTAGAGCTAGCTTGAGTCCCGGTTGTCTGTTAGCATTGATTGGCCGATGCAGTTCTGCTCGCCTCGTTGACCTTAATAGACGTCATTAGGGGTAGTTGTGTCTCAATAGGAAAACAAGGGTTGCGTTCTCACGTGGCAGCTTACAAAGTACCCACTTATGTACTTTGTGTGACTACTTAGACCTCGCATTCACTTTCATGTTCTGACAATGAGTGTTTACCAATCAGTCAATGTGTGTCTTAGTTTCTGAGAAGCCATTAAACTACATGTACTGGATTCGATGTTGTTGAAAAGCTTTTGACGTCCATAGCTACCTGCTTAAGAAATAATTAAGACGCGCGAGTTCATTTGGTATATTTTGTTACAGGTTACAGACATCATAGAAGACGGGGAAAGTTTGTTTAAGAGGTATACCGAGAATGAGCGCCAATGTTTAAGAGGACTCATAAGGCTCGTTACATCCGAGTGGTGCTCAAGGCAAGGTCGTGGAAGCGGGCGCCGATGAAGTTGCTAAAGTGGAAGAGGAAAATGACATCGAAGAAGCAGGAGTATGACTTGGTCACTAATGACGAATACGACACGAGGATCCCACTGCATCCCGATGAGGCTTTCACCTATGGCATCACGTTTGAAGCTAAGGTATTGTGTTGTTTTTATCGTGTTTTTTATCTAAGCGCAGACATAATTACGACGTCACGGATGAGTTTAGCCAATAGCGTTTTATTATTTTGAATTAATTTTGTCAATCACCCAAAATGGCGGACAACTTATTTTTAATGCACTCCTACAATATGGGTATCAAATGAAAGGGCTTGCTGAGAATAACACGCATAATAAATCCAATGTGGCGGACTTTTAAAAGTGTTTAATAAGTAACTTATATTCATTACAATTTCTAATGAAAATGCATTTTAATATGATAGCGGACCCGATTTTGAAGCCATTTGTTTTAAATTTGAGAACTTGTTTAAATACCTAAAACAAAATGTATTTTAGAGGCAATTTAGAGGTAACACTTTATATAATTTTAGAAATGTGAAATTCTAATTTAAAAATCGAATAAACATAATGAAATTTTTACCAATTTTACGCGATTTAACAAGTTTTGCTATTTTCAAGGCACATTTTATTAGTTTAAAAAGCCATTAATTTTTATTTGTAACTTGTTAAAATACTTAGAACTAAATGGTATTTTAGAGGTTACACTTAAGGTGTTTTTAGAAACGTCAAACACAATTTCTTAGAAAGAATGAACAAAACACACTAAAATTACTCAATTTACACAATTTAAGAACATTTGCTATTTTCAAGGCACATTTTAGTAGTTTTAAAGTCGCTATTTAAAATTTTAAGTGACTTTTAATTTATTTTAACAAGGACCATTTTGATAATATCCTTAAAAAAAAATTGTTTTATTGTATTTAATCTCGGTAATTAGTAGGTTTTTAGTTGATTAAAGCAATTGATACATAATTTTAAACATACTGACAAACGTATTATGGACACTTGCGGTTTGATCAATACAGTTCAGCTAGATACGAAGCATATATGATTAGCTCTATATTTTCGAATATAAGTGTGTCACTAACAATAGAAAAATATAGTTAATTTTTTCAACGTGTCATCAAAGTTGGTTTTTGTGGATTGCTTAAGATTTTAAAGGCACGGGTGACGATATGCAAACTTTGTGCTCGCGCGTTGAATACTTACATTTTTCTAAACAGTTCAAATAACTAAATTCTAGGGATGTATTTTACCAAACAAGGTTTTAGAACTTCTTGTTAGTAGCCTACTCGTAGGAGAGTAGCCCTTCTGTCGAACAGCCGAAGACTAGGACTGGTTCTCGTTGAAACAGCGAGCTACCATAGTGAATTACTGGGAATACTTAAAATAAGTGTTTATCAAATGTTTGGCTATCATTGTATGTTTTTATTTTATCACGGATTTGCAGCATTATAAACAGTTATCTAAATTTAACATTTATTGTACAATAATTATGCTTCACAGATAGCTCAAAAGCGGGCAACACGCATTTACTTACTAATTGGGTAAAGATTCAGTTCTATCTTGAGTATCTTGGTAAGGGGCCATTTAAAAACAAATAAAAAATGTATTGTTTGTTTTGCTATCTTTGCACTATCGCATCAGTTAATAAACCCTGACTGGTAGAAACCTCTACACAGTGTGGATTATTCCCGGTCGTTCCCACATTATAGACATTCAACTATCATAATACCTCTTCCATTTTCTAGTGCCTTTTTCATGAGTCCATAGACTGAAAGAAGAAAAAAAATTACATATAGTTAGTTTTAAAACTATAAGGAAAAAATTCAAAATCGGACTCAGTAACGTTATAAATGTAATTCTAAAGCTATCAAGATTAAAGAAAATTATACTTATCTCATGCATATTCTATTGTCATTCATAATTTTTCTTTTGATAATTTTGGGTCCGCAATCTTGTTTATTTAGCCATTATCAAGTTATAAAATATCTCAAGTATTTTAAATACTTATTACAGAAGAAAAATGTCCTAGTCACAAGTCTTAGTTAAAATCAAGTAAAAGAGACATGATCCAGTCATAGTCAAATTATGCCCTAACAAAGTGTCGATCTCTGTTATGCCGTAATTAGAGGTTATATTCTACGTGTACCCTGTAGAAATGACGTTTCGTTTAAACAATTGACTATCAAACATCATTTATACGTCATATTTCGGTTAATTAACCGTTATGCGTCGAGATAGGAGGCAAACGTATTACTGTAGATACGAAACCTTTGCCTTTATTTCCCCGGAGTTTGGTTAATAACAAATGAACATAGATTGTCAAATAGCCATGTAGCGCCTGTGCCAGTAGTAACTGGAATCCATACAACCGAGAAAATATCGTACACAGAAACAGCTCCCCAAGGGCGTCGATTATATTAGCCTATTCTTATAGGGTTGTCAAGCAAAGAGATTAGTTTAGTTCGAATTGCTTAATATTTTTTTCTGATGGTCTAACTTTTGACTAATATATGTATGATAGTCAATTATCTATTCACAAAGCAATTATTTATTAGCAAAATAGTTTCTTCTTGTACCGTAGAACATCAATCAACTACTAAAATACTCGTAATTCCGAAAACCTTCATTATCTATATCTTCAAGACTACGATTATGTCAAAATCAAAATCGTTTATTCAAATGGGGCCCCAAAGAGGCACTCATGAAAGTTAATGATTCTACTGCCAGATTCGCTAAATTACAGCCATCTCGAGAAGAACCTGACAAGAAACTCGGCGTCGCATTTTTTACATATTTTTTTTAAATCATTTCTTAACTCTCATACATAATAGTATTAACCTAAGTATATTTATTTATTTCAGAAAATAGTAAGCTTAAAGCGATTATATTATGTAGTCGCTAAAAAGCGCTTGTGCAGTTTGCCTCCTTGCTACCTGCATAAATTATTTAGTAAGTGTAATATACAATTATTTCTTTATCATGTAGCTAGATGAAGTGGCATACTTATTATACATTAATGCGTGTCTGACAAGCATTTCTCCCGTTCTTGTCCATTTAAAGCTCCAATACAATAATAGAGTATTTTTTTTTAATTCAAATTTTTACTGCCAAATTTAGAAATAAACCATATAAAATAAAAAGTTATATCAGAAGTATAGATTTTAACATCGACGGTACTGTGACATTGACAACTCATTACAATGACAGCTAGAAGTAACGTTCCGATATTGACTCAAGAGGTATGGAATTACCGGAGAGTAAATAAAGGAAAAAAAAATACTTCTCAGTCAATGTTTGCTAAAATAATCAAACAATATTTTAGTGTCATGATAAAAGTTTAAAAAAAAAGTAGATACGTTATGAGTGTACCTTTTTTATCTAGCTTATGAGCCAACTCTGACTATAGGTACCTACATATACACACAATAATCAATCAATTAACAAGAAAATACCGGGACAAACGCTAAGCAGTAGAAGAACGGAAATGTTTGCTTCCAATTTTTGACAACCATTGTATATCTGCGTACGACAGCGTAAATACCTACAAAGGCGGCGATGTCCCCCAACATCAAAGGCGTAGCGCTACTGTGAGGAATATATTGCAATACTAGGCAAGCAAGACTATTTTCGGTTGGCAGGGTAAATTCGGTAAATTACACCGATGTTCATTTGTATTCGAACATTTGCAGCGTTGATCCATAATTAAGTAGCGTAATAGTAAAAATATGATTTTTCAGAATAATAATTTATTAATACTGTAATAAACATTATTATTATTATTTAATAGTCAAGTAGCTCCGGCACAAAATTGTTGGGCATTTTTAGGTAAATAATAATATAGGTTCTCGGTGGGAAAAGCACGGTGCAGTGCCGTTCATTTTCTAAAAGACAATAGAACATATACTTAAATTTAAGCTTCTTGGCTATCTTGAACCTTCTGAGGTACCGGCAATATGGGTTTCGCCAAAACAGGCCAATTGAACACTTTTTTGCATATAAAACTCACTTACGAAGTAAGGTGAAAAATACGACAAAGCGCTTGCTTTCTAGGCTTTTGACAGTTTATGATAAGATAGCCTTATCGTCAAGCTTCCAGATTATAGTCTTCATCCCCGTTATGTACGTGGATTACTGTATTCTACAGGGAACGGTCGATTGAAGTGGTCATAAATGGCTGCTCGTCCGATCTATTGGCAATTAATACCGGGGTACCTCAGGGATCGGTTTTTCTTTCTGCAACATTGTTCTTGTTACCCATTAACGAATACCGGTATCTTTGGGTGCACACCAAACAGTACTATCATCTACCAAGACCATAGTACTGTTGTAAAAAAATAAATGTCTGATGCCCGAGCTCATGAGGAACAAGTCCAGTCCCATAGAAAAAGTATGGTGCAACGTACGAACTTGACTCTTAAAGGAGTGTCCGACAAGGTGACGCCAATTTGGTCAAGTTCATCGTGTCTATAACTCAGGCGTGCCTATTTACCGCTAAGCCGCGGCTATTCCATCTAGCTTTGACGTTACAAAATACGTACAGCTACCGATAACTAACCATTTCAAGCTGCTTGGCGTCACTGTGACGTCTATTATTAACTTTAGATCATACAGTCATTGAACCTAGAATAAAGCTAGCTGCTAAAAATCTTGGCATCCTAGCAAAAGTCGGATTAGGGAAAACCCCCTGGACAGTTTCTTAATCACTTTGATTTAGTTCCGGTTGTACTCACGTTATGTTTAATTGAATCTAGAAATTCTTAATCACTACCATAGCCCAAGTCGTAGTATAGGCAGCTTTGGGATGAAACAGCCATGTACTAGCTAGAAGTTCTTGTTGACTCCATTGATCGAAAAGTATGCGACTTATTGGTGATGACACGCTCGGTCTATGTTGCAGAGTCTCATTCATCAAGTTAGCCTAGATGTAAGTTATCGCTTACATTTCGGAGACTGAACACATGAATTACACTGGTAGATTCTCTCTTGCCCTTTCTATCATCGGACAACAAGACAAACTGATAAACGTCATCATTTTATAGTTGACTTACCTCCTATTCCCTCAAAGCGTTTCGCTTCTATATTTATCATCCATACGTTTCGCTTCTACATTCATACAGCTCAGCGTAGCACTCACTGCCGGCTTCTTTGTTTCCCAAACGGTATAATATGGAAGTCTCTTAAGTGTAGCGTGAACCGCATCATCGTTTTCTATCAATAGAGTTAGTGGTAATTAATTAGATATGCAAGCACCTTATCTAGTACAAAAACCACCCCGCTACAATAACTCACGGTCATTGGAAAAACACCTGGCCAAATGCTTGCCCATTAGATATACGAAAACAAAATGGTATTGGTTATTCAATATTGTAGTTGCAGTTTATATATATGCGTAACAAATAATATGAAGCGATTGACTAGTTCTCCTCTCTTACGCCCATATAAATAAGCCCCAAATGATTTCAGCTCAAAAACAGTAACTTTGAAACTATTTTAAAAAGAAAATAACAATCCGACCACTATAACGTAGTACAATATGTACAGTAAGTAATAAATGGCTCTCTTTGGTAAAAAATATTACGTTATATTTTATTATATTTCACATTCAAATTCGTGTTATGTATAGTTTTGAAGGGGTATTTTGGATTTATGTTGCAATGGGCTAATTAGTTTCTACGCTGAAACGGAACAAATGAAGACGTATGACATGTAAGGAATAGCGATACATAGATATATACTCCTACATCCATAATTCAATACTTACATAGAAACATACTAGCCGTGCCCCGCGGCTTCGACCGCTATTATCAAGTTAAAAAGTAGCGTATGTGTTAATCCTAGGTATAATCTATGTACATTCCAAATTTCATCCAAATCCGTTCAGCCGTTAAAGCGTGAAGAGGGAACAAACATACTTACACACTTACACACAAACTTTCGGATTTATAATATTAGTAGGATGATGCTAAAATCATAACACTTTATGTTTGCTTCGCCATGGCCGGGTAAAAATGTATATCTAATAATACTACAAATGCGTTCACTTACAATTTTTACGTATCACGTGTTTGTTAAACAAAATATACTTCAAAACATTTAATAAAATTCAAAAATTTCAAACTTTTCTAAATCTAAATCTTTGCATAACGAAATATTTATTCAAAACAGGTATGTACCGCGGGTAAGCCCGGTTTATTTGCTGACTTTCTATCCCCGAGTATAACAAGACCATCGACATACCTACCAAATCTCATCAAAATCCATCCAATTCAGCCGTACAGAGAAACGTTCGTCTAGAACACTCTTTCATAGGCAACTTTCAAAATGATCTTACAATATAGGCACACAGGCGCAACCATTATAATATAAACAAAATAATATTTCTCATTTGAACAAACGGCGTAAATTCATTAGCTGTTTCAATTCAAAGGCAGCAATTTGTCCTTCGATCAAATGAAATTATATTTTTACAACGAATCGTATCGTATTCGTATTATTCAATATAGTGGAAGGGAAGGGCAACGTTATTAGCTCTGCGCCCCACGGCTCCACCCGTGTCAATCGCCGTCAGCCCTCACGTTCTATAAATTATCACAATCACTGCGCAATCCGCCTTTACAGCCGCCTGTAATCGATTGACAAGCGGAAGATCGTAACTTATTCTTACGGCGTTTTCAACGCCTCCCGATTGAAAAGCTTGAGCTTTCAGTGATGGTATGGTATGGTGAAATCCATGATGTTTGAAAATTTTGCATGCTCGCCTGACTACTAAATGGTGTTCCGGCAGATATACCTACTTGAGAGCTAGTCACATTCTAGGCTTAGCATGTTACCATCCGCTATCGCCACTTACCACCACATCGTCACTTATAGGTAGACATATCGTTTATCATTTCGTTTTAAAATCTAAAACAAAAATGCTTTGCATAAGTTTAAACAAAAAACAAGTTCTGCGTTTCACTTTATAACCGTATTGTATTGTATATTTTTGTAATTTAGAACTCTTTCATTTGGTACGTAATGGTTTATTTGTCAATATTTCTTTGTCAATACTTTATACTGCGGACGCCATTTTGTTTTCTTTTTCAAACCCTAATCTATGACACCCATAGAATTGATTTTAATTCAAAGATACCTATGATTGATACTTATTCATCGATTTATGATTTATGATAGGCTGCATCGGAACAAATGAACATACATAGAATCAAACCTATATTATACACAGAGTGCTAAAATCACAACCCTCATTTTTTCTTCACTGTATTCGTTGTTAAAAGTAAGACGAGGTAATCTAGTATTAGGTAGTATATTCACTGAATACCGTGATTCATAGCGTATTCATCCCTCATCTCGATTGCTATGCGCAACACAGTCAGGGCTGCCTGCACCACGAATGTACACGACATGCAAGCAAAATCTTTCAGTACATACGCCTTCATAGTATTCTGCTGTTGTTGTTGTGTTATGAATATTTATTCTGACTATGTTATATAAGCAATCAAGTGACAATAATAAATTTATTGGTTCTTTGCTGTATATAGTTTTAGTTTAGTTTTAGGAAATATAGGCAATTGGCCCGTAGATACAATATTTGTACATCATATGTCAAAGAAAAAATAATAATAATAATAAATTGCTTACAGTTTCGAGATAAGGCACGCATGGATAATTACCTTCAGACTCTACAACCAAAATATAGGACGTGGACATAATTTTACTTTCATTCTAGTGTACTAACCGTAACAAGTTCCAGCGTCAAAAATAAAAAAAAACATATTCCAAGAATAATATTGATATAGAAATATTTGATTTAACATTTTCAAAGTCCCCAGTCTGAGTTCAATTTGTAAGTCGGAACGAGGTGGCGAAACAACCTGAAAGTCACATTCCGAACCGAAGCAGTTCTAAATTCAATTAGCAATTTTCTACCCCTGCCTTCACCCGGTCGATTTAAACATAACAAATTTATAATTGCGATAATAAAGAAAATTTTTAACGCTTTGTGATTGATAGTAAATTAAAATAACCGTTATATTCCAAGTATTAACATATGAGTGATACTTTTTATCACGTGACTCATAGTTATGCCTATTTTTACCGACTTCCCAAAAAAGGTGGAGTTACTGAAGTCGAATGTTATGGTTTTTAACTGACTTCAAAAGTTTCCTCATAACTTTTTTTTTTGTGCGCCGATTTTGATGTTTTTTTTTTATTTGAAAGCTGGTGCTTTTCATGTTGGGACCACATTGTTTAAATTTAGTCAAGATTTGATCACTAGTTTTTATGTTCTTGTCAATAATGCGTGTTTAATACGTTGAATATCTGATCAAAGTTTCGAAGATAAAGCGGGAAAGTCGGTTTTTCTAGCTTTGCTTGCGTTTAATTATATATCCTATGCTTTAAATAACCTAAATTGTGCAATGTTTCATGTCTAAAAGTATAACCTGAGGTATCTTTTGGACAGGCTTGCTAGATCTCAGGCCGTCACTAAATTCATATATTTTACACAGTGGTAAAAAAAAACAGTTACAGCTATAAGTATATAGAGACAATTGGGTCCCGAAAGGGAATATCCCTCACGTTGTACTACAGATAAAAGTATTTCTGGGTATTTCTCGTGCGCTCTGTTTTTAATTTTGCTTACAAAGTTATTAAGGGATAACAAATTTCCTCTGTACATGAATATTATATTGTTGAGGTACTTTAGCCGGGTCGTAGGTCGGGGGTTACCATATACGAGTTGTAGCAGAAAGTCGCGTACAGTCCTCATTAGTGACAAATCCGAAAGTTTGTCCATCCTGTAGTCCCTTTCAGCTGTAAGGACTGCACAATAATGCAAAATAATTTTAAATGTTTATGTTCTAGGTTTACGCATTTTCTGCTTTTATGGATTTATTACCATCATCGTGGATTCACGCAAACGCAACAGTGTGTAGTTTACATCATGTTTGCACTCTGAAAGTGTAAAAATTACTTTTTCATAATTACGAAATTCAACGTAATTTAACCTATCTTTACTCACTGAATTAGACATTTATTTTAAAGTTGATATTTGGTTTTAGATAGCTTACGGAAAGAGACGAAAATCCTTTCTCAGAAAGTATTTTCGTCTAGCTGTCTATAATAATACAGACGAATCCAGAGCGGGTCAGTCAGCTCATATAATGAAATAATTGAAAATTATTTTCTCTATTCTTATTTGTTTTAGCCGATGTTAATTTGTTTCCTGATATTCATTTGTTATTCCCAATTTTCATTTATTTTCCTCCATTTATGATAATCCTTAATTAAGAGGCATAATGGTAAAAGTAGTAGGTACTAGTAAAATATAAACATGTAGGTACTATTTGTACCATAAATGGTACGTGTCACAACAACACATTTACACATACACATTTTTGTATGTACCAAATTTGAATATTTCCAATATTCCATATAATTGGAAATCACAATTGTAAAACTGAAACATCGAAAAAATCTTTTGTATTTTATCTACCACATAGTTTAAAATAATGCAAAAACAGATAAAGAATCCTACCGCACAACATTTTTGTAGATAGTAGAGGAGATACAATTTGTTATACACATTTTTAACATTTGTAAGGCACTCAAACGTCAACGTTACACGTTTAATTTTATTTTGAAGGAAAACACGCTTCGCCTATTAAACGCGTGGCAAAGCTGTTAAATACTTTGAGTCGGTTAAACATGTCACTTTAAACATGTCCTACAACTTTGCCCGCGAAAGTAGGCTATGTGTTAATCCATAACTATGTACATTTTAATTTTAATCCAAATCCGTACAGTCTTTACAGCGCTTGAAAAAAAATAAACAAACTTTCGGATTTATAATAGTATCTAGTGTGATTACAATTGTAAATAGAATACTGACACCATGTTTAATGTAATAACTGTAATGTATTGTTCTACCACATATATACAATTTTTAATATGTCTACAATGAATATGATTTTATTATTTATTTATTTGTTACTAGCCGTGTCCGCGGCTTTGCCTGCTATTATCAAGTTAAAGTAGCCTATGTGTTAATCCTAGGTAAGGCTATGTACATTCCAAATTTCATTAAAATCCGTTCAGCCGTTAAAGCGTGAATAGGGAACAAATATATTTACACTCAAACTTTCGGATTTATAATATTAGTAGGACTTGATGACCCGGCGAACTTCATACCGCCAATAAAGGTTGTCTGAACGTATATCTATATCTACGTCTACTCCTTGGCATTATACAAAAGTTTCGGCGTACTTCACATATATCTCGTATCTCACATTTGTATGTGGTCAAATGTTTATAGTGCGTTCAGAAAGGAATTTAGTGTCTAATCTTTGACAGATACGAACAGTTTGAATGGGAAAATGAAATAGTTGTTTTTACTACTTTCCTTGGAATTGTCTCACCTTTTAAACATCCCTTGGACTTCTACAAATATTTCAAAACCAAAATTAGGCATTTGGCTCACAAAAACTTCTTCGTTTTTTTATGACTTCAAAAAATCATAAAGAGATCATAGTGATTACTTCAAAGGGTTTTATTTACTTAATTATTTAGAGTTTCATTAGACATGCCAAGAAAGGTTTGATTATTCGATAATGATTAATGGACTTGTCGTTATGTTAGTGAAATTTGCAGTGTTGTTTATTTTATATCAAATTATAGATCTACTTATGATGACAATAATAAGTGCATTACATCTCATATTCAATATTTTTGAACTGCCCGTTGGCTAAGTTGGGTGAGCGTTCGCCTTCTAAGCAGGGTATCGGGTTCAATTCCCGGCGGGAACACCAGTTTTCTCCTTAAGGAAAATTTGCGTTTCTGGTTCTGGTTGTGATTGTGTGTGTGATGTGAATGTTTCCGGCACTCACGACACAAGTCATTGAACTTAGTGTGGGGCTGTGAGTGTGAACGCGTTTATGTTTATGTTTAATATTATCGTACCGGCTGGCGTACTCGATAACGCGTCTGTCTTCTAAGCAGTAGTTACCGGGCTCGATTCTCCGTAGGAACAGAAGTTTTCCCCTTAAGTTAAATTTGTATTTCTGTGACTATGTGTGTGATGTCAATGTTCAGCACCCACGATAAACGAACGACGTAGTCTTTCAAGTTGATGTGGCGCTGTGAATGTGAAAGCGTTTATATTTATTTTAAATCAAACTAACACTTACAAAGGTCTACTTATGACGAGAAACATAGACATATTATATTAATTTGCCAGAGCGACTACTAACATTGCTTTCCGATTAGTTAATTATGAAGTACCCGCGACCACCGCGGACGCTCGGTGAGGCCCGTACATATACGATTTATTAATGCTGACTGTACCCATTCGCGCCTGACTCGCAGCCGTAGCGGCTTCCTAAGCCAGGATTACCAAAGCTTTGTAAGGTTGTTTCATCACTCTTTGAGTCTACCTAACCCGAAAAAAGGTTACGTTGAATCTCGTTTCACTTTTTACCATTTCCTTGCATTAAATCCGTTATTCATACTATAAGTGTTATCATGAATGGTACCTAAATTTACCCCCGCAAGGAACCTTAATAAAATAAAAATTGGTTCCGTGTAAAGAGGACCGCGGGTGTACGAAGCCCTCCATTGAAGTGGCTTCACACAATGAGGCGGTCACAAAGAGCCTATTCATAGATTTGGGCTTACAACACCGCTTCGGGGTGGAAATGTTACCCAAGAGCACAGTAAATTAGTACGAGTACCTATATAATCTCGCTAAATATTTACGGCCCGTTTGTCGTTGCGGGTGCATGCTTCCGAGATACATATGTCGCCTAATGGGTAGAGTAAAAACCTCGATCTTTGGGTAAAACGGCCATGCGATTGGATGCCTAGGCTGTAAACATCGCCTCGCAGCTAATTAAAATTGACATTCATAAACCGTTGTTTATTTCTTGATATGATTAGTATACTTAATTCGCAAGTCGCACAGCCCATTATACTAGCCGCATTTAGGAAAGTGAAGTGTTTGTAAGCAAATTTACGCATAACTTTATTTACATTATAGAATAATTTCTTTTCAACAGCAATTAGAGTAGGTATATAGAATTTTTGAGTATCGTGTGAAGCCGCTGATGCTGCGCTTAGTCACTGTCTTTGTTGTCCATGAATCAATCCTCTACTCCTACATCTGAATCCACTCACTAACTCCATGAATGTTATACAGTGGAGCTTTTATTTCAATAGTACTAAGCAGTTTCGTACAAAGCTCTTTTGAGAGCCTTACATACATAGAAGTGTGGAAAATGCTTTCTCTTCATTAACAGTTAACTATCACAATCAAACAAAAAAGGCAAATTGCGCTTGTTGAAATCTCGTGTCTGGTAGCAGAAGTCTGCTTTGTCGAGACTAAGTATCAGTCAAGTAGTCTTGACAAAGAATTATAATTATTACTACGCAAGGAAAGTACCTAGACATTACCTTTACGTGGTTCCTATTAATTATCGATTGAGGCTCCGGTAACTAAAAATGAGGATTCCCAAGCACGGTTTAAGTGCATCAGGCAGGCGTCATAAAAAAATCTTATTTAAAACATCAGTTCACGAGACTATGAGTAAATAGTACATATACGGCAATAGTATACGGAAGGAACGATATCATTTATGAAATAAAGACATGTTTTACTGGGTAAAGCGACACAGAAACCCTAATAATGTTGTGAACATGCTATTAAAACAAATAAACTAATTCAAATTCAACTCGGGATAAGTGCATGCGGCTTTATGATTTTTTCGGATCTCTGGAAATCCAGTCCGCAATGCTAAAGGCAATTTGAATTCAACGCGTGACAGTGCATACCACCCAATATTTTTAAAATGCAGCTCGTGAACATGAATCGGACATACGTACAAATTTTCCAGTTAGAAAATGAATAGAAAAATATACACTCCATCAAGATTGAGTGTTGATTTTCCAATGTGTGATTTTTTTTTAAATGCGTTATTTTTTTCAATCGCCTTATATTCAACTGTATCTACACTAATGTATAAACAAATCTTTGAAATCGATTATAACTTGTCTATTTTACTATTTTCTACTTCTAAAATAATCGTGTCGATTTGAAACTTTGTTAGTGTATTTAATTTGAATGACAGAATCATAATTTGGTACCATTGATCTGATCTGGAACTCAAATGACGATGATAAAAAGTAGACGAAATCCGTTATTGTTCACAATGAAAAGCGTCGATAACGTCAAAGCGTAACCACAGGCCCAAAAAATAAATTCATATTTTATTGATTTGTTGCTATTATTTCTTAAAATAAACGTAATATCGATATCACACATTAATTTATCTCACCACTAGCTGTGATACCACATCTGTAATAATTTTAATATAATACTTAATATATGTGACAAATAACCCGTAATTTGATAACTTCTAAAACAACTCTTTTCGTGTAGTTTAATTTCGAATTGTTTGTAATATTATGGCATTTAATTATGTGCATTTATGTTTTAAGTCGTAAAAATATTATCTAAGACGAATAAAAACTGCACAATAAGTGTATGTTTTTTTTAAACTGGTAGATAAAAGCAGAAAGCAATTCAAAGATATATTAATTGAATCCCAAATGTATTGCGCAAGTATAAGGTTCAATTTTAATCTGTTACAAAATGGCGTTTATCGCGTAACTTATATTAAGTATGACGAATGGCTCCCTTACATTTCAGAGGTGCTGAACAACTACTTATGTATAAGACGCTTCGTTTGCATGTGTGCCACTGGCCACAACGGCTTTCATACAAAACTTTCTTAGAGCAGCCATTCTAATTGTATGTACATTTAAAAAATCCCCTTTATGTGGCTATATTGAACTTGGGCTCATTTGTTTTGTATTTACAAGTTCAATACGTAATACCTGGTCACGAGTGTTTGGTTAAGCAGCCGTGAAGTAGATATTACCTAAGTAGAATGTTAGAAAACTTTACCGTGGCTTGGTTGTAGAATACTATAATATTTCTATCCTAATAATAAAGAATACGAAAGAATTATATACAATGCGAAAGTTATAATGCTATATGTTATTGTCTACATTTATGTTACCTCTCTCGGTGACGCCTCAACGGCAAATAAACAGTAAATAATCAAAACAACACATAACACTACATTTATTGATCTCATTACTTTAAGTTCAGAGAAGTACATGTATTATTACTTAGAATGTACCTACCTAAAAGCGATTTTAAAAAATACTTTATATAATAATAAACGAAAAGTTCGCCAGATAAACTTGCACAATTTCAGAAATATAAAAGGTTTTTCCGTCCAAATAACGCCTGTAAACCAGAGAATGAAACGTGCGGTGACAGATGAGGCAATTTGTCCAGCATGATCGACAGCTGATCTCAAATCTCTCGGTGTGCGCCTGCCTACAACGCGACTACAAAAACATTATCGGAAAACCATTTAGCACCAATATTTATTAACTTAAACGCAAAGGCTGTGTAAGCCGTGACGTGCATAGAAACTTACTTTTTTGGTAGTAACAAAGAAGACAAACTACGTTTGCTTGATGGTAGACGTGACCTTTGCTTATTTCCCTATTATATCTGCAGATTCATTTAGGACTTATATTTTTAGAATTCATTTAGGAACTAAATACGAGTTGCAATGTTATACGTTGCTCTTCCTGACAATAAAAAAGTTATCTCATAATAAATACGTCCAGTGGAGTATACTGGTAAATCATCGTTTAGCTGCAACTAGCCCTGCTGTACTACTACTACTGTTCGGCAAAGGGGTAATACTGGCCAAACATTCTTGCAAATCCTACTACTTACTATGTTTGTTGACCTAATTTAATCCGCTCTAGGGCCTTGAATTAGTACTCTCTGTACTTATAACGGCTGAGTAATATTTATTATCATTATAACTAGTCGTTCGCGCCGAACTGAGATCTCGCGCATACATTTTGCCTCATAGAGAAAAACTTTTGAGGATACTTGCTTATAACTATTTTTATGTATAAAAAATTAATTGATTTCTGTATGTGTTGTTCAAGTACAGAATATAACGGATATCATACGTAAGTTTCAACGTTCAGTGTGAAGCCGTTTTTGAGATATATCCTGGGACAAAATAGGTCTAACAGTGACTTGGCGGCCTACCAAATCGTTATTTTCCAACATAGATTTTTTTTTAAACCGGTTTCGTTTTCTACTTTTCAAGCCCTTTTCAACGATATCCTACATGAGTAGATAAAAAAATAAAAATATTTTGCTCTTCACTTACATGATGCCCCCTTAATATTTTCATTTATACCATTTCAAATTTCATTTCTGGCTTTTGACCGAAATTTTACATATTCTATGAGAATTTGAAGTCATTCGCTTATATGGTTTAGAAGCTAGATGCTTACGTCCGTCCGTCCGTCAGTCAGAGGACTGATGGATGGACGGACGGACGGACGGAAGTGCTGAACGACCCAAGTCAACTTAGAGGTCTCGCTTCGTTCGATCAATTAAGTCAGCCAATAAGCGCTGCGCTCAATGGATTCATCTTTATTTGTGTTCGAAAAATATTTTCAAATAGTGCCCACTGAGAAAACTGAATGTTATTTAATTCATATCACATAAACGAGGCAGTATGTTTCTTGTGATTATGAAAAAAGATCTTTAAACCTATTTTTACTATAAAATTTAATCATTTGACATGCATGTGAGTGGACGCGATCGATCTGGTAATTCTATCAAGTTCGTTTTGGTTTAGAGTTTGTATAAATAAGCAAAGTACGAATGATAACCATTATTGCAAGGACTTGTCATAATTAAACATTATGTATCCAACAATCCAGCAAAAATTAATGAAATAAGTAATTTTATTAAATACTGGTGTTTGAGTATTTCTAGAACTATGTACCTTAATATATTTTCATTAAGGGAAAAAAGAAATACAGGTTTCACGGAAACTAAATTCTCTCAAATGTTTGAGATTAATGACCTTTTCAACCATAACCAAATCGTATAATTTAGCGAAAATAGCAGCAAACAATGTAATAACGGATTTATAGATTGACCGCTTCTTTAAATAGTTTCGTCATTTTAGGTGAGATAAAGAGATCCGCAAGACTTCTGTCGTGACTCATTCAATACGTATTTTGTGACTCGGGTATCGCGTAACTCTGTCGAAAATCAAAGAAATATTTGTTTGAAGTAAGCTTCGAGTATTTATGTTAAAACTGTTTCTATGGATAGTGTATCATATTATTATAACGAATACGTTAAGTGATTCCAATTTTTGTCTGCGCTTTCAAGATTATCCAATGTTTGAGTTGGTCTTTTTAAGGGTACGGTAATGATTTTTTAGTCGTTCGCGCCGAACTGAGATCTCGCGCCTACATTTTGCCTCATAGGGAAAAACTTTTGAGGTTACTTGCTTATAACTTCTTTTTTATATAATAATTGTTTAATTTCTGTAATTGTTGTTCAAGTACATGCTATAACAGATATTATACGTAAGTTTCAACGTTCAGTGTGAAGTCGTTTTTGAGATAGATCCCGGGACAGAACAGGTCTACAAACAGTAACTTTGGTGGCAAACCAAATCCTTATTTTCCAACATAGATTTTTTAAAGTCGGTTTCGAACTCTACTTGTCAAGCCTTTTTTAAAGATACCCCACATGGGTAGATAAAAAATAAAAACATATTTTGCACTCCACTTACATGTATGGGAACACCCTTAAAACTATCATTTTAAATGACATTTCTGGTTTTTGGGCCGTAGTTTTACATAAAGTGCTAAACGACCCAAGTGAACTTAGAAATCTCGCTTCGCTCTATAAATTGTTACGTTTTTTTGCCCGCAAGGACCAAGTAATTAACGCTATTTGTTTTGTAGGAGTGGTAAATTTAAAAACAAATTTGCAATTCTTTTAAAATGTCTGTGTTTATGGTTTTTATTTTCTTGAGTTTTTATTGCTCTGTCTAGAAACTTAAAGACTCCGAAACTCACAAACATTCTCGTTTGGCATCTAGTATATACCTATACATAGTACACGAATACACGTATATACTAGCACAGCAACAAAGCATCAATTATGCCTACTAGTTATATATTATTTAATGAGCCAAGTGTTTCATCGGTATATATATTATACATTCGTATTAATTGATTCATTCATTGTTCTATTTCTTCTGAGATATTTATTTTCGGAGATAGATAAGATTAGTCTTTGTAATTTTTGAATTTCTTTGCGCGGTAAACACAAAGCAGTATGCTCTATTTTCATGTAATCTGGAGCTCTTTGAAGTCCTGAATATCTGCGCATGACAGGCGCAAGCTCGTGCGAAGGGCTGAAAAGTGAAAAATCTCTCACGTACGTGTGCCCCCACGTAAATTCTTACGCAACTTTCTAATGTACGCACGAAAATAGACGAATTGTCACAAAAGATAAAGGTTCCTCGCAAAAACAACAAAACAAAGTTATACTTGCGAAGTGCGCCACGGGTAAAGTACGGTGTAAGTTTTTCACTATCGTTGATAGTGGTCGGAAAAATACCAGTCGGTTCCGCGGTAGTTTTTCACTTAGCCGCGCTTTTCTGTGAACTTTTATATTAGACGACGAGAAAAGTTTGGGCTAGCCCCTTGTTGTGCCTCATTCGATTTAGTGAGACAAATCTTAACTCAGAATTTGATTGAGTTTCGTCAAAGGCTTGCTTATCCAGTAAAAAAGTTATTGCTTTCTAACAAAAATATAAATTCTTCTTCTACTTATATATTATTGGAATTTTGTAAACCTTTGTATAAAAATGCGTTTACAAAATAATCTTAAATCTGATTACAAACACTGCTCCGGCTTTCTATTCATGTATATAAATAAAATGAAGTAAATGTTTTGCTATGTACTCCATTACTCCTATGTGAAATATCTTTACTATCTTTGATTATTGTATATCACGTGTGTCACTGGTATTTTTAGCACTTTCATTTGATACCACCTCGATGGTATTCTTCTCCTACACTACTTCACTATAGGGGAGTACTTACCCATTGTGTGATAACCGTCACATTTTTTTTAATTTTCACCTGTGGTATTCTCAGCATGGAGATAAATTTAACGACCCTTTATAAGTAAAAAAAAAAACTTTTTTTTATCATTTGCTAACAATGTGTAAGTTTTTTTGGATATATAATGAATTTGAATTAAACGAAGTTCTTTTTAGAAATCTATGGGGGAAGCTAATATGTAGCAGTGGACTTCTTGCGGTTTAGACGACGATACGTTATAATCTTGTTAGCATTTTACTTATTTGAACTATATAGAACAGAGAATGAATAATCAATTCTGTATTACAAAGTATGTATACAACATCGCTAAAACTCTATAAAATTCAAATAAACAAACTAACATACATATGATGCGAAAATTATAACCGCACTTTATCTATATAAATAAAAAAAAACTATTTTCTCACCTTTTAAACCTTCCTGGGACTTCTGCAAATATCTCAAAACCAAAAATAGGCAAATCGATTCAGCCGTTCTCAAGTTTTTGTGAGACTAACATACGTCAATTCGTTTTTATATATATTCAAATATTAGAAGTAATCGCTGCGTACTCATTGTTTAACTATTATGCTGGTTCAATGTTGAGCTGGCCTGGAACCCGAGAAGAAAGATGAACATGTGAACTAACCGTTAAAACTTTGTAAGTACCCTCGAGTTACGGATCATTTAACTCGTCTGATAAAGTAATTGTTCGAGCGAAGCGAGGTCTCCGAGTTTATTTTAGTGATTCGGAACTTTGTCCGTCCGTCAACTCGTTCGTCAATCAGAGGCTTACTACAATATACTCGTTCTCGTTATGTAAGGCCCAAAGACGAAAATGTGTAATACAATATATTATAGACATAATTAAAAAAAAATCGTCTGACTTCACAAAACACAAAAGTCAATAGGTATACAAGTGGAAACTTTCATGCTTCGATGAAAATTTTTTTATAGTTATTATGATTGAAAAAACTTAATAATTAATAGATTTTGATGTTTTTCAAATGTGACTAATCTGAAAGTAGGTATATGCCATATACTATTTAGTTATAAATAATTTTCGTAAACGGCTTACAAATGACAGAGTTATGAGGTAACAAACAGAAATAAAAACTAATTGAAAACCTTCTTTTTTTGAAGTCGGTGAATTAAATTGACCATTTTATTTTGGAAAACTATAGTTACTATAGAGGAGGACTAAGCAAGCAGAGAAAGACCTAGTTTCATGACTAATTAACGATCTGATATGTCAAGTAGGTCTAAGTTATAAAAGTATTTTGTCCCCAGGTTAAAAACAGCTTTACGTCATTATAACGTTAATTATTTCTGACAACTATGTATATCTTGGTATTCTTTGTAATATAAATATGTAGTTGTGATCAAAATTGTAAGTAGCAAGACAAGTGCACGTTATATAAGCAAACAATGTAGAAATTAATGTTTAATTGTAGAAATTAATTTTTTTATTTGTGACAGGCTAGTGTTTGACCACTATCTCACCTGATGGTAAGTGACGATGTGATCGAAGCTGGTACACACACTAGACCTGGAATACGAAAACACGAAGTTAAAGTTAAATCTTGTTTATTAAGTAAGAAGGAAAGGACTTTCTGGCCATTCTATATGGCTTATATGGGTTATGTAACGGTCCTTATAAATGAAATATATCATTTTGTAGAGCTATAGAGGTGCGGGTAGTGGATAATCGAGAGTCCCCTCAGTGCGCAACACTGACAATCGTTCTGGTCAGCCATCCGTGAACCATTCACCCCTATACATGTTGTCTCACCCTATCTATATTCAACCGACCCATGTGTTTCAGAGACACATACACTTTATTGTATTGAAAAAAACTCATTGATGCGGATAATCTTTTACATTTTTCCATAAGCCGACATAATATTGTTATAACGGACAAACTTAGGTGGTAGGTTTACTAAGATATTTTACATACATATAAAAGTTATGGTACCAATAGTAATAATAATATGTAAACCATGCAGTGTTGTGATCCCTAGGGTCCTCACTAAGCTAGTCTGTGTCGCGATCTCCTAGTCTCTTCAATTTGTCTATGTTAAATATGTTGACGAATTTGTATAGATTGGACAACTGTCATTTGTTAGTCTGCTAGTGTCATGATTGAGTGTTAGTCTGCAAGTGTCGTGATTGAGTGTAAGTCTGCAAGTGTCGTGATTGAGTGATAGTCTGTATGTGTCGTGATTGTGTGAGTGCTTTGTAATACAATGATTGCTTCATATTTGTGGCTACAGGTTTGTGACTTCTCAGTTTTATAGAATGTCTGTTATCTTATTGCTAGAATTGCTTTGGTAAGTATTTTTGTGTCTTCCATATGTTGCTTCAGAATATACAAATGGGTATGAATTCATTCATGGGCCTGGATCATCACCTTGTACTCAATAGGTTTAATAGTCTTTCTGTAGCGCTGTAAACAGATATTCCCTGTAGTTATCTCATGCCTACGTCTCGAAAACTAAGCTTTGAGTTTCCGAGATGAAGTTGGCCCCCATTGTTATTTCGGCACTTTTATAAGTTTTTCGATAGCCTCAATTATTTCTGTAGAAGCCAACTTTTCGTTATTTGTTTACACTTCCATCGTGTGGCACCTATAACACCCAGCGATCTATCTAGTGTTTGGTATAATTGTGCGCCTTTGTATCAATAAGGGCATTTATTTGGTTGGTTCAGTTTAGCTCAGATGTAAAGGTATTTTGAGCTATCAACCTGTCCAATATGTGTGCAAGCTGTTCGTCCCTGCTGCTCACATTGGTGCAATTTAAGTTCTATTGCGTCGCATCCAGGAACAGAACAGATGCTGTCTTCAGTTCACCTAGTATTTAACATACTTACTTCATGTGAGTCTGTTGGAGAAAAGAAGAACGAATTTGCCGGCGTTGTTGCATTTAAAGCAGATTTGATTAACAAAATCATATTCGATTAAATTTTGGCGACTTTGGATAATATCCGCCAATTTTTTCGCAACAGATGAAAAAAGTTTTTTGCGTAGTTAGCGGACTTTATTTCAGATGGTTTGGATTTTAATAGGTCTGAAGATTCTTTTATTGTAGGTTTGAAGTTGCAGATATTTTTAATAGATTTCCATAATTGCTTACAGTTACTATTAGATGTCAATAAATTTGCGTTCATAACGAGAATTGAGTTCTCTTAAGAGATTGTCACCGTGATTTCTATAACTTACTTTTCTTGTAGCGGCAAATTATTTTTGTTTGATTTGGTCTCTAGATGCAACGCATCACGTTTCTTGACACAATTAAGCAAATTGTTTATTTTTTTATGCCTGATAGGCAAGTATTGACCACAATCTCACCTGATGGAAAGTGATGATCCGGCCGAAGATGTAGCATCCACGGCTTACACAAAACTTGTGCACTACGCAGCTTGATCTGTTTAGTGTTCATTTTAAGAAGTTCCGTGACTTTTCTAATCACATACTCTGTGGCATCTGTAGCATTGTTGAGTACATATGATGGGGTCCAATCAGTGTACAAAAGATCAGAAACAACCGAGTAATAGTCAGTTTTTTGAACAATTTTAGGCGTTTGGTGCTTTTGAAAATTATTATAATCTCCAATCTGAACCGTGTCGTGAACTGTGATGTCACCATTGACTCTTTTGACAAAAACACAACCATTAGTTCTTTCTACAATGAAACTGCATCGCACGCATCCTGGGCGTTACGTTTTAGTTATGCTATGTCTGTTCTTTGACTTCTTTCGTATTAAACAAACATAAACGCTTTCACACTAACAGCCCCACACTAAGACTCAATGAGCGTCAAGGATGTACTGTAGATACTAAATAGAATGGTCGTATAATACTTATGTTCTCACTATGCTGCAATAACGTCATCAACAAGCTGAAGACAGGCTGAAAATAAACGAGTTCTAGCAGAGTTCCATTAAACCTGCATTACACTCTAATAATGACACGTACGCTCCTGTACTTAAACCTGTTACGGCGATAACACGCAGTCTTCGACTTCATGAACGGCGTATATGAGTAACGACATTGCAACGCTAAGATTGGTTTGTCGATACAGATAACTAAATTGACATGGGATATTGTTCCATATATATTATGTTGCTTTAAGCTGGTACTCACTGGTAGCATTTCGTACGAACGGACGGCGTGGGGGAACCGTGTGCGGGCATTGCCGCACGGGCGGCAACTGCGTCCAAAATACTAGAAAAAATTCTTAGAACTGAATGAACTAAGAGTTTACAGTAACATCATAAATAACCCTGTATACCTATATAATTATTAACTTTCTTAAAATATGTTTATTTGTAATAGGGACTTTATTTGTACAGTATTATTTGGCAAAAGCAATAATGAGACTTATAGGAATGACACAAGAAATCACTATAAGGTTTTTGAAAAGCTTTTTTACGAAATTTTTATTGCGGAAGTGGTTACGGAATCTCAATAGATTTAAAAGACTTAAAAAAGGGGGTATTTTTATTTTTGATGGATTAGCGATGGATGACTATTACACCTTCAAGTGCGTTATGTCTATTATGATGATGAGGAGATGTCTCAAGGATATCTCAATTTTATATGTTCTAATCGAGTAAATGTTGCTTCTTTTTACTTATTTTGTATATCTTCTTACGTAAACTGGTTTAGATAATGTATTGTGTCAGCAACTTTATTGAAATACTTAAACAAATAATAGATCAACTAAAATTAGGTCTAATTGATATTGTTTTATACTCGAATAAAATTTGCTTTTTTAATAGTGAGAGTGAGCAAGTTCCAATATTAAGATATTTGGCTATGATATCCTGAGTAGATCACATACGTGATCACATTATCAATGTGATCACATTGTATCTTTAATAAACATATACATTATCAGTCATTTTTCATCTTCTAGTAAAGTTAACTAGTTGAATGTTGAATGACTTTAACTCGATAGATTTTGGCTTTTTCGTTGAATTAGCTTTAGCGGGTACTTCCCAACGGATCATAGTATCGGATTTTCACATTAACCGATCATAGCAGTTGTTCCCATCTGATCATAAGATCAGTTGCAACTAAAATAAATTATATATTGTTCTTCCCAACTGATCTTATGATCCGTTGGGACTTCAGTAAATTATATATTGTTGTTCTCAACCGATCATAGGATCTGTTGGTACTTAAATAGGTACGTATTTTACATTCTCAATGGATCATAGAAATATTATGGTTTGATTCACCTTGTACTTTGTGAACATTACATTATCTATTTTTAATGTGGATACATATATTTTCGATAGCTTAGGTAGGCTACGATAATTGTGGATTAAACTTTTCCTATTAAACTGCCACATAATAAATGTAACAAATAAATGCTAGGAACAGTATATTGTTTGAAAAATTACAAACATTAAATATCAAAAAGCTTTACAACGGAAATAATAATAACAGATACAGATTTTCGTAAATATTATTTTACCAGGTTTATAAAAATATATCTAAAATCAAACCTATATACTAAAATTACATACAAAATCAACAATAATATTTTTAAACTTACTGGTAAATCACAGAATAATCAGTCTTAAATTAAACACATGATGTATACTAATAAAAAATTTGCTATTTACATAAAATAAAATCAGTCTTAAAACAAGATATTCCACCTACTGTGATTTGTAGTTGGTCAAAATATAACCTTAGGGTAAGATCACTTTTTTTTTAAATATTATGTAGGTAACAATTTTACCAGCCATAGGTAATTTTATGTAATCTGTGAATCAACTTCAAGCAATATAATTAAACGCAAGCAAAGCTTAAAAAAAAACCAACTTCCCCGCTTTATCTTAGCAACTTTGATCAGATTAGATGTATTAAAACGCATTATTGAAGATATTTCAAGAACTTCTATTTCAAGATTGGTCAGATCTTGATCAAATTTAACTGGAACCAATGGGAAAACAACATCATTCAAACGAAAAAAAAACATTTCAAAATCGGTTCATGTGGAATAAAGTCATGAGGTAACACACAATAAAAAAAATAAAAATACATTCGACTTAAATGAAATCGGAGGAAAATATGTATAGCTTAACACTTTAAAAACAATAAAGATCGTAGACGCGAAGAATCGAGACAAAATAAGTCAAAAACAAAAACATAATTCTTATGATCCGATGAGAAGGTATAACAGATATTTATTTAAGTTCCAACAGATCCTATGATCGGTTGAGAACAAAAATATACAATTTACTGGAGTCCCAACGGATCTTATGATCAGTTGGGAAGAATAAAATATAATTTATTTTACTTGCAACTGATCTTATGATCAGCTGGGAACAACTTTTATGATCGGTTAATGTGAAAATCCGATACTATGATCCGTTGGGAAGTACCCGCTTTAGCCTTATGCCGTAAATAAGAAAACATAGTTTATTATCCGTTATTTAGACAAAATATTCATGTCTTACTTTACGAGAATCCTTAAAAAAGTATGTAGTTATGGTACGCGCAACATTGCGTCATTCGCCATATTTTTATTCCACTAAACGCGCCCCTGTTTGCTGCATTATACTATGTATTATGGCTTGTCGTGCTTGGACCAAAGCGCAGCCTACTCTTAATCTTAGGACTATAACGGATATAGCTAAAGGATAAAAACAGCACATAACTTCTGTGTCTTTACAACACACGATAGAAGTGACTTTAGTACTACAGAGACACATTTTAATTATTCATCACAGTGTTTACCCACCCCCACCAATGTTCGTGACACAATAAGGTTGCGCATCAGAATTTTAAAGCCATCCCATTAATAGATTCACTTCAAAAACAGAAACTCATTACTACTATTCCGTCTGTCTGTCTAAACTTTCAAACGACTTTATATTTTTATTCGTAATACTTATTAGCATTCCACAGGATAGGTGTTATTGTGGTGCATTAACAAACAAATTAAAATACAACAAAACCAAAAATCCATACAAAGCTATGTTTATTTACGAGTGAACTACAATTCCAACAGAGAGCAGTCTGAATTTATTCTTAAGATTATTTACTTAATCAAGTGTTTATTTATGTTATAATGATGATTGTATCAGCATTCCAAATTTAATTTCCTACTTTGTATAGTTAATGAATGTCTTTGTTTAGAACAATGTTTCCGTCAAGGTACAAGCTGAGAGGCTATTAGTAATATAAAAAACGGAGTTATCTGCTAAATATGGTTCTCGTGTAATATCGAATACATGTCGTAATACAGCCACCTGGCTACCTTTGTGTGGTCATAATTGTATTGCAACATCGTCTAACAGCACGTGCAAATTCCATTTAAATCCTGCAATTGTCTGATTCATTCATTTTCCACAATTCTTAAAAATACATTAGTATTTGGCGAAGTAAATTTATGTTAAGCCCCCAAAAAAAGTTGACTGGCTAAAAACTGGACTTACCCTCTTTACTCTACTGAGAGTAATTATGCAGAAATTCTGGCTTATCTGTCATACAAGCTTTGCCTAACGGTTTTTTCCAAGCCTTCAAATAATATAGGTAACTTCATGTGTGTCGTCTTTTAAACCACAAACCGACTTATTTGGCGGTATTTCCTAAACCCAACAACTTATTTTATAATTCGTTTTTAATGACACACAACGTACGCAGGAGATACCCACGAAATACAAAAAAGCTACAGGATAGCAAAATAAGCTATGTCATTAACTTGGATTACATATTTTCACTCGTTATTTTGAATTAAAACAAAATTATCGTAAAGTTTATCCTTTTCAACGAAAAATAATTTTCCTATAAAAGAAAAAAATATTACATATTTTTTTATTTTATAGGTTAATAAGGATACATTTTGTTGTATCAGTTAATCCCAAAAAATCTACTCAAGGATTTTTATTTAGTCTTAACACTTCACCAAAAGAGCGTTTTAGGTATTAGCTAACATTGTTAATAGCATTAGCACTTACTAACGTGTGAGGAAGTAGTCAATCGCTAGTCTATCTGACAGAAGACGAGGGTTAAAAAACGACTTCTACTCGACTCGACGCTCACTTATTTTTATGTACGAGTCCTAAGAAGAAATAGCCAAGTTCGAATACCCAAACAGGTTTCGAAACAAAAGGGTTAAATAATAGAAACTGAGTTCCGATGGGTTTATGTTAGTGTTTCAAGTAGGTAGATAAGATACAAAATTGGCTGGTACCTACTGCGAATAAATTATGAAGGTAATTTTGTGGTAGATATATTAACTGCAGGTGGATTGAAGATTGTGTAGGAGCTTGTGCTTGAGCTCACGAGTTACACATCTCAGATTAAATACTTCGTGATCCTCCTCGTGCCATGATTAACACATGATAGATTACTTACATCGCAGAATGAATAGAAGGCCAGATGACAAAGCAGCTAATGGGTTGATGCATATTTATTGCTACGCACAGCAGTAAAACTTTCAAATGAAAATCTCTTGAAATTAATACTCTTGAAAGTACAAATGAAGCATAGATTGTAAGCTGAAGTGTGTTGTGGCTAAAATTTGTATAAGGTTTTATTGACCAGCAGAATTTATTACTTACTCTAATAAAAACTATAATATTTTTTTTTTGTTTTCTACTGCTAACAATTGTTACACAAATGTAAACGAATAAACAGCTTTGCGTTAGATATTTCACAAATGTGGATGCCTTCATTTTATTAGTAATCGCAAAATGAATATAGAATATAATAATGATATTTAAATCTAATTAAATTTTTAAATACATGAAAGTAAATGCAATATATTGCGACTATTGCCACCAAACATTTTCTCATCTGTATCTTATGAGTAGTCTTACCAAGTATTAATTAATTATTAAATTTACAAAACCTAGGTTTTATACAATATTATTATTCATTAACTAATAATAACAATAATTCCAACTTTTTTAAATAAACAATACGCCTTTCCGGCGTTGGTTTGAAAAATCGCCCATTAGTCCATGCGACAAGGAAACAAGTACGTTAAAAAAATATAAACAAAATTATAAATATTTGAATATTAACCATATCCTACTTAATATTATAAACGCGAAGGTTTGTGTGTAAGTGTGTAAGTATGTTTGTTCACGCTTTAACGGCTGAACAGATTTATACGAAATTTGGAACTTTAGTTCTTTGCTGTACATAGTTTTAGTTTAGTTTTAGGAAATATAGGCAATTGGCCCGTAGTTAGTACAGGATATTGAAAAAAAAAAAAAATTTGGAATGTACATAGTTTATACCTAGGATTACACACACACAGCTACTTAAGCTACTTAACACACATAAGCTACTTTTTAACTTGATAATAGCAGGCAAAGCGGCGAGGCATGGTTAGTTGTTTATATTATTCTACCATATTCTTCACTGAAGTGACCTATCGGGGCTATCAAGCCCGGGGCAAGTTTCAAACCCGCGACAAATAGGTCTGGGGCCGCGTCAATAATGTTTTAAGTAGTTTTTGGGGTTTGTCATCAAATATGTGCAATGTTACTTGTTTCAATTTCAAGTTTATTATAAACTGTAAATTAATTTCATCCATATTGAAAAGTAAGGAATTTAGTCTGGAATTCTCAGATTTAAATCTGGTAATAAGCAGCCAAGCAGACTGACAAATTGTTAAAAAGCAACATTTCACGAGAAGGCGGCGTTAATTCTCATGGAGTGCCTAGAGATTCCTTATCGCACTATGATGTGATACGAAAGTGATCTTGACGTTCAAGATATATATCTCACATGAACATTACACACACCCTTACACTCACACATACACACGGCCCACCCACACATACTCACACACACAAACACACACACACACACATACATACAATCACACACCACAAACACACTAATAGTTACTTGTATAAGAACTAAATATTATTATTATAACTTAAAAAACTTAATTATGTATAATTATCATCTACTTATCTGAAACCTAAATATATTTTATGGTATGGATATGGAAGAGCGGGGTCTTCTGACACAGGTATTTTTATACTTAATAGAAGGTCCCAACCTACCTTAAGTTAAGCAAAACTTGGTTACAGAAATGCATCACTTTTCATTTTTCATTTTCATATCTACTTATCTGTTTAAAACAACACACACAAATAAAACGCCACGGAATCTAAATCACAAAAGTCAATGCTCTGTGTATGCGCTCGCTTCGTTGCAAAATTTCATTATCAAAGCGACATTGTTGGAATTGACAACACTAAGTAACTATTATTTAATCTGAGACACTACGCTATGAGTACAAATAGTGCTCGGCAAGGACTTTGAAATATCTCATGATCGCGTCTCGTATTTTAATGACGTGCCGATGTTGCATTGGAGTGGCATTACAATCACTTTATACTCATCTATCACGATCCACTACATGCAATGGTTATTTCTATGTTCGACATAGCGTAAGTCAAGATGTGAGTGTCTGAAATGTAATTATAAAATGTTCTTTCGTCCAGACCTTGTCCTGACAGTTAAATTAATACGTTCGCACTCACAGCCCCGCACTCAGTTCAAAGAATTTCATCGTGGGTGCCGGAAACATTTAAATATCACACACACACAATCACACCCAGAACCAGAAACAAAAACTTACCTTGGGGAGAAACCTTGTGTTTCCATCGGGAATCGAACCCTATACTAAATTACTAACACAACAACAAAAATAACCAGCCAAATCGGTCGAGTCGTTCTCATTAATAAATAAATTAATAATATTACTAGTTATTATTTTAATAAACTTCAAAATGGTGGCTGTAGTACTCTTTAAAAAAGAGATAAAAAATTAAATTAAAACTATCATTATAATCATATGAAAGAGTTACAAAATACCATTTCAAAAAAATATAACATACGTAGTATTAAGTATTTTTATTCGTTTTAAACTTTAAGAAGTAGTAATAATATCGAATCTACTAACGGATTTTAGAGTTTGAACTTTGGTTTTGTTGACGTATAATATACCCAAATAATCTAAATCGTATGTAGTATTTCATTGGGATGGCGTAGAAAAAGTTAATTGAAATATAATAAAACTGCATTTTCTCTCTTTTTTAAGTATAGTATCGGTCACACTTGCACACGCATTGCTTTTCATCAAGTGAGATTTTATACCATTAAAACCATATTTGAACATGCACAAAGTTATGCAATATTGAATAGGGTCCTATCCCATTGGTTTATTATTGTGCGTCCTTCATTTTTTACATTAACTGTAGTGTATTTTTTTTATATTCGTTACATTAACTCTAGTCTATATATAGGATCGGGTCTTTTACACAAACTAATTTATGCGTGTTTGAACTACTTTGAACCACGCAATCAAAGTTTGTCTTGTGTTATCGATGTTGATATTAAACAAGTAAATAACTTGTTAACTTAATTGTAGCTTGCGAACATAACATATGGTGCTTAAAATGTTTTGGTCTTAAACACACTGAAAACAGTTATGCCGTCCAATTTTTCATGAAATATTAAGTTAACTTTACTTTCCAATTATTTTATGAACATGTACAAATTTATTTGCTGGATTAAGTGGTAACCGAATGTGATAGAGCTGCAACAGGTAATATAATATAATTAAAATAAAAAAAAAACGGTTTAAACCAAAACAAATCGTATGAGACCGTTTATGACTACAGTAAATTTTGTTCGATTATTTTCAAATTAATTTTAAAATATTTAATTATTCTACTCTGTTAAGTCTTAGGTGTCTAAGTGTGAACTGGTGTAAGCATGCATATTTAGAGGCGCGGCGCGGCAATGCCATTATTTGTGGGACAATGTAGCTTATACAACTATTATTTATAGATTGTATAGAATATACCCATCTTAATTTTTACGGAAAATATACAATTACCAATTCCTCAAAACTTCTCATTCCAAAATCGTTTAATAATTTCATTATTCTTGCTAGGGCATGAACTAAATTTCCTTGACCGTTCCAAGCCATAGTAAATCCGCTGTATTTGAATACATAATTTATGCAAGATTTAAATGCACTACATTTAGATCGGAAATTGGAAGTCAGGTTGCATAGGAAGTTTAAAATAGCTTATAGGAACGTAGAAGATAGCTTTTTTAAAATGAGTCGTATTTTTAAAACTAAAACCATCAGTTGGTATGTGATGAAGTATTAGCACGTTAGATCTAGGACGGAAACTGGCACTGAAGGATACACTTTGGAGAACCGATTGGTATTTGCTTATGCCGGGGGAGAAATGAGCATTATTTACATAACCTTACTTATATGTAATATATATATTTAAGTAAAAAATATATTAAAGTCAATTATTTATCATGTCATACTTTGTGCGCGTAAGATTGAAAGAAAAGAAAAGTTACCAAAGTCTTGATTTGGAAGGCCGCTAAAGAAGTAAGTAGCTTGTATTATTGTATCAAGAAGACCATTCCAAATAGTAAATTACTTCTTCAGAAAATGTTCTCGTTTTATTAACAGTAACCTAATGTCAACGGATAGCTATCAAACTGTTTGTAAAAGCTGCTGATAGAGTTCGAGAGGGGTCTTACAGCGTGTGGCGGAAAGTGGATCATTCCGCTTGAATAGGAGTTAATCCGGCTTCATATTTTCTACTGCAAGCGAAACCTATGAAGAATCAATACTACACGTAGTATATTTTTTTTGGTTCAGCTATTTTTTACATTAAACCAGTGTCAAGTGATGAATATTTGTAAAGTATCTTTAAATATAGTCCTAGTCACAAGTTTAGTCATAGTGAAATCTTGCCCTGTAAAGTGGTAGAGACTTTGCTAGAACTTCTATTAGAATTATGGAGCGAAAGCATGTTTTTCAACTGTGTGTGATTTGCTTGCACTCATGCACATTTACGATCTATTAATAGTTAAAAATCCACCATTACAACACATTAAAAACTCGAAGTGTCAGGAAAATAAAACAAAATTGATTACGCTATTATTTCACTTCCGAGGCAAATCTCATATGTAGTAATAGTAAGTATTCTTTGCTCGTAGAAAGACATGCCTTTATATAAGCTATTTAATATCTTGCAAATCGAAACATTGCCATGCATGTTTCAACCATCAACAAGACTAATTAACTAACACTTTCCTTCCTTCAGTTGAAAACTTCAAACTCATTGCCTGCGTTTTCGTTCCCTCTCAATAAGACGCTCAATACATAAAGCAAAGATGTAATAAACAAGGCAGTAGATAGTATAAACTTGTAAGTTGCAAACCCGGCATGCTTATCAAATAATAAGTGTATGGCTTTGGTACCAGGCATCAACGGCTGAATGGATTTGGGTGTATAATTTGGAATGTGAATAGTCTAGATCTCGATTAACGCCGCGAGGCAAAATAAGTTTAACATACTTATTATTTAAGTGTAAATCATTATTAGATTCTAATATTTGAAACGCAAGCAAAACTTATACTAATTAAACGTAAGCAAAGCTTAAAAAACCGACTTCATAGCTTATATAGCGGTTTTGGCTTGACAAATTTCGAATTTTTTTTTTATGGGACCACCTCTGAAGTATACTCTTCTAAACAAAAAAAAAACATCAAAATTGATTCATGATTGGCGGAGATAACGCGTTAAATACATACAAAAAAAACATACAGTCGAATTGAGAACCTTCTTTTTTGAAGTCGGTTGAAAATGAATGGGCCTTTTATGTTTTGTTACTTTATAGCTAGAACATCTTGGCATTATCATTCTAGTGAAGTGAAAACACGTGACTAGAGTTAAATCTGACGTCGTTTTCATTCCGAACGAAGTCTCTGAAAGAGTATTAAATGCGGTTTCACAAAATGAAAGTTATTGCCACTCTTGACGACACCTGCTTTCGACAGAATCGACTGGAATGAGTTTAGCTCAGGCTGCGTCCAGAGTAGTTTAGACATAATTTGTTTTTGGAAAATACGAAATTTAATTAAATTGTCTTCGGCTAAAATATTGCGAATGTAAATTTTCCTTTTAGGGCCATACAAATTTAGTGTTATTTTAAATTTGAAGCCTGCAAAATTGTTTTTTATTATTCACGATAGGCAAGCATTTGACTACAATCTCACCTAATGAAAAGTGGTCGAAGATGGGGCATGTCAAAATCCGTTACGTGTGTCCGAGGAGACAGCGGATGTACAGACAGGCAGACGCGGAAAGTGACTTTGTTTTGTACTATATAAAATATATATAAATATGGAGTACATATAATATAAAGCACTTTGATTAATCTCTTATCTATATCTAGCTATAGGTATAGAGAAGAGATAAATAAAAGTGCTTCAGAATCATCAATATCTTTCCCTTTGTGGGTTGGGACACCACTACAACTCTTCCTCGTAGAAGAGTAGAGCGGAGAAAGGATTCAATTTGTTGTAAAGAAGATTTTGTAAATAGATAAGTTTTTATTTGTACTAATAGACAAGTATTTGGCCTCTATCGCACCTGATGGAACTAAGCTATTTTAATTACCGGCTACCTGACTGACGCCAGTTCGGAATGTTTGGTGAAGCGGAACTTCATTCGTCGATGGGCAGGAGTACCATGGAGGTCGTCCAGGGCGGTTAGCTATTTATTACAGTATATATTATTTCTGATTCTCGTTTTGAGTGTGTGTGATGTGAATGTTTACGACACCCATGATACAAGTCATCAAACTTAGAGTGGGGCTCTGAGTGTGTAAGAATTTAACCTTACACACTCACAGGATACAATAGTACAGAATAGTATTTAGCAGACTATATTTATATAAAAAATATGACAACAGAACATGTTCGTAAAATATTAGCCGTGTCCCGCGGCTTCGCCCGCGTTAATTAATTTAAAAAGTAGCCTATGTGTTAATACTGAGTACAAGCTATATGTACTTAGGAAATTTCAGCCAAATCAGTTTTGCCGTTACAGCTTTAAGATAAAACTAACATATGACACACTAATATATTTACACACAAACTTTCAGATTCATGATATTGAAAATTTTTTTTAACTAATTTTTTATTAATTTAAAATTTTCATCGCTATACGTTCAAAAACAAAGAATTTTCATACAAACGTTTTCACACCATTTTACCCTTTTAGGGGTAGAATTTCCTAAAATCCTTTCTTAGTACACAAATGTACCAAATTTCATACAAAAATATATAAAAATATACATAAAGTTTCTACGACTAGCGGTTTAGGCTTTGCGTTGTCTCTAAGTCAGTCGGTCAGTCAGTCAGTGAATCAGCGTGTCAAGTCAAAGATTCTTGTAGTATTAGATAGTATGTGTAAATACTTTTGTTTCTTTAAACCTTAAAGCCAGTTTTATAAATGGACAGCAACGTCCACTCCAATATTTTTCCGAAACACATTAAACTTTAGTGGTAGAAGTGATGAGTGGGACGTTGCTGGCTCCACTCTGACAGCCATTAGGTCTACTGTCAACACTTTGATTTTAACAAGGGGGCTGTGAACCCTTGTAATCCGTTTACACGTCACTACGCCCTTTGTAAGACGGTGACGTTTTGTGAAACGTCTTATCAATTTAGTTCTCACTTTGTCTAAATATTTATTGTTATTTTTATTTATTTTTTATTTACATTCGCTGAGTTTCACCGTGCATACGGGTTTCTTTAAAGTCGACTGTTTTTCAACAACGATATTTTATTAGTTTTGCAAGAAAAGCAAGGTATAGTCATGATAAAATTATATTTCTTGCACTTTACAACCACAAAAATACATACATATTGCGTTAAAATCATAAACTTCTTTTCTGCTCCGCTGTGTAGGGACTGGAGAAATGCAATTTTTTAGAACATCTAAATAATGTACTTGTTTATACTTTATCTCTCATAAAGCTAGAATTTGACCCAATCTTACCTGATTATAATATCCTTGCATCTGTGAAAAATATTCTAAATATTTTCCTCCATTTATTACAGATTTCACATTCGCTTGTACGTCAAATAACTCAAGTGTAATCACAAAAGAAAGGATAGAATAGAATAGAATAGAATAGAATAAACTTTATTAAAAAACTGTGTACATTTAGGTATTTTAAGTAATTAAATATTGTTTCAACAGCCTGTTCTATTCGAACATACAACAATAATAGGATTAGTAATATGTCACAATGACGTTACGTAACATATAAAACTTATTAAAATGTATATAATGTCTCTCCTGGTTTCATTCCAAGTAAACTCTCGCCTAGGGCAGCAAGGATAAGAAAGGTGTGTTAATTACTTTTTTTTTTACAATTGCAATACAATACATCTTAGCAAATTCTGTTTCATTTATTTTTACATATCTTAGTTTTTAAAGAATTCACTCAAGCTGTAGTAGGCTCGGGATAGTAGCCACTGTTTTAGTTTGTTTCTGAATTCAATAGCTTTTAAACATTTTAATTCTAAGGGCAGGTGATTGTAGACTTTAATAGCATTTACAAAAGTGCTTTTCTGATACATGGCATTATTAATCTGAGGAATGCACTTGTTATATTTGTAGTTTTTCCGCAGATTGGAAGCCCGGAACGATTCTTGATTAAAATACTGATTTTCGTTTTTTTTTACAAATGAACTTAACTCTAGGATATATATACACGTCAGAGTAAGAAAGCTATAATCAACAAAAATATTCCGGAGAGATTCAGTTGAGTCCAATTTGAAGATACCTCGCAGACATCGCTTTTGTAAAACAAATGTAGACTGGATATCCACTGAATTTCCCCAAAATACAATGCCATAACTTAACTGAGGGTAAACATAACCATAGTAAGCGCTTGTTGCTACTTCTTTTGATGCTATTCCACTTAAAAGTGATATTGAATAGCAGTATTGGGTTAACCTTTTATTGATTTTGCTTAAATGAGACTTCCAATTTAAATGGCAGTCAATTGTTACACCTAAAAAACTTGTTTCCTTAACTTCTGTGACTGTTTTACCATTGTTTGTAATTTTTATATCTAATGGTTGGGTTTTGTAATTTTTGAATTGCAATATGTTAGTTTTGTCTATGTTTACACTTAAGTTTATATTTTTTAACCATTCGACAAGTTTTTGTAGTGTTTGGTTGATTTCTTTTTCAAAATCAGATGGGCTTAAGTTTTTTTGGGAGATAAAGATTGACGCGTCGTCGGCGAACATAACTGAAAGATGTTGGGTGATTTGGGTAAGGTTATTAATGTAAATTAAAAAAAGCAAAGGGCCTAGAATGCTGCCTTGAGGCACACCGAGGGTGACATTTTCGAAAGCAGAATGTATACGTTCAACTGTTTTTGTTGTACTATTGTATTTTTCGATAACTGTGGATTGACTTCTGTTTGATAGGTATGTTTGTACTAATGTTAACGGAGTGCCCCTTATGCCAACTGCTTCTAATTTATTTAGCAGTATTTTGTGGATGACGCAATCGAAGGCCATAGATAGGTCTAGAAATAGTGCAATACCTGTCTTTTTATGGTTAATTTCGTCCCAAACATTACTCAACATTTTAAAGATTGCTAATGATGTATTTTTTTTCCTGCGGAAACCAAACTGGTTGTTGTTTATGACATTGTGTTTGTCAAAAAAGAAATAAAACGATTATATATTGCTTTTTCAAATATTTTAGATATGCTAGGTAGTATTGCAATGGGTCTATAATTGCACATATCTTTTTTTGAGCCTTTTTTGTATATCGGTTTGATCAAAGCTTTCTTAAGCTCATCAGGGAAACACCCGCTTTCTAGTGTTCGGTTAATGATATGAACGAGTGGTTCTGCTATAAAATCAATGCTCTGTTTTATAACTTGCATTGATATACCGTCATGCCCTGCTGTTTTTTTGTTCTTTAGTAATTTTACTATATTCTTTATTTCTTGTGAAGTGACAGGGTTAATATAAATGGTATTACATACTTCGTTATTATTTTAGGACCTTTTGGTTTATCTATAAGATGATATATCACTTGGATATCAATCATTATATATTAAAGCGTTATAGCTTTCAACATTATTTTTTATTTATTAATTGACAACCCACAAGTTAGCCATAATACGCAAATAATTTGCGTAATTTAAATTCATTATTTCTATATTTATATTATCTCCTTTTTAAAGTGTAATTCATTTTTCGCCGTTATACATCTCAGCGTATGCGCAATCTGTTCAGACCGTGTCTTTTATTTTTCGACTGAATGCGATGCGACACAAGAGTAGGTTAAACAAACACAGTCAAAAAGAGCCGTTTATGCTCGAGTAAATTGCACACTCGTGGCTAAAGCTTTGAACTCGGTGAAAATGAGGCCACATGGCGTGGATGCACCTCTGCTGGGCTTTATAGTTTTGACTCGAGCATTAATTAGCAGCTTCGCTATTGCATATAAGTATATGCGTTGTATATAGTTCATAGGCTTTAGTAATTGTGGCCAATACCATTATATATATTTTTGTAAACTTTACTACGCCCTTCCAGGGTACATGTTATTAGTTATAGTTTAATGTTATAGGTAATCTATAGGTAATAAATTGTTATTTTATGTGTATCATGACTGAAATGTTGGTGGAAATGGATGGTTGTGAATTTTTTAGAGTATTATAATATTACACAAAAATAACAGACCTTAATAAAAATGTTATTTATTGAAACTTATTCATATTATTCTAGAGTACAACACCATGATTCCTTTTTTTTCATATTATTCTGCCCTATAGATACAGGCCAAAAATTGTTTTTTTATATCAATGGAAAACTTGATTTGTTTCATTTAATTTGTGTAATATATAAAATAATACAGAAACGTAAATATTTCCCCTGGAAAGAAAAATCGTTTCCACCGGGAATCGAACCCGATACCCGCTGTTAAGCGAACGTATACTTAACTCCACGCGGTCGAGTTAACAACTGACTGAAGTCAACTAAATAATTACGCTTAAAAAATCAGAGAAATTATTTTTTACTAGGAAAATTGTATTTAAGGCTTTTACTACATAAATAAAAATATTATGTTATAATAAATGCCTCAATCAATTTGTAGAGTTTATCGACTCAACTTTTGATGCTTACAATTTAATTTTAAAACTTTTATTTGTATTTGTTCAGGTAATGAGCATAAATCGTGCTGAGTGTCCTCCTAAAAGGTAATATAATTATATAACAAAATTATAATAGTTGTATATCAGCTTTGCGATAGCGGTGCGTTACATAAACTACTTTATTTTGTTATTATTATAATATGTTATATTGTTGCGATTTTATTATCTTCTTGCTTATTTTATTTGTTGTTACTTGATTGATTTTTTTTAGCTATACATTAATTAAAGAGGTAGGTATTGTTGATAGTATGATAGTAGATCGGTCCTACTTATTTTGTTGATAATAAATGAGAGTTACATTTTATTTTTTATTCCATTAAAAGTACTTAACTAAAACCGTAATCTTGAAAAGTAAATTACGAAATTGTATACATTACTTTCACCTACTTATTTCACACAATTTGTGTAACGATTTCTATGTTCTAATGTAATATAAATGCTGTGCGAATTGAAATGGGAAAGGGCTAATAAAAAAAGCGAAGAACCCTCAAGGCATTGGGCAAGAAAAGTTATTTTTATTAGGATGAATTCTTTTTGAAAGGGTTGACTTATTGAATTTTCTTTTTGACCTTTCTAAATAACTGTTAAAAGAATATTCGCGAATAACATTGTTTATTTTATATAATTTTCAGAAATGGTACTTTGAAAATTTTCTCGATAAAATTATACGCATATAACACAATTTAATTGGTTCAACCGTGAGATAGTGAATACGTAAATGTATCAATTGAAAGGCTGATCTGAACACAAGTGTGTCTAGTTGATGATGTCTTACATAACACAAGCGGCAGGAGATAAAATATTTTTGTTTAGTTAGTTGTTATTACATTTTATATAATATATTTTTATTGATAAACCATATTTTATATTATACTAGCCGCGCCCCGCGGCATCGCCCGCTTTTATCAAGTTAAAAAGTAGTATATGTGTTAATCCTAGGTATAAGCTTTATTTATTTATTTAAGCTTTGTATAAGCTATTAACATTCCAAATGTCATCCAAATCCATTCAGCCGTTAAAGCGTGAAAAGGGAACAAACATAGTTTCACACTAACACACGTACACATTTACACACACACACAAACTTTCGGTTTTATAATATTAGTAGGATTTAATTATTTTATATATTATTATACATCACGCATTTATCTATTATTATGTATTGTATTGTAATATATTATTTATATTATGGTTTACTTATACGAATCAAATAGTGAAAGTGAAGAATATGTATATTTTTCTTCATCGAGTGATTCAAGGGACAATGAAGATAGCTTTGTTAGCATTCCTTCTCTCTCTGAAAGCTTAGACTCTCATTTTTATGATTTGCCTGAATACCTAAATGTTGTCCACATCAACGCTCAGAGTATTCTGTCCCACTTTCCCGACTTGCTGGCGTCTGTTGAACACCAAAAACATATTGATGCGATATTAGTCTCCAATTCGTGGTTTAAACCTTGTCTTTGCTCTCTCTCTTATCCTCTGGCTGGCTTCGAACTCATATGCAACGATCGTACCGGTAGAGTTGGTGGAGGTGTAGCAATATATCTGCGTGTACACAAGACATCCCCTACTCGATCGTTCATATGTCTGCGCAACCGCCACCATCGCATGCTGGTGAGCACTTGTTCATTGAGGTACTACTTTCCCATACAAAAGTACTGCTCGGTGTCTACTATTGCCCATCTTCTAGTATTCATTTCTTTTCTTCCTTTGAAATCATTTAGAGGAGCTTTTCGCATCTTATACACATTCTATTATTTTGGGTGATTTTAATACTTGCCTCCAGAAAGGTTGTTCTTTTTCTTATGAATCCACATAAACATGAATGTTTTCACACTCACAGCCCCTACACTAAGTTCGATGACTTGTGTCGTGGGTGCCGGAAACATTCACTTTACACACACAAAAATGACTAAGTTTAAATAAGCAAGCATTTTTTTTACGTGGTTTGCTGGGAGTAAACTAACGAGAATGATAACGAATAAGTTCTGATAAGTTTATCTATCATCAATAAAAAAATAATATTTGAACAAACACCATACACGTGTAAGTATTTTGTAAACTATTTGACTTTAATAGTAAAACAAAAATTGAGTTTTAGTATGAAAATTAAAAAAAAAAATCCGCAAAATATTACCATTACGTTATTGTTAATTGTAAAATTACGTGCTCACTTATAATATTCAATATAGTTATTGAATATTATAAGTGAGCAAAAAAAAAAGTTTAATAATTTTTTTTATCCTCCTAGTGGAGAGTATTATAATATTTTTTTGAAACATTTAAGTATGGTGCAAACAAACGATAATGCCATTCGATGGGTCAACTATTTCACTTTATTTTTAATTCTACAAATAATGAATTGATAATATTGATATCTATCGAATGTTAACATATTTAACATTTACACCCTCCGTATGACAGAATCTATAAAAATTAATTATATCTCAAATACAATACATCTGGTCTAAAATATATGGGAAACACCCTATTACAAAATCGACTTGTTTTTGAAGTCGGCCAAAGTTACAGTCAAGAAATCAATTTCAAAGAACAAATGTTAACTTCGAGATGAACAAAGATACATATTATAGTATCAGTGTACTTTAAATATAAAGATATTATTATAGCCGATTTCGAAAAATGTTAAAGGAAAGTGGCGATGCAGCTGTGGGTGTAGCATACATGCCTAAAAGATAGCTATTCACTCTAGACTTGAAGACTCCCAGGTAGTTAAGATCTGGTATAAGATATAATATCTATAATAAAGATATTATTTTTGTAAACAATTTAATGGACCAAAACGTTTTATATATATATGGCATAAAAGCTTTTAAATGTTGTTTTATTCGCTGAATTGCAGAATATAACTTAAGCAAACAAGGCAGGGCTGGGAACGGCTCAGGGGATTACAGGTGGACGTGAGCCCAAGCCATCAAATGACGTTATCATCTCTAAAGTCATTCTTGTTTTCATGTTGCACCTTTCAAGGCTTGGCACTATAGTTGAATGTTTAAGCCTATAATAGAACCTAGATATTCGGTATATAAATGACTTTGCAGATCATACAATCGTATCTGCCGGTTTCAGTCTTATGGATCCGTCATTCTAGAATATCTAAGGATTACGTGGTGTTCTGCAACTAAAGTGACTGTGGATTTTTAGCAATGTTATCAGGCTGTTAAAAAAAATGCGCATATATCTATAAACGTATAAACTAAGTTTGGAGTGACGACACTAAAATTTTTCAAAAAATATATCTACCAAATAAAACAGTAAAAACAAATATCAATTACATCAGATTTGAAAAGTCATTCGTAGATTTTTTCGCTTTTCTCGAATTCTAAATGATGTCAGAAACGGATCACTTATCATAATGAATAATTTAGGGATTTATTGCGCTAGGTCGACTCAACATCGGTTTACGCATTGGATTCGCATAATGAATATAAATCAGATAAGCTGAACAAGATCGACCAAGGTTTAAAAATAACCGGCGGCATGACAACATCTCGTTATTTTTCTTGTTATTGTAACAAGATACTGTGGTTGTTGCTGCCTTTAACCATAATCACGAGGGTAACCTAGTCAAGATTTGCTAACAGCTTGTTCCTACTTTTCCACAGTTGAAAATTTATGTGTATGGAAAATAAAGAGCTAGACGGTAGGTATATGAGTAACTAAATATGTAGTATGTAAATAATAGGTCTTCACAAATATTATCTGTCGCAGTTGAACGCACATGCGGACATAGCGCCTGTTCTTTACGTGGCTCGCATTCTGGTTATCACAAATCCATCAAAATCATTATAAGGTTTATTTAAACTTTTACAAATCGCTCGACTGCGCTATATTAAAATTGTAATTCAAATTAATTAAGCATTGCTAATATTTATTTGATCTTAAATATTTGCCTTTTAATTAAGCTCACACTTTAATAAAGTACAGGAGTGCGTTTAATATATCCTTTGAAAATTCTACTAACTACAGCCCCAGCTGTTCCTTCCGCCCGGTTAAAATTACAAATAGCTGAATTACGGTTGAAAATTTTAGGCCCTCAGAATGTCATTGTGTCCTTGAATATCTTTGCATAGGAAGCTAAAGAATGTGGTATCTCTTGGTATGCTTTATCAAAATGTCTTCTAGAATTGATTCCATCAGTGTCGTTTACATTTAATTTACAATTTAAGTTTACATTAAAAAAAACAATCGAGTTCTTGGCTTTCGTAGTCTACAATTCGAATTTGAAGTATATTTGTTTGATTGTTTTATTGACAGTTTTGTATAATCACCGATTCATCTTCCAACTATCTATATGAATAAAATTCGATTGCCGTATGTATGAAAGATCATCGCTTGAAAACGACTCGACCGACGGATTTTTTTGTTGTATTAGCCAGGACAAGGTTTGTATGAAAGAGATTCTTTGGTTAATCCACCGGAAAGCATCGGTGCGAAGCTGTGGCAGATATTAAGTATCTAAGATCTACAGTAGCTGTAGCAGTCTGAAGCTACAGTATTTACATAAATATAAACTTGCATTGACTCACTAATCTAATATTAAAACCTACATTAAACTTTTCCACTTAGTATTACTACATTATTTACACACGAGTAGTTTGAATTAGGTTGGCCTGGTTGGTTGCGCTTCTGATTTTTAAGCGGCGGTTCGATTCCCAATGGAAATATAAGATTTTTCCCCCAAGATATTTGTTACGAATGTGTGTGTGATGTGAATGTTTCAAGTAACCACGAAACAAGTCTTCGAACTTAGTTTGGGGAAGTGAGTGTGTGAATGTTTATAATCCAGATGAATATGTAGGTTTTTACGCACCTTATATATTACCTTTACTTTTAATAACTATACCATCGAACAGATCTGACGATAGAGCCAATCTACAAAACAACCGAAACCTAAACTACGAAAGCTTAGATATAAACTACTACCAATCAAACTATATTTAAGTACCCTATTTTATGCTATTACGGTATATATAAGGTTAGTTAATTTTAATAAGATATCAAAGACAGAGGATCAACAAGAGCTCAAGCTCCAATCACTCGCTTGATTGTTTTGTGTCCCCAACTTGGTCCCAACGTAAATAAACGACAGATATTGAGAGCACGCTAATCCTGGTATAATGAAAAGCAGACAAAACCCTACTAAGGATATAAAGTCAAACTGTTTTGTTAATATAATTTTCATTTATATATTTCAATTGTTTTTTGCCTATTTATTAAGAAGTATTGTCTTGTTCATGTGCTTACGAAATCATTATATACGCCTTTTAGAAAACCGCATAGGAATCGGTTCATCCGTTTGTAAATACTACAAAGTCATAGACAGACATATAAATACACAAATGGATTTACGAATCAAGCTTATATTATAAGTTTTACTTATAAAATCATTGATTTTTGAATGCCTGTATAAAACTGGTTTTGTGTTGGTAGTTTAAGATAAATATTTCAATGATAATAGGACCTATATCACAACAAGCCTATTTATTTTTGAAAACATTAATCAGTAGTTCATAAATATTGTAATAAAAGTAGGCGGTGTTATCATGTTTAGGTACCTTAATATCAACGTTATTGCATCTCAATAGTGAGGTGTTTGGCCACACAAAAGTACTTACATGATAACGAAAACTTTACAGTCATTTCTTTGGCAACAGTGTAAAACCCACCTGTTGGCGGAATCTTAGGTCGTTTTACAGCGTGAAGGCAAATGTTTATTTTGTCAGTTTTATTTCAAATAAAAAGCTTTTATATCTTTAGGATGCCACTGAGATTATTATGAAAACACCGCCGTAGTCATTGTTTACTTCGGCGAACTTTTATCCTAGAGTAGGCAATCAAAGTCAACGATCAAATATAAATGGTCGGTTTGTACCGTAAATGGTTTCCATAACATTAAAAGCAGTACCCCGATTTAAAGCAGTGGGTTTTACCAACATGTAATCGCTGTTTAACCAACTGTTAACATTAAAGCCTTTATTATAAATTTTTTTTTATGCTGGATATGCATGCATTTGACCGTTATCTCACCTGATGAAAAGTTTAAATTAAGCACATTGTCTAAAATTTAGGATTGATTAAACGGTAGTTGGGTCATGGCGAATTCGAAGAGGTAAATTTTAATCTTATATAGAAAATTCTCGTGTCACAATGTTAGTTACCTAACTCCTCCGAAACGGCTTTACTGATTTTTACCAAATTTTATATGCATATTCAGTAGGTCTGAGAATCGGCTACTATCTATTTTTCATACCCTTAAGTGATAAGGGTTCACCCTTAACATTTTTTTTTAATTTTTGGATAATTTTTTTTGTTTTTATTTTATTATGATTTAGAAATGAAAAATACATACAACTCTTAATTTTCACCCTTCTACAATCAACCCTTATTTTAACTAAAAAATATTTCTTAGAAATAATGTATATGGCAAAACAACGTTTGCCGGGTCAGCTAGTAGTTATATAGATAACTCTTCACTGAAAATCAAAATATAATTTAGAAATAAAAACTTTGTGTAATATAAAGCGGTTTATCATACAGAGTGATCTCTTCTTACGTAGAAGAGGACGCTCCAACCAATTAGATAATTTAACCATAACTATATTATAAGCATTGATGTACAGCGGAGATGGTTGAAAACCAGCGCTGAAAGGCTGCAGCATAATGCTAAACCTTGCTAACTAACTATGCTCCTTTTGTGTACAACAATTAATTTTGTATACACGTGACCAAAATGCCGGTTTGTATTTTGCACAGCAATTAAGTCTCGCTGTGCAACGAGGTAACGCAGCCAGCATTTTGGGCACACTGCCGACCAATGACTTTTTGTATTAGGTTAGTAGTTTAGTTAAATCTGTATTTTCTTTATTTATAAACCATTGATGACTAGTAAATAAAAATTTTGTATATATTTATAATGTGTTTTAGTAAGTTTAACTTGTTGATGTGTACAATAAATTTCTTTCTTTCTTTCTTTATGTTTATGTTATGTTGTATTAATTAGCCGCAAATTTTCTAAACAAATCACAAAACGCACTTTACAATAATTGATTGATGAGTTTTTGGAGTACCTCGCCCACAACTATATAAATATTTATATTTCGATGTCCCCACTATCCTTTTTCAGTCACTCCCGACTGATGTTGGTTTTTTCACGCAATCATTGCAATCTGGAAAAAGGCCTTCTTAAGGTACTATGTGCTGAATAATGTATAGATCTTTTGATCCCACTCTGAGACGACTTCTGTGAAAAAGGGAGTGTACATACACAGTGTGGGCTTATTTATGCGCTGAAATATTAACGCGTCCACTTTATGAGAATTCACCTTCCCGTGTAATTTACTTCAGTGGAGGAAGTCGCAAGTTTAATTATACAGTCATTATGTATTTAACAGTGCTTTTGTCACAACACAACAACAATTCTAGAATCAAGTTCAAAAGAAGTTTGCCGAGGGTATATTTATTTATTATTTATAGTTAAGTATTCTTTTTTTACATTTGCTAGGCAGATTACGGTATTTTACTTTATTTATATCTATTTTGCCATCTAACAACTCCCTATAAAAATTAAATAGTTCTGCAAGAGCACTCGAGAACAGTGTAATTATATTCATTGCGTACGAGTAAACAGCTCCAAGACAGAGTATACGAATTCAGTCACTAGAAAAACGACACAAAATATTCGCGAACACAGAAATAATGTACCCACGTCGAGTTCACCTGTATAACAATTTCATAAAACATCTCGAAAACTGTCAAAAGAAACGTTCAATTCATTCGATATTGTGAGTGGTGATACAATTTCACTGTCGATTACGTCTGGCAGCGCGAGCGGGGTCGCGATCGGTCGTGACTAGACATGTCCTTGGCTGGAAACCGGTTCCCGACCCACGAAGGTATACCTAAACTAAGATGTGGTCTGTGGAGACCCGCATTCTTTTCCAATGTACTATAGGTACATTGGAATATGAAATACGGTATAGTTTATGATATTCTCATCCCGTAATCAAATACTCTACGGGCCTATTGCTCTATTTACTAAAACTAAAAATTACATACATCTAAATAACAAAAGAAATAAATCTAAACAATGAAAGACTACAAACTACCAAGCTTAACAGGTTCCCTGATCCCAAATTTTGTACCAAGTTTCATACGTTCATGAATCAAATGTGATCAAATGTATAGGTTAGTTTACGACCAATTTTGTTAAGGACGTAGCAAGACAAACTGATTTTTAGTATGGGGACATGTGGGAAATATCATATAGAATAGGAAAGCAAAAAAAACTACAGTGATTTGTCAAAAAATACATATGTTTGGGTACATAAATAAATGAAAAAAAAAATGCATATAATCAAGATTTATTTAGGGCAGTAAGAATACAATTGGACATAAAAAACTAGGTTAGTAATCAAACAAAGGCTATAATTGAAAATAAAAATGAAAATTTGAAAAAGACAAACTATTTCTTGTTTTTGTGCACCTCATTATAACACGACAAGCAATAGCTTTTAGCTTTTTTCCCATATTTTTTTTACATACTAGAGCCAAAAAAAAAATTTCGAATAACTTCTAAAACATAAAACTACCCCCTAAAAATACAAAAAGACGAAAAAATTTAATTAAAAGGGTGGGAAATTTACGATGCCTAAAAGTTAATTGTAAGGGGACAGGGAACCTGTTAAAGGTAACGTGCTCAAAGCTATTTTGCCCGTCGGCATTACCCCTTCGAGATGCAAATAGTAAAGGCAAATAATATAATAGCATTTTGATCGCGCGTCACCACAACCGGGAGCCCCGATAATATTTTGAAAATAGAATATGCTCCCGGTCCCCATGAACTCAATGTTTCAACACCAAACGGCACAAACAGTAACCATTGCTGTAGTTGCAAAATTTTCACTGAACACCTATAAAATATTTTGGATTTTTCATTCAAAAAGCCAAACTTTCTAAATTGTGTTAAAACATTTAGTGAGCTTTGAACTTTAATTCTAATTGTAACCTGAGTCCTGAACTCTCAACCTCATTTGAACTGAAAGTGCATATTAAACACTCTAGAGAACGCGAATCACCCACTAGATCGAAGTGAACTAAAGGCTCGCTTAGTGATGGAAAGTTTTATTTCTAAAAAATATTATAATTAACGAGAACTTTACGATAATTCTTCCTAAGTTTAAAAGCTATCGTAACCTTCCGTCGTCGTAACAGTAACCGCTTCTCCTGCTATCTAAAGGAACGCTTGTTGGGAGTTAAAACTTTTTTGTTAGGAAAGAGAGAGAAGGAGAGATTATATTATTATTGTCTGTATTATTATACTATCTACAGGCCAATCGCCTATATTTCCTAAAACTAAACTAAAACTATATACAGCAAAGACCTAAGTTACCTACAAGACATCGAGGTTAAAGGTAGCTCAAGTGCTCAAGCCCACTACCAGTAGTGGGTAGCGTTTCCATCATGCTGGCAGCATTGCCTCTCTGAATTGCAGTGCTAATATGTTGAGCCAAATAAATGCCAGAATTTTACTCACGCGTCGCCTCTATCAGGAGCTCTGATAGATTTTTGAAAATAGAATGAGCTCCCGGTCCCCACTGGCCCAGTGTCTCAACACCAAACGGCTCAAATATGTAACGTTTCCATATTTTCGCCGTTTGCGCTGCTCTGCCGAAGTTGCCGCGACGCCAACCCCATTCTGTTTCAGACCATTCGGTTCGAGAATGGTTGGAACGTTGGCATTAGTAAAAGCCCGGCTGATGATATCGTTGAGGCTGGTGTGGCGGGAAATTTGGCCAGCACTTTTCTGGCTTAAGAGGCCTTGGTGACCGAGCTGGACAACAGCAGTACCACACTGACAGCTATGGACCTTGCACCCAAACGTAGGCATATAGCGAGACGGAAAACAGATGGATCCATAAGTGAACCAGTATTAAAAGAGGGAATGGCCTGCAACCACAGCCCTGACTCCCATACAGAAACTGCTAGAAGTCGAGCACGCTCTGTGACGCTAGGACACGTATCTAAAAAGTGTTACCGTGATAGTTCACAGAGCGGCGATCCCACAGTCTCTGTTAGGATAACCACACTGAGAGCCCGGATTTTTGGCATGCCATCTCCCAAGCGTTTCTGGGCTCAGTCAAGTTTGCTATTTCTAAAGAACCCAAAGTATGTGAAAGTATTTTAGAAGTACCATGAACTGAGGACAAGAAAGCCGGTAACGCAACACTAGAAATTTTACGTATACCTAAGCCTCCTAGTCTTACAGGTAAAGACTCTGCGACCATTATTCTACTTATCTGGAAAAGAAACAATATCACTTTCTTTGCCTATCCTAAAAAATATTTGTTATAATATTAATCTTCTATTTCAAAGAAAAAACGTAACACAATAATTATAAACAAGACTCTTCAAATCATATTTATTATCTAAGAAAGAATATGAAAAAAATGAGTGAATTACATATTCAGCGGCTGTAGCATTACTGCGATAGATCGTAAAAGGCTTTCGCCGCGCGATTGAATCCCAGGCGCAAGGAGAATTCTTACAAGTGATTTCATTCCGATAAATATATATTTATTCCCACCTGTATAGCTTCGCTATCTGATTGCTCATTTATCTTGCTGCAAACACCCGTATATGCGAGCACACAGAACCATTATAAACTATAGAGCTAAAACCGTGATGGTGGCAGCTCGTCGTCTAAAGGGTTGCGGTTTCGAATTCTACCACAAGCTTGAGCCCCCGGTGAAGGAAGATAACGTTGTTATTAAATCCCTAGGTGGCAGGGTACTTTTTTAGAAATACTGTCGTAATAAAGCGCGCCGGTCGCCAGAATCACTAAAAATATGTTCCGGCATCTCATCATCATCTTATTATCAACAAGACTTGACCTTATAACTTATTATCAAGTTAGATAGTGATCAGACAGAAAAAATATATTCTTATGGTCGCAGTTCAAACAAACAGACACATTAATGCTCGCAGCTTCACACCAAAATGTCCGGAAGCATACACAATTCATATACAATCACACCCAGATCCAGGGATATGCAAGGTAATCAAACCCCAGGATCCGTGGAATAGAAAGCAATGACTTCGCCAAAGTGGTCGCCAACTTTAGTGAAAAGGAGCAATTTATATAATAAAATATCCATTGCTATCCCCGTGAGGGTAATGTGTAACACTTGTTTTATACACGTAAAGCTGATGTAAAATTATTATGATTGAAAACTTAGAGATTCTATTTTAGAGCTCTATTTACTCTGGATCATATGCGCACCTTTAGATCAACATCATATGACCGCAACGTATATAAAGGGTGTTTCGAACGAAGCTAAACTCGATTACTAACGGTAACTTAGTTACGTATAATCTCTGGCAAATCGGTTCACAGCAGCCTCTCTATTAACCCTTAATCGCTATCTAAGGGTCTGAAGATTCCATTACTCAATGAGACAAAAGTGAAAAGTTTATAAGTAAACGGAAGCAGTGAAAGTACTCGTATCGTCACTTCCTAACTTAACGTAACATAGCTGGAAATTAATTTGTTAGATTGTTACTATAAATGGGACTTCTAAAATATACCCATGTTCAGTGCAATTTATAGCATTCCGATTGTGTAATGTATTTCGTTTTTAAAGCTGTACTATAAAAATGTATAGATATTAATAACATGTGAAGTTAAAGCCATATAGCTCGTTTGAACCTACAAACATCGTTTTGTTTGTTTTTACCGACTTCAAAAAGGAGGTACTATGTTCGACTGTATGTATTTTCACCAATTTCTCCCCCATTTGTGGACCGATTCTCAAAATTCTTGTACATTTTGTTTGATATATTACACTTCAGAGATGGTCCCATATAAATTTTATCTAAATCGATCAAGCCAAAACCAAAATATAAGCGGTGAAGTCGGTTTTTTAAGCTTTGCTTACGTTTAAATTATATAACAAGTAATTTGCATGTTTGCAATATAAGCCACAAAGACCTTCGTGCCTTTTTTTGTAACGCGGGTAATACTGTAATTTTTTTTTTCATTTTATTATTTGTAATTATGGATTTCCAATAGATAGGCATCCTGCCGACTTACATTTTCTGACTAACTGATTCGAACTAGTCTTGACTAGATCTTGACGTCACATTCCGGTTTTTTTTTCTTTTTTAACTTCATCTAAATTTCATGGTAATGCACGGCACGAACAAGCATAAAATGATTGTTAACTGATTTATTATTCTACAGTCAGGGTATATAACTAGGGTTTATTAGGAAGTTTCGGCGTTTATATAATATTTGCAAGTATTCCCTTGAGATGTTTCATATTGCCCGGCCACGTGTTACTACTGAGGTTTAATTAACTTTAAGTTGGCTATAATACTTATTTGTATATTATAACCACAGAAATCTAAATAATAAGGCACTAGAAATATTAAAAGTCTCTAATTACTTACGAAACGCTTTTCGCCAACTCGCTACAACCATTCTCCTACCCATAATGTCATTACTACATATAGATTATATAGATTCTCGAAAATATATATCATTATATAGATTATATATATTTTCGAGACATACTCCTTGCCTTGACACCCTGTGTTTTCTTAGCAATATTGAAATTATGAGAAAATAGTTATGCCTCCGAAAACAATTCGATGACCTTCTGATGTGTGGTAAAAAATTGGAGGGAAATTATAAACTACGCATAAATCGAGATAAAATGTACCTACTTACCTATATCATATTTCCTAATGAGTTTAGCCATGACAGTGATATTCCTTTTCAAACAAACTTACTCCACTGACAACGTTCTAATTTATAAAATTAATACGATTTCGAAACTATCTATAAAAATATATAATAACCCTTGTATTGCTGAGTATTAGAAAATAAACTTCTTTTTACTAGATTTGTATTTATTGAAAATGATCTGCTCGTATAATAATTCGAGCGGAAATTTTTGTGACGTTTAAATTTATAGAAACAAAGAAACTCAAAGAAATAAACATACAATATAACACAAATCAAGATAAAGTAGAAGATCGTTCTGTTTGATTTCATTGAACATTGATTGTATTGAAGTTACTAGACATAGCCTCGTGGACTTATTGTTTTATCGGTGTCCTCTCCTCTTACAATTGGATAGGATTGAAACCCATTAATACTTTTAATGGATTCACCGATTGTGTTGTCCGTACTTGAATTGAGTTTTATACAAAAATAAAATTGCATAGCGTTGAAATACCATTTATATAAGAGGTATGCAGACTATGATAAAAAAGGAGAATTAATTATGATACACAATGATTAGGAGATTTCTATTTTGTTTGATAAGCATTTGAGAAAAGATAAAAGTTAATAAAATAATAATTGGTTAGGACGATTGACCATTATTACGCTAAGGTCGCCACTGGAACAATATTGCATATATTATTCGTAAACGTAGTTTGATAAAGATAGATACTAACGTAACTGTTATTACAAGCAAAGCTTCATATAGTCAATTCCAGCTGTTGTCTCGTCTTCTAACTAACTGGAGTAGAAGTTTGTTTCGTCTTGTGTGTTCTGTCATTATTGTTCTATCTAAGCTGATGTACCGCTCTACGTATTATTGCAGCTATCTTTGCGTATACAGTTCGGAACTGTCTGGAGTACAGATTTATTCGGTTTAAATTATAAACTTTGCATTGACAATGCAACTCGCATCAAGGTAATTTTCTGTTATATTTCTCAAACCCTTGGTGATCAGTTATATATTTATTCTATAAAAAAGACTCTTAAAAATATCCCCATAATCACTACCATCAGTAGAGGTATAATTTATTAGGGATAAAAACAAAAAATCGGGACTTAAGCGTAGCACCTACTCCTCTTCAGTGTCTCATATCCTCAGTACTTCCAAACACCTTTGCTTTATCAACTGAAACCACGAGTACTTGTGACATCAAAAGTGGCATTCCGGTACTTACATGGGGTGGTACCGACATAAACTGACTTGCAAAGAGGTACCACCTTACAACAAAAACTCTGTTAACTCTGTTTAGGAGGGATATAATGTAATTTTGAGAGGTGGTAGAGCATTTTGTGAGTTGCTCGCCTGGCTTGCTACCAAAGTAGCTTACCACCATCAAGTTGAAAGTCTGCCGCCAAGCCAAATACGGTGTTCCGGCAGTTATCCTTGAGAGCCTGCGTATTCCAGGTCTAGTGTGTTTACCAGCTTCGATCACATCGTCACTTACCATCAGGTGAGATAGTGGTCAAACACTAGCCTGTCACAAATAAAAAAAAAAAAAAAAAAACCCTCAAACTTGTGGCTTTATATTTCTCCTATTTCTTGGTAAGATTTCATCACTGGGGTAGTGATCAGCCAGACATTGCTTCTATGCTATTCCCCGATGCAAAACCGATCCTTTCAACTGTATACTCGTATGTACAAAATAGTTGTTGTAGCTAAAATCGTAAATCTATATGGAACTACATATCTAGTATATATAAAATTACAGAACATCAAATAAATGTAACATCGTGTGTGCGATCATCCAAAAGCTACATCGACATTTCATTACAAGATTGAGCTTCCTTTCTTCGGAAATCGAGTGGAAATGCTTACGCCATGCAATGTGGGGAGCGAAGGCGTAAATACATTTTTTATTCGCTTGGATAACATGTTATTTCATTGTTTAAACACTCTCATTCAGTTCAGTGTAGGATTATTAGGAATAATAGGTAACGAAGAAGCACTTAAGATTTTAAGATAAGGTACGTTTCTATTTTAAGATAAATTAACGGTTTGTTGCGTAATTCACCAGATAAGTACACAAACAATACATACTAGTAATATAAATAGTTTTGCTCTTAAGTAGTTTTTCTTTTGGACAGTGTAATTCGCTACTCTTATCATCTTTTCAAAGTACAACGTATGCAACAAACACCACCATAAATTTACCTTATGACACGTTTTCCGAAATATGCCAAAAGAGAAGTAATTAGCTTTGTACCTTCGTATTTGTGCCGTTTTAATATAGCTTTCTGTTTTATAGGTATATGCTTGCCTACTAGAGACGGAGCGCCACTCTATCCTCGCACCAATCCAATGGGTTAACATTGCAAGCAAATATGGGCAGGCGCTAGTGATGTAAAAGGAAGTACATTCGATTGTTGTCAGACCGGCAGGCCGGCATCGACGATATGATGAGTTATTGGGATAATTTTTCAACTTTCAACCGACTTCAAAAAAGGAGGTTCTTAATTCGACTGATTTTTTTATTTTTGTATGTAAATTACGCGATCTCCGCCGATATCTATCGATTTAGATGTTTTTTTTTGGTAGAGTTCCATGTAAATTTTATCGAAATCGATCCAGCCAAAGCCAAAATATAAGCGTTGAAGTCGATTTTTTTAAGCTTTGCTTACGTTTCATTATTTTTTATGTAGTTTAAATTTAGTTCTACTAAGAATAGTTGGCTTTAATACCTAACTATCTACAAAGAATCGATATTAATAAATTGTTACGATTCTTCTTCTTTTCCTTCTTGAGTTCATCCTATTCAGCCTAGGAATCCTATAACTTAGTAACTGTATCTTACTGACCTTTTCTCATCTCACTGAGGAACAGCATACCGCGACGCGTTGAGTAGTAGGATTCCAAAACCGACCAACTGATCCAGAGGTGAATTCAATAAGACCACAGTCAAGAATTTTAATTGCATCTATCCGGAAGATAATTACATGTATGCTTAATGAGTTATGCAGCGAAACCGCAGGGCACGCGTCAGCACTGCTAAACAGAACTATATGTAGTCTGACAGGAGATTTATTTCACTAAATTAGGTAATGGGCTGGATGCCGGAGACCATAGGTATTGCATACATTCATTAAATAAAAAAGCATATTACTTGTGGATGATATTATGCAGATAAAGTAGGTATGAAGATCTGTCTCGTATCTTTTGACAAAGAGAGTTCTTACAAAGGTAATAACAAAAACATAAATAAGAGAATGAAAATTTCAAAAGTATAACAGTCAACTTTATAATCATTACCAGTTTCTTGCAAGTATTTTAGCTTTGTACAGATATTGCGCCAGTGTTCCTTTTTTAATTTTCCGCTTCGCCTAAACTCTCGTTAAAAGAATTCAAAGAATCGTTTTGCCGAATAGGTATCTAGTAATTTCATGCCGTTCAAAATGCCGTAAAACCCGCCTTAAACTAAGAATATTAATTAGGTGAAATACGCCTTTAATATAAATGTTTTTTAATATTTGTCAGTAATAGTATTCTTTAGAAAATAAAAGATAATATACACATGTCATATAACGTACCTACCGCGACGATGAGTATAATTCAGTAATCACGTAGTGACAGTAGGTAACATGGCTCATTATTATTTAAAATTATGTAAATGTCTCAGATTTGATTTTCACGCTACCTTAGAATACCTATTCTAAACGAAACTCTTTTATTTTCCAAAAAAGTAACAGAAACAACTCGCTTGGATTATCGAATATACGAAGTCTTTCTAAATAGGCCAATGCACGCGGTAGAAAGCTATGATTGGTCAATTTGACATTTAATAATTTCATGTCTATTGAATATAAATAGGTACATATTAGCCTTTTAAACTTGCTGCCTAGTCGAAAATTATGGATTACTAGGCTATTGAGAATTAGAACATAAATATATTAAAATTTAAATAAATGGTTATTTTTTCAACATATAAACTTACTTAGTGTACAGGTAAAGTATACATAAATAAATAACTAAGTCAGGCTAAAATAATGATATATGTATAGGCCACTGTGACAGCCATAGGTATTTCTCAGGGGTGTAAGAGTTCGAAACACGATGTGGATATGTTATGAAAGGTATAATAATAAACACAACAAACAGGAAATGTGGTTCACAATATCAAGCGCGTATTTCGCACTGTTCGTCCGCATTGTTCAAGGTTGGTTCAAGGGCCCGAGCCCCACTGGATGGCGCCGTGCAGGGCAAGGCGGCGCTCGAGTCGATCTTGCGCGCTTAGCGCATGTGCTGTCATAGATAATATAAACAATTCATAATTAAATTCAATACATCATGCAGAAGCAAAATAGGCCTTAACAATAACTCCCGCGTATATGTAATATATACATTTTATATATAATATTTGTTATAAATTGGACGGAACAGAGATACGAATTGAAGAATTTTCAACTACGACGCGCTAAAAGTAATAAAACACAACAAACACTAAAAATAATAAATACCTGGGCGTACGTATTTTTCTTTAAACTTAGCATGAAATGTACGTATTTTTACCGACTTTCCAAAAAAGGAGAAGGTACTCAAGTCGACTGTATTTAATTTTTTTGACATCAGCTTTCTACGGGCCGATTGCCTACATTTCCTAAAACTATACAGCAAACACCTAAGTTGCCTTATAGGCAACTTAAGTGCTCAAGCCCACTCCCAGTGGGTAGTGTTCCCATGATGCTGGTATTGCCACTCATAATTGCAATGGTAATACGTTGAACCAAAAAGTATCAACATTTATGAGTTTGACCTGGATACATATTTTGATATTGAGTTACACACAGTCAATTGTATTTCAACAGAAATCGTTTTCTAATCGTAATATAAAATGAACCGCAGCTTGTATGCATTCCCGCTTCCAAAATTTATTGGCACAGATCTTATTCCGCAATTATCGGAACATTACTCGCGTTAGACGTGACCGCCATTTATTGGGTTCGGCAGACGACGGTATTCACAACACATACCGAAGACGATGTTGCTTTTTATGCACGTTTATTTTATCTGATATTATAAACACTACGTATTTTTTTTATTTTATATAGTATTAGTATTTCCTATAACGTTTGAGTATACGGACCGTTATGTTTTCAACTTATACATTGAGTGCCGTTGTACCTATTTAGTTTTTTTTACTCGCCGCATACCTTGTATTCTTGCCCAATTTAACATAGAATAATTGAAACGCAAGCAAAGCTAAAAAAACCGACTTTACCGCTTATATTTCGGTTTTGGCTTGACCGATTTTGATAAATTTTATATGGGACCACCTCTGAAGTATACTCTATCAAACTAAAAAACATTAAAATCGATTCATAATTGGCGGAGATATCGCATAACATACATACAAAAAAAACATACAGTCGAATTGAGAACCTCCTTTTTTTAAGTCGGTTGAAAATGCACGCTATTTGTAATGTTAGTTCACACATGTTGGATATCAATTAGATCATATCTCCTTTACGCCAGACGCGATTAGATTGAGGATGTCACAGGACGTCAAAAGACCGAGTTTAAAATTTCTCTAACCTGTTGGCATATTTAAATAAATATTTTGTTATGAAATGTAACCTATATATAACTACTAGCCGTGCCCCGCGGCTTTGCCCGTTATTATTAGGTTAAAAAGTAGCCTTTGTGTTAACCCTAGGTATAAGCTATGTACATATCCAAATTTCATCCAAATCCTTTCAGCCGTTAAAGTGTGAAACGGGAACAAACATACTTACACACTTGCATACTTACGCACTTACACACAAACTTTTTGATTTATAATATAAGTAGGATTAACGTAAACAATAAATTAACAGCATTAAAAAAATACAAACGCTTTATTAGGTGAGTTAAATGACTTTAAAAGAAAGAACTAAATAAAAATAAAATAAATAAAAAATATAATACGTTTATTTCGAGTTACATAGACTAATACATGGCTCAACACAATATAAAAATACAAATTAAAATAGTAAAAATGACACCAGTTACAGAATTCAAATGAATGAAATTGAAATTAGAAATTCATAATGATTAGTCAAACATTAATATTAAACAAAACAAACTAGAATAAAACAGAATAAAATCACTTACACCCACATCAAAACATGTTTTTGACAGCATTGCCATATAAATGGACAATCTACTCGGTCCACAACCATCGTTAGGACGATGTTGCCATTGGCCCGCAACCTGCGCACCAGGGACGCGGCACGCTTGCGCATGGTTGCGTAAAAACAGTGCACGCGAGCCTGCGCAAACATACCTGAGGCGCTGCAGAAGCGAAACTGTCTTATCATCGCCCTGAACGCATTATTTAACTGGATGCGAAGAGCATTGTACGCGAAACGCGTATACCTCACCCATATACTGCACGTTTATAGGGAAGTGCAGTATGCTCGAAAGAGACTCCCCTCCCCCGAGCATCGTGCAAATCTACGAGCAAGCGTATTTGGCCGTACTTATAAGGATTTGAGGTCGCTCGTGACAATGTGGCCCAGACATTAATATTTTTCCACCTTTCCTAATGGAACTCCATTCGGGTAAACGGGTGGAACAGTTTTGAGTCGTTTTTTACCGGCCACAAATACCATACACTGACTTTTTGTCACGTTATATTTTAGTCCGTGGCTAAGGGTTTCTCACAGACATACACTAAATTTTGAAGTCCACAGATCGAAGCGCTCTGGAGGACCAAATAGTCTGCGTAACTAAAGTTATTCACACAATCTGCATTAAGGTGGCAGCCGACATGTTGGTTGCTGAGCTCGACGATCAGGGCGTTCATGACAGTCGACATGCTTGAGACACAGTATTGCACTCTTATTGGAAAGTTTGGGCCTAAACCCAAACTAGTTGCCAAAATATAAGCTTGTAGAGTTGTTAGTGAAACAGGTCTATTTACGAATTGATATAATCATTAACTTGCAAAAAAGATCAATTGCCCGTAGTGGCTTAGTATAAAGGATGTAGTAATTTTATTAAAAATCATCTATAATATCGCAATATGTCAAAGTTCCTCACATCAAAACAAATTATCCCTCGGTCTTTGACATTAATATAATCTTATTATTATGCACCTAGCACACGGGATCTCTCAGTAGATACGTGATAAGAAAGCGATATGAGATAAAAGATTTAAGAGATATCTTAGTGAGCTTTCCAGGTGTGTCGTCTTATCCGACACGTAGGAAACTGTCTTAGCGATATTGTAGAAATGACTCCTGAAACGGGCGATTTATTCTATGGCCCCCAAAGAACCTCACGGGTATCGTTAACGTTGCCTGCGTGACATTTTATAAATGCTTGTCGATAAGGTACATGCACAGTTAATATATTTAATCAATATGTAATATTTACGCTATGGTACTAGAGTGCGTCACAAAGTAAGAGGTTAGAAGATTCTATAGCAGTAACTGTAAAATATGTAAACGCAAGTTTCTGTCGTGTTCTACATGTAGTTGCTTTTGTACCCGTTTGTCAATTGTAGAAAAATGTGACTATTGGGAATTTAGTATTTTATTAAGTACGTAGTGCGTATGGGCAGTAAACCGCTATGATGTTTTTATAGCACCCAGCCAACTTCGCCGGATCGACAATCGAGGTTCTGGTAAATAACAAAAGCATTTCCAAGAAACGATGACGTTAGGTAAGCGGACATAATATAAACTTGCGCCAAATAATTTCACACAAGTGATTTCTTGTTGTGCCGTCTTGACTCGGTGGGTAAAAGTCAAAGGGATAGTGATGATTAAGTACTGCTTGAACCACACTTCTAATTTGCATTCGTCTCTGTTTACCACGTTTATATCGAGTTATTATTTTCAAGATGCTTTAACTAGTTTATTTTGTTACAGTACATCGGCACTATGGATGTACCTCGCCCCACCAGCCGCGTTGAAATCGTCGCGGCTATGCGACGTGTCCGTGTAAGTAGTATTTTTTGTGATTTTATTCAAGCTGCTTTGCCTATCTTTGACCATACTATATGCTTACGTAAATACCTAGAATTGTTATTAGAGCTGTCAAAATCAAGCGTTATCACATGCATCAGTTAATGACAATGTATTATTAAGCAGACCGTGAACTTGTCTTAACGAACTCGGCCCTTTTAGGGATTATCAAAAGTATTCTCTCTATACATAAATCTAAATAATAAGGCACTAGAAGTCGCGTAACCTTGTCGCCGCACAGGTGACTAATGAGCCACCAACGCGAGAGTAAATCATTAGTTTTGTTCGAAATGGTGGACGTGAAACAACCTTTAAATTTGTTGTTTTGCAGCATATCCAATTGCGGAAACTCTTCCACAACATGCAATTATTACTAATAAGAGAATTATATATTATATAATTATTTTTATATTTTACATTTTACCGGTAAGTATTTTTTTATTATAATGCTGGTTTTTAATAAAATAGACGGAGGCAAATTATTCACAACGATAATCATAGTTTATTCGTTTAATCGTTACTTTACATACCATCGCTGCATAAGTTCTTCGATATCCGGAGCGGTATACGTGAACATGGCAATGGAATGTGAACTTACGATATCGTTGTGGTTGCAAAGTTTACATGGTGCGGTCGCGGGTGTAGGTCGTGAGATTGCGATGTGACTGCACAGTTTTACTTCATCAATATTCTATATAGATAAAGTAAAACGGCTTCATAATTATTATCGATTAAATAGTTATATTTTGATTAAAATAATAATTGTTTTACCATGCAAAGAATATTATTTGCAAAAACAATTTACAGTAAAACAATAAGTTTTACTCTGTGCATGGTTTATGTATTATCTACTATCCCAACGTATCGTTTAAAAGGTTGTGTTTAATTTAACGACAAATGTCAACATTTACTTTTTCACCTTTCTTAAATAAGCAAATTCATAATACATATACTTTTTTCAGTCAACATATTTTCAGTCAACCTATGTCCATACATCCATATAGATAAATAAAATAAGTGTCTGTTTGTAATGTCAAAATAACAGACTAATTACATATGAAAGTATAAACCTATAAAAAAACAGTTTTTATAATTTTTGTCTGTCTGTGAGTTCCGGGTAATCTTCAAAATTGCTAGACTGATTTTAATCAGAATTTTACTGGCAGATACCTGATCTTAGAAGTAGTAACACATACTTTTTTTATTTTGAAATAATAAATAGGGTTTCGTACGAAAAAATCAACGCTTATATTTTATATATATAATTTATTGAGCACGAAAGAAAACTAGCAGTTCCGTTGAAGTAAAAGTTATGCAGCTACTACCAAAAAGTTTTTCGTATTCGTAGTTATAATTGACCCTGCTGAACTTTATAATTGTAAAATGTAATTTACATTCCTTAATCCTAAATTGTGCGCGTCCCATGTTGAAATATCGACAACATCGACAACTTTAAAATTTTGTCAAGCACTAGCGTATATGTAACATAAATTGCTTTTTTCAATGTATATGTAAGTTCACAGACAAACCTTTGTTCTTGTGTGTTAGAACCAAGGATTTTGTAGCTAAAGTAATAGGATGGCTAACTGACAAACTTACAGTGCCGTATATCACACATGCATGGAATCTTATCACAACTGACGTAGAGCGTATTTACAATGTCAAATCGTTTTATCAATTGCATGAAGAACCAATCGTGGTTGCGGTCCCGATGAAATCGGGTGAAAGGTTAGAAAAGACCCCTGTGTCCCTCTCGCACAGAGCGACTAGTTCTAAAAAAGTTTCCCAGTGGTAGAAATTAAAGTCTGTAGTAATAATAAGATCTTATCTGTCGTAATTATTTGTTTAATCGAAACCTTACAGAATATGTTTCTAAATGTCCTAACTACTATCAAACTATTCTCAACATACCGTTTTTTTCCCCTAATAGTAATAGGTTTTCTGATATTATTTTAGATATATGGGTATACAAGCCAAGCTACATAACTACATCCGCCATTTATAAAAACAAAATAAAGTTATCCTACTATCATACTTCCTACTAATGTTATCAAGGCAAAAGTTTGTGAGTGTGTTTGTAGTTTGTACCTTCTTGACGCTCAATGATTATATTAATTAATACATTTGAGAATATGGAATATGCATACATTTTTATTCGATTGTTTCCGTTAATACATTGCCGGAAAGAAATTTTTTCTTCATAACAATACATATCATATCGAAATAAATAGGCATTGGAAAATGCAATCATGTTTTTTATTTTATTCAATAAAGGTAAACTTTAGACCACTATCTCACCTGATGGTAAGCGACGATGTGGTCGACGATGGAGCAAGCTTGCCTAGAAGATACCTATTCACTCGCGACTTGAAGACTCCCATATTGTACTCATCAGGAAAACCGACTCAGGTAAGGCTCCATTCCTTTGCGGCTCGCACAATGAATGTGGAGGCAAAACGCTTAGTGCGCATTTGCGCAATGTCCACCATATAGCGGTGTTGCTTAGCAGTTTGTCTGCTTGTCCGATTAAAGAACGGGGATGTGATCATAGATTCCCAGCTTTTTTGCAGCTAGTTGGGCTTTTGACTCGACGAAAGTACCAAAATTGAGCTTTGAAGTTAGAGTCGAACCGAGTAACTCGAGATGGTCAGTTACTGGTAGGGATACATTTCGGAATGTTGAAGTCAGTTCAAATTGACTCCATATAGCGGAGAAAAAAAGTTAAGCAAATTTAAACACAGCTATTTTGAAAAAACAAATACAATAAAAGGAAAGTTCACCAATCAGTGACCTCAAAAATGTGTAACTTAGTTACGATCAGCTTAGCCAATAGCGAGCGCTTTGCTATTTTGAAATTCTCATTCATTTTATTTATTAAAACTCCTAATAAAAATTAATTAAAGAAGAAAATCATATTATGGGTGTAATTTTATAAAAATAAAGATTTAAAAAAAAAAACTTGACCTGTATGTAAATTGTATGCTTATTTCCTATTGATAATTTATAGCATTGTTATATTTTTCTTAATATATTACTATTATAGGCCATAATGTATGGCATATGTTTCATTCTTAAAATATTGTGTTAGCGTTGGCTTGAAGAAATTAGTAATTTTTAATTTTGCATTGGGCCACACTCTTCGAAAACTATTTGTACACAACTATTTATGTCAGTTAGGTGTCATAAAAGTTAGGGTTTACCTTCATTGGATTTTTTATGGATATATTAATGATCTAGCCGTGCCGCCCCGCAGCTTTGTCTGCGTTTGTCAAGTTAAATAGCAGCCTATTTGTTAATCCTAGGCATAAGCTGCGTACATTCCAAATTTATCAAAATTAATTCAGCCGTTGCCGCGTGAAGAGAAAATAGACATACTTAAATAATGCCACAATTACACACAAACTTTCGGATGAATAAATTAGTTTGATATAAGTATGTAATAATAATAATATTTACCAAGATTCTGACATATTAATGTAGTAATAATACCTGTCATCGATTCATGGATTATCTTTATTCTAGGATATAAATTTAAACATGGGTTGTAAATGTATCTACAAGCTTATTTCAACAATTTTACAGCAAACATCTCCGCCATTTTGAAAAATATCGAACCTGCTCACAAAATATCACGAGAATCGGTTGAGAAATGCGACCTGTAGAGGAGAACAACTGAAAATCCGGACCTACGAAAGCAATTTTACCCAAGCTGAAATGAAATCGCTTCGTTCCCGCTTTGCGCTCGTTCAGTCAATTAAACCGAAAGTAACTTAGTCTTTCATAATAGTTAATAGCTGACCCAACCGGCGTTCTTCTGGGTATAAAAACAAACACATATACGCATATATTTTTATAGTCGGATAAGCGGACGAAGCCGCGGATAGATACTAGTAAATAAATATATATCATTTTAATTAAATTTAAATGCATTTTGAAACATCAGTGTGGATATTAATTACGCATATATGTTTATTTTAGTTTATATTTATAAATGACTTTATAATAAGATTTTTATAAGATATCATATTGTAGCATGATTACACAGTTAAATATCATTCAAGTAGAACATATTTCAAATGGCTTAAAAGGTTATCATACAAATCTCAAAATCAGGGTTACCCTAAAGAAAAGAGACACAGAGGTTTTTTGTGACCTCTCACTAGGACACAGATTTTCGGCGGAGTCAGCCCTCCTTTTACAAACCGTAGGTTTGTTTCCTATCTCGATGGTTAGAACTAATCACATCGATGGATTCCATGTGTGTACTGTTTATGTGTGCGTAGTTCTGCGTATGAATATATGCGCATGTAGTAGTGAGTGACAGTATGGGAGGGAGAAAGGTTGCAGCGACTTGGCGACAAGCGTTTCGTAAGTAATTAGCGACTTTTAACATTTCTAGTGCCTTATCATTTCAGAAGTATTCTCAAATCTACCAGCTAAATCAAAACGTGGCTATGACTAAAAAGCCTTCATTTAAAACCTGTATATCTTATAATTGTTAAGACAAAAACTGTAAGCGACCCGCTTTTGTTAGAAGGTAGATACCTAAAAGCAAACATATATTTCTTGCGAAAGAATTTAATAAAAAAGAAACGTTGTTTGCCCAAAATATTGTTTCGCCCCGATTTTCTTTGGCTAGACAATTTCAATTACATTGACTTTTTAACGATAAATGGAGGGCAAAAGGTCGTTTGGAAATTCATGCGTATTTTTTTTCAAGTACTAAAATAATCTTACCTGAGTTAAAAAACGCGCTCTACGGGTGTTATTTTCTACGAAGATATTATTTAAAAAAAAATGACAAATATCATCAAGGCATCAAATGAAAAAGCTCCAAAATGTTATTTCAAAAATATATAAATATATAGTTTTTAGTTTAATATAATGTGGTAAGGAAGTGTGGTAATACCTACGTTTAATTTTTTTTCTTTATACATTTGTAAAAAGCCTGTAGTGGCATTTTAGTTTTTGACCTTCGTCTTGTAAAGTAAAATGATTATTTAAATAAAAAAGTTTTCATACCATTTTGCATGAAGTAACATTTTTAGGTCAAATTGATTAGGAAAAATAAATATTTTCTATGGGTGTACAACAAAAAAAAAAATATTTTACATTAGCTTGTACCCGCGACTTCGTCCACGATTGTCAATGTTTTATTTTAGGATTGTACCTACCAAATTCTACCGAAATCAAAGAAATATCTCATTTCAAACAACCGAAAAAATGTGTTCCCTCCTACAGGAACTGCACTAATTTTGAGATTACAAGTTGACCTTGTCCTATTCCTGCATCATAGCTATCAATATTTGCCAAAATGTGACCAAACAGTTGCAGATATCTCATTTCAAAGAACATAACAAATTTACCCTATCCAACATAAACTCTGCTCACATTCGGGATCAAAAGAAATCTATTCCAGAATTATTACAGCTGTCTACTTACCTCATCTTATCAAAATCTGACTAACAGTAATTGAGATACAACTTAACAAATTTGCCCTATCCCACATAAAGTGCGTTTCGGAATCTAAAGTACCTAGCCAATGTTTGATTCTTACTAAAATCCAACTAATAGATAAGGGGATAAGTCATTTCAAACAACCGACAAATTTATCTTTTCCTACAGGAACTGCAATGATCATAAGTAGTTAGCCATAAAATGTCTTTCATCGCATGCGTTGCGGAAAGTATTGATGATAGAACAAAAAAATGTTCACATCAACATATCAATATCTACAAAAATCTTTGCTAGACCATATGTCCAAATATTGTAGTTATCATGTCACTATAACTACTTTTTTATATTTTAAAAGTTAATAGAAATGCCGAATATAAATCCAAAAGTTATGTGTATGCTTGTTTTCTCTTCACGCTGTAACGGCTAAACGGATTTGGATGAAATATGTAATGTACATCATAATATAATGTATATAATGTACATATATACCCAGAATTAACACATAGGCTTCTTTTTAACTTGATATATGCGGGTGAAGCCGCGATTCACGGCTAGTTTTATCTAAATCCGATCAGCAGTTGAAAGGAGATCGTACTTCAAAAACTTAACAAATTTACCCAATCCCACAGGAAATGCACTGATTTTCTACGTTCCAAGGTCTAAGCTATCTTTTTATTATTCGTTTTAAAGTAATCAAAACAAAATATATGTACCTAACATATCTGCCACTACCACACTAAAACAATCCACTGCCAAACAGACTTCAAAATTGGGTTAACAAACCATATCTAGCAATGCAGAACTACAGAGCGGGTTCCAAATTCTAAATGTCAAGTTTATAGTTTCGTCTCTATTGAAACTAAATAAGGGAGAAGTGGGTCTGAAAGCCTTCGCGGCGTAATGTTCACAACAAGTCGCGGCATTTGCAAGTCTATTCGACGGGTAGAAATGCGCGTTTTGATGTTACGACACTTTTGAATACAATTGGATCCTTTCGCATTACCATAACTTTGCGCCGAAAGTCTTTCTTACCTATATTACTTTTTATGGCCAATTTCACGAGCAATAAGTACTTTAAATTTAAATTCTTAGCTCTAAATATTTGGAAGCAGACAGATAAGTCCTACTTTCATTTTTACTTTTGACCCGGCATTTTTATACTCGTCTAGAAATCTCAAATGCAAAAGTACGCTCACAAGGTAATCAAATTATATTTCTTCATAATTTTTACTGCCTTTGGAACATACCTGATTGAATTCATTTAGTTCGTTAGGCAATAAAATCCTATTCAAGTCATTAGCTTCTTGCGACTTATCTCTCTTCTTTTTTATATTAACCGGCTTACCCGCTGAGTGCATAAGTGCCTGTATACTAAATCATCTTTCTGTCTGCATAAAATCTTCGGAATCTATTTTCTATAGAAATCTATTAATATATATAAAATATATTTATTGGACAACCTTGCAGTGTAGCACCGTCAGCACCTAGTTTTTTTCTGTTTTCTACAGAACTTTTTTTTTTATTTCTTACCAGCATTATAATTTAAAACGAAGCCCTTTTTCTACCAACACAGAAAATACGAGTATTATATATTAGTACCTAGATGACCAAGCTTAACTCGTATTTTTTAAATTTTAAAAAACGTTTTCTAAAAATGAAACCTAGCTAGATCGATTAATAGCCCCTAAAACCCCCTACATACCAAATTTCATTAAAATTGTTGGAGCCTTTTCCGAGATTTAGATTATATACGTTTAAAGGTATTAGATACGACAAGAATGTTGCTTATATTTACATACAATGTAATAACATAATTGGTAATGTTTGTTTCAGTACGAGTTCAAGGCCAGAGGTGTAAAGAAGCGCAAGGTGACGGTTGACGTATCCATAGATGGAGTACGAATTACGACTAGAAGTCAAGCGGCTGGCAAGGTTTGTAATTTACTAAGTAAACACTGTTACGAGTATACAATAGCATGTGACGTGTCCTTCGTAGACAGAAGGGGTTCTAAAGTAAGAAGGGAATAATCAAGGATTTTGTAGCTAACGGTAGGTTTGTTTCATATCTCGATAGGAATAATGTAAGCCATCGCTTATAATTCGAGATTGTAGTAGATGGAAGATGGAACACACTTTTTGAAAGATATAAAAAAGAGTTTCTCAATTCGGTGTGTGTGTTTTTTTGTTTATTACGTGAAAAGAAGTTATGAGGTAATAGACATAAAAAAAAGAAAAATTAGACTTGAGTAGGTAGACCAACCTCCTCCTTTTTTGTGAAGTCGGTAGAAAATTAAAAATATCTAAATCTTTTTTGCCAACACACTAACTAACTAACTTAACTATCATAATATTAAAATACATAAGTAATATCTACGGGCCAATTGCCTGTTTTTCCCATAATTACCTTTTTCCTATCACTCAACAACCATGACATTTTGAATAGTTACCATAGAAAGCTAGTACATCATTTGGATCGTGACCTTTTTTTAAGCAGTTTCCTTCAAAGATAAAGCAACCTACAGCATTTATAAATCGATTAGGAAAATTATTTATTTTATTTCAAAGGATATATTTTCAGGCTGGCGTCATAGAAATGTCATTGAAATCGGTTCAGTAGATTTTTTTTAAACCTTCGCGAACTTCAATCATGTTTGTATAAGAAAACCGGGTCAGTCTCTCGTGACCACGTCCGTTGCAACCCTGCCGAAACGTCGAGGTTAGTCAAAATAATGCTATTTTAAAATTAAAAGCGCGAAAGGACCCGGTTTTCTCATATAAACATGATCGGTTCAGTAGTTAGGTTTTTTAATCGAAATAACTGAAAATTGTATTATGTGATCCGAAACGTCTGTTTTGTATGCTAAAGTTTTATTATATTTTATGAACGTGTTTTGTTTTATCACATGTGAATAAAAACATTAGATTATTCTCCTTGGACCTTCTATAAAAAAAAAATATAAAACAAGCCCTCGCTGCGCTCGCTCTTGCGCCTCAATATCTCGGTGTAGGTGTTAAATGGTTTACATCTTGCATTATCTATAACTATATCTTAGTTAATAATAGATCAATATGAGTTAAGAAGCAATGCATTCACTCCTAATACTACATATAAGCATTAAATAGCAATGCGTGCAATTAGATAAAGCGAATAAATCTTTTATTGCAAATGGGGTTAGATTTCACAATAAAATGTCTATAATTGTAACTGAATGACCACTAGGAAAATTTAAATCCGTAATAAAACGGGCATTAATTAAGAAAGCCTAATACAAAACGAATGACTACATTAAAGACAAGGGTGGTTGGAGACACACTGCAGATGAGTTTTTTTTTTAATATGCAATAGGCAAGCATTTGACCACTATCTTACCTGATTGCAAGTGATGATGCGGCCGAAGGTGTGACATGCTTGCCTAGAAGATACCTATTCACTCAAACGTGAAGGCTCCCAGATTATACCGTTCGGGGAACAAAGACGCAGGCAATGACATAATATAGATATACCTTGGTTAAGATAATTCATGTAAGAATGTTTGAAAAAAAATTATTTAAAAAATGCGCCGCCGTGTTTTTTGCCAGGTTCTTCTCTTGATGGCTGTAAATACTGGTTATCTAACATGGATATCTAGGAATAAAGTTTCCCATTATTGAAAACCAAATTATCCAACAGTAATTATTTTTCCTTTTAGAATACTGGTTATCTAATATAGTTATCTAAGCGGAATAAGGGGTAATTTTGCGAATCTGGCATAAGAGTAATTTACTTTTATGAGTGGCTCTTGTAATGTGTTTTGGGGCGGGAATAAAAAAAATTCTTAACGACTTTACTAGGTCATGACTGGACCATAGCATTTTACTTGACTTTGACTTGGACTAGAACTGATTTTATGAAAATTAACTAACTTCAAATATTTATAACTTGACACTAGATAAATGCATAGTTTGCGTAGCCAAAACTAAAAAAATATACTAATATAATTGTTACTAAGCATTTGTGGCATTTGACCTCCTTGTATTTAACTGTTTTTTTGTTAAGGTGTGACAAGTTACGTTCGATTTATGTACTTTTTAATGAAATTTTTGAGCAAGGCCGCGAAATTATTTTTATAGTTCAGTTTTAAAAGTTGTTTTTGTTATACTCTCTGAGAACCTGTTATAAAAAATATGACCATACTTTTGGATTTACGTTTACTTACATCTCTGTTTTGAAGTGGGAAATGCTTTTTCATAGAGCACTTTTACAGTGATTATTAACCTACCGAGCTAGTATGAATTTTGAAAAAAAAATTACATTCTCTTATGATGGCCGTTGCAGGCGTTTCGATAAAGATATTTGACTTAAATAAATTAATGTACCTATATATATCTCGTAATACTCGGGGTACTGAGATCATCGTGTATATAGCTTTTCAAAATAGAAAAAAAAAAAAAGAAAGCAAAACCAACATTTAGAATATAAATAACATAATATATGGCCTTGCTGTGCGACTCTTTGATCTTGGTGGAAAATCACTAGGTATCTGTACATCGACGTTTGTTGATATTCATGAAATTCAGTAAAAAATTACACCATCTCGCCTCGAACTCAATCCAAAGTTAAATTGAAAACTTTGCCAAGATTTCTGAGATTTTGATTCATATTCACGATGAGGCTGTAGAGCTTTTAGGGAGAATCCTACGCTGTACTAAAATAAAATACTTTACCTATTCAACAGGGGTGTTACAACAAAAATTGAATACCTAATGTTTTTTTATGGTGCGGCCAAAGCTTTCTATCATGAAGTAATGAAGTGTTCTAAATAAGAATAATAATAATAAGGCGTGTGCAAGCATAAAGCGGCATCAACTTCTAACGTAAGAGATGCCCGTCGTATGTTTGGACACGCCTGATAGGTTATTATTAAAATGTAATTATACCTAAGGGCCACTTAGCGTTGGCTACGGCTCCGCTAATGCCTTACAAAGGTCCGGGCGCAGACCCGTGAGATTAAATAAATACTTGGATAGTAATAATATTCATTTATTTCAAGTTACAAGGACTAATAATAGAGATCACTGAACCAAATTATATACAACTAAAAAATTGCATGATATTTATTAATTACCACAGAGAAACGAAAGTTCGTGTACAAATAGCTCTTAACTTAAAGTGTATCACAATGATCAATGATAGTTTCTATATTAAGGCTTTATCAATCGGTCTTGTCTGCAGGTCATTGTAACGTTGAATAGTCTGGAAAGCCTCCACCACGTAAAAATACCAGACAATTAAGATTGCCTTACATCTTGATTGTCTGGTACTTTTACGTGGTGGGGGCTAAAGTTTAAAAAGTGTTTTTTTAACTATATATTAACTATCTGCGCACTGCGCTATTACCCGCATTTTAACCTTGATATGACAATAACGAACACAACAAAAAAGAAAACAAATCGGTCGAGTTGTTCTTTAGTGAAGATCTTTTATACATATACATTCATTAATTACATGCAGCAATCAACTTTTGTTCATATGGAAGATTAAAGACATAACATTTGTAAACACATAAAAACAAAAGAAAAAATTACTAGGATACATTTCCTTCAATATTTCCATTACTTACTCTTAAAAATATGCAGTTGTTATCCTACACATCACAAAAATATTACTTGGGATGTCGCGGTTTCGAATCCTACTACGCGTTTGAGTATCCGGTGAAGATAACTGTTTTATAAAATTCACGGTGATATTTTCCCATACTACTCATAGTATGGCTTGACTTTACCAAAATTCAGTCGTACTTAAAACTTATCAAGTAGAAAAACCTGTTGTTAAGTCAGAGAGAATAAGAGCCCGGAAGCTATCCTAGAAGACGTGTAATTTATAATCTTAATGCTCATGGCTATATTGATTGAAGCGTAAGACCTATATAATAAATTAGCACGTAGATATTAGAATCAGGATAGTTGTTGAAAAAAAAATCAATAGCGTCTCGTTAAAAAGCTTGAAATATTTAAAAGTTGCGTAAAAACTTTTACTAAATCTGGTAGAATTTATATTTAAAAAATAAATTCTCACGGGCGCGTCTTTCTGGGTAGGGTAGAGAAGGGAGTAGATTTTTTCCGCAAGATCGTTAATCATGTCTCGGCTATAATAGGCGGCTGTCAACCTGCTGTCTGCCGCGAGCAACGAGGCACAGTGCCTATTGTTGTTCAACCCATTGTTACAGCCAAAGAATAATCCTGTCCACTTCCACGGACAGTGGGCGACCCGAGTAACGAACTAGTGAAAAATTTCTCGTTTCACGTACATCATTGTTGGATTTATTCCAGATACAATAAAAGTGGCAGTGAATAAAATGCCTAGTGATAAAACGAATTTGTTTCCTAGTATTAAATATTCTTCGTGTGATTCGAGTCTAAATCACTTTGTTTTGACATCACGTTTAATGACAAAATTTGCGTGGGTTGAGTTTGAAAAATTCAGTTGTGCTGTGATTTAAATATAATATACGAATTTTATTTCATGTTTTCTATGAGGCATCTTAAGGTATGTAAAAATACGAATTCAATTTAACACAGTGGAAGTCAGACCACAAATCCGTAAATCAAAATATTATATCATAATATTCTTTACAAGTACCCCCTACATAAAAATCATGGACACATTCAGCAGATACGATACTTCAAACTTTCGCGATGGGCAAAAAGCTTCAAGCCCTTGCGGACCTAATGATCAAATGCTGATGACAAAATGTAAAGCTAGTGGAGAGTTTATAGGATGCATCAAAGTACCGAAAAGACATGTTTTATCCACATTCAAATGTACCTATAGTTTATAGACCAGTATTAATCAACCTGATGAAAATGTGTCGACACTCGATGGCTGTCAATTTTGTGACTCCTACGACACGGTTTTGACGACCATCTGGAGCGGCGGTCAAATTTCTGAATTCTACGCTGCGAGTCTTGGGTTCGATTCCTGATAAGAGTACAATTTTTCTCCACAAAGGAAAATTGTTTCTGTTTCTGGATGTGAATGTATTAAGACGTGTACATTCCTTCATCCGCTAAAGTAGACTCTGAACTTATTGCGTGGCTGGTATGCTGAACATAAATTACAAAAAAAAAAGTTTGTTAGCCTATCTTGAAAAAAAATGCCAGATGGCTTAGTTGCATGAGCAGACGCCTTCTTTGCAGGGATATCGGGTTCGATTCCCAGCGGGAACATACATTTCTCCCCAAAGAACATTTGTGTTTGTGGTTCTGGTTGTGATTATATGATGTGAATGTTTCCGGCACCCACGACACAAGTCATCGAACTTAGTGTGGGGCTGTGAGTGTGAGAGCGTTAATGTTTATTTACACTTACAGTTACACAGGATTTGTGGAAAATATACACAATACAGACCTAATTAACCCCTGAACCCGAGCAATAAAGATGTTTGTGGGAGAAACAAGCGTTTACACGGCAAACTACTGGTGGGTGATACTTTCACCGGACCTCGTAGTTGATGTGCTTATTTAATGTCGCAGCTTTCCAATTATAATTACAAAACAGATACAAATCGTTTATTTGTATCGATATTATGCATTCAATTATAATTAAGATTTATAAAGTGGAGATGCAATAACGATGTGCAAGATATACTCTGGAAACGTACGGCGAATATATCTTTGCAATAAAGTGTGACGACATTCTGAACTTGGCTGTACCCATCGAGATTTTCATTTTTTTCGTTTAATTCTGTATCTATAAAGATTGAAAAAACGTAACCTATATTTAAATGTCATGCATAATCCCTATTGCTTTTTTAGATATATTTAATGTCACTTTATTTGTTCCTTCGGCGACGGCTAGCAGTCCAATGACCAAAGAAAATTGTCGAGCTTCGTGTCTATAGATCTGCAAAGGGTCGGTAATTCCGGCGTTAATAATGTCCGTTGTTATCAGTATGCCAGGCGTAGGCTTGTAATTACGCTTCGGACCGGCTAAGGGCTAATTGAGAGCTATTTCTTACCCTCTTGGTCCGTCATTCCTTTATACTAGTTTCTCGTGTGACGTGGGGAATCTTGGATGCTGATGTTTTACGGGCAATGAATTCTGATCACTGAAACTTGTCAGAATCGGTATTAGCCAATGTGGGCTGAGTGACAAACGAACAATCCGGAATATTTTTGCATTATTTTATGAAATTAAATTAAATTTATTATATGAGTAGGTATATTTTACACAAAATAAAGTATACCTACGCATTGGTCTTCATTGTTAATTCGTTCTTTTATTTTGCGATGTGGTGACATGTGGAAATGTATGCAATAGCTAAGATATTATTATAAAATTAAATATAAAATTTTAATGTCAATAAAAGCAATATAAAATACAAAGTCAAAAAATATATCGAAATAGCCGTGACCCGCGGCTTCGCCCGCGTTTATTAAGGCAAAATGTAGCCTATATGTTAAATAATCAGTATAAGCGATGTACATTAGAAATTTCAGCCAAATCTGTTTATCCGTTACAGCGTGAAGAGAAAAAAACATACTTTCACACTAACACATTTAAACTTCGGATTTCTAATATTAGTGTGATTATAATATAGTTAACCACGCGTTACAGTAGTTATTTCTTATTTAATGTAATGACTTATTAATAAAATTACTTTTTCTACTCAGATACAATTTTCATCATAACTCATCATCAATCATAACTTTGACTTCATAAATAAAAAACTTTCCACAAGATTTTTCTTCCCCCATTGCACGACCTTAATGCACCCCTGCCAAAAAATATTGATAACTTAATTTTTATTATTAAATTAACTACTCTACCAATTTTCATCGCTATAAGTTAAAAAACAAAGAACTTTCATACAAACGTTTTCACCCCACTTTGGGGTAGAATTATCAAAAAGCCTTTCTTTTTAAACTTTTACGAACTAAGACAAATGTACCCTCCAACTTTCAAGTCTCTACGACCAGCTGTTTAGGCTGTGCGTTGTCTGTCAGTCAGTGTATCAGTATGTCACGACAAAGATTCGTATAGTATTAGATAGATTAAGTATAAATACAGTTGTTAATATAAATGTAATATGTTATGTTATGTTGTCGACGTTTATTATATTGATGATGTGTCAATTTCGAATTTTATTAATATAGCTCACGAAATTTGTTGGCAAGCGAGTAAAAGCTTTTGCTGGTTTTGGTGATGGCGTTGTAATTGACAGGAAAATAAATATATTTACATAGGTTTATTTTGTTATTGTAGCTAGGCCGGGAACTGTGATATTGAAATTAATTTAACTCACAACAATTATGCTTGATCATGTAATTCGTTACAATTGAAACATATTTTCTGCCTGTCTATGTAGCGAGAGGTTTGTATTTGAAATGTAACTTGTAGGTAATATTTAAGACGGCTTTGGGCGTAGGCATAGTCTACTGACAATACTCGTATATGCTAGTTTTGCCCGCTCGCTACAGAAAAAGGTAATATCGTGCATTATTCGGTCGTGTCCTCTAGAATCGAAAGCATTTAATAACGTAGAATTTAAATGCTGAATTTATCAAAAGAGAACCCCATCCTTAATTGCTTAGTATTATTGTTATGTACTTCTGTACTGTGAAGTAGGTACAGAATAAACCATAATTTTAACGATTTATTTTAATTTTGTATTAGCAAACATTATTATTTTATTCCAAGTATTAAATTTACTCGTTAAGACGTTTTCGAAAGAAAGACTCCAGGACAGTTAAGATCGAAATACTGCAACCTTGCTGTCATACCAAATAGTTAATTGAAAACGTCGAAATTTTCTCAAAACCGTTTGGTATTTCACTTGCAAAGTTCTTTTTGCAGTAAGCTCAAAACTAGCTTAGAATATATATTATTATATTTCGAGTTGTTTCCTGTGGTTACATCCACGTAATTGAAAAAGCATTATTTATCGGATCGAATTGTGAATCTAAACCATTCTTGAATCCACCTGAACCAAAGAGAATATAACCATTTGATAAGGCATGAGGCCATTTTCTATTCAAAACACAACTCATCACGTCGGGGTCGGGAGACGGCGTAATAATTACGCTTGTGATTAGCCGATGCGGCCGACGCGGCTGACGCGAGCCAAAGCGGGCCGATATACAATAGTGATGTGGTACATACTACATACAATACGACTGATAACTGACTCAGACTCGTACTTATCCAGTTTATTACGATATTTTTTCTTCCAAGATTGAATACTTTATTACCATATTATGTTAGAAAATAGCATATTTTCTAATAGTACATTAGAGGTATTGTAAAAGCAGTCAATTTAGTATTTGACCTGATCACATACAAAAATTACAATATATTCGGTATAGCCGTTTAGGAGGAGGTCAGTCTCTTAGACAGACTGATATACGACAAAGTGCTGAAGCACCTTAATTGGGTTATACAATTAAGGTGCTTCAGCACTTTGTAATGTTAATTAAGAGACCTCGTTTCGATCGATCAATATAGGAGGTGTCAGCTATAAAAAATGGCTCAATAAATAAGAGCGTAAGTAGTCGTGCATTTTTCGGTTGACTGCGCGTTCGCCTTCAAAGCAGGGGTATCGGGTTCGATTCCCGGAGGAACTGGGATTTTGTTATTTTTTTTGAACACAAATTTTCTCACAAATTAAATTTATGTTTCTGGTTGTGATTGTGTGTGTGATGTGAATGTTTGCGGAACCCCCGACACAAGTCATCGAACTTAGTATGGGGCTGTGAGAGTGAAAGCATTTACGTTTATGTTTATGTGACTGTCTAGAACTATTTTTCTCTTCTTTTAGCGGAAGACCAGCACAAAATTCTTCGGGCGCAAGAGCAACAGCAACGTCGAGGGTTCAGAACTTATGCACCATCCAATCTACCGCATCTTCTACGTCTCACACGATAGCTCTGACTTGAAGATATTCTCATACATTGCACGCGATGGAGCCACAAACGTGTTCAAATGCAACGTTTTCAAGAGCAACAGGAAGGTATGTTAATTAAAAATATATACAAGTAGAAATTTGTAAAGATAGTCTACGGTCTATATCATATATTTCTACACGTTTACATCGTCTATTTATTTTATTATATTAAGCTACGTTAAGTATGTTTGTCCCCATACAGATATATGACTCCGGGGTGTATTATATTATCTTACATTACGGCGACATCGTCACGTGGTCGGTGGTGCATCTATTCAGTCTCGATAATTAGACAAATCAAAATAAAAAACAATTGAATTATAAAAGCTACATAACCTGTCAACCACAGTTTTATAATCCTACTAGCCGTGCCCCGCGGCTTCGCCCGCTATTATCAAGTTAAAAAGTAGCCTATGTGTTAATCCTAGGTATAATCTATGTACATTCCAAATTTCATCCAAATCCGTTCAGCCGTTAAAGCGTGAAGAGGGAACAAACATACTTACACACTTACACACAACATTCGGATTTATAATATTAGTAGGATACTTACTGTGAACGTAGAACGGAAGTAACGTAGTCTAATACGTTTCTATCATTAATAAAATATTTCATAATTAATGTCTTCCATTCATCGAATCTAATTCAAAAACATATTCAGGTAAGCTGTTCATTTTAAATAATCGACACTTATAACGTATAGGACGTAATAAGCCCAGGGAAATTAGCGATGCGTTGTATGGGTAAATTGCCTTAATTTATAACCAGCCAATTTTTGTCTTTATGTATATGTTTCTTATGTCTTTAATATGTAAAGTAATCCAACTAAATTATAATATATTATTACATTTTTTTTTTTTTTTATTTGTGACAGGCTAGTGTTTGACCACTATCTCACCTGATGGTAAGTGACGATGTGATCGAAGCTGGTAAACACACTAGACCTGGAATACGCAGGCTCTCAAGGATAACTGCCGGAACACCGTATTTGGCTTGGCGGCAAACTTTCAACTTGATGGTGGTAAGTTACTTTGGTAGCAAGCCAGGCGAGCAACTCACAAAATGCTCTACCACCTCTCAAATGTCACATAGAAAACAAGTTGATTAAATCCGATTAAATTAAATAATTAAATAGGCATATTTTAATATTACTACACTTATGTTCATTCTTTGATATAAAGCTAAAATCCAACCTAATTTATACCAGAAACATCTAGTTTTTACCGACTTCAAAAAAGGAGGAGGTACTATGTTCGACTGTATGTATTTTTAAGTTTTTTTATGTATGTTCATCGATTTCTCGAACTTCTTTTTGTTTTGTAGATTATACCTCAGAGGTCGCCCCATATAAATTTTATCGAAATCGATCAAGGCAAAATCAAAATATAAGCAGTGACGTCAGTTTTATAAGCTTTGCTTACGTTTAAATTATTCGAATGATAATGGGCCTAAATATTTGTAAATAATAAGTGTGTAGAAAAACGTTTCAACAGTTTCGGTCTTTGTTTTGTGTATGTGTTTTCTTTCCAAATTGTTTAAGACAAAGAGAATTCAATATAAAATTCCATATATTTCTTTTTTACTAAAATGTTTGCTAATTGCGTGAGAGCGTGGTAAAATTTTCACTACCTGCCAAACTTAGATAAAGTTGGATTATTCGAAGTCATGATAAGAATCATTGTGAATTATCTATTTAATTCTGAGTATTTTTTACTTTTTTGTCCTTAGCTAAGAAATAAAACGAAATTCTTTTGCGGAAGATGAAAAAACGTTGTCCCTTATATATTAAAAAACTAACGAGACCGCAAGCACGTTTGCACTTAACGTCGTCGCCAAATTCCCCTTGATTTTTGTAAGGCGCCTTAACGAGATTTTTCACCGAGATAATTCGTATCTTTTGAAAGGAGAAAATAAAAATGCCTCGGAACGTCCTTATCCTGTTGCTTTCCGGCGGGGTGTCCTCGTTTCGTCGTCAGGCCTTTGTGTGTGTGAAGTTCTCTGTATTGCGTCTCCTGTAGCTCTCGGCTTTTTACTGCCATCTCCCGTGCGGTTCATAGGTTGTTGTCCTCACTCTTATCAGTCAAGTGTTATCGAACGTTACGGAGCAATCGAGGTTTTAGTCAGATAAATATTTACAATGCCTATTTGGGCGTCTGAATATATTTTTTGTTTGTGGCTATTTTATTTATGTGACAGCCGATACTAAATTATTAGATCCTATTGGATTCTTTTAAAAGATGTAATTAACTAAAATGCCTGTTAATTAGCACATAGTGTTCTGCTTCGTTTGATTCCTACTAATATATGAAAGCCAAGTAAAGTTGTCTTAATTAAAGCAATTCCTTTGGAAATTGCTTCTTACAAAATCGCTTACAAACAATTTGTTCTCTAAGACACATCAGGTACAGCTACTTGAGCCGTAATCGCTTTAGATTTATTACACGACATTTCCACGCAGTCTTTGCATTAAGGAGTCGGTTTGTAAATATCTCCCTGAGAGTCATCATTTACCTGTCTTTGTCAGCTTAGAGGCTAACTAGAGAAATTTGTGGCAGATTCATTTTTTGTGATGTGCCTTTTAAAATGTAATTTTCTTTCTGCAACAATAACAACGATGCTAAATTGCTTCAATAGGGTGGAGACGGATTAAAAGGGAAACAAGAGATTGGCTTTTGAAGTAATGTTCTGTTGTGCAGAAAATTGTTTCACAACAAAAAAAGGCCCTTTTTATTTTGTCCGAATGTTGAGCTGATCTAAGGATTTTATTTTTTGAATGTACAAATGTAAAAGTGTGTTCATATCCAGAATCCTTATATATCACATACGCAGCAGCTGAAGATAAAATATTGCTGAGCCTGAGTAATGCCAACGTAGCAGAAGATTTTAAAATCAGATACAAATTTTCGACTAAATAATTTACAATTAACAATAGCTTCTAATTCAAATAAAAAAAGATAAACTGTAGCGTACATTTATAGGTACGCCTATGTACATTGTACAGTGAGATGCGTGGGTAATTTGTTATTACTCAGAAGATACAAAATAAATCAATCACTGTGCTTTTCTATGCAAAAACTATTTTTAACAGCAGAAAGGAAACCGCGATGTGTGTGTTGAGTATTTTATAATGAGCTAGCGCATCAACCAATAAATTACATTGAGGCTTCCTACGTTACATAAGAATTCGCAGGAATGTTGTTAAATTTATTTAATAATGTATTGATTATGATTCTTCTACCACAGCTCGTACCACGTCAATATGGTTCAGTAGTTTTGATAAATTAATGGATCAATGCATATCTGGATCTGGATATCAGTGGACATAATGTTTGGCTAAGTTAAGCTTAGTTCGCACTAACACAAGAATCTTATTTGTAAGTTATTATAGCATTGCTATGTTGTTAATATTGTCGCAAAAAGAACGGGTTGTTGAGGCATGTAATACATACATACATCTAATATTATTTGTAGGCAGCACGAGCAGGTACACATTTACAGCCCCTACAGGGTTGTAACGATCAATATTGATAACGTAAATGGCTCTCACGAAAGAGAGTATGCTCTTTTTCATCGGTTTACTTGTACCCATAAGTTTTTTTTCATGAACATTTTGATTTATACCATCACACCCCAGCCCCAGACTAAGATCAAAGAATTCTTTTGCCAGCAACATTTTGATCACATCGAGAGCCAAAAGGATAAATATCCTTTGGAAAACAAAATTGTGCTTTTGCCGGGCATTTAATTCAGGTTCAGCGATGTAGAAAATAGACTTGCCCATTGCGCCAACAGGGTCGTCATAGGTTTTATGGACTAACGTAATCTAACGCCAAACGCACCATCACATATTGTATTTGCGCTATAAAACAAAGAATACTCGACGATGCGCAAAGAGCAGAAGTTAGTAAGGAAGAGAAGACAGGAGCAAGACAGATACGCAACGTACGTAGGGCTTTTTAGGTTATCAGATTAGATCTAGTGGATAGCGGAATCAAGCTTCACTCGCGTGATAATGGAGAAGTAAATGTAAGCTCAAGGAACCAAAAAGATAATGCAACGAGGAAACACCTAGTCACGTAAAGCAGACGAAACTTTGTATATTTTAGAATACTATGATGTAATGCTCAATTCTTAAAGAATTTGGTACATATGTTAAAACATGTTGAATAAAAATCTTGTTATAAGTAGTTTTGGTTCGATGGGTCCTGATGAACTGTCGCCGCCGTTCATCCGAGCCGCAGTAAATAATAGATCAAAGCAGTTCCTAACTAAAAGTAATTGACCTATGTAAAAAAAAATGGCTGGTTTATGTCGACTTTTATGTTAAATGTAACTCGATAGTATACTAGACTACATTCCACTTAAGTGACCGAGTATATGTATGTTTGTCTTATACATTATTTAATTTGAGCAGACATAATTACTCTGATATTAACAAATTAAAATACTCGTATTATTGTAATATATAAAATTCTCGTGTCGCGGTGTTTGTTACCAAACTCCTCCGAAACGGCTCGACCGATTTTTATGAAATGTTGTGTGCATATCGTGTAGGTTTGAGAATCGGTCAACATCTATTTTTCATACCCCTAAATGTTAAGGGTGGTCCAAAATATTTTTTTTTGTCGAAATTGTTTGTTTTTATATTGTTATGATTCAGCATGAAATAATGTATATGGCAAAACAACGTTTGCTGGGTCAGCTAGTCTAATATATAAAATTCTCGTGTCACAGTTTTCGTTGCCATACTCCTCCGAAACGGCTTGACCGATTTTGATGAAATTTTTTGTGCTTATCCGGTATCTATGAGAATCGGCCAACATCTATTTTTCATCATCATCACTTTTCATCATTATCAACGCGGGTGAAACCGCGGGGCGCAGCTAGTACTTTATATAATTATAATTATACACAGGGTAATTTGTAAAATACCTGGAACCTCTTGGGTCATCTTTCAAACGATTGAGAAACGAATTTCTAACGCCTTTCGTGGTACGACTACTACAAATTCTGTTTTATGAGTATCAAATAAATTGTAAATACGTTGTATTATTATCATAATAATTCAAATGTTATCATTTATTAGGTACCCATGACGGAACGGATAAATTATATGAGTTCAGTGTGAGAGCTTGTCTGCCAAATTAATGTTTTAATTTACCTTCAAAACGGTTTGACAGATTTAGATACGGTTATACGGTTTTTATTTTAAAAAAATACTTGATCGATGTTGTTTTCTGCTATTTTGGCGATATTCGGTAAAGCGTTTTTTGTGCTGTCAATGGATTTATAAAAAAAAAACCTAAATTCTGACATTATTTATGAAATTGAACGAAAGTTTCAAATAGTAATAGTTAAACATTATAATTATAATTGTTTTATCGGACATGCCTGATATAATGAGTACACCGGAAACGGTAGATTATGTGAAACAATAATGATAGTCGGACAAATAAATATCTAATTATAAATAAAGAAGATTTTTATAACCGGTTTATAGCTCCTGATTCCCTCTAAATATGGTAAGAATGCGTCTCTGTCCGAGACAAGCATAGGCTCGACCTGTCTCGACGGACAGTTGAATTACTTACATATACGTAATTAAAATCGGTGAATTAGATATACCTTTTTTTGGTGTGGCTGCGCAGTCTTTGTACGTTTATCCAGCATCAAGTAACAACAAATACAAAACAAAAACGCTTTCACACTCACAGCCCCACACTAAGTTCAAAGACTTGTATCGTGGGTGCCGGAAACATTCACATCACACACACATTACACCCAGAACCAGAAGCACAAATAACCCTTGGGAAGGTATTTGTGTTTCTGCCAGGAATCGAACCCAGGACCCACGGCGCAGAGGGCGGAGACCTGTCCACTGCGCCAACTTTGTCGTCAGACAAATTTTACAAGTATATACATTATTTATCATACATGATGTCCTAGTCTCCAGAGTTAAGTAAAAAAAATCAAGGTCCAGTCCAGTCCAGTCAAACTTCAACAACGTTATTTTTCATTTTCCAAGGGAAACTCTAGATATACCACCTCTATTGTATTACATAAAAAAACTACGCTTTTACACTCACAGCTCCACACAAAGTTCGATGACTTGCGACGTGGATGCCGGAAACATTCACATCAAACTTGTCTTCTCGCCGGGAATCGAACTCGATACCCCTGCTTATTTTATGTTGTTGTGTAAAAATCGGTTGGTATTTTAACTTTTCGACTCTTAGCGAACAACAAGGTTAACAAATGTATTTCAAGAATCATATTGTATTTTAACATCAATAATTGTGATTCCATAACCTTTCAATAAGTTTACTGACTTTTATACTCACTTATTTAGTTTAGAAAAATTGTTAAAACGTCATAAGATTATGTGAACTATTTGATGACTAGTTGTGGCATGAAAAGCTAGGTCGAAGCAGGTCTTTCCTCGCTCCTATTCCACATAGCTTCTGTTTACAGTCCACATAAATCTCAGAGTCTGCAAGCTACTCGACTTTTATAATCAATTACAGTCGCCGATCACTCGTTCCCGTTCCCATAAATATTCAAGAAGTAACAGAGTTGTTTGCGTTGAGTCGTTTGCGGCACCATTTTAATTACGCCAATTGATTGGAAAGCATTTTATTATGGGCGGATTACGATTATGACCCCATTAAGGCGACGGTAACAGGAGAAACGAGTCGTCTAAAGACGTGTGCGTTTTCGACACAATTAAAAATAGCGAACCAAATAAAAGTGTGTGTGACTTTCTAGCACGAATGTTCTAGTGTATGTATATTTTTTTCGCAAAGAACTCGAACTTGCTTCTGCATACATATATATACAACTATAGCATTGTGTAGGTATGAAAACATCGATATACCAATTTGTGGAACCATAAACCTGCATCTATTATTTTCTATAGCTATTTCGATACCCACCCTGGCAATGAAACAACGTCTGAAACTCATATATAAATCTCAAACTTTTAATAGATTATGTTTTCCCACGTCAATTATACCAATACACATTGGTCTGGTTCTATTTGTTTAAAGTAGTTATTACATTTGAGGTTTTCATTATGAAGTTGTTGTGTGTAAATCAAAGTTGAGTCTCTGGAAACCCTTTGCAAACAAATTATGTCAACATTAATTTCGCAAAGGCCAAGCCTTCATTTTCCTACACATACTGTGCTCAGTACACCCATGTTTATTTTCTGATGGTAAAACACAGTTGTAAAATAATCTTCACGATAAAATAATCATCTAGGTTTGTACATTAGGCGTCCTACGATCCTAGCGGCTTCTTCCAGTGGAGGAAGACATCATAAATAAAATAATATTGCATAATAAATTATACGTCGTATATCTTTTAATTTGAATCCGTTCAACCCGACGCCGACAGCAAACCACTGAATCAACGGTAAAGTTATATTACCTCGAAAATTTAACTGTCATAAACACTTTCTCACAGACTTGCAATGTAACTACTAAATATGATACTATGTTGATAATTATAACGTATATGATAAGCGGGACGATGAGAAGTATTAAATATCACCACTTAATAGAGTAGTGTATGACTTATACTCATCTGCGTAATCAAAATCAATAATCCTCCCCTTACCTACTTCAAACAACGGAATCAAAGAGCGCGCCCCTATTGTTCAATAAAGTTTATGAGTAGGTCTTTGTGTTTGTCATCTTCCTACGTTCATCTTGTACACAAGAGTCGAATATATATGTATCACTGTAAAGTGTAAATTATATACACTGGAAATTTTAGAGGTGAGGCAGTCTTTAAACGTTGTAGCTATACTAAAACATTTTTAAAAGATTTTCAATTTTATAACAATTTTCTTACTATAAAGCGGATCAATTTTTTTATTTATTTTTTGACAGGCTAGTGTTTGACCACTATCTCACCTGATGGTAAGTGATGATGTGACCGAAGCTGGTAAACACACTAGATGTAGACTATGTATCTCAGTAGACACTCTTTAATGTTAGTACGTTTACTTTTTAGTACTAACACCAACTCATATATAAACGTCAACATCTTCAAGTCATCAGCATTTAGGCTGATGCAGGTTTAACGTAGTAGCTGCTGTTGTAATTATGTAACTTGAATTGAGGAAAAAATAAATAAATCATAAAACTACTTCTTTATGAACACTTTTTAGTCTCCGGTAGGCTAGCGTTGACGAACAAATATCACATCTGATAGTATGTGATGATGAAGTTAAAATTAAAATATAAAATAACTAATATTATTTCATTCTTTTCAATTCGTTCTATCAGCTGAAATAGTTAGTGGCAAAATAATAAAATATCACGCAAAAACACATGAGGGAATATTTGAACTCGTCACATACTCCAGCGGCTCTAGAAGTATTCTGTTGTCACTTACAATGTTGTATTGATCAATCCGCACAAAGAAGTGGGTTCGGGGGAAACAAGCGAATGTTTATTTGCGGTGCTCGGAGGACGCGCGACGCACGCGCACGCCACGCCGCGCGCCTTCCGCGCCGCGCTGTGCGCGTTCTGTTCTTCGCCATTTCAGTTGTTTCTAGATGAGCTGTGTGACCGCGCGCGCATATCGCTCTTAATCTTGATCTAACACGATCTTTTGTGTCATCTACATGTACTCAATAGCGATATTAAAATGTCTCGAGATCACAGCAAGCAGAGACGAAATGAACACTCTTTGAAAAATCTCCCCACAGAAGTTTTACTGAAGGCTCGAAGTACTCTATTCTCGCTGGGTGGTGCGCTGAAACCAAAACATGAGAATCAACCACAACGGCTGAAAGTAACGAAACAGGAACTGAAAGAAAAGAAGAATAAAGAAAGACTGAAAACTAGTCGATCCGAACCGGAGTTTAGTGAAGTTCGTAAAAAACACAGAAGTCGTATCGATGATAATGTAACTCGTGAATATGTGAGTGTGAGGCCTAGGCCTATGTCCGTAGGGACGACGAAGCAGTACGATAAGGATTTAGAACATTTTCGATGTGGAAGTTTCCCTAGAGATGTGTCACCGCTGCCTCAAGGAAATTTTGACTCTACAGAGGAGGTTTGTTTACCATCGCGACTCATTATCCCTGTTGGAGAAAGACTGAGTGGCCAAGACATACACACGCAAGATGTCAACGAAAGGCCTCGAAAGAAGTTATCATTTAGAGAGCCTGAAATAATAATTTCCAGTGACTGCAGCGGCACTACTACACTAGGCCGCTCCCATAAACTTATGGGTATCAACAGCTTAACACGCCGGCCAAATAGAGTGTCCGTACGATCCGAACCTAAATCTGCCAGCTTGGATGGATTAGATTCTGACCTAGAGGTAAGTTAAATTGTTTTTTTTCGTAAACAATTAATAAAAACTAAAAAAATATAATTTATGCTAAGTATTTCTACATAACAATAAGAATTTAATGTAAACACGTGCAATTGTTTCTTTTTATATAGAATCAAATTAATCCAACACCTTGATTGAATCAGCAAGCCAATTCTCAATCACTTCACGAAATATCGCCGCTGGAGTGATCGTGCTCAAAGCAGTAAAACTAGAATGACTTGTACCAGGAGACGTTATTAAAGCTCACCAATTACGTCAACCCGGAGAGGTTCCAACTCGTATACATGAAAGCCAAGAAATTGACTGAGTGATGTGGTAAAGGTGATATATGATCGTTGACCGAGCGGCGGCCGCCGCGGTGTGATATAAAGTGACGGAATTGTTCCATGTTTATTTTGATTTACCTCGGCCCCATCCAAGGACCGCGATACGCGGAAGCGTTTCTTTATAGATCGTGCTTCTCCAGTGACATTTTGCGTAGTTTTTCGCTCTATGCGGCTAAACTATGATCTTACATCAAGGGCGATACTTCCGTCATCGGAACTATTTATTATTTGGAAAACTTTCGTAAGCTGCCTATGTTTGCTTGAGGTATTTTGGAACTGCCGCCGCCAACGTGTGAATTACGCACTAGATTAGTTACCAAAACACAGTGTTGCTATCATTAATTCACTTGATGCGTTTACGTTCTAAATCAACATACAAGAGCTAATGGAGTGAAATGAAGAATAATGTGTTTCGTATGTGGGTAGAAATAAGACACATTGAAGTTTAAATATAACGGTTGAATTACAAAATAGACACTTGTAGAGTTGTATATTATTACAAAGTCAACGTTATTTCGTATTATTATACTAATAAGATTTCTATAGACATTATAATTTATATAGGTTTCAAATTAACATGTTTACAATCCATGTTTTTATGTTGATATAATTAGCTTATCAATTAATAAGACCTAATAGGTAAGAAAAGAAAAAAAATTTCTGTATAATAGCATCATTAAATAAGAAATATGAATACGAAAGAATTTCCTGTCTCAATATTTTCCAAATATAAACATATACTATTAAACTAAAAGAAAATAAAACCTAAGTGAAACTAAGCGCATCATAAAGCAGCCACGGTAACGGTTACAAGTTGTAACAACCATATTTATATGACTTCGGGTTTCCTAGAAAATATTTGTTCCTTTTCTTAGTATCTATAAAAAGTGTCGCGGAGCCAGCTAGAACTAGCACAACACGTTATTGTTCATTCGTAGCGTAAATAAAATTTGTAGTATTTTTCACACGGTCTTCTCTTTATACATATTAAATGGTGGTATAATAAGATTTTATATTTTTCCTATAAACTATAATCGAAAATATAACTTTACTCAACTATATGGAACATCCAACCCGACCGCTAAATTTAATCGAAATGTTAACTATTTGAATAGTAGTAATTAAAACTGAAGCACTCAGTAAAATAGTAGTCACTATTGCACTTCCCTTTAGAGCCCAAAGCCTTAAAATCTCTGGACCTTTGCAATCTATTTTAATTTGAAATGTTATACTTTTAATAATTACTTAAATTGTGTTTATAAGCTTGTATTTGTATTTGCTGTATATTAGAAATTTTCGAGTTCATTTACAGTATTGTTAAATATTTTTTATTCAATAACATTTATCTTATAGTATTTGCACAAGATATGGCTTGTTGTCTAAATTTGAACGGATTAGTTTCTTCAAAAACTTTTGCATTCGATGTAATCCGTTTAGAAATTTCTTTGATATAATACGAATCCTAGCTCAATAATAATAATAATAATAATAATGAACTTCACCTCTCATCACCCCTTAGCCATCCAGGCCAACGTGTCGGCAGTGCAGGCGGCCTTATGGGGAGCGCGTTCAGTGGGTGGCAAATCATCACCTGCCTACAAAAATTTTAAATGACGCGGAATTGGCAGGTGCCCTAGTCTCTTGCCATAGTCCAGATATTTTATAAACCATCAAATATACAATGCAATAATCTAAATTTTTACTCGCATAAGTCACAGTTATTAACCCAACATCATCCATCCCCTAGTCCGTAGTAAATAATATATAATTATTGTAAAGGCGTGTGCAATCATAAAACGGCGTCAACGTCTAACTTAAAAGATGTCCGTCGTATGTTTGTATGTATGTTTGGACACACTTGATATGTTATTATTAAAATATAATTATACCAAAAAAAAAAAGGACAAAGACCTGTGAGATGCAATTATAATAATTTATCTGGTTTTAGAAAGTCATAAAGAGGATTAATTTAAATATTTATACAATTAAAATCGGACCAAAATACAATGTAGGCGTATACAATTCTACTATCTAAGTTGTACATAGGTATAGCCTTTCTTAAAATTATTATGCCCCAGGGGTAATGTTATGGTGAAATTTTTATTTTGTGACTTGTTGTATATATGGTTATACTTATACTTATACTATATGGTCATTACTTGTAGACTATAAAATTGAGCAAATATCACAGGAAGTTAAGGGAAGTGATTGTGAGGCCATGAATATGACACACATACGTATGACTCTTGTTTTACTGACTTTGTCTTATTGCTCAATAAATACGTAGCAAGCGCAGTAGCTACTTCCAATGATAACTGCATCTCCAAAGTACTAGATCATGAGATTTATAAATCACTCTTCATAGTTGGAAATCAGTCGTTAGCAACTGTTTTTTATAAAATGTTACCTATGACAGTCAGATTTGATCCAGTCTCCCGTTTTAATTGGTCCCGACTGGTAAAGTCACTTTCCGCATTAGAATTATTAGACTTTATTTGTAGATGTGTTAATAATGTTTTGTTTTAGTATCTTACTTGTAGTAAAAATTCAGACCCAATCGCGTGTATAATAAGAGCAGCAGATAATAAGTAGCTAAAACTCGACACAATCCTTGACTCATAAATCGTAGATGTTATCTACTTTCGCAGGCGTATACACTTTGCTAATGTATATCCATAGTACGTGAATGTTAGGAAGGGTTCTGTCGATACTTCATCAATGTCAGACTTCGATCATGTGACCTTTGATTCGTGGTTCCGTTCCTCTGCAAAGTTTAAGGGATATCGCTGATCCCATCTCCAATTATTTCTCATTTGGAAAAACCCTAATCTTTTGATTAAACCATTACTATTTCTCCTTTTACACTTGACCTACGTTTGCAACTTTATTCAAGATCTGCAATCTACTACATACGATATATATAACAATGAGCAAGGAAGAAATCACATATCATTTTCTCTCTGATCTTTATGATGAAGCTGTTATTTCAGTTGCGCCGTTGATATATTATTACTAACTCCAACTTGAGTTGTTTGAAAATTATATATATTTCTGTTGTTACAGGTGGGTGTGTAGATATTGATATTCAGTTTCAGTTTCTCTCTCACTTGGGGATTATCCCCGAGTATTATGAATAGTTTGATTTATTGCAGCCAAGGGTGTAATAGGTAATAAGCACGCGCCTGCGCTTTTATTTACCTGGACCTTCCTGAACGGCTCGTGTAAGCACGTACAGAAGCTTTTATCCTAAGCCAACCGCATTTCTTTGACCTCTCTGTGGATATAGTGACGATGCCAACAAAAATAGACGACTGACGTGTTCATGGCTATGAGGTAGAAGAATTATGATCGGCATAAAGGTCATTGTCTTGGCCTTACAAACTTTCTCTATTTTGTCGCTTTATCTCTCAGTTTAATAATGCGGATACTTGTATGTTCGACATTTATTTTACATAGGTAGAGCACACCTATTATACTTTTATTTGATGACAACTGTTATAGATTAATTTGATGTAGAAGAAACTATGAAATTATGCAATAATTTTGTTAGTTTCGTTTTAATCACAAAAACGATGCCTTTGTAAATATATTGTAGAATTTACATTTATCAATTATTGTGTAAACGATTGATTGTGGTTAAAAGCTAGCTTATTTTAGATTAAAATAAACGTCAAACGTTATCTATGATATATATTGTTGTCATGAGTTATAGGGTTAACAACAAATTGTAAGCAGTAAAAACTGTCATAAGTGATTAAAAAATATATAAAAGTTACGATACTAATGCTCTCAAAATCAGTGATGGATTTACCAGCAGGCTGAGTAGGCTGGAGCCTAGGGCGGCAGATTTTAGGGGCGGCAAATTTGGGTTTTTTTTTTACGATGGTGTAATATACACTATCATCCTATTACACTAACCTTTTATTGAAATTGCTACATTATGATTTGGGAATCATAATATTTCATTGACGAAAACATTGCAATTAATATGATTGTGAACTAAGTAATTGAATTGTAGAGGTTGGTAAGAGCGGTAAAATGATATACCCTACTGGCGGCAATTGTGTAAATCCGCCACTGCTCAAAATATAAGTTAACGGATTTTGATCATCTATTAGTGTCGAAGTTTATTATTATTCGCACAAATAGGCTTTGGACTTTTCGCAATGTTGAATGATTGTTTTGGAGTGGCTTTGAGTTTGTCAACTTACTAGAAAGGGTAAAAATATAAACGTGGGCACCTTATTATTTTTATTATAATATTAATAATTATTATTTATTTATTTCAGGTTACTTGGAAAACAAAAACTATTCTATGACCCATATATTATATACATTTATTTATCTTTAAGACTAACATACATACAATTTTATAAATAAATTTCACTAAACACATCACTTTTCAGGAAAATGTAGGTAGTAACCAAGCGATTGACTACTATTTCACCTATTAGAAATTGGTTGTGTGGTTTATGGTGAGGAGTGCACTCTAACCTCGGCTATGGACTGCCTCTCAGAGATATCGGAATTTTAACGCTAGAGGACCGATGGTTAACTCAAAAGTGATAAACCACGAATGTACTTACAATTGCTAGAGAGCTGACAAGCTAAGCGAGTATTCGAAAATGTTTCATCACCAAAAACACATTCTTGGCATTACATGGCGAAGGAAACACTGATCAGGCTCATGCTTGTCTCTTTTCTGTTCATGCCCTGGCTATATATCTGGGTTCTAGTACGTGTTGTGATCTTTAGCAGAAACGATACATATTTTCAATTCCCTCCATACATCCCATATATTTTTCATACACGATCAACACTCGTACCCCCAGTCGTCAATACGACACCCACTTGATGAGCACTGAGAACCTTTTGTAACACCGAAACCACAAGAAATAATTTTTTTTATGCTGAATAGGTAAGCATTTGGCCACTATCTCACCTTATGGAAAGTGATGATACGGCCGAATATGTGCCATGCATGCCTGGAAGATACCTATTCACTCGAATAAGTTGTAGTAAAAGACCACGACAACCGAGACAACTAACGTAAATCCTGAAAAACAACCTACCGCCGTAATAAATTATGTTTATACGAGGAAGTAAGTTACATTTATAGACACTTTGCCATGTTATTTATTATGTGTTATTTTTCGAAAAAAAGTTGTTGAATTTTTAAGACACATCGTAAAAAAATACATACCATGTTGCTTACCGAATGAAGGTATTGTAATTAATTATTTGTTGTATATACATTTATACTAGCAACATAGACTACACTTCAACGACTACACTCCCAATTGCTTTTTTGATTTAATAATTAGAAAACTTAGCTTAACTTAGAAACTTAGTTAATACTAAAAGGAGACAAGAAGAAGTTTATAATATTATATTGCTAGTTGTACCTCTCATAGTTGTGATATTCTAAAAGAGCATTTAGTTATAGTGTTTGAGATAGCGTTTGTCAACTGCAAAATGAGACACAAAACTAAAGGACTAACAAAATTGAGAAATGGACATAAATTTGTCTTAATTAATGCTCTGGAACTGAAACTTCATGCGTCATTATTTTTACGATTGTTCTAAGTATTATACATAATCATCGTAATAATGGCACATAGCCCGTGACTAGTGACTCAAGTCTGTGTGACCGAGTGCTAGAAAACCCGTTTTTTGTTATTATAGGAACTAGCCTTATGCTTTCACCCACGTTCATTGTAGTCTATGTCCCTTTTTCAACTATATATACACAAAATTTTATAGGAATCCGTGTAGCCGTTCTCAAATTAAATATTTTTACATATACATAAACTCTCTGGTTTATAATAGGTAACTCTATACTACATAAAATTAAATTTACCGTTTTAACTATAGATATATTTTTCAGAGCATTTATATATTTTTTTGGAATATATAATTAGTAAAAGTAGTGATAAGTAGAGTCGCATCGATGCAACCGTTTCGAGCAGTCAAAGTTAAAAGTATAATGAATCTAATTTTAGTGGATACAATTGTTTTGCTTTGCGTGTTATAGTGAACAGTTAAAAATTTAGTGGTTTACTTAAAAGCTACAGTTTGCTAAACATTTAATTAATAATTATAATACAAAAAAAATCAGCAAGTAGATTTTTTTTAGTATATTATGTTCCGAAAACTGTGCATTTGTCAAAACCATACAAGGTAATAGGTTCGCCTCTGTCGATTCGGACTGTAATTGCAAGGCGATGCCTGATTGCGTGTTCCCTATCATATTATTATGGTCTATCCAGTGAGGTGCTGAGACTGGCATATAATTATTATGTGGCTCTGAACATAGTAAAGTGCAAAACCGATCAGTGAAATCGTACTTAGCTATAACGAAAATGAAGGTACTACTAGTATTACTAGCATTATATTATAATATATACATTATTTTTTTACTATTTTTTACCTATTAAAAGCATACTGTTGTTTATAAATGGAGTGGTATTGCCCCAGGCTAATCGCAAGAAATCCTAACACCTTGTTTGCTTTCACGGAATCTTTCCGGCACTGTGTTGTGACAGTCTTTGTTGCAACTGTAAAGAAATATGACAAAATTTAAACAATAGCAATTATATTTAACATGGATTAAAAATTTTTTTTGCGAATCTGGCAGTAGAATCATTAACGTTCATGAATGCCTCTTTGGGGCCCATGTGAATAAACGATTTTGATTTTGAAATAAATAAATGGGAACATTACCTCGTACTGCAACCGACAGGGTTTCTTTTTGTTATACACTATACTGGCCGTGCCCCGCGGATTCGCCCGCGTTTATCAAGTTAAAAAGTTGCCTATATGTTAATCCTAGGTATAAGCAATCTACATTTCAGATATCATCCAAATCCGTTCAGCCGTTACAGCGTGAAGAGAAAACAAACGTACTTACCTACACACAAACTTTCCAATTTATAATAGTGTGATAATTATTTTAGGTGCACAAGCGAAATTTTTTGCACTCATTGTTTCATAGAAAATGCTATAAATCTTAACCTTCCTGACACTTTATAACCTTGTGACACATACAATGTACCTTAGTATATTTCGCTTCACTACTGGCGGTTTAAAAAGTCATGCGTCAATGAAATGGATTTTGTTGTTAGTTTGGACTAATTGTCACATTACTGTCAATTTATGTGAAAGAACCGCGCTCGGGGCGTGACAAATAGCTCGAGAACCAAGGGCCATTTCTACTGACGTATTTAAACATGCCATTTTTATATGCGGTACCTACTGGAAATATTCTTACAAAATTTATATTTAACAACCATTCTACTACACCTAGAATCAGACAAAAATTAGATGTATAAAATCTGTTACATACCAGTTTCTACTTATTTAGTCTGACCATCATCGTTCTAGTGGTCTGAGGCTCCACTCCGTTGCAATAGCTTCGAGCTACCTGGCCCAATGTGTGTACCTCTTCTTTTTCCTTTGTTTCAATATAAACTTCTAGTGCTTACGCGTTGGTCGAGATATAAACATGTAGTTTATGTCCTATTCCAGGGCCTGGACTATCTCTTATCACAAACAAATTTCATCATTGTTTCAAAATCCTACAGGAGTTAGTTTGTAGGCATGTAGTACATGGCAACGAGTACTCACTTGTTGCCATGTACTCACTCATTCATACATTTCTCATTTTCTGGCATACTCGAAAACTTTCGTATAATAAAATGAAGTCGACGTAGAAATGAGCGCAGTCTCTCAAACTATCGTTGTCGTGTAAATGCACGGAGAGCGTGATATCACGTCAATGATCTCTGGCCGGTGTCCAAGGTCCTAAATTCAAGTCGATGGTCTAATATTTGCGCCACTAGCTCTACTCTACCATGACGCGGTTCATTTTACCAAGATTTCACCCAATTTCATATGTGAATGAGATGTTAAATTGTCAAATTAAATTTAAAAAATTACAAGTGTCTCAAGTGTCATGACAATAAATATGCACGTGTGTTCAGTTCGGGTGATATTTTTCAGTTTTACATTTCACGCTACAGATTACTCAAATAACTTATGATATTACTGCCAAGTTTTCAAATTTGCTACAATCTCACCAAGGAACTAAACTAAACTTTAAACTATCGACTATCGACGGTTTGGGTGTTCACGTTCAATTAGCTGAACATATACATTTTAATGACATTTGGCAGGAAGTTTTGGTTCCTTGCGGTTTTGATACCTTGCGTCGAAATCATTGCAAGAACGTTACTACACTTATTATTATTGTGTATGGGATTGTTGAAATCGTAGAACACTTTTTATTTTGTTTAAAACGGAGAAAACTGTGGGTAAATTTATAGGATATATGTAAGATAATAACAATACCATGATCCATTTATTAGTCAATATACTTCATTTTGGAAAAGAAAATGTGTTTAATAACCATTCCAATCGAACACCACACCTATACAGAATGAATACAAATAATATTTAGCAATTCACAATGCTGTGAATCTTTTGTAATTAAATCCTTTGATCCCTGAGAACCATCAGGTGGCTCTACATTATTTACAAGTGTTCTCATTTAAACCGTTGAACCTGGCTAATCTCTTCTGGCCGTCATGCTACATCTCATTGCACAATACGAATCAGTGATTATTAGGAATGTTCTTTGTTCACTTCACTACCCGTAGAAAACACTATAGTAAAAAAACTGCAACTATTTACTACGTAGCTCGGTTATCGCCCGTAGATTGTCGTACAATCGCATCGCGTATCATCATTATACAAGTATCAAAATAATGTCTATGCAAGCTAAAGAATCAAAATTATGCTTAATATATTTTCGAAGTTATTTGCGTGTAAGTAAGTATGAAACGAGATATGTGTGGAGCATCTCGGAAATATTGATTTGGGTTTTGAATCATCCCTGGAAGACATTGTCTTTTTTCAACTTGATTAACGCAGCCTGAACCAGGGAACTGTTATTTCATGATATGATAGCGATGCTTCAAATACATAAATTGCGCGGGACGGTGCACTGGTGCTGTAGTGTTACTTACTTATTCTGATGTATAGTCAAAGTATACCAACTATTAATAAATCGATCTACTAAAAAACACTTGTTGATACACGTGAAACTTGAATAACATTAAGTATTGCCATGGCACACATTAATATATGTATTGACTCTTTCTTAAAGTTCTACAAAATACTTCCTACACCTATACATACCTTCCTAGTTACGTAGCTGTTAAAAAAGTCGTCTTGGCTTGGCTTTGGTCTTCCTTATTTGAAATGTTCTTTACGATGCGGCGGTTCCTCTTCTACTCTCCATTTTCATTATTAGTTTTTCCTAGTCGAGGGACTATCACACAGGTGCTTCTCTTTTAATTTTAGTAAATATTAATTGCCTCAACATATCCTGTGACTCGGCTTTTTAAACGACTTCAAAAAAGGAGGGTTCTCAATTCGACGGTATGATTTTTTTGTGTGTATGTTGTCTCATATAAATTTGATCGAAATTGATTTAAACAAAATATAAGCGGCGAAGCAGAATTATTAAGCTTTGCTTGCGTTTAAGTTATCTTCCAATAGATTCTACCAGTTTTACCTACATATAAATAGCGACTAAAATAATAAACGTGTCTTAAAATTTTATTGCCACGCAATGCGATGTCAAATTGCAAAGCCAAAAAAGGCAATTAAAATTATATAATGAAAATATTAAGGGGGTACCCATTGATTTAAATCACTTTAAATGGACAAAAGTTGGACTAAATAATTTGATGGACATGTTTGAGTTCGCCTATTTCCATCACGGCTTAACTTACAAATTTAAGTTAGTACATAAAATGGGATAGAACTCTAGACCTAATTCCAAAGATAATATGGTTGCCTAATTCCGACTTTTATTTAGTTCCTTGACATTGATCATTTGGCGCGGCCACATTTCTAAACAATGTTGTAACTCAGTTGCTACAGATCGTTAATGCTCGTACGTCTATTAATACATGTTGTTGAATACTTAAGCGTGGTTTTGATAAAGGATAACAGTACCTACTCAAAATAACTTGACCATGTTTAAGAACAGTGTATACGCTCAACATTTTCGTCAGATTCGCAGTCTAATAGAAAAATAGTACCTAATAATATAATACGAAATACAAACGCTTTTACATTCAAAGCCCCACAATAAGTTCGATGAATTGTGCCGTGGGTGCCGGAAAATTATCATCACACGACCTGAACTAGAAAAACAAATGTTCCTTGAAAAAACATTTACACTAAAAGTTGTTACTCCCGCAAAAGTAAACTAAATAACGTGTACCATAAACCTTGATGTGACGATGTTTGATTTCGATAGCTATTTGGTGAATACATTTTAAATTGTAGGGATAACATTATCTTGATATATTTAATTACCATCCCCGCCTAGCTCGTCTTTAAAGAAAATTTGCTCAACTTGGACCTTAACTAACATATTATGCTGCGTTTTTTACAAATTATATTAAGGGGTGATACCAAAATGTCTCCTAAAAACGTGACTTTGTAACCGTTTTACTCGGCATTCATTATAAAAACAGATGAATATAAATATTCGTCGGAATCTGTGTGATATGATAAATGATGCTCTCTTGTTGAATTATTTATAACGTCTAAAAATATAAACGAAAAAAATGTCAAATCTCATGCAAATAACATCAATTTGTATTTTTGTAACCATTTTACTGTGCCATTTTAGAAATTTGAATATAACCATAAAAATTCAAAGATTGCCGCGTGACCCTACGTAACAGCCATGATATAATTCACGAAATAAGTACCTTTATGTGCAAAAATCTATGGGGATAATTGGTTGTGGTTAAAAAAGGTGCTCGCATTACGCGTCTTAAACCTCGTACTTTGAAATAAAACCGTAAAATTGATATGCAACAAGCGTACTTTCTGCATTTTAGAATACGCGATGTACGCTCTAATGTTTTATATGTAAGAAGGAGAATCGTCTACGTTATAAAACTTTGCTAATTTGACGGCTAAAATGGATACGTGTTAAAGTGCGTTTGGTCATAATACAACGTTTTAATCCAAATTATTATACGTTAATTTGCGAGTGCGTGCAATAACGCAAGAAATACTGGCCATTGATTCAAAATCATATCAATAACTTAAATAATTGTTTATTTTTGGTTTGTTTTAATTTAGTTTTGAATTTAATTTATACGTATTTTTACCGACTTCCCAAAAAAGGAGGAGGTACTCAAGTCGACTGTATTTTTTTATGTTTGTTACCTCAAAACTTCTCTCCACGTGAGCTGATTTCGAATTTTTTTTTTTAGTTTGAAAGATGTTGCTTTCTCATTGGTCATTATCTGTATATCTCCATTAAAATTTGATCAAGATCTGATCAGTAGTTCTTGAAATATCGTCCATAATGTCTATTTTGTGACGAATAATACGTACTTTGACGATGTTTTCGTTTACCCGACTTCAAAAGTTACCTCATAACTTCTTTCGTTGTGAGCCAATTTTGATGATTCTTTTTTTATTTGAAAGCTGGTACTTTTCATGTGGTCATTGAAATTTGATCAAGATTTGATCTCTAGTTTTTCAGTTATCGTCAATAATGCGTGTGCAATACATTAAATATGATCAAGTTTCCGAAGATAAAGCGGTGAAGTCTTTTTTTTAAGCTTTGCTTGCGTTTAATTATAATACATTGAAATGGGATGGTCATTGAACTGAACGGCTGTGTTTCGATTATATAATTATATTAATTATATTCTGCATTTAAGCAATAAATATTGTCATTGCTACATAAAATAAGTCTATTTTAAATTTAGAATAGGCAAAAGTACGATCACTGATATTTAGTGTTATGTGACAATGCAGTCAATGATAGAGCAAGCTTGCTTAGAAGATACCTATTTACATACGCCTGAAAACGTTGAGTTTAAACCGTTAGGTATTATATTATAAAGGTCTAAATATTTATAATAAAATAAATATAAGGTTTATATTATAGGTATTTTGTCTCATTCCTTAACTATGCATGTTACAGGTATAATATAATTTATAATAAGCAAAAATTGTCATAAAGGCGCAAAAATTCAAATCTAAGGTTTCATATTTGTGACGATTATGGTAGAAGCACTGGGTCCATGGGGACCAGGTGCGCTCGAAGTTTATAAATATTTAGCTGAGAGACTAAAAGAGTCGACTCGTGAACAAAATGCTCTGCAATCACGCTGCATAACGAGTCAGCATTTTGTGCACACTGCCGACCGACGATTTTTTGCATTAGGTAAGTAGGTAGTTAAGTTGGTATAGGCATATAGTAGTTTTATGTTTTGATTACCTTGTCATATTAGAATAAGTACCTGGATGACCGAGCTTTGCTCGTGTTTTTTATTTGGTAAATGACGTTTTCTAAAAATGAAACCTAGCTAGATCGATTTATCGCCCACGATACCCCCTACGTACTAAATTTCATGAAAATCGTTGGAGCCGTTTTCGAGATTCAAATTACATATACATATATACAAAAATTGTTTGTTTAAAGGTATTAGATTAGATAGATTATTATAGAATAGTCCACATATTTTTGCGCAGAGTCAAGCCATGCGGATCGTTCGCACCGTGGGCCAGGCGTTCGAGGTCTGCCACAAAATGCAAGTGAACTCGCCTGAACAACCAGCGCCATCAACGTCATCAGCAGTCGACGAACCGGCGCCCAGCGTCAGCGAGAACGCCGTGTCTAAAGGTTTGATTAATCGCCGTGCCCCAGAGTAAAAAAAATCTGAGCTTAACCTTAACGACTTTAAAAGTCCTTAAACGTTATTTCCCAAAGCAACCTTGAAATAAAAGCATCACACTTAACAGGTTCACGAGTGACCTAGTTCTAGTATCTCTTCAGTATCAAATTCTGTCACGTTTCGCGCGTGCTACATTAACTTTTTATTTTTATGTATAACGAACTGAACAGCCATCACATACGATCTCTCCTTTTATATTCGCATAATCCTTGTTTGCACGAGCGATACGGAATGTATGCACAAGACTGCATTTCGCTATTTGTTCGGTATGATCAGTTCCGTTCCGATACTTCAGAATTACAAAGGTGCTCTGTATAATTTCATTGCAGTAGGGGGTCAATTCTGCTTAGGTCTCGACTCAACGAATCGTATTGTTACTCGAATTTGTTATGGATTCTTTATAAATTTAAAATACTCTTTATAAATATATATTATTACAAAATTATACTGATGTAATCTTGTAAAAATAATATATTTTTTTGAAAATATCATATTCCATGGAAGATTAGGTTGTTCGCTAATTGTCGGCATTTACTTGAAAGATCAATGTTGCTTAGAACTCAAACTTCGCGCTTATTTAAACTATTGGGTATTTTTATTGTGCTCCCGCAACGCAACTAATCTGTAATATACCACAATCAGTCGACTGAAAATCACGATTATCAAAGGCACGACGAATCTCATTGTTAGTAGAATCAGACGGGGTATAGTTGCTGACTCTCTTGACTGCTAAGCTTCCACTTGTCGCCCTCGCGACTGATTCATCTCTGCTTTGCGAACTTAAATTTACAGCGAATTCGTGACGAAGTGTTTATAACTTTGTGATTTTGCGAAGCGAATATTCATATTAATTTTAAATATAAATGTATTTTCTGTAAGGAGCATTCATTAACTTACTTAGGCATTGAGTGGTAACACGTTGACTGTGTGGCTTTCCTGACATATTATGTATAATGTGTTTTCAAAGATCTCTGCGGTTTCCTGTGAGTTTAATTAAATCCTAGTTATAATATAACTAGATTATATATTACTAATAGTTTGTCCCAAACTGAGACCTCGCGTTGAGAAAACTTTGATTACTAACAACAGTTTTCTTTATAGTCAATTAGTCATTATATGCTTTTTGAACTGCCCGTTGGCTAAATTAATTAGGCTTTCTAAGCAGGGGTATCGGGTTCGATTCCCAACGGGAACATAAGTTTTCAGCCCAAGGCAATTTGTATTTCTGGTTCTGGTTGTGATTGTGTGTCTGATGTAAATGTTCGATGTGTTGGGTCACATCGAACATGGTGTGGGGCTGTGAGTGTGATTGCGTTTATGTTTATGTTTGTTTTTTTTTTTCAAGTACAGGATATAACAAATACTATTTTAGTTTTAAATGTTTATGTTTGTGAGGTAGACCCCGGGACAAAATAGGACTAAAAACAATGACTTTTAGGCCTTACCAATTATTATTATTCAACTAAGATTATTTTTTTAAACGGATTCTTATTCTACTTTCAAAGTACTTATTAATGATTCCAAATGAAAAAAAAATTTTTGGCTCACGTGTATGAGTGCACCCTTAAAATTTCATTTTATGTATATTATTTTAGTAGGATATTTGGCTTTGAGCCACAGCTTTACATATTCTTTGAAGAATTTAAATCTCTAAGTTGACTTGGTTGGTTCAGCGCCTTGTCCGTTTGTCCATCCATCCGTCTGTCACAAACATTTGGCGCCTAACTAGGCATAGTTAGGCGCTAAATGTTTGTGACAAGTCAACTTAGACCTCCTTGCTCTGTCAATAAACATATATTTGAACTACCTTTAGTAAATAGATTCCAAGTGTTTCGAATTCAGCATGTGTAGTTTCACGACTACGTCTACATTACTATACAGGGAATAAACCTAGTATTTTTATGGTCTCTAAGGTGATCTCATAAACCTGCTGAGTAAGTCGTAAAAGCACCGTTAATGTCGTACTAACATTTAAATATAAAAGGGTGTGGTGAAATCTAGTACCTATATACGTAACACTCTATTTATGTGCATAAGTATAAAGTGGTGAACTGCTAGAAATATAATTTAATAGTTGAAACCAGGAAATATCCACCAAGAACAGATCTTTGACTGTCTTCTACGCTACTAGATGATTTTGATCTGATATTTATATTTTTGCTTGTTATCAGCTGAGATGGTGGTCAAAAGTTTGCCAATCGTGAATAAAAATAAATTACTGGGCGCGTTTCCTTTGCTAATTTTCTTAACATATTTTTTTATAATATTGTCCGTAACAGTCAACGTTTTCCTATTGTCCGTAACTCTCTTCTCAACTTAAAACAAACAGATACAATGTTTATAAATATACATTAATGGCGTTTTTATCCTTTTTCTTTAAAATTCAGACTAAATACTCTATTTCATTAAAATAGACACAGGACTTTTTTTATTTAGTACCAAAATGATATGCCTCTTTAGCTTTAAATTGTAGCAAACATTATTTCCTCGGTAAAAAAACCTACTATTCGTATTGATTTTACTGTATCAATAAAGCCTTAAATTGTAACATGACTTGCTGCAGAAGTATACTTAGTTACAGCTCACATACTGTCCTTCGGGAAAAAAGCGTTCAATGAGCCATATATCTTTGGAGATTTTCCCTGGCTTTCATCTCGAGAGACTTACGTCGAACCGAGAACTCTTTTTTGCTGCAAATTAGGTGTTCATATCCCGGTAGCGATAGGTTCATTAAGCCTCTAAGCCGCATGGCATTGAAGATGAAATATTATTTCATATATTTACGCCTATTACGTTATATAATTTTAAATAACATAAATTTCAGTTATTCCAATTGTATATACTAATATACAATAACTGAAGTATTTTAAATTCAAATAACATGATCAGTACGGGGAAAGAGTGGAACTCATTACACGTTTCTTTTTTCCCGGAAAACTTTCAGAGATATATGTAATTATAATTTGGGCTTCTTTAAGTCTTGTTCTCAGAATAGGTGAAACATTTTTATTTTTTGACAGTACTTATAGTAATTTGAATGTACCAATTATGTTTTACAAGAAAAAGGATAAATACTTGTAACTTATCGTTATCAATAAATAATTAGGAATAGGTACCTTATAATATGCTATACCTACGGCCGCATCATGGCTATCCTTTAGGTGATATATATAGTGCTAACAGTGCTGGCCTATAAAGCATAAAAAAATAAACAGTCTTTATGAAAAGTTATACATAGCAAAGTGAATCATAATGTAGGACACAGTATACCGACTTGGCATTACACCATATGTGAAAAAAAAAAACGATCTGGTCACATGTCTGTAATATTACTGCCCGTTGGCTTAGTTGGTTGAGCGTTCGCCTTCTAAGCAGGGGTCGGGTTCGATTCCCGGCGTGAACACAAGTTTTCTCCCCAAGGAAAAGCTGTTTCTGGTTCTGGTTGCGATTGTGTGTGTAATGTGAATGTTTCCGGCACCCACGACACAAGTCATCGAACTTAGTGTGGGGCTGTGAGTGAGAAAGCGTTTACGTTTATGTTATATTCGTTTTAAATCATATATAAATGAGACTTGCAATGTGGATAAAAATAGTCATTATAATTAACGAGTCGAATACTGCGGTATCCTTAAGAAATTATGTAAAAGCTCATACATCTTCTTTAATATAAACTCTTTTCCATATAACAAAAAATCTTTCATAGTATTTCGTATTTTCGCCTTAGAATTAACGGTAGTAGTTAACATAAGTTTTAACTTGGAGTAAATATACAATACGAAACAAATACTCTTTATTGCATACTAAGAAAAATAATTATTAACAATAGAAAAAGAATTACAATGTAGCAGTACAATCGGCCGCCTAATCGATCTCTTCCAGGCAACCTTAGGATGGAGAGGATGAAAAAGTTAAATAATAAGTGATCGGTAGTGCGGCAATGATCATTATGATACATGCATTTAGGTAAATTGACTGTATAGTATGAGAATCAAAATATTATCCAAGCCAAATGAGAGTGTGTTCTATTTGTGGTGTGGTTTTTTGGCTTTTGTATGCAAGATCAAGTCGCAATGTGAAAGGCCAATTTCATTAAATGTTCGGCTGCTTCTTGACATATAATCGACATATCATTATTAAAATTTGCGCGTTAGTAATCACCTAATTTTACAAAAGACGTAGACTTAAATACACTTCTCGAAATTGCTTGTTGATCAACTCCAACGGGTTCATAAAACCATTGATGAAACAAACCGACGTATTGCTCGATTGATATGATTGATCGTATTTGCACACGTCATCGTGACTGAATGGTTTCCTGTTAGCCATCAATTAACTACCTCACAAAAGCGCGAGCTATAATAAACAAATAGAACAGTTACGATATTCATTTTCATTTTGCTAGTATACTAGCTGTGCCTCGCAGCTTCGCCCTACTTGATAAAAGCACCAGCGAGGACTTCCAATATTAGCAAAGATTGTGATCAGATTAAGGTCTTCTATCCACACTGTAAAACAAGTAGTTCGTCCTTAATTAGGACCTAGCATAAATAATACGACTAATAGAGAAAATCTTTTGAGGTTAATTGCTAAAGAATAAGTTATAACTTTCTTCTAAATTATTATTTGATTTTTATATTTTTTATTCAAGTACAGAATAGAACACGTAAGTTTCAGCTTCAAATGAATAGCCGTTTTTTGAGATAGACCCCGGGATAAAATGCTTCCCTTTCCCGCAAGATCTATTTTGTTTATTGTACCTACCATCAAGTTTCATAATCTTGGAGTTAATAATAATGTCAACGTTTTTGGTGGTATATTTTATTACTTTGGCCCATAGACTCGTGCTCGTGTACTCAAGCGTTGATTGATTGCGGAAGTGTCAATTAATTATTATTAATGATATTCATAATTAATAAATTTATGAAATAACCTCGTGACCTAACAATAGTGTCTATGTGTCTCTAATCTAAAAGCTAAAAGCTTCACATATAAAGCCACAATCAAAACTGACACGAAATATATGATAAAGAATTCTGTACACAAATTAGACATCTTTGGTTGTACAAAACTTTTTTAATACGCAGCATTGAGTCATAAGACGCTGTTGGCCCAAAATATAAAACATTTTTGGTACGCTCCTCCCAGATAATCTTGGCTTTCCCTAAAAGCTATTACAGGAAAAGTTAGTGTGACACGGACAGACGACACACAACTTTTTACTCTGCGATAAACAAGAACATTTTTTAACATTCCCTCGGCAGGTACCTGGCCTTGTTTTTTGTTCAAAATACATAATGCAATTACTTTGAACGTAAAGCATTCCCTTTGGTCCTCGCTCATGAATTTTGGAGTACATAATCTTATCCCCCGCCTCCATTTCATGTGTCCGAGGCATCTCTTCAAAGACTTGACGAGTGTCTTGGGATGTTTATATAACTCACCACATGTTACAAAACAATATTTTTTGTTGAATGTGAGTATAATAATTTACTTTATGTGTAAATTTTATGGCATCCGACACATCGTGTACCTACTTGGCAACTAAATGCTCTTTTAACTGGCCACGTCATGCTTTTACGTTGCTCACATTATTTATGGGTTTACCTATGCGAATTTCGTAAACTCAGCAACGTTAGGTAGAATATTCCTGCCTAACATATATGAAATTGCCGAGCTAAGGCCTTCTTATAGCTTGTACATAGAGGGTGCGAAAACAACTACTTTGGAACAGCTTAGTCTGCGACCGAGAGCCATCCCACGCTACATTAAAGAGGTGGGATGGCTCGAGTAGATGCCGTCAGGGGGAAATGCACAATACACCCCAAGCGGGACGTCAGTGCAGGTCATATCACCCCTACCACAAATTAGAATTAGAGGGTGCGTTTTGTTCGAGCTGAGGGAGTGCGTGGTTGCGGTCACGGACGCCGCTCAGATGTAGATTCTGCGGTAGATTCTGGTTGTTGGAAGTTACGATGCTTTTCGTAAGATTACTTATTTACGATACAACACCATTAAACCTTTCCATTACCAAAGTCAATGCCAACATGGCTTAAGACTCATAAATAACAGTGAATAATTTGCCCAATTGCCAAAGCGCGTGACGGATTCACGAAAATAAACTAATATATCATTTTATATATGTCACACCACCTTATTTACTTTTGCACTCTATTATATCAAGGAAAGATTTAGTTAGTTTGTTTGTCTAATGTAATCTCTGGAACATTTTTTACACTTGATAGGCAAGCATTCGACTATCTCACCTGATGAAAAGTGATGATGCGGCCGAAATGTAGCATGCTTGCCAGCAGACACCTATTTACTCTTGGTTATTGAGATAAAGCAAAGGCAAGTAAATGTAGTAGAAATTGATCGAGCGAAGCAAGATCCCTATGTCTGTCAAAGGCATGTTTTGACACTAAGTATAAACCATACAGCCATAATTTAAAATTCTCAGAAAATATATGAAGCTGTGGCCCAAAGCCAAAAACGGCAACTAAAATTTAATAAAAAACCTTAAGTAGGGTTTTCTGTTTAGGTGCCGCTTTAATATTTTATTTATATCATTTTAATTATCATTTTTTATTTGGTCTTAGCTTCACATATTCTCTAAGAAGTTGAAGTTATAAGGTTGTATTGTTTAGACGCGAGATGTCTATGACATACGGACGGACTGACAAAGAGCTGAACCATCCAAGCCACCTTTGAAATATCGCTTCGTTAGATCAATTATGCGTCTAAACTAGATACATATACAGTTTGAACCTACTTGGATAAAAAAAAATCCTACTCAATCGACTTACTTACCAAATAACTTAATTTCCAGCGACAGTGGGTGTGTTAGCTATTATCTTTTTAACTTCATTTGGCTACTATACGATGTTTACAGCGCACTGAAATATCTGCCGGTTCGGTTTATATAAATTCAACATATAAATTAAGTACTGTCTGAATAAAAAAACTTAAAACTTATCTCCATCTTCCCATGTCTCTACATTTTCAAGCAGTTTCGCTTAGAACAAATTTAAGACTCTCTCAGCTAAATGTAACCCGATTTAACGTATGAAATATTTAGCAGCAAGTTTCAGGACTTTATCACAAATTCATGATCAAACAGGAGAAGCACCCGAGCGTGAATTACGTCGAAGCTAAACTAAATATTTTCTTGGTCCTCACTATGGGAAAGCGTATATCAGTGGTGTGCAATAGCTATGACTTTGTTTTGGGCTGATCCTAGTGCGCAAAAGATCTATGTCAGGACTAAGATAACAAGCCGCTGGGTTCGCAATATGGCCATGGAAACCATCCAGAGATTAGCGAAAATACGCGTAGATCATCATTTCATGTTAATGATGAGCTTTGACCCGTAAATATTTTTCATTTATGTTGGTTGATATGCTGGAGTATGCAGTCATCGTTGTTACAAAAATGTTTCTGTAGGTGTTGGATATTGGGTGAAGTGTCGCTGGAGCAAGACGTTGTATATTCTCAGAAGCGGCGTCGGATTGCGGCGGCTCGGAGGCGGCGGCGTCGACCACAAAGGTGATCGTGGAGGAAGGTGCCGTTGGCGGCAAAGAGGAGACAGCCAGGCCGTCGCACCTGGACCTGCTGCCGCCGCCACCCAGGAAAGAGGGCAGACGGAGTGCTCAGGTAATCATATTCAGGACCGTAGTAAAATTATATTATTGTAATTTTTGAATGTTCCCTGACCTGAAACAGTCATAAGTTTACGAAGAAGAAAAAATATGACAAAATCAGGTTTCGGCCCAAAGAATACTATTATCTAGCTATCTTTGAGAGTTTGTAACAATCTCACCTTTACATGCTCGCTTGACCGCATCTTCAATTACTAAAACGTTAGTCGGCGATCAGACGGTAGCCTATTAGAAATGTTGCAATATTTTATTAGGTACAGTTACTAGAAAATTTATTAATTGTTTAGTCGGTAATATCGAAACAAGTGTTTTCTCTGTAACGGCTTTCGAAACAAGTGTTATCTCTGTAACATATATGGGAGACATTTTGTTGTTGACGAAGCCCTGGACTAAGATTACAGATATGTTGATGAATGCTACCTGCGAAGCCCGAACTGAAATTATGCGTTTCATAAATTATAGATCAATATAGCGTACCTACAAAAAATATCGTATCAATATTTAGTTACATGACACTGACATATTTACATTTTTACACAATATTTAGTTTATGAAGGATCGCTTACTGTATTTTTCTGCAAACCTCTTAGATAGAAGTTATGACGAAATCTTAGATATCCGCTTTATTGCCACACATTGTTTGTTTAAAATTACGATAGAGGCTAAAATTGCATAAATAATATTATAAAAATCAGTACATATATGTTCTGTTCTATTTATTTTCTTATATTATCCATCTAATTATTAAGTGAGCTCATCTTCATGTGTTGACTAATTGAAATTTTAATAGTAATCATTTTGTAATGTATTCTTGTAAGTACATTTATTATGTTTGTTTCAAAAATTGCATTATAATAGGTATACTTTTACACAGGTACAATTTGCTGATGTCGGAAATAAACTGGCAGCCATTTTGTATCCGGAATTTAGTACTATAGGTATGCAAAAATGGCCGATCATTGATCGGTTCTATAATAAGAGGACTTTATAATCTGATAGAATAATTATTGTGGTTGTTGATCAGATAGTTAGTTAGTCGTTGTTAATCTGATAGAATAATTATTGTGGTTGTTGATCAGATACAACAGATACACGCCTCACACGTCTCAATATTTTTGTGTGTATTATTTACAAGGTACTAAATACCTCAATCAGAAATCGAAGCTATAAAATATATGAAATGAAATTGGGTAGTGTGTGAAAAAATACTTTATGCTAGTGACGTATGTGAATGGAAGAGCAGGTTATTTGGAGAGGGCGAAACTGTGCCGAAGCAAATGTCAAACCAATAAAATGTTTTAAAACATGGAAAGAGTAACATAAAACAACTTAGGTATTTTTATACCTTAGAATATGTTATAGGTAATAAGCGCGTTAAGTTTCTTAGCTTAAGCTTGTGTACGTACTCCACAAGGCGATTTACTAGTAATAACAATCTACATTCACGAATTAAATTCATAACAGGTACTAACTACCATATTCCCCATTGTTCTTCTCGGAAGAACTAAAATACAGTTGTTTTTAAGTAGGTAACGTGATAATCAACCTGCTGTTGGTTTTGACTAAAGATTTTCTAAAAGACAAGGATTAAAACATAGTGTGTAATTTAACTTCTCCGTTACTTCATGCTGTTTGTTAAAGGGCAGGTACCTATACGTCAATGCAAGCACCTTTTTTAACCATAGCCAATTATCCCCCTTACTTTACTTACACTTTTGCACATAAAGGTGTATATTACGTAAATTACATAGTGGCGGTTAAAAGCAAGGTCACGCGCGGCTAACTTTAATTTTTTATGGTTTTATTCAAATTTCGTGAAAACGCGCCTAAAAAGTAAGCTGAAGAAATCATTGGTCTAGTGAATATACATATATATAAAACAAATTTTACAGTGTTTTGATATAAAATGGCGGAACGAAAAGGTTACAAAAATAATAATTGATGTTTTCTGCATGAGATATATATATATATATATATATATATATATATATAGATATATATATATATATATATATATATATATATATATTATATTTATGAGCGTTATGAATATTCTAAACAGAAGGCATCATTTATCTTGGATTACACGGATCGTATTTTTATTTATCTGGTTTTTTTATTAATGATGAGTAAAACCGTTACAAAAACACGCGTTTTAGATGAAATTCCGGTATTACCCCCTTAAGAATATCTCTCAGACAAACCTTGTTTTAGCTTATAAAAATATTTCAAACCTTGGAACTGCAATGCAATGCAATAATAGTACTGTTCAGTAGAACAACAAAACTAACCGGCAGAAATTCTAAAAATCACGATATCGTGTTGTTCGTAACCTCGTACAGTCGGTTCCAGATAGAATTAAACAATTTTTTCCAACAACTGTAACATGGTTACAGAAATGTGCAGTAAAATATAAATGCTTTAGATTTTTTCATGAACCTACGTTGTACATAATATACAAATTCACATTCCTGATTATAGAGAATTATTATAGGTACGCGCGTCTCACTATTCTGTTCTTATCTTGTATAAAAATAACGCCCATAATTACTTTATTTATTTAAAGTATAACGAAATGATAAGTACCTACTCTGAGTGTTGTAGTCTTTGAGTGTGCATATAAAACCATTGATATGAATAGCATGTCAATAGAAATATTATAAAAATAATCATACACAACTACAAAACATTTTGTACTACTTACAAATACAAAACATTTTGTATTTTTTATTAGTAGTAAGTACTCACCTAGGTGTAACAGTAAGATTGTTAGGACAGTATGTTTATGATAAAAATAAGTTACTTGTTAAAAACTTTTTTTAAGACAAGCTTTTAGAAGTCCGCCATATTGGATTTAAAGTGACGTCACTTTATTTTTCGAGTTATTCTTAGCAAGCCCGAAAGGGCTACAATATGGGTATCAAATGAAAATTTGATACCCACATTGTAGGAGTGCATTAAGAATTACTTGTCCGCTAATTTGGGTGTTTCGCCATGTTGGATTTAGAATGACGTCACACAGCTAACCATGCATTGTCATCCAAACTAAACGTAAATACAAAATTTCAGCTTAATCGGTTGAAGATATCTGCTTAAAAAATGAGTTGCAAGATTCCACCCGAACAAACATACATAAATACAGTGCAAGCTAAATAAAAGCTTGTAACAAATAAAAGCAGGAAGATTTTAAACAGCTGGACGAATATGAACTCAAAATAAAATTATTACTTATCTTGGCTTTGATAAGTTATATAAATATAATAAATTTTAGTCTTAATCGTCTTATAGCTTTAATACTTGTTTTAAATTATATTTAAATAGGTGCGAAGACAAGAGAAGTCCGAACGAGCGACGTAAGACCACAAAAATAAACAAAGTGTTAATGTCTAAAACAACATGACTATGATAATACCAAGGATAATACAATATAACTGAGAAAAACATATTTATCGTACTTAATATTGCAAAAAATATTTTAAGTTCACAATTTATAATCTTCTTGGTTTTATTATCAAAATGTCCCGGTGACATACATTGATATTATAGAGGGACGCGGTCTTTCCAGTTTCAAACCTATAGGTAACCTAACTAATTGTTCGTCATATGTTTAATTTTGATAAGAACGTACGTGAACATGCTTCTACATAACCTTGATTTACTCAACATTTATTATATCTATAGATATATGGTTATACAAATTACCAAATGTATAACCCAAACACATATTTTCTAACAAAACCGTACAAAAATAGACCGTAGTTATTATTATCCGCGCTAAAAACGAACTGCAAATAGTAGGTACTTGAGATAATCGCTCTCCCACATCGAAACCGAGAGGCGTAACATAAATCAAATCCATAATAATATCATCGGCACGTGAATGTCTTGGATCCGACTTCAGGTCGGGCTTTCAGGCGCTTATCTCGCTGTGACGCGGTACGACGAATTATTATTAGAAAATTCTCAAATATGCATACTCCATGCTCATGGCACTTTATATTCCTTCTATAAAAATAATCAATGATAAGGAATTTATTTAGACGACGCCGTATACAGTACATCGAGTATATTCTTTCCTATGCTCTAAACACCTAGTCAATGACTGTAAATTTAATGTAATTTTGAATGTAAGTGGTGGCTCTTATCGATATGATTATCTTGTAGTTCACCCATAATATAATACACCCATATCACTGACATGTATATATAGCGTTAGTGATCCACATGCTGTAACTGTGACATACATATTTTACTAGCCGCGCCCCGCGGTTTCACCCGCGTTGATAATGATGAAAAGTGATGATGATGATGATGATGAAAAATAGATGTTGGCCGATTCTCATAGATACCGGATAAGCACAAAAAATTTCATCAAAATCGGTCAAGCCGTTTCAGAGGAGTATGGCAACGAAAACTGTGACACGAGAATTTTATTTATTAGATATAAAATAAATAAAAATAATAATATTCTTTATTCACAATTTTTTTATCACACAAAAAATATGTAAGTTGCTTGCTTCTCATATAGACTAGTGGGCAGTCCTATTGTCAGGATTTGTCAGGCTGTTTAAAGGCATCCATCATTGCATAACGGCTGTTGTCTTATGACTAACGACCGGATAAGACTGCTTAGCTTATCTTCCGAAGCACGGTGACACATAGTTGAAAATAAAATACTTTAAAACAATAAAATACTATCAAAATGCAGGAACTATTGTTTCTTGTTCTTAATTCTATACTTATTTGAAAAATAATAAACCGTTTCAGCTTAAATCCATACTTAAAATTTATGTTTTTGCTTCAGAGTCTGATGCATTTGCATATTCTTAACACAAATAAAAAAAGAATACATCATAGCATAGATCTCTATGCTATGATATAATATATTTTTTTGTTTGTTTAAAGCTAGCATTGGGCAACTATTTCACCTGTTGGCAAGTCAAGGCGTGGTCCAGAGTAGCAAAGATGCCCTACAATACGACTATATTGTATTAAAAATATGTTTTTTTCTCTCGACAGGCAATAATTTGACCACTATCTTACATGATGGAAAGCGATGATGCGGCCGAAGATGTAGCATGCTTGCCTAGACGATAGACGACTCCAAGATTATACTATTATTATATTATTATTATGTCGTATCAAATCAAATTTATCTAAGCCTGTGATGGGTGGTAGTTAAATAAGTACCTACCCGCAAATGCCTGTTTAAAAGAGTTTATTTTGCGTATAAACGTAATTAGTCGTATCTGACGCGCTTTATATCTCCTGAATTCTATTAAGGGTAAAATTGATCACATAAAAGTAGCATAGGTACGGGATACTTTAGTCTGTTTGCGGCTGTTTGCGGGCTGTATTTCAGTGTCTTGTATTTTAACACGGTGCATTACTACGCTAGTACCTACGTGATAGACGAATGAGTAAATATTAGCTTGAGGCTCTTGCATCTATTATTCATAGACGAGGAGCTTTGACGATACTTAGATAGGAATACTGGATTCTAATATGCAACTTTGGACATCAGTGCACGGTTGCATATCTATCTGTATTTTATATAAATTTCTGAGTTTCGGAGTCATAATCTCCTCTTACCAAGTACAGCGCAACATGAACTTACTTAGTTTATTATGTAAAATGATATTTCTCAAATATATTATGTCCCGCCGCCTACTTGATGTCAATTCATTTTGGAAATGCATTTGTGATTCACTGAAGCCTAGTTTTTGATCGGCATGAGTGCACGTGAGATCAGCTTGGGTGGCTAAGTGTTATAGCGCTCTTATTAACGACGTTCAGGTCTACATATCTGAGAGTGTGGATGGGAATTACTTAATTGATTTTGCTAAGTCGATTCTATAACAAATACTTGACCTGATAATCCTCTTCAGGACCATCTATCAGCATCTGGCAGGATCAGAATTAGATCTAAGCTGTTCGCTTCTTCGTTGAATTCCAGAGAAGCTATAATTTAGAAATAATTCCAATCATTACGACTTTTTTGTTCCCGGGTTTAATTTATAAATCTAGTGTAAAATAAATCTGGTTAGCACACCAAATTCGCTTAAGAACTCATATCCTAAGGCTGCGCCACATTTGGATTGTTGTTGTGCGATAACGCGAGCACGGGTTCGACTGTGGCGAGCCCGCGTCCCCGCACGCCTTCTGTTCGAGATAAGTGCGTCCCTTGTGGCGAAGCCAATACGAAGATCTCATAATAAACATCATCATCATCTCTCTGTCTTTATCCCAACAAGTGGCTCCGGCACAACATGAACTTCTTTGTGAATTCATGTCGTTAAAATATATGATGTATTTTTATGATAAAAGCTAATAAAATATTCAATTGGCACATTATAATAAATTATTTAAACCGATACGCACCATCGCTGATCGTATATTTTATTAAATCCCCACAGTAAGTGTGTTCAGCGTTCCAAGTAATCTAATAACAAGTCTCCGGCGATAACAATAGCGTTCGTGAATTTGTTAAAGCACTTGTTGAATTCCCTTTATATCCGAATGAATTCTCGTATTTATTCAGGAGGCAGAACCGCCATCTCTTGACTTTCTTTATAAAAAATATCGTGAGTATTATAGGTACCACCATGAAGAGGTAACAAACAGACAAACATACAGAGTGAAGAACAGAAACGTATTCACGTTTAAAACATAAGTGTGATAAGAAGAAGGGAGGCATTTGCATGTTTTTTTTTAGTTATACGTCTCCCGAGTGGTTAAAGTTATACTAACCATAACAATATTATTATCATATCTACTCATTCACTCATCACTAAATTATAAAAGAATAACTACAATCCATCAAGGTAATGTAGTAGATAAAGATATGTTGTAGTAGAAATATCTCTTGAAGGCGGGGATTGAAACTACGACCATAACATTAGTTCTGAATAAAAATCATCTTGGACTAAGGGTGAAAAGCATGCGAGGACGTTTTGGGATCAAGGGTGTAATAGAGCGACTGTTAGAGTGACTGGGACTGCATTAAAGAAAAGGTATTAAAAATAATAAGCTGAAAAAATAACGGAATTCAAATGGATGCATGTTTACCGCCGTCACAAGTTTGTAATAACCGTAACGCCTATAAATATCAAAAACGTTCTACCCAAGAAAAAAAAAGTATACTCGTTTGTGAATATAAAACGTCAGCAAACGTATGAAAATTATTTTCTTAACCCATACTTTATAAAATCTGCATTATGGTTTCGTGTTTCAACTTCAAATGACTGCATTTGAGAATATCTTGATGGAAAGTGAAGACGTTACCGAAGATACGATGCCGTTAGCATGCTTTTATTATTAAATACCTATTTACTCTTGACTTAAAACTTGACTCACCAGATTAAACGTTCGTTCAACAGAGCTAACACGGCTAATGCTATAAATACATATATAAATTAAATGTCTTTTTATTCAAGATAGGCAAACTTTTGACAACCATCTCACCTACAGTCACGTATCACGATATAGTAGACGATAGAATAATATTGAAGACCTTGCGTCCAACATGTACGTTGGCATCCAACATGTACGTGTTTTTTTAATAAAGCCTTTAGTCAAGGCTCTACGTGTGAAGCACGTGATGTAAATATTTGTATGTTTATCACTACCAAACACATATATGTGCGACGGTACAAAATACGAAAGCCTTTGTGAATTTTGTATAATTCTATCCTCCAATTTAAGAGCTCCATCGAGTCCTAACAATTCCCGCTACACTACAGAAACTCAGCCGTCAAGCTTCAAATATACGCCAACGTCATTATGCAAAAGATCCCTCGCAACTCTGAAATCGTGCCACATCCGCGCGGTAGTTCCAAAGAAGAATTTCAAACGACTGCATAGATCATACGGATTAAGGCCCGGCCACGAAATAAAAGTTACGAGCGTTTGTCACATATTAACTTTGAATGTATGTAAGGTATAAAAATTGTCAACAAATGTTGAAGAGTTTTAAAGAGCCTGTTTTGTGGCCCTCGTTTAACTGGGATGTTTTGAAGCCTTGTTGATTTCGAGCCCCAGTCACGCCCAGGACTAGCTATAGTCAGCTTTGTCGATGTTAAATCGCAGATATGCAGTGCCACTGAAGCTCGCTAGCAATTTCCATCTGGCGAACTTCTATTCCATGCGAGCTGCGGCTTTGCAAATACGCTGGATTCGGAATTTTAATGAATCCGCTCTCCCGGCTATGAATGTTTCGCGACTGAAATGGCAATTTTAATTAAGAATCACCTATTTTATAGCGTGAGAGGACGGGTTGGCACGTTTACTGGTAATCCTCTTTTTATGATTGCACCTCGAACGGATGAATCGCTATTTGTCTTTTATATTTATGTTTACGTCATGAAATTCAATTTTTGTTATTTATTTATATTGATTGTGTATTTGTGGGAATTGAACCTTATAGGTACACGCTACTCAGAAAAGTCTGTCTTCTGAGCAGCAGGTATCGGGTTCGAAAGCAAGTTTTCTCCCGAGGAAAATTTGGCTTCGTTCTGGCTGTAATTGCATGTGTGCTGTAAATGTTTCTGACAACCTCGATATAAGTTGTCAAAATTAGTCGGGTGCTGTGAGTGTGAATGCGTTTGTTTGACTAATCCAAAAAATATGCTTGTAATAATTAGGAACTTATTTCTATTTAGTCTACAAACAATACACAAAACAAGCAATTTGAACATAAAATAAGTTCAAATTAAATATCTTAAAAGTTAAAAACCTCTGACAAACATTTTTTTAATTGATAGGGATAACGTTAAACCACTATCGATCTGATTGTATGTCACATTTCGTCGTTGTATATTTTACCATTGTATTTTAACTCAATACTGAATGTTATCATTATCTTCCAGTGCGAAGTGCTACTAATATGACATTGTAAGAATCGCCTTACAGCATATTGTTTTTTTATATAAACCATCTCTAACAAAATAAATAAGTAACATGTTTAACCAAAACCATGACCATTAAATTTAAATATATATTACATATATTTATCAACTGGAGAAGAAAAAAACAATTTATCTTCGTTACGTTATTAAGCAACCCTTTGCGTATTTTTATTAAATTCCCCTTGGTAAAAATATATAAAAAGAATCCTCTAAATTAGTTTGGTTACGCGAGAAACCCTATCCTGGTATAATTAATTAAATAAACCCAGTAGAAATATCATAACTGTTATATTCTCTTTGTAACTACCCAGAGAACAAAGAGACGTGTTACGTTAACACGATGTCTTTTTATCGTTTTGGAGCTTTGTGAAAATACTGATTCATAATATTATTATAGCTACATTGCTGCTATTTTTGGATCATTAAAATATCGGTAGGATACTGGCATGTCTTATTTATAAAATTTAAAGACATGGGTGTCATCACGCACTGGCCAGCATAGAAGATTATAGCCTAAACTCTCGTGTAAGTGAAGGCCTCCAATTTCAGCTGTGTAAACGGGTGGGCAGTTCATAATAAAATATTAGTTTTATGGCCTGGGGTGGTAAACGACCTATTTTCCGACCTATTATCGGTAGCACACCCTGATTTCGACTAATATAAGTGCTGGGCATGGGCTAGAGCCTAATTATATTACAATAAAGTATTAGAATACAGCAGCATATTGCAATGCCATTTTAACTTTGTTATTCAAGGATCTGTGTGGTATTATAGATATCATACTTACGCGATACTAATCACAACGAACAACAATTATGTTAAAAGAGTTGACAAACTATGTTAACTCTATCAATATTTAAAAAATACGTTTATAATGTCATATCATCAAGTTTCACGCATGAAAAATAATTTGAAATGAAACTAAGGACAAACTATTTATGAAACACCTAAAACGGTTATCAGGAATGTTATATACTATTGAAGAATACTTACTTACAATTGATTTATCTTCCTCTCTATAAATCCCCTGACAGGGTCCATAATGAATTAAATTATTATGCAATTTTAAGAACCCTTGTACATTATGGAAGCAGTAAAGAATCGAGTATTGAGTATTTAGATATGAACGTAATGCATCATCTCATTTCGTTTTTAGCGCACAATTCCGACTCCGACCATCAACCTGCCGGACCTGCCAGAATGCGTAACAAAAGTAGACTTGCCAGCAGCCGAAGCGACGGATGCTGCCACACCGCTAAGTGCGCAGCATCAGCTTCAGCTACTGCGTGAGCGGCTTGACCAGCAAGCGCAGCAGACTCGTGCTGCTGTGGCACAATTGTTATTACTACGCGACCAGCTTGCCGCCGAGCAGGCCGCTCGCTGCGAGGCGCAGGTCAGTATCACAGATTGAAAACAAAACCAACACCACAGATTGGCTAGCTTGCATTCAAAAAGAACATTGCTGATTAATTATGATCTTATCCTATCCTTTTGTCTGTTGTTATATTTTGTAACTACATTTTTCTTTAGAAATTTCAATTTTGTTATTTGTTTATATTGGTTGTGTAAGTATTTGTGGGAATTGCCTTTACACGCTACTCAGAAAAGTCTGTTTTCTGAGTAGCGTATTACAAAGACACTTTACAGTTATTTGTATGTACAAAGATTATTATGATTATTATTTTTTATTACACTGTTACACATCATAACCTTCACAAAAAATGGCAATGAATCTTTAGATATAGAAAATTATTACCATAAATTATTAAAAATTATTACTAACACTATATTAAAATTACTATTATGTATACGTAGAAAAAAAAAAACAACAATTACTGTAAAGGATACCTAACAATAAGCTATATTATGTGTTACCGGAAAGGGTTTCTGTAATCCAGCTATACAGGCTCTTAGGAGACCTAGTGCTGGGGACAGAGAATCACAAAGGTACATAATATCGCAATTATTACTAACATAAATATTTTATCCTTAATCAACATGTACCAAACACTGTTCTTCCTGAATAAATAACTTTTTATCTTATCTTATCTATTTTTTACCTATTTGCGAAGTTCTGTAATTTGAGATGGGCATTACGATTGAGAAGATTTCACATATAGTGTTATCTTATTCCAGGCGCGTACGCATCAGTTGCTCGTCCACAATAAGGAATTGCTGGAACACATCGCGGCGCTGGTCGCGCACTTGCAGGATCGCGAACTCGGGAACTCTCGTCCAATCAGTGCACAGCAGCTTACTCTCTTGCCCCAGGTACCTTTTCTTAAATTTCCAGCTATAACGTCCTGGATTGGAGTGGTTAGCGTGAACAAGAAAGATACAATGGCGTTTGGAAAGATTAATATCAATTTGTCCTTACTCGCATCCTGTCTCTAGTACTCTTAACCCCTCCAATAATGGACTTTTGTCTTTCGATTCTAAGCCTTGCCAGTAAATATCTAAAGTTCGATACAATGATCTCTAATAGCATGTTGATTACTAAAATGCTGTCTAATCAGTAAGGAAGTACCATAATCCATGAATTGACCACATCTTGCTTCTTGGCAGCGTGCTATTTAAGAACTTGTTCTTAAATAGCTTGTTTGAGAGAGCCAATAGCAAATTATTCTCATGAAAGAAGACCTTTAGATGCTTAATATACAATTTATAATAAACCAGCTTATTTTTAACTCTTATTTATACTACGCATGTTGTAATGTTTATAATGTGCATTCAGTACCATTTAAATTATTGACCACTACATATGTGTGTTTCCTATAAATATTCTTTATTAGTTACAATTTACTGGGGCAATATTTTAGTTGAATGTCAACAGAAAGATTTGGTGGTTTTTATTTTATTCGTAAAACATCTAATACGCATAACAACGATCAGGTATATTTCAACGTATAATATTATAATATATTATCAATCCTGTTTAACGGAAAAATATGATGATCGTATTTGTAAACAAAACTGTTATCCAAGTTATGACTGGTTGTGATTGTGTGTGTGATGTGAATGTTTCCGGCACCCACGACACAAGTCATCGAACTTAGTGTGGGGCTGTGAGTGTGAAAGCGTTTATGTTTATGTTTATATTATTCTTAAAGAAACCTTTTACTAAACAATTATTAGTGGTTTCTCTAGTACGAATACATTTGCCTCAGTTGGACGTATGAAATTTGCTCTACAGTTTTTATTAGGTGAATATCACTTAAAGAAAGTAACATCCACATTGTCCCATTAATAATTGCATGCTTAATTGTAATACATAAATAAACTTTATGCGGTGTTAGTATGCTGAGATAGCGATTTACAAGAGAATAAAGAAGATATTTTATTGTGTCTTTGTCCCGTAAACATCGGGGCTATATTTTAGTACCCACATAGAACGTTTATAAGGGGGCCTTTTCTTTCGAGTTTTAGCGCCCTCCAAAGTTTGTGCATAAGGTGACTTGAGTATAGCCACAAAATAAATAGGAGCAGCAGGTCTGCTGAGTTTTAGTGCTCTAACACGGCCACGCACACATAAGATGCACTCATACACGCAAACCTTTAAAATTCCTAAAGCTATTAAGTACAAAATCACAACAGCTTTAGGATGTAGTAGAAGGTTATGTGTGTGACCATGTTACTGCGGCTAGTATTCAGCAGATCTGTTGCTGCTATTTATATTGAAGTATAACTAAAATTTACATAAACAGGCTCTACAATTACGTCACATTAGTTTCTCAATTGTTAAAGTCCGTGTTTGTACACATAAAAGAACTGCTGTTAGGATAAAAATAATATCAAAGATAAGAGAGGATAAATCTACACCAAATAATAAATGTAATTACCCGCATTATTTATAGAAATGGCTGTTTGTTTGTTATAACCAAGACAAATGTGATGTCCACTTTGAGTTATGCCAACCATATTGTGTGCACGACGCAAAATCATTTACCAAATATCCTTACATTTAGTTTGCATGTGAATGATGTTTTGCTTTCTAGATATACATAAGTAACAATATATTCGTATTTATGTGTTTCTAGCCGTTACCCGCGGCTTTTCCCGCGTTTATCAAGTTAAAAAGTAACCTATGTGTTAACCTACATATAAGCTATGTACATTCAAAATCCGTTCAGCCGTTACAGCGTTAAGAGAAAATAAAGATACCTACACACATACCCACAAACTTTCGGATTTATAATAATACTGTGACTAATCTCGCATTAAATTGTTTATTTACTTCAATTCAGTTTTTACAGTACAAACAAAACGAAAGATAAAATCGATCTATTTTTTAAGGGGTTATTTAGAGTTGATACCAATTTCGATATTACTGTAATATTTATTTTTATTATGTTTTACTTTGTGGATCATCGTTGACGCCGTGTTATTTATTTTAGTAACACGTCCCGGAAAATTTTGTCAAATTCAATGATACTTTATAATTGTTGTATAAGATCCTGTGAGAACAAATGGACGTACATACATACGGTGCTAAATTGATTTGTTCTTCGTAGTTAGATAAATAGCTCCAAACCTCGTTATGGCTTATTTGTTTTTAAATTCCCTGTTTTCATTTAAATTAAGTTATATTAATAATTTATTAAAGAGAGTATGGGTGTTCATTACTACCGCAAACGCGGTCTAACGAATTTTAATGGCTGAACGCGGGCCAAAACGAGATTCTGAATTAATTATTCATAAATTATAAGCTGCGAGCCCGTGGCTTTGCTCGTGTTTTTAAATATCTGAACAAAATGTGCCTTGAGTCCCTTCTTCACAGCTTTTTAACTATTTCTCTGCCAAACTTCATTAATGTTAATGTTGAGCTATCAAAATAATCAGAAATAGATATGGGTAGAGATACTTTCAGTTTTATTTATTTAGCGTAATAAGTTACTCTGCTGTTCTTAGCAGTTTTTAGGCTTGTATTAAACTGTCAATTATTATCAAAATATCTTAACCGTTTTAGCGTGATTGTGTGACAAATAAATTGGTAGTATAGAATCGGAAGTAATTTAATTTTTATAAGGAAATTAAGAATCAGAATCAGAAATATTTTTATTGTATATAACAGTATTAACAAAATGATTTATAAATTTAGTCATATAAAAGTATCAACAGTAAATGTCGATTTCGGACGTACAATATTCAGTGGAACAATTTCGTTCCTATAGAATAATTAAATAGTAACAATACAAATGTAATTAATATTAAAATATATGTTAAACGTTAATCCATTGAGTTTTTTATGCAAATTGTTAAAATAACTTGTCCTTTCAGTCATTTAATTATGTTATTCTCACTTTATGTGATTAAGATATTAAAATGATCCTTTGCTTACTCTAAAGATTTCATAAATAGAATATCAGCTTGTAACGAAGTTTTATTTTGCTTACAAAGCATCTAGTCCATATCTTGTCTTCTTATTTGCGCCGTTTTTGTTAAATTTTTCATTTTATCTTTTGATTTTGCTTGCGATGCTCGCTCGTAGAACGTGTTGTTGTATTTTCGTGTCTATTTATTAGTTGTTCAATATTTTGCCAGAACGTAACTTTTAATTTTTTTTGTAAAATATTTTGTTTAAGTGTCGTTAATACGTATTTTTTTTATCCTCATAATCTTTAACCACATCATCAATTACTAAGACGTTAGAAGGTAAATGCTAGTATGCATAAAAAAACTAATTATTGCAATCAATTACTAAAACTAGTTGAGATTTATTCAGTGATATTTCATGTTATTTTTTAGAGTATTATGCTGTAGTAATTAGTATTTTACTTGCATTGTATTGTAAGTCCAGTAAACTATTAATATTTGGTTTTTTCATGTAAGGGAATTCATTATTTTGGCGAAATTAATAATAATCTTAACCCAAATTTCTAAATCAGAAATTATGTATTGTAAAATGTAAAAAACAGGGCGGGCGCAAAAAACCCGTCAACACCCGTTTCTATTCTCGTGTCATCTCATAATATCCGCATGTTTGTTTTATTTCACCGTTTTATTGCATTTAATTGTATAAAAAATTCATCAACTTTGTGTTGTGTGTTTGCACTAAAGGTAATTTATTGTTAATTAATATTTTGTTATGTAACAATTTTTATTTCGTTTAATATATTCACTAAATAATTGACTGAGGTTTTCTTGACTTAATGGCGTACCTACTTTTATAGTAGAGAGGAAGTTAAGAGACTATGTATACGTGTTTATAGTTAAAAATGTTCAATGATTATATAATATTTGTGATACAAAAGATTTATATTCTAAATTATTTTCTTATATTGGTAGCCATTTTGCCAAGAGAACCTCAAAAATTCTATTTTCATTGCAGCGTAACGCTTTGATTGTTAGACTTATACCGCTCGAATGATAGTCTTTACTTTTTGTATAATCGCTTACTGTAAACGTGTTGCGATCTCGACTGACTCTCACCGCATTTATCTGTTCACGCCGCCTGATGCAGAAGCCCGAAGGCGTCAACAACTCCAACAAGATGGACTACTTCGCGACTAGTAACGGAAACAGGACCCCCGCTGGCGGCGACTCACTGATCGACCTGTTCGCCGCTCACAACGCGAAGCAATACGTTGAGAATAACAACAATTCCCGCCTGTCGTCCTTCAGAGCCTCCCCGGCCCCCGAGCTCGTCAACGGTATCAGCTCTACGCCGTGCTTCGGTGGCATGTCCAACGACGAGATACAGAATTACTTGATATCTAAGTTTCAAGACATGGGAGGCTTCTCCGAGGACGCGTCCCCGAATAACTTGATGGGCAACCCGCAGTTCTACCAGAACTCCAACGCGTTCCCTAACATCCCGCCGCTGACGAACCATTACAGCGCTGCGGATCTGGCGAGCCTGCTCAACCACAGCACTTTCAAGGATCCGTGCAGCTCGGCCGACAACCTGGGGCCGCTGGCCATGAGCGTGGGCCAGTCCGAGAACTCGTTGTTTAGCAACAGCCAGGACTCATCGAAGGAGTCTACACCGGACGAGCTAAGCTCAGACGAGGGAGGGATCCCGTTTATAATGCCGCTGTCGCACAACGGCACGCTGACGGCGACGGGTGACGATGGACGCGTGCGACTGATCGTGCCGGTGAGTCCCTCGGAGAGCGCGGTGGCGGTGGTGGAGCCCGCGCCCCAGCCGCCGTCGGACCGCCTGCTGGCCCCCGCGGCGCCTATCACGCGCACCACCAGCGAGAAAGTCCCCAACCGCAGCGAGATGATGACGGCGCTGCGCTCGCAGTGGACCAGGCACACCACCAAGTAGACCACCAATCCTAAAACTGTTCTACTCCGAGTCCAGTTACCTGTACTCCTGTTGTTGCCTATTTGATTTTGTTTAGTAAAGAAAAAATATTTTAGATGTATGCTTATGTAGCTGAAAAGGTCGAACTGCTATTACCTATATGTTAAAAATCTCTACAAATAATATTTGCTATCCACAAGTGTACCGTTTAGTAATATTGTAAATACGCGCTGAAAATATTATAGCTATACCGCGTATTGAAAATAATATAGAGCGTATATGTGATATTGTTAAATTTCGAGTGTTTACTGCCCCAGTCGCGAACCTCCCCAAATATCACGGAGTACCGACCGACATATCCTTATCATATCGACATTAAATAGGGTTTAGTTTTATGAGCACTGTAATGGTTATAAAGTGTAAGCAACAGCAATATAAATGCTTTGGATGAGCTATAAAAAATCTAATAATATCATATTATATATATCGAGTTGTAAAATGTTTTCGATATTTTCTTTGAAATTACGTATCTAGTCATTGTGATAAATGTATGTTTTATGGAAGAGTTATTTGTAAACAGACGCCATAGGTATCTGGAATTTCTGAATGTGATTGCTAATTAGCTTGTAATATTACCCATCGATGAATAGGTAAGTGTTTTATTTGTACTCAAAATCAGCGTAATTTAATTCCGTAAATCATGTTATTAATCAAGTTTGGACCGAATCAGTCACCTAGTCATCAAATTATAAACAGCGCATGCAATAACTGTTATTGCTTTAGTTAGTAAGTACATTTAAACACAAAATGAATCATATTGTTGGATGGACCTGAAAATTACCAACTATACCTATATATAGAATATATAAACCTATATATATAATATTGAAACCTATATATAATACATAAATTTAAAATATATTCTTTGTAGTTAGAAATTTGTTATGATACTAATGATATAATATAGATTTAATGGAGCTTTTAGGAAATTTTAGATATTGTATATTTACCAAATGGATGAAATATTAGTAATTCTTTCTAAAGAAAATTGTATCATGAAATTGGTGCCAAAGTGTATAATTACAATTTATATTTCTATGGACCAAACCTTACGGTACCAGAGTAATACTACTACCTTAAAATTTTAAATAGCAACAACATGCTTATTGTATTCAGAAGTTTTTTTTTAGAATAGAAGTCTCTCCTATATACTATCCGACAATGAAAAGGTCTCTTTTAAAAAATTACGGATTTATAATTTAATATTACAGGTATACAAAAAAAATACAGTATGCTTCATAAACATAGATATAGTTAAAATAATAGGTAGGTACTTTAGGTGCTACGAGTTGTTATTTTTAGACATTTACAAATATCACAAATATTTGTTAAATATCTAGCTGTATTCCTGATGAATCACTAAATGTTCGTACAATAAATAATCTTAGAGCTTCCTAGTTGAAACAGTCGCAAAATATACTTATAGAAAATGTAATGGAGAGTCTTTGGCGAGATCTAAACCATTTATATATTTTGTTAATGTTTAAGAAGAAATCTAAAAAGTTGAGCTAACACTAAAGATTATTTGAAGTTGGCCTGAATCTTGAAATGTACTGAATGCTGCATTTAATAAACTTCTCGAGATCATACTTCAGTATGCGTAAAAATGTCAATTTATTGTCATTAACATTCTTCATTCCGGTTTAGGGCTCATGTAAACTGCGTCAATAGCAAAATTTCATTGAAGATGAAAGAAAAAGAAGCACCTGATCATATCATTATGTAATTAGTTTCTCTAAACCACACCATAAACCATAAATATACCCACATGTATTAGATAATATTATTATAAATGTTAAATGTCAAATATCTATAAAATGTTTAGTAGAAATAGTTGAAAAACCCTATTGTATCACACTATACTGAATATTGTATCACATTAGATATATTAATGTTATGAAATCTGCAAAATATACCTAAATAAATGAACAATTTAAATACATTAATAAACCAAAATAGAGCACCCGTGGTCGTAATTATTTCCTACTTCTAGCTATAACGAGGTTCACACAAAATAAAGCAATACCTATCAGCTTTTGCACAAAATATATTTATTCTGTTCTATAGTTGTTTTACTGATAGCATTTACCATAACTATTCTATTATAAATATTCATTTTTCGACCAAATTGCAGGTAACTTGGGTCTTTGCTGTGTAGATGTATATAATTTTAGCTAAGTTTTAGGAAATATAGGCGATTGGCCCATTTAGTGTGGTTACGAGGAGAACAAAAATAACAGCATATTTAAAACAATCATTAATACTATATGATAGAGCCGCAATATATTTAATTAAATAATTAATGTCAATAAGATGATATATTAGAAGCCACTCGAGTATTGGGTGCACTTAGGTGAGAAATGATTTAAGATAGTGAGAAGAAATCTTATAATCTAAAGAAATAATCTAATCTCTATAAAAAATCTATGCATAATTAACTATCACATTATGGCAATATTTTTGGACACGAATAACAACAGGGAAACCAAATATAACGGCACACAACGTCTCTCTAGTCTAAATAAAATCAACAAACGCTATTTCAGCCTTGAATTAAATTTTCACAGTGATGTCATTTCTATAGCAGAGCGTAGTCCACAGTTTTTAGAAACCAATGAAACTGAATACGAGTTCGAAAACTTATTTTTTATAAGTAAAAGGGATTCTGGGGTACATTTTCCAGTTGTTCTATATTTTTCCTGGTTTTATATTCGTCCCGAAGTTTGTTTACTAAGCTCTTGTTCGAAAGTTTTAGCTGTTTATTCAATATCATCATTTATTTTTCAATTGTTGAAGTTATAAGCGGTTTTTCCCCGAATTCAGTTCGCGTAGACTGTTGAAACTCTCTATGACTAGTCGTAAGCCTCGTTAACTGAGATATCGCGCCTACATTTTGCCTAATAGAGAAACAATTTTATGTACCAGTTGTATAATTGTTCAATAAGATAATATATATGATATTATATGTACATATCAGCTTCAAATAGTTTTTGAGACCCCGGGACAACATAGCTCTAGGAAAGTCACTTTGCTAGCCTACAAAAATATTATTTTTTAAACATACATATTTTTCAATACGGTTACGTACTCTGCTTTCAAAGTTATTTTCAACACGGGCAGATCACATGTATGATTGCCTCCTTAATATTTAATTTTTGCTTAAGCTATTGCTTTACATATTCTCTGAGAATTTGAAGATTTTCACCTGTATGTTAGACGCTAAATGTCTCTAATAGACCGACAAAGTGCTGAAACTTAACAAAGTATATCAAATAAACTTAATAAATTGAACTGTCCGTTTTTGTGTAGTTGGTTATGGATATGCCAACTAAGCAGTGTTTCATTGGGTCTGGTTTTCGCTAAGAACACACACAGGTTTTTCTCCAAGGAAAATGTGTGATTCTGGTTCTTAATGAGATTATGTGTGATGTGAATGATTCCAACATGTGGGACAGTGAGTGTGAAAGCGTTTGTTAAATATCGTAACAAATAATCTTAAAATTTCGCGAACTCTAAGATCATGTACAATAATTACCAAACCAAGCTACAAAGCGAAAATAACCCTATTTTTTTATTTTCCGCCTTAGTTTAGATACATTTTTCGTAATTATTAGGTATCCGGTTACGATAAAGTTTGTATGTAGTTGTTTTTGTGTGAAGTTTAAATTAGATATCTTGGCCAACTAGGTAATCATAATTTGCTTGACTGTGGAATGGAACGGACGCATTATTTTATAGAAATCCATAATCACAAAGATAATGGATGCAAGCACGCCGCGAAAGTTAGTGTTATTAGGGTGCGTATCATGAGAAATCCGCCGAGGCCTCTTCTCTCACCGAACCCTGTTAGGCACGTGTTCCCTACTACACAAGGCATCCTCAGGAGCTGTTGATTCCATATACTATAATAATTTATGCTATACATATTACATATCCACTGGTTATATTATCCTTGGCTGCGGCTATATGATAATCTGTGCTACCAATCCGTGTTTTTTTTGTGGCATCCTCTTACACTTACTATTATGTGTGACGTACGAGTATATGCATTCGATACTTGATGTTGTTTCAACAGCTCTACCTTTAGTTGGTAAGACGTACAAAGATTTTATACTTAATTTAAAACTAAAAAGTACAAAACATCAAAAGCACTATCTAAAAATGCTATTGACTTATCTCTGCAAGCTGCGTAGAACTTCAAAAAGGAGATTTGATTTTCGAAATCAAGATAATTTTACAAGCTAACGAAATTCTTAGTCTGTTATCGTTACATACTGAAACTCTTCAGTTACTGAAACTCTTGTTGTACTGTTATGTTTTGTATATTTAATATACAAAACATAACAGTGCAACAAGAGTTTCAGTAACTGTAGGGACTTATAAAGCAGAAAACAATATTAATATTAACTAACCAATAATATGCAACTAACATGGTGATGGTGACTAAACCAAATACAACAAAAATTAACAAATAATTTACTCACAACAGTTGTCATCGAGTGCAAAGATAGACCGGTGGTTCTCTCTTCTGCCGTCCGCGCCAACACTCTCTCGCCCGGAGAGTGGCTTCATATCTGGCGTGGAAGACACGGATGCTGCGACCCTCGCGGAAGCTAAGAGCCTGCTGATTCAACTGGGTGCCAAGAAGAAACGACGGCTCATCCCCATACGCTTCACGAGAAGAAAGATATTAGTTAATAAACACACGCCACTTTAATGTCGAGATGGCGGTGCGCGTTGTTCAAGAGTTAAGTTTGTTTGCATGTTAGTGTAGGTATTTGAGTGGAAAAGGGGAAATAAATTAGTAGAAAGCAGTCTGATTAAGGCGTGGTGATCTCATGGGGAACGATAATAGGAATGTCGGCAGGTACTTTTTCGTCTGATTATAGGGTTACACGCTAGGTAAGCATTCCACGATGTGTTCATCTGCGATATGATCGGATGCCGCTGTTTAATGCATTGGTCGCTACGAAAGTCGTATGCCTTGACTCTTGTATATCTTCAACCTATGTGCACATTCAAACCATTGTGCTTAGAAAGCTTTGCCAGGGTTGTATCGGACATGCGTGTGATATAACGTGTTCTGGCAGCTGCCAATGACTGATGACGTCGGCTGATACTGACGGATGATCATTAATCAGGTGACTTATTAAATTCTAGCCTAACAGAAATACAAAAGTACATATCTGATAATAATAACTATAAATAATAACCTCCTGGTATTGATTCAAGCAAACTACATCAAGTTAAATTAAATAACTTTAAAAAAATATTATATTGTGTCTGTAATGGTAAGATATTCATCTATCTATCTAAATTATAATGTTTTGAAGCTGGTCAAAATCAACTAGACCAAAGTAAATGAAAATATTTGATTCCAAATGTACTACACTATTACCGCACCACACTATACTGGTCTTGACCTCTCAAATAAAAATACTATATCTTTAATTGATACCAATTATTTAACCAATTTAATGGATTCAAGCATTACTGGATCACTAATTACACAGCGGAAATAATGCACTCCAAGTACAACCTCTTGAGCGGTAGTGATAAGTAACCAGTAATCCGATATATGGCATTAAGTATTTATAGCTGTGCTTGTAATGCTTCAGAATAATACGTGGTCTTAATGCCTAGGTACTAGGTACTTAAACACAATGCACCCAACTACGTAGTACCACCTACACAAATAACAAGCAGTCAATTGCAAGTTATTGAACGTCGGCAGATGACCTCATTCGTAAATTGGTTTTATTTATGAACTTTGAACGATTACTGAGGATGGTAATATGTGTAGAAATGTATGACATGCTATAGAAGATCAAATCAAATCAATTCTCCACATAAACTCAAATAGATTACCGATATCAATAATACCAAAAATTAAAAACTATCGAGAATATTAGGTACACATAATTTATGTTGTATAAGTACGGCTTAAAACACGTAACTTAAACACTAGTCGACTGCAAAGTAAGTTGACATTTTTACGTGTTTTAAGCCGTAAGTATACAACTTAAACTTTGTTAGATAACTAAGATTATACCTATCGATACTAAGAATGTAGGGTCTCAGCTTAGGTCAAGAATTCCGAGGCTTTGGAATGTAAAGGCCACCATGCAAGGCCAAAGGATTCATAGTCGAGACATAGAACTCTAAAGTATAATGAAAAATGAATTAAATTTATTGATTTCAACGCATTAATAATATAATTACTCCAATGGGCAATCTTGGGTGCCCTAAATTACATAATGTTAAAATGACAACACGCGTTAGGTCATAAATTTCGCCTTTAGTTCTGGGTTTAACTGTAGAACATAACTGGTTACTATGGTTCGTAGGAAAGTCGTATGTATTACACACCATTTGACCCACATTTGCCGATAAGGACCTGATCGTAAAAAAACATTTCTGTGAATGACGTTAAAAAATGTCATGCTCTCTAATATTCTATTGGGAAAATTAGTTGACTTGGCGACTACAATTAATGTTGTTTACTATTGAGCATGGCTGTAAATCTTTGTAAACATTTATGATAGATACACAACTTGGAACAATCATAAAAGTGAGTCCTTTATTAAAGGATTTAAATAGAAGGTAACTAATTAAATCCCTCATTCTCAAGAAGTAAGTTTAGAAAGGAAAAATTCTTCATTATCTCCAAAGAATTAACAAAAATCGAATTTAGACACCTAACCCATATGTTCTCCGCCGTTATTCTTGATTTCTGTAAGGCTGAAAATACAGTTTGATAGTAAATTTTCACATAATCTTATTTTCATTGTATAATGTTAAGTAGGCCAATAAGGCCTCGCATTACCTTGCAATGCCTTGCATATGACATAAAACACGATCACACTAGTAATACTAGCATAAGAACAACTGCTGATAAGATTAAGACTGAAGTATTTGTGACTGAAGCTGGTTTGTTGAGTATAGGATAGGATTTCTTGAACAACGCGCGCAATTTGTAATTAGTGCAATTTACTTAATTAACATTATAATTAAACCATTGTAGCAACAATTAACATTATTTTCAAGTATGTTTTAAAATAGCAATCAAATTAACTGTCGATTAGTAACTGAAGCATTAAATATTTTAACTGAAGACAAGTATCAATATACTTTCGTAGGATTTGTAATGCAGTAGGTACACTATCGATATAAGCCATCAAGTATTTGTAATAGCTCACGCTAACTGATGAGCGATTCACGAAAGGTATAAGATATTAATACATATTAAGATTAAATATATTATTTCTGCCAATTTTTTTACAGCAAGCAGCAAGCAAGGTAGGTCTGTCTAGCATATGACAAAGCAGGCAGTAGTACTGCGTAATATATTACGACATTATGAATGTTCGACTATAGGGATAATGACCGTCGAGTCACCAGTCAATCATCAGTCCCTCAAAGAAGAGCCAAGTCAAGGCATTTGCTGAGCTTGTCCTTTACGTGGGTGTTATAATGTCGACGATTAGGTACTGTCTGGGCACTGTGACCGATTGGCGACATAGTTATAATTATTACTAAGTTTTTGTGAGCTAAGACAAGTCTAATAGTATCCTCTCCCGCCTATAAAATCCGCAGTGCCACCTGAAACTTTAAATAACAAAGTGTATTACTTTTATATATGATGCGGCTTAAGTTATTGTCTCATGTCAATCAGCGTACGCAATATGCGTATCCAAAGAGATGGTATCGCCATAAGCAGACTAGTAAGTAGCCCTAACACCTCGTTTTTTAACGGAGTTTTAATTCTTCAGCCTTGTTTTATTATCGATCTGTCAATAATATATTGAGGCTATTGAGAGTGATGGATGGCCAGCAAACTGCTTCCGTGAATCGCTCATCGATCAGTTATATGATAGATAAGATACTTGTACTACAATGCAGTGAATGCGATATTATTGCGCTGGTTTTTGTGAATTATTTTCTCTATATTAGTTAACTTTATTCATTTCTTTAGCGTAAATAGATGGCTCAATTGTGAATTAAATATGTCACATTTGATTACCACAGAGATATGCTAAGAAAATCACAAAATCTGAAAGAAATTTTCGTCATCTAAAACTAATTATTTTTGTTAACATATTACAAGAATAAATAAGTATTAATGTAAGTAGCAATATTAGATATAAAACTTAGGAATATAATTTGGTATTGTGATTTTTGATAGAGTCCTCAAGAAAGAAAGTCCAACAGATGCTATGCATAGATAAAAGATGTTTCTATTTTTGCTAAACTATGGACCACATTCATATTGACATGGTGTAGAAGTCAAATTTAACCAAACATCTCACCGGATTTTTTTCCTCAATGCTGAAAGCCAAACATCGTAAAGGGATACTGCACGTTCCAGATAATTGGCAAAACATAATATCTTGTTAATATGTTTGTTGTTATTAAATATCAAGTCTGTTTATTAGTCACGACAGCATGGCAAACAGCCACATCGAATTAATGTCCAATAATATGTGGTGCGGCCATGAGTAAATACTGGCGATCGTTAGTCGCTCCAGTGAATGTAAGTTCAACGATACAATTCTAAGAATAACCACTGAATATTACCAGTGTTTATTATCCAACGATAACATTAATGCCCATAGAAGAACATTAGATAAATAACACCTGATATACACTCACAGGCACAATTAACCGCCCATATTGTATTTCTTTCAATTTGCAGAAATCATCACATGTATTATACATCATTTGATAAGAGGCACGTCTAAAGCAACCTTTTATGTAAAAAAATAAGCCTTGATAAAAATCGCGTTTATTTAAAGATCTATGACAAAAATCGATTTTGTGAAAAACTTTGCAGAAATTTAAGAAAAGTTATTTTTTTAATTAAAGTTTAAACGTTGGGTATTGCCGCCCCGGACTCTAATGACTTCTTGGAGCCGGTTTTTTTTAATCCATCTATGACAACAATGTCAAACAACAACTAAATTCAAAAAAACGCTTACAATATATATTATATAATCGATATATTACAAGTTTATCAAACAAAATAAGGGACTAGTGTTTAATTTATTGCTAAAGTACCCACTTGACAAAAAATATAACAATGGATAAGCCATAGTTAACGTAAATAAACAGGGTAAAGAAAGGTAGGCGGTTAATTGTGTAATGTATTGTGTAGTCTAATGTATTCACTCATGCCTTGAAGACTCTTCGAATATACTGTTCTGGGCACAAATGAGCTTTACTCCTTCGTAACACGTAGCTAGCATATCGTACTTATTAGCATAGTAGTAGCACGGATAAATAATATTCCCGTTCTACTTTTGGTAATAAGACTTGGTAAATAAAAAGGCACTGATAATAAACGTAAAAAAATGGATCAACAAAAAGACACATACTTATTTTCTGTTGTTAAATTCTTTTTTAAGATCGAAACTTTAAAGATCCCATTTTGTAGGAGATCATAAACATTAGTAGTAATGATAGCATATAGATCTACGTTGATGATATATCATTATGAATTCGGCATTTTTATAATTATTTGATTTTTATAATTAGCGATTTTAGCTCCGCGTATTATACTAATTAGTGAAGACGAGCCAGCATCGAAACTAATTATGAACAAAATATAAAAATACATCAAGAAACTATTATAGTGAAAATAGCACTTCGCTAACGCAAGCAACTAATATTCAAGAGGTGCTTAACATACGTATGGTGCCTCAATACTTTGAAAACGGCTAATGTAATTTAAAATTTTCAATGCATTGTAATGCTTTTAACAAGAGAGTACTTTTTTTATTTTGCTTAAATTACCGCAAAGGATAAATAATGCATTTTAGTGATCTCAACTGCCGGTAGACAAAACAATGTTTGATTTTCATAAGAAACCACAATAATTATGTTTAAATATATTAAGTATAAGTATACACAATAGTATTGTTAATAGTGACAGTATGTATCTAATATCTAATCTTTTTTTTAAATTCATATTTGATCTAACTACGAGAACTCCTTACAGAATTAAATACATTTATTATAGTGATAATTACATGAATATATCTAGTACAGGACTAGATACGTCTTTTATATATTTCCTTGATCGACAAAATTGTTTACGTATGTACGTAACGTACTAAATTGTTGATGTAAGTATATTTAAGTATAATATTATTACTTAAATTTCCTTAGAACAATACAAGAACAAAAACGTATCAAAAAAATGTCTATCTATAGATTCTCAATTTAATTTTATTTAATTAAAGATTAAAATCTTTAATTAAATAGGTACTTAATGAAAATTAGAACAATGATAAAATAATGGTATTGCATTTCTAGCTATGTGATTATTTAACTTAAGGTATTTGTAGTGTAAAACTATTTTTTAATTATTGATAAGGTTACTTATATGTATTTAAATATTTATATACAGCAACCAAATATTGAGTAGTGAGTAGCAACTGTATGCTTTTAGGCTGACGACAAACCCAAACAGAAATAATATTTTAATTTAAAAAACAATTGTGTCAAATTTAGATGATGAATTTTTTACCGTTCACAGAGGTTTCACAATATGATCAACAACCAAGGTATCTCGGTATGTTGATTCTAAATAGACGATAATATTAAAATCACTATTTTATAAAAGCGATTATCTTTGTAACAAATGAAGAAAAAATGTGTTTTTAAGAAAAACATAACTGCCCGTTGGCTTGGATGTGTGTGCGTTTGCCTTCTAAGCAGGGGTATCGGGATCGATTCCCGGCGGCCCACAAGTTTTCTAATCAAGGATTATTTGTGTTCTTGGTTGTGATTGTTAGTATTATGTGAATGTTTCAGTAACCCACGAAATGTCTTCGAACTTAGTGTGGGGATGTGAGTGTGACACTACTCCACCGCTCAGTTCCACTACTTGGGTTGTGATGGCTGAAAACATTCTCACTAATTATACAAGCATAAGTAATATCCCTTGGAGTAGAAAAATTTACTACCGACAAACATTGCAGGAAGTAAAACATACTGCATTTAAATCAAATGGCTGTACCCCTACAGTTTGTAAGAATATAATATAGATATATCATTATTATATAATATGGTCAAAGTAAGGACTAGAACATACCTATTTTATTGGCCACATATCGCTAGAAACTAAGTAGCAACAGGGAATATTTGCAGTATGGCATGCTTTGGATAGTTATATTAGTCATGAGACATTAACAAATTTTTGTGTCACGCATCAAAATAATATCTCAATTTGAAATTTGTACCATATTATTTCGGCTTAAATCTAGACTCAGACGTGCTCCGGAAAAAACGTTTTGGAACAACTTTTTAAAATTTAATGCATTGCCGCTTTAAGGCTGTTGGCCTTCAAAATATATTAATATTTCGATGCAAGGTAAATTCTACCTTTTATAATAAGATATAATTTCTAAGTTGATAACAAATAAAAAAGCCTATACTCATTATTTTGGTATCCAGTGCCATAATTTTCCTAATTTGGATACCTACCGTTTAAATACGGAACGATCTAGAAACTCTTGTTCACTGTTATTCAAACCTACTTGTCTTTTTTATGAATACATATTTATATTTTTATGAATACAATAAAAATATAGATAACGAGTATTTCTGTTGAACATCTCGCTGAAAATCATGAGCTTCTAAGTATTTATTCAATGTTTTCTTTTTACACAAGATTTAGTTTATATTTTGTTAGAGCTATTTTCATTCACTTGGAGTGACTGTATGAACTGACTGAATCGTAGGTTATATAAACATTTTGTGTTCTGATTTTAGTTATATGTGTTTAATTAGTAACTATAGTATTATTCTGATATTATAATAATAATATTATGCTTTGTAGTAAATACATACTTTTACTTGATGTCTGCGGTATCTTATTAACATTGACCTACAACCGATGACTGATATCTTACGTTCCAATATATAATAGAATACAAAATCACATATTATTAGATATTATTATTATGTAGTGTATATGTGGCAACCAAATTTTATTTCTGTGTGTTCATTAGAAAAAAACCACAAACAATCTAGATAGAACAACTATACCTCCATGTTTATATAGAATAGCTCACCCAATTTATTTTTCTGTTTCTCGGCGATCGCTTCCAGGCCTCACGTTTCCCGTTATAGGTATTTCGACACCCCTGTGAGTTATAGTACCTACTGGGTAGTTATAAAATAAATACATGTTCCTACCTATTATTTGCAATGTCTACTAGTACCTACTGGGTAGTTATAAAATAAATACATGTTCCTACCTATTATTTGCAATGTCTACTAGTACCTACTGGGTAGGTACCTAGTACAATTATTTTCCTATGCTTTAGGCGAGTATTTGACCACTACCTCACATGATGGTAAATGAAGATGCGGTCGGAGATGTTACTTGCTTGCCTAAAAGATACCTAGACTCTATTATTCACTCTAGGCTTAAACTGAACTTTAGTCTGATATCCTTTCAGTTGTTTTTCCGACACAACCACTCACATCGAGATTGTTACTTTGCGAGTCTGTAATGTAGAGCTAACTAGCTACAATTGAAAAATGTAAGCCGAAATGTATTAACAGACCATTTGTGGTTAACAAATAAGATAAAAAAATCCTAAAATGGTCAAAATGTAAACATAATATACAACGAACATAAAAGGAGAGCTAAAAAAAGTACAATATACAAAAAATGCACTTCTGAAAATTCGCGACAAATTAATTACATATATGTAGTTCGATTTGTATGACAAAAACGTATTGTATTTCAATGTATATTTTTTTCAACGCGTGATTATGTATGATGACCTGAAAAGTTTATGTATGATATGTAGCTGAACCTCGCGGTTTGATCCCTTCGTCTTTAATAAAACGTGTTAATAATGATGTAACATATCCAATGTATTCTGAGTAATTATCTACCTATGTTCAAAATTTATTTCAGTTTAGTAGTTTTGTTGTGATTGAGTAACAAACATCCAAACATATTTACGGGAGTTTTTGCCGCGAAAGTGAAAAAATGGCGTTGTTGATTTTGTAAAATTTTCCAAAACCTGTGATTCTTCGAGTGTTAATGTGTAATAATGGTGGATTATTAACCGTTAATACTTAGTGAACGTGCATAAGTGTAGGCAAATCATACAAAGTTGAAAAACGTGATTTTCACCTTCGCTCCAAAACTCCAATAGAAGTTCTAGTAAAGTTTCTACCACTTTACTAGGGCATGACTTGACTACGACCGGACCTTGACTCTTTTACTTGACTTTGACTGCGACTTGTGACTAGGACCTATAATATGAAATACACTTGAAATATATTATCACTTGACACTGGCTAAATGCATAAGATTGCGAAGCCAAAACTAAGGAAAAAAAAAAACATATTTACGAACATCTTGACATCCAAACTTTCGTATTTATGTAATTATGGGATGTAATAAGTATAAAGCGCGCGCGATGAGATTGTTGTGTTATTCTTCTCCGCTGCAGTGCTAGTGGATCATAACCAGTGGTGGATCCAGGATTGTCGTTTGGGAGGAGCTTGCACCCGCTGAGGGTAGATTTTACTGTCGCTGCCCACCACCCACGGTGGAGTCAGCGGCAGCGTAAGTGTTAGGTAGTGTTGTGCGTAAAAAGTTTAATTAGAATAATAATTATCACAAAACAAGATTTTCCGCAGAAGAACTTAGATGATTTTGGGGTGTGCTTGAACCCCTAAGCCTTCCTCCCCTGAATCCACCACTGATCATAACAGCAGCAGTATTACAATAATAGCTGGTCATTTAGTCTGATGTAATTGAGCCGCAATTTATGAACAACTGCGTGTCTGACACGTCTTTCATCGCCATTTCAATGTCATTCATACAAAAATTCTTTTGTTTAGCAATAACTGGTCTTCAGAAGATGACACAGCCATACGTACCTAAAATAATGACGTCAAAACATAATATTTAAAACGTACAATACCGGTTAGTGAAAGAAATCGACCAATACTTAGAGTCGTTTTAAATATATCGGGTTCACGGATTCTACAAATATTAAAAACTAGCTGCTTTCCATGGTTGTACCCGCGTTAACGAGAATAACAAGTGATGAAAACATTCCATTAATATTGTCACACAATTTTATGTTACATACCTAGGTACATATGCAAAAAATATACTGTCTACTGGACAAAATTTTTCACACAGAATCTAATATGAAGCATTGAGGCGCCTTCTAGCTTCTTATCTATAAACTAATTCTTTGTCAATTGACAAATAGAGTTCTGCACCATTAAGTTCTGAGTCAATTACCCTGCCACCTGCCACGCCGTGGCTCTTACCTGCAGAGGATTCCAAGTCGACAGGGAAGTGGACAGCGGAAGTAAGTACATACTTATGTTACAAAAGATCTAAGCAGCGATAGCTGCCTCGTATCCTACGACGGGACTGAATTACCAGGTAACGTCATGATGAAATCCATGGTGCTAGGGATTCTAGGAGATATTCTCGTGCTCGCGAGGCTAGCTTACCTAAACCGACAGTATACAATGGAAGTTTCACCTTCAAGTAGAAAATATACTCTAGCAGCTTTCTTGTATCATAAGTCTAGCCTGTTTACTACCCATTATCACTTAGCAACAGATGAGGTATAGGTCAAACGCTAGCCAATCAAAGATACATAATAATAAAAATGTTTGCCGAGTTTACCATCCCTCGCAGGTGTTTGTAGTTTGTAGTACAGTAGATACCAATATACAGGTCATCTGTATTGTTCACAGATATGTGAGTTTCGCCGGCGGCACCTTTGCCCCCCCCCCCCCCTCCCCGCTTGCCTTTCCATCAGCGGCTTGCAATCCCATCAATGGCAGTTTTTTTGAGCGAAAGCCAAAAGAGAAATAAATAGGTATAGTTGTATATAAGATACCTTGGAAAATTAACGTGACTACGATCCTTTTCAAGTCGAATTTAAAGCCAATCAGTTTACATAATAAAATGATGAATTCTTATAGACAGTTGGTATTACTTAGTAAGTAAGTATATATCCGTTCTCTGTGACACGTATGCATTGTCCAAGTCCACGAATCCTGCTTCAAAACCTTACCTGAATTATTAAATAGTAAGGCGAAGTGGCTTGGGAACGTCATAATAAATAATGTAAGGATCCATCATCATTCCAGAGATAATTTATACTGATTTTGCACTTCCCTCTACGGTCTTTTAATAAACATTTGAAGAAAATCTTGACTATTATTACTGTTTAAATATTTTTAATGCGGCTTCCCAAAATGCAGGCAGCATTACCACGTTAGATCTAGGTATAGGCCTGCATTTCATTCTAAAAGACAGGGTTCACATATAAATTAAATGTTATAATAGTCTATTATATCATTTCATTCATGTGTGTGGGTCTGGTAGCTCGAGTTTCTTGATAACTATTTCAAGTACCCATTACTTAAATGATCAAGTTAAAAGATCAAGTTACCATAGCGGGGTATATGTCAGCCAACCATTACATGTTCATTTTTGTTCCTTCGATGTTGGCTCTTCCTATAACAACGAAGCAAAATTCGCCCATTGTTGGATTGTTCACCTATCAAAAGAGAACGTGAGCTGGGTTTGTAACGTTCGTGATACAGGTTGGGATACTAGCGTTACCCTTGTGAAAGCTTGTCGTTTTTATATCAGTAGAGTGAAACAAACCTATCTCATTTAATAATGGTGAATCTATCTCCCTTTTTCAGAAACATACATCTTGATTTACAAACATGAAAAACTAGAATTAGTTACATTTTGTAAATTTTCCGTAGTCTCTGAAATCAACTGTGCCTGACGGATGGTGTAACCTATTTGCCATCACAAACCGTTAGGTAAAAAAAAAGTTGTACTTTGTTAATATTTTCTGTCAGTATTTTTTTTTTTGTTGATTTAGTTCCGGGTTTACTTACGTATACGATAATAATAGTATTTTTTTAATAAAAGCTTTCTTAATTTTAATTAGATACTGGTTGTAAAAACGCTCATACCTAATGTAGTATTCTAGCCAAATTAACTTGTGTTATGTAGAAAACGTAATGATGAAAGTACATACAATAAACCAAAGAAAGCCGTGATTTAGCATGACATATTTATTGCCTTTGCTAATGTGAAACAAGCACTTGTAATATATTTTAAGTATAATAGACTTACGAGATGTTTTTTACAAAAGATCCATGCTATCGAAATCTAAGGGACAAAATAAGACAAATTTTATACAAAATTAAAGACTTGGGAGCTAAATTCTGTTTATCTGTCTCTTATCTCGATGAACTTATTCTTTTTCCCTGGGTGACCTGATACCCTAGAAGCCGCATATCCGATGGTGGATATGTGAAAACCCGTTAGGGCGTTAATGTTTACTGAATGAGTTTGTTTTACTCCTGCCCTGGGGACCTGTGCTCCTATAGACCGCGAGGCCGGAGTGATAACAAACGAAGAAACTCCGTCAACGAACGAGATTAATTTCTGTTTGGGATGTTACTGTCTCATACAGCAGCAGAACTTATAATATCTACGTCTTAAGAACTAGTCATATATCTTCATATATGACTAGCTCTTAGGACGTGGACGGCGAAAATTTTGTGTAGGTACCGCACTCAATTCACCTCGGGCACAATCGGAGTATCGTTGGTGACTTTTGTTTTTCAATTATGCAGCAACTTGCAGTATGTTTAAACAAGTTGTGTGGTATGCCTAGTCTTCGCCTAGTAGATGCATCTGATCCAGATTTAATTTATTTTATGTTAGCGTTTGTCTTCTCACTTTTAATAACGTCAATGGCACGGGTTCTAGTTGAAAGTTTCGGTTCGGCCACCAGGATCCCCTAACCTGATCCCCCAGGGGATCCCAGTGAACTCATCGGTTAACCAGAATCCTTAGGCAGTATGATTATTACTGGTCAATGAGACGCTTAAGGAATATGAGCGCATTGTAGTCTCATGCGAAACTTTGTTATTTATAGTTCGGGAAGAGACTACAATGCGCTTCTCTTCCTAAGACTTGGGGAGTTGCGTCCTCTATAGTCAGTGACTTACATTTTCTTTATATCGTAAACGTGATAAATATATTTTAAAACAATTTAATTTGATATCTCAGCCAGACTATACCTACCTGTATTATCTATTTTTATATAACTAAAGAACAAAAAAATTTACAAATAAGTTAAGTATAACAAAATCTAAATTTTAGTCGGATTGAGTATATACATTCTTAATGGATTGTCGACCAGCCGCTCTAGTATATAAAACATGTCAATGACAATAAGGCGAATGGCTACGCCCTTTGAAATAGATCGTTGAATCACTTGGCAGTGATTGATATATCACATGTGTATCTTCTTCAAGATTAGATTTCGTATTAAAAATAAATAATGCATAGAGTATTTGTAGTTCCAGCTTCATTTATAAAATGTAACTTTTTCTGGGTAACACATTGTGACCGTTTCCATTTAACAATGGTCATGGCCGGCAGCAATTTGTCGGTCGTGACCGGTTAATAATACCAATTGCCACTTAATAACACATTTATACATCTGTGTTAAGTGGAAGGCAATCGACGATGCTAATGAGTAGAACATCGCTACAACACAAATGCTAGATTTTTCCTTTTTATTATCATCTATAGTATTGCGCAATCTTCTCCCATCTTCTCCAGAGGTCCAGTGAAATCTGTGTGATTCTGTATTGCCGATGTTGTCAGTTATTAGTGTCAGATGGGAAACATTTGTTTATGTGGCTCAGTGATGCCATTTTGTGGTTGGGTTGTGGCTCATTTTGTGGTTTGGTAAAACTGTGGATTCAAAAGCCTGAAACGGACTGTCGGAGGACGTTAAAAGTAGATGTCGTGGTTCACAGGATCGGAAAGGTAAATAATTTTTAAATTAATTAAATTGTGGTACGACGTGGAATGAAAATATATCTAGTACCATTGATGGTACTAGGGATAAAAAGTAGTGTCACTAGTACAATCAATGATACTATCCAATGGTACTAGTGATATAAAGGCAAAATGGCGTGGTTCTATACATTCATGACTCCATCTATGCAGCCTTATTGTAACACGTAAATATGAGATATGGGTTGATTTCGATAGTCGTAAGATAACAGTCCTCAACACGTGTTGGATGTTTTCGAACATTTTTTTAAAAGACTGTCTAGTCTAGTGTATGTTCATACGACAAATAAATGAAATGAGGTATCAATGTCCGTAAATGACAGCCGACAAAATATATATTCGTAATATATATCTGCCAACAAGAACTATTAAATAAATTATGTATTAAATTAAATCTCTTTTAGTTTTGTAGGAGAAGCAAATTTAACAAGAAAATCTTAAAAAGTATTGTATGTTTATTTTCAACGTCAGAAATGATTTAACTGGATTCTTACGCTATAAATCCATAAATGGAGACTTGTCTATATGAAGACATGTTTTAAATAAATACGACTTATGCAATATTCTACTATTAAATTTCTAAAACAAATCGTATACTGTATAAACAGAATGATTACATTTAACGCAAAAAGATAAAAATCTTTTTGCGTTAAATTTAATCATACCAATGCAATTGATTATCTATTATGTTAGTAATAAACAACGTACATTATGTTAGTAACCAATAAATAAATAAGAGTCTTAGAAAAATTTTAGGTTTAATTGAACAAACAATAATTATGATGATATTTATTTTCAGTAGCGATATTGGTAGTTTGATAAATTTATGTAATACATCAGAATAGGTTATCTGTTAGGTTATCTTTCTATTTATTACATTGGCATACATGATAAATATAAGTTTAAAGTAAACATGTCATAATAATTATTCCTGTTTATTAAAAATGTATATCAAATCCATTTTGTTTTGCCATCAGGTTTCAGAGTTTGTTTTTGTCACCCACACAATATCTCCACAATATTTTGTACAATATACTCTACACCATGTCTTTATACAATCTCTCTACATCTTCCTTATTGGTCATTGAAGAACCGCAAAAAAACCTATTGAGACAAAGTTCTCGACGTGTTCAAGATTAATAAATACGCTGATTACAATAAAGAGAACAAGAAAGAAACTGACTCAGAAAACCTGACCCCTTGTCTCGATGCACGTCCTCATACTGAGATGGTCATTATTTTCATTTAAAAATGACGTAACTTAAAATACTCGTTTCATATTCGTTTATTGCGAAAGTTGGTATATGCAAGACTGGAATGTGGCTGTGTGTGTTGCACGCGTGTGCTCTATTGGAAAATGATACCATAACAAGGAAAAACCTCGATTTGTGTAACTATTCAGAAGAGATATCTATTTTAATGTAAATAATATATGCTAGAATTATTGGACTGTTTCGCCACCTACCATCTCAGCAGCGGGTATCGGGTTCGAATCCCAGTAGGAACAAAAGTATTTTCCTCAAGGACAATTTGTGTGATTGTTTTCGTTACCCACGACACAAGTCTTCGACCTTAGTATGAAGCTCTCAATGTGAAAACTTATTTTGAACTCCAAACTCCCTAAAATAAGTGTACAAAAATCGCAAAATACTCGTATCTATGAATTTGTTGTAATCACTTGAATTTCTAGTCAAATTAATATTGATAATATTATTTTGATGAATGCTATCCGGAAACCAGTGATAGAGCAGTGAGCACTGTCAAATTGTACATTAGTTCTTTGATATAAATTAATGGAATATATCAGATTATAGTCAGCGGCCTTCACGTATCAGTAAAATCATTGCAAAATCAGTATTCCTAAGTACAGGTCGTTTAAACAAAAATTGAAATCTTCTCTCTCAAGATCAACTACAATATTTATGTAAAAAGAAAGATAATTCAACGTATTAAGATTTTATTCAGCTACTCAGCCGTAGATAGAAATCCTAATGGCATCAAAATCGCAGTCCGCTAAGGCTCACCTGCATACCAAAAGCTTTACGAAGCTCATATTCAAAACATTTAAATGTAATATATATGCAGTGCAGGTGTGATTCAGCGGTCCAAACATGGCAGGTTCAGGCAACACTACGGTATAAGCCGCGGTCTCGGTCGGCAGCTGCGCTCGCCAGTCGCCTCTACCTACTCGTTATGTGCTCAAGCCCTACATGAACGATCCGTCACCGAATGAGAGCTCGCGCTCTGGTACCGTTAACCTTGTCATAAATACTTCTAATACATACGTGGATTGACGACAGAGTGATCATCTCGCAACTACGGATTTGACTGTGAGTATACGTGTAACTTATCAAGTTCTGACTACCCGTGATAACCTGTAGAGTGTAGACTAAGCTCTGCGTATTATTTGCAACGGTTCAATGTTTATGATTATGATTGCATATCGATAGGTAATTGCGAACTGGTTGTCGTAAGTATCCACGAATAAATGCATTTTATAATTGAAAGATATTGTCAGATTTAACTTTCATAGTAGATGTTGCTTGGTTGTTTGTAATGCTGGCGAAATATGATTTTAAACGCAATAAGCATAGTTTTAAAAAAGTCGTCCCTTGTAGTCTGTTTTACTAGTTCTGTTAATAGGTACCTACTGGGATACAGCTTGTAAACTTTCATTATGATTATTACCTTTATATTTGGGTTGAAGCAAATCGAAAAATTACTTAATACTTCTTCATTCTGCTCTCGCAGACTTGTCTTGCCGATGAAATGTAGGTATATAGAATAGCGAATACATTAATCAGGTTCCAGGCGAACCTGATTAATGTATTCGCTTCGTTCATGAAGATTATAGATCTAAATGAAAGCACCCTGTATAACTTAATGAATCCTACCTTTTTTACAAAAATCTGTTCAGTGGTTTAACTCTGAAAAGGTAAGAAATATACAGACAGATACAATGTCTCTTTCAGATTTTAAATATATTCTACTAATAGGTATTATAAATCCGAAAGTTTGTGTGTAAGAGTGTAAGTATGTTCATTCCCTCTTCACGCTTTAAGGGCTGAACGGATTTGGATGAAATTTGGAATGTAGTACATAGCTTATACCTAGGATTAACTCAAAATCTACTTTTTAACTTCATAATAGCGGGTGAAGCCGCGGTGCTCGGCTAGTATTACATAATTTTATGTGTGTGTGGAATTGTCCATGATTATTAGCTAAGAGATTTATGTACAGTGAGACATTATGATCATTAGAGCAAAATTAGCTTGCTTGTAAAATGTGTGGTATTTCTTTCAAACAACCTTTGAATTTGTATATGGCATAAAGTACTGAGCGAGAAAGTCAACCGTTCACCTAATGGTAGTCACTATCGCTTAGAGAGATCTAAAACACAAAATATATGCGTTGTCCATTCTCTGTAAAACTCTTTATATCGTTTTTTAATGTGAGCCATAATATTGTAATCTAGAGAATTAGGAGAAAGTTATAAATAAATAATTTACTATATTAAGTGAAATAATATATTCTTCAACATTAACATAAATTCTGTATTATCTTAATGCAATTGTTTTGAATATTTTTGGCGACGACACAGTAAAAAGATAGTATGTATTAGCTAATATATTACAACAGCTAAAAAACTTGTCCCGAAAAGCAGTAAATCCTCAAAACTTTTTTGAGCTGATGGTCTAATTTTGAATTACTGTTGATTCGATATTTTAACGGTTTTTAGGGTTCCGTACCCAAAGGGTAAAACGGGACGGTATTACTAAGACTCCGCTGTCCGTCCGTCTATCTGTCCGTCAGTCACCAGGCTGTATCTCATGAACTGTGATAGTTAGGGAGTTAAAATTCACAGATGATGTATTTCTGTTGCCGGTATAACAACAAACACTATAACCGAATAAAAAAATTTAAGGGAGCTCCCATACAACAAACGTGATTTTTATGCTCGTGGTCGTCCCGTTATTGCTCGATATTGATAACGGCAACAGGTAGATGCTTTAAATATTCACAGAGTATTTAGTTATATATTCACTTTAAAAATAAATAATTAAATTAAACTGATATTTAAGGGGGCTCCCATAGAACAGACATTATTATTTTACCGCTTTTATAAATAATGGTACGGTACCCTTCGTGCGCGAGTCCGACTCGCACTTGGCCGGTTTTCTTTATATTGTTATGGAATTTTTAAAATAATATTTATTATGAATGCAGCCAAATGTATAGTTATGTTACTAAGCCATGTTAATTACCGTCTAAAATATTACAAGTCACGTTTTCTCCATACGTTTGTAAATAATGCAGTAAAACGTTAAACCTCTTAGACGAACTAGATATTGAAGGAATATAGTAACAATATTCTATGGATGTCGCAAATCACGTCATTATTTTCTTTGTACAAGATACGAACAATAGTGAACATTCGAAAAATAGTGTGTACATTAGCACATAATAGTGCCCCTAATTTTATGGTAAAACGTTACTTGTCTAATCCTACTAATATTATAAATCCGAAAGTTTGTGTGTAAGTGTGTAAGTATGTTTGTTCCCTCTTCACGCTTTAACGGCTGAACGTATTTGGATGAAATTTGGAATATACATAGATTATACCTAGGATTAACACTTAGGCTACTTATTAACTTGATAATAGCGGGCGAAGCCGCGGGGCACAGCTAGTATAATATAGTCGTTTTACAATGATCTTTCTGTTAAGGGTTTGCGCAAAGACGAACATTATTACTTTATTATCAAAAGCTCTGAAGAAATAAGTAGCTACTTACATAATGTTAGAAGTTCATTTCAATGTATCTCTAAGATGGAATACCTGATTAGATCTAACAACAGAGTTAGATCTAATCATCTGGTATTCCGTCTTAAAGCTGTATTACATAGATAGATAAACACTTTATTGAACACCTTAACAAATACATGACAAGGAATAGTAATCTAGAAAATAAGTGTTACAACAGGCGGTCTTATCGCTAAGAGCGATCTCGTCCAGACAACCTTTGGATGGAAAGGAATAAGCAATGAAATTGGACGTCGGTGTTTTGTATAAATATAATAATATATAAAATAAAATACAATAAACATACATACATAAACTATAATATACCTAAATTATGATATAGAATACATAAACCTAAAAACCAAAATATACATAATCATTATTCACCTGTCTATCCAGTAGTAACTGATATTTTTTTACTGGTATTAAAATGTTATTTTATTAATATTATTATAGCATGGTAATGCAGCAAGCATTTTGGCCGAACATTAAGATCGTCCAAACCATCATTAACCTCTTTTTCTCACTTAAAGATTTACATTGTAAAAATCGGACTTGATTAATAAAAAAAATCTAATTTACATGTTATTAATTTACTTCTAATTATTTTTCAGACGTAAATCTGGCACCTTTACCAAAAAAACTGGCCGGCTCCACTAAGAAAAGTGGGGCCGGCCTGTCCGGGAAAAGTCTTGGTGGTATAAAATCTGGAGGCTTTGGCTCATCGGGTAGTAAAACTTCAACATTTGGATCTGCCAGTAAAACAAGCAGTTTTGCATCGTTTGGCAAATCCAGTAATATTGGGTCTACGGCAAGTAAAGCATCGAGTACATTTGGACCTTCACTGAGCAAAACTGGGACGTTTGGGGCGGTTTCTCCACCCAAAGAATCAGCACGAACGCCTTCATTTTTTGGAGCAGCTCCACCTGCAAAAGTTTCCAGTAGCCTTAATCCAAGCACCTCAAGAAAAATTTACGACCCTGAGTTTTATAATCCCAAGAAATCATCTACAAGTTTTAGCGTTATATGGTTGCCTGGAAGAAAAAGGAACAAGAAGAAAGATTATGTTTTCAGCGCAATGAACAATGATAAGCAGAATGAGAGGGCACCGACAATATATAACATGTGAGTAGGTAATTTAAGGACTATACCATAAGTATATGCACACTCTGAATTCCGATATTTTTTTTCACATTTTATTCTTTCTTTTTACATTAACTATAACTAAGTATATAATATTTTATTCTGTATTACCTTTCTTTTAAAATGAACTACCATTTATACACTTCACTTGTATTTTACCAAGCATTTAAACAATTCTAGAGTGTTTAACAATGGAAGAACTTCTAATAATTGCTTGTGTTTTATTGATTTACAACTTTTTAATGTAATTCGGATAGTAATATAATAAAGAACAAAGTAATATTAATAAGTAGTTTAGCATTAGATATACAGATATATATATATATATATATATATATCAAGACAAACCGGGTCCATATTGGCTCGCATAAAATCTGAAGTCATAATTTAAAGTGGCATAACAACTTTTGACCCACGCATCAATACGCCACATGATGATAAGCATAATGTTTTAAGCATAAAAATTTTCCGCATTACAATATTGAGCATAATGATGAAGTGGCCTAAAACGAATGTGCATAACTTGGCATAACTATATCCTGGCGCTTCGCGGGCCGCTGCCGCGCCAAATTAAACTAGGAACTGGAAAATTATGCGAGTCAATAGGTACCCTTCTAGAACTGCCCGTTGGCTTAGTTGGGTGCGTGTTCGCCTTCTAAGTAGGGGTTATCGTGTTCAATTCCCGGCGGGAACACAGGTTTTGGTACCGTGGAAAACATGAATTTTTGGTTCTGATTGTTATTGTGTGCTTGATGTGAATTGTTCCAGCTCCCACTACACAAGCCTTTGAACCTAGTTTGGAGTCGTGAGTGTGAAAGCGTTTAAAAAAATAAATAAAATAGTCATTGATCCAAATAACTAATGTAAACTAATCATAGCAAAAGTAATTGTGTTTTGTTTTCGCTACAGTGGAGTTTCGTGCTCGGCATACATTGAAACCATAAGATAAACAAAGAGTGGAAAATGTAAAAACCATCATATTGAAACCAGACTTCCAGTACTTATAATCATTTGTTATGTACATCCAAAGATTTTGCACAGGCCGTAGTTTTGTCCCGTATCTCTAAATCATACAATATTGACACATGTGTCAATATAGATGATGTATTATAAAATGACGTATCTATAGATAGCGCGTTATCAATTGACATCGTCTCTTTGAACTTCCCCACAGAGTGGGGTCGGCACAAGATCAATTCCTGACGTCAATTTACTTTGGGGATGCTTTTGTGATTCACCAGATTCTCATTTGTTGACTGGCACGACACCATGCTTAAGGTTGGCTTGAGCGGCTAGATGTAAAATTGCCCTTGCACTTGCTATTATTGATGAGTTGACGTCGTCAGTTTGTTGTTTTATGTTTTGGAAGGAGTGGAATTCACTGCCCTCATCTTTGTTCCCCGAACAGTATATCTATAATCTGGGAGTCTTCAAGTCTAGAGTGAATAGGTATCTTCTGGGTAAACATGCTACATCGTCGGCCGCATCATCACTTTCAATCAGGTAAGATAGCGGCCAAATGCTTACCTATCTGGCATTAAAAAAATATATAAAAGACCCTTGACTAATTATTTCTAATACAAATATCGACATCAAAGTAATTAAAATGTAATTTTTTGAAAAAAAAACCTTTCTTTTAGGAAAACATCAAAAAACCAAGAATTAGAACCTATTCGCTGCGCCGACGATAAAATATTTTCCTACGTTTCACCACTTGCAATTTATTTACATCACAAAAATGATTATTTATAAGCGACATCTATAATAATAATTATGAGACGTGTTACTGAAGACAATTTATTGCACTAATCAAATTAATTTAAACATTATTTAGTAATCAGTCTAGGCTTTTATTTCATATTTAGTTACTAGCAGTTACCCGCGACTTCTTCCGCGTTGGATAACTAAATAGGCATCTATAGTAGGTAGATACCTACCAAGTGTCTGTCATGTTTCTGTACTAAACCGTATATCCTACATAAGATTATGCATTTTATACGCCAATAGGTAACAGGTGTTTATTTTATTGTCTCTCTTACTGGAGTTTGATGTGAGATTGTAATTTTTTTTATGTGTTAGGTACCTCATTACTTCTTTCCACGTGAACCGATTTCGAAAATTTTATTTTGTTTGATGGATGTTCCTTTCCAATTGGTCCAATTTTTTGCTCAAGATCTGATCAGTAGTTCTTGAAATACTGTTAATAGTGCACATACATCAAATCTGATCAAAGTTCCGAAGCTAAAGCGGTGAAGTCGGATTTTTTTAAGCATTGCTTTTTTCCTCAAATGTTTCCCTGTAATACAAAACTTTCACTTCTATCGTGTGTATTTACGACACTGATTTTTTCGACATTTTATTGTGTTCAAATAATAATTGAAACGCAAACAAAGCTTTAAGAAACCGACTTCACCGCTTATATTTTGGGTTTGGCTTGATCGATGACGATAAAATTTATATGGGACCATCTGTGAAGTATAATCTACCAAACAAAAAAAAATCATCAAAATCGATTCATAATTGGCGGAATAATCGCGTAACATACATACAAAAAATACATACAGTCAAAATGAGAACCTCCTTTTTGAAATCGGTTGAAAAACTAATTGAAACAAAGATAGGTAATACGGGATCATATTCATATCTCACTACAGCCTACAAACCTGACTTGACATGCGGAAAAGGTTAAACTAACTGCGCTTTCTAGTAGAATGACACGTTCACAAGCAACGCCATGTGCCATTTTAGGTTGGGATGTTTTGGCAGTGGGTACCCACGGTAAGGATAAGGATGTTCACATACATGATATTATTATGACACGTAATGTGTATAAATGAAGGGTTATCATTATATAATTTTTTTTGCTTTGGGCAAAAGCAGTAGCTTCACATCATATATAAAAGACTAGCCGTGCCCCGCGGCTTTGCCCGCTATTATCAAGTTAAAAAGTAGCCTATGTGTTAATCCTAGGTATAAGCTATGTACATTCCAAATTTCATCGAAATCCGTTCAGCCGTTAAAGCGTGAAGAGGAAACAAACATACTTACATACAAACTTTCGGATTTATAATATTAGTAGGAAGGATAGTAGGATTATACTCTGCCTTTATAACTAATACTAGCGATCCGCCCCGGCTTCGCCCGGTTGTGATAAATGAAGAACCGCGCGACCGATTTTGTGCAAACTTCACATAAACCATCTACTAAATAGTCCGAACAAAGCCTAATCATTTGGTTTGGATAGGTGAGCCCGTTCTTGAGTTATAAAATTACAACGCAAAAGTGGCATTGATTTTTATATACATAATAAACTAATATAAGCTCAGTGAATTTGAAGATATTGACTTGTTTGGTTTATATTTATTGGACAAGCCTTGTATAACATACCTAGCGCTCGCTTATCTAGCGCGTTTATAAAAACTACTTCAGTAATCGATTTTTAACACAATCTAAATGTCGTTATTGCTGTCTCAGCAGATCCATAAATAATGCCATCCTGTGCTATTGTAATTAAAAAAAAAACCTCAAATTTTCTAAACGGTGGTGTAATTTTCAACCGACTTTGAGGTGAGTTCCTCTATATTATGAATATGCATGCAAAGTCTCAGCCCGATCGGTTTAAAATTGACAAAGCTTCATACAAACTTTCATTCCCTATTTTATCCCCTTGGGGGTAGAATTAATCCTTTCTTAGCGGATGCCTACGTCATAACATCTACCTACATGCCAAATCCGTCCAGTGGTTTGAGCTGTGCGTTGATAGATCTTACTTCTTTCCTTTGAGTTATATATATTTAGATATTCGACTGTATGTTTTTTTTTATGTATGTTACGCGATATCTCCGCCAATTATGAATCGATTTTGATGTTTTTTTTTTTGGTTTGGTAGAGTATACTTGAGAGTAGTCCCATATAAATTGTATCTAATAGTGAAGTGGTAGAAATTTTACTAGAACTTCTATTGGCGAAAATCACGTTTCCCACCTTTGTATGACTTGCCTACACTTATGCACGTTTACTAAGAATTAACAGTTAATATTCCACTATTATTACATATTAACATTCGAAAAATTACAGGTTTTGGAAAATGATACAAAATCAACAACGCCATTTTATTTACTTTCGCGGCAAAACTTCATTTATTGCTTATCTATTTACATTTTAATTATTTTTATTTCTTTTAATTGTATTTTCTATTCGTAGCTATCTTCGGGCCAATTGCATTATTTATATTTCCTAAAAAAAACTAGATATAATTCAGCAAACTGAAACATAAAAGATTTTTTAACGGTAAGAAATATAATAATAATAATTGTGAAGGATGAAATATTACACCACATAAGCTATTGGAACGAAAGTTCCTTATCGCACGTTGCGAAAGGGGGCTAGACGGAAAAAATTAAGACCAAAAGTTGTAACGACACTTTTTATTTTAGTTGTAAGCCATATACGTTCTCATCCGATCACCGAAGTTAAGCAACGTCGGGCGCGGTCAGTACTTGGATGGGTGACCGCCTGGGAACACCGCGTGATGTTCGTTTTTGCATGTTTATTTTAATTTTGGAACGAAAGTTCCTTATCGCGCGTTGCGAATGGGGGCTAGAAATACAATTTGTAACATAAAGGTGTAGTATATATAATACTCACGTCACACATCTAGCTACATGTATGGAGTCTAACAGGAACTTCTGCATCCGCGCCAGCACCATGAATATTGAGTTATGTCATTTGCAACCCTTTTTTATCAATTACCGTTCTACACCACATAGCCTTTGGACCTAGACAGATTCTGACAGTGGTGGCCATAACAAAGGTCAGGGTCACGCGCCACAGATGTAATCGTAGGGTTGACAAAAAAAAAATTTGTACGGAACAAATATTTCTGATTGCCGCACATGTAACTGTAGGGTTGTCAAAAGTATTTGAAAAATATATTTTTTTATTTTTGTACGGAAGAAATAAAGTCCGTTTTCGAGTTTCGTTCTTTGGCAGACGATTCCTGGCACGATACACATACACACGACCAAGTATTACTACACCTTTTTGTTACAGGTTGTATATAATATATATAGTACTTTAACTAACGCTAGTTTGTGAAGTCATCAATGTTTTACTATCACCATCATAAAGATTTTTAATTATCTAAGTCAAATAAAAAGCAAAACAATCAATTTTATATCACGTGACACTATAACAAAGAAATAACAATGTATTCACAACAGCGTGATGTAAATTACAATAAATCAAGAGGTAAAATATTATTGGCTTCACTTTTGGTTCTCTTGTATGTGCGAGTGGTTTTTGTTGCGTACTTGTTATACGTAAATATTTTATTATGCTAGTGTAGAAGACTTGTGATGTATACAGGGTCGTTCAAACAGTGACTTCCAAAGAAAATAAATGAATGCCTCACCCTCGGGGGTTTCTGAAAATACCTACCCTATATATGGGTGTCATACTAAATATCGACAGTTCATTACTTCGAGAAGTTGCTTACTTCGAAAAAATATATTTCGACAAGTCATTGCTTTGACAGATCATATATTCGATAAAGAATAGTCCGACAAAACTACTTAAAATTTTGGTAATTGTGTCTGTAGTTTTCGTGAGTACTGATAACTATATTCATGACACAAAAGTACACATGTTTATTTTGTGTGTTGTGATCGTATCAAAATGTGCCTTTACCTTCTCCCTGCAAAACTGGCAAAACTGTTTGTTAGCAAAATTTAAAGCGTGCCGCGTCCTCAAGTTAAATAGTCTTTGGGCTTAGACGCCTCTGACAGATGGACGGACGCACGCATGGACGAAAGGAAAGACGTATGGAGACGGTCAAATAATGCAGCAAATAGCTATAATAATAAAAAAGAAGCAAAAACATCGAATTAAATTAGTGTCGTTTTACTCATAGCTGTAGGTACCTACCTGATTATTATTATGTAAGTTATATAATCTAACCAGTAACCGTGGACAAAATATGGAACAATATCTTTAAAGTAAAGGCGAGCTCTTAACCAAAGACAAACTGGACAAGTGCGAGTTGTCTCGCACATGCAAGCGAGGGATCTCTTCCCCCAGTGTAATTGTTGAATTATTATCAATCATACTATGAAGAATAATATAAACCACAAAAATAAAAGTTTGATGACAACTTTACATACTCTTTGAAATAAAGTTTATATTAAGTTATTCGCTTGTATGGTTTAGGCGCTAAATGCCTCTAAAAGACAGACGGATAAATTGCTGAACCATCCAAATTAAACACCTTCTACGCCTTGCCTTGGTTGGCCAAGGTCATGCCACATATTAACTATGTAAATACATTTCTTTACATAGTTACCTGACCTAGTAAAAAAATCATAAAATACCTCACGGATAAAAAAAGTATATAATATTTATTTCAAGTCCGTGAAAATATCTATGTTAAAATTTTGTTTTTCCCACCAAAAGCTTTCGCACTACATCACCTTGTTCCGTTTCTTATGTCACGCTGGATGCGCAGTAGACTATTTTGACAGTTGTGTTTGACGACCTTAGCGGGATGTATTGAAGGATCACGAATAGCGGAATAAGGCCCTCGCATTTAATGTCTTTGGCACTCTGTGGACCAAACTTTCAAGTACAAAGCAAAGAGGTCGAATTTTACAACCTTCGGTTTTCACAATTTCACAATGTTATTTACATTTAACTAAATAATTATTATGCTACATTGATTCGGAATCTGAATCAACATAGTGTTTTACTTATAATAATCGTCATAAGTGTTAATCTATGGTGTAAAATTACAATTTAGTGCACCGGACTTTTTGCTTTGTTTACATTTACATCAATCAAAATGATGCAAGAAAACAACAATTTTGATACAATCATTAACACTTGGCGTCGAATGTCTGCAGAACAAGCAGAATCGGTTACTGTTAGGTGATTTTCCAATTTGCCATAGTCCACAGTAATTCGATTCGTTTTGTGCAACTACCTATTGTTCGATTAAATTACTGCGTGTGCCAGTGCCACCCAGTGCGGCGATATGTCATGTTATTCGATCCATCGGTCGCGACTGTCGCGAGCGCGTCAGTATTTTTCTAACAGTTACAGAGTGAATTATCTGATGCTTATAGTTGATTTGTTTTACAGTATGTCTGGCGATTCTCCCGAGTACCAACTCAACAAGAAAAGGGATGAACAATCAGCTCTTCTAGTGCCCGAGAGAATGAGAAGCCCTATTGCCGCAACGGCAGGTGTGGGAGTTGCTGCAGCAGTGGCGGAGATCCCTTCAGACTATGGCATCTCTGAATCTGAAGAGAAGCTTTTGAATAATGAGAAGGAAGAAAGCAAGGTAAGGATCATGTACTATGTTTCATTCTACTATATATAGATGGATTTTTTATTGACTAAGAACATAATAACCACTAAAAATTGCACTAATATGTTAAATTATTCTGTACTGCACAATACCAATTTAATTTATTTAATATTCTTCTAAATGGACAGAACAGTGCTGGTAGACAATAATTGTACTGTTTTCAAAAAGGCAACGATGACCTGTTCAGTGATATGTGGCTAGGTATGCAGTTTGCATTCTTTGTCCATTCACTCAATAATGATGTCTCTCAGTACTCGTGAATGCACAGGACATGATCTTTGAAGCCTCTTCATAAAGTAATCAATGTGCACTGTTGAATAAGACCTAGTTTGTCATTGATTACTACAACATATATACTATAAAGTATCACTATTTGTTGCTGTGCACAACAACGTAATTGTGTTACTTTATAGTCTGTACTATATAGTGTTAATGTGTTCTCTTTGTGTGCTCTTTCAAGATACAATTTAGTCGGCTTGTGTGTGGAGCTAAGTAAAATAGGATGCTTCTTTTCATATGATTCAATAGATGCCTGGATATGACCACCGATACAAATAAGATTATTTTCACAATTATGTTGCTTAAAATTAAATAAAATTTAATTTATTTAATTTTAAATGTAATTTCCGGCTATGGGCATAGTTTTACATATTCTATGAGAATTTGAAGTCATTCGCTTATATGGTTTAGATGCTAGATGGATCTGATAGACAGACGGACAGATGTTCAAAATACAAACTGGCATTTTGGTTAAGTGTCGACTCTTTGAGTCTCCCAGCCAAATCTTTATAAATCTCAAGTGCACCTGTCGAGGCTTGAGTATTTTCGCCGTTTCGAAGATTCAGCTGCGGTAGCAGCGCCACTTGCCTGCTGCGATGTTGTTGGAAGATGAGACGGCGCCAAAGTGTCGACACAAGTAGCGTCCCACACTAAGGGAATGTGTTATTATCAAGCAGTGTCCCTAAATTATTTGAAGGCAGAGCCTTTATAACAGTATTTTAAATATCCAATATTAATTAACTAAATGCTGTTAAATATAAAATTATATAACGCAACTTCATATTATAATGGATATAACACAAAATAGATATAATATATATTTATTTATTTATTGTACACATGGCTTCATAATCCAAAAATAAAAATTACTATAGTGTGAATATGCTTGAGATTTAAATATAAGTGTAGACTTATTTATTTAATCTTTGTAGCTATGGAATTACACCTATAACATCAACATCATACAACAACTCTGTCAGTTTGTTATCGAAGTATGGTTTAAATCATCATCTCAGCCGCAAGAAGTCCACTGCTGGATATAAGCCTCCCTCAAAGATAGCCAAAAAGAATGGTAGTTAGCTGCCTGCATCCAGTATCTTCATTATGTCGTCCGTCCTCCTTGTAGAAAAATGTATAGAGTAAACATGGATAAAATGTAGCAAATCATAGAGAAAGATAAACAACATGAGTACTTCTTATCCTAATTCTTCATGATTATCAGTACAAGTAATTTAATTTTAATGTTATTATATTGTAACTATGTATTATTAACGTGTAATGTGCCTGTATTTTGTGTATTAGTAATGTGTAACAGCGAACTTATTAATGGGAAAGCCATTTGTATTATGTGATCAGCTTCAATGAAGAGTAAGAATAAATAATGAATTCTGATACTCAATGTATATCTCTTAATTTCAGGAGGCAGCAGGCGATGCCAACAAAAGCAACGACTACATGGAGAATAATGATGTGGATAAGTTTCCTGACAGCAACCAGGACAAATCTGGTTACAAGCAACAGAAGTCCACTGATAAAGTGGACAGTGTTGTCCTTAGTCCATCATCTATGATTAAACCTTCGCAGTCTTCTACATCCAACCCAGATGAAGATGACTGTATCGTAAAATGCCTTTACTACTCCCTCCAGTGCTGTGACTGTGTTATCATGTAGGATGCCTTACTATTTAATATAAACCAGTATTCATTTGACTATTTAGTGTTTACACAATCTCTGATATACAACTTATATTGCTATAATTAAATTGAAAGCCTTGCTATATATAAAGACTTATATTTTTTGATGAATTTATGTAATGTACAAAAAATATACATAAAGCCGGACATTGCTTAAGCCATTGTTATAAATCAACTTGTTATGATAGTAAAATTTATGAAATGTTCAGTGGATTTCTAAACGAAAACTTTTGACTATGACCTTGCCTCAATTTAAATTAATTTATGTTGAAAAATTTACTAGCTATCTAAAATAAACTAAGCCTTGTGCAACAGGTTTTAACTCCTAGTGGCATTTAAAAATGTGATAGATCTGTTTAAGAGATTGAAAGGGCACCAATTTATAAAATACTAGTTATTACTATATAATTACCGAACTAACATACTCATGTCTTATTATCTGATAGTTACATACATACATACATACATAAGTCTCGCCATTAGCAGCTATCTACCTTTATGTGTAATGATAATGATAAGTATGAGTATAGGAAAAATGCTATAGTTTGTATATGTAATCTATATTATCATAAGTAAATTACTGATTTTGAACTATGATATGTTAATTGTAGGTTCTCTTGATCTTGAAAGACAAAATATATTTTTACAGATATAGACTATATTCGTAGGTTTAGTTTGATTAATACTGCTCAAAAAAATTGTGAAAGAATATGATGTATTTATATTTAGAAAATCATGTACGTATAAAAAGTTTACTTATATATTATGTGGACTAATAAGATGTGATCACATGTACCAAGGCATATAATTTATAATGCATAATTAAATTTTGTATAGGTACTATATCACTGGCAATAAACAAAAGTAATATTGTCATAAATTACACATATTGTAACCTGTTATATTATAATTAGTAGTTTACTAAATAACCAAGATATAATGTGTAGAATAGGCATCCAATACATTCCTTTATATTTCTAAAATTACTGATGTGTTATATATATTAAATATCTATCTAGACCATAGATTATTTACAAACAAAGATATCTCGACATGTGACTAGACTGTTATACAACTAATTAAACCATGTATATACATTAAATATATTTTGAGATTGTATCTGGGATATAGACTATGTGGGCAATTAACATGAATTCTAGCTTTAACTTTAAGATGCTATTCAAACTATTTTGGGCGCAAAGAATAAGTCATATTCACTAAATTGGTTGGTGAAACATGGAACAAAATATTTGTATTTTTTTTTGCTAATAGTATGTAAAATACCTTTTAATATCATCCATTCTCCGGCTCAGAAGGTACATAGATTTTTATTCACAGTATATCTTAAATAAGAAAATAAACTAAGTGAACACTACAAAAAATATACACTATTTTATAGTGTTCACCATGTTAATGTTTAATTATCTCTTTCTAGTAAACAATAGTTTTAGTTTGTTACATTTAAACTAGAAATTACTGAAAGGGTTTTGGTGCTGCTACCAGGGTTTTATAGTGGAGATATAAGATTGCTGAGATAATTTAAAATAGCGCAAACAAAACAGTGATTCTTGAATCCTGTTTAAATAGAACTGTTAGGTAATCATGGGTCCAGCTTCTTTCAAACGTTGATTATTCAGGAAGCCGGGGCGCATTAGTGAGTTTAGTACATCGTTTATTGTTACTATCTATGATCTTTGCAACCTTTTGATACATTTACATAATTTGAGGTATTGTAGTCACCTGAACCAAGTAAAAAAAGTATCATAAAGTTCATTTGTAACATCCTATATTAGGTATTGCAAAGACTTGTATAAGTACCTATGCTATTATTATATGAGTGTACCAAGTCAATAATGTTATTTCTACACTAATATAATTTGTAATTGGATTATTGTACCTATATAATGTAGATTGTAGTAGATAACTAAAATACACTTCAATATTCCAGGCGAAAGGTGATGCGTATTACCCTGGGTATTTCTAAAATGCCAATATAACAGAGTATTTTTATAGATTTAGTTTAGTTATGTAGCTTCAAAATTTGTAACGAATGTATTTGCAGACTTAGCTAAATGCGTTGAAAGCTACTTTTGCATGATATTATTTATTATAAAGTAGATATTCGGATATTTTTATAAGTAACTGTATGTACTCAGATTGTACGATCAATAAAATTTAAAATAATTCGAGGCATCTTATTTCACATACCTAATATCTCGTAAAGAGAAATACATTTTTGATTTTGGATTTTTGTAAATTGAGATGAAGCCGGCCTAGCATATTTTTTTTTTTTTTGTGGGGGGGAAAATGCCTGGCATTTCCTTTCCTTCCCAGGGATGAAGGAAAGGGGTATGTGGGGCTCGAACCCACTAAAAACCCCCCGTGAGCAGTCCCTCGCCGAGGTGGGGCACGATAGGGTCGCGCTAGCAGTCACTATCTTGCCCCGGCGGTAGGCCCGGATGCAAACTTCTCCGGGCCACTGCGCCCATGGAGGGGTGACCTTGCTCACCAAGGCCACCCCTCAGACGTGTGGGGCCGTGCAAGTCAGTGGAGAGGTGCCCTGACTCTCCACCAGTGACCCCACTACAGAGGAGGAGAGAGGAGGCGTGCGAATTGCCTCCTCCTTCCCCCCGTCCGTCTGCGCCGGAGCGGGTCAGATCGAGGATCGACCTCTCTGGCCCGCTCCGCGGCCTCCTTCTGCTTCATCACCGCTTCGCAGAAGGAGACCACCGCCTGCCACGATCTCTCGCTGCCGAGCATGGCGTTTACCACGCTCGGCAGGGAGAGATCTCCGCCTATCAGCGCTGAGAGCGTGTGCCGCTGTGGGCCCCATGCGGCACACACCTCCAGCGTGTGGAGCGCCGTGTCCTCCGGCGCTCCACATTCGTGGCAGGCCGGAGTCGGCTCCCGTCTCGCGATTTGGTGCAGGTACTTTCCGAAACATCCGTGTCCGGAAAGCACCTGCACCAATCGGAAAGTTAGCGACCCATACCGCCGCTTTACCCACCTCCGAAGGACCGGGCGGATGGCCTCCACCGTCCACTGCCCAGGTACCGCGGCCTAGCATATTAACTAACCTAACCTAACCTATAATTTACAGCCGAAGTGACACCCAAACCAAATTTTTTTTTTTTCTAGTAATGTCAAAAATGAAAGTATGAGTTTTTCCCATATGCGCTTCTTTTATTATACTTATCTTTCGGATGATAAAACTGGAGTCAGTTGCTTGGGAGACGTTTTCGAGTCGGAACTTCGTTTCTGTATTGATCATTTTAAAGCGCATGCGACCATTGGAGTCGGAGCTAAGCTCATTTAGCTTCGCTCATATCGCACATGATAGCTAAGGGGCACTAAGGTGTACCTCAAGGATCCGTACTCTCTGCAACACTTTTCCTACTTCATATCAATGATCTGTTGAAACCCGGTACCTTTGGGTATGCAGATGATACGACAGTAGTTGCAAGGTACGTACCTAACGCAAGTAGTGTAGATATCCAGCACCACCGTGAGGATATGGTTGAACAGCTAAACTTGTCCTTAAAGGCTGTGTCCAGCTGGGGTGATGCTAATATGGTTAGTTTTAATGCTTCTAAGACTCGGGCGTGTCTATTCTCTGCTAAAAAAAGCCAGTTTCTTTTAGCTCCCATCTTCTGTAATGTGCCCATCCAGATACCTTTTTTCCACCTTTCATCTAGAAGAACGGCGTCGCGTCACCCATTTATGGTTGAGATACCGTTCATTCTGACTAAAAGGTTTAGCGTCTTCGTTCATTTATAGAACAGCAAAAGAATGGAACGCTTTGCCGTCGTCTGTTTCCCGAAAGGTACAATTTGGGTGTGTTTAAAAGTAAAGTGAATAGGTATTTACTAAGCAAGCGTGCTCCACCTTAGACTACATCGTCACTTTCGATCGGGTGTGATTGTGGTCAAACGTTTGCTTGGCTGCATCTGCACCATTGATGGTGCTAGTCAATGGTGCATATGGACACACAACGGAAAACGAACGATGTAGTGATTTGTTGCCATGCCAGTCGATGAGCGTCTTTCAAATAGTTATAGAAAGTAGAGCAATGTATGCAATGAACTATAAACATAATTTCCTTGAATAACATTTTTGTTCCTGCCGGAAATCTGGGTCAAGATACTTAGAAGTGATAAGGATAAAATAAAACAAAAAAACAGAGAACTTGATTTTTATTGCTAATAATTACAATCGGTTTTACAACAATTATATTTCGGTAAACTTGCAAATTATAATTCAAATACTTTTAATACACATTTTCAAAGACACCAATAACCGATTCTACAACAATCATCTACTTAAATTGGTTGTTTTAAAATTGGAAATAGATGTAAATTGCATTATTATTTTTACATACATTTATTACATATAAAAAACGTGGACAAAACACACTTCATTTTACTGTGCCAAACTAGTTTATTGGTAACTAAATAATGTAGATAACCTTATAAATAATATGACTAAGTTCATGGGACATTTATTACAAACTTGTCTCGAAGAACTTGTGCTTTATTTCTCACCTTAAAACAAAATAAATATATATAAATTGTACTAAATGAAAACAAATCAATAATTTTTTTTGGTATTCAATTTATAAACTTACTTTAAAAGGACTAACCGGTCGCTAATTTTACATAAATTTTTCGAATAATTTTAATTTATACCACTATAAAAATCATTGGCATCGAAATTAGTTTATCAAAGTTGAGTTCCAAATTTCATAAAAGGGTATATGACTAATGTGCACCCTGTACTTACAGTCCTTTGTAGCAAGTTTTATCAAAATTACCTACTTAACCGAAATAACAACAAATAAATATAGGGCGTACCTTATTATAACAAAAAGATACTTAGGTGTTAAACATTTCATAACATGTCACTTTAACATAATAAATTATGGTTCAAACGTGAGTAGTGTACGACTTTATACAGTGACTAATACCCTTGTAACGTAATTATATTGGCGTACGGGTTTAGCTCTGAACTTCAATCCCGCGGGAGACAGGCTCGTTTCCTTACCGGAACTCAATTTTCCTAACCACGGGAAATTTGCACATCTAATACTGGTCGCCGGAGTGCGTGTGTTAAATTAAGGCATCCGGCGACGGGATTCTTCGAACTTAGTGCAGGGCTGTGAGTGTCAAAGCGTTTATAGGTTTGTTTAATCAGATCTAAGCAAGTGAAATGTCAGTACTACTACTATCTCAATATATTATGCTTGAGTTTAAACACACATGCTTATAGCATTTAATACGTAGCCTGCATATAATGAATTAAATTATACATATAATATATTGTATAATAATCACACGGTATTCAAAATACTGACATAAGTCTCATATAAAAGTCACCTAAACGTAGTAAAATAATTTTAATCTGTGGCGAGTGTATAGAAATCCAAATGAGTATTTATGTTATCTATTGTTTTTTTTAATTTTTGTTTTAAAACCTTGTGCACTTAGCCTGTGTCAAATAAAAAACATGTTCAATACTATAATAATACATAATATTTTACAACAGAAGTCAAAGTCAAGTAATAGATTCAAGGTCATTTGTTATCTATACTCAGCATAAAAAAAGAACCAGTAAACATACATACCTTCGCATTTTTCTAATTAGGTGATACTGTTTAGGTAAAGCATTGTTTATAATATTTTAAATAAATAATAATTATATCGACCGAATAAAAACAAATTGTTAGACAGGAAATACCAATGACTAACAAATTGTACAGTCGAATCAAAGAACAATATATAAAATAGTACAAAACTTGAAATGTCGTAACGTACCGTAACTTCACCCTATCACAAAAAAAAAAATTATCTACGATGTAATACGTTTTTACTAATACAATGCAAATATATTTTTATAATTTACCTATAATACAATACTAATAATACATATAAACAGAAGGGTGTGGTTACGTTTAACACGAGCCATTTCTGTACCGGCTGAATGCATTTGGATCAAAATTTGGAATGTGGATAGTAGGACATTTATATCTACGGATTTCTATTTTATTTTCGAGGACGAAGCCGCGGAGCACATCTAAATAATTACAATAACTGTAAAAGCCGTCGATTGTCTCTAAGATTAGTAAATGCTGGTTTTTGAAGGTATAAAAGTTAGTAAACAATAGTGTCCAAAATATAAAGGTCACATTAGAGGTACTGTAAAACTACTGTAAATACTGTAAAAACAATCTTCCCTACATGTCACACCTCCTGCCGGATTACGTAATAACATGCTAATACTGTACGAGCGTATGTTTAAGTTTAGAACCGTCTAATATAATTATCAGTAATATCTACTCTCGTATAAGAGACTGGCTGTTAGAGACTATAATAAATTATGTTAGATTACAGCTGGGTGCTAACGAGATTCCTGTACGGTTGGACGGGCGTCCTGTAGGTTCGCGCATCCCAATACTAAATCCCCATATACGAGTAGGTTAAGCATCTGAGAATCTAAAATTCATTGGTATAATGATTTAAAATCTTAAATTAATTTGTGCATTTACACGGGCCCCATAGAGACCATCATAAACTCGAAGAAACTATACAACTATGATATAACGATCAAATTTTTAAAATCAATAACGCCGGCAAAAGCACATTCCATGCCAGTAAAGTTGGCACACAGTTGGCGAACGATGAGACTTTCCAGTGAAGTGTTTTGTCTCGATAGACTAGCTTTAGACTACATCTCACGTGATCTAGTACAAGTTGTGATCGTTGGCAAAAACTAGATTACATTTTGATTTTCTCCTTACAGTTGTTAAAAAAACGAAGAGAAACTCAGTTTTCGCAAACGATCGAAAATCGTACTTTCTTTAACTCTCAAAATGCTACGTTGATAAAAGTAATATACTGCCGACATAACAACAGACGAAAATATTTAGTGTATTCACAACCTTAACGGGTCAATTTTGACCGTTTTAAACTTATAGCGAGTTTAATCGCACGCAGACGTGGCCCAGCTACATTTCTAAGTATTTTTATTTAGACCAATGAGTTTTAGGTTCTCTGACAATTATTACCGGCAAGCACCAGTTTCACCACATCCTGATAAGTTTATGCTACTTAACAGATAATTTTATACTAATTAAGTTTTGATTACCACACAAACTCACATCTTATAGCCCGAGTGCTTTAACCGTTTGGGCCATTCACAAGCTACACGCTCTTTACTAAGTTTAACTAGATGTTTTCCGATTTACGAGGGAACATTAGTATTAGGTTGTATTTGAGTATTAATACCTGCGAAGCATAATTGAAAAGTATGAATATAATTAGTAGACGATCATCAGAATACATTTATGAGTCGATACGAGTATAACATTCACGAACGACGACACAAAATACTTTTTTAAACCGATTAAAGAATTGTAAATGTTATACATCATAATAATAATATATCATAATTCATAAAATATTTCATGGTTAATACCTATATGTAAAAAAATTGCATTGTTTTAACATTTAAAAATACTGGAAAATACTAAAACATAAAACAAACATATTATTGCTGGATACAAATTTAACTCCATAAGTATAAAATATTAGATAAGTATATCAAAATGGTTTACGAGTATAGCTTTGTATATCAATTATGGCTAAAATGTAATGCCGTGTTGAAACTATTATACATTTTATCTATTTTTTTTTCTTGTTGGTGTTAAACAAAAAAATTTATATTTATACCTTGCATGCCCCGGTAAAGGGTATACATGTACTGTGATATGTAAACACAAATGTTCATAGACTATTTTAGTCTCTAATAGGCTATCATATGACTACTATTTCACTTCAAGTGAGAATAGTAATAACATAGCGTCACTTGAAATATTTTTTAATTGATTTAATTATTTTTAAAACTTAATTTAGATTGATTTTTCACTTTATACTGATTATATTCAGGAAATAGTCATCGTTTGATGTCAGTAACTAATGTCCTTTGAATATTATAATACAACTATACTTGTATTATTTATATAAAAACCGCCAAATAGATATTAATTTAAATTACAATATATTATTCACTACTTATATACATTAAGTACTTGCATAATTGAGGATTACATCAACACTGAGAATATTATTAAAAATTCAATATATAATACTATTTCATGTAAGCGCTACTTTATAAAAGTCAATTGATAAAATGTCATAAGTTTATTTGCGAAAATTGTTGCGTCCAAAAACATGCTACATGACTAAAACAATAGTAGTTAATGTTTGGATCTGTCCTAAAAAGTTTTATCCGAAGTTAATTGTAGAGGCGCCACCATCGTATCACACACATTCAATATATTGGTTTTACTTCCAAACGTGTCCAATTCTAAGTAAATCGTGTAAAATTACTATAACTCGCCTAGCATCATTATGTTCAATTGCTGTCTTTACGGTGAAAGTATAATAATAAAGGTAGTAGTACATTACCGTCAGTTCAGAATTGAAATAGATTGCAACAAAAATAGGCTATTACTACCTACCTACTTACTATGGCCTCCTACTTTCTATTGGAGGTCAGAAGTGATTAAAAAGGTGAGATTTGAAAGTAAATTAATCTACATTACATCAGCTCCTCTAAAAATCCGTCTCCATCACATTTGTCAGAAGATTGAATGTCAAATGCATTATTATTTCGATGAAATAAATGTTTACAGTAGACAATTTGTTGTTGTATTACAACTTGTTGAAACTTTCTAAGTTACGCGTAGATGCCGCTAGAGACGCTGTACTGAATTATTACTGGCGAGTGTAGTTCCTTACAATAAACCAATATTGCGGTAGCGCCCCGGCTTCATAGCAATACAACCTAACAAAACTACAAGGATTCAAATGAACTTGGCTTACAAGAAAAATATAAGCACTCTCCGCACGCCAAGCCCATTAAAATCCTTGTAAAATAGCACGAACTTTGTTTACAAAGGTTCTTATTAATTTTGGTGTATTGGCAGTGGATGCGCTTCGGTATTAACGACGTATTTGCTCAGGTCTATGATATACCGATCGTCACTGAACAAGAGAAATAGGTACTTGAGAGTTTCGGACATAAAGAATGATTCCATCTGGTCCCGCCATGCTGATTTCACCGACTTCACGTTCGATACAGATGAGTAGCCGTATTGCACTTTTGCGTGTTTCTCAAATCCCTGAAATGAGAGTTTATTTCATTTTATGATTGCTAGCAGTTATAGCGATTCCCGCCTCAAGCTACATATTTTCCTTTCTAAATATACAACTTTAGCTCTGCCTAGCATGGCTAATAAAGCTATAAAACAAATCAATTAATTTTGACGATCCAGTTGGCGCTTTGGACAGGTGTACGCCCTCTGCGCCGTGGGTTCGATTTTCGGCAGGAGCACAAATTCCTTGCCAAGGGATATTTGTGCTTCTGGTTCTGGGTGTAATGTGTGTGTGATGTGAATGTTTCCGGCACCCACGAAACAAGTCTTTGAAGTTAGTGTGGGCCTGTGAGTGCGAATGCGTTTGTTTGTTTGTTTGATTTAGGTGGACGTTATCAACACAATGTCTAGCTAACTGCAATGTTAGACTCGGCCGTAATGGTTTCATACTATGTTGGTAGATGCCGTCATAAGACGTGAATCAAATCAAATGAAATTTCTTTATTTTAGGTTCAATTACCCATCTTGTGTGTTAATGATAATTTCATCGTTTCAGGCATGGTTTAGCGGTAGCGGTTAGAGATCTTATGGCCTCAGATTCAATGTTTATCTGAAGCTACTACTAATTACGTCTTTATTTATTTATATGTTATATGTATGAATATATATTATTATAAATATATTTAGTTAATCACAACACCGACCTACGTTCTTATATATTGTTTTTCTCTTTTTCCATCCAAAGGTTGACGGGAAGAGATCTGTTTTAGCGATAAGTCCGCCCATTGTACTTAGATATAAATAATATGATTGTTTTTTATGTAATTTTATTTGGTGCAATAAAGTGTCTTGTATTGTATTGTAAATTATGTATATTTTTATATGTTATCGAGTTTTCACTTATCAACAGGTGAGAGAGTACTCGATCGCCTCGATCGAGATAACAAAAGGTATAAAAAAGGTATAAACCTGGTAGATCTGCCAGCCCCAATCCTGGTAAGTGGTGTTACCAGTGATCTGGTACATGTACCAGAGGCTTTCCACAAACTCGGGTCGTAGGAGACTGTGGGAGTCCGCGGTCTTCGTATACATGTCATCTGTCGCGCTGGCCTGGAAGTAGAGATGGCAATAATGGTTGAAAATATAAAAAACACGAACGATATCATCCGCCGGGCTTTTACCAGCGCCAATGTTCCAGCCATTGTCGAACCGAATGGTCTGAAGAAAAGACCCGACGGCATGACTAATTCCATGGAAGATGGGCGGCCTTTAGTGTGGGATGCAACTTGTGTCGATACTTTAGCTCCGTCACATCTTCCTGAAACACAGAATGGGGTTGGCGCCGCGGCTACTTCGGCAGAGCAGCGCAAACGGCGAAAATATGGAAACCTCGGCAGTGGTTACATATTTGAGCCGCCTGGTTGAGGCGACGCGTGATCAAAATGCTGGTACTTATTTGGCTTAACGTATTAGCATTGCAATTCAGAGAGGCAATGCCGCCAGCATGGTGGGAACGGGTAGCGTTCCCACCATGCTGGTAGTGGGCTTGAGCACTTGAGTTACCTATAAGCTTGATGACTTGTAGGTAACTTAGTTTTTTGCTGTATAGATGTATATAATTTTAGTTTAGTTTTAGGAAATATAGGCAATTGACCCGTTGAAAATATTAGATGATATTTTTATTTACGCACAAGATTTGGTTGATTTTAATGAAATCGAATATTAAACTAATGCAACGTGTCTTATTTATATATACTCAGGCAAACCTTCCCAGGTCCGAAATTGATATATTTTCTACAGAGTTCACAAAAGGAGGTACTCAAATCGACTGTATATTTTTTTTATGTGTGCTACTTCATAAATTCTTTCTACGTGAACCGATACTGAAAAAAAATTTTTGGTGATTTAATTGGCCCTATTTAAATTTGATTAAGATCTGATAAGTAATTTTTGAGTTACCGTCAATAAATAATATGTTTAACACGTTCAATCTGATCAAGGTTCCGAAGATAATGTGTGCTACTTCATAAATTCTTTCTACGTGAACCGATACTGAAAAAAAATTTTTGGTGATTTAATTGGCCCTATTTAAATTTGATTAAGATCTGATAAGTAATTTTTGAGTTACCGTCAATAAATAATATGTTTAACACGTTCAATCTGATCAAGGTTCCGAAGATAAAGCGGTGAAGTCAGTTTTCTTTAAGCTTTGTTCGCGACACTTATTATTTGATAATCTATTATTCAATTTGATAGTTTAATTTTTACACTACCGACTCAACTGAACGCGGTGCCGAGAGGCACCGATTTCTGCCAAGCCCAATTGAACATGGTTCCAATTGGAACCAAAACGGTGTGGTCGGTCCGTATCTCTGATTTTTCGTCATAATTTAAGTTTGGCCGTGTGTGCACTCCTTTAAGTTATGGGGAAATTAAGATTAATAATGTAGCAATATTTTCCATCGCTAAAATGTCAAAGTAAAATGAAACTATTAGACATTTTCAAACAATGAAAATGAGAAAGTCGTTTGAGTGCAAGGAAAGTTAAAAAAAAAAATACAAAATTGCCGTAAGAAGTTATTTTATTGAGTGTTATACTAATATTTATTCCTTGTTTTAAGCTGTATCTATTTACGTAATGGGTTTTTATGAAAAACGCATGTAAAGTAATAAATATCTTCTTCGAGTAACAACATTGACGAAAATTGCGTGAGTTATGATTTTTTGTCAAGTAATAACTATCGTATTTTTTTATATTTGCTCTAACTGCTACTGAAATACGACGTGGTAGGTATTAATCATTAGATTTATGTGCATATTGCTATACTTAATTATTTGCGTTTACGCGTAATCACCGTATTATGCCGGCGCGGCAGAATCCTTTGCTGCCGCCAAAATGGACTCGCACAGGCTCTCGGTGCACTGCTGGCTCGAGTTCAAGGGGTAATCGCCAATTTCTATGTTATGATATGTATTTTATACATTGGAAAAAACATTGGTTTAGCATTTATGTAATTTAAACAATTTCGTTATTTGTGGAATATGTAGAATTATGGTTTTGCCTTTTATATAAATAATGGACTCGCCCGACGCGGGGCGACGATGCTTTCGCGCGCTAATTCAGCCATTTGTTTTGTGTAAATATTATGACAGTGTTATTATTTGGCGCACTTTTCTGACAACAAGAGGATCTTTTCTCTATGTTCATTTTGTTTCTTTACTGAGAAAGTCAAAAGGCAAATAACAATTGTCACTCAAAAGTGACTATGGTAACGAGGCGTTATTTTTTCTTTCCGATCAGTGTCCGATATTACAACAACTTTTTTTGAGAAAGGTGTTTATTTTTTTATGAAATTGTGAAGGTAAGGAACGGCTTATTATAGCAATACTTTTGTTTATCACCTGCATGTTTTAAATGAATTACAATGAACGCATATTTACAGCGCGCGTTTTGACAAATTAATGCGCCGCGCGGGAAATTTACTCAATCGTTCCTTAATTTTTTAAGGTAATTAATCATTTGCACAATGACATAAATTAATATGCAATCAAAAGCATAGTTAAAATACATCATTTTAACAACAAAAAAAATATATGTTATCGATCGCTATTTACGACAAAAAATAAAGATATCTGAAGAACTCCTCATTTTTCCCTGTGACAAACTTCTAACGTGTTTAATTCAATCAATTACTTTGTAACACACTTAAAATAAACACTTGAGATGAAGCGGTAATCTTTTACGAGCCCATAATGGTCATTTGTTTAGCAAACAAACCATTCTAAGTGGTCCTAACACTCGAATTTCTGCCGACGGGCGCGCGCTTGGAGAGGTCTTCCATAGATTGTCGAGTTCATGTTCAATTTGCCGCGTTTTCCCTAAAAACGTGTTCAAGCCACTGGCTACTTAATTTTATTGTTTGATGGAAAAGTGTATTTTTTTAAATTAGGCGTTACTTTATGGAAATCCATAACTGCTCGCTGGCGTATATGGTTGCGTGTCTGGCTTCTAAGCAGCGGGTATTGGGTTCTATTCCCGGTGGAAACACAAGTTCCCCCAAGGGAAATTTATTTCTCTCTACACAAGTCTTTGAACTGAGCTGTGCGTGTGAAAGCGTTTATTACAGCTTTTATTCTAGTATGTTCACGTTAAGAAGATCAAACATAATTTCCTTCTTTAATGTTAATTTATTATACCTAATATGTCGTGATAACACCGCTTAAGTTGATTGTGGTAGTACTTAACCTAAGAGTCATTAACGCAACTTTTAATTGTCGTAAATTACCATTTACGTAGTGATAATAATTCAAATTCAAATAATGTATTGCATAAATGTACACATTTAGACAGGTAATTAATGAACAAAATGATATATAGGTTTACCGTGTAAGGCATCGTAATTTAAAGTATATCATTACGATTAATAATTAGTGTTTAAAAAAATCTAATATAATATTCATATAAATTGATGACACGTAATATTTGTAATATTTCAAGTTTTTGGATTATTATTGTCTAACTATTATCTAGTCTTATCAAATATTGTAACATGCATTCGTTTTTATAACTATACTAGCCGTGCCCCTCGGCTTCGTCTGCTATTATCAAGTTCAAAATAGCATATGTGTTAAGCATAGCTATGTACATTACAAATTTCATCTAAATCCGCTCAGCCGTTAAATTGAGAAGAGGTAAAAAACATACTAACACACTTACACACAAACTTTCGGATATAATATTAGTAGGATTAATGTACTTCTACACATTATTTTTTTATCAAACCCAACAAAGTTTTTCAGATAATATGAATTTAATATGTACCTAAAGAATTAATTATCAATAAATATATTCTAAATGTCTATTGTAGTTTAACATAAACGGTAAATCATGCGGTAGACTATTTACTAAGAGGGAGTTAAAACTCCCCAGGGTGGGCAGGTAATAATATACTAAAGAGGTTGTAACACTTTTTGCGAGTCCGCATGGGGCGATACTACCCTCTACCAAACAGCTGAATGGTAGCACGGTACTACGCTATCAGGACTGGTTTTGGAGTGCGATACCAGTGTAATTTCTGGCCATGTGAGAAGTTTCATATTAAGTCTTCGAATTTTGTTATTTAAAGTTCCGGATGGCAATGCATATGCAATCTTCATATGGAGATTTTCATCTATAGACATTGTTTAAATTCACTGATATTCACTTTTTTATTTTTATTTGTTTTGCTCGATATTTATACCACACTAAGTTTATGTCCTTTAACTTCACTGGAAACGTTGCCCATCATTCCGAAGTAAGTATCCGAATACAGTAAGTAGGTAATGTTTAACTTACCATATTGAAATGTGTGATCTCTGGCGCCATGAAGGTGGGATGAGCCGCATATGTCAAATAGCACGTGTACATGAGTTCCTCAGCCATTTTCATGTGCCAATCGGGAAGGCCGTTCATATGCCCTAGCGCCAAAGTTCCGGGCAGGAAGCAAGTCAGGTGGTCCATTTTGGGATTGAAGGTCTGAAAATCGGTAAATTTTACTTTTTTTTGTATTCATACTAGAGAGTAGGTACGACAGGTTGTTATACTGAAGGTAAATTAGCTACTTAGTACTTCAAAATGACAATTGAAATAATAAGAGAAAAAGGAAATTGTTTTGTATTTAGAGGGCGAACAAATGATTAAAATTGGTCACTAGAATATTGTCACAATTGTATACAAATGTTTTTAATTATTTATTACACTTATTAGTTTTATTTTATGTTACACAAGCCGGCTAACACTATAAAAATGTCAGATGGTATTAAAAAAAACATAAAACTTATAACATTTTCAAACATGGTCACTAACATACATACATCTAGGGAATTTCTACATAGCATGGAAAAGATAAAATTGCATTATGATACAAATAATCTTAGTGGGTCATTAAACACGAGGCGGTTTGCAAGTAAAGGCGAGGGCGTTATGAAGCCGAGAATACAAGTCATATTGTTTTAATGTAATATTCATTTTATTTTTTAGACTATAAAATGTCTTTTACTTTGCGTTAATACGGGACCGCCCACTGGTAAGACCGCTCGTAATATTATATTCTTACCTCAGCACCAGCCGTCAGTTCCCCGATGAAAAGTCGCTTGTTGGGTGAAGATCTCTTCGCCAAGTACTCCCGAACACCCTCTATAGCTGTGAGGTAGTCGTCTAGCAAACTGTGGACAAACATAGACACTCGTGAATCTTAACGCATTATCATTATGGCGTATATTCGATAAACAGGCGTACGAATTTGTATTTTATTTAAGATATATGATTATTTATGTCGTCCATCGTCGATGTCGAGCGTTACTGTTCAAATTGTTTTATATGAAAGAAATACATTGTGACCATTGCATTGATTCTTTGATGGTTTATATTACAAAATACTGCTGTATGTTTTGCCGCAAGCAATAATTTTTGGCACCCAATTTAAATACATTAAATTTCCTAATTCAGGACCTATTAATAATACCACTAAGGGTACCCATTGAAATATAAATAAACATTATAATTCGATGACTATACATCGGTATAGTGTGTTTTGGACATAAATGATACATTCATTTAAAAATGACCAGTTCCTGAGTATGTATCCATAATAAAAAGGGCATTAATTAAGAAAGCTTATTATAAAACGATTGCCTACATTAATAACAAGGATGCATGGAGGCAAACAGCATACGCGCATTCTGGCGACTACATAATACAGATATACGTAGGTTAATATAATTCCTGTATTAGTAATTTAAGTGTTTATAAAATATATTAAAATGAGCCGCCGAGTATCTTGCCAGGTTATTCTGGAAATGGGCGGTAATTTTGAGAATCTTGCAGTATAGGCATTGACTTTCATGTGTGTCTGTTTGGGGCCCATGTGAATTAAAGATTTTGAATGTTGAATAATATTCAATTTCCATCCTTACATGTGTTCGAATTAATTGCTGTATAAACCGACCACCCAGAAGATCGCAAGCTCTGCATTTAGACCTCAATGACACATAATTCTTAACAAGATGAATCAATTGCTCTTGTAAGAAAACGTTACTAACCAATGACTCACTGACACTTTGGCTTGTGAGCAATTATGACAACGCAAGGGCCGTTTAATTGGCTGTATTTAATTATTATACAAGACTAGCGAAACACCCGGCTTCGCATGGGTGTAATTTAGATAAAAAATTAGGTGAAAAATATTAAGTGTCTATCTTTGATAATAGAATTTATGTTTGTACAATGTTTGCAGCTGACTTTTACGTTACAGCGTGGCGGCCGAGCGACTTTGATCTGAATTAATTTTCGGTAGCTTAAATCTATATATAAAAATCAATGCCACTTTTCGTTGTAATTGTATAACTCAAGAACGGGCTCACCTATCCAAACGAAATGTTTAGGCTTTGATCGGACTATTTAGTAGATGGTTTATGTGAAGTTTGCTCAAAATCAGTCGATCACACCCGGGCGAAGCCGGGGCCGATCGCTAGTCTTCCATATATATATATATATATATATATATATATATATATATATAAAGTAATAATTAGGACGATTTCCTATCATAGATAATTTAAACAATCTACGTTTAATGCTTAAGAATACTGTATTTGGATGAGGAGGCCATAAGGTACGCGATCATTAATGAAAGAAATGGTTTCTGTGTATCAACCGTATAAGATACGGCATCATTGAGTTTACTTTAGAATTTTAGAAGAACTATGACTCACAAGTAAATTATTTTATTGTGTCCCTTATGGTGTAGCTTACATATGCCGTTTAAATTTATTTTTCGATGACTTGGTAACAAAATGGTTTTTTTTCTACTGTGCGAGTGTAAGTGTGTGTATATGGGGGTAAATATCGGTGTTAAAAAGTCTGGATGTAGTTGTTTTTTTTAACTCTTTCACACTCAAAACCCAACGCTTAGTTCGATGATTTGTGTCGTGGGTGCCGGAATTATTCACATGACATACAAATATAATATAGTAAGGACATTAATTGTATAGCTTGTAACATAACATAACATGCGAGCAGCAGTGTAAAGCTCGAAACGTTCTGCATTATATATAAATTATAAGCATTGCTTGATGTAAATTATCAAGCGCCCACGCACGGATGAATGTGTGGGATCATAATAAGGAGACAGGATAAGTGCGAGAGTGACTCGCCCACAGAGGGTTCCTTACAAACTTGTATATAGATAGTTCGCACATTACGAGAATATAATCTCGAAGATTTTCACCTGTTTTATTAGCTTTTTTCAATTCATTGCGATTTTCTGTTTTATCCATTTACTTGTAAATCTAAACTTTTGTCAATTACCTGGAAGGTATTTGTTCGAGACTGCCAAAATAGTAAAAAAAAGACAATAAACGCTTCACTGTCACAGTCCCACACTAATTCGATAACTTGTCTTGGGTGCCGGAAACGTTAACATCACACACACAATCACAAATGATCCTTAGGGCGAAAACTTGTGTTCCCGTCGGGAATCAAACCCGATACCCCTGCTTCGATGGCGAACGCTCACCCAACTAAGCCAACGGACAGTTCAACAAATATGTCTGTTACTTTTGAATGCACTGACTTATAAGTTAAATTTTTAATGTATTTAATTAAAGAATAACGTATATGTGAATATGTATTATTTGTAATAATAACAAGATTTTTTTAAGTTTCATCATTTATACAGCTTTAAGGGGCATTTGTTAAAATATTATTTAAGCCTGAAACATCCACGCGTTTCAGATATAAAGATCTATACAGATTGACACAGGCAGACCAAATATATTTTTCCCTTTTGCGATACGGAACCCTAAATTTGACAGATTAAAATGACACATCATTTATACGTCTTTTTAAGATTAGTGACATGGCGGTCTGATACCTTATTACGTTTCTCTGTTGCGAGCAGTTTCTTTTAGAATTAAGCAAAATGAACCTTATTTCTGAGGTGTTATGTCATTTCGAATTGCAACCGTTCGCAACAGAGATAGGTAATAGGGGATCTGATAATTTAATTTAAAGATACGAGGCTTTGCGTGTATGAATTGCGGAAATAGAGATTTTTTTACAACGACAGATAATTATTCGGTTAGCTCTGATTATTATTCATATACTGTATGATTATGTACGATGGCATAGTTTGAAAATTGTATTCTTTGACTAGTGCTCCGCGATTTTGCCTACGTTTGTACACGATGTAGCATTTGTAATTCTTCATAAATTAAACACTTCATTTCAGTTAAGCCGTTTAAGAGTGATCGAGTAACAATCATCAAAAATTTCGTATTTATTATTTTATATTAGTCATATTTACAGTTTACATCGGGTGTCATACTAAATTTCGACATTTCATTACTTCGACAAGTTGCTTACTTCGAAAAAATATATATAAATATATATATAATTTACTTTGTTGTCATGATTTGAAGGTGAACATTCTATTCGTCACGCAAATATGTATAATAGTTATGTATTACGTTTATGTATTACGTTTATGTATTCTATATCATAGTTTTATTTAGGTATATTATTGTTTATGTATGTTTATTGTATTTTCTATATTATTATATTTATACTAAACACCGACGTCCAATTTCATTGCTTACTCCTCTCCATCCAAAGGTTGTCTGGAAGAGATCGCTCTTAGCGATAAGACCGCCTGTTGTTACACTTATATTCTAGATTATTATTCCTTGTCATGTATTTGTTAAGGTGTTCAATAAAGTGTTTATCTATCTATCTATCTATATAGGGACGAATTCTTTCTATTTTTTTATGCTAAATGGGCAAGCATTTGACCACTATCTCACCTGACGGAAATAATGATGCGGCCGAAGATGTGAAATGCTTGCCTAGAAGATACCTATTCACTTTTGATTTGAAGACTCCCAGATTATACCACTCGGAGGAAAATAATGCAGGCGATGAGTTCCACTCCTTCGCTGTACGGATGATGAATGTAGAAGCAAAACGTTTCGAACGATCTGGAGGTATGTCAACCATAAATGGAGGATAATGGAGGTACGTGATTCATAATTTCTTCTTTAATAGAATGCGTCAGTGCTCCAGCCTATATTTCCCAAAAACTATATACATCGATATAGCAAACACCTAAGTTACCAAGGCACCGATCTTATAGGTAACTGAACTGTTCAAGTCCTCTACCAATGGGTATCGTTTGCATCTGTTTGGCACAAACGACCGATCGACCAATTAAATTCTTCTATGCTATTGTACATTGCGTATCTCAAATCCAACGCAAGCACATCACAGGAAAAAATAATAATTCAAGAGAAGTAACAAAGGCACATAGTAAATTAGACAAAGAACGTAAAACCATAGTAAAAGACGCACATTCGCTGGTTCTTATAGCAACTTCGCACATAGCATTGAAAAAAAAATTAGCAAATATTAATATATCCTGAAAAAGAAAAGAAATAGAATGGCATAGGTTTAGTGATACACATCAAGATGCATGTTTAAAGACGCCAAGCTCGCGTCGCGTTGGATAAATACAAGTATGTGTTTCCAGTGATAGTTGTGATGGTGTTCAGTAAATAATACGATAGGGATGATGTCTGGGTAAAAAAAAACTTATTAGTCCGTCAGTTGGATTATCAAAATGTATTGGACATGTATTTTTTTATTTAACAAATCGATATAAATTAACAGAGATAAAGAGCGTCAAATCGGGGGCATTTCGTTATTTTTAACCGACTTTAAAAAAAGGAGGAGGTTTTCAAGGTATTTTTTATTACTATGTGTTTTACCTCATTCATTTTTTATTTGAAAGCTGGTGCTTTCCATGTGGTCCCATTTAAATTTGATTAAGAGCTTATCACTAGTTTTTCGAGTTATCGTCAATAATGCGTGTTTAACACATTAAATCTGATCAAGGTTCCGAAGTAGAGCGGTAAAGTCGGTTATTTTAAGCTTTGCTTGCGTTTAATTCTTTGTTAAAGAAAAAATACGCGTCCAATATTGTTTGATAGTAAGAATGTCGGACTAAGTAGAATTTTCCGGTATCTCGCCTATAATATGACATTTACTTACTAGTTGATAGTTTTCCCAGTTTGCAGCCACTGTTTGAGCAGGTATTCGTAGTAGCTGTCTCCGCGCGCGCCCAACGTGATAGTGGCGTGGGGCAGGAAGTGGCCGGTGTTTGGGTTGATGAAGATGGGGACCAGGCCGTGCTTCTTCGGCAACGTGTGGATCTTCTCTGATACCGCCGCGGCAGCGTCCTGTCAATAATTGTAACTACACTCACCATTTGTCGAACGAGAGCTTTTTTATTGACCTACCACAACCACTAATTAAAGATATACTAGATAGTAACAGACGACCAGATTTGTCAGTAATAGGAATTATATAATTATATTACTAAAACAGCGGTCTTAGGCTGGCATAAATTAAATGATGGTTCAAACAATGGGTCACAAATGTGTTAAATATAAATAAACCAACTGTTTACGCGGCAATAAAAGAAAGAAGCCTAAGCCACACGGTTGCCACTTGCCGCAAACTTCAAATCTCTAAACGCTTGAACAAAAAGACTTAGCTCGGATCGCAGCAAACGCTTGCAAATCTTTCAAGTCAAGCCAAACAAACTATCTACACTTTTGAATTCGTAGTTGCTTGACGATATTTGGCAAATGTGTCGATCCGGAATAACTGTACGCCTAAACTATAAACTTTACATGCCTACTATTAGCCTACATACATAGCAATAACAAGTGAAGGCACCAGATTTTTTAATAGTAAGTCAAAGTTTCATAATGGATTTATACCACTAACTTGATCACTTTAGGTCTGGCCACGTCCTTTTTAGTATATAATAATATACTCATACATCATGTATACTATAAAAGACTTCCACAGATTTTTTTGCAAGACTTAGTACCTATTCTTACATGCTAATCTGTATCAAATTGACAAAAATAAGTTTCAGCTTGGGCAAAATTGCATTCGTATGTCCGGATTTCCGGTTGTTCTCCTGTACAGGTTGCATTTCTTAACCGATTCTCCTGAAATTTTGTGAGCAGCTTCCTTTATTATATGGATTATTTTTATCGATTTAGTTTTTAGAGGTTTTTCAAAATGCCGGCTATGTGGGGGTTGAAAACGTAAAAAACATATTTCAGCCATTAAGAAAAATACGCGAGGTCTTCAGCACAGTTACTAGTAGTTTAAGTTTTAAAACAAATTTCATCAAAATTGGTCCAACCAGAGATGATTCGTTTCAAACATACTCACAAGCTTTCGGATTATAAAATTGGTGTGATAGTGTGATTATTCGGACCGATCGGACTAGAGTGACTTCAGCCGTGGGGTTGGTGTACCTCATAGGTAGGGTTGTTGCTAGCCCGCGATAGTTCTCTAAACTCCAGTTGGACTGTGGTGACTTCAGCCGTGGTGCTGTAGTGTGACCACTCTGGGGCATGCGCCACTCTCGTCCCGAGGTTCACGTCCGAATACGGAATGCCAGATGGTGAAGAGAAAGCAGCCATCAGCCGATCACCTAGATCAACCTGCGAATCAAACCATTACCAATTTGGAAAATACTCGACTGCGTTGTGTTTGTCCTTATTAGGCCAGTAGGACAAGGTCAGATTCAAATAAATAAATTATAATTATTTAGTATAATATTTTTTATGTTTGATAACGCTTATGTTATCATTTTTTTTGAAAAGCATTTGACCACTTCCTCATCTAATGGAAAGCGATATACGGTATCTTAAATATTTAGAATAGTACGAGTAAGTTTTTTGCACTATAATACATTGAAAAGTATAAAATATTTAAAAATGGTAGAAATACACAACAGTTTGAAAACTTGTCGTAGGTGCCGGAAACACAAATTTCCCTTGGCGAGGAAACCTGTGTTCCCACCGGGAATAAAACTCGATACCCGCCGCTTAGAAGGATGCGCAACACACTATATTATATCTCGAACACAACTACAATGGTTTTTTCTATCGTTAAAACTTCTTTGAATCAAGGGTTAAAAAGTATTACCGAATTTTAAGAAAGGCGTATTGCACAACGGGTGCTTATTTTATTTACGACAACACATGTAAACTACTTACAGCTTTACTAAGGAACAATTCATCTAAAGTGAAGTGGTACGCCGTCAATAGACCGCCAAGAACTCTGATGGTGACCTCGAAGAAATTCACATCTTTGTTTTTGGTGAATATCAGCTCGGACCTAATCCATTCTTTGCCCTCTTCAAATTCTGCAAACAAGAGAAATGTGATATAGTATATCACAGTTCCGCTACAATATAATTATATATATTATAAATCCGAAAGTTTTATGTGTGAGACTGCAAGTGTTTAAAACGAGGTATCTCTGTAAGAGCTAGACGGATTTGGATGAAATCTATTATGTAGACACTATGATAATATTTAACAATAGTAAAATAATAATTACAACGCTAACCTCTCGTCGTTAGATAATATTATAATAGTTAACCACTTCGTTCAATCACAATATACCGTTCAAACAGCTTCATTTTCTTAGTCAATAGGGTCTAACTTTCAAATACATCCAGATTCGTTCAAGTGTTACAAAGATACTTATTTTCAAACAAACTAAAACGTCACGTATTTTCAGAAGTATAATATGAGCTTAATACCTACTACAAATTAAAAGCTACATGTATCTAAATGCACCAGTTAGTTTCTTTGGTTCAGAAGGAGTGCGATACAATGAATGTGGGTTACATTAATGTTTGCCCTAGAATTGTGTTATTAAGTATTCAGTGCCCTAGATGCAGGCGTGCTACGATTCGATTCAGCATGCTATATGAAATATTTAGCGCTATTGATTTGATCGGAAACGTGTTCTATATATATGTAGTAAGTATGCAAAAAGGGGCAATCAGAAATCATGTAACAGATAATTGATAGCCTGGAAGTGACCGTCACATTTGATGCATAGTGACAATATGGTCTAAGATTGATTGCATGGAGAACAAAGTACAGGCCCTTAAGCGCTTTATTGTAATATTAAAGGATTAGGTATTTCAACTAGATATAAAAGATCGTTAGCGACGTAGTTTGAAATTATTCCGATATTATTTCAATAATCACCATGTTAACATAATTACGATGTTAATATACCTATGTAATAATTAAACGCAAGCAAAGCTTAAAAAACCGACTTCACCGCTTTATCATCGGAACCTTGATCAGATTTGATGTATAAACACGCATTATTGACTATAACTCAAAAACTAGAGATCAGACCTTGATCAAATTTCAATGGGACTACATAAAAAGCCCTAGCTTTCAAATAAAAAAGAATCATCAAAATCGGCTCACAACGAAAGAAGTTATGAGGTAACTTTTGAAGTCGGGTAAATGAGAACATCGTCAAAGTTCGCATTATTCGTCACAAAATAGACATTATTGACGATATTTCAAGAACTACTGATCAGATCTTGATCAAATTTCAATGAGACCAATTAGAAAGCAACATCATTAAAACTAAAAAAAAATTTCGAAGTCGGCTCACGTGAAGAGAAGTTATGAGGAAAAAAATAAAGAACAAAAAAAATACATTCGACTTGAGTACCTCCTCCTTTTTTGGGAAGTCGGTAAAAAATGAAAAAGTTTGGATTTTTGCAACTCAATGACGCCAAGACTACTCAACTGATTTGGCTGAAATTTTCATGAGTGCCTCTATGTGAATAACAATTTGAATTGAATTTGAATAGTTTATCGTAACACTCGTCCAAGGCGAAGGCTATCTCATAGAAAAAGGTTATGCAACGTTAAACACGAAAATCGTCAGAGTATCATAGTGATATAAAGGGTGTTAACCGAGTTTAGATTTTCACACTGAAACTGTGGTCAAATCAACGACAAGCAATGAGTTAATGTAAATGTTACCTTCTTTCAATCCCATGACATAAGCGGTGTCTAACCCGTCAACGATAGTAAGGCCAAGCGAGAACCAGTCGTAGGCCATACCAGATACCGGCTTCAGGTTATCGTGACCCCACGCGTGATCCTTGTACCCTCTCCAGGCAAACTTGAAACTATCCACAACAGCTTGCTGACGTGCATTTGTTGGGCCTGAAATGGTACTGGCTATATATACCGCCTAGTATAATATACTATGTCTATACACTGAGCAGTTGGACAGATAATCGAAGGCTAGGTAGGTATATTGTAGGACCTGCGTCGTATTTGTACTGAGAAGTTATATATTATTAAGTTTACGTCAGAGACTAAGGTAGTTTTCTGTCGTAAAATTAGTGTTCTTCAAAAAATGTAATACATACAATAGGCAGTGCTTTTATCACTGTTTCATCTGTTGGTACGTGATGAGCAAGAGGGTGGCAAGCACACTAGGGTTAGGTATATTTTGTAGTTTCATTTACCTGGGAAAGCTCTAGGGCTTTTTGGTTCGTGCTCATTTTCGACGTCTACAGTCTTCTGGATTTTTTTAGGTGACGTCTCGTCTACTGGCTCAATGACTAGAGACACATTCTTCATCAATTCCTAAAATACAATAATAATTAAGCCTAGTAGGTATATGCATGAGTATAGCCGTACTACTAACAACAATTAACGATTGATCAAAGTATCAGAAGTAAACAGTACTAGTACTACAGTACTACTAGCCGTGCCTTTCGCTAAAAAGAAGTCTGTGTTCATCCCGAGTATAAGCTATGCACATTCCAAATTTCATCAAAATCCGATCAACCGTTCCATCGTGAAAAGAAAACAAACATACTTAACACACTTATACACAAACTTTCGCATTACGATATAAGTGTGATTTAAAGGATAATTGGGTATATATTTTATTACTTTGCTATCATTTAAAAATGGTAATTGAAATATTTCTTATAAGTCTATATAAGTTTATTTTAACATTTTTTAATAGATTTTTTTACACTATTTTAATAGTTGTCTTGGAGGGATCAAACCGGCATTAAAAAAAACACATCACGGAATTGTTATAAATGACTAGCGATCCGCCCCGTCTTCGCCCGGGTGTGATAAATGAAGAACCGCTCGACCGATTTTGTGCAAACTTCACATAAACCATCTACTTAATAGTCCGAACAAAGCCTAATCATTTGGTTTGGATAGGTGAGCCCAGCCTAGAAAAGTGGCATTGATTTATATATATATATATATATTTATTTATTTATTAGCAAACATAACAAAATACAATCATAATAGGAACAAATTATAGAAATATGGTGTTGATCTAAATTGTATTCCTTAACCATGTATGCCTAAAAGCAACAATCTAATAATTTTCATAATAATAATTAATATAGATTAATTATGTATATTGGCCCAGAAATCTCGGAGTAAATAGGTGTACTTAAAAACACATACTCTACATATAAATTCAGGTCCTACAAAATACTGCCTTTTCTTATGCAGCCAGTTCAAAATTATGATAACATAAGCGTTATCACTAGCAGGCTGAAAATCTAATTATTACCGAGATAAGAAGTATATTTTGTGTTTTATTACATTGTAATCGAACAAACCTATTATTGTAATTTAAAAATTTTCTAGCATTCCTGTTACATTGTATTTTTAAACTTTATTTATTTCTTGTATTAGTTTTGTTCTGTAAATATAATTAAGATCCTCACTATTTATTATTAACGGCCTGGGTATTTAAAAATAAATAAGTTAAAACAGGGTTTAAGAACATGATTATTTTGTAAACATATATTCTTATGGCGATAAATTAATTTACTAACTGACATATTATAACCAAGAAGCTTTATTTGTAATGCGCAAACGTAGCATAATTTAATATTTCTAAAATCATATTGGTAATGTATCGCCCTTCATACAGACGGTCTCAAATAACAGCTGCAGTCGGTAATCGGAACAATGAACAGACATGAATCATAGCACACTAACAATTAGTGGAAACATATGCCAGTTATGTGCAGAAGCCAAGTATTGAGCAACTGGTGTTTACACAACATGACCATTGTAATCATACACCAACATAACGTTTAGGTATGTTATCAACGGTAACTGAATACCGTTGCCGACTCCCACATGTGCTAACTAAATATCTAACGTCATTATGAGATAGGCAGTGCTATAAAAGCAGAATTATTCACTGTTGCCTACTGTCTACGGGTATCACTGAATCATATCATATTACGTTTGCTTTGTTTGATTGGAATGTCAATACAGCTGTAGGCTTTCTTAGAAAAGAAAAGTAATGTGCAAGTCGGATTCGCGCAACGCGGGAGGCATTCGTACCAACGTCAATAGTGCAGGCAGAACAGTTATTTAATCTAAAGGTACCAGCCTGATTAGTCAGTTTCTAAACTCTCAAACTCAATAGTTTATTTGCCAGAGCGCATGTCAAAAAGGTCTTATAATTAATAATACGCACAATGTATTCAACCTACACGGAGACATGCAAATATTAATAAATATTATTGTCTCTAGAGATTATAAATTCCTTAATAGTATAAAAACAATTACTTAAGAGCCAGTCACAAATTTTTTTCCTTAAAAGTTTCCTTCTAAAATGTTTATTTTGTTCAGTATTGTATTATATAAGGATATACACTTGATATACATATATTTCTTATAAATTACTTTTTGACAAGTAGATTGATATATGTAATAGATAAATTTCGCACGCAATTGTTCTTTATAAATTTCACTACGTTTTTTTATATGTTCTGGGTGAGTTTTAAAAATACAAATTTTAAAAACACCAATGTATATATTTAAAAATACATTGGTATTTTTACAAAAACTCACATAGAGATATTGATCTCTAATGTCTCTAAAAGCCAGAGGAAGCATGTTACATTTGAATAGTGGCCTACAGCTATCCCTAAACCAAGCTTTGTTATGCTCTTTTGTTTTGTTTGTCTCTAGACAAACCCAGCTCACAATTAAAAACAAGAAACCCTTATAGCATTTCGTTCACAGTCTTTCTGTGTACTTCCCGTAGACTTTAGCAAGAAGAAAGGTTTCAAAAGAGAAAGAAAAAGTAGTAAGGAAAGATCTGTAAATCATTATTTTGCTGACAAAAAACAAGACGAAAACAATGGTAAAATGCTTTTAAATGTACAAGTTTATATAGAAATCTCAGATGTTGGATTAATTAGAGCTCCATAATCAAAGAGTACAATCGGTACTAGCTATCACTACGCCTACGGCCATTTATCTGTATGTCAAAATATTTAAACAGATCTTTTTTAAGTGTCTATCTTTTTTTAAGTGTTTTTTTAGATGTCTATAATAGTTAGGAGCTTGTGTATCACTTTTTTACCCAAGAATTCTAGTCATAGCTTCGTTAGTACCATAAGAACCAGATTAAAATATAGCCATGTTTTATGTATATCACACACTTTAATTTTCAACCTTTTTTTCTTTTTACCATTTGTCAAGATATCAGCTTACGCTGACATATATTCTCTGTAAGTGTCAGCTGGCTACTTATTACAGTTCATATGATATTAAGCCCTTTAAAGGTTTAAAGATATTTTACAGTTATGTAATAATCAATTGTTGGCTAGATTGTAACAACAATAGGGAATACGCTACTGTGAATTATAATGGAAAAAATAAAATAACATGACAATGAATGCCCAAGCGCCCAATGATCCATCTCCTACAACCTCCAACCTAGACGCCTAAAACCTCTAAATATTTCAAGTTTTTCTAATATAGTATGATATAAAAATTTGTAAAATTCCTTAGGCCCTCCTAAAAATAAAAATTGGACCACTGCCCCCTACTGAAGGCCCGTGGTTCAACTGATTGGACAGAGTAGTTGGACCACAATCCCGTAACGGTTGTAATGCCTAACAATGTTCCAAGCATAGCCTTGAAATATTAAACAAACAATATAAACGCACATACATGTAGTATGACTGTTGCAAAGCAGATTTATTATTCTTGGTTATTTGGCTAAATTTTGCTTGATCACACTAATTTTATAAAAGCGAAAGTTTGTGGGTGTGTTTGTATGTTTGTTACTTCTTCACGCTCACGGCTAGACAAATTTTGATGAAATGGAGGTAGCTGACACCCTGGATTAACAGATAGGCTACTTTCTATCCAAGAATTCCCGGGGGTCCGGAACTTACGCGGGTTACACTGCGGGGCGCAGCTAGTTATCAATATAATTAAAGACCTTAATTGTTAAAACAACAAACATTTGTTATATTAATAGTTAAAACGTGGTTTGTTTCTCCTGTGAACATCAATAGTGATACTAACCTGTGCCGATTCACTAAATTTCAATTTGGCTGGTATATGGCCTGCTTTCGAAGAGTAGAACAATATTATCAGGGTTGCTGCTATTAGCAGCACTGCATATACAATCGACCTCTGTAACCTCGACAGGCCATTCCATCTCTGTAAAAACCAATAATTTATTAGCCACATCTTATAGATCAATAACATAAAATATTTATAAATGGATAATAGTAATAGACACATCCTACTAATATTATAAATGCGAAAGTCTGTGTGTGTGAGTGTTTGTTACCACATATCTCCGTAACTACTTAAATGATTATAATGAAATTTAAAATCTACAATGCTTATACTCTGGATTAGGACATAGACTACTTTAATCAGCATCATCATCAGCGGGTGAAGCCGTGGGCTCAACTAGTAAAATTAATTGATAAAGTAATTCATAATTAGCAGGGACTAATTACGATCAATAAGATACATGCGATGTATCCTATCCAAGTTGGAGTTGCCAACATGAATCAGAAATTTCATTATTTTTTAACAGTGTATAACAAAATGTCTTATAGTTAATAATTCGTTTTAACAGCTTAATCTTTAGGTCTAAAAAAGCCAATTATGCTGGCTTTTTATATTACTAATTGAAATTAGCTTATTTGATTTAAATGCTATCATAACTGAATAGTGTTAAATGTGTTTTTTTTTGTTTAGGACAGTTTTTGTTTTTATTTGTTTGTATAATCAAATTAATTATGTATTTTCTTGTTTTACTAATACTATAGATAGATAACTCTTTCTTGTACACCAAAAGAACAATATGTTAAAAGATAGATAACTGAACTGCACATTGGCATTAGAAAGTAGTACAGATTTTTTCTCCCCAAGGAAAATTTGTGTTTCTTGTTTTGGGTTTGATGTGAATATTGTGTGAGTAATACCTATATATAATATATAGTTATTACTTTATTTTTCCATTTATATATGTAATCATATAAAACATTTTCCAGTTGCTAAACTAATATTATATCAAAAACATCAAGCAAGAGTTCATGCATTGTGTCGGTATTTATTGTGTAACTGAATTGAGTTCATGGGATCGCTTACACAATGAGAGACTTTTCAAATTGTAATTCACAATTCAAAAAAGTCACACAGACAAATTTCACAATGAAAACTGCAACTACCTATAATTTATTACAACTCTCAGTGCCTAGAACATATTTTATAAAATCAACATTCTAATCTCATTATAACTATGGAGATAAGGCCTGAACTGACGTCCCGCTGGGGGTGTATTGCGCATTTCCTCCTGCCTGCAGTTAGCCAAGCCACCCCAACTCCTTTATATATCAGAGTGCGGCTTTGGGTCGCTAGCACAAAATCAACATTTTCACAACATAACTGATTTATAGATTTTAACTGAAAGATTAGGAAGCGAGTTTTGTCATAAACTGGTAAATAATTTCTAAAAATCACTAGTATATAAAATTCATAAGAAATTACATTATGTGGGAAAAATCTAGAATATGTGAATAGAACGTATTTTTTACTTCTAAATGATTTGTTTACTTACCCTGATGAATTTTCTGTGCGAGATCACTTGATCGGCGAGATCAAAAGAAGAATCGGCCCGGCGGTGCCATTTATTGATGATACTTTCGGGAATCGTGGAATCACTTTCCTCCTCGCTCATCTCGAGATGAGCTTCCACATTCGTATTCATTTTGATTATCTTTTCAAGTCAATAGAATCTTACAGCATTTTCTACACTGAAATGAACACCAAACAAATGATTAAATCATTGGATTACATTTTGACCTAAACCAAAATTACTAGATACACTTACCCAAATTGCTTAATTATTCAAAATGTATATTTTTAATTAATCCGAAATAGAGTTATGTTTCTCACTTCCACGTCCGCAAGCCGACAAGTGCATCGCGGTTTACATACCTACTACTGTTTGCAATAGTTATTGTTTTCTGTAATGTCATTTTAATTGTATAATTATAACATCTCACACCCACTTTGGAATAAAGTGAATTAAAGTAAAATGTCCATATGTAATTTCTTTAATTTTACGATTTATTTATCAAATGTACACAAATGACTCTGGTACGGCCTTTCCACAGAGTATTTTCTATTACTATGGATCACAGGCCACAGAGAGTACTACGTTCTATGGATCAGACTACAGAGAGTACACGATACGATTTTTGACTGACATACACCATAGAGAAACTAACCATAGAAAGAAATATACTCTACCCGAGATCGTGTAGGCCACGCGCGTACAACCGTGTACACGCCGTGGCCCGCGCGCGGTACCTCAGCGCGCTCCGCCTTTGCCGCCTGCCTGTCAATGGGAGACAGAGATAGACAGTGCTGCCAAATTGAGGAATATACCATTTGAATGGGTTAACCATAATTATAGCATGGTTCATGTGACTCCTCGCGTTCTTTCACACGTTGTTAGCTACTTAGCATTTGAAACAGCATCTCCCGTACACCACTTTTTATTAGTGTTGGAAACATCAAACCATTTGTCACTGTCATCTGAAAGCTGTGATCAAATGTATTATCTGTTAATCCTGTCAATGTTAATTCTCTTCTAAATACAACTCATCTCCAGTACACACGTCTTTTATTTATATCACACTAAAAAGGGCCTTTTTCAAGGTCCTTCGCATATTTTGTGTTAAAAACCTTACTAAAGTGCCTGTGACAGTTTCAATTGGTTTAAACATGTTTTCTTCTTTAATTCGAGAAATCAAAACACGACAAGAACATTTTGACTGTTGATGAACTACAAAACTGACAGCTAATGACATAAAATCTGATAGCCATAGACAAGATTTTAAGTAGTACATATTATCATTTTTAAATCACTGCAGAGTTAGCGTTGTCAGATTCTACCTCCGTCTCCCTTCGACGGGCAGGCGGCAAAGGCGGATCGCGTCGCGATCCGCCTTTGCCGCATCATTTTCAACGATCACGTCATGAACTTTCATAAGGTCAAGGATTTTGAACGTTTGTATCCTATCTCGATCACCGAGCATTTAACAAAATTTGGTAAATGCTCTAAGATCTCGATGGATGGGGTAGATACATACCGTAAGGACACCAATTATGGACGCTTTAACGGTACTGGTTGACAAGTATTGCAAAAGCTTTTTTATTTTATGTTTTCACTGATACATTTGGTAAGTGTTTGAGCTATGAGATTAGGGTAAAATAAATACTCATAAGGCATTAATTGCGACAAATCATTAATAAAATATCTTACCTGTCGTTTTTGCCAGTCTCGGACAATGAAATGATCTATTTATGGACACCCATTTATGGACACTGATCATAACTTATGTGATACTAATATATTCATCGTGCCTAGGCAATCACACTTCACACTAACATTATAAATCCGAAAGTTTGTGTGTAAATATGTTTGTTTTCGGTAACGACTGAGCCGATTTAGATTAAAATTTGGAAGGCCTTGCTTATACCTTAGATTAGGCTTAGATTAACACATAGCTACTTTATAACTAGATAAACGCGGGCGAAGCCGAGTGGAACGGGTAGTTATAAATAAATCAAGATAATTAATTCAGAAACAGCTGGTCAGTATGTACCTATACGATTATTTATATTTTATATGTAAAAAACGTAACAAAACAATACTTAACGCAATAATATCTAAAGTCTTCTTTCAATTAAACTTAGATGTATATAACATATAAAGCTATTATGCAGAATCAACAAGATTTAACATATTTGTTATAATAATAATTATGGTGTTAACTACATATTAAAAAATAGTTATTGTTTTTTTAATACCTTAACTTCAATAATATTTTAAACCACATACATTAAAACCTTCGGATTCGGATTTATAATATTGGTACGGATTAGATATTTTTCCTCGCAGATGTTATTAGACCAATGAACCTTTAATGTTAGAAGTATTACTTACTTTTCCGATGGAGTTTTTATATGTCCGTTATCGCAATAAATGCCTAAAAGTTCGATAAAAGGAGGATACTCCGCCCAAAAGTTCCTCTTTGCTCCGCACCCAGCTGCACATGTCAATTTGATGTCCATTAATGGTCAATCAATCATTAAAGTACATAAAAACGTAGTGATTATATTATCTTTGTTAGTTGTCTTGCAGTGATTATTATTATTTACTTACATAACATTTTGCTACTTATTTTTTCATTGGGTATATTAATTTCAATTAAAGAATTCCAATTGAAGTTAGTGGTTATATTTTTTTAACATAGCCGAGTACTGTCTGTCATTTAATAACACATTTTATAGTTGACTATACGCAACGATATTAAAATGCCTCAATCAGACTTTTGGCCATTCGGAAAACGCAAGCAAGTCGAGGACGTCGATTTCAATGGGCAGTCTTTTCAATTGGTATACCTTTAAAAATATTATAGAGTATAAGTTGCTCGTCCCATCCTACTACTCGTAGATACTATACCTAGTAGTTAGTATGTCCTGAATCCTAATCGCTAAACCTAATTACCAATATTATATACCTAATTAAAAGTCTTTCACGCCTAAACTACAGAAACGATTTGACCGAAATGTTGTATGTAGACAGGTGGAAAAACAACACATTTTAAAGCGGGTGAATCTGTAGGTAGCACTTAGTATCTAATATAAGTATCAATTATATATAATAGTAAGTAATTAGTTATTATTGTTAGACTGTACCCATACAGGGTTTTATTGTTATCTGCTATTTTATCAAAAGGGATCGTTGGTGTAGAGCTCCTCGTATACTGTGAGAAGTGTCGCGGAGTCATCATTTAGTCTGGTACTTATGTATTGTGTTCAGCAGTCTTTGGGTATAGTTCTCTATGTGTATGTGAGATAAGCCAAACTATTTTTTTAACTGCTCGTAGTTTTGAGGGATAGGCCTGGCATCACTTTGCTTAGAGAACTGATCCCAAACGAAATTATACAGAACGGGACTTTTGTCGATTGTAAAATAGCAGGTCTATGTTAGGTGTTACGAATTGGCGAAAACATATACTTTTCCCACATTGAAACAATATTTCCGCTGGCAAAAATGAGATAGCCTAAGCTGCAGCGCGCCGGACGCCGCGGCTTTTAAAAACGCGGAAGTTTAGGATCGTGTTCTAGTGTCAAGTTCAAGGTTTCTATCCATTCCTCGACTGCTTTCTGTTGCCCCAGGATACGCTTTACGCTAATAAATCACCAACTATAATTTTGACGGAATGATTGTCAAGATGTGACTGTCGGCTTACAAAATACAAAAAGTACTTTTGGAGGGTTGGAATGGAAATAATAGTGCAATTGCCGATATCCGGAGTAGTACTTATGATCTATATTGAACTTTGTGATTCACGTATCGCAGACTGTTCAGTAAAATTAAGTTTCAAAAATACTGCTACCATATTACGAATAGGGTACTTCCGTAAAAATCGCCGAATGATAAAATATGTAAATAATAATGAATTAGAAAAATATTTTAATGAATTTAGGTGTTTTTTTTATATAAACACATAACGCTATCACACTCACAGCCCCACAATAAATTCGATGACTTGTGTCGTGTGTGCCGGACACATCACACACACAATAACAACCAGAACCAGAAATTTTTCTTGGAGAGAAAACTTGTGTTTCTTGTGTTAATTTGTAAGTCGTATATTATATTTAGTTATAATATTGTATTTTTTTTACGTAAGTGATTCAAGGAATATCGGCGAAAGTAGGATATACATAATAATTATTATATACCAAATTAAAACTTACTAAAAATATTTGGAACTAGAATAAATATGTTCAAAACTTGACTTGATAGGTTATCGTCAGTTAGCAAAAAAATAATCGAGGTTTTCGAGGGATTTTTTTAAGGGAAGTACTAGAAGTAGGTACCTGCCTACTTCTAGTGCTTTCCTCGCCTGATGCCAAGCGACACGGAACACGCGGATAAAGTACATGCTAGAGACCGAATGTATTATCATATGCAATAACTAGATTCGTGATTTCGTTTCCTTCTGTACAATGCTGTGAGTAAAAATGTATGGAAGACTTAACGAATTCAGTTATTGCGAACGATCAAAACTCGTTCTAGACGCCCTGCACTGCAATGCCACCCGGAAATTAGCTATGATAATTATATCCTTACTCGTACTACACGAGACTAATGGTGTAACGTATCTTATCCAAAGCAATTAATTACACTTGTAACTCGCTTTTTTAGCCGGAACCAGTCCTGGCAGCGCGATACTGCTATTTGACGGATTAGGAACGGAGTGGTGTAGTACTTATATCTATACTTACTAATATACTAATTATCTATACTAATACTAATATACTAATATACTAATACTAATATACTAATATACTAATAATAATAATATTATAAAGAGGTAAAGTTTGTTTGTTTGTTTGTTTGTATGTAAAAGGTAATCTCTGAAACTACTGATCCCATTCCAAAAATTCTTTCACTAATAGATAGCTACACTATCACTGAGTGTCATAGGCTAGGTTTTGTTGGGATAGAAGTTAGTTATCAGTTCGAAATAATAATATTGGTAAGACAAGTCGGAGAAAAATTTGCTAACTTTCCGCTTTATCGGCGTACGCTGACTAAACAGTTAGACATAGGTGAATACAATGTATGGCAAAAATGTTGGCCTTCATGAGTTTTACAAAAAAGTCCGCGACAGCATATATCTAACATGTATGTATAGCTCAGAAAAAATACTTTTCTTTATTAAAAATCTGAAAAAAAAGCGGCCTATGTTTAGTTGGTTTTTTGAGACATTCAGTATTAATCCTTATCAAAATAAACTATTTCATCGTCTTACGTAGTTCGTGTAGATACAATTTGCTTTTTACTGCATATGATTTGGATAAATAGTCTATGAGAAATCGTGAAATTTGTTTCACGGGAGTCCTCCCGTGAACGGGACGGGTCAGGAATTTATCGACACCAAACTTTATACGACTACGAATTCCTGCACATTAAAAAATAGCGGCTTCTATTTCGTTAGCTTTTTTAAAGTATTTAAAACCTATTTCATCGGCTTACGTAGTTCACGTAGATGCAATTTGCTCTTTACTGCATATAATTTGGACCTATAGTCTAGGAGAAATAGTTAGTTTATTTGAGGGTGAAAACGGTGGATCACATAATGTAACAGTTACTGCGTAATCCGGCATACTTCTATGTTTTGAACCGACTTACATAAGAAGGAGGATATAAATTCGACTGTTTTTTTTTTGTTTAGTCGGTTATAACACATCAAACGGTTATATCATTGAACTTTGAACTGCCCGCTGGCGTAGTTAGGTGGGCGTTTTCCTTTAAAGCACCGGGTTTGATTCCCGGTAGGAACACAGGTATTTACCCACGGGAATTTGTGTTTCTGGTTTTGAGTATGTTGTGAATGTTGTGTGAATCTTGGATGTTTATAGCCCCACGATACAAGGCATTGAACTTAGTGTGGGGTTGTGAATGTGCGTTTATGGGTATGTTTTTTAATATTTAATACCCGGCCGACGCCGGGCGGGACGTTCCTGAACTTTGAACTGCTCGCTGGCGCAGATGGGTGCGCGTTCGCCTTCAAAGCAGCGGGTTCGATTCCCGGTGGTAATTTACCCAGAAGATTTCTCTCCACGGGAAATTTGTGTTCCTGGTTTTGAGTATGTTGTGAATGCTTTGTGAATCTTGGATGTTTACGGCCCCCCGATACAAGTCATTGAACTCAGTGTGGAGCTGGGAATGTGGAAGTGTTTATGTGTAGATTTTTTAACCGGGCGACGCAGGGTGGGGAATCTTTGAACTTTGAACTACACACTGGCGTAGATGAGTGCGCGTTCGTCTTCAAAGCAGCGGGTTCGAATCTCGATGGGAACACAATAACACAAGGTTTTTTCCCTACGGGAAGTTTAAGTTTACGTGAATGTTGTGTGTGTGGTGTTAATTATTTACGACCCCGCGACACAACTTATAATACTTTTAGAGTGGGGCTGTGAGTATGAAAGCGCTTATGTGTAAGCTTTTGTTTACCCGGGCAACGCCGGGCGGGTCAGCTAGTAAATATTATAAAGAGGTAAAGTTTGTTTGTTTGGATGTAAAAGGTAATATCTGAAACTACTGATCCGATTCTGAAAATTCTTACACTAATAGATAGCTACACTATCACTGAGTGTCATAGGCTCTGTTTTGTTGGGATAAAAGTTAGTTATAGGTTTAAAATAATAATGTTCGTAAGACAAGTCGGAGAAACATTTGCTAGCTGGGCGCTACATCGGCGTACGCTGACTAAACAATCAGACATAGGTGAATACCTAATAATATATAAAGTATGGCAAACATTTTGGCCTTATTTCGGTTTTGCTTGACCGATTTCGATAAAATGTATATGGACCCACCTCTGAAGTATACTCTACCAAGCAAAAAAAATAATGAATATCGATTCGTAATTTCGCGTAACGAGTAGGTAACAGTTACTGCATAATCCGGCATACTTCTACGTTTTAAATAACTTACATAAGAAGGAGGATTTAAAGTCGTTTTTTTTTGTTTTGTCGGTTATAATAACTCATCATCGAACTTTGAACTGCCCCCTGGCGTAGTTAGGTGGGAGTTTGCCTTTAAAGCACCGGGTTTGATTCCCGGTGGGAACACAAGTTTTTTCCCCCATGGGTTTTTTTTATGGTTTTGAAGTATGTTTTGAATGACTTGTATCGTGGGTCACGACTCCACGATACAAGTCATTGAGGTTAGTGTGGGGCTGTGAATGTGAAAGCGTTTATGGGTATGTTTTTATTATTTTCTACCCGGCCGACGCCGGATGGGTCGTTTTTAAACTTTGAACTGCTCGCTGGCGTAGATGTGTGCACGTTCGCCTTTAAAGCAGTGGGTTCGATTCCCAGTGGTAATAGAAGATTTCTCCCCACTGGAAATTTGTGTTCCTGGTTTTGAGTATGTTGTGAATATTGCGTGAATCTTGCATGTTTACGGCCCCACGATACAAGTCATTGAAATAAGTGTGGGGCTGTGAATGTGGAAGTATTTGTGTGTATATTTTTTAACCAGGCGACCGACACCGTGCGGGTCATCTTTGAACGTTGAACTATCTGCTGGCGTTGATGAGTTGATGAGTGAGAGACGCGTTCGTCTCCAAACCAGCGGGTTCGAATCTCGGTCGGAACACAAGCTTACTCCACATGGGAAGTTTGTATTTCTGGTTCTCGGTATGACGTGAATTTTGTGCGTGTGGTGTTAATTTTTACGGCTCCACGACACACAAGTCATTGTACTTTTAGTGTGGGGCTGTGAGTTTGATGCGTTTACGTGTACCTACGAGTATGCTTTTACCGGCTTTCGCCGGGCGGGTCAGCTAGTATGATATAGACGAGTATGTATAGCTTAGGATCATTTCTTTGTTCGTCTGTCTGTCAGTCTGTCTAGATCCTTTTTCTCAGGAACAAACTTTAACATATATCATATACTTAGGTAATGATCCCTAAGATATTAAAAAATCAAGCTTCTGTCTCAGTGGGTAGTTCAATCAGGCTACCCCTCTGTACAGGCTTGTGTTTAATCACTATCTTATCTATCTTCCTCTTGGCATATAAATGTTGATGGTTGGTCGAGGGTGATAAAGAACTTCCTATCAAGGATATCTCATGAAGCTTATTTTGCAGCAAAAACAGTTGGGAGACATGGAAGGGGAAGTAAAAGAGATCCAAATGGAGCTAGCGGCGATAAAACGTAATCGACAAGATGTCAGAAAAAATACGCATTGCAGTATAGCGGTATGTTTAAAATTGTTGATCGAGCGAAGCGAGATCTAGAGATCTCGCTTCGCTGTTGAGTTGATTTGGGTGGTTCAGCTTTGTCCGTCCGTCCATTTGTCAGAGGCACATAGGGTCTAAACCATACAAGCAAATTACTTCAAATTCTTAGGGAACAATATGTAAAGCTATGGCCCAAAGCCAGATATGGCCATTAAAATGATAGGAATTAAAATATTGAGGGGGCACCCATACACGTGAGTGGCGAGCAAAATATTTGTTTTCTCCCTAAGTGGGGTATCATGAGAGAAAAGAGCTTTGCAAGTAGAGTTAACCGGTTTAAAAAAAAACTATGTTGAAAATAACAATTTGGGAGACCACCAAAGTCATTGTTTTTAGACCTATTTTGTGGACCCTGGGTCTATCTCAAAAACGCTAAAACTTACGTTTAATAAATAATCCGTTATATCATGTACTTGAACAACAAATACCTATAAAAATCATCATCATCAAAATCACCATGTATAAAAATCAAACAATTAATAATTAGAAAAAGAAAGTTATAAGTGGTTTAAAACCTCAAAAGTTTTTCTCTATTAGGCAAAATGTAGTCGCGAGATCTCAATTCGGGGCGAACGATTAGTATATATAGTAATTTTGTTTTATCTCTACCGTGCTTTGTACTCGAAAGATTATTAAACCGGTTGATAGCGCATGATGCTATGGTGTGACAAAATGTTTAGTTTATTTATGAAAGGTTTTTTAGCAAGTACAAAATATGGGTTTGGTTTTTCACTCTTAAATAGAAAAGAAAAAGTTATATAAAAAGTTATTCATGAGGTTCAATAATTCGAAGAATAAGTTTTATTAATTATGGCACTTAAAGAGGAGACGATCCAGATGTTAGCCTGATGGTAATCCGTCACGCCGAATACTTACAGATCAGTGCTACCCTAAATGTTGACCTTCAGTAGTTCAAAATCTTACGCGGCAATGCATTTGGCACGTCAAATATCTTTATATCCTGTAATTTCACTAAATTTATTGACTTAATGTTTGCATACATACTACTAATTTGCAGTTGTATCCGCAGGCGGACTCAGTAAAAGAGACCTACATTGCAGTTAGTGGGTAAAATAATCAATGATTTCTTTTGATTGAAGGAATCTCAAGATGTAATTAAGGACGGACAGCATTATGAGCCACTAAAATATCATGATGTCAAGTACAACAAAGAAGACAATGAGGTGGGTCTTATGTCTTTGACTTACTAATTACCACCTAATTCATAGAAAGGTAAAACGTTAAATAAATAAATCTTTGTTAAAATATTTATTGTCTTTTTTTTATAATAAGCATAAAAAATATTTTGCCTATTAAATATTTATCTATTTTTGAATAAGGGGGTTTGTTCAATAGCCGTTTTTTTCTACAAATATGATATAGTTCTTATTAATTGCCTTTGAAAAAACATGATTTTATCGGCGTCACTTGAAGAACCATTGCTTACCTACTCGTGTGATTTAGGTATCAGTATTATACTCGTACACACCTTCTTCTAAAACTAGGAAACTTTGGAAAAGAAGACGAAACAAATTTATAAGTAGGTCCTTCTTTAGCTCAGTAGCCAAATACAGACTGCCTTCTTATTTATTTCTTTTTTAATGTAGTACTGCCAAATCTTAAATATTAAAATTAAATTAAAAATAACATGCACAAAAAGGGATTTTTCTTACATGTTTTTTTATATTCTTAAGTAATATTGATACTAAAACTAAACTAAACTAACGCATTCACACTCACAGCCCCACACTAAGTTCAAAGACTCACATCACACACACATTACACCCAGAACCAGAAGCACAAATATCCCTTGTGAAGGAATTTGTGCTCCTGCCAGGAATCGAACCCAGGACCCACGACACAGAGGGCGGACAGCTGTCCACTGCGCCAACTGGGTCGTCATAATAACTTGATAGTAATAACCTTTAAAAATACGACACAGGTTTCAAAACTTCGTGAAGATTTGATTCGAGCAAAAAACGCAGCAGAACAAGAAAGGTTTCAAAGACTTAAATATGAAGGCAAATTAAAGGACCTGGAGGTAAAGCTGAATGATATCTGCACATCGGGAAAAGCTAATAGTGATTTGAAGGTGGGCTATAAGAAATGGCTTAGTCATTAACACCAAATAGGTAACTAGGGACTCTAGCATCAAGCCGCTTTTTAAAGAAGTAACTATTATTAAATCTGCGGTAGGTAGGTACTCAGGCAAACCTACAATATTGCAGTACTAATATCATTATCAGTGCCAATCCTGACGCCTGCTCAGTAGCACAAAGCAATATGATAGCAGGCGTTATCAGCTGCAAGCCTTTAGTTTAGTATTTGAGATAAGAATAAAATTCTTATAATTATTAGTGTCATACAGTTGATGACGGTTGGATCGGGCTTAATAGGATTTGAAAATATCGGCATAGTCACTAAGGGATGTTGTTGTCACCTCTTGAGATCTCTTCGATAGAATATAAGACCCAAGGAAAAGCCCCTTATTATAATACCTAATATAATATGCTTTACCTTATACACCGCTTCGTTAATTTCGGAGATGCGCGTTGTGAAACGTATTCTTATTATAAGACATTGGACACGTTGTGGGGAACCATCTCGAGTGCTATACAAGGCGAACTCAAAAAACAAATCCCTGGGTATGCTGGGTTTACGAGTATACACTGATACACAATTAATTTTCGGCGATTGTGGAACAAGCCAAATAATTAATTCTGTTGTAACAATTATAATTAATTAATTGTGTATTTCCTGAACTTGTTGTATATTTTATAGTTGTAACCTGAATTCTAGCACAAAAAGTATTTACTGTAGATAACTTTAATCAATTAAAATAACTATGAACTTAAGTACTGACTTATATACATCTTAGGATCGTAAATTCGCTGAAGAAGAGCTCGTTAGCTTAAAGACTCTGGTAAGGGACCTGAAAGAGCAGATTGAGGAGATGAAGATCACTGACGATGAGAAAACGGAACAGCTACAGGAATATAGAGTAAAGGTATGGTCATCTCACTGGCGTCCCTCAGGCGTTCAAAGAGTTAGACTGTTTTCTAGTCGTCTTTATGTGTTGATTAAGTATTCTTGAGTGTAAGTATGGATCATGTCAGTTTAGTAGATTTTTAGTTTGTTCGGAGATAGCTCTTGTCAGTATTAATGGTATTAAAAAAGTAGTTATTAAACAAATGAGAGGGTTGTGTATTTATTAGTGGTAAGACGGTTGCCTATCGGAGATAACAAAATTTATGCTTTAAAACTGTAAATATTTCTAGTTTATTTTAAGGTTACAGTACCTAAGTTGTAAAGGTGACAAGGGTTAGCACAAGTACACGTCTAACCCTTGAACTTGCAAGCCTGAATTGGCTAGTGTTTATATATCTATAATATATCTAACAATAAAAAAACGAATAAGGACAAGCTTAGCAAGAATCTTGACTTGGCCTTCGAGGTAACCGTTAGTGCGATGTAGATTCGACGATCATTGTCCTGATAGTCGTCTCGGCGAATGGGCTAATAGGGAAAAGCTTCGATCAACACCTCAAGAGGCTTTCCATAAAATGGTTGGATCAAAGGTCAGATTCAGAATGCAGTACTCCTGGACACGGCACGCATCGTCAGGTGGTTCCTCACTCTGCAGCACTGACTTACCGGTAGCTTGGGCCCAGCCCCACTGCTGGTGGCATACTAGGATTAGGTTTTTTTTTTACAATTTTTTTATTATTTTGTAATATTGTATTGTTTATTACTTTTATAAAAATATTGTAAAAAAAATCTCTACATAAGAAAAAATATTAAAAAAACACGAATAAAAAACAAAAAGGTATACGGAATTGCAGACCCATCTATTCTATTGGCCTTTTTGATGAGGAGCCTTCTAGTGCCTGTGCTAGAGCAAGTTCTGTCAGACGCTGAGGGTGACAATGGACTGAAATCGATTGATAGGTATCTAAAGGTTGTCAAAAAGGCCTTCTCGTGACCACGATCCTCGGCAATGAGGAACCAACTACCTACAGAGATAGAGAGAGTAGCTTTTTATTAAATTGTTATAGATCTTCGTTTATAAGATCTGTTTTGGGACAGGCGAATGACCAACTAAAAAAAAAAATTATGCTATATAAGGAAAAAGCGCCTGACGTAAACTAAATTGCATTAAACTGTTACATGTTTTGCAGATTTCATGAAATACGTAATTGTCTTTGAACTAATGAGTTGTACATTGTTAAAACAAAATAAATATATTTATCAGTAATGTCGGTTATCATTAAGTGATTTTATTTTCTTTTTCTAAGCATGTTTAACTTGTATGACTAGTAGTATGAATAGTGGATCTTCAAAGACTGCTAGTAACTTTCTTGAATTTGGGTTGCTTTGATTTGTTTTTAACGAGTCCATTTATACTTGTTACGCGTATCGGATAATTATAATTGATCGAGTTAAAGCTCTTTTTCGATTGTACGTTGTAGAGCGTCATTGACATAGGCGTAATTTATGGTATTTTAAAATATGATCTTGTACTAGATAGGTACCTAGTTAAGTAATGAGCAACCTTCTTATTCTAGTACCTACATGCGCAACAACAAGTTGAAGAGTTAAAGAGACAGCTAGATGTAATGGAGTTTGATAACAAGCAGGCATCCGATCAAATACAGTTGGAGCTGCAAAAAATGAAGGTAACGACTCTTTAAAGACATTTGATTACGTATAACTACCCTGTTTCACCTGTGGTAAAAACGAATATTATCGCAGGGATCGAAACTAGAACCAACTAGAGCCGATCACGCTATTTCTAATCCCGACGACGCAAAAAGATGGGCGTTTAATGTGTCTATCTGTATATACCTATACCTATCTCTGTAGCATCGTACCTTTCAAATGGCTGGACGTGTTTTTACCAACTTCCCAAAAAGGAGGAGGTACTCAAGTCGACTGGTTTTTTTTATATTTGTTACCTCATATCTTCTCTCCACGTGAGCAGATTTTGAAAATTTTTTTTTAGTTTGAACGATGTTGCTTTTTAATTGGTCCCATTAAAATTTGACCAAGGTCTGGTCAGTAGTTCTTGAAATATCGCCAATAATGCCTATTTTGTGACGAATAATGCGTACTTTGACGATGTTCTCGTTTACCCGACTTCAAGCAGTTTACGTTTATGTGCGTTTGGATTGACAAATACTTAAGCACAGTAAATAAAATAATAATAGTCGCTTTCCATCAGGTGAGATAGTGGTCAAATGCTTGCCTATTCAACATAAAAAAAAAAAATACACGTTCATAAAAAGATAAAACTTACGTAAAATCTTTAATAGTTAATAATAAGTTTGTCCTAATTGGACCACATAAAGTTTATTGTTATTCATAAGTAAGGCCATGTTCCACAAACTATCCGCAACAATCCCAACGCTCGTAGCCCGTACAGTAAAACTATTGGGCGCGCGTGCCCCTTTCATTTTAACAAAGGTATATTCTATGTACATTCCAAATTTCATCCAAATCCGTTCAACCGTTAAAGCGTGAAGAGGGAACAAACATACTTACACACAAACTTTCGGATTTATAATATTAGTAGGATAAAAAAAAATTTAAATCGACGAACTGGTCTAGTGGGGTATCATTGAATTTATAAATAGGTTTACAAACAAACTTTTTAGGTTTTTTTATCATTATTAATTTTGACCATTCAGGATTTATAACGCTTTTTTCATATTCGGTTAGAAACCAATATTCACTTACATTTTCAAGACTTACAATAATGCTGTGATAAGGTTCTTGTATAATCACTATTAATAGGTCTTATTAAAGAAAAGGTGCAAAAATAAAAAAGTTAGCTCACAGAAAAGTTTCTACGTTAACGGGTTTATTTAATTTGTATAGATTAACTTATTCTCTTACTTTTTTTTTCCTTCCTTTTCTCCTTAGTCTCTTATTTTTGCCACTTAGTCTTTAGATGTTCGTGATTGTTATGATCTAGATAAGACCAAAGTGATTAAGCTGAACTCACCTTACTCATTGTTTATTGTTGTCTGTCATATTTTCCAATGAAGCTTTATGAACGTGGAAATAACCGTAGTCGTGGGAAAATGTACCTACCTACAATCCAGCGGCTGTTTACCTTAATAAATAATAGTACAAGTATTACAAGGACCACAGATAATGCTGTACTACGTTGTTTTTTTGTCTGAGGTGTAGATCAGAGAGGCTAGATGGCGGTTCAATTATATTGTAGGTACCGCTGAATTATTGGAGTTCTAACACTAAACTACTTGCGACCATAGTGAAGAGCTATCGAACTAGATGGCACTGTAAAATGTTTTACCATCTGCCTTGGGATATTGCATTATAAGTATTGTAACTCTAACATTTCTCATATAGTAGGATTCCATTACTTTTATATTTATTTACATTATAATAGAAGGCATTAGTGTAGCTCCAGTCTTTTTAGTATTCACAGAAACTTTAGCATCCTACTAATAATATAAATGGGAAAGTTTGTGAGTGTGTGTGTGTGTGTGTGTGTGATTGTTTGTTACCACGTACCTCTGACACGAATAAACCGATTTTAATGAAATTTTGAATGTAGAGTTCAGCTTCCGGGATAACACATCGGCTACTTTTTAACTTAATTAACGCGGGCGAAGCCGCGGGGCATGGAAAGTTTATAATTAGTGGGTTATACCTGACCGAGCTAATAGAGCAACAAACATAGATGACGCTTCTCAGAAACTAGTGAACTTGTGTATGACGCAGATATATTGTGAAAGCCCCGAATAATATTAAAATTTATTGGTAAATTCTCAATCTATTATATAATCACGTATACATATTTCTATTACATCGTAGGTATCTTATAGGCAAGCATCCTAGATCTTCTGCCACATGATCGCTTTTCTTCGCTTCAGGTGAGATAGTGGTCAAATGCTCGATTGGCAAAATCGAGCATACAAAAACCCTGTTAGCATACAATTCAAGTTAAACCAAAACCGCGAACATTATTAAAATTTAATTAATTTAATTTTAAGACCGTTTGTTGCGTTCGGTTAGCTAATTAACTGACAATCAACGCTCAGTCTAAGCCATAGGCGTTAGACCTCATATTTTCAGGATAGCTTCAATTGCTAGTGTAGGGGAACACTGGAAAGGGAATTCCAACGCAGACGAAGTCACGAGCAACATCTTGTAATGTACTAGTGCGATGCGATTTTAGTAGCTGTGCCTGCGGTATTACACGCATTACTGATGTTGATAAAATTAATGACAATAAAAATAATGTATATGTCTGTTTTGATAACTTAATTAATTTATCAACCAAAATATATTTCCAGTGTTTTAGCCGTGAAAAGGTAGATCATTTATCAAGTTAGACTCAAAAGAACAAAACCGTTTGAACTTGTTTAGTGTTAGTGTATTAGTGTAATGTAGTGTTTTATAAGTGCTGCTCAAAAAGAACACATGAACCAAAGTGTCTTCGCCTTAATAGAGACAATAAGAAAAGTGTTAATGGACACATTCTTGGATATTTTAAATCTAGCAGAATAAGTTAAATTTAAGTTACTTATTAGCCTAATCTTGGCTAGATTGTAACAAAAATAGGGAACACACCATCGTGACCTATAAATAATGAAAAAAAAAAAAAATGTATCAAATTTATACACTTTCATAAGTCTAGGGTTCCAAGAGTAGATTTTTGATAACGCATAGTATCAACTATTATATTTCGGCTAGATCTTTCATTTGGAAGTATTGCCTACTATACCTTTTGACTATTAGTCGTTTTAGCAACTTAACATTTTGGCAATTTGTCGTTCTAGTAACTGGACGTTTTGGTTATTGCTCGTTTTCGTAAATGGACGTTTTGGCAATTGGTCGTTTTCGTATTTGGATGTTTTGACATTTTGTCGTTTTAGAAACTTGGTATTATAATCCTAGACATTTTAACCCCTGGACGTTCTGACCTTAGTACCAATACCCCCGGAGTTGACGCTAATAGATATAGAAACTGAAAATTGCTTTGACAATCAAAAACACACAGAGCCCTCTGACGGATAAGCTTTAAGTAATCTTTCCCTTCAGGGGATGCACTGCATACTGGATTACTTTTAAGACGTGACGGAAAAGCTTTGGCATTTTTGCCTAAATACTCATTTAAAATTAGATATTTGTGGCTCTCACTAAATTTTAAACTGCTAAGACAGGTGACAAGAAAGAAAAAATAGCATGTCCCACCGTTGACCGCATCCTCACTTTGCATCAGGTGAGATAGTAATCCAATGCTTGCCTATTTACCATACAAAAAAAGAAAGATTTTGTTTGACGTTAACGGTTTTCAATAGATGCAGTTTCAAGAGAAGCTTCTGGAACTAGCGCCGCTACCTGACCTGCTGAAAGGCTCTCAGATCCAACTGCAAGAGGCAAAACAGATGCAGAAATTGGCTGAAGACAATGCCCAGCAGATTTCTAGTGAACTGCATCGAGTAAAGGAAAAAGTAAGTCGATTTTTATTTAACAATAACTTTTGAATAGTTATACAACCTGTAACAAAAAGGGGCAGTAATACGTGGTGGTGAGTATGTGTATCGTGCCAGGAATCGTCTGACAGAAAACGAAAGTTGAAATCATACAAAAATTTTTTCGTATAAAATTTTAGAAAAATATTTTTAAAATACTTTTCATAACCCTACAGTTACATGTGCGGCAATCGGAGTTAATTGTTTTGAAAATAATTAAAAAAAAAATTTTTGCCAACCCTACGATTACATCTGTGGCGCGTGACCTTAACTTTTGTCATGGCCACTACTGTCAGACGTATAGGTCCAAAGGCTATGTGGTGTAGAACGGTAGCGGATGAAATAGGGTTGCAAAGGACATAATTTTTTAGACACTAACTCATCATAACTCAATGTTAATGGTGCTGCCGCGAATGCAGAAGTTCCTGTTAGACTCCATACATTTAGCTAGATGTGTGACTTGAGTATTACTACACCTTTCTGTTATACATTGTATAGAGACAATTATCTGCGTAAGTACGAGAACGCTATACTCTGTTTGTAATTTTATATTTTATTAAAGAAATAAAACTTTGATGTACCTTCTTTAGTAAAAATATGTTTTATTTTTATTAAGACTGATATTAGATATATGACACGCGTGAAAATATGATTAAACATATGTTAGTTTATCCAATGTTTTTTTTTAAACGGGGTTGTTATTGAATCCCCTGCAAGTTGTATGCGGGTGAAACTCTTCAGCTTTCGGGTAACTTCATTCTGTTAAGGGGCAGATATACGTCAATGTGAGCACCTTTGCTGGCATTGGCTGTGGTTAAAAAAGGTGCTCACATTGTCGTAATGTGAGCACCTTTTTTAACCACAGCCAATTATCACCCTTACACTTTTGCATATAAAGGTGTATTGGCACGCGTGGCAATATTAGATTTTTTATAGTTATATTCAAATTTCGTGAAAACGCTCCCCAAAAAATTAAACAAGCAGAAGAAATCATTCGTCTAGTTAATATACGTACATGAAACTGACAACTCGGCGCAGTGGACAGGTGTCCGCCCTATGCGCCGTGGGTCCTGGGATGGATTCCCGGCAGGAGCACAGATTCCTTCCCAAGGGATATTTCTGGTTCTGAGTGTAATGTGTGTGTGATGTGAATGTTTCTGGCACCCACGATACAAGTCTTTGAACTTAGTGGGGCAGTGAGTGTGTATGCGTTTGTTTGTTTGTTTATGAAATAACTTTCACAGTGTTTTAATATAAACTGACGGAACGAAATGGTTACAAAAAACAAGTTCATGTAACATGTTATTTGGATGAGATTTGATATGTTTTTCTTTATATTTATGAAGCGTTTTAGGAAAAAATTTGGTATCACCCCCTTAAACGCATTGCACAGTAGTCGGTCGGTCAGCTGAGAAGTAGGTATTATGAGGAGGCCGTACGAGTAAAGTGCTTCCTGTGCGGCAAAGCCTTTACGGTCTGTACCGGTACCGCTACAAAACAGTCGCCATGTATATTTTGGTATATAGGTATAGAGTGTGAAAGCGTTATGTTTGCCTTTATGTAGTACGGCATAAGTCACAAAAGTAACTTTAACACGTCTTTCTACATAAATATGAGTATAAATAAATAAAATGTTCTGTATACCTACTTCTAAGACTACCTAATAAATACTAAAAAAATATTATGTTTTATTCGTGAATATTTCAGCTTGTTGTAGCAGTAAATAGTATGAACCAAGAAAAAAAGGAAAAGAACAAATTACAAGAAGAAAACTGCGTTTACAGAGAAGAACTCGATGAAAAGCAAAGTGACTTGGACGTACTTGACAAAGAACTAGAAGATTACAAGTAAGTAAATAAACAATGATAGGAATATGTAGGTAGGTAGTTATGTATCCCCCTCGCCCTTGTGTATTAGACTAGAGAGGGCTTACTCAAGCACATCCGATGCATTTCTCAGAAGAGCTGAGTAAGAACTCCAGTAATGTTAAGCTAGCATTTAGGTCTTCGTGTGAAGAACTAGCGATAAGCCATTCATTAATATTAAAGCCTCCAAATCGGCTACACGTAGTTTTAATTTAGAATTAATTAGTTTTTAAAAAGTAAAGTAGAAGCTCCCAAAGTTTGACTGGCGCAGCCGGTAGGATTCGCTCTTATAAAGCTGCGCTAGTTTCCACGATTATAGGCATCAAAATCTGCTTGATCCGGGAACCAGCCGCGACATAGCTGTTGAGTGAATCCTCGAACCAAACAAATTCGTCAAACGGGACTACGAGCGAAGGCTGAGTATGGGTGCGGTCGGCTGGTGAGTACAACTCTTCGCCATCCTTGCCAAATTCCTCTCATCTTGCCCTTGAACTTGTTACTTACTTGTTGTAGTCGAGATAAAACTCTCTCGTTATAACGTGTCTGGTTACTAAGTATAAAACTCTACGAAGTGCCATTAGCGATAAGGAATAAAAACATACTTAGAGCTATAGAGCTCTAGAGACGACAGTTTAATAAAACTCTTAAATTGTGTCAAATTAGATTAAGTTATAGTTTAAAGCTAAATGTTGAATACAGTTCTCAAAATCGATCTGATTCCCTATTTACCTGTGTTTTTCTAGAAATAAAGTAAATTCATAATTATATAAATTTTTAATTTTTACGTAAACCGTTTTACAGTTTACTCAATTTACTTTATTACTGCTATTGTATTGTTTTTTTGTGTATTTTATTTGTGTTATATTTGTGTTTTACTTGTGTGTGTATTTTTGTGTGTCCACTCTACTTGATTATATACTACAATGGCTGAAGAAGTCACGGCTATTCCTCGCGAAATTTTAAATCTTATACCCATCTTTGGGGGTGATAAAAGACAATTAAGTTTGTTTGTCCGGAAAAGCGAGTATGTAATCAGTAGATATAGAGGGAATGAAGCGCAAAATCTTTATGTGTACCATTCTGTGACGAGTAGACTAACCGGTGACGCATCCGCGTTATTGTCAGAACGCGAAGACGTTTTATCTTGGACACAGTTAAAGGCATTGTTAGTACAGCATTTTGGAGATCCGCGTAGTGAACAGTGTATTAATATCGAACTAGAGTCAATGAAAATTAAACCCGCCGAAACATACCTAGACTTTTGTAACCGTATACAGAGTGTTCGATCTTTGCTTATCTCGAAAGTAAACATGTTGGACGATGTGGAATTAAAGCGCGCGAAAATTTCGATTTATAATAATACATCTCTAAATGTGTTTCTATACAATCTGCCCGAAAATATGGTGCGTGTCGTTAGATTAAAAGACCCCGCGACTTTGGAAGATGCTCTGAGTGTTGTGCTTGAAGAGGTGAATTTTCACGATCAGTACGTTATGCGAAATCGTATTCACGGTAGTGTTAATAGTGTACCTAAACCGATATTGCCGATTACACAAAACAGTGGTTTTAAATTTGGTGTACCACAGTCCTCCGCGCCATCAGCGCAACCAACTGGCTTTAGGCTTCCGGCTCCATTGCTGAATAGTGGGCCGCCCAAATTTAGTTTTGGCAATCAACCTCAAGGCTACCGCCCGCCTCAGCTAGGCTACCGCCCGCCTCAGTTTGGTTACCGCCCGCCTCAGTTCGGGTACCGTCCACCGCAGTTTGGATATAGACCTGAGTTAGGTTACCGTCCACAATTAGGAAATAATCAACCTCAACCGATAGGCTTTCGGCCTACCCCTAACGTAGGGATGACGCCTCAACAATTCGGGTACAAACCACCCCAAATACAACCACCACAATTCCAATCCTCTGACGTCACGATGAGAACAGCTCCACCAAGACCGCGAGAAAACTTGCAATTTAATGAGCTTTATGACGAAACGCAGTACTATGACAACTACTACACTGATACTGACTATGATATGTATGGATGTGTGTATGACGCTGACTCTGAGAGATATAATGACGAAACGACGTATGAACCTTTGCAGACAGACTTACCTCAGGGCCCCGTAGATGAAAATTTTCGGATACAGGCCTCCACAACAGACAAGAAATCATAAAGTTGAACTGTGAGACAGCGCTAGAGTTACCTTACATATATATCCCTGAGATAGATGCGAAAATGATGTTGGATACGGGGAGTACAAGGTCATTTTTGAGCCCCGAAAAAGCGTATGGTTACTTTCTAGATTTTATTAAACACGAGCCATTTAAAGTTATCAGTACCCACTCATCTAGTAGCCACAGTGAGGTAATCGAAATTCCACCTTTACCTACCTTTGAAAGTGACGATTGGCACAAGTTCTACATTTATAATGTCGATGCGCGATATGACGGAGTAATAGGAAGCGATTTGTTGAGACAACAGGATGCAATAATCGACCTTAGAAATTTGGTTCTTACAACGAAAACTGCATGCATACCAGTAACTCACAATTTTACCCGACATGACTCTACTGTTATTCAGTACACCTCCTTAACGGTCCAACAGCCCTTGAGTTCTACTAAAGATTACAATACCGAATGTAATAACCTCCAACTGAGGACCAACTGTGCCTCTGACATACAGACAGATAAGTTACTTGAAGACGCCTTAAGCACAATCAAAGTACATGCAATCGACTCGGACGATGACGAAAATTCGATGAACGTAAACGTAGATCAGAAAGACCATAAACTTCAAAGGGAAATTTATGACATTATTCAGAATATCAAAGAATTACAGGCCGACCAGACAAGAAAAACTGATCGTCAAGACTCAACGACTATAACAATATCAGACGCAAGTAGGACGATTACACCTAGCCCTATAACTATATCAGATACATCATCAAACAAATCTTCTCGTACCCTTTCAATAGAAAAACCAGTCTATTCACCCTCTATACAAAGTAGTAAATCACAAACGATCCATTCAGCTGCAGACCTAGAGTCTACAGGAATACCAATACTGCACGAAGCTGTCGATAACAAGCCGAATCAAATTTTAGTGTTTTCATGGCTTAAAAACGAAATTCACGTCAAAGATATTTCTCGAGAGAAACACAAAATTTTGGAAGTATTTCTGCCGAAAAATAATCCGGAATTAGTCAAAGACTTCCTGAAAGAGTATGTTAAACCAAAACTCAAGTATTTCATTTACTTCGAGGAAGATGAACATCGCAGACAGTTCAGCAATATAGTTATTGCGTTATTTAAGAAAGATATGATTAAACTGTATGAATGCACAGAACGAGTGGTGTATGTTGAGAATGAGAATGAACAAAAAGCAATTGTCCTGAAATACCACCAAGGAAAAACGTGTCATCGAGGTATTAAGGAAACGTTAGTCCGGCTACGTAGGTGCTATTGTTGGAGTAAAATGGAAGAAACAGTTACGGCTATAATCAACGGGTGTGAAGCATGTAGTACTATGAAATATGATAGAAAACCAATAAAACCTATAATGCAATTGACACAAACTCAGGATGCCCCCTTTCAAGAGATTTTTATTGATCTCTTTTCCATAGAAAACAAATATTATTTGACTCTTATAGACGCATTCAGTAAATTAGGTCAGGCTATCGAAATCCCGAATAAATCGACACCGGAAGTTGTAAGAGCGTTGCTGAAATATTTCTCATTTTATGGTATTCCGAAAAAGATAAGTTCTGATCCCGGAATGGAATTTAATAATGAGCTGATGAAGGAATTCCTTAATTTACACAAAATTGAACGTCACATAGGCACAATAAATAATCCAAACTCAATGGGTCTCATTGAACGTTTTCACTCTACGATCATTGAGATATACAGGTTAGCTAAATACGAACAAAAGTGTACTGATGCCGCGTCTATTATGACGTATTCGGTTATGGCATACAACCATACAATCCATTCAACCACAGGTTTAACTCCTTTCGAGGTAGTATTCGGTCATACCGATACAGACACCCCTTTTAATGTAGAGTTTGAAAAATCATACACCCAGCAATTAGTTAAAGACCACGAAAAGCGTACTAAGTTTCTATACAAACATTTGGCAGAAAAATTAGTAACTAATAAAGAAAAGCTAAGGGAAAAGAAAGGTGGTGAAGCCGAGGTAGAGCTGCCGCTTGGAAAAACCGTTTTCGTTAAAGACATCAACAAACGAAAAAGTAAGGATAAGGCGAGGTATAAAAAGGCGAAAGTAGTGGATGTAGTTGAAAGAAATGTAGTTCCCATCAAGGTAGAGACCGAAAAGCGAAACACAAAGGCTCCGCTTAAAAACATTAAACGCCCAACTCACTTAATGCATTCTCCTGATGCCCATGACGCAGCTGGCACCTGCCCCTCATCTGGTGTCACTTAAACTAATATAAACAAAATAACTTCCGTAATAACTAATGACCAGGCAATCGATTCAAATAACTGAACTCTCCTTAACCGATAATTATTATTATTATTAGCTATTATGTAACACTTAACTTTTTATAAGCACTGTCTATATCTTAACAATATTTTATATTGTAAACTCTACCGTACTCTATGAGCATGTATATTTTAAACGATATCTAAAACTGGCACTAGTATATGAACCTAATAAAATGTAATTAGAAACCTAGAAGAAACTATTTTGTAAAATCAATAAGAAAAACCAGATCACGTTTGTTATAGAAATTCCGTTTTCACCTATTACTATTAAAAAAAAATGTATTCCTAACCCATTTTCCATGAACCTGTTAATCTTACCTTACCTATATTTCTTTAATACCCTTACCTCTTGGCGAAAGGGTTGAAAAACTTACCGATTGCCGTTGCCTATGTCGCCCTCTCACCGCTGCACGCTGAAGACCAGGCGCTATGATGACAACAGAGCCTATATATAGTAACCTCACCGCATAAGGTTTATAGTAACCTCACCTGCTGCAGACAGCAACGCAACCATGTAAAAGATGCGAAATTCTAGAGAGTTATCCTGAAAACTTTATACTCTACACGCAGCTGAAGACAACGCTTACAGAATGCTCTTATTAACCAAGATTCGGGACTTACGTCGTAACTTTTGTCATGCTCTGTGACTTGGAAATCAATGTTATTCATATTCGCTACCAACGTGTCTACAGAGAGTCAGAAGTAGCGACGCCGCTTCCGATCATCAACATGCCGCCGCTACGTACGAACGCGAGTTGGTTGAGTGCACGCGCACTTAACATGCATGAAGGAAAATAGTGAAGTGTTCGTGAGTGGTTGTAACAGAGAAATAAGACTCTAACCTCAGTGTATAAGTTTATGCAGCGTTATCTTCGTAATTTGAGTAAAATTGTGTTTTCTTTTATATGTTTTTATGTATGGTTACATACATTTTATTGCTTTTATATGTTTTTATGTTATTAATGTTTGTATCGATTCTACGAAATTTTCGGAAAAGCTCTATATCCGAATTTTCCGATAATTTCTCTCTTAGGGAGGGAGGAGTTATGTATCCCCCTCGCCCTTGTGTATTAGACTAGAGAGGGCTTACTCAAGCACATCCGATGCATTTCTCAGAAGAGCTGAGTAAGAACTCCAGTAATGTTAAGCTAGCATTTAGGTCTTCGTGTGAAGAACTAGCGATAAGCCATTCATTAATATTAAAGCCTCCAAATCGGCTACACGTAGTTTTAATTTAGAATTAATTAGTTTTTAAAAAGTAAAGTAGAAGCTCCCAAAGTTTGACTAGGTACATAATACAAGTGAGAAGTTGGCAAATATTAACCCATCATTCACAGAAAATGTATTGTTATGTTTGTCAAAGGAAACCATAAGTGTAGTAACCAAGAACCATCAAGTATAGGCGAAATTACAAATATGGCGTTTAATTTTTCGTTGTTTGACGTGCAGGTGAGTTTGGATAGCTAGGTTTTATATCGCTCATATCCTCCATTAAAACAAATCATCAAAACAAAAATAGAATATGGATAAGTACATAAAAAAAAAATACTTAAAATATTTATCTACCTATCGGACAAACAAGTAGTAAACAGTTATCAAAAAATATTATAGTTTTCTCGAAATACAAACGACTCGGCCGTAACGAATTAAATTGGTATTCATACATAGTATTTTAATGCTTTACTTAAAAAAACTATGAGGATTAATTTACTCCTTGATCATTACAATATATCTGTCATCGACTCAATATCGCAACTACATCTCGCAACATCGAGGTACCTAACTAAACGCATTCAACTTTCAAAGATGAGGATAATATATATTTTTCCTGGACCTACGGGATCTCCCAGCACAAAAATCCAGCATAACAGGTTTCGCTCTGTAGCGCGTCCGTATATTGAAAATTAGGGGCCATCCATAAATTACGTCACACGAATTTCATAATTTTTTGACCTCTCCCCCGTCCTTGTCACAGCTGGTCACATTTTTGAGAAACCTGGTATGATGTCACATATTTTTGCGATTTTACATTTAGAAATTTATGAAATGTTGAGGTGGATTTTGATTTTATTTTGTTTTTGCTTTCCCATAGGTTCCATTTAAATTTGATCAAGATCTGATCACTAGTTAACCGACTTCAAAAAAGATACTATGTTCGACTGTATGTATTTTTTTTATATGTTCACCGATTTCTCCATTTGTGGACCGATTCTAAAAAATCTTTTTGTTTGGTAGATAATACTTCAAAAGTGGTCCCATATAAATTTTATCAAAATCGATTAAGCCAAAACCAAAATATAAGCTGTGAAGTCGGTTTTGTTAAGCTTTGCTTACGTTTAAATAATTTTAAGCTTTGCTTATGTTTAAATTATTTTTGAGTTATCGTCAATAATGCGTGTCTGATCAAGGTTCCGAAGATAAAGCGGTGAAGTTGGTTTTTTTAAGCTTTGCTTGCGTTTAATTATGCATAATATAATGAGGTCATCAGTATTAATTAATATGTTATTTGTAGGTATGTAGTTTAAATTTCGTGTTGTGATTTTTAGATATAAAATATTATATTTTGAAAATAATGTGATGTCACATAATTTGGGATCCCTCCCTCCCCCTTATCACACAATGTCACACTTGGTCGACCCCCCTCCCTCCCCCTTAACGTGTGACGTAATTTATGGATGGCCCCTTAATGCTATTTATTTTCATTTATTGGTGTAGCACGTGAAGTTGTATCGCTCGGGGTTGCCGAAATATTAGAGTCGGCGCCGGGTGGTGAATAGAGAAACGCTAGATGTAAAACTCCAAGTATGGAGGTAAATAAAACCACGGACCAAATCCACTGTAGCACTGAAGAAATAGGTATCCTTATGTGGCCATTGAGATGAAAGTGGGTCAACTAATGAGGTGGTAGGATATTATGCGAGTCTGCCTGGGAAGGTGAACTTAGCTGACTGCACTAGCAGAAAGAGGCAGCTGTCAATGTAATTATTGGGAATATGAGACGTTACACTTTAAGCCTCAGGGAGAGAAGCGCATTGCAGTCACGCGCTAATTATTCCAGGTTTTTTTTTCACCTGATAGAAAGCGACTGGTATATGTACAAGCGATAGTCATGACATATCTAACTAGAACTTTTCAATATTTACACGAAGTCAGGAACTCGATGCAATGAACATGAATAGCATTTTTTTTAAATTTGGCACTAACATGAGCACACTATATGTAATCTAGTCACCACAATAATTATCAATATAAGCGTTTCTGACATGATGTGACTTTGTTAGCGGCTCAGCACAACAGACCGCACACCCTCCCCAAATAAACGGTGGGTCTGGAGCAAAGATAATACTGGAGTCACCTACGTTTAGTGACGAAAGCTGAGGGTGACACCCCTACTGCATAGTCATTCGAAAGTACATAGTGCAAAAGAGACCCTACGTAGAGCGACAATCGTCATTTTTAGTGAACGTTGAGACAAACGCGCCTAGGGGTAATGAACTTTCGAGATTCTGCATAAGCAATGAGGTCATCTCGATGCTTAAATCCCAACAGAAAGGAGACGACGAAGAAGAAGAAGAATATCGACAATACTATATCGATAAGTAGTAAAATTGATCTGCAGTAACGAGGTTAATTATAGACAATTAATTATCAAAATCACTAACGCTTATTATTCCAATATACTGCCGGCATTCACAACCAGTTACATGGTAATCCCCATTTCTCCACCTGCAATTATCGAGTGTTGCTCTTACGGTTGAGGATAATGCTAATTGCTACGAATTTATCATAGTAAAAATTGGTTTCCCGTTCACATGAGGAAATATCTATCGCTGTGTCCGAGTTAAAATTTTGCTGTATTTACCCACACTTATCTTGATGAGACGTGTTTTCCTTATATTCATTTTTGTTAGGTAATAAATCAAGAAGTGGGTGGGTACGTATAACGTATGAGTAATAAATGACTGACGTTAGGTGGATGTGTGGTGTGAGGTAGGTTCGTGTAAATAATATGTTACTGATTGAACAGGTTAGATTTACCACCTTAGATGCTAATTAGTAGTGTAACTGTACTGTGTTGTGCGTTGGAGTATTAAGTACTTCTATGGTTCTAACTTCTATAACGTAAGCTATTATGTCATCATCATCACACACCACAAAAAGTCCACTGCTGGATATAGGCTTCACCCAAAGATCTCCAAAAAGAAAGGTTGTTAGCGTCCCGCATCCAGCATCTTCCTGCGAGCTGTAATCTATAGTATTGTCCTAGTTAATTTCGCAATTTATTTTTATTTAACTATTCTTGGCAAACTGTAAGTAGATTATACTTCAGAGGTGGTCCCATATAAATTTGATCGAAATCGATCAAGCCAAAACCAAAACATAAGCAGTGAAGTCGGTTTTTTAAAGGTAGCTTACTTTTAAATTATTGACACACCAGCTTTCTTTGTTCACCAGCTTGTTTTTAGCTTTATTAATTGTTGTTTTAAGGTTTCCAAATGATGGGATATTTTCCACCGAATGTATTTTACTATAACGTAAATACTATTAAGTGATTCACTTAAGCCGCTCGTATGTAATAATCGCAAGCAAAGCTTAAAAAATACCTATTTCACCGTTTTAACTTCGGAACTTTGATCAGATTAGATGTACTAAACACAGATTATTGAAGGTATTTCAAAAACTACTGATCAGATCTTGATCACATTTCAATGGGACCAATTGGAAAGCAACATCTTACAAACAAAAAAAAAAACGAAATCGGTTCACGTGGAACGAAGGTATAAGGCAACGCACATAAAAAAAATACAGTCCACTTGAGTACCTCCTCCTATTTTGAGAAGTCGGTAGATACTCGTAATGTAAGAAATATAGTTTCGAATGACATCCGAATGTGCGAATTGTAGAGCTGCACTGGAATTTGTTATCGGAACCATCCCTGCTCAGTTGGTTTAATGGCCTTGTAGAGTAGCCTGATACTCTAGTGCCAGTAGGCGGTAGTAGGAAAACGCCAGTTGGATGTTACAACTCTTACTCTTTCAATACCAAAAGCGATTATATATATATAATAACTTCGTTCCACGTGAACCGATTTAATTTTTTTTTGTTTGGTTGATTTTGCTTTCCAATTGATCCCATTTAAATTTGATCAAGATCTGATCAGTAGTTTTTGAAATATCGTCAATAATGCGTGTTTAGTACAGCTAATTTGATCAAAATTCCGAAGATAAAACGGTGAAGTCAGTTTTTTTAAGCTTTGCTTGCGTTTAATTATTTAAACTCCTGACGTCGTTGATTTGTTCCACGACTGTTCGAAACTGTCGTATAATAAATATAAATAAGACTTGTTTGTCTGTCACTAATTTAATGTAATTGTCTGAATAAAGATACCACAAGCTTAGGTAAAAATACAACGCGTTTCATTGGAAAAGCAGGTCCTAGCCAAATTCATCCGCGACCTCTAGTGTTTGTTAGATAAAATCGGACGTGTCTACATGATAATGGTAGCAACAAAACAAACGCATTCATACTCACAGCCCCACACTAAGTTCAAAGACTTGTATCGTGGGTGCCGAAAACATTCACATCACGCACACTTTACACCCAGAACCAGAAGCACAAATATCCCTTGGGAAGGAATTTGTGCTCCTGCCGGGAATCGAACCCAGGACCCACGGCGCAGAGGGCAGACACCTGTCCACTGCGCCAACTGGGTCGTCATAATGGTGCCCGATAATTTTATTTTTCATACGAGATGCAAACTCTATAACACGTATCTGATAAAACTATTATGGATATAAAGCTTCTTGATAGTGGTCTCTGGTTCGTGTCATCGTATCATTTGTAGAAGTATTTAAACATCGTCCACTCTAATAGTTAACGCCACTATACCCAATTTTCCGAACGATTTAATCACACTAATATTATAAAAATCCGGTAGTTTGTGTAATTGTGTAAGTATGTTTGTTTTCTGAAATGGCTGAACGGATTTGGGTAAAATGGAATTGTATACACATAGCTTATACCTAAGATTAACACATAGGTTATTTTATAAAATTAGTAAATGCGGGTGGAGCCGCGGGGAACGGTTTCTGTGAAATAAATGTAACAACAGGTTGGTGGCTGGGAGGACCCAATGTTTAGAGTGAGATATACGGTTCCTAACTTCTAACGTAATAACAAAACGTGATAGACTCGAATGGTAAATTCGACCATGCTAATTTTGCTAATTTTCATTGTTCGTATGATGCAAACAAAGTCAAGTGCATCACATAGATTTAAAGTAAACAATTACACGACTGAGGTCAATACTGAACAGAAGTAAATAATGACATTCGAAGACCTCGGATTATTGTGGTTACACAGTCATAACGCTTTAGTGCCTCAACAAAAACTAGTAATATGCCTAGATCTGAACTTTAATGACTAGGTTCGCTATACAATTTATGAGCATGATTAATTTATATGATCTTGGATTAAAACTAGCTGGGAACCTTTAGTTATAAAGGACCGCCACCGGTCCTCTAGAATTATTGTTTTAGTCACTTTGCTGTTATAAACGCTTTGATTTTTCTTTCTTTGTGATTATATGATATTACTTCACATTGTATCAAACCATTATATAATACTATGAATCTTTCTCCTGACATACTGAGTCACAGACTGACTTAGAGACAATGCACAGCCTAAACCGCTGGTCGTAGAGACTTGAAATTTGGAGGGTACATTTGTCTTAGTACGTAGAGGTGTACTTAGAAGAAGGATTTTTGGAACTTCTTACCCTGAGAGGGTTAAATGGGGTGAAAACGTTTGTATGAAAGTTCTTTATTTTTAAACTTATAGCGATGAAAAGTGGTATTTGAGTAGTTAATTTAATAAAAAAAAATTACATTATTTTTTTGCCAGGGGTGCATTAAGGTGGTGCATAGGAGGATGAAAGTTCATGTAGAAAGGTCTTTATTTATGAAGTTATACTGATCGAAATTAGTATTTGAGTAGTTCATAAAAAAATGTTACTAATATTTTAACCAGGTGTGCATCGAGGCGGTGCAATGGGAAGAATTGTATCTGAGTAGTAAAATAAAAGGAAATTTTGTTATTTAGTAATTACAATAAATTTGAAATAGCTAACTTATTAACTTAATTAACGCGGTCGAAGCTTTAACTTTAACTTGTAAACATTAAAAACAATCCAAGTGCAAGTTTCATTTGTGCTGTGAGGGTTCCGTCACGTAAAACCTTCGTTTCAACAGAATGAGCCCGACTCAATAAATAAAACTAAATGGCGTCAGCTGTACTCAAAGTAGTAACCAAAAAAATAAAATGAGAAAATACTGTTGGAATGAAAAAGAAATAAAAGCGCTCAAAATTGTCATTTCAAAAATATATATTACCACTAAACTATAATTTTTTGGTTTGCAATAATTATAATAGGAATTAATTTAGTGGGTGGTGCTGTTAGTCAGGTTTTAGTTTTCATCTAGATAGTACAAACTTTTACTTTTATTGGCGCATAGCAAAACATTTTGCCACTTTATACCTTGACTAGAAGACATTCCCGGCGTTGCCCGGTTAAAAAAATCATAGCCTACTATGACATAAATAACGTGGCTTTCTATGGGTAAAATATTTTTTTTGGTAAAACAATTTTCAAAATCGGTTCAATAGATTTACCCCCTATAACCTCACAAAATCCCACACTTTACCCCTTTATATTGTTAGTACATAACGTCGCTCATTCAGATTAATTTAACTGACATCATAATTATTTATTTTTATTTGAATGCATTATATTTATTATGATATACGTACTTTCCAAGCAGGTGTGAGGTGTGCGACATGTAATTTGTTGTTTGCGTCTAAATATTAAATGCTTCCTGATATTGTAATTATTATGCAATATTTTCTCATTTAACTATTTCCCACCTTAGATGCAAAGCGATGCGCCTTGAAGAGAAGCTCTACCAGCTCGATGCTAGGTACAGCGAAAAGGCCGCCGAGTATACACAATTAGCCAAAAATTTGGAGGAGCTCAAGGATGAGAGCACCAGGACTATAAACAGATTCAAAGATAGGTCTGAAGCTGCGAGGCACAATATGCAATCACAGATCGCAGGCCTCGAGAGACAGTTGATCACTTGCCGCGCTCAGTGCAGAAGCTACCAGAAGGAAAGAGACGAGGTAAAAGTCATATGCATATTTGTTTGATTAGGATTTATTATATTTTCGGATATTATTATGTTATATTCTATCAAACAACTAAATTGCGTATATTTACAAAATGTAAATATAATAAAATAAGACGGGCCTCGCGGCTTGGCTCGTGTTAAAAAGTGGCCTATGTGTTAATCCTGCTTAAATGCCATGCACATTCCGAATTTCAAGCAAAACCGTTTAGTCTTCACGGCGCCGCGTGAATAAAAAGCAAATATACTTACACATTCTCACATATTTACAACAAAAAAACAAACATACATATTTACTTCCGGATATATTATAACGGTGTCATACCTAAATATCAATGGCCTACTCCAGCTTAGTACAAAATCTGTAGTAATGTTAGACACCTTAAAAATTTCTTTGGAATAGCATCGCCATAGTAGTATGCGTTGCTGTGACAATAGTGTATATTTTTTTATTAATATTGTTTGTACAATAGAGATAATCAATACATACTGCTCTTAGTCACCATCTCAAGAGCACGGACTTAAAAAAAAACTCTTTCTCCAAGAAGATAAAAACTTGTGGCATGTGCCGAGCTAGGAATGAGGAAAGATGTTGACGATGATGCTTTGGTTTTAGATCCGTCAAAGGATGCAGATGCAAGTCCATAATCTCAAAGAAGAATTCGATCTGGTGAACGTCCGTCTCCGTGGACTGCTAAAACAGGTGTCCCTTTTGAAGCACTGCTATTCCATTTCTCTGCCCGATGACGTCGAAGAAACTGTCGCTCCCGATAACTATGCGAACTATAGCCCACAATAATAATAATATTATAATAATCCTACACTAGATCTCAATATCTCTATGTTTTGCCCTGTGAGCTATCTCACAGGGCAGTCCTCCGCTGGGTTTTTGGATTCTGAACTTCCTTTTTATGAACTTGGGCTCAGAACATGACTGTAGAAGGAAATTATTATATTACTAACATAGATTTTTTATAGGTAAATTATTGTTCTTTTTACATTCGATATAGACCTTAATAACAATCAAATCGACATACAAACAAGGCAAAATGAGTCGATCTATCTACAATAGTTTTTGTCGGTGTCTCGGAAAACGGACACAGATGTAGAGTTATTGAGATCCGGCCTCTAATTGATTATTGTTTTTATTTGCCTCTCGAAATTTTAAACTTTTTATAACATTAAAGTTTTTCTTTTTGTGCCATACTTGTTGTTTTTGTTTATAAGAAAAACGGTGGACGCTCAATGACAATGACTCTGTTAAAATAATCGCGTTCGTTCGAGAAGGTTCATGACCATGTACAGCTTAATATAATTGATGTTACAACCAATTTATACATTAAATAGGTACCTTCTAAGCAAGCATGCTTCATCTTCGACCGCATATTTACTTCCATTCGGTGATATGGTGGTTAAATGCTTATCAATCTGGCATAAAAAAAAGTTTTAACTTTCCATTTATTGAATAAAATTTGCACCTATGCTTTTAAAAACTAGATAGACATAAACACCCTCTTATAATGTAAAAAGATACTACTTCTTCAAATCTTTCTTAAACCGTCAGTTTCCTTCAGTTTATCGGATCATCTATAAGTATTAAATTCGAGGGTATATCGGGCGGCCCAAACAGGATACCAATAAAAGATAAAACTATGAGCTTAGAGATCAACTCGTGTGGGTTGGATATTATCCTGAGTAAGTATTTATAAGTTATAAGTATATATTTATGTTTACTGTAATATATTGTTAATAGTTGTAAAAAATAGTATACCTATATTAATGACGTTGATAAACTCGGTCATCGTTTGATTGACCACTATGACAGTTGGCACATTTTCTTGTTTCATGGATATTTTTCTGTCGTCCACTTAGTCGTAATTTGCTGCTAGATAACGCAGGCAAAACACGGGCACAGTTATTATATTATAATTAACTAGGATATAATATGAATTATTACAAGCTTTATCTTTATTTATATGCCTTGGTGTACTAGGTTCGATGACACCCCGCTAGAGGAAGACTGATTCTAAGAAACCATTGTTATCTGTCTATTTAAACTTATAAGAATTTGTTTCTATGTAAGTTTTAGTAATAATTATATATTAACATTTCCACATATTTACCTATTACCTAAGTTACATGAGAGAGTGACAACTGATTTTACACCTATGTTGTTCTTTAAAACAAGTGCATGTGCGTGCATTATTGACATAGATTCTGTTTACAAGGAAACAAAGGCCTTTTCAGTTTTAGGACATTGTAGTTGTTTCGGGCACTTATGTCCGAAGAATTAATCACCTGAATTATACATTTACTAGCCGTGCCCCGCGGCTTCGCCCGCTATTATCAAGTTAAAAAGTAGCCTATGTGTTAATCCTACGTATAAACTATGTACATTCCAAATTTCATCCAAATCCGTTTTGGCCGTTAAAGCGTGAAAAGGGAACAAACATACTTACACACTTGCACACTTAAACACAAACTTTCGGTATTATAATATTAGTAGGATTAGTGAATTATACTCAGAACGGAGTTATACATTCATCAAGTTACAGTAGATCCTTTAGTGTTTAGCATTGATAAGCTCGCTTGTCGAAATGTATCGGTAGACAAAAGGTTTTGTATGCGTCCGTCAAGTACTTAGACCGAGTGTTATAGTGCAGCTATTACGTGCGCATTGCGTATGTAACGAGTGACCAGTGCTCGTGGCTTTGTCTTGGCGGCGTGCGCCCTTGCCCGACTTGAGGCCGTGCCTCTCAACTTGCTGTTTAATGTCAACTGACCTTTTTAATAACATTTTTTACCATTTGCGCTGGGCAACAGGTTGTGCAGGCTCTGGATTCTAACCAGCACAACCAGTTATACATTACAGCTTTGTTACCTTTTTATTATTGTGGCATATTTCAAAACGAAGGGGCAACGACTCTGCGTACTCGTCTGTTACAAATAATTGTAGTAATTGTCATATTTTTGTCGCATCATCTACAGATTTCAATGAGATTATTCCTGTCATGGAGGTTCTGATTATTTTGCACAAAGAGTTCTAAATTGCAATCAATTCTAAATTATAAATTAGCGCACGATTTTTAGCATAAAGAGAAGGCATAGTGAATGATTAAAGCAAACAAAACAACATTCAATATCGTAACGGATTACAATAAACACCTGTCCTCGGGTACGGATTTGCAATTAGGCTATTATTTATTTCTAGCCCGTCTGTATTGCAATGAGATAGGTAATTTGTCCTTAGTCCCAGATCTCGATAGAAACAAATAGTTTAAACTGTAAAATAGTGAACTAAATGATGATAAATCCATGCAACTCAAGTAATCGATACTAAACAAGATAGGTTTAGACTTGAAATGATGCAGTTTATGTGTAGCGGTTATGGTTATGTTACGTTATTTTGTATACATGCAAGTCACTGTCTTGATGGTAAGCGTCATGCCTGTCTATGACAACTGCAGTGACACTTGAAACTTAACAAAATCCGTGGCACTACGCTGGCGCTCCTTCAGACTTCTTAGATTATAGTAATATTTTATATAGAATTTTACTTGCTACTTTAAACTAAGCTGTTATTATACGCAGACATGCTTAGTAATGTGTATAAACTATAGCCCAACTTAAATGTAATTCCAAGTTAAACTGTTAACGTTCACTTGGTCCGTGACTAACTAATATAGTAATAACTATGATCTCAAGTTAACGAGCATTCAATCTCGAGCGTAGCTAATTTGCTTCTAAGTTACTGGCTCTCAACTAAATTATTAGTTGCAAGTAGGAAGTCCACTTTAACCTTTAACAGGTATTATTAAATTCAATGCCGATTTAAATCCACCAAACGTCAAGCTTGTACACGAGGGATGGACGCTCTTTAGGAAATAGGAATGAATAAAGTAATTTCACAATCCTATTACGTCCGGAATCGGCCTTGGTACCCCTGAGACCGACCGATCTGATTACAGGTACGCTCCGACATTTTCAGATTCAATTTTCTTATATTCTTTTTAAGTTATGCGAAGTCGAGTAAATGATAAATGTCTCGATGAGATTCAATATTGTCAAGTATGAGGAAATGACAAGACTGGTTTGGATCAATGATCGGTTTAAAGCTCATTTAGCCTCTAGTTCAACATGTTTATATGTCACTAATAAAGGTGTAGAATTTATTGCGAAAAAAAAGCGTCCAATAATACGACCTAGTTATGAGCATAACAGGTTTCGGGAATGGGTACAACGTTTACCACTTAAACGGTAATAAATCATACCGAATAAAAGGAGATACATTGTTTATTTTTGCTGTTATTTTAGTTACTTTAGCCTTTATGAAGTCTCTGCATCATTATGTACAGGTACTTTGTTTATGCTATGAAGCTTTAAAAATATGTGAATAATGATCAAAACATAGGTAGGTAGGTATATACATGGCTATAGGCTAAGGTTAATTGCATCGGGCAATAGAATAAAACATTGGAATCCACTCAAACACATATATTTTTATTGTTTGATTCTTATCATATTTTTGGTGCTCCATTTTTGTTTGTGTATTTAAATTATAAATTAATACTAATAATAGGACTCGCGAAACGCGCACAGCCTCCTTAAATGGGCAATCGGGAGCTCCGTGCACTTTCCGAGGCCCGGGCAATGAGCTCGGCATAATAAATAATATACAGTAAGGTACAAAAAAGAAATTCAACGAAGTACCATCGGATGGTTTCACACTCGCTCACACACGCTCCACACAGGCGAACAGTCTTACATCTATAATATCACTAGCTATACAGAATGCGGCGAGGCCGCGTGCACTGAACCATTGATGTGTACTTTATCGGTGAGGGAATTCACTCGAAGTGAGAGCCCTTGAGCTTCTTGATGGCGTTGCTGAGATGGAGCATCTCTGTGTTGAGCTGCCAGATAAGGCTCTCCAGTTTCTCGACAGAGTCGAGAACCTCCACTTGCTCCGTGTGAGGGTTAAAACGAACCTCGAAGGGTCGCGACATGGTCGACACCCAGCGTCTGTGGACACAAAGTGATAATTAGATATTGGCTTCTTCACTGATGGGATCACTGTCAGCACTAAGCAAAAAAACTTGAGCAAATTCAAGATTAAACTACCAAATGTTTTCTTAAATATCTTTTGTTCTTCGTTGTTTGTAATGTAATGGTTGTTGACTCTAAATATATATAATCATAGTATGGTTCAATTGAACCATCCTAATATTAGTGAAATCGATAAATACCTGAATTTTTCTTTGGCATCTTCGAAGCTTTCAGCTACATAATAGATAGGTTGGTATTCTTGGTCTTGGTAGGGCTGAACGGAGGTGGTAGCTGGTTCAAAAGGTCTCAGCTCAGGCTTGTCACTTAAAGCATGCAGCAGTTCACCGATAGAGGAGAGCAGAGCGGCGCCATACGCCTTCAGCTGCTGGTTCTCCTTGCAAAGGCCGAACTCAACAGTGAACCAGTAAACCTGCGCAAAAGACAAATTACATTTATGATGCCGCCTCTACGGGCTGTTGGCACTTATATAATTAAATTTCATATAAGTTCGCAAGTGCTTGGGCCCAACTATAATGAAGTATTCGCACAAGCTGTTCATTCATAAATTTAAACTTACAGTGGAGAGCTTTTCGATTTCCGGATCAGAAGCGCCAAGAGATGCTAGACCAATTTCTTGAGAGAACTGGGCAAAGCTGGGGTCGGCCAAGAGAGGGATGTGTCCAAGAAGTTCATGGATGCAGTCACTGTAATAAAAGTGAGATTGTACACATGTCCGTCCATATTAGCAAGTTGCATAAACAGACTCCAATATAAATATCAGTAAAATGATTGCTCTTATGACTTAGAACTACCCCTAATGATGGAGTTATTGATCACTATAATGTAGTAAGTGGTTCTACAGAATACCACTTTAGATGCTTAAACTTCGGTGTGAATCGAGCTCAAGTATAACTAAGTTGGGAGTTCCATTTAACGATGTTACAATTCTATCACGGCGAATATAGTCTCTGTGCTATAACAGGGTAATCATTTTACGTCCCGTGATCTATTGTTAAGGCTATAAGTTTTTAAGAAAAAAACATACACAACATTTGTGACACAAATAATTATAATTAGTTTTTCCGGTGTACAGTCGTCTATGATTTGATCTAATTAACATTAGTTTAACAAGGACTAATTACGTAATATATATTTCCGTTAAATTATTCGCCAAGGCAAACTTTTCCGCACTCGATCGATACACGAGTAAGTGTATATTTTGGACAGATATGGTATGCTGCCATTGGACAGAACTGGTTAGCCTACTTTGACGATGCATAAATAAACTAAACTTATTAATGTTTACTATGTAAATAGGTATATTAAAGGCTACAGAATTTTGTACTTACGGTTCGGGTGTGTGGAAGGGCGAGTTGGCGTGACGCACGTATTGGGTAGATTGGAAGACACGGAAGGCGAGCGAAGCGAGGAAGTCGCGGGCGGTGAGAAGACCGGCGGCAGGACGTAGGGTAAAACCGGTGTTCTGGCGGAGGAAGCTGCTCACGTCCTCAAGCTGAGGAATACGGTGAGGAACAAATATATCCGCGGCTTGCAGTTTCTCGAAGGCGGCTTTGTACTCGCGGCATGCATGCTTAGGCATCAAATCGAGAACGGTGTTGAATACTCGCATCCAGGTGGCATTTTCGCTCTCGGTGTACACATTAGATGGGATCGGGTCGCCATATTTGTAAGCAAAAGCGATCTCAGCTATCTGCTTCCTGCGCTCTCTGTAGTCCTTGTCGGCAAAGCCCGGGTGGTTCATATCTAGCTCGGGCTCGTACTTCGTCATGAGATGGTTGCAGTTGTCGAGATCGGATGCGTGGCGAGGGAACCACGGGGTCTTGCTGGATATATTTTCAGTCACCAAGTTGACTCCGGCGAAGGACGTCGACTGGCGTAGAGATCTGATGAGCTGTAGCAGGTTCACACGAGACATGCTCACTTTCACAAGAGCATCGAATTGCACGCCTTCGATTTGGGAAGGACGTGTTTCGAGGTGCTGGACGCAGCCCTTGTAGTTGTCGATGGTTTTTAAAATGCGAGCGAGTGAGCCCATTCCGTCACGCATGCGCAACAACAGAGCAGCTTGCTGAACCGCCTGTTCTGCTTCCGGTGATTCAGCGGCAGCGTTCTGAAGAATCACCTCTTCCTCGGTCAGAGTGTAATCTGCAATAAAATTACTAATTTCTAATTGGCTCCATACGATGTTCATATGCAAATACAAATGACTTATTTGTGCTCATTCGTTTTTATATATGTACATTATACAATTTTATACTGACCCTCGTCTGTTTTTCCGGCGTCATCCCCTATATCTGCGTCAGCTAAAATAAAAAATAAATAATAATCAACCAAATGAAATAATAACAAAGCATAAATAATTCATTTAAATTATATCTATTTACCAAGGTGACCATTCTTGGTTTCGTCTTGTTGGGTACCATCTTCAACAGTAGGTGATTTGTCGCCGTTGCCAATATGAATTTCATCTTGGATGTAGTCGGTCTCCAAGCCAGAGTCTAAATAAAATAAAGAAATAAAAATAAACAAAACAAAATACCAACAAAAAAAAACAAACATAAAGTTAAACAAAGAAAAGAAACATCTTTGTTTTCGATGCATATCCTGTTCGGGCATATCATGTTTCCTTCACGTGTATCTAACCGGAAGAATGTTAAAGATTCCTTATCCTGATTGTTAATTTTTGCGCCTTCAATCGTCATTTGAGTTTAATTATACTTGAAATCTGATATCATCTCAAAAAATATATCATACATGTGTTATGCCTGTGTATATCTTACTGGAATATGATTTATGCCGAATGCTACGACGTTTACACATTAGCCCAAATATCAGTAATCGGTTCAACTTTGTTAGTGGGCCAGTTCTGTTACCGTTATTATAATTCGGCTGACTCTTTTATTTGTCTAATTATGACATCTAGGTATATGAATTATCCGATCAATTATAAGTAGTGGATCTTAAAATTGGCTACTTACCATTAGCGCGGGCGCGAGCCTCTTCGAGCACACTTTGTTTGGTTTGTTTGACAACCAGGGTTTCAAAGCGAGCGTCGTCTACGAGAGAGCGACGACGGGATGGATAGCCATTCTGCAAGAAAATAATGACGTTGAGTACACCTGGATTTAGTTTATAACTAGTTGAAAATGCAGAGATTGATTGAAGATGAGGTTTAACAAGTTGTTGTTTTGAAAATGTGTTTTGAGTAGCATTGTCATCCAACATATATCCGGCCAAGCAGCAATAACAATTATCATGATTCGGTCAATTATTGCTCAGCTTAGGCTTTTTGCACATATTGTTTTGCACCAAAATTTTGAATAAAAACACCAATGAACGTCTAAAAATTCAATTTTAGGATGTAGAGTTTTAAGACTACTGAACAAACACCAGAAATTGATGAAATAATTGGACTAAAGTAGTTATAATGTGAGTATGATTAATGGTTGCATTAAAACTCAACTTATATTTCGTGATGTAGAACAATATTATGACTGATGAATAATAATTATTGTACAAAATGTGTGTAATGATATAATGTTAATTTATGTGTAGTTAATGGTTAAATTATGATGAACAACAAGAAAGTGTCATATTCTTTCTAAAAGATTATTATTCAATTTTATAACTTATTAATAAAATCTTAACTCTTAACGAACTTATCTAATATAGTGACTTTTACTATATGAAATCCCCGACAAAGTTATACAGTGAATGTAAATTGTATAAAGAAAAGGCAGTTTCCACGGCGCACTCTAAAGGATGGTCTCAGCGGTTTCCATCTATGAAATTCTTATAAAGCGGTCACATCGCATTATATTTCATGTGAGAGCAGGAATTGCTTTTACGGAGTTCCCTAAGCTTATTTCCCGAGCGTGTCCGGGCGTAAAGTGGTGCCATTATTCCCGCCCCCGCTTTCTGCCGTCTCCGGATGCGACATTCCGGTATTGAAGTCTCCCTCAAAAGGATCTGAACTTTCTCGACCACTGAGCGCCAATGGAGCCAATTACGTTTGTCGCGTACTAAGTGCAGCCCGCCTTTATGCCTTTTGACACTCAGTAGAGTTCTCTCGCACTTTTTATCATCGTCTACTCACTAACTACAACTTTACAACTCGCATTTCGTCAATTGTTTCTGTCATTACCAAGCGTCCGTGCTTAAAGTATATTAACTTTGAATTGTTGTATTGTTATTATGGCTCATTCTAGAACCACCAGTCGTTAGTTTTTGTGCAAAGTTAAGCACCCACTTGCCTTGGTTACAGTCAAATTGCGGATACGTGAGTGTCAATGTTAATTGGCAGTGTTTCTCGCGTTAATGGATTTCAATGCTTTTTATTTGTATACAATTAGGTAGGCACTGTAGCGTATCATCGAGTCAAAAGATTTTTATTTTGATAGCGTTTCACCGACCTGTAGGCAAGTGATAATATAATTCGGCGGTAAATACGCCAGGCATAGGTACCAAAACAAAGGACAGTTTACATATTTTTTAATAAAAAAATAACTAACTTGGAAAAACACGATTTTCCTCTCAGGGAAACCTAAAACTCACCAGAAAACTGGTTTGTGTGAAGCGAGTTGTAATAATTTCACTATATATAGCCGTTAGAATTAAGTAAAATTTTTGCTTTGTTTTGCAAAGTTAGTAATTAAGTTGGGTTGATTGAGCCGCTTTGTGTTGGTGGCAGCGACATTTCCGTCTGGTAGCGCTGAGCGGCGAGGCGGCGCGGCGCGCGGCGCGGGCGCGCAGGCGGAGAGACCTAGCATTTTCCACTAGAGTGGTCGTGCGGCTGCGAGCCTAACTATGTGTGTCAAGGGTCGCGCTAATTACACTCTATTGTTACCGGAGCCCTGAAATGCACTATGTTACTAATTGCTTGACCTGAAATTTCATTTTTACTTCAAAGCGATGTAGTTTTTACTGCTCAAAATAAAGCACCTAAATTATAGCGGATACCAGAACCTAAATAATTTTCATGTGCGGGGAACAAAGGGCCGATCTTGAAAGGTTCATGAGTCAGAGTTAACATTGTTTGTAAAGCGTACGTAAGGCAAGATTGCGGAAACAGCAATTGAAGTTAAAGGTCCGCCTAACTGGAGCGGGCAGGATTTGGAATCCGGTTGGCATAGCCTTGGTGTGGTCGAGTGGCCACTTCACCATTCCAATCGGTCGGCGGGCAATTAAGCCGAAGCAGCTGTCAACCTGCGCTCGTGCACCCTCACGCCACTCAATCTGCTCGCACAGACGTGTGCCCGACATTGATAGCCCGCGTCCATGATACACGTAAAGCGTTTTTGGACAACTGTTTCAATTTAGATAGGACATTTCAGCAACTCACATTTAATTAGTTTTACTCGAAACATTAGTGCTCTAAAACAACGACTGTAATATTCTTACAGAATTTTAACAATCACATTTTTTACTATCAAAGAGCACATTCTGTACAGGAAGCTAATTATGTGAAGAATATTATTTAATTGAATGGAATAACCACATTTGATTAAGTCATTCCTATGAAAATTACATAAGTTATTTAAATTTTACCACAACGAAGATCTGTTGGTCAAGGGCAAATCAAACCGGCCTTGAATTTGTTCTGATCAGATACCTGATCTAATGCCTTGCGTGACGTTGCTTCATTATAATTATCTACAAATTGAAAATAGCTAGGGCATATTACTAGATAAATACAAAAGATGAATTTAGGCCTTGTCTAGTATTTATTAAGCGCCGTGATCGTTACTTTTAGGTTTCATTGTGTCATTAAGCTAAGAACTTCGTCACATGATTGATGTTTCATCATCTTGATTGCAACGAACTAAGAGTTATGAACGACAGTTTGCCTTGCATTACCGACCTTCAATGATCAAGGAAATACAATTATCCAGTTACCAATTACAAAACATACGTTAATTGTAGTTACGTTCAGTTATCGCACAGCGTACACTAGTTTTATAGAATAAACTTGATCGCATCGCTTAGTAAGAGTTAGCATGAGACAAAGTTAAAAGAAAACAAAACAAGCACATTCATTTGCACATTGTAAAAAACAAGTTGGTTATCATTGTGCCGTATTAAAATAAACATTGCATATTTTGTAAAACCGTGTCATACTAACTCTTACATACAATTTCGCAAAGCCGTAAGGTCCATTGGCTGCCAAGAAGCTATGGAGTTGTTTAAAGTAATTTTAAGTAAATAAACAAGATGTACTTAATTGCAACTAAATTGAAACCGTGAGGTAACGATTACGACTCGACAACGGCTTGCATATTGACAATAGTAATTATTAATAATCTTCGTAGACAATGATGAAACTCATTATCTCTGTGTGGATTTTTTCTGCATTTTAATGCCTTTAACGAAATTCGGTGCGAAGTCGCGAGAATTGTGCTACGATTTCATATGTAGTGTTTGTCAACAATGGAATATAAGCGTATGATAGTATAATAATTGTTGTTTGTCTGCTTATTATGCAACTTATCACACGACGATTTTTATTGAGAAAGTCACCTACTTTTCGAGTTTTAAATGTTTATAATTGTGCGTCAATATAAGTTGAAGCAAGGCACCGCCAAAGAGATAATCACCATGTGAGTTGGAGATTCTGGCAAGCTTTTACACAATTAACAAGATACAAGCGAATATACAATAAGTACATATATACATTTGTACGGGATTATCTTTTTTTGCATAGCGCTTTCACACGATTTCTTCGACATAATTCTCTTATTTTTATTAAAATGCTCTAGACAATATTGTGTGATAATTGCATTGAAAAGGTGTCTACTATTATGGAGTTATTTTTTACTTCATTTCCTATTAATGTATGTTAAAACTTTTAAAACGCAAACCTTTTTAGCCTTATTATACTGGCATAATATTTTTTTTTATTTGACATGCATATACTGATTAGGAATTTAATTATTGCCATGCATTATAGTGTTTAAAAAAAGCTTAATATTAGAATGTTAGAAGCGCATGTTTTTTAATATTATTAATATTTATGTGTAGATTAGATGATTGGATGATACTGGTTTTTTTATTATTGATTTAGGCTATTCTAATAATAAGCTGATATGTTTGATATATTTAAAATAAATGATAATGAATTTGTTAAATATTTTATGATATACTTAATGAAATTAATGTATATATTTCGTGGCCGGTCACTTTGATCGAATTAAATTAAGTATGATTTACATCACGAAAACATTATTCAAACCTGCATTATTCACTATAGTATTATAATGAAAATCCAAATGACCAGCCACAAAAACTGAATTGAATGATGATCCTGGGGGAATGTGCAATGGAAGCAGGCGGCACCAGGCCTAGCCTGCTGGTGAGCTGCTCACCTCGATGCTGTAGGATTTCTTGATGGCGAACATTTCGCGGTTCTTCTGGGCAGCTGCTACGGCCATGGCTTCTTCTCACGACACTCAAACGGGAACAAAAGAGCCTGAACGAGGAGTTCACTGCGCGTTTAGCTAGCGTATGTCTGCGAGAGCTTTCTGTCTCGACCACGGGCTTGTGCCTGTCTGTCTGCGACTAGAGCTGTCGTATTACTATAGCTAACTAAACTTTGGATTGCAAACAGACCAATGCATGATGACCGTTCGCAAGAACAGTTTAAATAGGGTTAGGCGCTCGCCTCCCACCCGCAGCGCCTTTCGTCGCGCATGCGTCATTATCTGCGCCTCCGCGCCCCTCGCGCCCTCTGCTGGCTCGGTGGTCCACGCTCGGCTAGCGGGACCTACCCTCGAGCTCTTGCGGCCTGACAAACCCTTCTCTATTACCGTTTACTACTGATACATTCACATTTAGACACAAATCACAAAAAAAAACTACACTAACATAGATAAAGGCATATCTTTTCCTATGCTTCGAAAATTTCCTATGAGTTAGTCATAAATGGTGGCAGAGATCATCCATTCTGAAACGAAACGCTGCTCTTACAAATGTTTCATCTATTTTGACACTCAATCATTTGAAAAATTAGGTGGCAAGGCATTTCAGTTATAGATTAGACCGTCTCTAACGAATGTATTGTAATTAAATTGCGAATAAAATGTAAACAGATATATTCTACATTTGAATCGTAATCTTTTAATACTGTGCAATATAACGGTACGAACAGGATTCATGCCCTATATTATCAGGCTAGTAATATTATATTTGTACGTTTAGTGTATTTACTTAGCGTATACTAATTAAATATTCTGAATTAACATTAGAAGATAGTTAAATGATAATTTCATCGTAAATGTAGCACCAATAAATGTATTATGGCATTAGTAACGCTAGGCCTTATACATAAATATTATATTTACATAACAGTTTATTATTTTTCATATAATTAGCCAAAGGATCAATTATCGTGTACTTTATTTGATTAAGTATTATGTGACAATTGTACAATATAATAATTATTATCATGTTGATTTTCAGCCGGAATCAACATTGCTGCTCCGAGTAGGAATATGGCTATTCGAAAAACGAGTGGTGCTGCTACAAGGGGACTCGCAAAATGTCCGACCAGTTTGTTGATAAATCCTACTAATATTATAAATCCGAAAGTTTGCGTGTAAGTGTGTAAGTATGTTTGTTCCCTCTTCACGCTTCAACGGCTGAACGGATTTGGATGAAATTTGGAATGTACATAGCTTATACCTAAGATTAAAACAGGCTACTTTGTAACTTGATAATAGCGGGCGAATTCGCGGGCACGGCTAGTGATATTATATGAGAAAAAACAGTTTCTTTTCTTTTTATGATCAAATGCTTGCCGCATTTATTCACTATCTCTCCTGTGGAAAGTGAGGTGAAGTTTATGTATGTGGTGCAATATATTATGTACTTATTCAATGTATTATTTTACCTAATGATATACTCAAGATTTCGGGACGTAACTTTGTTCCTAACATATTATTATGTATGTGCAAGCATTGCTTTAACAGACTTGTTTGGTAGAGTATACTTTAAAGGTTGTCCCATATACATTTTATCGAAATCGGTCTAGCCAAAACCGAAATATAAGCGATGAAGTCGGTTTTTTTAATCTTTGCTTTCGTTTCAATTATTTTGTGTATATTGCCACATAAAAATCTCTAACGTATATAAACCGATTTATATGATTCCTTTACGTTTGAGAGCTTTAGTGCCTCGTTAGTTCCATTAACATCATCATTGAAGGGTTCTGGGGATATTGACGGTGAAATTGCATTTTGGCTTTTAAACATTTTTAGATTGTGAAAGGTAATCTCTAAAAACACTGATCCGATTCTGAAAATTCTTTCACTAGTAGATAGCTAGACTATCTCTGAGAGTCATAGGTCATGTTTTATTAGGATATAAGTGAGTTTTCTGATCTGTAAGTCAAGTCGGAGAAAAAATAACCAATTACCCGCTTTATCGGCGTACGCCGACTAAACAGTGGACATAGGTGAACAAAATGTAAGGCAAAAATATTGGCCTTTTATATTAGTTCTACAAAAAGTCCGCGGTAACATATATCTAGATTGTATATTTTACCCCAGAAAAAATACTTTTCTTTGTCAAACTGAAAAAAATTGTGGTTTGTGTTTGTTTGGCTTTTTGAGATATTTATTATTAATCCTTCAAAATAATCTGCTTTTTACTTCATATAATTTGGACAAATAATCTAGGAGAAATCGTTAATTTAGTTTTACCATAGGACGACGGGTCTCAGATTTATCAACATCCTGGACATTATGCGTATAAGATCGTCAATGTTTTGAACCAACTTATATTAGACAAATTATCTATATGTGACGGATTTTTTTACCCGGCTATACCTAATCTTTGATCTTCGATCTGCCCCCTGGTGAATGTATTTTTTATGTACCAATTCTTTTAAGGTGTCAATAAAGAGTAATTGTATTGTATTGTATTGATGATGCGGCCGAAGATGTAGCATCCCTAGAATATACCTATACACTCTTGGCTTGAAGCTGTGTGTGTGATGTAAGTGTTTACGGATCCACGGCACAAATCATTGAATTTATTGTGGGGCTGTGAGTGTGAAAGTACTTATGTGTATGTTATTTATGTTTATTACCCGGGCGATGCCGGGCGGGTCAGCTAGTTTAAATTACATTTGGGCCATTACTCCTATCGAAGGTCCATACTTGCCTATGCATAAAAATAAGGCAAGTTATCTTATTTTTCTTTTTCAAACTTAAATTAAACTTGCTCTTAAATTGGCAACGCGTAATAATTTATTACTTTTTCTTGTTTTACACAGGCCAATTTTAGTTAAATTAATAAATTTAAGCCAGAAGGTTACGAATAATTATTCCTCGCAGAGTAGGACTTACTAATTGATTTTCTTATGAAACCTACTCCGCGAGTACCTACTTAGTAGATTTTTTCTGGTACTTTATCGGTCTCTCCCGCGGGACGCTCGCTCGACTTGTATTGTGCTATCGTGACCAATATCTTAACGTCCCTCCTCGCTTCGCTCGAACGACGTCACAGCTTTGGCAATTTACCTGCAAAATACTTATGGTATGCTCACCTACTGGTTTTTCCTAGTGTATTTGCACAGTACATCACAAATAGTCAGGGTATTTGCACAATAGCCTGGCGAATGCTGGGTGCTGTGCCTATGATAAACGTCATATCAATATTTTTCCAGTAAAATCAGTAAATCATTTGTAATGATGTTATGGTCGACAAGTTTCCTAGTAAAACAATACAAAATTATATTCATTATTATCGTCTTTATAATTTAACTAGCAGTGCCCGCGATTTCGTCCGCGTGATTATTGGACTTTTAGTAAGGATCGTATTTTTTTTGAAAATATTATATAATCTATAGCCTTCCTCGATTAATGTACTATCCAAAACTGAAAGATTTTTTCAAATCGGACCAGCGGTTCCTGAGATTAGCGCGTTCAAACAAACAATCAAACTCTTCAGCTTTATAATATTATATTATATTATTATATATAAATATATATAATATATATAGTATAGATTAATAAATTCTTTATAGATAATTTTTATTCATTGTATATTTCTTATGTTCGTGTGTAAGTGACTGAACCCCTCCTAAACGGCTGGACAGATTTTGATGACATTTCAGCTGGAAATCTGTTCAAATGGTTAAATATTTTTTTTACCAATTCTTTCATTAACGGGCCCGCATGTTCAATATTGTTGTAACTCTGAATTCTTCCCACGACACGTATCCTAACATATAAGGACCTTTTCACACTAAGTTTTTCATTGGCCATGACAGGAATCCACAGTAGTTAGTAGATAAATTAAGAATATCCATTTGCACATACCATTTAATTGTTTCTCTATCTAATATTAGGTAGTTTACAGAAACCGACTTCAGACAGATTCATCATTAAATACGTGTGACACACAAGCCTAAGGCATTGGTAATGGACCACAGGGCGGCACTTCGTAAGTTATTGACGTCACTTTGTCATACCTATCGGGTTTTACGATGAACATACTAATAATCAAATTGACTTTTTTATGCCCGATAGGCAAGCATTTGACCACAATCTCACCTGATGATGCGGCCGAAGACGTAACATGCTTGCCTAAAATAGGCAATCGTAAGTCGCATTATCTATAAGGAATAACGTTTTATTGTGATCTGGAATTCACTTAAGTTGCTATTATGTTTAAACTATTTAATTCGATCAATACCAGATGAGATGAGAGATTATTTTCAGATCTTAATATAAAATCTAATAAACCGATTGCAGATGATTATTCAGTCACGCAGAAATTATAAATGGATTATCAAATAAAATACTAATAAAATGTCACCTGGTGCTACCAACTGCTACTTTAAATAACATAATTCATTTCAAATGGCATGCTAATTGTCTACATATTTACTGTGATACATTTATATATAAATTATCATCTCATCTAACTAAAGCGACAGAGTTTCTTTATGTATGTGTGTGTTGAATAATGTTTTTATCTTCATATTTATTAAACTTTGTATTGTATTTTGCACTAAGAATTATATATGATTTTTGCCAGATTGTTCCTTATTCTGAAGATAATTTAACTTCTGGAACTAGATATAGTGATGCCTTGTAGACATTGTGATTGAATAGATGAAAATCTATTTCAATTTGAACAGCTCTTATGATCTTCTTGAATTTTAATTTAACCTAAAGTTTGAATGTGTGGTTATCACACACACAATTACCATTGCAGATGTATAAACAGCCGGGCGTGTCGCTTACCATCAGGCGAGCACCCATCGTGCCTCATTAATTCTAACTACCATAGGATACATAAATACTGCATATTTTACTATTACGCATTATCTAATAAACATTTAGGTTTCTTGAAAAATATTCTACAGAGTAAATTGTCAAACTGTTTGTCTTCTTCCATTTTCCATGATTTTATTATATATTTTTTGTTGTACCAATTCTTATTTTAAATATATCTCATTTAATTATTGCTAATTGAAACTGAACCAAGAGACGCGTTTTTTTAAGGCAGGTGTTTGATGAATTTGAACTCTATTAACTAAGCAACATCATTTAAATTCCCCGTATTAGCAGCCACGTTATCACTGCTTCCCTGAAACGCGAGGGCAGCGCGAAGAAATTACAGATTTTCACCTTGCATGCTAAGGTTATTTCACTTTTCTTGGGATTTCATGATTTATAAAGGTGAACGTAAATCATTAGCGAACTTAAAACTCTATAAACTAGCTTCAATTAAATATTTACAGAAGCATTTAAAAGCGAAACTAAATTAATTGCCATAGAGCTCTTCGGAGAGTAATTTACATTTTTTCCTTCCTTGCTTTTACTTATATCATTACGAAAAAAAAAATGACCCGGCATGAGGGCGCTGTGGTATCTTCCTCAAGTACTAAATGTTTAACAAAAGCGGATAATCTAACGGTTTTCCCTTAACACTGTATATATTTTAAACACAGTTTTAAGGGGAAACCCTACGTTTTTAATGGCGCTTTAATAACACACAGGTACTAGCGACAAGGTATCCTTATATTCCACAATCTGGTTTTTCTATTGTGTTACCTAAATCGTATGTTTTCTTGAATTCATTATATTGTTGCTAATTGGGTTTTTTTCAATGGATGCAACGCCAATTTTATTAATAAATTAAATTAAAAAAATATATACATTTACAGATATATACATGTTTGATGAAAATAAAAGTAATATAAGTGAGAGTGTGACGAGAAAGTATAATATAACAGCGTAGGTCAATTGATTGTACACGGGCAATGAAGACAACCAAATTGAACCAAGAGCAACAAAACATACATACCATCAAATCCCGTGATTCTGCCTTTCCATAATAGGTCAACCTAATAAGCTGTTGTAACTTAGGTACTACTTAGGTACATAATTTTTTTTCGATATCTACTTTACCATTCGTTACTTTGCATTTAGTATGTTTTTATTTCCACATATTATTAATATGTTAGTTCTTCTGTTTGCATTAAGATAAACTACGATATTGTGTATATATAGGTGTCATAAACTATTTTCTATAATGTCGATTTTTACTTGGATTCACGTATTGTCATTTGTTTTTATCAAACGTTGTTCATTGTTTTTTGAAGTATTTAGTAGTACAAAAAATAGTTTGTGTGCTATAAATAGCGAATCATGTAGTAGTGCCACGGGTAGAGCATTCTCCATTCGACTACTGGTAGTAAAACATTTGTTTACTACCATTATAAGGTTTATTGATTGTAGCGCGTGAAACATAAGTAAGAAATGCTTATTCAGAAATAAAAAATTAACGAACGAACGCATTCACACTCACAGCCAAGACACACTCAAGACTTCCAGCGTGGGTGCCGGAACATTTCCATATCACACACACAATCGCACCTATGCCCGTTGAGAAGGCAAATTGTACTCCTGCCGGGAAGCGAACCGATTCCCCTACTTAGAAGGCAAACGCGCTCTGTAACTGTGCTTAGTCTTGTTTAGCCTAGTTTTATATGTCGGGAATCGAGATATTGCACATTACCGTACTTATATAATAATATACTTGTTACCTGAGCCTCCTGCCATCAATCTAAGTAGCACCTAGAATAGTCAGTTATTATACTCCATCGTAGACCGCATCGTTATTGATTATAAGCATTTTTTTATGCTGTATAGGCAAACATTTGACCACTATCTCACCTGATGGAAAGTGACGATGCGGCCGAAGATGGGAAATGCTTGCCTAGAAGATACCTATTCACTCTAGACTTGAAGACACCCAGATTATGTCGTTCAGGGAACGGCAATGAGTTTCACTCTTTCGCTGTACTGATGATAAACGTAGAAGCGAAACGCTTCGAGCGAACTGGAGGTATGCCAACCATAACTGAATGACGTTTAACAATATGATGTGTAATATAGTTAACGAACTATATTACACATATATATACACACATATATATAACACAGTTAGTTTTCTATATTACACATGTAACAAAATTATTTGATTGATTTCTTAATATTAAATTAAATTGATTACTTAGTCAAATTAAGAACTGGTCTATTAGTTAGGACGTTTATGTCATAATGATCAGAGCAATATACTCATAAGTACCTACTATAGTTAATATACTATACTTTGAACTGCTCGTTGGCTCTAATTCTTAGTTGGTGCGCACCAACTAAGCCTGGCCTTCCTGTTACTGCTTTGCCGACATTACGGAACGCGGCAAAGTTCAAACTCAAAATCTATAGAAATATATTTTCTTTATATATATATTTATTATAGTATGGCGCCAAGGCGCGAAAAAGGAGGGCAAAATGCGTTTTCAGAGCACCTTATCAAATTATAATTCAAGTAGGTACTCGTAAAAAGGCGAACAACAGTACAGCTTAGTATGTCAATTATGATTGTTTTGTTGTACCATAACATGGATTCAGGTAGAAGACGGCAGATAAACACATATGGAACTACATATACTAGAAAACCTACTCGTACGTATGCACTTACGTAAAAAAAAGACGCTAACATGAACGCTTTCGTGAGTGTAAAGTGAGACCCACACTAAGTTCGATGACTTATGTCGTGGGTGACGGAAACATTCACATCACATGCACAATCACACCCAGAACCAGAATTCCAAATTTCCCTTAGGGGTAAAACTTGTGCTCCTATCGAGAATTGAACCCAATTCTCCTGCTTAGATGGCGAAAGCTCAACCAACTAAGCTAACGGGCAGTTCATATAAAATATATGGCAGTTACGAATGCTTATAATTTTCCTTATATTTCCGTATAAGCCGTCGCTGGCTCTCGGGCAAAAAGTAAACTGAATGCAATCTCTTGGGGATTTCCTCAGCACTGGTAGCAAAATTCGAGCGCGACCGCAGACGTCATACGCATAAACTTGTCCTACGCAACCTGTAGACGTCACCTTGTGTTTAAATACCCCTTTTACATATATTTATGTTGTTTTAGCATAATGCCCTCGAAATTAGGTTTTAGCATAATTCCCTCGAAACGTATCTGTTTATTTGTGGTTTGTCTGTTCTTTACTTGACGTAGGTAAGAAAAATCCGAGTAAATTCCACAGGTATGTTATTGATAACAATACACCAATTTATTCGTAAAACTCAACCTGCCACAAACAGCTTGTAGCATGTTTACGAAGGACTGTACAGTACAGTAGATATCACACATTTGGCTCAAGGCTATATATAAATGTGTCTATGGCCAAGGCTTAGTTAGGTCGTAGACCGTGGGGCACGGCTACTCACCATATATAATGAGAAAAAGTGAAAAACGTGCTATATTTGTTTTGTTTGCACCTTCCTTTTGCAGATGTACAGTTCATAAATGTGTTCGATTTGAAAAAAAGTAGCAGCTTAAATATTTATATCATGATTTGTAATGTAATGTATTTACAAAGAGTTCTGTAAGATTTTTCAGTTAATTGAACGTTTTAATTTGAAAATGTAGAGCTAAGGCCATACGTTTGGTGGCATTCGAATTATCAGGTCAACTTGATATTGATGACAATATTGGAGTTGGTTTTGAATGAATGAATCAATGATTTATTTTAGTTTGTGATTCTAGGTTACATGTTGATAGATTAGGGCAGTTACACTAGACCTTGCCTTACATGGATACCAGCGTATTTTATATTATTAATTGTTGTTCAATAAAATAAATATTTATCGGTTTCTTGAATCCACCTGAACACACAAAAAGAATCAAGTAAATCAATCCAACTGTTTAGGAGGAGTTCAGGCACATGGTTGTATGTTCAGAATAATTATATACATATAAGATACTGATCAATCCATTGTATACCTCAAAGATGATAAATATATTTGTGATAAAAAATAATAAAAATAAAATGTAAAGTTTTGTACAGTGTAACTACTAAATTATAAATAATCGCGTCCATTATAACAAGCACTTGTTTGTAGTCAAGTAACGTGTATGCAGGCGCAACAAATAAAAAGGCATGTTGCTAATGTAGGGGCAATGACAGCAACGTTGGGAACACCAGCAGTATCATTTTACGCGTCTGCGTTTATGCATAGGGAAAACCCCGTTCAATTTACTTTCATTGGCTTCTCGTGGAACTCCCAAGAAACATCAATTTACATAATTACAGTACGTTACGCACGGCTAATGACTTACCTAAAATTTGACGTTGATTGACTGTTTGGTGATTAGGTCAGTGACTTTGTTTGATTAAGTCATTGATAGCACAGTTATAGTACACATATTTTAGGTGAAACCGCATAAGCAGAATTTAGCTCGTATTCGAATTGCCCGTTGGCTTAGTTGGGTGGGTGTTTGCCTTCTATATAGGGGTATCGGGATCTGGAACACAAGTTTTCTCCACAAGTAAAATTTGTGTCTGGTTCTTGTTGTGTGTTTGATGTGAATGTATACGGCACCCTCGACACAAGTCATTGAAATTAGTGCGGGTCTGTGAGTGTGAGAGCGTTTATGTATATGTGATATTATGTTTTTGTATAATCAAAATCACAATCAAAGTATATTTATATGTATAGTTTTTTTTAGTAGGTTTCTCATCACTGATATTAAGACAACAGTCGTTAAGCCATCTCGGATGCCTTCAGACAGCCTAAAATATCCTGGCACTAGAACTGTTCAATAGTCTATACGACAAGCAAACAATCACAGATGTTGTAATATTTATTTACCAACCTGCTATTGTTTAAGTATACCGATCTCATACAATTTTATTTCACTAAAAAATATTTTCCATCACGTATCCTTGAAAGCCATTTCAGGCATAGCGTTTTACCATCATGTATATATGATGATAAAGGTCTAACTCTAGCCTCTGAATTAAAAAATTAAATATATTATGTCGCGTTAATCTTTGACAATTGATTCTATTTGTGACGTCATCTATGCTTTCTTCTTATTGTCTTCGGAAGAGCTTTTATAATACCCATGGCAAATAATAATATACACTTAATAATCGGTGAATACAATTATTATTTGGCCATAAGTAGGATGACGGTGTACAAAAAATGGAAAACACTAAACAAGAAAGTTATAGGAAAAATTATTGTTGCTTTTCAGGTCTGCACTGAATATCTCAAAGCAAAATGTTTTCACATCTCATTAATATTATAAATATGAAAGTTGATGCGTCAGTATGTTGTCTTTTCACTTCGCAAAGCCTGAACCAAGTAACCTATAAACCATCAAGATGGAAAACACTAGATGGTAATCAAGAATGTTATTGGGAAAAGCTATTTTTTTTCATTTATAGGCTAGCTCTCAATATCACGATAAAATGAGATAAGATAAATAGTTTATTTGCAAAACGGAAATCAGCGGAAGTTTATTTGCGAAACGGAATAAAATGTGATCACAGAACACTAATATTATAAATCCGAAAGTTTGTATGTAAGTGTGTTTGTTATCTCTTCACTCCACAAGGCTTGTACGACCTAGCTTATGTCCAGGATTAACTATTCCACTTATATTCCTGCATGATTATCATCATGAAATGGATGAACTCAAAGGATACAGATTAATAAAATTAAAAGGAAAGCTGTTTCTTAAAAAAGAAAGGAACCATAATAAAATTAAATAAAGGAATGCATGCTACATCTTCGGCCACATCATCGCTTTCCATCAGGTGAGATAGTGGTCAAATGCTAGGCTATCAAATATAAAAAAAAAAAGGAAAATATAGGGATGTTTAAATATCAATACACAGCTTTTATAACTGACAGAGATGATGAGACATAATAATATCACTATGGTAAACATACTCTATTTGATAATATTATAGAACCGGTGTCATTACGTATTATAGAGACGAGCGTCTGCTCGTCAAGCAGGTCTATACGAAAATAGGTTCAGATTCAGAATATTATTTGCTAGACTACACAAAAAACGACTTCTCACAGTTTCTTAGCAATTTCTTTAGTGCAAGTGAATTTTTTTTTTTTACTAAAATTAATACCGACTTCAAATTATGAAATAAGATTGTAGTCATCAATGTAGTCGAACTCCATACAAACATAAGCATTTTTAAGGATAAACTAAAACTACTTATCAGATCTTGATCAAATTTAAATAGGATCACATAAGAAACGCCAGCTTTCTAATAACAAATAGTCATCAAAATCGGTTAATCTAGAAAGAAGATCTCATGTAATTATTACACATAAATAAAGCCGAAATACAGTCGAATTGAGAACCACCTCATTTTTTTGAAGTCGGTTAAACATTCGTCTAAAAGGCTCTCTGTGTTAGAGGAAGATTAGCCAAGTTTATCGCCAAGGGTCTGTATGTTGTTAGGTTTTGGCCAAAAGTTATGGAAAGTTTGCTATAGAACTTAATTACCAAATGTTATAAAGCTATTGATCAATATTTAAAACTGTTTTTTAAAGTCTTATATATAATTTTTAGGTGTTGTCTGCCTCCAAGTACTGCAGCGACTTGCGCAAACTACAATTTACTAGATTTACAACATATGCGACTTCTGAAACGTATTCAGTAGTTTTACATTTGTCCACTATCTTACCAAATGAAAAGCGATGATACAGCCGAAAATTTTGCATGCTTGCCTAGAGTATTCTAAACTTTAAGATCCCCTCATCCTTAACAGCACTCTCGGTTTTCAACTGCTCTGCTGTACTCAGATAAAGATAATGATATATTTTGTTGAAAATGTATTGCAATATTTTTGATAATGAATTAAGTTTTAATAAATTTTCAAAAAAAGAGATTCTCAATTCGACTGTGTTTTTTAATGTATTTTGCGCGATATCTCCGTCAATTATGAATTGATTTTGATGATTTTTTTTTGTGTGGTAGATTATACTTCAGAGGTGGTCCCATATAAATCGAAATCAATCTAACCAAAACCAAAATATAAGCGTTGAAGTAGGAATATGGTGTTTCTAACTAAAATAACTTCTTTAAAGTATCAGATCATAAAGATAGGATAGGATACATTTTACTACTATCTAACCTGTTGGTAAGTCATGATGTGGTCTAGGATGATAAGCACATTTAAATTACAATCAGAACTGGTTCATAAGGACATCGCGACTCCTTCCGTTTTAGTGCTTGATAACAGATTTTCTACAGTAAAATGTAATGCCCCACCGTCATAGAATAACCCAAGTTCATCTACCTAGGTAGTACTTGTTCCAGTTTGTTAATAACCACCTTCCTCATTCAGCGCGCTCTAGATTTATGACCCAAAAGCAAATAGGTTTTTTCACATACATACGTAAAATACCTTGGAATCATTAATGTTTGAGTAGCTTATGTAAACAAGGTTGTCAGTACCGAGTTAATTTGAAATATATCCATCCGGACACAATATAATGTATGCAAGCGGATTAAACGTAGCGTTAATTAGTTGGCAAAATCGGCACGTATTCCAAAGACGATGCAAATTTGTGTTACTTTACACCTACGTAAATAGTCTTTGATTTATTAGGCTATGGATAATATATCAGTGCTAACTTAGTGTAAAGTTATGAGTGTGAAAGCGTTTATGTTTGTGTGTGTTCTATTATTTTAGTGATAGTGTGGTTGAAAGTAGTAATCACGCTAGGGTTAGACTTCGCCAATTAAAACTGCGAGAACACATATTTTAATTGCTTGGCGCTAGAAATTTGAACATTTCATAAAACTGTATGTAAAGAATATTTTATTACATTAAATACTTCAACAGAAGCACAAATAAGAACAAGGCTACATGGGGTATCATTAAAGGTCATACATCTCCAACTAATGCTATTAACTTCGATTGACAGTTTGTCTGGCTAAGGAAAGGTTAAAAAAGACAATAAAACAGCATCAATTGTAGACAAGTATTTTATTATCCGCTATCGTGCCGCAATAAATTAAGTAAAAAAATAGTACAATACAATATCGTAAATATCCCTTGAATTTTTTGAGACCATTTGTATCTGGTCTGTGGCTAGTAAACATACTGTTATTGAAAAATAAAACATGTGTAAATTATAAAAAAAACTACAATACAATGTTCGTAGCTTTAAACAAATCAGTTATTGTGGTAATTATAATATTCAACAATATACTAGTAAGACTAAATTAAATATAAAAAAAAATTATTCATCTATTATTACTAATGCTTAAAACTGTTAATGTAATTGAAAAAAACGGATGTGATACAATTTTCGTACAAGTAGAAGTAAGTTACTTAAATAATATTTATTTAATTTATTGTTGGTGATTTTAAAAGCCACAATATCACCTGGCGCTACAAGAAGACTAATTCAGATGGACTTGCGGTGGAGGAATGCGCAGACGCATTAGATTTGTATCTAATTCACAGCGCTAAATCACCTCCGTCTTGCAATAGCTGTCGCTGGAGAAGAGGTTACAACCCCGATTTTACAGTCATAGGACTAAGGCCTACACCCACCACGCCACAGAGGGCAAGTGGAAGTAGAAAACGAACGAAACCCCGATTAAGTATTTGTCAGCGCAGCTTTCAAAATGCACTAAGTCGTTAAGTCAACTAATACCAGCCAGAAGCCAGCACAGGCCTATCATGTGCAATATCCGGTCTGTTATACGACCAAATGAAGTACTCTTTCAACGACGCTTCAACTACACACACAAAAGCCGACTGGGCTCAACACTCTGAATTAATGTTCTTCTTAATATTACTTGAGAGCCCCAGATTTACACCCAGTTTGTAGAGACTGTAGTATCAGCCTCCCGCTTATACATACCAAGAGGCTGCCGGACTTATTACATCCCGGGTCTATCTCCGAAGTCCGCTGAAACTTTAGATTATACGAGGTTCTTTACAACACAGGTCCTTTCTCGGAAGAAACGCTCCAGATGGTTGAGGAACTCTTAGTGCAAATATCCGAAAAGCGACGCAAAAAATGGATAAATACCATCAACTCTATCGATCTAACACACAACAGTAATAAAGCGTGGTCCACCATCTAACAACTCACAAGTATTCCTCCAAAAGCTGTGTAATTGAGTCAGGTTACTGAAAATCAAGTAGTACATAAGTAGCTACTGAATGAAACTAAAAACCTCCTACACGCCCAAAATACCCACCTAAATCGTCCAACTAGTCCCAGTACTGAGATTCTGCTATAATTAGCCAATTTAATATCACGGATATAATCACAGCCATCAAAGAAATGAAGTCAGGAAAAGCTGCCGGTGTTGATAATATCTAAAAATAAATATATAATAAATCTAATTATATAAAGTATGTAAACACTTAAACACAACGCCTTCCGCAAGTTAACAATACAGCTTATCATAAAAGTTCTTACATTACTGTTATTATGCTATGTAACGACTTGACTACAGAATTTAAATGATAAAAAATTATAAATGGAAAAAATAATGTAAAAAAGATGTCGGCCAATTTCTTTAATCTTGCGACATCTCGCCCAATTTATGCTTCATGCTGCAATTTTGTACTAAAACTAACAATAAGACGTTGATGTGGTATGACTCGCAAAGGTCAATTTAACTGTAGTAGCTTGTTCAATATTCATGAGCATTAAAATATGCGTTTTATGAAGTATAATATTCTTTGTAATTGTCGACATATTTTATTTATGATCTGTGTAACCACGAGTATCGTAAGTTTTGTTACCCCGGTAACTAGACAGTACTAGCAATAATATTAAACTAATTGTGTATATGAGAATTTTAGTTTAATCTATAAGATTAATGTTGACAATTTGAGGTAAGATTCCTAGTTTGCGAAGATTTAGCGGAGTTTAAAGTATTTGAGGGTTCCGTAGCCAAAGAGTTTTAAACGGGACTAAACATAAGCCTGCACCATCTGTCCGTCTGTCTGTCATTATCTCTAAAACTGCTCAATATCATAGAGCACGGAGTTGACTGTAATTTTCAAAGATTATTATGGCGGTGTTTTTTTTACAAATTGTAGGTAAAAAATCAATACGTAAAAGTTGTTACCTACAGGTGAGATAGTGGTCTGTGAGACTTTACCTGCTATCAGAATTAGAAAAAATACATTAAAAGAATAACGGTTTACCTCGAACGTCAAAATGCTTTCTCACTCGCAGCCCCACATTAATTTCGAAGACTTGTGTCGTGGGTGCCGAAAAAAACATTAACTTTATTATGTAACAATATCTTTTTAAAATTTTTGTTTTTCAATCTTTGTACATTTAGCTATTTAAGTAATACAATGTTTCAAATATAGATACTTATTAAATATTTCGTAAAAAAAGTTCTAGTCACAAATCACAGTCAAAGTTCAGTCATAGCTAAGTCATGCCCTAGTAAAGTAACAGAAATTTTATTAGAACGTACTATGTTACATATTAGGATCGAACGCGAAAATGATTTGCCTACACTCATGCTCGTTCATAAATTATTCACGGTAAATAATCCACCTTTACTTATCACACATTAATACTCAAAGAATTACAAGTATTGCAAAACATAAAAAATACAACAACTCAATTTATTCACTTTAGCGGCATAATTCCCTTACTTAGCTACCTAGGTACTTACCTAATGCATAAAGTCGTTGTGCCAAAAATACTATAATATATGTAAAATATAGATTAAATGTTAGTTTTTTACATCTTCATAGGTATAGAATGACGCCTATAACACAACATTATTTTCTTATTTAATCGATTTTTACTCTTATTTAATTAGTTTAATACATGAAAATGCCTGGGAAATTCAAAACGGCAAAACGCACACTATCGGTTATACCGATGAATGACGTCAGTTTTTGGTGTCAATGACCTGTCAACTTTCGTTCACGGCAGTCATTTTGTATTCGTCTTGTCACAGTCCTTGGGTATATCCATCGAGATAGGAAACAAACCTATTACTTTAGCTACAACATCCTTGGGTATATCTAATATCTTTAAACGAGCAATTCTTGTATATGTATATATATGTGTATGTAATCAGGATCTCGGAAACGGCTTCAACAATTTTCATGAAAGTTACAGATTAGGGGTTTTTCGGCCCAAGGAATCGATTTATCATCGTTCCAGGTCCGAGAAATGCTCGGTTCCCAAACTGCATTTGAAAAACCGGGTTTAAGAAACTATCAGCGCCATCTATTACGCCATGACCGATGTAAAAAACTGTTTCTACTCGACACTAGATGGAGCTTTCTGAGGCTACAAATTCAAACACATTCTACCACAAACAAAAAACCGAGCAAAGCTCGGTCATCCGGATATTCTTATTTATCTCTGGTCACAGTAAGAACGTAAAAATGGGCTACCTGATTGCATTTTGTTGTAAAATGTATCTAATTATGTATGACATTTTATTTTAGGTAATTAAAGAACGTAAACATAAAAAAACGATTAAAACAAAAAATATATTCCCTACCGATACGAACGCGCTTGAATGCAAGTGTCAGAGTACTGCGTGTTTGGTGCTCGAAGTGCTCGAACCGATGCAATGTGGGTCAACAACCGGCGTAATAACATAAAAAAACATAAAAGATACTCGACACGAGCAGGAAGTGCATTCAATTTGCCGAAAGCGTGAGTAAGTCCGCATGTGTACAAACAATGTATTATTTTCATCAAACAATACCTCGAATGACCTAGTTTAATTGCACTTCTGTTAGTAAACAAACATTTCGTGAACTTATACTAGCGAATGGTTTCATTTGAATTAAGTCGTTCCCGACTCGCTGGGGTACATACTTTACATTATACGTATATTATACGTACAATATACCATTAATATTCACTTAATACAAGACAAAAAAACACGCGTCGGAGTTCAGTCACATACACACGCACAGAATAATTATATATATAAAAAAAATATACAAAATATACAAGATGAAAGTTTAAAAAATAAACCAAACCCAATTACAAGTACTAAATGACTACTTTTTTTTTGATATTCTATTGTGCCTAACTACGGGCCTATATATATATATATATATAGGCCCGTAGTTAGGCACAATATTTCCTTAAACTAAACTAAAACTTTATACAGCAAAGACCTAAGTTACCTACAAGACATCGAGCTTATAGGTAACTCAAGTGATCAAGCCCACTACCGGTAGATAGGGTTGACATCATGCTGGCGGCATTGCCTCTCTGAATTGAAATGCTAATGCGTTGAGCCAAATAAGTACCAGCATTTTGATCACGCGTCGCCTAAACCCAGGGGCTCTGATAGATTTTTGAAGCTGAATGAGCTCCCGGTCTTTACGGGCCCAGTGTCTCAACACAAAACAGCTCAAATATGTAACCATTGCCGAGGTTTCCATATTTTTGCCGTTTGCGGTGCTCTGCCGAAGTTGCTGCGGCGCCAACCCCATTCTGTAATTCAGGAAGATGTGACGGAGCTAAAGTGTCGACACAAGTTGCATCCCATACTAAAAGCCGTCCCACCTTCCATGGAATTAAAGTCATGCCGTCGGGTCTTTTACCATCGTCACGCATCAGACCATTCGGTTTAGAATGGCTGGAACATTGGCGCTGGTAAAAGCCCGGCGGATGATATCGTTGAAGCTGGCGTGGCGGGAAATTCGGCCAGCACTTTTCTGGCACGAGAGGCCGTGGTTACCGAGCTGGTCAACAGCAGTATACCACACTGACAGCTATGGGCTACATAGCATGACTTATAAGAAAGGCTATATATTTTGCAAACTGTGTTATCACAATAATTAATGTGCTGTATTTTTTTGTAATAGTTTCTTCGAGCTCTTTAATTTGATACCCATCATGATAGTATTAATATTTTTCTTTTTTCACTACTTTACTGTACTACGGAGGCCATTTAGGTTTTCTTTTTTTATATCTTTGGCTTCACAATCTTGTGCATTTAGCCAGTGTCAAGTGATAATATATTTCAAGTTCATATTAAAAGTCAAAGTCAAGTAAAAGAGTCAAGCTCAAGTCATAGTTAAGTCATGCCTTATTAAAATGGTTAGAAACTTTACTATAACTTGCTTTGGAGCGAAGGCAAAACTCACGTTTTTCAACTTTGTATGATTTGCCTACACTAATGCACGTTTACTAAGTATTAACGGTTAATAATCCACCATTATTACACATTAACACTCGAAGAATCACAGGTTTTGAAAAATTATACAAAATCACCAACGCCATTTTTTCACTTACGCGACAAAACCCTTTGTTTTCGTTTACACCCATAGAATTAACATAAACATAACATACTTAAACATAAACACTTTCACACTCACAACCGCACACTAAGTTCTATGACTTGTGTCGTGGGTGCCGGAAACATTGACATCACACACACAATCACAACCAGAACAAGAAACATTTATTTCTTGGGCAGAAAACTTCCCGCCAGGAATCGAACCCGATACCCTGCTTAGTAGGCGAACGCCAGCCAACTAAGCCAACGAGCAGTTCAAATTTGACGAATGCAGATACCCTATAAGTTTCAATCAGTTTATTAGTTTGGACGCTGGGCAACGAACATGGATACTACGAGTATTTTACGGTGCTAAAATCATAACCTCCTTGTGTGCTTCGCCGTATGCGGGTAATAAGAGCTGTCTCAACAGGAAATTTCGCTTTGTCACAACGTTAGGTTTTCCGACATAAGTAATTGCTGGTAGGCAAATGAGGTTAACAACTTATAGTTACATAAAAATGTAGGTAAGTGTAGGTATACTAGCTATGCGTTGCAATGCCACGTAATGAAAAAAGCATTTTACCTCTTTCACGTTAATGGTTGCCTAGTAATTTAATATCATACTAAAAACTACTTGACTAAATTATCATCTACTTCATCTTTATGTTTGCCTAGTACTTTATCAAATCCGAAATACGTATTAATATAATCTGTCCATGAGAAAATTTTATATTTGCATGTTTTTGTTTTGTGAATTATTGCTCTGAATTATCTAAACCATTCTTGAATCCAGATGGATTCACACCCAACAAAATTCATCAAAATCGGTGCAGCCGTTACATACAAATGTAATACTATAATTACCTATCTGATAGAGTGGAAACATCAGCGAATTTTCCGGTATACGTACATCTCATATTAACTCGTAGTTATTAAAACATAAGGCTTTCATCCTAAGAGAGCCCTGCACTAAGTTCAAAGACTTAGGTATGTCGCAAGAGCTGGTAGTATTCACATTACACATACAATCGCACCTGAACAAGAAGCACAATTTTCCCTTGGCGAGGAATAGTATGCTCCTGCCAGCAATTGAACCCAGGACCCACTGAGTAGAGAGCAAAGACTAGCCCATTGCGCTAATTCAGTATTCCAGTATAGTCCGTTTAACCTTAGAATAGATGATCGGCAGCTACTCTGTATTTACAATCCTCGACTACCAAATTATCCCTTATCTACAGATACTATACCTGACAGGGAATAAGTATGCATTTTTTTATATAAATGTTTTTTTTACGTCACGGTTTTTTTACCGGCTATGTTCAAAATCTTGCCGGTAAAAAAAACATTAAATTTCTAAATACATTCAGGTTCGGGGAAACTTCTATTGGAGATTTGGAGCTAAAGCGAAAATCTCGATTTTCAACTTGTATGATTTGCCTACACTAAGTTTGATACTGTGCACGTTCACTAAGTATTAACGGTTATTCCACCATTACTACACATTAACACTCGAAGAATCACAAGTTTTAGAAGATAATCTCTCAGGGTTTTTTTTAAAAGAAACAGGCATAGTTACCATGCCTTCGCTTTACATATTCAAAAATATTATGCATGTTCGCAAAAATATTGATAAATATAAATTAAGAAGTGACGCACACAATCTTAATACGAGATCTAAGCATAATATTACAGTGCGCGTTTAGATTAAGCAAAACGAATAAATCTTTTGTGGCATATGGGGTTCGATTTTACAAAAGAATTCCTAAAATTGTAACTGAATTATCACTGGGAAAGTTCAATTCAGTAATAAAACGGGAATTAATTAAGAAAGTTTATTAAAAAACAATTAATTACATTAATAACAAGGATGCATGGAGGCAAACTGCACAAGCGCTTTCTAGCGACTACATAATATAGATATACCTAGGTTAATATAATTATTTATTAGTGTTTTCACTTTCGCGGTAATCTCCTTCGGCCAATTTTCAACGCAGCAGAGTGCACGACTCAATGGCTGCCATGAAGGAAAGTTGACAGGTCATTTACATCAAAAACTCGTATAATGACGACACTGATATTTTTAATTTCACATGCATATTTTTAGCTTTTATTTTAAAAATTCTAATTTAAAAAAATGTAATAGGTGTAATTTTATATAATACAAAATAAATATTTACTGTAATACTTGATCTATATTTAAATATCATCTTCTTTCTTAGGTGCTTCTCCACAACCGGAGTTTGACCGTCAGCTCAGCGAATGTCTTTCCATCTTGTGCCAAGCGGAATAAGTAGTTGTTCCACTTTGCAGTTCGAGCATTGCCAGGCTAGTCCTTTCACGGATATTTCTTAGACAAGATTTATTCCTTCTTCCATTGCGTCTATTTTTCCACTTTCCCCATCATTAAAAGTTGGTATCTCTAAATGTCATGCATATTGAAATTCCATACATACGAAGTTTAATAAAAATAATACAATACAACTATGGGCAATAGTGTACAAATTATTTCTAAAATTTAAATGGTCTCTCTAGATTTATTTATGTACCTTGAACCCGCGTGTGGGTTGTTACAGACTGACGTTACTTGGAAATGTCAGAATCTGTTCTTGCTAGTTTATTGGGTATACCCGTCCATTTCTCAGCTTTGTCACATCAAAGCATCAGGAAATCTAGTAGCATATCCGGCGGAGTCCATCCGGTGATACAGCCAACATCAAGTAGTCCGTCAAAAAAAACTTTGGGTAGAGATTAAGATTTCTTTTTCTTTCTGATGTTTTTCATTATATCAATAAAAAATATTACAATATAAAACAGGTTTTAATAATTTTAATCACGGCTATTTTGACGTTCTTTCTGTGGAGTCAGAGTTCAATACACATCGATGTTAAGTAAATAATGCTATTGGTGTAATTCTAAAGTTATAAAGATTTAATTATAAAAATCTATAAGTACTTATTTTGTGTATTTTCTCAATAGCTGAAATTTAATATATATTTTTTTAACAATTCCAACCCCCATATCTACGCCATTTAAAAAAAAAAAAACAAAAATCTGAATCAACAATAAAAATCTATATAAATATTGAACATGCACACAAAATTTCAAGATCTTGAGATATGCGACCTGTAGAGGAGAACAACTGGAAATCTTGACATCCGGACATACTTACGAAAGCAATTTTGCCCAAGCTGAAACTGAGACGCAACGCGCTCGCTCAGTCACAATAATACAATAAGTTGTCTTCATGTCTAGAGTAAATAGGTATTTTCTTGACAAGCGTGTTGCATCTTCGGCTGCATTTTCACTTTCCATTAAGTGAGATAGTGGTCAAATGCTTGTCATCCAACATAGAAAAAAGATAGTATAATGTAGTATAGTAACTAAGATGTGGTCTTTTAATTAAGTTATTTATAAATAATTTTCAGAGATTATTAATGTATAAAAGAAAACCATTATCACATAAACTAAAGAATGATGCGCATCTAATTATTATTTAATACTGCTATAAACGTCACGCCTTTGTTTCATCATAATGAGGTATTATCAGATGAGGTATATAGTCCGTATACTCGGAGACTCGCTTCTCAACACTCCATAATTATATACTTCGTGTGCTTTATCAGTTTTCAATCTTAACCTGATTTGTTTCAGCTATTGTAAGCATTTAATTTTATTACGAGTAAGTATATGACGTCATCAATAAACGTTACTGACGTAAATTAAATTATTATGACAAGAAACAAACGCTTTCACACTCACAACCCTACACTTAGTTCTGTGACTTGTGCCTTGGGTGCCGGTAAAGTTCACATCACACACACACAATCACAACCAGAACCAGAAACACAAATTTTCTTTGGGGAGAAAACTTGTGTTCCCGACGGAAATTAAACCCTGCTTGGAAGTCGAACGGGTCAACCCAACTAAGCCTACGGGCATTTCAAGTATTCTCCAAAACTTGTCATTCTTCGAGTGTTAATGTATAAAAGTGGTAGAATATTAACCGTTAATAGTAAGTGAACGTGCATGAGTGTAGGCTAATCATTCTCCGTTAAAACGTGGTTTTCACTTTCGCTTCATAATTCCAATAGAGAGTACCTCGTGAAGTTCCTCTACTTTACTAGGGCATGACTTGACTATGACTGGATCATGACAGTTAATTGACTGTGACTAGTGTAAACTACAAAACATGAAATATTTTATTACTTCACACTGGTTCAATCTTCATAGATTGCGGATACAAAAAAATAGAGTGGCATATTTAGGACTAATTCTGGAACTAGCTACGTACTAAGAAAACCTGGAAACGTAGTCAATTCTTTTTATCTGTGATATTCAAACATATAACTTAGTGGTTATAGGTACTTAACCTCATGTCGCTATTCTTATATCTTTTCTTAGCATGACCACCTCTAAAATAATTTGGTGACTTTGAACTTAGTTGAAACGCAATTAAACGCCGAAAATAAATACAACGACTGATACTTAAGTGACAAAAAGTCTTCGGCAAGTTGTTCGCTCTGATTTGTTACCATGGGGGCAGAAGGCCATCAGGAAGTAGGCGTAAGGAAATTTCTTAAAAAGCTGATTCATTTAATCACAAGCACCTCATTTGTACGGGTTATTAATTTCATTGTGGTTAGATGTTTTCCTGCGTCTGATGCCGGTTGTCACTGACGCACGTTTGAATGGAATTATCCTGTAATTATAGGAATATTTTTGATGCTTTCAATGACCTGTGCACATATGCGACATACGTTTTCTGCCGCAGTGGTTACTGTTAGTCATGATGCAATTACGAGATGGGTGACAAGTGTTTTGTGACCACATATTCAAAAAAAATATGCTGGCAAAAATGGAGACAAGCCTTTCGCCGTGTAAGCGTCACGCTGGCCTAATATGATCGGCGGCGGCAGGGCAGTGTTAAATTTAGAATCATTAGCCAAGGCTAAGGACAGTCTCGGAGAACAGTGCTACACAAGTGTGTAGCACTGTTCTCCGAGACAGTCTTTTGTCTCATAGATAGTATCTGATCGCACAATATTTTTGCTGAGAATGAGAAATTTTTTTGTTCTTTTTTCATAACAATAATTGAAACTAAACTTTTTTTGTGGTTGGATTTAACAAAAATATGAATGCAACAGCGCTTTTATTCACATTTTCAGTCGCATTTTTATTTGCGGTTACTTTAGCCCGGAAGTTAAAAGTATCTTTAAAGGTGTCCTTGCCGCAATATTTTGTATATTTTTCGTCGGTATTAAATGAGTATTACATTTTCTTTAAAAGATATATTTGAATTAATTAATAATGGTGTGTGTCTCTTTTGTTAGATCCATTTTTTTTTATTTAACTCAATGTCATATCTTTACTGTTTTTTTAATTGGAGGCGCTTTTTTTTAGATGTTTTCTCATAACTTCATATTAAAGTCAAGACACCATGTTTTTATTTGCTGCAACAATGCTAACACTGATTTGTATTATTTATAAATTCTTATTATCTTGTTATAATTATAAAATCTTTGTGCACATTAATTACAATTATCGAATAGTTTAATTTATAGTTTATATATAACTCGTCTCCGTGACACGAAAAATTTTAATGAAACAAGTTGCAATTCCCAAGCCGTAATTCAGTATGTTAATTAGATAATACCAATATACATCGTAGGTATCTATAGTAAAACAAAAAATTGTAAGCCCGCAGCTATTATCTTGCTGTGACAACTTTGTATCGGCCTTAACAACACGTTGCAATACAAATAGATAACAGCATTGGTTTTAAAAGAGAAAAGCAAGATTTGCGAATGTCAACAGTCAAGGTAGTCCACGTTCGAGTTCAAGTCAATCAAAAAGATTGGCGTGTAAGTTGCATTTACACTCGATTAAAATCTCTCGAACATGCAGATATACTAGTCGTTCGCCCCGACTTGAGATTGCGCGCCTATATTTTGTCTAAAAGAAATGAAGTTTTGAGGTAATTTATTTCTTAATAATATTTTTTGACTACTGTATTTTTGTTCAAATACAGGGTATAATGAATATTATACGTAAGTGTCAGCTTTTAATGTGTGGCCGTTTTTAATATAGCCCCGGGACAATGGATGCCTAAAAATATTTTCCAAAGTTGTTTTTTTAAACGTATTTTTACTCTACTAGCAATGCTCTTTTCAATGATATGGGCAGAAATAAATAAAAACATATTTTACCCCCTTACGGAGGTATATGCGTGCTCCCTTTAATATTTTGATTTATATTATTAATTGTAATTTCTAGCTTTGACCCATAGCTTTACATATTCATTTAAAGTTGCTTGTATAGTTTAGACGCCTCCGACAGACGGACGGATGAATGGACGGTCAAAGTGCTGAACTACCACCCAAGTCAACCTAAAGATCTCGCTTCGCTTGATCAAATATTAATTTATCTAGCTGTTGCTCGTGACTCCGTCCGCGTTGTAGTTAATTTTAAATGCTGTTCGGGCATGTTAAGCCTTCGGTCCTGTATGTTAGTCATAAGACAACAGTCATTATACTATGTTGGATGTCTTAAGGCGGCCTAAAATTCCTGCACTAAGTACTGCTCCCAAATCCATATCACAAGGAAGTAAGTGTTCTCCTACGTGAAAACGTAAGTTTCTATCACTTCTGGTTTATTTAGGCTGTGCATTAATTGACAGTCAGTACTTAACTATATTTCGAAGATGCATGCACTTTCTAAGAATATGTAAGGGTGTTTCTATATTACTAGCGGCGATGGGATTCCCCCTCAGCAGAAAATCATTCGAAATAATTCTTTCTTTGTGCTTACCGACGTCATAATAAGGATAAGGAACTCGCGCACAATTTCAGGCTTCGAGATCTACCGGTTGACGGGTTTAATCACTGCCTCTGAGTTGTATGTCGGTCAGTTGCTAGCTTGTCGTTTAAACTAATAGGCAGTCCTAGGTTTTTTTTCTTGATAGGCAGACTTTTACCACCATCTCACGAATACTAATAGTGGCAATATTTTTCAGGCCGTCTTATATCATCTGACATGGCAGATCGACTGTTATCTTATGACTAACAACCGGAATCGACATCACACTTTATATTTACCTCGACGTTTTTCGATATATTTTTTTTGTGAGCTGAAAATGTCCACCACTTCTCTTTGAACAGTCCCTCGCCGAGGTGGGGCAAGATAGGGTTGCCTACCTTTTTATTGGCCTACCTACCTGAACATTGCTTAACATAGTCAATCAGCTACTATCGACCAGGAGGATCCCGCTACTATTGTCAGTTTCTTTGCCGACAGCTTTTTGGTATCGACAGATTTTTTTTAGAATGTTATTGTTGTTTTTAAATTATAATGATTTAGCAGTCATTTACATACAGTACGTACATGTATAGGTTATTATTGAAATTAGCTCTGTAAGTACAACAAAAACCGTGTTTACAATTTTTTTTAATTTGAATTATCAATTTTGATAAAGTTTCAACTTGTGCAGCCATTTTTGAGAGAGATATTGAGACAGATATGTCTAAAAACAGTGAGTTTAGTGTCCTAACAAATTATTATTTGCCAATTTATAGGTATTATTTTTAAAATGGTTTCGTACTCTACTAAAAAAAACCCCACTTCTGTATATGGATGCCCCCTTAATACTTGCATTTATATCATTTTCATCGTCATTTTTGACTTTGGACCAAAGTTTTACATATTCTCTGTGAATTTGAAGTTATTCCCTCGTATGACTTTAGACGCTAAATGCCTCTGACGGCGGAATGATGGACGGACGGACGGAGAAAGTGCTGAAACATCCAAGTCAACTTAGAGACATTGCTTCGCTCGATCAAAATATTAAGTACTTAGCCTTTCTGGACACTTTAGCTCGTCAGCCCAGCATCAGTGGTGAAAATACGTACCTAGCTGGTTTCTGATATCGGGTGATATAACTGATCTTTCGTTGCGATACTTGTTTTAAAATAATAATATAATGTATTGTACTTATGCGTAGGTTTTATAAAACATTCAGTTTGTTATACAAATAATTTTCATCAATTTTACGGACGAAGTCAGGCTCAAGGTTGTTTTTAATAGGTAAATATTGATATTGTTATTATATCTACTTAAGTATTTTACGAATCATAGATTCGCTTAGTGCCGTGACGAATTAAAAATGCTTAAAAAAAAATTTGACAGCTTTTTTATTTCCACTTGGCACGCTTCAAATCGACTATATTAAGTAACTTATATCTTTGTATGTATATAAAATTATCTAAATTATATTTAGATCTCTCTAATGGTTCTGATTACATATGCGGCATCGGTTTCCTTATTGTTATTATATATTAATATAATTAATTCCGTACTGGAATGATACTACTGTTTATGTCATGATGAAAAATAATGAGTGAGTACTTTAAAGACAGGTTAGGTATTAGAGTTCAACGCACGCATATATATATTGTTAAAGGGTATTTAGAGTTTTTTTTTCAGACCTGTTTATTAGTGAAAGTTCAAATGATACCGAAATCTAATTGGCCTGCATATAAGGTAGTTATAAATAAAAGATAGGAGTTCGATTTCTGTGGGGATCCTTATTAAACCCGTAGACAAAATATTGCTGGTTAATAAACTAAAAAATGCCTTAGCACCATTCTTTCATTTGCCAATGATGCTAACAGTTATAATTTTGTAATTATTAAATTATGTAAAGTGGACCATTGATCTACTTAAACATTTTTATTAGATCGATGATGTAGACTACAGAATTAAAAATAATCTACGATTCTAAATCACCAAGTAACATTATAACTAATTGAGATTCTAGAAAATTACACGATTTACAGTCACTTCAATCGTTCAATTATAATTCTAACCGGTAATTATCGCTGTTTACCCGCCATTCCACTGACCTGATATGCTCGTAGTTTCAAGTATTAAGTGCTATGACTATCTGGACCAAAATTCTACAGGCCAATTGACTATATATTTTAAACTTAATTAAAATCATATAGGTACATCTTCTACACAGCAAAAAAGCGCACTACAAGTCGTTGAGCTTAAAGGCAACTCATATATTTTATTAACTTGCCGGTATGCGATGATCAGACGGCACACAATGTATCATCCATTTATTTTAAAACCACTATTTACATACAAATTTAATCCAACCTCATTCAGCCATTACAGAGATATACTTGGTCTCAAATAATGGTCTCAAACTTTAAGATTTATAACATTAGTTTAATGGCCAAGTAAAATAGACTTTTGTTTCATCTTCTTTTGTAATTTAATAATTTGATAGATTGTATAAATTAGAATGTATTTATCAATCTTAGTATCTAAAAATCTATAAATGATTTTATTCAAGAGCTTACTTTCACTGTGTTCAATTGTTTGTATTTAACTTTTTGAATTCTATGAAATAACATTAACCCTACGTGTTTAATTATAGTTTAAAAATGTTACTCATGATTTTTGCCATAAGTTAAAAATAATAATTATTTTTGCAAATATACTTTGTAACTTGAATTTCCTTATAGTGTGCTTCACGCTTGAGCGTTTTGTGCTCTCACGCTCTCATCTGATTCTTTGAACCTACAGATGTAACAATGTTTCACAATAATAATTAATGTTCGTGTTCCATGTCAAGGCTCCATTTATCACAATGGAAAAGATCTGCGACTAAACTATCAACACCAGTAAATGGATAAATAGTGTGACTACATCATTTACTTGCAATAACTTAACTAAATACGTTATAATAATTACAAAACAAATATTTCATAATCTCAGCTCCACACTTCGGTTCAAAGAGATTTTGCTTAGGTCTTGTATAGGGAGTGCCGGGACATTTAAATCACATACACTAGGAGTGTAAAAGCGTTTTATGTTTACACGCGGTCAGCTGCGGCGATTCAAGAAAATGAAAATAGCAATATAAAATATTTCGACCGCTTTGTGAACTAGCAAGGAAACATCTTTTAGATGCGTGTCCTAACGTCACAGAGCGTGCTCGACTTCTAGCAGTTTCTGAATAGGAGTCAGAGCTTAGGTTGCAGGCCATCTTCTCTTATGGTCTCTGGTACACTTACTTTCCGTCTCGCTATATGCTTACGCTAAGGTGCAAGGTGCTATGCTGCCCATAGCTGTCAGTGTGGTACTGCTATTGACCACCCCTCCCTCCCCTCCCTCCACGCCAGCCTCAACGATATCATCCGCCCTGGGCTTTTACCTGCGCCAATGTTCCAGTAATTCTCAGACCGAATGGTCTGATGCGATGGTAAAAGACCCGACGGCATGACTTTATTTTAGGACGGCCTTTAGAGTGGGATGCAGCTTGTGTCGACACTTTAGCTCCGTCACATCTTCCTGAATCACAGTTGGGTTCCTGAATCACAATTGGTGCCGCGGCAACATTAGCAGAGACTGCAATCGGTAAAATATGGAAACCTCATCAGTGGGTACATTTTTGAGCCGTTTGGGGTAAAAAAGTTGGTGGTTTGGACCGGGAGAGCTCATTCTATTTTCAAAAATCTATCAGAGCGCCTGGTTGAGGCGACGCGTGATCAAAATGCTGGTACTTATTTGGCTCAACGCAATTCAGAGAGGCAATGCCGCCACCATGATGGGAACGCTACCCACTGGTAGTGGGCTTGATCATTTGACCTACATATAAGCTCGATGTCTTGTAGGTAACTTAGGTCTTTGCTGTATAAAGTTATAGTTTAGTTTTAGGAAATATAGGCAAATAGAAATATTATATTGGCTATTTCCATGTTCTAGATCTCGTACAGAAAATACTTAGAATAGCATACCCATAATAATGGAATTAAACTATTCATCATAATATATAGTTTTGACTACTCTAAACTAAATAATCACGACACACAACCATCATTCTTCGGATTAATGTTATAAGTAGAGATGGGGATGGAGATACGTGGTGAGCTCCAAATATTTTATCAATTTATCCTCTATTCCATAGGAGCTGCACTGAGTTTCGGGATAGTAGGTATCTTATATCCTATTCAAGGTTTTGCCTCTCTACCTACCAAATTATTTTGAAATCTGACTAGCAGTTACAGATACACTTCATTTTAAACAACTTAACAAACTAACCATAATCCACAGGAACTGCACTGATACCTTATTTCAAATAACTTACCGATCCTACAGGCATTGCACTGTTTTTTAGAATTAAAAAAAGGCTTGTCCTATCCAGGATCTAATCTATCTACTTATCAAATTATATCGAAATCCAACCGCAGTTGCAGAGATATCTCAGTTCAAACAATCAACAAATGAAACATATCCAACAGGAACTGAACTGATTTTTGGAATAAAAAGTAGCCTATGTCCTAGTCCAGGGTCTGTTGTGTCTGTGTGTGTGTTTGTTCCCTCTTTATGCTGCAACAGCTAAACGGTTTTGGATAACATTATGAATGGCTTATACTCAGGACATAATTAACACATAAGATACTTTTTAAGGTTTGTTAGCAAATTTTCCCATGAATGAATTCTAGGGCACATCTACTTAAATGTGCGTCAGACTTTTAATATCCAATTATCACTACTTATAAAGTCATTAAGGTCACTTATTTAATTAATAACCAGTAAAGTGACATCATGATTTAACGAAAACCTTTACTGTAAAACCTCAAAATTCAAGTTAGAACACTATACATCCTATAAGAAGAAAATTTTAGAGTGTGTCTATGAGGACCATGGGCTACATTTTCATTTATTTAAATAATTTTAGACATACACATTTTAAATTTTCCCGATCTGATGGTCTTGGTTATCAATCCTGCGACGGGGTGTGCTTCCGGTGAAGGTAACATCATGAAAGGTACAACAACAACATGCAAGGTAACATCGTTATGAAATCTACAGTAGTAGGCCAAATGACCTTTCTGTATCCCTGAACTTAAATACAGTCGTAATTCCCCATCCTCAAGTAGGAAGCGGGATTTGGCATGATTTAGGCGTTGTCAATGTCTAGAATCTAAAAGAACAACTGTTTCGGCTTCGTACGGAAGCCTTCTTTAGGATTAGTGCGGAGCGCTTGCCGTCGTGTCCCACCTCGTACTGACAAAAACTGTCGGATATCGACAGCGAGTAAGTCACGGCAATTCACGTTTTAATTTAATAGAAAAATCAGCTATCTTTAAATAAACTCTCTGAGAGAGCCAAGCCTTGTGTGTTTACACATTGATGGAATGTCCAGCTGGAGGCTCTGGAATCCATCGAATGACAAGGTAAGATTCATCAACAACATTACACTAGATTAGTCTCGGCTACAGTCTCGATCATCGGTGAAAGTAACAATCCATCAGTTTACTACAAATGATATCACGAAGAGTGTTCAAGGGAATAATTACATGTTCTTATTCTCGCATCACTATTTTACTACCGTCTATCTAGGCAGACGACAATACAACATCCTCTAACTAAATAATAATGAAACACCCTGCCGTCTATTATGTTTGCCGAAAAGTATAATATGAGGTTGTCTAAGAAGAAAGTGAATAGGTATTTGCTGGCCAAGTGAGCTTCTTCTTTGAGACTTTTGAGTGCATCGACGCTTTCCATCAGAACAGATAACTCAAACTCTGCTCAGTTATAAATTTCATCATCATCATTCATCAGAGATAAAAAAAACACACACAACTTTTAAAGCATTTAGGTTGTAAGTCTTTATCGAGAAATCGGACAATAATCTCTACGAAACCGCGGGGCATAGTTAGTAAACAATAAACAGGTAACCTGATTACACCAGTTACTATTTACAGCTACTGTTTACATTGGCGATAAATATGGATTGCCTTGAATCGCCAGCCTTGAAGTTTTGTGTGTATCGGTCCTTATTTCCGACCGGATACTTAAAAACGGCAAGTTACTTTTTAATTTTTCTAGATAACAAATATTACTTAAACTTGTATTTGAGCTAGCTAGCTTGAGCGTCGAGGCGATAATTAGTTATTCCGTGACTTAACTACGACGCCGCAGATATGAATGAGGTATAACACAATATTGCACAATAATTACGTAGATATCTATTAAAAAACCGTTATATTTTACGTTATGTTAGGTTTACGTCTTATAAAGAAAATTAATCCATTTAATAATAGTGTGCATTGTTTCATATGTGAATTTAGCAGGGATAAACATTGTCTCTACACCTATTGAGCCTAGCTGTAGACTTGAATCTACAACTAGGACGAACTAAACCATATAGTCTGACGGTCTGTCTGTCTACAAGTCACGGGTTCAATTAGCTCGTTACACCCCAGAAATTTGTACATTTGATGTATATATTGGCCAAGACCAAATAAATATACCTACTTATAATATTAACAATTTAGTAGTCATTTATTTAGCAGAGATAACAATAAATATTTACATGTTTTTTTCATCAAATATATTTGGCCTGCTCAGACTGGAATTGGCATACACAATAACGCTGCATCGGGTTACCAAACTCGGAGCGCAGCGGTATCCGAGGCCTGGTTTCTCGCTGGCCGACCGCAGATAGTAGAGGGCCTGAGTAGTGAGCTAGCCACTCATGAAAGGCTACCCTGTCATCTTGCGAAAAATCCCAGGAGTGCGCCATCGTGCCGGTTGGCGACCGGATGCAAGGACATTGATGGGGGGACTCGGCTGTCCCCGCGGTGTCCGGTTTGGTTCCCCACTGTTGTAGTGAATTGTTGTGTGTCGTAAGTCGACGAGTAGCGCCACGACCCATCGCTAACCTCTTACCAGGCTACCAAATATGAGGAACAGATTAAAAAAAAACATTGTTAGACAGCGGAAGCACGTCCTCTCTCTACAAGTGCACCTCTCTAACATTCGAGGCTTGCACTCCAATGTCGTTCCGGTCCACTACCACCTAGAGGCCGATAAACCTACTCTTTCTCACGGAGACGCAGATCAGATGTCTAGCTGACGCGTCATACCTAGCATACCCAGGCTACACCCTTGAGCATAAGGTCAAGTCACGCTCAGGTGTCTGCATGGACGATGACATCTGCTATCGGCGTCTCCGGAACCTTGAAGACCCCAGCTTCTCGACTACTAAGATTTTGGTGAATACCGGTGTCTAACGTGACTCGTGATTCGTTACATCTCACTGGAGATGTTTGGAGATGTTCGTTCAATCAGCTACATGGAACACCAAACTTGTCAGAAAAATACTGAGCATCATTATGGACCAAATGAGAAACAAGTTCAAAACTAGTTTACCACCCTGAACCAGAAATTCAGTCACCTAATTACTTAACCTTTGATGTAGCAGCTATGCTTTAGAGCGCTCATTCTACATCAAGCGTATTTGCAACCCTCAAACACATTATCAGTTACCAACATGTGAGATAGTAGTCAAATGCTGGCCTATGAGAGATGTAAGTGTGTGTGGGTGGCTATGATGTTACTTAGAGAGACGGACCGGAACCATTGACTAGTTATGATTATCATCACCATCACCAGCTATGTTAAAGAGTTGGGGTGACTTTGGTGAATAGCTTTCTAAAAATTGAGGGATGGTGGGGGAAATGCACTAATACAACCCCAGCGTGACGTCAGTAAAGGACTTATTCAGAATTAGAATTAGCATGAGATGTTTCTTAAGAATATTTATTGATATTTGGATTCGTCGGTCGTCTTTTTTTACCGACTTCCCAAAAAAGGAGGAGGTACTCAAGTAGACAGTATTTTTTTTAATATTTTTTATATGTGTGTTACCTCATAACTTCTCTCCACGTGAGCCGATTTTGATTTTTTTAGTTTGTATGATGTTGCTTTCTAATTGGTCCCATTTAAATTTGATCAAGATCTGATCAGTAGTTCTTGAAATATCGTCAATAATGCCTATTTTGCGAACTACTTTGACGATAATCTCGTTTAACCGACTTCAAGAGTTACCTCATAACTTCTTTCGTTGTGAGCCGATTTTGATGATTCTTTTTTTGGAAAGCTGGTGCTTTTCATGTGGTCCCATTGATCAATATCTGATATCTAGTTTTTGAGTTATAATCAATAATGCGTATTTAATACATTAAATCTGAACAAGGTTCCGAAGATAAAGCGGTGAAGTCGGTTTTTTTAAGCTTTGCTTGCGTATAATTATTTTATATTAATAGTAGAAGATAAGTCACTATCGGTTGCTATCTGTCTAGACTTGAAACCGTCAATCTGATAACCTTAAACATGCGTGTAACATATACAACAGGTCGTTAGTATTAATTATTGAGTTTTCATTACACAGTCTCGGCCATGTGTGGGTTAACTAGTGTAAGGTGGACAAGTAATCGTTGCGTAATTGAACAAAAGGGGACATAAAATCCGAATCGCAAGAAAGAACAAGGTCGAGCTGATTTGACCTCTACACGCCGACTAAAAGTAGAGTAACATGATCTACATCGATGACTACATGCTATTATCTGTCCCTGTGTGGTCATTATGTGTAGAAATTATCATTATCATTATTTATAGACAAGCAGCACAGTGCTGGTATGTCAACTTCAATAGTGTTGGATTGAAGTAAAGAGTTGTTTTCTTTCTGTGAATAGCCACTTCTTTAGTTTGTTCTTAAAAGCAATCGTTGCAGTGACACATCTAAAGCAAATAAGAAGGGAATCGTATTGCACCTAGTAAGAACCAAATTATATTTCTGTCACAATTGCTGCAATGCTTTCAAAATTGTGGCTCGGAGAGCATTAATCATTTTTCATTATAACGCGTATTGAGTATAAATTATTTGATCGTTTATTACTTTTCAAAAATAACTATAACGGCTTAGTACCTACGGGTGTAATTTAGATAAATGCAATTGCAGAGATCATCATAATTTTTAATGATTTATATAATTTTTATGTCATGTTAATTTACTTTTCGGTGACTTTGTTGCAAAACAATGCTATTTCTACTTAGGTACAAAAATATATTAATTGGGGTTTGTGGTCAATAGGAAATGCGTGGACTTACATGAAGTTAATTGTGTTGCATGGAGGCAAACTGCACAAGCGCTTTCTAGTGACTATATAGTATAGATGTACATTGATTAAAATAATTATGTATTATTGTTAAGGAATGATTTAAAAAAAGAAATAAAAATAAATGCCGCTGAGTTTCTTGCCAGGTTCTTCTCGAGGTGGCTGTAATTTTGCGTATTTACCAGTAGAGTCATTAACTTTTATGAGTGCCTCTTTGGGGCCCATGTGAATAAACGATTTGATTTGAATTAGATGCAGTCTCGAAATATTTTGCTGCTGATATCTTATAATTGAATCTTTTTTCTCTATTTAATTTTTCTTGTACATAAAAACAGCGCACCCCAAGAATAGATAAAAATGATACAGTGATGAAGAATACTGTTTTTGAAAAGTAGCTGCATAGTATACGAGTTGTATAGGCATTGTGTAAAAAGAGTTTGTTGTTCTAGTCTAATATATATAGGTAGCGCACGTTCGGGGAAATTATTAAATAAATTATTATCTTTTTATTGGTATTACGCACGGTAGTGACGCAAAATCAAAAAATAACACCGAAATACAGACTGTTTCTAGACCACAGACCTCTCACTGACATGTGATAATAACGTATAAACCGGTTGCGACCGCTCGGGTATTAACTTTGTTGCTGGATTCTCAGTATCGACGAATGTTTAGGTAAAGTGGTAAAGATTCATCAAGTTTGAGATCAATAAGGTAAAACTGGGCCATGCGGAAAACCCTTGAGAACAGATTGACTGAGAATTAAACATTCGTGGTTTCGCAACGTTTACTGGCTAAGATAAACGTTTTACTAGACCTACTTACTGCTCTAGCGCTCAAATATTTATCTTTAATTTTAACTGCAATTTGAACAGTTTATGTTATTCACTTCACACAGAACAAAGTAAGCCAAGTTGTAAAACTGTAGAATACCAACCATATTTGAGAAGGCTTTGCGGTCGTACAAAATAATAATTTGAATTGAGACGCTATGGGGGGGTTTTATTAATTTATGTTCAGATTTCTTCAATAAAGCTAACCAAAGGAATAAGTACTAATGTTTTTACGGCGAAAGAAAAAAAAAAGCTTCTATCAAATAATGGTAATCGAACTGACGAAAACGTTGTCCTTTGGCCTGAATAAATGTCCTGAATAGTCTTCATGACTTGTATGAGAGATAGCTACTGCCGCATATCATTTTTTAGCATGGTCCGTAGATTGATATGGTTAAACAACGGTCTGTACGGCCAGTACTACTGGATGTGCGATCATCTCAGCTGATGATGTCAGCGTGCATTGGAGTACTCGTCGAATTTGCGGTCCTAATTGAAAGTACCTACGTCAAAGTCATTAGGCTCTGTCAGACATCTTCATCATCGGTGTAATAAATCCTAACACTAGAAATATTTACCCATTATTACTCGCGTGTACATAAGCTTTGTTTGTATAATACATAGGATCTTGATTTCTGCTATGCTAGTATTGACCACTATCTCACTTGAGAGTAGGTTCGATGAGATAATGTGATCGAGTGTTGAGTGCTAAGCCTTAAATTTCTACTATTAGCTCTTACTGATCCAGAGCATCTTTGTTGATTCATATGCTTGGTAATAAACACAATGAATGTTTAATAGTATTTAATAGTAGTTCCACCTTATGTTATTCGTTGTATTTGTCAAAGATAATATTATGTGTATCTGTGTGACTGTCTGTGGCTCCCAAACGGCTAGACCTATTATATTTAGATTTTTTTATTTTGTTAGTATTATGCTCTTAACTATGTTTGTTAAAAATCAGTGCATCATTGTTCCAGAGAAAGCGTCGTGGTAAGAAGTAGCGATTTTTCGACTATTATTTTCATATATTTTAGCGTAGTGGCATTAGCTCGATACAGTCTTTGTAAGACTGTCTCAAATAAATGACCAAAATCGAGAAGATCCAGTAGGCGCAATAGACAAGGCTCTGCTCTTTACGCAGCGGGTCCTGGGTTCCATTCCCAGCGGAAACACAATTTTTCTTTGCAAAGATTTTTTCTGGTACTGGGTGTGAATAAGTGCGTGATGTAAATATTGCCGGCTAGATGATACAATTCTTTGTACTTAGTGAGGGGCAGTAAGAATAAATGCGTTTTAAAAAAAAAAACATGCCATAATTTTATAATAGTCATCTATTATAAAACTACAGTTCCGATCCCGGAGGGAGATGACAACTTTTTTTTATGCTGGATAGGCTAGCATTTTACCTCTGTCTCACCTAATGAAAAGTGAAGATACGGCCGAAGATGTAGCGTGCTTGCCTAGAAGATACCTATTTACTCTTGACTTGAAGTCTTTCAGATTAAAACGTTTGGGGACACAAACGGGGGGTTCCACTCCTTCGCTATAAGGATGATAAACGTAAAAGCGAAATGAAGTGATTGTGGTAAATGTAAAGTTAACTGCAAGAATTAAACTAACAGTAGGTAATATCTTGGTAATCGTTAGCTGGTCTGATCGCTTTGAGCATTAGTATAATTTACATACTTAGGCTATAAATGACTCACCTCATTCATAAAAACGGACGTATACACAATAACGTTGTAATATTCAGAATATACAAATAATCAAAGCTTTTGTAATAACGGAACATACATTTTTGATATTTACATCCAATATAATTCATAAGCTAGGCTTTAGAATTTGAAAATGATAAATTTATATATTTTATGTTAATTATCTACATCTACACTAATATTATAAGGAGGAAAGATTTATATTTTTGTATGTAACGAATAAAATAAAAACTACTGGACCGATTTCAAAAATATTTTTGCCGTTAGAAAGCTACATTATCACTGAGGCTACATTTATTACTACAAAAAAATAAAGATCCTTAGGAATCCCAACTAAAACCAACCCAAGATATAAAAAAAAATTGCCATAAAATGTCTTTCATCGCATGCGCTGCGGAAACTATTGATGATAGAACAAAAAAATGTTCTACAATATTATAGAACAGATCAATATCTACAAAAAACTTCGAGGGACTATATGTCCGACTTTTGTAATTATGTCACTATAACTACTTTTTTACATGAGTATTTTCCCCCTCCATCCCCATTTTTTGATGGAGATTTTAGTATAACTAATATTCAAAGAGTTTTTAGTATTGTATTAAAGTACTAGGCGACCATAAACGTGAAAGACTTTCTAAACGTGGCATTGCAACACATGCCTGGTACAGCTAGTATGTTCTAAACAAAAACACACGCGATGGTAAAATTAAGGAAAATGGTTGCGCCGATCTTTACCAAAAGTAGCTCAGTACTTTCGATTTAGCTAGCTTACTAAAAAAAACCTCACAAAATCAGGATATATGTATTTTAAAACTAAAGCATGCTACATCTTTGGTTATCATTTTCCAACAGGTAAGAAGTGGTCAAACTCTTGCCTTACTTGCATAAAAAAAAACTAGAATATAAATAAATAAGCAAAAAAGATCACAACAAGCCATTAAGTTTTTATATACAAAACAATGGTAATCTTTATACGATGTGTAACAGAAAAGTGTAGTAATACTCAAGCCACGCATCTAGCTTCATGTACTGAGTCTAACAAGAACTTCTGAATTCGCGGCAGCACCATGGATATTGAGTTATGATGAATAAAGTATCTAAGCAATTATGTCATTTGCAACCCTATTCCATTAGCTACCGTTCTACACCACATTGTCTTTGGACCTATACGTCTGACAGCGGTGGCCATAACAAAGGTCCAGGTCACTCACCACAGATGTAACCGTAAGGTTGGCAAAAATATTCGAATAATATAATTTTAATTTTTGTTCGGAAAAAAATATCTCTGCTTTGACTTTCGTTCTCTGGCAGACGATTCCTGGCACGATACATAATTACACATACACACCACCAAGTATTACTACACCTTTTTGTTACATGTTGTAGGTATATATAGGTAATTTTTCTGTACGTGTGTATGTGACTGAAAGCCCTCTAAACGACTTAACCGATTTTGTTGAAATTTGTTGTATGGGTCAGGTGGATTCAAGAATGATTTAGATTCACAATTCGATCCGATAAATATTTTTTATTTTTTTGTATTATTGAGCAAACTTCATTTTCAAAGAGTTAGAGCACTGAAAACACAACTGCCATATGCGAGCTTCGACGCGAGTTTGCCGACGCTACGGCTGACCGGGGCGGACCTCATTCTCATCGCACGCGGATTATATCTTGATGTATTTTTTAGCTTTCTTTTTAAGAGTAGCAGTATGGGTAAAAAATATTTACCTGTGCTACTACCAGCCAAGATTGTAATACCACGGGTAAATCATTTTCCCTTTCTGCTACTGGTAGTAAGACTTAGTAGCATGAGAAATAAATGAAATCATTTTAGCAATGGCTTTGTCATCATTAATATATAAGGATTTTTGTCCTGTGTTCTTATGGAGAAGGCATAAAATTATAAATAATACTTTTAACCCAACTACGTTTAATGCTTACCGCACCTTTTTCCTCTGATAGTCTAGCTGTACAAATGGTATTGCGAAACACAAACACAACTCTATATACCATTTGATCTGACATCTCGTTAATGTTATCTTCTAGTCATGCTGTGTTCGATGGTACGCACGATATTCCTAACGGCATTCAATGATAGCTCTTGGAACATGTGGCGTTATTACACTTGAGATAGCACCCAAACTTCGAGTAATGTGCAGTAGAGATCTTCCAACTAAAACTGAGCGCACTGCTACCAAATTTTTCATCATCATATAATAATATGTCATTAAATCGTTTGATTGTATTGGAAAGGCGTTTGGTTTAAAATTATATGATCTCCACCACAGTGGCGAAACAATGCTCTACCACCGTACGACCATAATAAAACAAAGAAGTATGTCAAATCGAGGCCCGTAGGAAAATTCAAATGCCTACTCTAGCCGGATACGCAGTGTTGTTACTATGTAGTGTAAGTGTGTAAGTATGTATGTGTTAAGTGTGTAAGTATGTTTGTTCCCTCTTCACGCTTTAACGGCTGAATGGATTTGGATGAAATTTGAAATGTATATAGATTATACCTAGGATTACCATAAGCTGCTATTGAACTAATATAATAAAATCTCGTAAAACGGCGTTTGTAGCCGAAGTCCTCCGAAACGGCTCAACCGGATATAATATTTTTTTGTTTATCTATTTGGTAGATATGAGAACAAATAGGTTTTAAAGTATTTTTAACAAAGTCATGAAAAGAAACCACGGAAGTAGTAACAAGTATGTAACGAATTTAAAAGGAAAACTATTATAGCTACAAGTTTTCGAGTGATGATCAATCAACTTATAAAATGTAACTTGGAGAAGTAAACATTTCGTCCAAATTCCAGTGAACATTCTTATTTAGTCCGCATACTTGTGATAAGTAACTACATTCCGCGTTGCCCGACACGCACTTGGCCGCACTTTTTTATTATTGTTAATTAATAATTATATTCTTTATTTTCGCAGCATGTCCTTGTCTACTACGCTGTAGCATTAAGTCCTCATATGTACAAAGTATTTGTGCATGAAGGTTTAAATAAATAAATAAATAAAAGATCAAAGTTTTATTTAAATTACAAAACACCTACCTAGCTATTAAATTGAATAAACACGTAAGGAAGGTTATACTATAACTAGGTATATGAACTCTGATTAATCATTAGATACCTATTTGTTTACAAAATGTAACATAATTTATAATTATTTTTGTACGAATGGCGCGAACACTGCGAAACAACGACGACGAGCGAGGGCGCGCCCTGGCTCGTGTTGGCTTTGCCGGCTAGGTCGGAGGTCGGAGTCTGTAAATTATCATAGTGTGCGTGCTGAGGCACGTGCGTAAGGGCGTGCACACATACAAGCCGCGTTAGGTACCACTATGTAGCAAATAATTTAAAGATTTTTTTATACATATTTGACATCAAATTACGTTTTTAGTTTAATTAAAGAATAAATATTAATTTTAATTAAATGAAAAAAACAGGTTTTATTTCTTTGGTTGATAAGAAAGCCGATTAAGGTACATAACCTGCACACTATACATACGATAGTTCAATAAAGAAGTGGGCAAAAGCAGAAATGGACCTCCTTAGAACTGGCCTTATAAAGAAGTGGTCGAATCCAGAACTAGTCACACCCATAGAAAAGAATATATTCTACCCGAAGTCACACCTAAAAAAGACAAATTAAAAAGTGGTCCCAAACGTCAAACCCGACTCAATGAAGATTACACAATAGGAGTTTTGCTGCGAAAGTGAAAAAATGGCGTTGTTGATTTTGTAAAATTTTCCAAAACCTGTGTTCTTCGAGTGTTAATGTGTAATAATGGTGGATTATTAACCGTTAATACTTAGTGAACGTGCATAAGTGTAGGCAAATCATACAAAGTTGAAAAACGTGATTTTCACCTTCGCTCCAAAACTACAATAGAAGTTCTAGTAAAGTTTCTACCACTTTACTAGGGCATGACTTGACTACGACTGGACCTTGACTCTTTTACTTGACTTTGACTGTGACTTGTGACTAGGACCTATAATATGAAATACACTTGACATATAATTATCACTTGACACTGGCTAAATGCATAAGATTGCGAAGCCAAAACTAAGGAAAAAAAAAAAAAAAAAGATAACACACCTCTTTTGTTTGTACTATGCTATAACAACGTCTTGATCTCGGTTAATATAATACTTCTGCATTATTTTTTATGTTTTAGACGGATACGGAACCATTTGCTTAGCTAATGTAATCGTACAGGATGCATTCGTTAATAAATATTTATTCAGTTGCTGATTACAAGTTACAGGTATCCAGTCACGCCCTCCGTGTCTACTCCTTATGTATTATGTTTGTGTTCACTAATGCTACGAGAAATAAATCGTAAATCATAGTTGTTACTAAGCAGAGACTATTAGTTTATATATTCATACAATACAATAGTATCTACATATTATTATAAAGTGTGTCATGTAATCCTACTAAAATTATAAACGCGAAAGTTTGTAAGAATGTATGGATGTATGTTTGTTACTATTTAACGCAAAAACTACTGAATGGATTTTATGAAACTTAACAATAATATATCTTACACATCAGAATAATACATAGGCTAAAATATATTAAGATATAGTGAAATTATCCAAAATATAATGATAAGTAGGAAAAAAATCTGCCATCTGCAAGCTATTCTGGCGTGCGCCGAAAAAGCCGTTGGAGTTACACGTATATATTAATGTGTAATGGAAATGTTCATCTTAAATAGTCCTACAAAAAAACCCGCGACAGTATATGTCTATCTTTTATGTGGAAGCCATTATCGCCAAATTAGTTTACCATAAATAAAATAATTTCATAATTTTCAATTTGTTGGATTTGTCTCCGTCAAGAATAGCAGAATAATGTAAAAAAATTACTAAAAAATAAAATACTTTATATCGTCATTATCACAATTTTCCATCACCACGCGGGTGAAACCGCGGGGCGCAGCTAGTAAAATTATAAGCCTGATAAGTCGTGTTAAATTATGTTCTTCGTATATTTTTAAGGCTTAGCCACAAAACGCATATGGTTAGAACCACAAAAATTTAAATAAGTACCTTATTATTTCGATTTCTGTGGTTAGAACCGATCGGCGTGCGATGATGCGGTCGCGGCCGCCGCTCTACGGAAAGGACCGCTCCACGCAAGCCATCCGTTCGGGACAGATGCGTCCTGTGTGGCGAAGTATTTAGACTGTGCCTAGTTGTACACCTCTAATAAAAACTCGATTTTATATTAACAAAGAATTCTTGTTATAACTGTAAGTATAATTCAGTGCCAGAGATAATAATTTAACTACTACTTTGGCAGCCTGAAAATACTGACACAAGAACTGCCTCTATATAAAAAAACTAGCTATTATACTCATCCTCTCATATTCCTTAGTATAGTTTTATATCTACCGATTCTGTAGCTTATTACAGAATAGGTACACATAAATTATTATCACCTTCAATCTGGTGAGATAGCACCAAAATACTTACCTATCTGGCATAAAAAAAACATAAAAATGTATCCTACCTTTCATAAAATCCTAGAAAAACTATGTCTAAAATAAAGCAATAAAAGGACACGAACGAAATGAGCAATTTATAAAATACCTATATGTTGGAAAAATATAGTAAAAAATAGTCTTCTGTTGGCTTTTTGAGACATTCAATATGAATCTTTATGAAAATTAACTATTTCACCGTCTTTCGTAGTTTACGTAGATACAATTTGCCTTTTACTGCATATAATTTTGACCTGCACTACTACTGCATATAAATGTTTACAGAATTTGCTTAGATATTTTATTTTCTCAAAAAGAGTTATTTATTAAATAGTCTTCTGTTGGCTTTTTGAGACATTCAATATGAATCTTTATGAAAATTAACTATTTCACCGTCTTTCGTAGTTTACGTAGATACAATTTGCCTTTTACTGCATATAATTTTGACCTGCACTACTACTGCATATAAATGTTTACAGAATTTGCTTAGATATTTTATTTTCTCAAAAAGAGTTATTTATTAAATAGTCTTCTGTTGGCTTTTTGAGACATTCAATATGAATCTTTATGAAAATTAACTATTTCACCGTCTTTCGTAGTTTACGTAGATACAATTTGCCTTTTACTGCATATAATTTTGACCTGCACTACTACTGCATATAAATGTTACTTATTTTACTTTTTATTTGCTTAGATATATTGCTATTGTAAAAAAAAGTAATTAACAAACCTTTATTATCCTTGCTGCCCTCTTGCCTGCTTGAAATGTAACCAGGAGAGACATTATATACATTTTAATAAGTTTTGTCTATTACTAGCCGTGCCCCGCGGCTTCGCCCGCTATTATCAAGTTAAAGTAGTATATGTATTAATCCTAGGTATAATCTATGTACAATCCAAATTTTATCCAAATTCGATCAGCCGTTAAAGCGTGAAGAGGTAACAAACATACACACTTACACACAAACTTTCGTATTTATAATATTAGTGTGATATTAGGATGTATATATTAGGCATATTAACTACAATCCTATTATTGTTGTATGTTCCAATATAACAGGCTGTTGAAACAATATTTATTTACTTAAAATACCTGAATGTTTAAAGCTTTTCAATAAAGTTTATTATATTCTATTCTATATTGACTATTACTATACTATCTCACCTGCAGGTAAGGTATGTTAATCAGGTGGAAGGTGGTAAGTGCTAGCCCTAAACTGTGTGCTTGTAAAATATCGGTAAGATCATAATAATTACTTTAAGATAAAAAAAATAATATTAATAAATTAATTATTTAATAATTTATTTATTAATTTATTAAGAATTTTAAAACTATCTGGTTTTTTGAATTTAAAAATAAATTAAAAATGACATTCCGCATGATTGAATTAATAATCCATATTACGAGAACTAATAATATAATAATGAATGTGTGCATTGCGAGACCTAGACCCTGGAATCGGATTATTGGTATATCCTGGCGCACGCGGGTAATGCCATGGAACACAGCCAATAGCGCGTAATCATTTTAATTACTACGTTCTGATAAGATCCAGTACTTTATAATATCGTGAATACATACATATTTAAATGCCTTTTGAATAATTATATATAGATTAGCAAGGTATTCTGTTTGACTGGTGTATTGGATTAATCCTATGATATTTACATTTATTTTTCTATTGTTGATAGGTTGATTGAATACACAGTGAAATTTAATTAAATGCTAGGCGCTTGATGTAGTCAATATATACGTGTAAAACTCAAACAGTGAATATTAATATAGCATGGAACCGAGCATGTCAAAAATGCTAAGTCATGTGTCATTTGGGAGTTTTAGAGAGTCTGTTCTGTACAACAATCTTCGTAGCCTCACCCGTAATTTCCTTTGATATATCTTCATTATGGAGGAAGCGACGCAAACTGCATCGAAATCATTGGAAAAATATCAGACATCCGCGCTAGCACGTCATTATATTTATTTAATTCTTGAATATGCTTGTGAGTGAACGTTATTGCATGGGAGTAGATAACGTTGTTGCTTGGGAGTAAGCAACGTTGTTGCCTGTGAGTAGGTAACGTTGTTGCTTGTGAGTAGGTAACGTTGTTACTTGGAAGAAGGTAACGTTGTTGCTTTAAAATAAAGTATAAGTAAGCGTTAACTGTTGAATTGTAACTGTTTGAGCTTGAAAATTTGGAGGTGAAGTTTGCGCCTAGAGATGGACAAATGCAATGGGGACGTTGTATGTACGTAGATGCTAAAGGAGAGGAACAGCAGTGATGAGTGAGGTCTAATAAATTGTTGAAGGGTTGTATTATCATTGGCCATAGTAAAGCAACATATAAGTTCACAATCACTTTCGGGTTCCTCTCTAATTTTATGTCACAGTGGTTTCGCGTTTGACCTCTATCTCTCGTGGTGGTAACTGACGATTTGGTCAAACATATATTTTTTGTATCTTTTGTTTAGGTTGTTACTACTCAAACTCAAACATGAACTTAGATTTCTGACAAACCTGGCGGAACAAATTCCTAGTCACATTTTTAATACATCAAGTATTTAAACTATTACAGGTAAATTAATGTTTATATCACAGCCTTTGTCGTACGGCTACCTACTTAGGTAATCTACATAAAAAATACGGAAGTTGAGGTATAACGACTTCTTAGACCATGCCAATGTGAAGTTAATAATTATTAATAAGCGTATAATTATTGTGTGGAAAAAAATCTGACCGAGCACGCAAAAAAATTAGTCTAGTTGGAAAAATAACAATAATTGTAAAGATTGTCTGCTCTTATAACGAATGCTTTTTGACCAAATTTGTAAAATTATTAAGTGTCAAATATATGAAAAATGTGGTATATAGACGTTTATTCTTAGATATCATTCTTGTGGGACGCTGGTTCTTTATGTACTGACTCTTGTTCTGAGCGGACAGCGAAACATCACTGCTGGCATGGTGACCACTTTTATATCACTTTATAGTTTAGGGTGAAAAGGTTTACAAGGGCGGCCCTAGTATGATTGATTATAAAATCAAGTTAGATAGTCTTTGTTTATTCCAAATTCCGTTCATTTTCACTCACTAACCCTCGTTTTTATAACATAAGTGTGATATAACTTAAATTAATAATATCAAGCTACGTGGCATGTCAGTCTTTGTTTAAATTACCGTTCCTTGTAAGTGCAATACAGTAGGTATATAAAAGGTAGGTATGAAGGAAATGCTTTGTGACAGATTAAGCCTTTGTCGGATAATGGAGATAGGGTTGCCGGAGCAAGGACTCCACTCCTTCCGGTCACGACAAGCAAGCGAGTTTATTTCCGACGCCCGCCGTGAATAGCTTGTCGATTTATTACAAATTGACTATAGATCACTTTGCTGCCTTATAGATAAGCATAATTGTTATTATTTACTTAGAAAGGAAATGTTCGCTCGTATATTATCTCACAAATGCTTCCTCTAGCGTAGTTTGCGTAACGTGCGTACCTCCGTACATATTCAATACAGGAATTCCTGTTTCTGCGTGTCAATATTTCCCAATCGTTATACTGGCGGTGTTGACAATAAAGGAAGTGTAAGATAACTACGTAATATTTTCAAAATGTTATACATATTCAACGAATATTCGACCTTGAAATTGGCTTGAATCTTTGCTGCCTGGACTAGGAACCTGTTCGCAATGCTACGTGACTCTACACACGTGCAAAGTATCCATTGTTGGATAGCTTTTATTATATTTCACTTACCTATTAATTATAATGCAGCCTTACCACATGTATTACGGCTACATGTAGCAAATACAAAAACACAATAAGAAACCACAATATTTCGCATGATTTCAGTTCTTTGTGTATTTATTTACTACAATTTCGTTGTGACATATTTTATTCAAAATTGTTTTTGCGTATGTAACTAAATATCGTTTCACGCCGAAACAGAAGAACTCATTTGGATGACATTTGGTTGATAGGTTATCAAAGGACACTTAATTATTAGACTGATTTCAAAGCCCCATTTTTTTGCGGGGCAGCATTAGCAAATTCCCTAGCACTTGCTTTCCTTCCCAAGGGTGAAAGAAAGGGGAGTGTGGGGCATGAACCCAATAAAACCCGTAAACAGTCCCTCGCCACGCGTGGAGCCGTGTAAGCCGATGGAGAGCCTCCTGACTCTCCGCCAGTGACCCCACTACAGGGGAGGAGAGAAGAGGCAGGCGAACCGCCTCCTTCTTCCCTCCGTCCGTTTACGCTGGAGCAGATCAGATTGGGGATCGTCCTAACTGGCCCGCTCCGCGGCCTCCTTCTGCTTCATCACCGCTTCGCAGAAGGAGACCACTGCCTGCCACGATCTCTCGCATCCGAGATTTCAAAGCCCCATAACACAACATATGTACATAAGATGGCACGGCCTTTAGTATGAGATGCAACTTACTAGCTCCGTCACATCTTCCTGAATCACAGAATGGGGTTGGCGTCGCAGCAACTTCGGCAGAGCACCGCAAACGGCGAAAATATGGAAATCTCGGCAGTGGTTAAGTATTTGAGCCGTTTGGTGATCAGACACTGGGCCAGGGGGGACCGGGAGATCATTCTATTTTAAAAAATTTATCAAAGCGCCTGGTTAAGACGACGCGTGATCAAAATGCTGGTAATAAAAAAAAATTTATTAAATCAAATTTGGCTCAACGTATTAGCATTGCAATTGAGAGAGACAATGCCGCCAGCATGATGGAAACGCTACCCACTGGTAGCGGGCTTGACCACTTGAGTTACCTATAAGCTCGATGACTTGTAGGTAACTTGAGTCTTTGCTGTATAGATGAATATTATTTTAGTTTAGTTTTAGGAAATATAGGCAATTGGCCCGAAGATGGCCACCTTTGTTTATATTCTGCTTATTTTCTCTGATAAGAAATAGGTTTCTATAGCTATTACGTTTTTTGAAAGGAAATATATCGCTTGGGACAGCGTTTAAACCCGCGGCCGTAGGGTGTCATTTTAAACTATTTTGGCAGATGCCGTCACGATAAGACATTTTTATTTAGAAAAAGATAATTTCAACGCTTGAAGCAGGCTTAGCGGTTAGATCAATAGGACAGGATCAAAAATCGAGCGGTATTTTTCCTTTCTAATAATATATTATTTTAGTTCTGCCTAGCATGTCCAAATACTAGAAGCACTATATTTGGTGATAATTAAACGCAAGCAAAGCTTAAAAAAACCGACTTCACCGCTTTATCATCGGAACCTTGATCAGATTGTATTAAACACGCATTATTAACTATAACTCAAAAACTAGAAATTCAATCTTGATCAAATTTCAATGGGACCACATGAAAAGCACCAGCTTTCAAATAATTATCATAGAATCATAGAATAATCATAGAATCATCAAAATCGGCTCACAACGAAAGAAGTTATGAGGTAACTTTTGAAGTCGGGTAAACGAGAACATCGTCAAAGTACGCATTATTGTTCACATAAAAAAAAAAAGTACAGTCGACTTGAGTACCTCCTCCTTTTTTGGGAAGTCGGTAAATTAGGAATTATTGACGATATTTCAAGAACTACTGATCAGATCTTGATCAAATTTAAATGGGACCAATTTGAGAGCAACATATTTCAAACTAAAAAAAAATTCGATATCGGCTCACGTGGAGAGAAGTTATGAGGTAACACACATAAAAAAAAAAATACTTTCGGCTTGAGTACCTCCTCCTTTTTTGGGAAGTCGGTAAAAAGAGGTCAAAATGGCTGTTTTATACCAAACATAGTTAAGAGGCCGGGGTGGCTTTGAACGAGTCTATAGGCTGTCTCTGTTTAACTTGCAAACTGTGCCCATGCTTGATGCGATAGCACTACTGAACGAACAATTATAATAGGTGCCGTAATACCAAAAATTATGAATGAAAATGTAACGTTTAGCCATTGTTTTTTGTATTAATAGTACCTTGAAATGATAGTCTATGTTCCTGTTGTAATGACAAAAGAAATGTGTTCGTTTTTAATACAAAACGAATAAGTTAAAGATGCGACATTTACGTCGTAATAATGTGTGAAAATCAATTGGTTTATATTTCGTTTTAGGTAATTATTTTGGAATAAAAACTATCCAGGAACCTAGATTAATACGTTTTTTATCTGAATAACAGCACAGTATGGTGGTTATATGCTTGAATTATAAATTATTTCGGTATTACGATTGTATGGGCAAATCAACCACTACCCGGCGCCTTAAGAACGTTCTCGATCAGGTAATCTTTCAAATAATAAGAAACCGTATAGAGATAAACGGGCACATTCATTTTACACAAAAATAACTTCTCATCCTAAACGCTAAAAAATCATCTACGTTCCTTGGTAGGTGAAAACAATAAATAAATGCAAGGTTTTATATTCGTAGTATTTTTTTATGAGAGTTAAATTATATTAAAGCTAAGTTAAATTGAAATGATAAAAAATACTGTAATTCACACTCAAAGCCACACTAAACTAAAAAAATGTGCTATAATTACACACATTTTTCCCTTTGAGAGATAAATAGAATCTTGAATCGAACTCGGTACTATCTCACATGCAAAGCAGAGTATCTGAACTCTTAGCTGTATTGCATTATAAAATAGGTACCTAGGAGATATTGTGATTGCATGCGGTTAAAATATTCAGGAGTCGCGTGCTAGTTATGAAAGCTTACTTAATCAGCGGCGTATATGACAAAAAATCGGCCACTTAGCAGGCGAACTGTCGCACCAATGGTTCCGTACCACCACATATCAGCCCGTTGAATTGGGTACTTGCCAACGGATTATAGTATTAGATTTTCACATTAACCGTTGTTCCCATCTGATCTCAAGATCAGTTGCAATCAAAATAAATTATCTATTACTGTTCTCAACTGACCTCAAAATGACTTAGGTGTGCGTCCACCTTCTAAGCAGGGGTGTAGGGCTCTATCAACCTGGCCGGAACACAAGTTTTCTACCCAAGAGAAATTTGTGTTTCTGGTTCTGGCTGTGACAGTGCGTGTGATGTGAATGTTTCCGGTACCCACGACACAAGTCATTGAACTTGGTGTGGGGCTATGAGTGTGAAAGCGTTACATTCATTTATATAATAATCCCATTATTAGGAACTGGTCAAGTATGACTCGAACTCCCCAGTATTATAAATCAGAAAGCTTGTGTGTATGAATACTCATGAAACGAGGTATCTCTGTAACGGGCGGACGGATTACGATGAAATTTGGTTCGCAGAAAGTATAGAAAAATCGAATAATGCTCCTTCTCATTGATAAACACGGTCTAAGCCGCATATAATTATACTTTATTGGTAGCTCCGATCACTGTCTGGTCCAGGCCGTATCAGTGTACTCTCCACCTGACTAGTGCTCTAAGGGCAGTAGACGTGTGTGGAAGTACAAATCAGCAGACCGGGACGAGATGCGGCACTTCTTTGCATCCTACCCTTGGCCGCAAGTTTGTGTCTCTTCTTGTGATCTGACCGAATGTGCGAATGCCATTACAGAGGTAATATACCAAGAAATGGAATACTATATTCCATTTGTCGACAAACGTCTGTCTAGCAGAGCTTGCTCGTGGTTTGATGCAAACTGCACCGTCGCCGAAGCTCGGAAACGGGAAGCATACCTCGCCTGGGTTGACGCTCGTAAACGCGAAGATTCGGGCACTCGGGCTAAGAAGAAAGCATTCAATGCTGCCGCTAAGACCTGCAAAAAAAGTGCTGAAGAAGGCTCACTTCGATCATATAAGCCGCATAGGATCTAAACTCTCTAGTTACCTATCTGGTAGTAAAGCCTTTTGGTCCTTAGCGAAGTCTGTCGAAGTGAACTTCTGCCGTAACTCTCTTCCAACGATGGTAAAACCGGACGGATAACTCTCACACTGCTAAGGAGAAAGCGAATTTGATTGCCTCTCTTTTCGCAGAAAATTCACGCCTTGTTACCAATAGCGAAGTACCTCCATGCCTACCTCACTGTGGGGTGACTATGCCTCAAATTCGCATTCTGTAGAAGGAGAGGAGGTACTAAAAACTCTGCGTACCCTTGAAGTGAATAAAGCGAGTGGTCCCAACGGGATTCTAGCAATCTGCCGCAAAAACCTGAGCACCAGAGCTATCCCCAATCTTGACACGCTTGTTCCGCCTCTCTCTTGAGTAAGGTAAAGTCCCAAAAACTGGAAGCTTGCTAATATATATAAAATATATAACATATATAAAGTTATGGGTCAAACGTGACCCGTAACGCTTAGGTGCGGAACCCTGAAAACTAGTAACTTATGTCCTGCATAAAGTCACGAAGGACCAAACCGGTACTGCGGCTGCTGTTTCTTGACAACCAGCGACCACTCACGCTTGCCCACTGTCGGTGTTCGGGTCAAGGCGAAACTGAGCTCAGCTTTATTGTTAAATTACTGCAATTTATCTCATTTGCTTTTTTTAGATTTGCGACTATGATAGATAAGGTTATTTGTAATTGGTCTAGGTTCGAGGCGTTTGGTCCGGACATGATTAATGATCAATGAATGTTTGTGTTTAACTCATTACTTGTCTTTTAATACTAACTAGCCGTGTCGCGCGGCTACGCCCGCTATTATGACGTTAAAAGTAGCCTATGTGTTAATCCTAGGTATAAGCTACATACATTCCAAATTTCATCTAAATCCGTTCAGCCGTTAAAGCGTGAAGAGGGAACAAAAATACTTACACACTTACACACAAGTGATTTTCACTTCGGATTTATAATATTAGTAGGATATGTCATAATATATAAATAATGAATAGTATTTTTTAAACAAGCTTTTCGGAGCTTACTATATGGATAGTAAGCTCAGTAGTCATGGTGACAATTAGAATAGGTTATGTATGTTACGCGATATCTCCGCCAATTACGGGTACCATTAATGATCTATTTGTAATGTGTATGGTCATAATACACACTACAAATTGACAGTTTTTAAAATATATGAAAGAGTCAATTACTATGATTGAAATAAATAAAAAAAAACACATTAAGTATATAAGTTTTTATAAGTTGACCGAGAGAAGCGAGGTCTCTACGTGGTTCAGCACTTTGTTCGTCCGTCCGTCAGAGGCATTTAGTATCCAAAACATACAAGCAAATAATTTCAAATTCACAGAGAATATGTATAGTTACATAAATGTCAATCAAGATGATATAAATAAAAATATTAAGAGAAATACACGTAAGTTGGGAACAAAACAATTATTAATTACGTTTCTGTACATGTTAGGTATCGTTGAAAAGAACTTTGCAAGTCGAGTACATAACCGTTTCAAAATGAAATCTTTGTTGGAAAGTAACACTTGGGTAGGACAGAATAGTCACTGTTTTTAGACCTATATTAAAAAGTAGTATTTTATTTTCCCATACAAACTGTTCGTACATGTTAAACAGGAGATGTTTCTGAATATTTGACCACAGACAATTGGCGGTATGAAGTTCGCCGGGTCAACTAGTTATTAATAAGAAAAAGTACTAACTACGGGCCAATTGCCTATATTTCCTAAAACTAAACTAAAACTATGTACAGCAAAGAACTAAAGTAAACTTTAGTTCTTTGCTGTACATAGTTTTAGTTTAGTTTTGGAAAAAGTTATAAACATATTACATATTAAAATTGATGTTAAAACAAAAACCATTAGTCTAAATTAAGGACTTTTCTTACGGTGTCCAGTGGACACTAGGCTAGATGGCACACAGGTAGAATTGCCTCGCGCAAACGTTTCGGTTACTATTTATCGACCCTAAAAATCATGACTTATTTAAAATATTTAATTTTGTTGGACAGTTGTAAATAAATTAGTTGTCACGAGGTATCAGGTCGGGCGAACTACTTGATTTGGTTAGTTTCAGCGCACCCTGACTTACTGTGTGACCATCCGAGAACATGCCCGTAATAGGTTTAAATTTACTGTTTTGGCTGGGTAGTTTAACTTATCGTATCGTGACATCTCGTTATTATTTTAGTAGATAGTATTTCACTAATACGCACGAAATTTTCATTTTTATGCGTACCTTTAATGATTAAAATTCCCTCGAAAAGTATCAACAATCCTGAGTCTACAAGTCACGTATGAACATATCTTAAAGTACTTTATAGTCAACCCCGTCGTCACTTAACATCATCAGGTTAACTTAACATCATCAACAGGTTCATATTTGGCTTGCGTAAGTATGATCATGTCTCTCAATTTCGCACTAGACTCAAGTGGCTTCCCATACGTTTTCGTCGGAATACTCACATCCTCTCCTTATTATATACCGTACTGTTTAATCCCTCCTCCCCACGCTATATCAAAGATCAGTTTGAATTTCTTCATCTTGGACACTCACTCTCATTGAGGTCATCCGAATCTTTAGAATTAAGAATGCCAAGCCACAGTTCTACATTTTATGACAAATCTTTTACTGTACAAGCTATTCGCCTCTGGAACAGTTTACCGGTCTCTATACGTCGCTCTCAATCACTCCACACTTTTAAAGAACAAATAAAAAAATTGTATCACTCTCAATTAAGTTAAAGCTATGAATGTCCTTTATTAGTCATATATATATATATATATATATATGTATAATAATATATATTAGTTTGTGTATGTTTATAATATTTTATTATTATTTGTGTAGGTTTTTGTATGTATATTATGTATCTAATATTAATAGGTATGTGTAAGTACATTTATTAATTTAAATACGTGTTGAGGTACACCACCGTCCCTGTTTGTAATATTTTTATCATCTCCCTTTGGTTGTCTGGAAGAAATCGCTTTGAGCGATAAGACCGCCCTTTGTGCTCCTAAGTTATATTTAAGATTTCTTTGTAATTGTTATTTTTTTGGTGTGCAAATAAAGAATTTATCTATCTATCTATCTATCTAACATCAGGTGTGATAGTAGTTCCTAAGCAAATTGCTTATAATTAATTTTTAAAAAAAAGTTGGTTCCTAATTAAGGTAAACAATCTACCTAAAAGCAATTATTAAAAATAGACTAATGCGATGTAATTATTATTCTTTAGGTATTTTGTAAACAACAACAGATTAAATGAAATTACTTCTACGAAATCCTCTCCGTGTTCCGAACAGGGCCATGATATAATTTTATTCTTTTGTCATTCTACCTTAGTATAATCGGTCCATTCGAGTACTTCTATAAGAAATTAGATGTTATGTCATCTTTTACATTATGCCTTCTATTTTTACTAGAATACGGCGAAGCAAAAAGGAAGGAGATTTTAGCACGATACAAGTCTTTAAACTTAGTGCGGTGCGCGTCCGCCTTCTTAGGTCCGACGCCCGATGGGAACACAAGTGTTCTCCCTAAGGGAAATTTAATTATACTGTTTTTGGGTGTAAATTTTTGAAGACCATTGACAGGACTGGAAGACTCAGTAGGGAGCCCAAGCCAAGATAGGCAAGAGCTTCCGCTAAGATTCCCCGAGGGTAATTGACCTTGGCGCCCAGCTTAGGCAATAATGGACCTACATTGAGGCCTACACCTGACGCGCAGAAAGCGCCAGAAGAAGAAGACTTGACTTGACCGGCACTTACGACACAAGTTATCGAACTAAGTGTGGGCTGTGTGTATGCAAGCGCTTATGTAATGTTATATGTTCAGGTTTGACAGAAAATAGAAAAACTGTATCAAACTGTTGGATAAGTGATCGATTACGCATGCAAGCTGTGGTCGAGCCGCGGCGACGCCCGCTGCCTCGACTGCTTTTGAAGGTTAAAGTCAAGGCTCGACAGCAACCTCCCGAATGACTTCGTGTGGTCACCGCTACCCGCGACCGCTGCGCCCGCGCCGCCGCCGCCGCCGGCACACGCACGCCGAAGGTGAAAGTCAAGGCCGCACGTAACACTGATCTAATGCCCACCATGTCTTATGTAACCCCTCGAATACATTCATGTCTTTTACCAGTATAGCACTCCACCTGCTCCAAAGGATCATATTTTATATTAATTTGTACGAAATATGTACGTCCTGTACGCGTTCCTGAGAAAAAGGGTTTGACAGAAAGACAACGAAGAGATTCTTTCGGGTAGGGTTCTGCCCTTAACAAAATGTAATATTTTAATATAACCCATACAAATTGCATGATTTTTTATATGCAAACAAAAAAATACTTTCAAACTTCGATTGATTGTATTTTAAATTCCATAATAGAGTCGACATACACCACCACAAAAATACCAGTGCCTTTGTGTGGTACAGAACCGAGACTTCCGAGTTCGTCTCGCACATTGCCGGTATTTTTTTTAAATTTACTTACTTAAACACTGAAACAATTATCGTATCTAGAACAACATGGAATTGTTAAGCTATTCTGATGGAATTCACCGAGTTAGTGCTTGATTACTCGCTATTATTTTGCGATATTGCTCTGTATATAGGAATGGAATTTTAAGGTCGCATGTAGGTATCGATAAAGTAGTAAATACGTGTATCTACCGGTTGGTTTGTCTTTAGTATAATGTATTTGTTGCTTTATGTTTGTAACAAGACCTTCCATCAGTCTTATAGACAACATCAACAGCTTTTATATTATTACTAACTTTGCCCCACGTTTTTGACCGCGTTAATCGAAATAAAATTACATTCTATAAATACTCTTTATACACCACGAAAAATAATGATGTACATCACAATATAGTAACAACATAACAATCGGTCGCCTTATAGCTAAGCACCGTCCTCTTTTAGACATTCCTTTTTCAGTCTAAACTATTGACATTCCGAATTGGTTTCGGCGTTACAGAGATAACTTGTACCTAAAATTATATATCACACACACACGAATTTTTGTATCAGACAATTATTTGTTCAAAAACCCGAGTGCAAAAAAAAAGCCAAATAAATTCTATCGCGAAACAAAGTGACTAACAGTGGCGACCACGCGCAATAAGGTTTGCCCGTGGTCCAACCAGTTGGATAACGCAGTGGGACCCCAACAAACCCAAAAGCAAGGATTCTGTAACAGGTTTGTTTCCTATCTCGATGCCCAAAACACGGATATAGATGTTAGAAGTGACAGATGTCATAATGACTGTCAAATTCAAACTCAAATTCAAAATCGTTTGTTCACATAGGCCCCAAAAAGGTAATGATGAAAGTTCTCTATTTAAGGGTAATACACTTTGTTCATGTGTTCTTTTGCAGCACTCTCACTATAGATTACACTGATATATACTAACATTACACAAGTTCAAATGGTTTAGTTCTTTTAAGTATTCTCACTAAGTCTGTAACGTCAAGGAGCTGGATTGCCTCGACATTAACGTGATGATGAAGTCTATATTGGTGAGCTTCTGCGTATGTATTAATTACTTTTTCAACGATCTCTATCTTAAGGTCCCTATGAAGATCGTCATTTCTGACGTACCAGGGAGTGAAAGTTAATGACTCTAATGTCAGATTCGCAAAATGAGTCGAAGTAGATTGTCTGAAATTTGGTGTGATGTTTTTATTTTGATTTCAGTTTCGCGGTCAAATTGGCTATTATAGCACAAGAATTCAAGCAGACACGCTAGAAAGGAGTTCTTAAATCATTTCTTTTTTATCTGATATGCTGGCATTTGAACTATCTGACCTGAAAGTAAGTGATTACCACTTCATTACTAGGGTGAGGGTGGTAAACACTCTAGGACAACATTTATTTTGCTCCGTTTCATAGTTTAGCCATTTGTTATAAGTACCGCCTCCTGTTGCTAGACTTGATATTAAAATATTCATCAATCATATTAATAATGAGTAAGTTACGCATGCTCGCAGTTGACTAATGGGTTCGATTAGTTGTTTCAATGCATGCCGCAAACTCATACGCCAGACTGACTGACGCCTTGAAGTCACGAACTATTACGTATATACAAAAAAATTAAAGCAGAGAAAACTCAAAAATGATAAATTTTACTACAGAAGAAGATAGGAGAGCTAGAATTAATGGTATGCTGAATTGGGATGAAAAAACATTGTTAGAAAAGGAGTTATCGGTACCTCTGCGGTTGAAGCAACACTGGACCAAAATGCTCGCCAATATTTCGAGTAGCAAATAAGCGATGGTAGCAATCGTGGCTATGCTATTTTAAAGTTACATGTATACATTCCAATACCACAATTTGTATTTTTAATAAGCAACTAACTGTTACCCGCGACTTCGCAGGCGTTTTATAAGATTTTATGTTATTTAATTATTCTTTTTATATTATTACCTAACCTTTATATTTAACGTTATTTATATATGTCTGACATACTTCTGGTTCGCTCGAAGCGTTTCGCTTCTACGTTTATTATATGTACTGCGAAGGAGTGGAATTCATCCATAATCTGGGAGTCTTCAAGTCAAAAGTGAAAAGGTATCTTGGCAAGCATGCTACATCTTTGGCCGCATCTTCATTTTCCATCAGGTGAGATAGTGGTCAAATGCTTGACTATCGAGCATAAAAAAAATGTATACCTCTCATACATATTGTACCTGGATGACCGATTTTTTTTTGGTACATTACGTTTTCTCAAATGAAACCTAGCTAGATCGATTTATCGCCCCCGAAACCCCCTGCATACTAAATTTCATGAAAATCGTTGGAGCCGTTACCGAGATTCAGATTAGGTATACAAATACATATATACAAGAATTGCTCGTTTAAAGGTATTACATTAGATAGATAATTATCTGAGTAGATGCGGAAGACAGTAGCTAAAGAACACGTGCAACGTCGAAGTGAAAAAAAAATTATAAAGTAATGACACATCCATGTCATCGATCTAGTAAAAAATATAGACGCTACGCGCTGAACTTAGGAGTGAAGCCGAAAAAAGGGATACCACTCCACTAATAGCTCATTCCTATTTATTTACAACAAATTGTTTTGCTAACGACCCAATATTATTTGTCAAATTTTATATAAAACTTGTCAATGAGCGAAGGATGGCAAGCGAAACTATTCATTTTACTGATAAAGGAATGGACTATTTGTGGAATGGTATCTGCTCCTTGGGTTACACTCTCAAGTTCCGTGCGTTGTATCTGTAATTTTTAATACATCAATCTATGTACCTAAAATAATGGACAAAGTTAAACATATACTTAGGAGTTTAACTGCGAAATGAAAAAAATCGAGTTGTGGATTTTGTATAATTATTCAAATTCTTCGAGTGTTATTGTGTAAAAATGGTGGATTATTGACCGTTAATACTTAGTAAAAGTGCATAAGTGTACATCATCCCTAAGGACGACGACGACGAGAGGGCAAGTGACGGCGACCGAAGATGAGGCCAACCACCGGACAAGACACACCATCACGTCAAGGAAAGGCCGTGAGTCCCTCGGGAGGGATTTGCCAGCCCCCAGGTCGACTCCGGCCCAGTACAAACTAATGCAATGTACCATACATACAAGGGGACGGCCTGGAGCAAGATGGCCAACGCCCAGCTCGGGTCAGTCCCTGCAAGAAACCGGACCACACCAGAGCGCGACGGCCACCGCTGACGCGCTCGACACACTCTCTGAGAGTAGCTGCTCCCAGCGCCCAGAAGGCCAGATACCCACTACGGCAACAGAGGCCAAGTGGAAGGACTACTACTACTACTAAAAGGCAAATCATACAACGTTGAAAAACGTGATTTTTGCCTTCACTCCAAAACTCTAATAGAAGTTCTAATAAAGTTTTTACCTCTTTGCTAGGGCATGACTTCACTATGACTGAACCTTGACTTTTTTACTTGACCTGTGACTAGGACTTTTAATATGAAATACACTTGAAATATAATATTATTACTTGGCACTGGCTAAATGCACAAGATTGCTAAGCCAAAATTAATAGAAAAGAAAATAAATAAGATAAACATACAAGTGGACACAACACACAAAAGAAGAACAAGAATAATTATAAGGCATTTCACGGGCCACGCATGTGTTTATATATTATACCTTTATATGCAGGCTACGAATAAAGAAATTGAATTGAAGCGTTAATTTTTACTGCGTGTATTTTATAAAAAAATATGAGACAATTATTTTAAAATAACTACACTTTCAATACTTAAAACTTAAACGCTCTTAACTAATTTATTATATTGATGGTATTAATGAGAACAAGAGAATGATGAGGCCAACCACCGGACTGACAACCACAGGCCCAGGAAAGGTCGTGAGAGCCCCGCGGGGTGACTACACCGAAACAACAACAGGAACAGGACAGAAGGAACCCAGAAATGATCACAGTACACAACGCACCCTGGGTATACACCCAGGGTGCGTTACGTTGCAGCTACCTGTAGCCAGAGGACTAAGCCATAGGGCACGTGGAAGAAGAAAACGCACGAACGATGGCATTCATAGAATAGATTAATTCATTATTTATTATTATGTATAACACAACCTTGTAGTATTTTCTACATAATTTGCCCGTGATCGCAATAAACTTCCATAAAATCCTGAATAACACGCAAACGATAGATATAAGTTGAGAAAAGTAACTTTAAGGTGAAATGAGACTCAATGTCGATATTTTAACGCGTTTCGAGTTCACGGAAAACCAGTTTTTCGAAAAGAAAATCTATAAACGCTAATCAGTTTTATTAATGATAAGTACTTAAAATATAATATATTTACTATTGATTTTAGGAAGCCGAAACACGATTGCCAAACTTGGCTTGATACAAAAATCGCAAATTTTCCTGAACAAAAAAAATATGTAAATAAATATATTAATAAATATGCATATTATTGTTGGAAATATCTGTTTTATTTATAAGCTTTTATACGTGGATATATATATGGTAACTCTTATATGTGGATAAATATAATGAAATACATTAATATGTTTTTCTACGTATTCCTTATTAAATGCAATAGTAACCTACGGCATTATTTTACCTCAATAGATAGATAGATAGATAGATAGATAAATTCTTTATTTGCACACCAAAATAAATAACACTTACAAAGAAATCTTAAATATAACATAGGAGCACAAAGGGCGGTCTTATCGCTCAAAGCGATTTCTTCCAGACAACCAAAGGGAGATGATAAAAATATTACAAACAGGGACGGTGGTGTACCTCGACACGTATTTAAATTAATAAATGTACTTATACATACTTATTAATATTACATACATAATATACATACAAAAACCTACATAAATAATAACAATATATTATAAACATACACAAACTAATATATATTATTATATATACATTATATGACTAATAAGGGACATTCATAGCTTTAACTTAATTGAGAGAGATACCATTTTTTAATTTGTTCTTTAAAAGTGTGTAGTGATTGAGAGCGACGTATAGAGACGATGTATGTATATAATATATATGTATATAATATACATATTTATTTAAATAAAATATGACTATACATTTAGTACATTATCTCATATAACCACAAACACTGCAAAGCATTAGCAATGTCAAGAATTAAATTAATCACACTAACATAACAAATGCAAAACTTTGTATGAAAATGTGTAAGTAAGTTTGTTTACTCTTGAAAAACGGATTTGAAAGAAACTTAGAATGTACGTGCCATAAAACTTACTTTTTAAGTAACTAAGCGACGCAAATGAGTGTACCGTTTAAAAAAGCGAATTATCCTGTAAAATATGTGGATATCCCACTAAAGGATGTTGTAGGTAGGCAAAATTATAAATTTAAATACAAGCTGTACATACCGAATCAGAGTGTAAAGAACGTTAGTGACAATGTGTAGTATTTATTGTATTGCTATACGAGCATACAATAAACTTCCCGAAAGTTTTAAAGAATGAATAATTAAACGCAAGCAAAACTTAAAAAAAAACGAATTCAGCGCTTTAAACACGCATTATTGACAATAACTCAAAATCTAGAGATCAGATATTGACTAAATTTAAATGGGTCTACATGGAAAGCACCAGCTTTCAAATAAAAAAAATATCACCAAAATCGGCTCACAAAAAAAGAAGTTATGAGGTAACTTTCGAAGTCGGGTAAACGAGAACATCGTCAAAGTACGCATTTTTGACGATATTTCAAGAACTACTAATCAGATCTTGATCAAATTTTAATGGGACCAATTAGAAAGCAACATAATTCGAACTAAAAAAAATTTTCGAAATCGGCTTACGTGGAGAGAAGTTATGAGGAAACACACATAAAAAAAAATACAGTCGACTTGAGTACCTCGTTCTTTTTTGGGAAGTCGGTAAAAAGAAGAAGTTATGAGGTTAAAAACGAGAACACTTTCGAAGTCGGTTAAAAACGAGAACATCGTCAATGTAGTTCACAGAATACGCATTATTGAGGATAGCTCGAAAATTACTTGTAAGATCTTGAACAAATTTAAATGGGACCAATTGGAAAGCAGCATCTATCATACAAAAAAAAATCTAAATCGGTTCACGTGGAACGAAGTTATGAGGTAACACACTTTAAAAAATAAATTAAAAAGAACAGTCGTTTTGAGTACCTCCTCCTTTTTTGGGAAGGCGGTAAAAACACAAATTTTTAAGTAAGTCCTTAAAAATTCCTTACTGAATGTTTCTATTCTTTCAAGGAATTTATGGAAAAGAAGTGGAATACATGTCATTAATTATTGTTAGTGTTTTGAACATCTATTGCTATATTATTTTTGACTTTACCATTATTGACTTGATAACCCAATAACCAACTAACCAACGTATATTTTGACGGCTAAATAATTTTTGACATGTATATTAATTCCTTTATAAGCTTGATATTGATGATCAGAAATGCTAATATATTTTTATGCTTTTATTCCAACACCTACGTTATATACTGCCGAATAAAAACAATCTTCAAAACTTATATTTGATATCAAAATAAATATTTAATGCAATCAGGTTCGGCCAATTTAAATGCGGCTATTTCGACGTTCTTTCTTTGACGGGCACAACTATAAATTATGGTTTCCGTAAAGGAAAGTTGATCAATCTTTGACATCAGATATGTGTGAACTGACTTCACCAATCAGTCTAGCAAATTTTAATAGCGTAGATTTTGCTATTTCAAATTTCCTATGCATTTTTATTCATAAAAAAAGCATTTAATTAACTTATATAATATATGGTGTAATATTAAATATACAAAAAATTATAATAATCTTGACATAATTATATACAAAATTACTAGCGATCCGCCCCGGCTTCGCCCGGGTGTGATAAATGAAGAACCGCTCGACCGATTTTGTGCAAACTTCACATAAACCATCTACTAAATAGTCCGAACAAAGTCTAAACATTTGGTTTGAATAGGTGAGCCCGTTCTTGAGTTATAAAATAACAACAAAAAGTGGCATTGATTTTTATATATATAGATATTGAATCACATGCGTACTCCCTATTATTAGTAGAAGGAGCTTTACCAGTTATGTGTTTAATTTTAGTACAATTTGAAGAGGCTTATTATCATAGTGCTTACCTCATTGGAATCCATTCGTACATACTTATGTTACGGTTTCAGCCGGAAGCGCGGCTGCATCTAGTTTTAGCCGGCTACAACTGGTGCAGCTGCTACTTAGGTATAGTTTATAACTTTAGTGTTTATGGTACTTCGCCAGCAGCTGCCGCAGTACGCTCGCTTCGCTCGCCGAAATACTTTCAACAGTAACCTAATGATCCTCCTCGCTTGGCTCGTTTTAGCACCTTTATATGGATTTGAAAGCTATACCTAGTTCCAGCCGTGAACACTTACGTTTAACTAGCTGCAACCGGGCACACCTAGTTGTAGTAACATATAAGGATAGGGGAATGAATAAAGTCTTTGGATAATCTTCAAAGTATATCCTATAGTCTAAACTCTCCTAGTGATAAGGTGTGTGCTATGGTAACCAATAACTAGGTCGTTTAATTGGATTTCATAATCGTGTGTTATAATTAAAATGTATACCGTGACTCCTTACATGTTGTAAACGAGTCAAGATTATATCAATCTTCTAAGTTGAGTCACGACTTAGGTTACTACAATACACCTAGAGGTATATAAAATAACTATGGAACACGTTAATAATAATTTATTAATGATAGACTTCACCAAATCCCAGTTAAGGAAGAAACCCTTATTTCATTGGAGACTTTCTAATTGGACGGAAATTCATATTGGACAAAATTGGTGTTGTATGAAATTCATATTGGACAAAATTGGTGTTGGAAGAAATTCATATTGGACGAAATTGGTGTTGGAAGAAATTCATATTGGACAAAATTGGTGTTGGAAGAAATTCATAATCAAATTTTCACATATGATTTTCAGGCATTTATCTGTACTCCTATATAGACCGGAGTGGAGTAATGGAGTGTTAACTTGACTTGATGACAACGGGCCTTAATGTTATAATTATATCAAGTCATATAAAATACTAATGACAATGAAACTTGATAAAATTTGGTAAAAAAAACTAAGCTGAGTAACAATTAAATTATTATTTAATTATAACAATAATGTGAGTCATGTAACGATGTTCAAGGTCTTCCTTTTTGTAATATGTTCAGTAATTGAAGTTAATATCTAAATGATTGTAATGATTGTAACAATTATTTAGGTTAGCTTTTGATGTGTTCTTGATGTTAGTATAGTAATAGTAGTAGCTTTATTTCCATTCAGTAAATGAATCTTTTTGTTATAATACTGTAGGAATTGTTTCAGTTGAAATAATTTAAGCATACAGGCACGCTGCCAACTGGTAGTGAACTTGACGACTTTATCTTGATATATATGTATTATAAATATTATGCTCTTTTACTAACAGCAATTTTTTTATCAGAATAAAACATCAAAGGCATCATTGTGGTGGACAACGTTACTTTATCGGACCTTAGAGCCTATTTTTCAATTATCAGATATACGACGGACAACATTTATTCTACTAATAGTACAAAACTAGGCAGATAAATAGACTTTGTTGACTCTGTATTTTTTCTTTGTTGACAAATAACTTAACCTGTTCCATAGGCGACCAGGTAAGCCGATATTCAACATGTCACGCTTGTCATGCACAGGAATTACGTGAGTTAATTCCTTCATGCCCTTTTTACCTTCTAACAACAACACAAACTATCAGACTTTATCCATTTATGGTCGACATGCCTCCAGTTAGCTTGAAGCATTTCGCTTCTACGTTCATCATCCATACAGCGAAGGAGTAGAACTCATTGCCTGCGTCTTCGTTCCCCGAAAGGTATAATCTGGGAGTCTTTAAGTCTTTAGTGATCTATCTTCTAGGCAAGCTTGTCACATCTTTAGCCGCTTCATAACTTTTCATCTCTAACAACTCCAACTTTGTGAAAATGCATCTCATTTCCTTGAGATATAAGTGTGAAGATAGTTATTAAAAAACTACAGATAACTATCTCATTGATAACAGAGCATCGTAAATTATTTTTAATAGTTAGTTATTAGGTTTGTGGTTTGATAACTAACAGATTGTTCTTCAAAAGATTTTCATAATCATTTAAATTAATTCACAAACCCATAAACTTACAAACTTTACTTCTTAATCTACCTACATATACATACAATGTATTTTGTACTACATTATGTTTTAAGTTTTTTTTTGGAAGTGCTCTATATTGGGGTGCAAACAGCATTTGTCTATCCATATATTTAAGGACCTACATTAGTAAGTATTTATAGTTAATGGTCTTAACTATATTCATAAACATAGGTCATGAGCTGAACCATCAATTTATCACATCAAAATAATTATCTATATTTATTGAGACTAACGCAAATGAATTAAGCAATTGTTGCAAAAGGTGTCTAATTACAAGGCTATTAAAAAACAAATCCGATTACCGCTGCATGAGCTGAAAAGTGTAACCTTGTGCTCTTTGTCTCGAGAATCTCAAGTAAACGGATCAAGGCTAATAATAATATGTGCCACTGTAGACAACCACTATATTAAACCGTCTTCAAGTAATATCACGCAACGCAGGCCTATCAACAACTCACTTCTATTATGTATTATTACATGATTATCAACTCAGCTGCAACAAATACGAATCTCGACATTTACCCACATTTAGTATCTACTATGCGAGATTGATGCTACTGCAGATGCAAATTGCCTCTCAGTATGATCTTTTGTGATGTAAGTGGGGGTCGTTCGCGTAATAATGCGTGTGTTTGATAACTCTACGTAAGTGGTCACTTTTGTCAAGGTGTATTGTCCAATAACCTCTGAGGCAGGGCGCTTAATGAAGGTACCACGTTGTATACAGCGCAGTGCGCAGAACAGATAACTCAAAACGGAATACATACATTTGCAGGATGCGTAGTGCGCAGGTTAAACCTCTTCGTAGATCTTTTGCTTAGCTTTTCCGTGGTGGCATCATTTTCTCATACTCGCCTGGCCAACTATCCTGTGCTGAAGTGTACCTACTCGTAGTACACAAACCTTAAAGTAATGTAATGAAATGTTCCGGCTGTTATCCTTGAGAGCTAGTCACATTCTATGTCTATTGCTTCTATCAACACGTGATTCTATCGCTGGCCTATAAACTTTAAGTAGATAATTATAATCTAAGACAAAAATCCTCAAAATGACTGCAGTCATATTCAGAAATTTCATATTGTGAACAAATTAGAACTACATCATCATCGTCTATCATTCTTGTTTTATTTTATTTAAATCTGGTCAAATGCGAACCATAGAAGCATTTTTTAAGTTCGCTCGAAATGAATGGTACCAGAAATTGGGTGGATCAGTAACCCACTACCACTCAAAGTTAGCAAAGGAATCACTCGCAGATTAGAATGAAACCCAATTAATCTCATTTGTGGTACAAGATATCATTATTTCCATAGTTATCTTCTTACTAACATTTTATCCAAGTCAGTTCTCAATGCCTTCGAATAATGGAATATGAATCAATATATCCAAATTGTGCCATGACAGTAAAAAAAATGTTAATAATACACATTTTTATTATGCGTCCAAAATTTGGACGCATATATAAGAATATAAAATTGATCGTTTTGAAAACAGCGAGCGTAATAATTGGTCAGGTAAGTAATAAATTTGATTCTTTCGGACGACTCAGTTGGCGCGGTGGGCAGGTCTTTGCCCAGTGCGCCGTGCGTCCTGGGTTCGATTCCCGGCAGGAGCACATTTTTTCCATCTCACGGGACATTTGTATTTCTGGTTCTGAGTGTAATTGTGTGTGTGATAAGTAAATGTTTCGGCACCCACGATACAAGTCTTTGAACTTAGTGTGGGGCTGTGAGTGGTAATACGTTTGGTTATTGGTTTTGTTTTTTTTATTATAATATCTCGGGTGTGCGCCGGTCCTATAAATCATGTATGTGGTTTGGCTTGGAATTAATGCTTACTTTCGTGACAGTATACTTATTACTTTCATGAGTTTGTGGAAATGTTTTTTTTTCCTAGTCTTAACATTATTATTATCCGTTCAGCTATTACAGATATCCGTTAGAAACAATCTAAATAAATCGAACGCCTACCACCAAAATTGAAATAACTATGAAGTAATTGTACTTAACTCGCATGGTGTGAGCATAACTTCGATTGGCGATGATGATCAATATTTCGGGTAGAATATATTATTTTCTTTGATCAATATACCAAGGACACAATAAAAACAATAATAAAAATATCTGTATTCAAATGACCCAATAATTTTTGTGATAATTTACATAAAAACAAATCTGGTAAATTAGACGGGCTTTAAAATTATCTTGCTTTTATTCGAAAGTGAAGCGAGCTCGTCAATTATTGTTTGCAAAGACACTTATTCAATAATATTTGTGTCATAGCAAATCTGAGATTCAGAGAGACAATCTGATTTTTTTGTTCGTATGTTAAGCGATAATTCCGCCAATTACTAATCGATTTTGATGTTTTTTACCGACCCAAAAAAGGAGGAGGTACTCAAGTCGATTTTTTTTTGTGTGTTACCATCATAACTTCTCTCCACGTGAGCCGATTTCGAAAATTTTTTTTAGTTTGATTGATGTTGCTTTCTAATTGGTTCCATTTGAATTTGATCAAGATCTGATCAGTAGTTCTTGAAATATCATCAATAATGCCCTTTGTGACGAATAATGCGTATTATGACGATGTTCTCGTTTACCCGACTTCAAAGGTTACCTCATAACTTCTTTCGTTGTGAGCCGATTTTGATGATTAATTTTTTTATTTGAAAGCTGGTTTTCATGTAGTCCCATTGAAATTTGATCAAGGTCCGATTTCTAGTCAATAACGCGTGTTTATACATTAAATCTGATCAAGCTTCCGATGATAAAGCGGTGAAGTCGGTTTTTTCAAGCTTTGCTTGCGTTAAATCATATATTTGAAAAATCATACTTCAGAGGTGTTCCATGATAACCAACAAAAATCAAAACATATGTGGTGAAGTCGGTTTTTTAAGCTTTATTTGCGTTTAAATTATTTTATTCAAAAAGTAGCCAGAAGAAATAGTATGTACATAATAATAAAACAACGAATTTCAAAGGTTGCTTAAAAGGTTTCAAAAGGTTGACTGGCATCTTCAACATGGTTGAGAGTAGCGACGTATATATAACTTAAAATATCTAAGCCAAATAAAAATATAAATATAATATAATTTAAATATCTAAGGAATATAATGTAGGCTTTAAAGCTTTTATAAAATTAGCAACCCCCAAATATGTTACGGACCAGGAGGTACAAGCCAACCGAAGATACCCACCCGAGCTAATCATATATTCCAAGGTCTAAAATGTTCACCAAACTTAATATAAGAAACTAAAACCGTCCAGACGTTACAGATATTGTGTATCTGATTTCATAGTCAGTTTATAACATACACATACACATACAATCATTCGAAATTATAATTTTAGCGTGACTAAATAAAAAAGTAGCGCATTTGTTACGTTCATTTTCAGCAGAAAAAACCCAGCTTCTAAGAAACCCATGTTCCGGAGTGTTTTATACTTCCGTTTTGAGAATTTCCGTAATGACTGATCGGCAATAAAGCAGACCGTAACTCATTGAGCCGGATCCATATCGCATAAATAGATCAGTGGGTTTTAACTATATCAATGTGTCAATCGTTCGAGGGTAATTTACATAATAATAAGACGCCAAGTAGAAACCTATGGCGATTATGTGTGGAGATTACAGGCCTAAGCTGCAATTACGTTTCGCAAAGATCAATGATATCCATATTGATAGTAGATACTTTCTGACAGGCTTCCCTTTTTTGTACTGACGTAAATAGGTACTGTTAATATCATTCGACGTTAGCTTGCATTTTAGTCTGTTTCTTTCATCTTCACTTGAGAATGTCTGGGTGCGGGGCCAAGCGGAATTTGAACTGTGGTGATTAGGATTAGAATTAAAACATTTTAGGACACTTGATTAATGTAATTTAATATTATGATGCATCTTGTTCAAACGCGAGCATTAATAATTAAACGCAAGCAAAGTTTAAAAGAACGACTTCACCGCTTTATCTTCCGAACTTTAATCAGATTAGATGTACCTACATCTACACAAAACCTACATCTACAAAAAACGTAAACACACATTATTGACGATATTTCAAGAACTACTGAAACAAAAAAAAAACGGGTCACATGGATAGAAGTTATGAGTTGGCACACATAAAAAAAAATAAAGTCGACTTGAGTACCTCCTCTATTTAAAAATAGTATAATAGTAATAATTAAGTCGGTAAAAAAATATAGTAACAAAGTGTTTAGTTTTAGTAACGCTACTGTTATAAAATGACCTGCCATTGAACTTAATATTAAACGTTTTCATACTCACAGCCCCACAATAAGTTCGATGACTTGTGTCGTGGGTGCCGGAAACATTCACATCATTATTCATGTGGAGAAAACTTGTGTGCCCACCGGGAATCGAACCCAATACCCGTGCTTAGAAGGCAAACACTCACCAAATTTAGCCAACGGACAGTTCAAAACTTAGCGTATTCATCAGGCTTAGGGTATTATTGTAGTCTTACTTCTATAAAAAGTAAATTAAAAGTCCCAAGTAGTTTTTTATTTAATAACGCTAATTCGTAATAATAAATAATTAAATTATTGAAAAATTAACATTCAAAAATCATCAAAGGCATTTAAAAATACTTGGACTAGTATGTTCAAATTTCTATGTCGAAATTATACGTAGCCTGTATCGTCATACTAATCATACTAATATTATCCGAAAGTTTGTGTGTAAGTGTGTTAGTATGTTTGTAGGGAACAAACGCTGTAACGGCTTAACAGGTTTGGATGAATTATGTACATAGCTTAGGTATACATATGTACATAGCTTAGGCATTAACACATAGGCTACCTTTTAACTTGATCACCGGGAGCGAAGCCGCGGGTACGCATAGTTAAAAATAAATAAAAACATCAATTAACGCACGAATACATTTATGTATGTAAATGCAAAGCCGATGACGATTAGAGCGACTGATAAACATGATATAATGATTGGAGTAGGTAGTATTACATCGTGGGCTGGGTGAGGCCGTTATTGCACCGTCGCGTCGTCGGCGACGCGAACGGCGTATTCTTCTGAATAATTCCAATGTCAAGTCCGCAAGTCGTGCCACAGGGCATGGCGCTCGTTTCGTAGGACAACTCGTGCCTCCACTGATTACTGGGGCGAGGTTCTATCGCATAAAAAATCGAGTCATGCACGTAGAAACATTGTGATGCACATCCAGGCTAAGGTCTCAGAGACCAGCGACTCCGGTCAAGTATGCGTCATCTCGACACAATGATAATGCTCACATACTCGTTGCTCTTGTACGACAATGTATATGCCTATTCTGCCAATATTAAGTAGATTTCTAGTTAGGTATGGGTACGAGTTTGCTCTATTGCTAATAGATATATTAAAATAGAAATGTAATGTAACTAATTGTATTTCGAATTCTAGTAGAAAACTAGGATTTAAGTAATTCTATTTGACTTACCTTCTAGATCTAGTTGCGGAGTATTTCTGACATAAATCGGTTAAGATATTATAATTATATTTGGTTTTATTTAGGGTAGAGTTAATTTTCAAACTGAACTTTGTTTGTTAAGATATGTTTAAAAATCCTAAACAATCCTATTTCAAATCCTTATGTATAAATTCATAAAATGTTGATTTTATGTTCCTGTGTATCAGCCAAATTTACACAATAATGTGTTGCTTTAGGATGATGATGATGATGACGCTGATGTGATTTTTAATACGAATTTATGCGTACTGTCTAGTAAATATTTTCAAGCAGCAAAAGCAATTTACAATTTTGCATTGGATTATACTACCATGACTTTATTTTCGAGTAACACCTGAAATCGATGAATGGGATATGCTGTAGGTAAACCAGCACTGCACGAATACTTAGTTTGTGCAGTCTTAGCGCTAAACATAATTATTCCAATTGCCAAATATTTCTTGCCTGTATTTTGTTTTGTGTACCATAATTGTGATTGTTTTAAATATTTAGCAATAAAATTATTTCTATTTCTATTATTACATGCGCCCAATAGAGGCACTCATGAGATGATCGAAAAAATCAATATGATAAGTTGATAACATAATTATTATGGTTCATAGAAATGTCTACTTGAATTATTCAGACCGTCTTTAATTATTTCAATTACAGCAGAGTTTTACTAATATTTCTTTATAACCAGCATTATATTGTACAATAACGAGGCTAATTGTTATACAGACAAATTGGCGGTGATAAAGACAATTACTGCCAATCTACCTGCTAAGTCGTTTCTGTGCCATGCCATCCTTGTTGATAACCTAATAAATTCAATTATATCATTAGCATTGTTACTGCGACCTGGTACACAACATTTTATTATCCTACTAATATTATAAATCCGAAAGTTTTTGTGTAAGTGTAAAGTATGTTTGTTCCCTCTTCACTCTTTAACGTCTGAATGGATTTGTATAAAATTTGGAATGTACATAGATCATACCTAGGATTAACACATATGCTACTTTTTAACTTGATAATAGTTATAAATAAATTTAAGGTTAGCCTTAAATTTATTTATAAAAAGGGGAAATAAAACAAATAGCTCTAAAAAATTTTGTAAACCGCTTGCCCGAAGGAATAGTGCCCAGAATACTGGCTGCGTTTCCACATTAAAAAGCGAATATTTTTATTATTTTTTTATTACGTAACTTTAGTTATAATTGAATAACCGGGCCTATCATTCGCAACAACTGACACCAGTTTGATTTGCCATGGTCACATCCGGGTGTACTATTTTCGAAAATCAAGTTTCCAAAAAAATGCTCACATCAACACGCTTAAATGTTTTGGAAATGATGCATTAACAGTCTAAAAGTATACATGATATTATAATATATTAAAAATACAGGCTCGTTTTGTATTTCTGCGCAAAAAATATTGGCACATCGGATTTTAATTTACCTTCTCTGTTTGTTTCGAGGTTTAGCCCCTGGATTTATTAGCAGGTATCGGGTTTGGTTCCTCGCAGACTTTTCGAAATCACAATTCCTTGCCGATAAGATATTGTGTTCTTGTCCAGGATGTGGTCGTATCACGGACACAATTGACGCATAAAATGTTAACCCTGTGATGTTTCAGACAACCGCAGCGCAGTTCTTCAAACTATGTGCGGAACTGTGTGTTTGAAACGTATGCGTGTGTGGTGTAGCTTTAGAAACAGCTGGTATGACTTATGTGGTGAAAGTTATGATTTTAACTTTTATTACAAAGGTCACACCAGCTATTCTACAGATTCTGAGCACAGCAGAGTAACAGTCTGCTGTTTTCGGCAGTGCTACCCGCTCTTATGATAACGAGTGGCAGAATCAACATTTATATTTTCAACATTTTATTTTTACCGACTTCTCCAAAAAGTAGGAGGTACTCAAGTCGACTGTATTTTTTTATGTATGTTACCTCATAACTTCTTTCCACGTGAACCGATTTCGAATTTATTTTTAGTTTGATAGATGTTGTTTTCCAATTGGTCCCATTTTAATTTGATCAAGATCTGATCAGTAGTTCTTGAAATCATGTCAATAATGCGTATTTTGTAGACTGCATTGACGATGTTCTCGTTTTTAACCGACTTCAAAAGTTAAAGCTGGTGCTTTTCATGGGGTCCCGTTGAAATTTGATGAAGATCTGATCTCATACATATCATAATACATTAAATCTGATCAAGGTACCAAAGATAAAGCGATGAAGTCGGTTTTTTAAAGCTTTGCTTGCGTTTAATTATACTAATTGTAATAGGTTCGCCTCGTACCACGGCTACAGTCAACGATATCAGGAGTGAACGGACTGCCGGATTCGCAGCTCCGCAAGAGAGAACTCCTTTTCTTCATATTTTTTTATTTTTTACCGACTTCACAAAAAAGGAGGAGGTACTCAAGTCAAGTATTTTTTTTTTTGTGTTTCCTCATAACTTCCTCCCACGTGCACCGATTTAGAATTTTTTTTGTTGATAGATATAGTAATAGATTTCCAATTGGTCCCATTTAAAGGACTTTGTCCATTTTCGGCTCTGTGTGAACAGGATGCTCACAAAAAATATATTTTGTCAATAAATCAGTTTATTATTAACAATAATTACCGTGCTGTATTTTTGTATCAAGATGAACTTATTAAGAGTTGATTCATTTAATTGTTACTCTGATAATATCCTAGAGAGTGTCTTCAGAGACACTCTCATCAAACCAGAGCTGCCATTGACTTCTTCCTATTTTTTATCGATTATCAATAAACACTGTAGATATTAATCGATGTCGCAATACGGTTAAATGCCACTAAGCTGCAAGTAGCGTCATAGAAATAATATGTATAAACGGTTTTATTTTATAATCAGAAAGTGATCAGTGATATTTACGTCAAAAATCAAGTGTTACAAAAACAGTTTAAAAACAAAATATCCTACTGTAGAAAAAACACTGTTTTCTACCTATAGTTTTATGCAGTCGAAGAACGCAACAAAACAAATTCAGTTGTTTCCTGGCACATGTTGGCAAAGGTACTGATTCTGGGCAAAAATGTGTCATTTAGCGGCGTTAGTTCCACCCATTCTATCCTAGTTTATCTATAGTGAGATCTGAATCACATGGTTATGGTTCTTTACTCCTTTAAGTTGTTTGGTGGATACCCACCCACAGCAAGAGCAACGCAAAATCAACAATTACAAAAATGTAACAGTAATAGAAATCCGTTTTATTCAAATCAGTTTTAGTTAATTGTTTTTTCAACCTTTTTTTATTCATTGATAATGCTTAGGTTACCGCTGTAGATATCCTATTTAATTACCGTTTATAATGACTATTTGAGCGGGATAGCTTTGTAGACTTCATACCATTAATTAGCCATCTCACACTGTGTGCCATTAACTAAATAACATCGCCGTAACCTCGTGTCGTGTGTAACCGACGTCGTACACGTCAAATTAAAGTGTCAAAATAAATATCGAGAAAAATAAAAATAAAACAGAAGTTACATCGATAGTTAGTACATCGATTTTTTAATATTAACACTGCAATTAGTGAATCTCGATGTCATTCACTTTGTTCTCGACATTTTGAATTTGCCTAAAATGACAGATTATTGCGGGCGAAAATTCAAAGTACACATTAGCCGAGAACTATATTATGTTTCTATTTTATACCTACAAAAATCATAAAGAATTTATCAGAGAAGCAATACAATAATATTATTATGACCGTATCGTGGGCCGAAGGACTGTAGGTTGCTGCGCTCATGTAATGTAATTTGGTATTTGAGCTGGGCAAATAGGTTATATAGGTTATAATATACATATTGATACAAAGTTATTATAATATTCTGTTACCTACTGATATAAGCTAATAAGCTTTAATCGTACTTATATGTAAAGTAACTGTTCACGTCAGGCTAAAATGCCCATACAAGTGGACAATGTCCTTTGATCAGGATCTGACTAGTAGTTTTTGAGTTATCCTCAATAATGCGTAATCTGTGGACTACATTGACGATGTTCTCATTTCGAAAGTTACGGTTTAAGGTGGTCCCATATAAATTTTATCGAAATCGGTCGAGCCAAAACCGAAATATAAGCGATGATCGAACAATTTTTTGGTAACCTAACCAAAATTAGTTCGTATTATGAATTTAATTAGGTCGCTAAGGAAGCGTACATTTAACACGAACCATTTTGACTAATTAAATACCGTACTTAAGTTTTTATGAGTAACTTTAACACGATATAGTTTTATTAACAATTAAGACTCAAGTGTGCACTCAAGGTTTTTCAGTAAGGTTGTTCCACTATTGGACTCAGGGTTTCATTATAAATTGGTTACGTATCGCCATCCTGTTTTCTAAGCAAATCTAGAGAGCGATTTGATCGCAATTATGATCAAAACGACTATATTCACCGGAGCATGAAGAGTACTTCCATTTTTTATATGCCTTATATTAGCCTCAATTGTATCTGTACTTTATATACGCTTTACTTATATATAACTGGTTTACTATATAAATAAACCCAGGAAGTATATATGTAAAACAAACATTAAAATATTTAAAAAAAATCTTGTACATATTCGTCTGATAAATCGGCCCAATACAATCCATTTATAAATCTGTTATATAGGTGGACTAGTGCGGGTGTATTCATGCTATAACAAAAATATAGTTATCAAACGAGTTTCCTCATAATTATTATATATTACGGTGGTCTAAATCTAAATGACAAGGGTCTAAGTGGGTTTCTAGATGTGGCTACACATTCATCATGCGTCAAAGACTCGCGGGTGACAGCCGACAACTGTATCCTCTAATTTAAAATAATATTACATTAGTTTACGAAAACTACAATGGTTAAAATTTTTTTGATAAAAGGATGTTATTCTCATTGTTAGGTACTGCTACCATATGTATATACATTATAAAGTAAGGAAACTGCCATATTTTTGTCTCACTAATGTCATAAATTCGATTTGTTTGTTTATTTTTGAAGCAAGGAATCATTATTAAATAAAAACTTACCGATTTAAATAAAGGAAATCATAAAAACTATTTTGATTTTATGGTTTTTTATGTTTTTTATCGCCTTAAAAAAAATGTAGGAGGACCTCAATTCGGAAGTATGTTTTTACATGTGTCATTTCATAACTTTTTTACAGGAGAAACGATTTTGATGATTCTTTTTTTTATTTAAAAGCTGATGTATTCCATGTAGTCCCATTAAAATTTGATCAAGATCTGACCAACACTTTTTGAGTTATCCTCAATAATGCGTATTTAATACATTGAATCTGATCGAGGGTTTCGAAGAAGGTGAAGTCGGTTTTTTAAGCATTGCTTACCTTTAAATTATTATCAATTTAAACGTTGACATGATATATTACTTAAATTGATTTGGACAACTATCAAATTGAATTGCGAAAGTATTAACAGCATTATTGGAAAGAACAAATCAATCTCGTTATTCATTCAAAGTTGAGGTTTCTTGGAGTACTTAATTGATTCATCAACATGTCACAAAAAATTATGTAAGTATAGGAATACAGTTCCTACGCACAAATTAACACATTAGACTAGTGTTATGTTGACAGACCATGGTACCAACCAAACTAGTGAAGCTGGAAGAAATAGGTGTGTCCCTGAAATGCATAAGTAAACCCTGAATGCTCTTGAGGCTAATTTTACTTTAAGCCTAAGTCACGTTCGGACCTAAATCTATCGTCCATTCGGAAAACAAATTAAAGAGTAAACCAAACCCATTTCAATTATCTATAGTACCTATAAAATGTAAATTTTATTTTCCATGTTATGGTTTGATTTATAAAAAATCAAATTGTGTAAAACTTGTCAACTCCTTAATAACTAAAATGTAATTTCTTTTTCTTTCGGCCCTTAAACTCCACGGGATACATTGTGCAAATAAATTAATTTGTTACTGGTAGTGTGAAGACAATGTTGCCACACTACCCACTTCACTTCGCTGCGTTTATGTGTTTAAATAATGTTGCCTGTTACACTTTTCTTTAACAGTGTTGTTTTTTCGTGTGCGACGTCACCTGCCGTTCTCAACGGAAGACCAGCGCTGGTTTTTTACACCAGCATTACGCTGAGTTGAGGACGGTTTGTGGTAAAAATGTAAAAAAAATAATACTATTTGTACCCTTTTGTCAATTAAATTTTTTTCCATAAATAAATCTATGTCTATGTCTATAAATTTTATAGTACTATCCTATGAGTATAATTTCAAAGAGATTGAAGTGTTCTTGAAAGTGGCTAATAGATTCTGGATTGATTTATCTAGTAACGTACTCAGTAAGTGTAATTAATTGATACTTCACTAACTCGTGTTTCCTTAATTTACAATGAGCTTGTGTAACCGGATCCTCGTTTCCCAACTTCCACGTGCAGTTGAGGTTTGTCTGATCGGTGTTATCACGCTTTGTCACCACTATGGTAGTATGGTTGAGACCACGGATTTTAAATCCGTGGTTGAACCTACCATACCACCATACCAGCTCAGCACACCAGTGGCATGATGGGTCCGGTCCGCACAACCGAGATGAGAATTAAATATGTTTGTCGTGCAGTTTTTTTCCAGCTTAGAAATGTATCTTTCCTACTAATATTGTAAAGGCGAAAGTTTGTGAGTGTGTTTGTATGCATGTTACTTCTTTACGCTCAAACGATTGGACTAATTCTGATGAAATTTGGTATGGTACCAAACCTAATCAAAATTGGTGTAACAACAGGTTCCTGGATTGACTAAGGCTACTTTTCACTTATCCCGACACAGCGGGAAACACCGCCGGCCGCAACTTGTCTATCATATATAGCAAATGCGAAACTTTTACTTTCAAAGCGAAGCTGTTTCAATCCATTGTTTTTAAACTGTTTCATACTGTGATATAAAATACATTTCAAGTAATTCATACAACATATACATAGCCAAGTTGAGCTGTGGCCACAGGCGGTCTCTATTGACCTCGCTGACCACCAGCGAGTGTAGTACTTCTACCCAAGTGCTCCATTTTAGATTCGACCTCATATTACCAACATATTGAAGCACTCGACTGAATTGCAAACTTTTTTCTTTGAAGGTTATACTTAAATGTTTCCTGATCTGTCGACACCAATGTCGAATATTGCGCCAGAAAGCACAATCTGTAACCGGCGGCGGGCGGTGGCATCTTCGCAGCGAAGGTCAGCCGTCACACTCAACTGCTTTGTTCCTGGAAACCAATCATTTTGGTTTTTATTGACTAAATAATTAACAAAAATAAATAGAAGTCTGTGGACAAGTTAGCAGTGTTTTAAATCTACTTATATACCTACAAAGGCGAATTGGATGAGAACTGCGTTAATTATGTTCTGAGTCTGATCCTAATCCGTCATCTTCCTTATTTTTCTCGCACTAAATAATGCTAGCACAATTTGTACTCTTTCTGGAGCAGGATAAAGATAAAGAGTGAATCAATGGCTCATTAACCCTTTGAAGATTTAGCATTGAATTTCTGACTGTGGCGTTTGCTATCGTCGTGAGAATGTTCGTTTTAAACTAGTTTGTTTATCAGCAGGAGAACCAGAATTCAAATTCTAATCCATATATACATATTTGACAATCCTGCCATCCTGATTGCAAAGTTAGCAAGCCCTTACTTTGGACGCCACATATATCAGGTTCGATTCCTACCAGATGTAGGTAGTTGTAGATACAGTTTTTCTCCCAAATAGTTATTAGTATTAGTTAAGTATTTACTTTATTTTAATTTGTAACAGCCAAATATGTTTAACAAAGATATCTGCTCACTATTATCCCACTAAGTGTACACTAAGTGTTAGGTATTACAGTCTTTGGGTATTACCTATTCTTATCTCATAAGTAATCGTCTTTGTATGTTTAATTTTTACCCAACCGCACGACGCAAAGGAGGGTAATGTGTTTATCAGACTATGTATGTTCGGTCTGTTGTCGTCAGAAAAATCTTTATGTATATATTATATAATTATTCCTTAACGTGTGTATGTCACTGAACTCCTTCTAAATGGCTGGACGGATCCGATTTATTTTTTGTGTGTGTACATAAACACATAATGGCTTGACAAGTAGAGTATGAAACCTTTTAAAAAAATCTGTATTGGAAAATAACGATTTTGTAGGCCACCAAAGTCACCATACCTATTTTGTCCCGGTATATCTCAAGAACGGCTTCACACTGAACGCTGAATCTTATGTATAACTAGCCGTGCCTCGCGGCTTCACCCGCTATTATCAAGATAAAAAGCAGCCTATGTGTTAATCCTAGGTATAAGCCATGTACATTAAAAATTTCATCCAAATCCGTTCAGCGGTTAAAGCGTGAAGGGGGAACAAACATACTTACACACTTGCACACACACACTTACACACAAAGATTCGGTTTTATAATATTAGTAGCCTCTGCGCCGTGGGTCCTGGGTTCGATTCCCGGCAGGAGCATAAATTCCTTCCCAAGGGATATTTGTGCTTCTGGTTCTGGGTGTAATGCGTGTGTGATGTGAATGTTACCGACACTTCACGATACAAGTCTTTGAACTTAGTGTGGGGATGTGAGTGTGAAAGCGTTTGTTTGTTTAGTAGGATATTCGTTATATCCTGCACTTGAACAACAAATACAGAAATCAAACAATTATTATTAATGAAAAAAGTTATAAGCAGTACCTACCTCAAAAGTTTTTCTCTATGAGGCAAAATGTAGGCGCGAGATCTCAGTTCGGCGTGAACGACTAGTTTAGATATTTCAATTAAGAGGCCGGGGTAGTCTGTGAAACGATCTATAGGCTGTCTCTGTTTAACTGGCAAACTGTGCCCATGCTTGATGCGATAGCACTACCAACCGAACAAATTATGATAGGTGCCGTAATACCAAAAATTATGAATGAAAATGTAATGTTTAGCCATTGTTTTTTGCATTAATAGTACCTTGAAATGATAATTTATGTTCCTGTTGTAATGACAAAAGAAATGTGTTAGTTTTTAATACAAAACGAATAAGTTCAAGATGCGACATTTATGTCGTAATAATGTGTAAAAATCAATTGGTTTATATTTCGTTTTAGGTAATTATTTTGGAATAAAAACTATCCAAGAACCTAGATTAATATGTTTTTAATCTGAATAACAGCACAGTATGGTGGTAATATGCTTGAATTATCAATTATTTCGGTATTACGATTGTATGGACAAATCAACCTCCGCAGGCCTCTTAAGTAACTCAAGAATGAAAATATTTTTGTTACTTTTAAGAGCTTTATTTGAGTTTCAAGAGACCCATTTATGTAAAATAACCTAACCTCAAAATAAATCTAAGTGATAATTACGTTAATCATATTAGGGTATGAAAACTTCTCGGTTTATGATGTGAACCTTACTTACTATTATTATTGCTATTAATTGAAAATGTATGCTTGTTACGACTTGAGCCTGTCAGTACTCCTTGATTTGTAGTAGGTAAGTACTCCACACATAATATACAATACTTATTAGTGTAAGCAAAGAAACTGTCGCGAGGTTTGGGGGAAAGCAGTTATTAAATTATGTTGATAATATTTAACAATAATTAAACGCAAGCAAAGCTTAAAAAACCGACTTCACCGCTTTATATTCGGAATCTTAATCAGATTTAATGTATTAAACACGCATTGTTGACAATAACTCAAAAACTAGTGATCAGATCTTGATCAAATTAAATATGACCTCACGAAAATACCAGCACCAGTACCAGCACAAGCACCAGCTTTCTAATAAAAAAATATTATCAATATCAGCTCACAACGAAATAAGTTATGAGGTAACTTTTGAAATCGGTTGAAAACAAGAACATCGTCAATGTAGTACACATAATACGCATTATTGAGAATACGTATTTACTCAAAAACTACTGATCAGATATTGATCAAACCTAAATGGGACCACATGGAAAGCAACAGCATTCAATAAAAAAAAATCATCAAAATCGGCTCACAACGAAAGAAGTTATGAGATTATATGAGAGTTATAAAAATGTACAGTATGTACACATAAAAAAATACAGTCGAATTGAGAACCTCCTCCTTTTTTTGAATTTGGTTTAAAATATAAAAAAAACTTAACGTAAAAGGTAGGTAACCGGGAAGTAAGACATATTTTAGCGCTTACGAAAGTAAAATTACCAACAAGACCAAAAGCCGCCACAGAGAAAAAAATGTGACCAGACAATGAGTCAGTGATCTATTTTAGTTCCTGTTAATTACGTATTCGAATTCGTAAGTTCCGTAAACTACATCCTTTAAGACAACTACCAGCAAAAACTACACTAATTATACGTACACCACGGTAATAAATCGAGAATTGATTGATTTTCCCGTAATGCTGATTCATTACTTGTTTAATTTATAGATTTTGTACAATAACTTTGAAGCAAATATAATTAGTACCTATATTATTATAGATTGTAATGTAATAAACTCCTTGCCAGAGTCAGTGTTCCCAGATAAGTACAATCTTGGAATCTTAAACTCGAGGGCGAATAGGTATTTTCTAGGCAAGCGCTACATCGTCGACCGCATCGTCACTTAAAGTCAGGTGAGATAGCGGTCAAATATAACTATCACAAGAAAGAGAAAAAAAAACTCAAAACAAAAAGCCTGTACTCCGTAAAACGTAAACCTCCTTTTTTAATTTCCACCTATTCGTTAATAAGACCAATAGGTCAGAAAAAGTACTCGTCGAGCGTTGTCCACTGTTTCGTGGAGCGCAGTGGCATAACCCTTATTAACGTACATACACATTATAAAGTAGGTACATAATAATAAACAGTCGCATAATAATGCGACTGCATATTGTTATGTATTTTATCACAGCTTTATTAAAAGTACCTGGATGACCGGTTTTTTTTTTGGTAAATGACGTTTTTTAAATACGAAACCTAGCTAGATCCATTTATCGCCCCCGAAACCTGAACCATGAAAATCGTTGGAGACGTTCCCGAGATTCATATTACATATATTATACATATATATACAAGAATTGCTTGCATAAACGTATAAGATAGATAGATTGAAATTTTTTTTTGGTGGTCCATGTCTGCTCACGTCTGTAGGATTTAGCCTTCGATGTACAGGGATTCTAGATGACTCATTTAGAGTAGTTGCAATGCGTCTATGGAACCAACTTCAGATAAATATTAAATAATTAAACGCAAGCAAAGCTTAAAAAACCGACTTCACCGCTTTATCTTCGGAACCTTGATCAGATTTAACGTTTTAAAATAATAATCAAAATGGGCGCACAGAGAAAGAAGTTATGAGGTAACTTTTGAAGTCGGTTATAATCGAGAACATCGTCAATGTAGTCCACAGAATACGGTCCACCAGAATACGGTCTACCAGTCAGATCTTGATCAAATTTAAATGGGACCAATTGAAAAGCAACATCTATTAAACAAAAAAAATCAAAATAGGTTCACGAAGAACGAAGTTATGAGGTAACACAAAAAAAAATTAAAAAATAATGTTGACTTGAGTAGCTCCTCTTTTTTTGTGAAGTCGGTAAAAAATCACCGTTGAAAGCAGTCTTTAAACGACAGATGTGAGAGTACATCTTAAAATAATTAAACGCAAGCAAAGCTTTAAAAAACCGACTTCACCGCATTATCTTCGGAACTTTGATCAGATTTAATGTATTAAACACGCATTATTGACGATAACTCAAAAACTAGAGATTAGATCTTGATCAAATTTCAGTGGGACCACAGGAAAAGCATCAGTTTTCAAATAAAAAAATAATCATCATTGTTTTTGTTTTGCTACAAAGAATAAAATATAAATTTCCTACACGTGGCCCCTGTGTGGCGCCAAGCAGCATCAAGATAAGTGGTAGGAGGCTTTTGCCGTCGGCTTACGTTCCACACCCCGGACAAAGCCAAGCGATTCGCGTTCCATCATGATGTCCGGGCTAGTCGTTCGGGTTTAGGAGTGGGTTTTGTTGCCTTGCTCGCTAAGACTGTAATTGGTATACCCAACGAAGCTGCATCGGGTAATCACACTCAGAGAGCAGCGGGATTATCCAGAACATGCCTGACCGGATGCAGGCAGTCATCAGGGCCAGAGGAGGAAACACCAGCTATTGAAACGTGTGCAAGATTTAAAAAAAACGCTCGATTTCGACTTCATTTATAAAAAATTTAAATGAGTGATGAAATTCTTTAACAGTGTTAAAGAATTTCATCACTCATTAAAATACCTGGCAGTGATGTGATGGTTAAATTCATTAAAAAGTTATAAGAGCATAGAAAAAAATAATTTTCATCCTACCTACCGTTAAGTTATTCAATATAATTAAACGCAAGCAAAGCTTTAAAAAACCGACTTCACCGCTTTATCCTTGAAACCTTGATCAGATGTAATGTATTGCACACGCATTATTGACGATAACTTAAAAACTAGAGATCAGATCTTGATCAAATTTCAATGGGACCGGACCACATGAAAAGCACCAGCTTTCAATTAAAAAAATAATCATCAAAATCGGTTCACAACGAAATAAGTTATGAGGTAACTTTTGAAGTAGGACAAAGACGAGAACATCGTCAATGTAGTTCACAGAACGCATTATTGACTATATTTCAAGAACTACTGATCAGATCTTGATCAAATTAAATAAATAGATTTGATAAATAGGACCAATTGGAAAGCAACATCTTCCAAACTAAAAAAAAAACAGAATCGGTTCACGTGGAAAAAAGTTATGAGGCAACACGTATAAAAAATTATAATTATTAATTAATCATCTTTACGGCCTCAGTTGAGAGTAACAAGAGATTTTTTTACCTCTCTCCTCGGTGTTAAGTAAATATATTTTTATGCCAATAAAGTGCATTTTTTTTATTTATGCAAGATGTATGCAAGTGAGGATACATTTTAATAACAACTAGACATTCATATTCGAATTTATGGAATATTTTAAAAACTGTTCGGAGCGTCATCTAACAGAAACGATACGATTATATGGTTATTACATGGTCATTGTCAGTATGTCCAACGATGAGCATTATTGTTAAAATATTTTTGTTATTTATGCAAACATAGCAATAATAATATATAAATAGATTATAATTATTTTGAAAACTGTTTTGAACGCCATCTAGTTAAAACTTTTGTAACTACGTAGTCTTGCGTCAAACGACGAGCTATAAACTGAATAAGAAGTTAACACTCGTTCACTTGTTCAGCCCTCCACAAACTAGCGTTTCACACGTATTATGATAGATGACGCTTTGTCTGTATTCATCGTTATTTTTGCTATGCCTACTTATTTTACACAAAGTTTATTTAGTGAAGTGTGTTATCTGAATTATTTGGAGAACAATTAAATAAAAAGAAACAAGTGAATGTGTATTCAGCAAATGTAAAACTGTGATCAAAATAACAAAAAAAGTTGATCAATATTAGTTTAAAACTAATAAGTAACAACATCAATGAGAATTAGGTACCTACACAGGTATGATAATTAATAAATATTAATATTTTTACCAATTATAACGAACATTATTATATTATATTGAACCATTCAGTTAAATATGTTAAAAGTACTAAATTAGTTCAAAATGTAGTAGGTACCTAAGTAGCAACCGTGCATAGTCTGGGGTGATTGACCCGCGTATCGTAAGTATGTTTAGATATATTTGTTGGGGGGCGCGATGCACATTGACTCACTTTTCGTTGTCATAGTAACGTACGCCGGGATGTACCGTCAAGTGCCGTATATTCAGCTATGTTTATATTAACCCTAGAAATAAATATATTCCAATGACATTTAATTAGGTAACTACTGATCTTGACATGATCACACTATAATAGAGTAATTTAAAGTCAAGATCATCTTAACTTTAAGTGAACATACTATCGACCAATACCTAATGTTTCAAATTAGGCACTCATCGTGTAAAGAATTGTGTGTAGGGGCTTTCAGTTTTAGATATGGAGATCTCTACCTTACGTCTCCGATAAAGCGGGTGTTTCCACCTAGTCCAACTGGAGCCTGGAGAAACGTACCTAATTATAGCAATCGTAAGCTGTCATGTATTCCTTATTAGCCGTGCCCCGCGGCTTCACTCGCGATGATCAAGTTAAAAGTAGCGTATGTGTTAAATCTAGGCATAAACTATATACATTCCAAATTTCATCCAAATGCGTTCAGCCGTTACAGCGTGAAGAGGTAACGTAACCCATATTCATGACACTCATAACATTTCACACTTCTTATTTTTTTATTTATTTTGCTGTTTGTTTTTAGTGTAAATGTTGTGTGTGTCATTAATAATAAAAGTATTTTCTTTTTTTTTCTCATACTGACACACAAAATTTGTGGCATTTTGAAATTTGAATAGGCTGGGGGGACGAAGATGGATCAAACCATAAACCCGGGTTATTTTTGTAATTTTGAAGAAATATGAGTGTTAAAATTGTACAAGCTTTTATTTAATATGCCTTGCATGTTAAAGCGTTATTTTAACAAAAATAAAGTAAGCCTGAGTTTTGTCGTGATAGCAAAAATGACAATTTTATATTATTTTCCGAAACTTGGTTCGTGAACGTGCATGTGCGTAGGCAAATCATGCAACGTTGAAAACGTAATATTAGATTTCGCTTTAGAACTCCAATAGAAGGTTTAGTAAAGTTTAAGGTCTAAGTCGCTAAGTCTTCAAACGTAGCGTGAGCCCGTGAGTGTAAAAGCGTTTGTATAAATAAAAGCTAAATTCATTGATTCACTCACTTAATTTCTAAAACTACTTGACCTATGAAGCTCAAGGACAGGTAGGTAATTTATGGAGAGTAGAAGTCACTTTTATACAATTAAATAGACTAATATCTTGACATTTAAAAACGCTAAAGGCTAACGACTACTATCTGGACTGCACAAATGATTCCTCTACTATAGAATATAACTGTCACTGTAGAAAATTTTTATAAAAAAATACCCTTCGGAGTGTAGGTAGATTACTAAATCGTCTTTTGTTGCTATTTTTGTAAAAGGTGGCTAAGTTCTAAATAACTACTTCATCTAAGACCCACATGTAACACTTCTCTTTCCTTTCTTTTGACCTTGTTGGTTTGGACCAATTGCCTATATTTCCTAAAACTAAATTAAAATTATACACATCTATAAAGCAAAGATCCAAGTCCAACAAGGCATCGAGCTTATAGGTAACTCAAGTGCTGAAGCCCACTACCAGTCGGTAGCATTCCCATCATGCTGGCGGCATTGCCTCTCTGAATTGTAATGCTAATACGTTGATCCAAATAAGTACCAGCGTTTTTGTAACACTTAGTTTGTATGCATTTATAAACGTGATGTGTAAAATAACGTGAGTATGAGTACTTAACATGTATATGTATTTGACAGGGACGTTGAGGATGGCAGAAACGCAGTGCTGGACCCCAGGAGTAATTCGCACCACGGGAGACTTCATCAGGACGGTTTCATCGTCGACACTTGCCTCGCCACCTAAGACTCACTTTGACTCCAAAGGTTTCGCTGCTACACCTAAATAATGTCTGCTGCCCCCGGGCATGTAGGCTCGCCTAATCATTTTTGGTGAGTTGGATCTTAACTAAGTCAAAACAATTTCTTTTACATTTATTGGTATGGCCTCATTGTAGAAAAAAAACGATTTATGTGTGTACAATAAAGAATAAAAAAAAAAAAGAAGTATTCTAACCCTAGGAACTCTTCTCTCTGCGTCGATATCCTCAATGCTAAGGGTCGTGATCACTGTGTCTCTGGCCATATTGCGCCACTTGTTCCTATTCTTAGCCGCGTGTATAGCATCGTAAACTTTGGTGTCGAGTGTGGTGCGGTTTTGATCAGACCAGCGAATTGGGCTTTGGCCTCGTGGACTATTTCCATCAACCAGTGATGGCTAGCCTTTCTAAATTATCAGTTCTTTCGGGATATATGGCCAAAGTACTCAAGGACTCCTTTGAGGCAGATGGATGAATGCCAAGGGAATGCGGTACAATCTCCTCCAACACCACATCTCAAAGGTATATACACGTCTGCTGTCGTTTGCCTAAAGAATCCACGTTTCACAAGTCTGATCTCGCTTTTCTTGCTGATGTTCCTGTTTCTTCAATAAAGGAAATATCCTTCAGCTAACTCAATGCATTTTTGGCCATTCCTATTCTTCTTCGCACTTCAGTCTCGCAAGAGCCTGTGTTCGAGATGCTGAACCCTAGGAACGCGGTGCCATAAATATATGTCTTTTATTTTAGTTTCAAAAGCTAAATGATACATATCGCGAGTAAAAAGGCATCTTCCAGGCAAACGTGCACCATCGTCAACTGCATCGTCACTTACCATTAGATGTTATAGTGTTATAGTTTTTTGTTTATTTAATATAGCTACGACACATAATTATAAGGTACGTGTCCAGATGTTTACGCTTCGCTTCTGGCTATTAAGAATCTTGATAGCCAGAAAAGAAAGAAGTTGATAAAAAACATAGATGTTATCAAATTAGCTTCTCTGAAAACTCTAGCTTAAACACGTTTAAACGTTGACTTGTATCAAACACGATCGTGGCGCGTTCAATCACTAACTATGTACATAGTAGATATGTAGTTAGTTTCTAGTAGGGAAAGGCGTACAAAATGACATATGCGGGTAAAATGACACACTTGTTTTTCTCCAAAACCACTGACATATTAGTATTCGCAATAGCCTGCAGAGGGCCGCTTAGTAACAAATCGCAACCTGTGTTGACGTCAGTTGCTTCCGTCTGACCGTGTGATGAGTATTCGTGTTAGTTTGATTTTTGTAGTCACGAGTTTACTCAGATGGATTTTGTTTCTCCGCAAAAGTAAGTGTTTTTTTAAGTTATTTTGTTTTTATTGACTCAAGTTTATAGTTATTTTACTAAATAACTCAGAGAATATGTTGAAACCTAAAAATTGTTATTATATTTTTAGTTATTGCTTTTTAATGTTTGAGGTTATAAAGTGGACAAAATGGCATACCACTTGTTCGGGTAAAATGGCATAGTATGTCGTTTGACCCACCTATCTTTTTCTTCTTCAAAATAATTGTTTATTTGTTTGAGCCTGCTGAAATAAACATCCTCATGCAACAATATCGGGTAAAGCTCGAAGAAGATATAACGGCAGCAAAAAACCTAATCATATCAACAACAGCTCCATCTCAGGTGGAAGAAAGCAGTTCAACATCACTGATGGTTGAGAGTATATCAGCCGTAGACAACCCAGGTCCACTCTCAACGGCCCGATCTGTTGACACTGCTGCTGCAGTACCTGCGACTCCCACATCACCTAGGTTGATACTCCAAGGCATATATTACAATTTTCCAGTCAGCGTGCTATCTCCAGTGCCGAAAGAAATATATTCAATCCATCTGTTTCAATGAAAAATGCTAAAAATGTTTCAAAAGCTTTGGAAATTAATTCCAACAGTGAAAATGATTTATTTTCTTCTCAAGATATCACTGTGAGCTTTTCATGTGAACTTTGCAAGTATTGGGCTGATTTTCAGTACAAATTTGGTATGCCATTTTGTCCACACCACATGTGTCATTTTACCCGCCTAGGGTGGACAAAACGGTTTTGATTAAAGATTTTATAAATGTTTAATATTTTTAATGTTTATATTTTAATTGAATGGTCTCTGTGATAATTCGGTAGGTAATAAATCAAAGCATATGTAGCTACATAAAGAGTTCAAAATTTCCAATAAATAAAGATTTTATAACCGATTTTATAACTAGTATGTCATTTTGTACGCCTCTCCCCTACTAGGTTAGAAAAGTTCTAATATAGTTTTATTTAACTTGCCAGTATTAATATAGTTCACATACGTAGAAAGTGTCATTTATTACCAGAACGTGGTTGTTGTAGTTTTATTCAACTCGGGCAGTTCATGTTATCAAAGTAACAGATGGTCAAACTTTGTTTCATTATAATATGACAGTATTTATTAGATATAGATATATGGACATCTAGTCGTCCGCGCGGAACTGAAATCTCGCGCCTACATTTTGCTTCATAGACAAAATCTTTGAGGTGAATTGCTTATAACTTTTTTCTCTTTAGTTTGATTTCTGTATTTGCTGTAAAAGTAAAGGATATAACGGATATTACACGTAAGTTTTAGATTAAAATGTGGAGCTGTATATTAAATTAGTATAACAGACCGATTACCGACAAACAAACAAACAAACAAACGCGTTCACACTCACAGCCCCACACTAAGTTCAAAGACTTGTATCGTGGGTGCCGGAAACATTCATATCACACCCAGAACCAGAAGCGCAAATATCCCTTGGAAAGGAATTTGTGCTCCTGCCGGGAATCGAACCCAGAACCCACGGCGCAGAGGGCGGACACCTGTCCACTGCGCCAACTGGGTCGTCAGTTTGATTATTCCTCAACATACTATATGTAACCTCATGTCACTGATGCAGTAAGCAACGGGTCTTCAAAGATATAGCGGATTTACATATCTACAGTAAAACATATGACTGCTGCAAGTTGGCTGCAAGACGCCAATATCGGTAAAGGCCACCGCGAGCTAACTTGCATGCTAACGCCATCCAGCGGTTTCTTTTGTAACCACAATATATCAAGGGCGCCACATGGCACAGACTAAATAATAGTACAAGTTCGGTTACACAGAGGTCGTTTTACCCGACTGCGCGACACAAAAAACACTTTACCCATGTGTTAATCAGCCAATGTACGAGTACCTATGCATATTTGGTATTTTATGGCATTCTAGTCACCAAACGCATGAGCAAGTTTTGATGATGCCTACGCAAGGATTTTGTATCATTACTACAAACCGTAGACTGGCACTTATTTGGCTCAACGTATTAGCATTGCAATTCAGAGAGGCAATGCCGCCAGCATGATGGGAACGCTACCCACTGGTAGTGGGCTTGAGCACTTGAGTTACCTATAAGCTCGATGTGTTGTAGGTAGCTTAGTTCTTTGCTGTACATAGTTTTAGTTTAGTTTTAGGAAATATAGGCAATAGGCCCGTAGATAGGCAAGAAAAAAAAAAAGAAAAACCGTAGACCACGTTTGTTTCCTATCTCGATGTACCTATGTCAATCAATTTATTTTCATTGTACGAGTGTCACTATAGAATTATGACAGTTACCAAATTCAATATTGTACCTACTATGATTGTACCGCCAGACCCCTAACAGTGAAACATCTATATACAGGGACACATTGTATATATATATATATATACATATATATATATAAATGAACTAACGATTGTTAGTCTCACAAAAACTCGACCGATTAGACCGAACAGCTGAACCGATTTGCCTAATTTTGGTTTTGAAATATTTGTAGAAGAATATTTTAGATAGACCCCGTGACGAAATAGACTTAAAAACAGTGGCTTTGGTGGCCTAAATTGTTATTTTTCATCATAGATTTTTTAGAATCAGTTTCGCGATCTACTTTCAAAGCCATTTTAACGATACCCCCCACACGGGCAACAAATAAAACGGATATACAATTTTTTTTATTTTTTATTACAGACTAAGCAAACCTTTGACTACAATCACACCTGATGGAAAGTGACGCTGTAGTCTAAGTTGAAGCACGCTTGCTCAGTAAATACCTATTCACTCTATTTTACTATTTTTCTATATTTTACTGTTGAAGACACCCAAATTGTACATTTCGGGAAACAGATGACAGCAAAGCGTTCCATTCTTTTGTTTTTCTATAATTGAACGAAGACGCGAAACTTTTCGTGCGAATGAACGTTATTTCAACCATAAATGGGTGACGCGACGCGACTAAATTGCTAACGTGTATAGGTGCCCCCTTAACATTTTTCATTTATATACTTAAGTTTACTTAAGTTTAATTGCCATTTTTAGCTTTGGGCCATAGTTATAAATATTCTCTGAGAATTAAAGGTAATTTGCTTATATAGTATAGACGCTAGATGCCTCTGACAAACGGACGGACGGATGGACAACGTGCTGAACCATCTAAGTTAACTTAGAGATCTTGCTTCGCTCGATCAAAAACCTTATAGTCTATAAATAAATTATACATTTCGCACTTTACGTAAAATACATACCTATGACTTGACTATATTAATGATTTATTATTTTATATAGTAAAAATGAATGAAATAATGAATTATATATTTAAAATAATAATTGTAAGCGCAAGCAAAGCTAAAAAACACCGACTTCACCGTATTATCTTCGGAACCCTTGATCAGATTCAATAAATTAGGTAAGCATTATTGAGGATAACTCAATAACTATCAGAGCGCCTGGTTCAGGCGACGTGTGTTCAAAATACTGGCACTATTATTTGGCTCAACGTATTAGCATTGCAATTCCGAAAGGCGATGCCGCCAGCATGATGGGAACGCTACCCACTGGTAGTGGGCTTGAGCACTTGAATTACCTATAAGCTCGATGTCTTGTAGGTAACTTAGTTCTTTTCCGTATATAGTTTTAGGAAATATAGGCATTTGGCCCATAGATAGTCTGTTATGAAACTGTATATATCCAATAACTACGAGTAATAGTTAGATTTCGATCAACTATACATGGGACCACATGAGAAGCATCAGCTTTCGTTGGGAAAAAGACTTCCCAAAAAAGGAGGAGGTACTCAAGTCGACTGTATTTGTTTTTATTTTCTTTTTATATTTGTTTTTATGTTCTCCACGAGAGCCGATTTCACAATTTTTTTTTTAGTTTGGAAGATGTTTTGCTTTCTAATTGGTCCCATTTAAATTTGATTGATTTTGATTTGATTTTGAGAAAAGTGTTATTGGACACATTCTTAATATACTACTCTACTTAGCAGTTTAGGTCAAAATCAAATTACCTATTAGTCTTAAGGCTAGATCGTAATTCCAATGGTGTTCCAAACGTAATTGGTACATCATTATAAGAAAAAAAAAAAAAAAAATTTGATCAAGATCTGATCAGTAGTTCTTGAAATATCAAGGTCAAGTCAATAATGTCTATTTTGTGACGAATAATGCGTACTTTGACGATGTTCTGGTTTACCTGACTTCAAAAGTTACCTCACAACTTCTTTCGTTGTGAGCCGATTTTGATGATTCTTTTTTTATTTGAAAGCTGGTGGATCAAGGTTCCGATGATAAAGCGGTGAAGTCGGTTTTTTTAAGCTTGGCTTGCGTTTAATTATTTATCGATGACAGACCGGACTAGTGACAGTCCGGAACCCTTATTATTCGGCGTACGAGTCGCTGCAACAGCATCAATTACCGTGCAGTTACTGCTACGGGGGGTAGTAAAGAGCAGATCATTTTTACAAGCTTTTATTTATACATACAAACATGTTTGTACGGAACCATCGGTTCACGAGGCTCTCACTCGGCTCGCACTTGTACGATTTACTTTACAGTAAAAGAATAAAGAGAGTATATACCCATTTCATAACTATTATTACAACTTGCACTGGTAAGTAGTAAAAGAACGAATATCTTATACGTGTACAACACAAAACCTAAACCTAATAGTGGATACTTGTAACTGGCCTTATATACCTACATAATATAATGTATGTCACTAGCTATAATATTCCCTATATATAAGTAATTAAATGAATACAATACCTTAAAATAACTCTTCATTGATACAAATAGATAATACAGCATATATTCATGTTTGTGAAGTCTGTGGTCTCTGTTTTAGTTGAAAAGTGTGTTTAGAGACCAGAATTTGATGGACCTGAAACCTTTGGATTAGAATGTAAATGAAACGTTAATTTAGGCATAAAATAAACGCTTTCACACTCACAGCCACACGTGAGTGTCGGAAACATTCACATCTCACACACAATCACAACCAGAACAAGAAACACAAATTTTTCTTGTGGTAAAAACTTGTGTACCCGCCGGGAATCGAACCTGATACCCCCGATGCTTAGAAGGCGAACGTTCACCCAAATAGGTAAGCCAACGGGCAATACAAATGTATGTTTTTGTTAATTATTTTAATAGTTCGGGCGAGGGGCGTCTCGCTCGTCTCATCTTATTATTTATTACTTACTAGCCGTGCCCCGCGGCTTCGCCCGCTATTATCAAGTTGAAAAGTAGCCTATGTGTTAATCCTAGGCATAAGCTATGTACATTCCAAATTTCATCCAAATCCGTTAAGCCGTTAAAGCGTGAAGAGGGAACAAACATACTTACACACTTACACACAAACTTTCAGATTTATAATGTTAGTAGGATAACATTAAATAATTAAACGCAAGCAAAGCTTTAAAAAAGCCGACTTTACCTCTTTTTCCTCGGAACCATGGTAATTAACAAAGTAGTGAACAAATCTTGATAAAATTTAAGTGGGACCACATTGAAAGCACCAGCTTTCAAATAATCATCAAAATTGGCTCACAACAAAAGAAGTTATGAGGTAACACACAAATATAAAAATTAAATAAGTCTCGGCAAGCGTGTCGCGTACCATCAAGCGAGCGACTTGCTCGTCTCGTCTTTCAAATACGTCTAATAACAATCTACAGTATATGATCTATAGAAATACGCTGCTAAAGCCATAACATAATTCTTATGATCCGATGAGAAGGTATAACAGATATTTATTTAAGTTCCAACAGATCCTATGATCGGTTGAGAACAACAATATATAATTTACTGGAGTCCCAACGGATCTTAAGATCAGTTGGGAAGAATAATATATAATTTATTTTAGTTGCAACTGATCTTATGATCAGATGGGAACAACTTTTATGATCGGTTAATGTGAAAATCCGATACTATGATCCGTTGGGAAGTACCCACCCTCAGTTATGCATTACCGTTGCCGCGAATTATGTAGACATGAGATCTCCGTTCGCGGCGAACACTAGTGTTACAAGTGTTTACTTGTAAGATTGGATCGTGTTGCGTAACTGCCCATTCTGAAACCCTAGTGCTGCATTCCGTGCATAGCATGCGCTATAAATTTCACATCAGGTGTAGAATATGAATTCCTTTACATACAGTAAGTGAATGATAACCTCGTGATAGTTCGCAGGGTGACTCTCCCCTTTAGACACAACTACGTAACCAGGTAACAAAGTTGCAGAATCAAAACACGGCTTGTTTACCATAAATCGAATGTATTATAGATACTTATTCGATGTGTTCGATTAGGATCAGACGTACGAGTATGATTATTATACATGTGGTGCATAGGAAAACGTTATAAATTAATTATTATTGCAGCTGCGTCGGTAGATAATAATAATCAACTTCGACTTGCTGGTTTTACTTAAACAAGACGGGGTTTTTAAGAAATGTTATAGGTGGAGTTAAATGATCGAAATGTGTGTAATTATATTATACAACATAGGTATTTTTAATGATGTTAAATGATAATAATATTTTTTTTGGTATTGTTCAATAACCGTCCGTAGGTCGTAGTTTTCGAAATGGCAGAAATGTGTTGGTTTTTACTTTTTTAAAAAAATAATTGAAACTGCTCTCAACAGTTCACGAGAACCGGTTAAATGCGACGTATAGAGGAGAACATATAGAAAAAAGCTGAATCGGAGATGCTTTACTCGCACTTTGCGTTCGCAATTAATTAAGGGATAAATGGACATGTTGATAAGTAACGCATAAGTAAAAACGCTTAGGTAAAAACTATTGTTTTAAAGGTTTATTCTTTACTAGCCGTGCCCCGCGGCTTCGCCCGCTATTATCAAGTTAAAAAGTAGCTTATGTGTTAATACTAGGTATAATCTATGTACATTCCATATTTCATCTAAATCCGTTCAGCCGTTAAAGCGTGAGGAGGGAACAAACATAATATATATAATATATAAGTAGGATGCTAGTAACAAATAACTATCGTTATAGTAAGTATACGCTCTTCTATTTGTAGTGCACTCGGAGCTATGATTAAGAAAGTTTCGCGTGGGATTGCTATACGCTAATATATCCCTAGGGACATGATAAACAAAGTGCACGAGGCGCGCGCCCCAGCCGCTGAGAAGGTAAATCATCATGTGGTCCTTCCACTTGGCCTCTATTGCCGTGGTGGGAATTTGGCCTTCTGGGTTATCCAGTCTGCCTGGGTTGGGCGCTGGGAGCAGCTACTCCCAGAAAATGTGTTGAGCGCGTCGGTGGCGGCCGTCGCGCTCTGGTGAGGCCCGGTGATATAAAGTAGGGGTCGAGATCGGGCTGGACTTGAGCCATCTTGCTCCGAACTACCCTCCTTGCGTGGTCGTATTTTGTCCTCCTCTGTCCGTACTGGGCCGGAGTCAACCTCGGGGCTTGTCCGTGCCAGTCTGGCGCGAGTATGAGCCCGATGGTATCACGGCCTTTCCTGGGTCAAGTTGGTGGTGGTGTGTCTCATCCGGTGTTGGGTCCCATCTTCAGTTGCCCTCACATGCCCTCTCGTTGTCGTCGTCCCTAGAGATGATGTCACGAGGACCAGTGTAAGTTGTAATAATAGTTATGAAATGGGTACATACTCTTTTTATTCTTTTACTGTAAAGTAAATCGTACAAGTGCGAGCCTGACTCGTGAACCGACGGTTCCGTACAAACTTGTTTGTATGATCTGGTTTTAATAACAACCTATCGATATTTAGATTTCTTAATTTCCTATGGCTGTGTGATTTTTCTTCTTGCAAAATTTTTATGATTTTAGGTCTACGTGAAGTATGTTGTGGGTCTTAATTTATTTGCGAGTGATAATATTGGTTATTTTAGCCACATAATGGCCGTATTTTTTTATTGCATCAGCTTAGCAGCTTGATTTTTATAGCTTCCCCTTTTATATTAATTTTTACTTGACATCTCCACGAATTCCTGATAAATACAAATACAAATACAAATAATTTATTCATAACTCCATTGTCACAAGTAATTTTTTTTCCAATACAGTTTGTCTTACTCGTATTGATCAAGTTTTAAACTAGGTTTATATTCTGTTATTATTTTTGTAATAAAAATAAAATGTTATGTTTAATACATGTTAAAATAACAATTCTAATAATCGTAAACCTCCGTTTAAAAAGTTTTCCTATGTTTCAGGCAATTATTAAAATTCTTGGATGCTATAGAAAGTGTGTTCTAGTAGCCATTTTTTAATTCTTACTTTAAAGCTGCCGGTGGTAGGTGCATTACGCACGGTTTCGGGTAGCCTATTATATACCGACGGTCCCATAATATAGACGCATCTTTCCGATTTGCTCAATTTATGAGTTGGAGTCACAAGACGGTCCTTGAATTTGTCACTCCGCAGTACCCTCGACGGGTTCACACCTCGACGCTGGAAGTTTTCGGTGTGAGTATACACAAACAAGGCTATTTGGTAAAAAAAGGAGTTTGAACGACAGACAGACGGACAACGAAGACATTCTATAAAGTTCTCTATTTTTCTTCTAAGATACGAAACCCTAAAATAATATCCCATTAATAAAATTTTGAAGTATTTGTTTTTATACTGTATAGGCAGACATTTGACCATCTGATCTGACATCTCACTTAATTGATAGTAGATTAAGTTTTGTTCATATTTGTTGTAGTAAGTCTAATATTCGAATTTATGTTATTATATATAATTATAATATTATGTGTTTTATTTATAAGAAATTTAAAAAAAAACGTAGAAGTAAAGCTTCTGACAGACGTCGGACGGACAACAGAGCTAAACCAGCCAATTTAAATTAAAAAACTTTTCTTCTTATATATATTATTTACCTAATATTATAATATGTGTGTTAATGAGTACCTATACCTATGAGGATTTCAGTGTCAATGCTTAATGATAAGGTAATCAATGCAGTATTCATGAGGCAGTACTAAATTTATCTTAGTAGGTAATAGCATTAGCTCTCGTGAATTAATGCGATCGGTTTTAAAATGTGCAATTAATTAACCTGATTGCATTGTGAAAGAGAGTAGACGGTCGGTATAATTCCTGGCGGAGGTCTCGGTCGGTGTGCTTCCGCACATAATCGGCTAGGTGTAAACGGAGCACGCTGCCCTTTATCAGTAGCCGGCTAACTACGTAGATCGCGAGTGCACCGTGAAGCGGGCAGATAAAGGATTTGCAGTGTTGTTTATGCGTTGCATCGGCATATGCGGCAGGCGGGCCGGGCGAGGGACGGGCGTCAGTGCGCGCGCGATGCGACCGCAGATGCTCGTGTCCTGAATACTCGCTGCGCAATAGTCAAGTCTACGATGGCCGACTGGTCGCTGATGGAGCACGATTGGCTGCAAGCGCCACCGGCAATGCCCAGCGACCCTCATTACTTTGGAGAGTACGACCCCTACTACCGCCAGAAGCAGGCGCTGCCGGTGCCGCACCTCCCGCCGCAAGCGCAGCGCTCGACGCTTACGCTGCTTGCCTCTTCCGAGCAGCCCCCCATAATGACGCTGCCCCCGCAGCCACTACCGCCTGATGCGCTACCGCTGCCGCTGCCGTCGTCGCTGCCGCTGCCGCTGCCGTCGTCGCTGCCGCTGCCGCTGCCACCGGCTCTGCCGCTGCCGCTGCCGCCGGCTCTGCCGCTGCCTCTGCCCGTGACATCCACAAGCTCATGGCTTTGTCAGCCCGCCCAGGCTAAAGTGTGAGTACCTTCACGTGTTCATTGTTATTCAGCGAATGTTTATATGCGATGTGGTTATCTATGCACTGGCTTTTCAGTAATTCCGGTTTTTATATAATTTATTTATGTCTTAGTATGTGTCATTAAAATATGTGAACGGACGATCTAAGCAACCTTAATACAATAATACAAAATTTGATCAGACAATAAGGAAAGTGATTAATCACTGTGCGTCTTCACCATATACCTACTACTACAGCATTGCTACCTAAATGCCCAGCTGCGTCTCAAACTGCGAATGTAGACTCTCTAGAAAAAAATGATTGAAGATTCTAGAATAAGCTAACTTAGTTGTAAGAGTAATTATGCCGACAATTGGCGAGTGAATGATGAAAATACGCATACCTTGTCAATGTATGTAGTACCTACTCTCGTGATTAATCTCGTTATTATATTGTAAGTATTTATAAACTGTTGCATGCCTCCCAATTCACCTTTTCCTACCAAATTTTTTCTGTTCCAGTGGGGATAGTTGTTTTCCTTATCCTATTTAAGCCTGCCCACGCTGTACTGCTGCAGAGTATTGCAGTGCTTAAGTTATTGTATGTTTATATATTATATATAAACTTCATACATACCTACTTCATCTTAGGTACTTACTAGTACGTAGTATCATTATTTATTCTGAAGCAGGCTTTAGGTTATACAATTCACCGCGTATGTGCGATTATTATAGATTTTCTTAAACCGAGAGAAAATCGCTCTGACCACATATCAACTATATTATCACCTTTTTACATGGCTCTTTACAACTGCGATGATACGAGCGTGATTGACAATCCACAAAGAACACATAAGTATTCTAAGGTTATTCAAATATACGTAAAACTAGCTGCGTCTCGCGGTATCTACCGCGTTGACGATGTTGAAGATGATAATGATAAAAATATACCTATGTGACTTTAAATACATAGTGACTTAGTATTCCAATTCAAATTTTGAATAAAGGTTACCTATGTTCAAAATTAGAATTAGATCGTTTCAGTAGTTGTGGTGATATCGGCATTTTATCCAAATCAACCTATATTACTTAATTGTCAGATAAGGCATGATTTAATAAGCTAACTACAAATAAACGCGTTCACATCCACATCACCACACTAAGTTCATAGCCTTGATTCGCGAACGCTTTTCTCTTATTTTTGAAAAGAATTTGGCAAATAGAATCCGAACCCATTTTTAATTAAATCTTTGTTAAAAAACACCAAAGTCACTGAGTTTAGAGCAATTTTTTCCCGCAGTTTAATTAATCAAACAATTGTTACTAAGAAAACAAGTTGTAAGCAAATTAACTTAAAAACGTTTTCTCTAGTAGGAAAAATGTAGGCACGAGATCGCAGTTCCGGGCGAACGACTAGTTAAGATTTTCATTCGTAACAAAATGACAAAAAAAAAATGCACAGTAAAACCGACTCCAAAATAGGAGTTCCTGTGCCAACCTTCCTGTTTCATCATCATCTGATGACGAAGCCGTAGGCATTTTATTGGGACTATTCTTTAAACATAAACATCATCAAAAAGTATAGGAAAGCCAAATACGCAATTTCGTTTATATTATTCCAAAATATTTTTTTCCAGTTTATTTTGGTTTAGAAACCTACTGAACTGATTCTGATCAAATTTCCATAGAACCAATCTGAAAATTCATCTTTTCAAATACAAAAATATTTTTTCAAGTTGGTTTATAATATGATGGAGTCCTTGCACCTCGCCTTGTACGAATGAACTCCTGTGGTTGATAAAGATAGCTTTATCTATCAAACAAGCGTATTTTTCGTAGATTTGGGTGAAATCCAACTGGGACATAATTCAACTTTTATTTGGAACCGGAATAAAAATCGGGCTACGAGAATGAACCAAGTATTATCGTATAGACAGTCATATATATTATAGTGGGCAGTCCTAGTGTCAGTATTTGCCTGGACTGAAGGCATCCAAGGGTGTGATACCAGAATTTCCCCTTAAAAGTGTAACTTTGTAACAATTATACTCGGCAATCAAAAAAGATTCTGATAAATAAAATTATTCGTCGGAATCTGAATGATTTGATAAAGGACTCCTTCATATTAGATAATTCATAACATTTATATAAGGAGAAAGAATATCAAACCACATGCCAATCTCATAATTTTTTTTACCGACTTTACAAAAAAGTATGAGGACTTTACAAAAAATTGAGTCGACTTGAGTAAGTCGACTCAATTTTTTTTTATTGTGTGTTACCTCGTAACTTCCTTCCACGTGAACCGATTTTTTTTTAGTTTGAAAGATGTTGCTTTCCAATTGGTCCCATTAAAATTTGATCGAGATCTGACTAGTAGTTTTTGAGTTATCCTCAATAATGCGTATTCTGTGGACTACATTGGCGATGTTCTCGTTTTTAAACGACTTCAATAGTTATCTCATAACTTCTTTCGTTGTAAGCTGATTTTGATGACTATTTTTTTATTTGAAAACTGGTGCTTTTCATGTGGTCCCATTGAAATTTGATCAAGATTTGATCTCTTGTTTTTGAGTTATCGTCAATAATGGCAATACATTAAATCTGATCAAGGTTCCGAAGATAAAGCGGTGAAGTCGGTTTGTTTAAGCTTTGCTTGCGTTTAATTATCTTTTTGAAACCATTTTGTTCCGTCATTTTATATTAGAACACTGTGAAAGTTATTTGATATACGTATATTTACTAGATAAATTACTTCTTCAGTTAGATTTTTTTTTTCAGGTGTATTTCTACGATATTTGTGTAAAACCCTTTTAATCAAAGATTGCCACGTGTGAAGTTGCGTTACCGCCATATTGTAAGTTATGCAATATGCGCCTTAATGTGTAAAAGTGTAAGGGGGATAATTGGCTGTGGATAAAAAAGGTGCTCGCATTGACGTTTCTGCCCCTTAACGGCTATCGTAACATGATAACATAGTTTAATAAACGGTAGAACTAGAAGAAACTTGGTATTAGCTACATCCGCGTGACATATTGTGTATCCCAGACTATAATTAGGAGAAAGCTATCATATTTCGTGTTAACACGGTTTACCAAAGTGTCGCGTACCAACCAATGACGTGACTCCAGAAATCATGGTTTTCTACCGACTTCACAAAGAGTACTCAAGTCGACTGTATTTTTTTTAAATTTGTTTTACATCATATCTTCGTTCCGTTTTTTTATGTTTAAATGATGTTGCTTTCCAATTGGTCTCATTTAAATGTGTTGTAGTTCTTGAAATATCATCAATAATGCGTGTTTAGTACATTTAATCTGATCAAAGTTTCGTTACATGCTGCGCCCCGTGGTGTTACCCGCTGTGTCGGGATAAAAAGTAGTCCACGTTGGGTAGCTGACACCCCACATGGGCTACTTTTTATCTCAACGTACCAAATTTCATCAAAATCGGTCCAGACGTTTGAGCGTAAAGAAGTAACAAACATACAAACACATTCAATAACTTTCGCCTTTATAATATTTTGTAAGTGTGAATTGTGAGTTGCAAACATTCTTTATAATTCATCATAATCAGTTCCTTTCGTTCTTTTTCATTCACTAACATAATTATAATATTGGAATAGGTCAGACCGTCACCATTATTAGAGCTAGTGCGTCCGCATGTAACTTAAGAAAACCATCGATCGACCGAGCGTTAATACAAATACCACTTTATAAAAACTCTTTGCAAAACTCTTTACAAATTATTATCGTTACATTATTTGCAGCTCATGAAGGTCCCACTACTGGGACTCGGGGCCTTCTCCCACCACTAGCCAAGTACGGGTTGGCGAAATACCCTTACAAATACTTAATAAATACTATTATTTTTTTGGGATAATTTGGGTCATATATTGTGTAGCGTTACCTGTTAACCTTAGTTATAAACGAAACCCGCAGAATATATACAATTGCTACAATATCTATGGTGCAAACGATCAATTAGTTTGGCCGCTGTGAGGGATAAGAAATAGAATATAATCAAAACAAATTTTTAAACACTTTTTTTATCTGACAGTACTAATTTCCGGTAGTGGTCGAGATAGCTACCAAAAATAATATAATATAAAAACTAAAGGTGGCGACTCAACCGCGTGTTCGAGTTCCTTTCGGTCGAGATAACAACCAACCCAAGATAACATTATACACTTTCACACTCAGAGCCCCGCATTAAGTTCGAAGATTTGTATCGTGGATGCCGTAAACAACATTAACATCACACACAGTGACACTTAAAACCATAAACTTAAACTCCAGCGGCCAGTTCAAAATTGAAAGTTATAAACAGCTAAATAAAAAAATTGTCGACTTGAGAACCTCCTCCTTATGTTAATGGGTTCAAAACCTAGACGTATCTTGCGCGTCTGTTATCTTATCTTACTCAATATATTATATGTGACCCGCCGCTACCGCACTAAGACTCATCTAACGATATCTCCTAGTCTATTTGTCTAAATTATATGCAGTAAACGGCAAATTGTATTTTCATAAAATACGTAACACAATTAAATAGTTTGAGATCAAGGTTGAATGCCTCTAAAAGCCAACTAATCAGACGTCGCCTTCGCTATTTTTACAGATTTATAACAAAGAAAGATAGTTTACACGTAAAATGTGTGATTGTGAGGGTGTTTTATGTGTGTATGTGTTTATGTGTATGTGTGATGGTGTGGGGGTGTGTATTATATTAAGATAGATAAAGAGAGGATTTAATAGACTTGTTGTTCCAGTTCACTTTTGAGCTATAAACATGGCTTCAGTGGCAATAGAATCCAATGACAGGAGTACTCCTAGATAGTAAGAGAGTGAATATAATATCACGCATATTCCAGTCCAGTATCGCATGAGGTTATACGGCCTCGGGCTGATTGAATGACAATCTGCACAAGATGGCACCTGACGGATATATTGTGTCAATCATTAAAGAATAGCCAGCACTTATTAAGCTTTTATTCACTGTAAGGATTAAGACAGGTTATTGTTTAATGGAGAACCATGAAGCAACGTATCATCAACTCACAGACGAGAACATTCGTTGTGGTTTGTGAACATATTTAATTATAATCTTTATCGAACAAAAGATTGCCAATATCTATTTACGTACTTATGATTGCCCTATAAGGCGCTAGTGTGATGTGATGCGGATTCACAGCGGTTCCAGCGTGATTTGCTAAATCTAGCATTACCAAGTAGCCACATGTACTAAATATGCAAAACTCTTAGCTAGCTAAAGTATGTAGGTCTTCTTCTTGCAGGAGGTATGTAATTGTTTGCGTGTATCAGGAAGGCATCAGATAACAAACGGATTTAATTTTTTTCCATGCTCTGTGAAGATTTGGTGGAGAGTCAGGGCATCTCTCCATCGGCTTGCACGGCCCCACATGTCTGGGGGTGGCCTTGGTGTGCAAGGTCACCCCTCCATGGGCACAGTGGCCCGGTTTGTATTCGGGCCTACCACCGGGGCTAGATAGTGACTGCTAGCGCGACCCTACCTTACCCCACCTTGGCGAGGGACTGCTCACGGGGGGTTTTTAGTGGGTTCGAGCCCCAAACACCCCTTTCCTTCACCCCTGGAAAGGAAAGGAAGTGCTAGGCATTATCCCACCAACAAAAAAAAGTGTTGGTGTTTGTACTTGAATGTGTACGTGCATGTGACTCCTCCTAAATGGCTGGACCGATTTGATGAAATATTTTGTGTGTTCTGGTAAATTTAAGATTGGTTTGGATTCACGATTCGATCTGATTTAAAATCTCTTTTTAATTAACGCAGGCGAAGCCTCGGGGAACTAATAGTAATAATCTAAATATATATAATTCAAAGGTGACTGACGGACTGACATAGTGACTAACCAAACCACTGGACGGATCGGGCTGAAATTTGGCATGCAGGTAGATGTTATGACGTAGGCGTCCGCTTAGAAAGGATTTTGAATAATTCTACCCCCAAGGGGATAAAATAGGGGATCTATACCTAATTAATAATAATACTTCTTAACGCGAGCGAAGCCGCGGGCAAAGGCTAGTATCATATAAATCTATTACTTTAGTATCGGAGTGTAAACGTGCGAAACTACCCGTCAAAGAGAAACCCTGCTGGCATTTCCCCGCATTATACTGCAATTTCTATACCTTGAAGTCGACTATTGCCTTTAATTAGACCGATATAGTGTTACAGAATGTACAACCCCGCCCTCGGGAGCACGAGTTGGTAAACAATAAACAAGGCTAGAGTTAGTTTCCTAGCTATGAACTACTTTGTTGCCTCTATTACACTTGTAATATTTTTTACGTTATCGGGTTATGTTATCTGCGGTTTCATACCTAATACTAGATTGGGCCTTGTATTAACCATCCGTCTCAAAATCGGTCTAATATACATTATAATCCTTCCAAGGATTATCCAATGTTAAACTTTCGCTTACTCTTACCTAGTACTAGCCGTGCATCGCGGTTTCATCCGCATTTATCAAGTTAAAAAGAAGCCTATGTGTTAATCCGAGGTATAAGCTATTTACTTTCCATATTTCATCCAAATCTGTTTAGCCGTTACAGCGTGAAGAGAAAACAAACATAAACAAAACTTGCGGATTTATAATATATACTGTAAAATATTTTTTATGTTGGCAATTTTATTTTTATTGTTTTTTTTAAAGATCAACGGCGGCGACTCGTGACTCAGTTGAATAATAATAAAAATAGTCCCTGTTCATTCAAGTCAATATGATTGTTTTAATATTATTTTTATCTGATTATTTAATAGGACTCGTATATTTTTAGGAGTAAGGATTCGTTTTGAAGGAAAGTTAAATTTTTAACTGGTAGCTTATTTAACTTTACGCAGCTTCGTGAAATGAAACTCAATACGCCGCATTCCATAGAAAAAAATATACTCTACCCGATTTTCATTCTGCAATGATTCTGTACTACGAATGGTACGTTCCATTACACCTACCTCGCGAAGTATATATACATACTACAAATAGTTTGTTATATGATTTTGTTTATATAGCACTAGCCATCTGCCCCGGCTTCGCCCGAGTGTGATAAATGAAGAACCGCTCGACCGATTTTGTGCAAACTTCACATAAACCATCAATAGTCTTAACAAAGCCTAAACATTTGGTTTGGATAGGTGAGCCCGTTCTAGAGTTATAAAATTACAACGAAAAGTGGCATTGATTTATATATACATAGATAGAAGATAGATTAGCTATGCATTTATCAATATAGTTTGTTAATTGTTTCATTCAATATAAATGTAACCTATTTTGACAAATACTTTTACGATACAAATTGAAAGATATACCAACTAAAAATATAGTTGAAATTGCACTTTATGTGGTACTCATTCTTCCGTGGCCTACCAAATCGTTATTTTCCAATATAGATTTTTTATAGCCGGTTCAACGATACCCCACAATGGTAGATAAAAAAAAATATTTTGCTCCGCACTCCACTGACATGTATGGAAGCCTTAATATTTTCAATTATATAATTTTAAATGTCATTTCTGGCTTCGAGCCGTAGTTTTACATATTCTATGAGAATTTGAAGTCATTCGCTTATATAGTTTAGACGCTAAATGCCTCTGACAGACGGACAAAGTGCTGAACAACACAAGTCAACTTAGAGATGTAATATAACGATTTCTCGTAGACTCTAAATTACATGCAGTAAAGGGCAAATTGTATCTGCGTGAACTATGTCATTTTGATAGGGATTAATATTGAATGCCCCATAAAGCCAACAAAATAGAAGCTGCTATTTTTTCAGATTTTTAACGAACAAAAGGTTTTTTTCTGAGCTAAATATACATGTTAGATATATGCTGTCGCGGTCTTTTTTGTAAAGCTCACGAAGGCTAACATTTTTGGTACTCATTGTATTCACTTTTGTCTAACTGATTAGTCAGCGTACGCCGATAAAGCCAGGCAAATTTTTCTTTAACTTTCGCCGAGTTGTCTTACTAATATTATTTTTTCGAACTGAAAATTAACTTTATCCCAATTTAAAACATAGCCTTTGAGACTTAGCGATAGAGTAGCTCTCTATTAGTGAAATAATTCATAAATTCAGAATCGGATCAGTAGTTTCAGAGATTACCTTTTACTTACAAACGAACAAACTTTACCTCTTTGTAATATTAGTGTAGATGTGCGTGAATTTCTTAAAAATAATATAATGGTGAAATAGTAAATAATAATAACGTAATAAGCCCTGTCAAATTAGCGATACATTGTATACATATAGTGATGAGTGATTTTCATGTCAATTAATTTTGCAGTTATGAATTTTGGTTTTAAATATTTGTAGTTTTACTGGGTTAAATTTATAAAAAAAACGTGTTACCTAATTAACTATTAATTTATCAAATATGGCTGACAATATCTAGAATCCTTTAACAGCTTAGTAGTATTAGTGGAACATCGTTTTACCATTATATGCTAATATTCAAGAACATTTGAATTTTACCCAGATTAAACAAATTCCAGTTGTCCATTAAACGACTTTGTTCTCTTATTAAAAGTGTAAATCTGAAATACTCGTTACAATCCCTGAGTTTTATCTTTACTGGCTTTATGAAGGTTAACGCAAAGACGAAGCTAAAAGAAGAGTTATGATTTTGATCGGTATGTATGTTCGAGTATGTGGGTATGTTCAAATGTTTTCTCATGATAATTTGAAAAAAATATCTTTGGAAGCATCCGCTGGTTATCGGCTTTGTGACGTCACATAAAATCGTTGGCACCCTCTAGACGACAAAGTCATGAACTACTTAAAACATTTTTTTATTGAAGAAGCGTTGTTAAAAAGGGCTTTATTACCACATTTCAAAAATAGAAATATTATCACTTAGCTGTTGCTCGCGGCTTTGCTTGCATACACCCGATATGTATGAAGGAATATTGTTTTTACATTTGTTTAAATAAAACTATTTAGTGGGGACTAATAGTTGGGTTTTAGCATATTAGAAATAAAATTTAGTCTCTAAGCTATCCATACAAATTATGGATTTTTGTTCCATATATCATTTAAATCATATTTTAAATTCAAAATGACTTGATGTTGTGATCGTTGAACTCGGACAATTTATGATTGGCAACCTCCAGTTCAGTTAATGCGGTTCGGTATGCTACGTTTATCTGCATCCTCAGAGCTAGTAGATTGAAACTCATTGCCGACACGGTACTGTGGTGCTCTGGGATATTTACTGAATCTGGGAGAGTTACAACATTAGAGTGAGTAGGTGTCTTCTAGGCAATGAGTCAAATAAGAGTCATTTTCAAAAAAAATGTACGTAACACAAAAGAAACACAAAGGATTTTACTTATTTTGTTACACAATGGAATATAACGTTACACAATAGAATTTATAAAGTAAAGTTCACATTGCCGCTTTTTAGACAAAAAGAAGTAAAATAAAACAATAAATTGTGTTGTTAAATAAATTTTATAAACTTACTCCAATATGCTAATTAAAGAGATCAAACAATAATCACAAGGTTGGTAGGTCTACGGGAATCCACTAGCGCTATTTTGTACTCTTAATATACGATTACTCCTAAACTAAGTTACAAAACATATTTTTGTAATAAAAAAAATAGATAAAGGTAAACTATCCAGTAACTTTTCAAATTTTATAATTAATAATCATAATCAAATTTTTTGCATTTCGGAAACTAAAGATTAGCAAAAAAGTATTATAAAACCGAAAAATAAACAAAATTTGGATTTGGGTGAAACTAAAAACTTTCAAAAATGTAAAATATAGTTGCAATAGAAGCAACTGCTAGTTAAAATCATACTGAAAATTTCACTCAAAATAAATGTGATCGCAAGAGTCTTTTAACTTATACTCATTTGAAAAATATTCTAAAATCACATTTTTTACGACACATTCGGCAGGAACTGTGTCTCGGTCAATTTTTTTGGGAGTTATTAATTTCAACTGTGGTTTTTTAACAGATTTTAAAAATCTTACAGTGTAATAAGTTACGTCGGCTTTAAATTGGATGTTTTCTATAAATCCAACATAATACACCCATGTCCTTTTCTCATAATATCTTACTAAGACACTATCATTTATATTATATAAATTAAGATCGTTAATTTTTTTTTGTACTTTATCTGGTTCTCCAGTTTCATTTTCTCTATTAGTGTAGTCGTTATTTTCTGTTACGTTTTGTCTTAAGGATTCATCAATCTTCAATTGATTTGTATTAATATTGTTTTCTTCCATCGTAATTTTTTTGTCTTTTATAAGAGCGCCTGTAATAATACTTTCTTGTGTCACACCTAAAATAGGCGCCTTTGGATTATCTACAAACTTGTTAATTTCTTGTTGTAATTTAGTCGGTTCTTCAGTTTCTCTATTAGAATAGTTGGCATGTTCTGTTTGAGGTTCATTATTTTTTGTTGTCTTCAGTCTTAAGTATCCATCTATTTCCTTTTGCTTAGTCGTAATATTATATTCTTCTTTCGCAACTTTCTTTCTTTCCATAGCAGTCTCTTTAATAATACTTTCTTGTTTCACGCCTGATGTAGATGGAGTTGGATTATCATAAATATTTCTTGTATCATGTTTTTTATGTGTTTGAACGATATTTACTGCTTGAAGATTAAAAGGTCCGTACTTAGTCAAATCGAAATATCGCTGATTTTCCGGGGTATTTTTTATATCTGATAAAACAGTTATTTTCTTATTTTTGTAATTTGCTGATTTTTTTGTTATATTTATAATCTCAACATTATTTTCTTTACTGCCAATTACCATACTTTCATCATTTTCAAATTCACTGTTAAATTCATCATCAGCATTCCAAATACTGTCATCAGATTCGGCGTAAGTCACCTCCGAATGTACACTAGTATCACTGTCATCTGGTTGCAATGATTTCTTCCTAGAGTTTTCAAAGCGTGTTCTCTTATTTGACTTCTTTTTTATGTCTTTTAACTCTTCATTACATTTTCGCTTCTGTTTTTTCATCTTTAGGTTATGCTCTTTCAAACCAAAACAATCACACGTAGGTTCTTTGCAAAAACAAGCCAATTTTCTAAATTTTATGACGTTCGCTTGATCCGTAGTAAGAACTTGATGGATAGCCATAGTATTTGGTACAGGAATCAGCCCTTTTAAGTCTACTTCTTGCTCTATAGTATTTATGTTTTCATCTGATACGTAAAAATAAAAAATTTTAGACTTACATTTTACCAGAATGTCATACGCAGTTCGTGCATCGACGATGTCTTCACCGTAAGTAACTTTTTTGTCCAATGTTCGCTTTACTGCTCCGCCTATTCCATCTGCAGCCCCTTTTCCGTGAGCGGATTCAAAAAATGACCAAGTTGATTTCTCAAAACCCAATTTTTTAATGAGTTCCGTCAATAGGTAAAAATTTCCTTTTTGCCTATACTGGGTGGTGGGGCCGTCGGAAAAGAAATGTAGTGTAGTGACATTTGGTGATATATTTTTTATGTGTTCTAAAATAGGTGTCAAATGTGCCCATATGGCTATTGGGTTGTGATTGTTATTGGGTGAAATAGTGCAGAAAGATTTCTCTTGAAGGTCTTGTTCGTTTTTATAATAAATTACTCCAGTGTGTAATGTAAACTGCTGTTTGGACGCGCCAAAATGTGTTGCTTGTACTTCTTCACTCATTTTGGCAAGATAATTTTCCGTAAAATCGCAATGAATGATGCATTCAGTAGCAGATAGTGTCTCTTTACATTTCTTGTACATTTGGTATGCATGGTAAATATTATAATAGTGTTTTTTAAATTTTTGAAGCTGATCGGTAAAAGACTTTATCAGATCTGTTAATGTTCCTCGTATTATGTCCTTAGTAGTTCTTTTTGTGATTTTTTTTACATTTTCTTCATTTGCGTTCTTTTTCACATATTCATGTTTCTTTGTTACCCATGCATACCAAAACACCATCTCATCTTGATTTTTGTGTGTCAAATCTAAAGGTACTGTCTTATTTTCACAACTTTTACATTCATCATACATACATTTTTCATTAAACTTGTCACAAACAATAGCCGAAACCAATTTCTCAAGATCATTAGTTTCTAGAACTCCAAGTATTTTTAACTTTTGGGCTACGAACGTCATATTCGCATGTTTGACACAGGCACATGTGTTTCTTTGGGTCACTATAGGGTCTAAAATATAAAACGGCTTATATCTGGTAAATGTTGTGTACGATGCCGAGCCACCTTCGTCAATATATTTTTTATGCAATTTTTCTAAAGAATCTTGTAGATATCTGACTTGTCTTTTATCTTTTTTGAATGTTTTAGTTTCTCTTTTTCCTGCTGTAAGCCTGCTGTTATCATCTCTATCGAGAAAAGCTTTTATCTCTTTGATCCTTTTTATCCTTTTCTTTTCTACTGTTCTTTGTTTTCCCCTCAGTCTGCCCTTAAGTCCCAAGCAAGAGTAACCAAGATTAGTCTTTAATTTATATTTTCTCACAATATCATTGTTTACTACAGTCTTCAAAACATCTTTTTCAGATTTAGATTCAGCTTTAGAGTATTGGTCTGACAATGATTGCTTTAAAACGTAGTTTTCGAATATCGCCTTTTTTACCCTTTCTTTATCAGGACTAGGAATATTTGGGATGGTTTCTTGTATGAACTTTTCTGTCTTTGAAAACGGTGTTGTTGCTTCTTCGGTTACTGAATTCAAGTTTTCACCTAAAGTTCGGAGGTTTTCAAATTCATTTTCAGTCTTATTTAATGATACTTTTAAATTTTCTATTTGTTTTTTGTAGCGATATAAGGTTTTATTTTGAGCTCTTATAATTTTTGACATTCTTTCTATTGTTAATTTTAGTTTCAAATTTTCTTTTGACAAAAGGTACCGAACCTTGCGTGTTTGTTTTTGGTCAATTTTAGGTTCTTCGGTTTGGTTATTATTTGGTTCTTTTTTTTGTTTCTTTTTCGCCTGTCGCCATTTTTTGCGCTGTTCTTTTTGCTTGAATTCTGGTAATTGTTTAATATTTTTATATTTTTTCTTAGTTCTTTCAGCATTCTCTTTTTTCAACTTATCAAGCTTTGCAGGATCTTCTTCTTTTAATTTTTCCCTGTACTTTCGTTGACGTTCTGCTGAAGTCATTGGTGCCATTTTTCATTTTCTAGACACAAACACATTAATTATTAATTAATTCTTGAGTAAAAAGATCTAAAAAAAAGTAGATAAACTGCATTAATCTTGTTAAACTTTGCGGTAAACCTCATTGAATAAAAAAGAATGATTAAAATTGAATTATAATTGATAGAGAAATATCTTTTAACGGATAAAAATTCAAGTTGGGCCCCGTGGTTTTACCCTCGTAGACTGGGATAAAATTTAGCTATAAATTCAGGGTATATCATAAGCTATATCTTCATTCCAAATTTCATCCCAATCCATCCATGTCGTGAAGAAGTAACAAACATACTAACTTACACACGCACTCACAAATTTATAAAATTAACGTACAGTGGGATGGATAGTCGAATTGAAAACCTTCTTTTATAAAGTTATCTATTAAACACAAACTCGAGCCGTATGATCACAGCTTTATACCTTATCCTTTGTGTAACGTTACACAATGTTACACAAATGAACAAAATGGCATGGCGTCAACACAGGGTCACACAAATAATACGAAATAATCGCGCTGGAACGAGTTAACTTCGTCTGAATTATCTCGTTAGTATATGGACTCACATGATAACATACAGTTTTTAAGTAATTTATAGGTACTTACCAATTAAATCCACGTTATACGAAAGAAAATGTTCAGCGACAAAAACCAACGATCACAGTTTTGAGTCCAAATGTCAAAAACAATATGGCGATGTTGTTATTTTGTTAGGTTGGCAGTTGTTTACAGTGCTGCTAGTGTTAAATAAATTAAGGACGCGTTCAAAATAAATCAAATAATCTGTGATATCCTCGTTACACAGAGGTGTTACACAAAGTATCACAAAAGTGGACATGTATTTAGATTCTATTTTGCTTTGCTTTAGTTTTACGTTTTACGGTAGTTTTATTTTTTTTCGGTAGAACAGTATATCAGTTAATATACCTTATACGAGATTTCATAATAATTCATTGAAATATGCATCAGTTAATTTTTATTTTGTCGTGAGCATAAGTGAGACATACATACTTTGTTAATAAAGTAATAAGTTCTCGTTTTTTTTGTTTTTTTTTTTTGTAATAAAAATGTTATTTGAGAGGTAATAAGGTTTAAATTGATAAGGCAAGATTGTATATTAAATTTTTAGAACAAAAAAATTATGATATTGACAATAGTATCTTAATGCTAAGTTATTTTTGAGTGAGGACAGGGTATTGTGAGAGAAAGTACATTTTTTTTGAAAATGACTCATAAATCTTTTGCAGCATCTTTGCATAAATAATTAAACGCAAACAAAGCTTTAAAAACCGACTTCACCGCTTTATCTTTTCACACACATTATTGACGACAAGTCAAAAACAAGAGATCAGATCTTAATCAAAATTCAACGGGACCACATGAAAAGCACCAGCTTTCAAATAGTAATTAATCATTCAAATCGATTCACAACGAAAGAAGTTATGAGGTAACTTTTGAAGTCTGTCAAAAACGAGAACATCGTCAAAGTAGTCCATAGAATACGCATTATTGACGATATCTCAAGAACTACTGATTAGATCTTGATCAAATTTATATGGTACCAATTGGAAAGCAACATCTTTCAAACTAAATAAAAAAAAAAACGAAATCGGTTTACGTGGAAAAAAGTTATGAGGTAACACACATAAAAAAAAATACAGTCGACTTGAGTACCTCCTTCTTTTTCGGGAAGTCGGTAAAAAAGAAGGATGCGATTTAGATGCGCCAGGTGAATTTGCTCTAATGTTATACCTCAACACCTATCCCCATGAAACAGGTTTTATAAACTTTTAGCACAGAAACATAGAAATATTAATTGGCACAATAAAATACACTACTGTAAAGCCTAAACCTCTTTAGAATTATTGTCTATACAACAATAAGTATATCTACGATATTAACATATTTAAATGGTACAACAATAGGTAACAAATATCGACTCAAATAACGCCGTATGAACATTTATCATGTTATGGTGTCAATATAGTACAGTCGAGAAAGCAAAGATCGTATCGGATTCGCAGTACAAAAATATAGGTATAATGTACATAGCAGTGCAATGTGCTCCTCCCACGCTTTAAAAATACCTACGAGTACAAACTAATATATAATAGTCCACATCAAATGGCGTGTTTTGTTTACGATTAATATCACCCAAGCTCATTGTATAGTAGACAACATAGTGGTTGCAGGAATTACGTGGAATTATAACTTTTGTGCTTAGAATACATTATTATCTGATAAGAATGTGCAATTCAGTTACAGAGCTAAAATAAGTTATCCGTCCGCAAATAGCCTATCTATCTATACGTATAAAAATTTATTGAATTTTGCTAGTCTCACAAAAACTCGAGAAAGGCTGAACCGATTTGACTAATTTTGATTTTGAAATATTTGTAGAAGTCCATGGAAAAATATACAAATTGCGAGGAAAGTTCCTTTATATTTTCTCACCGTGCAACGCCGGGTAGGTCTGCTAGTCAGAGATAAAAATGATATAGTACTGGGAGGTACCTCGCTGTCATTCTCAACGTCAACTTAGATCACTATAAAGCATAGAAGAAAAAAACCACTCCGTATCTGTACAGCTTGGCTTGGTTTAGGAGATAAACTAAGTACTAAAATTCCACAAGTATATAAATTTGTTACACAAATTAACTGAACGAAATAGAAATACAAAAAATAAAGTTATAATATTAGGAGATTTTAACGTAAACTTACTCGGAAAAATTACAAGAAGTGAACTATTTACAAACACGAAGATTCAAATAGTGCTTATAAAGCATTCACAGATCTATATTCTTTGTTGTTTAAACTCTACATAATACTAAAAAGAATCAAAGTAACGTATTAAAAGAAGTCGAATTAGAGAACTAAGGGTATAAAAACGTCTTGTAAACACAAAAGAAATATATGTTTGCAATTCCAACAAAAAATAAAATTTCCAATGTAAAATATATAAACAGAAGCACTACCAAAAATTAAGCTATATGGGGAATAATTAAACAACACACATCCCAAACAAACCGCATTAAAACATTTGTAAAAACCATAAACGTAGACAATAATAAGATAAGTAACCCGCAAAGAATTTGCAACCAGCTTTAATAAATATTTCATGAATTGGAATAGAATAAATGAAGCTCACGATTCCACACAACGCATATGTAACAGCTTCATTTGTAACAACATATTTATGGATCCTGGTACAGGTCGAGAAATAATAAATATTGTTAAACTATTAAAAAACAAAAAAACAGCGGGCCACGATAGTATATCCATACAAGTCATAAAGAACAGTATAGCTTATATAGTGGGACCACTTGAACACATCAATGTAATGATTGAAACCGGTTACTTACCTGACGAGCTTAATAAATCATTAATTAAATCAGTTCATAAAAAAGAGAATAAAAAAGAAATGAAGAACGAATAGACCCATAGGAAAGAGTTATACATAACAGGCTTATTTCATTTTTTGATAATAACCATGTACTAAATAGCAATCAGTTTGTGTTTGGCCAAAAAAGGCAGGAATGGCTTTGTATTTAGACTTGTCAATGGCATTTGACTGTGTACTACATAATGTATTAAAAAAATTGAAAGTGGTTGGCGTAAGAGGAAACGCTTTAATTTTTTATTAAAACATACCCAAGTAATAGAAGCCAACCAACCGTAATGAAATCCTACAATAGTGAGACAAAAACCGTTGAAACAATTAATTAATAATAATTTTAAAGATTAAAATTCGAAATTTTAGCTAACAAATATGTAATTAATTACAATGAAATTCGAAATAGCAAAATGCACGCTATAGCCTAGCTAGACTAATTCGTGACGTCATTTTTAGGGGTCCGTAACCAAAGGGTAAAACAGGACCCTATTACTAAGACTCCGCTGTCCGTCCGTTCTTTTCACCAGGGTGTATTTCATGAGCCGTGATAGTAAGACAGTTGAAATTCTCACAGATGATGTATTTATGTTGCCGCTATAACAACAAATACTAAGAAAACAGAATAAAATAAATATTTAAAGGGGCTCCCATGCTACAAACGTGATTTTTTTTGCTCGTTTTTGCTCGATATTGATAACGGCAACAGGCAGACACTTGAACTACCACCTCGTTTATTGACAGAGTTTCATCTCTCCAACCTATTAAGCCCGCAAGAGATATTTTATTTTCTTCCTACCTTGTGGAATTTCACCTCAGGGAGGGATGCCCTATCCGCCACCTGGGAACGCGGCCTCTGTATAGGAAATAGGACTACCCGAAGACTAATACTAGATGTACAATGTACATAACATTGTACATCTAGACCGTACAATGTACATAACATCTTCATAAGACCGTTTACTACACGTTAATATAGAGCAGCGATTTATAAAACTATCCCCATAACCATCCTCAAACTTCCCAAATCCTAGAAATGCGTATATATATATATATACGCATTATATACCTATTATATTATATATATTGAACTGCACATTTGCTTAGCTTCGGCGAACGCTCACCCAGCGTTCGCCTAAGCTAAGCAGGACTATAAGGTTAGATTCCCGGCAGGAACACGAGTTTTCTCCCCAAGGAAAATTTGTGTTTCTGGTTCTGTGATTGTTTGAATTTTTCCGCCACCCCGACATAAGTCATCGAACTTAGTGTGTGGCCGTGAGTGTCAAAGCGTTTCTTTATATTTAGATGCGTTTTATTTCCACTATCATCAAGCGTAGGTACTGCAAAGGCGTGTGTATCTTAGAGTCTACAAGTCGCATTTGAATGTTACGAATTTTGTTAAGATAGGTAAGATGAATATTGTATCTATTGGGCACTTCACTGCATACCTACTATTCATTCAAATACAATCTCTTTTAAAGTAGTGTTACCTCGAGTAAAATAAATTACTCGCAGTCACACTGCTGTTGCAAAACTGTGGGACCGCGAGCCCGCAACAGCTAACGTTCAAACAATGGGTGCACCACACTAGACGCACCTGGCTCGAACGGATAGCGTGCGGGGATGCGGGCGCGGTTGTCTTCCGTACAGCAGAGCCCGCACTCGTTACCCCGAACGCTAATCTATTCGAAACAAATAATGCATCATGTGTGGTGCAGCCTTAACAAATGCAAAATGTATATATATATATATATATATATATATATATTTCCGCACACATATTCGTAGTGCACTCTGATGACACTGCGCGTGCTGCAAATATCTCTGTTAATAATAATCGCATCCGTGTAAAATGATAACTTGATAGAGCATTGTCTATGCAGTAGGTATTGTGTGGAAAAGTAAATGCAAAAACAAATTCCGGACAAATGCATCTATTATACATGAACTATATTCAATATTATTATTAAATACAAGAGGAACACAATGGAGACGAAGTTTTACTTAAAATTATATCCTTTTCCCTATTCGGTGCTACCGGTATTAGCGTGCCTATAGGAATTTCACGAGTTTTTACTATAATACAAGACAAACTGTCAAATTACATTATCAATTTATGGTTGACATTACACTAAATCGTTTACATTTTACAAGGCACAGTGAAGGGTGGGGACGGTGGAAGTAGTGGAAGTCATTGCCTGCGTCTTTGTTAGCTTCCAAACGGTATAATATATAATTTAAGTAGATAAACAATTCCTTCGTTGCTTAATATCTAGTCATGTAGGTAAGTTCTGGACAAGACCATCGAAAATTAATTATTCTGGAGTAATGGGTAGAGATCGTCTATTCTATAAATGATCGAGGCCTTTATCTGTTTACTTGTGAAAAGTAAAGAGTAATTTTAGACGGGAAAAATTACAGATTAGGCGGGGATCGAACCCGCGGCCATAGGGTTGTTATGCCCTATTGGTTTAACCACTGAGCTACTCAAGCCCTGCATGAAGCGACCAAATTGAAAATGGTATAAAAAGTGAATAGAAACATTATCTTTGCCACGTGCTTATTTTATTTAAGTAAGGCAAACTTTTAACCACTTCCTCACCGTTGGTAAGCGACGATAAGGAGCAAATTGCTGTCGAAGTGTATGTCATTATGGTTGACGTATGACATTTGAGAGTTTGTCTTTTGTTAGATGTAGTTGTATTATTTATTGACTGAAATTACAGAGGCTGATTTATAATTTTATTGTTTTATTTTATTAGTCCTGACCGTAACTAACTCATCTCTCTTCCACCTCCGCCTCCGACTCCGGCTCTGAGTTCGGTTCTGGTTTTGACTCCGACAAACCAAATTTAACACCACTGATCCGACTTCGGTTCCGATAAAACCACCTCCGTAACATCCTTGATTTTGATCGCTCTGTCTCGCTTCGCTCGTCGTCGCCCCTTTATAGCTGCTAGTCTATGACATCGCTCTGACTTTTACCTTTTTATTAAAAAATGTGTATAAATTAATTCATCATTGAATCTGTATAACACTGCCTCGTGTTCATATATAAAATCACATTAGTTCAATTGATCACTTATGTCAAATTTTATATGGTTTTAAATAAAGCTTATATAAATTAAAACAATAAATAATGCAAACATTTCGTCATCACAACATGTCATCTCGAGTATTTAACATATTTCGTTAAAATGGGACGCAATCAAATTATAAAACTCATTTTATTAGAAGTCAGTTAAAATTATATATATGTAATGTTATACAATAAAGCCCTAACAACGAACGTAAAGTGTCTCAAATGGCCGTAAAACATTGCCAATGTTAAAACATTATAATTTTAAACAATGTTTTGTGGTTCAAACAATCCAACAAGGTACTTATTATGTCGAAATGCATTTTATGTTCAAGTAGTACGGAACTGGAAGAACCCGAAGAAATGGAAGTAGATGACGTAAACGTCGTTAAAAACAACGAGGAAGTCATTATGCCTGAGACTATGGATATCGAAGAAATCGATCCTACACCTCAGTAAGTATATAAATAAAGTTGTGATGTTCCTTGTCTGTCTGATTTTCAAACATGTAGTTTGTGTAGGAATGTTTAATTATGTAAACATCTAAGGCATACAATCATATATGAGTTAATAATAGCTGACACGCCCGGTGTCGCCTGGGTGGATAACTAAAAACGGTAACGAAACTCATATTCAGTCTACTTGCGAACCTTCTTCTAATGCAAGTCGGATTAAAATATAAACGTATAATATTCTATCTTCATTTTAGAACATTAGTGAAGGATTACGCAGTAACTGTTCATTAATCTGTGATGTTCTAGTACCTACCCACTACTATGGAATATGGCATAATAGGCAAAGTTCTGTCTCGATTAACGCGTTCAAAGCCACGGGGCAAATCACGCTATGCGGGTAAAGTAGCAGGATACAGCTATTATCAAATAGAAGCTGATTAAAAGCTTTGCATTTTTTTTATTGATAATAAATAATCTAAAGCGTTTGTTTGCATTTTTTTGTATAAATATACATATATATATATATTTCAATTTTATATTTACCTTGAAAAGAGGAAAAGGCTGAAGCGAAAGCTGTGGATTAAGTACCGTGGAATTAATTTCGCGTTTGTAAACCTTATCTATGTCATATATATATATCATTGTATGATTTCGTAGACGTGATTTAATATCTTCCCTCAATTATATTAGAATCAATGCAATTAATGCCACTGGAATCGATAATTACCGCTTATTAAAAAGTAACATTGGTGTTGGGTAGCTTATTCAATGTAAATGTTTTTAATTGTACTACAATTTAATTACATTATTAAAGTTTTTTTTTCTCTGACGTGGATTTTGTTTATAACTATCGGCGATAAAAACATAGTATAATATATACAACTGAAACTACGTCAAAGGAAAAAAATGCTCAGGGAGACGGCATTATAACAGGGTGGTTCTAAAAGTAGTCTGGTACCTACATACGGTGATTTCGGTTCCGACTCCGACAAACCAAATTTAAAACCACCGAATCTGACTTCGGATTCGTTAAAACCATCTCTATAACATTCCCTGATGTATAATATATGATAGATAGATATGTATAGTCCATTATAATGGTACAAACAGATATGATTTTTTATTTAATTTATATATTTACATAATAGGTTGGGGAAAAAGTTTCTTCGCATTTTTTAAGAAAATTTAAAACATTATTTAATGTAGTTTATTTAATTTTTGCTGAGTGGCTAAAGATGTGTGAGGTCTAGCGTTATCATGATGAAAAACCACACCCCTTCTGTTCATTAATTCCGGCCGCTTTCACTCAACTTCTTGCTTTAATCTCATCTGTTGTTCGCAGTAGAGTTCAGAATTGATGGTCGTGCCTGGTGGTAACAGATCACAATGAATAATGCCCTACCAATCCTACAACACACAGCATCACCTTGTTGCGAGTTAACTCGGGTTTCGCCACAGTCTGTGAAGTCTGACCGGCCTTTGACCACGACCTTTTTCGCACGTTCTTGTCGTACGTGATCCACTTTTCATCACCGGTTATCAGCTTCTTCAAAAATGGTTCAGTTTCATTACGTCGTTATAAAGAATCACAAATGAGTACACGGTTCATTAGGTTTCTTTCAGTGAGCTTTTGTGAGGTACCCAAATATCGAGCTTTTTTGTGTACCCAGTTTTTTTCAAATGCGCCAAAACTGTTTCGTGCTCAATTCCCAGTTTTTCAGCTACGTCGTAACTACTGATATGCCGATCTTGCTCCACTTTTTCAAAAATGGCATCCATTTTAACCGTAATAGCAACCAGAGCGACATGCATCTTTGACATCAAAATTTCCGGATTGAAAACGCTTAAACCAAATTTGTCCATAAACATCGCAAATTTTTTTCGCGGCTTGCGTTGCCTTTTTACCTTTTTTGTAGTAAAATTTTAAAATGTATCGAATTTCTTCATTAGATTCATTCATCTTGACAGTACGAAAAACAAATAAAAATCACATATTTTCCTAATTTGAATTTGGAATTATCTTCTTTAAAATTTAAACTTTTAATCATACCAAAACCAGCCAGATACAAATAGTATAGCCAAAGATTTTATTACAAGTTTATACATACTATAATGCTGAAAGACTTTTCCCCCAAACTAATATATAGCGAATACAAATAACTAAATATATATTATTATTATTCTGATTCTTATGTGTTTTTTCTTCGTACTCTATCATTAGACAGACCGTTTGCACTTCTGATAGCTATATAATTAATCATAGAAAATAATGGCAATAATAATTATGAAGTCAAAATCAAAACGTTTTTTACAATTTCTACATATTTTATTATTTTGTATAACCCTCTGTAACACACTAGGGAAGGGTTTAAGGGTGTCATTTTGAAGCATGTGTTTATATATACTGTCTGTATTCGTGTGTCTGTTTAAAGTGATTGTCCAATTTATTTTTACTTCTTATTCTACAAAGGAGAAAGTGCCAGATTACAAACAACTCTGTATTGACCTTAAACCACGCAAGTTAGTAATCTATACTTTCCCCTTCGTGATATGTATTTTTTACTACACATGCGCGGAAAAAATAAATTGCAATTATAATAAAACAACTTCAATTATATTCTTAAAAAAATCCCTTCTCTATCTATCAAATAATAACAATACGAAATGCGTAAAAAAAAAGGCCTGAAAATCAGTAGAAAATTATCTAGAGGTTTGAATAAACTAGACTGAATGCGCTTATATGCGCAGGCAAAACCGAGCAAAAAAATTTAAAAAGAAAAACTTTTTCTTGAGCTTATCCTTTTTAAAATATATATTCTTTCTGAATGCACTACACGTGCCACGCTAAACACATAATTGAAAGCTGTATTTAGTTGGTTTCACTTCGATTTCAAAATTAAAACATTTTTTTTCTGGTTTTAGAATCGTCGTTATCTCTCCGAAAAGGATTTTATAGAATTATTCTTCACTCAATTAAATCAAATATAACTTTCTTTTCCTACCCTAAAATTGCACGATAAAGGCCTATTCATATATACGTTATTTGTTACCGCTGTGAGTAGCGAAAACTGAGTGGGTATGCGATAATCCCACTGTTCACACACTAATTTCGCTAAAGCCGAGGAACTTCATACAAAATATCCGGCTGTATCCCGCGCGGTATTTACCGGTAACAGATAAAATTCAGGTCTGAATAGGCCCTTAATTTTGAAGTTTGCTTCTCAAGAAATGAAAGTGAAATTATAAATGGAACATGAATTTCAATTTTCCATCTTACTTCATTCATCAAATCTTTAACATAATGATCTAAATCAAAGTGGCCGCGATATGATTAAAAAATAGCTAAAAACATTTTTCTAACAATACACCAATGTCTTCGCTAATATTTCCAGAATCCTTCTTGATTTTCTTTCATGATATTGATTTTAATCTAGACACTATAGGTAATAAAAAAAATAAAAATGAAATAATAATCCCAATCGCTTAACATTCCCCGGAAATACTTTTCAACCGACTTAAAAAAAAGGTTCTCAATTCGACTGTATGTTTTTTTGTATGTATATTACGCGATACCTCCGTCAATTATGAAATGATGTAGATGTTTTTTTTGTTAGAGTATACCTCATGGGTGGTCTCATATAAATGTTATCGAAATCGGTCAAGCCAAAACCGAAATATAAGCGATGAAGTCGGTTTTTAAGCTTTGCTTGCGTTTCAATTATTTGTAAATCGGTTTCAAATTACATGATGGAAACATATAGGTAATCATTATGTAGCAATTTACATTTTTATTTTTTTTGTTTATTAGATTGAGTTTCAGATATATAAATAGTTTATTCACCTCAGGCTTTACCATTTACTGTGACATCTAATAAGATTTCGAGTAATAGTAAAAATGTCTTGGTTTTATTATAGTCAATAGGCTTGTAAATTACCTGAGTTTTAATTACATACTTTAATCACTAAAGAAGTTTTTTCCTTTCTATTATACTTCCGTTCCGTTCAAAACAGAGAATTTAATTCCAAGAAATCTTTTAATAAAATTGGATCACCGCTCAATTTTAGTAACGCGAATACACGCGATCAATTTGAGTTGCCCTTCTTGTAAATTTTTGACAAATACCCTTATTTCATTCATTTATTTAACTGGAAACAACCATTTAAAAAGAAATGATGAGTTTTCCATGTTCCATTTCCTCGCATGTGTAAAAATAGTATTATTAACCTTGGGTGTAACTATCAATTACAACTTCGAATTATAAATAAGCACATGTAGCTCACTTCGCTCATTTGTGCGCTTAATAAGTCTGGTGTTACACATAGTTTACAATCCTTGGTTGACAATTTACTATTTTGCTGGTGTTGCCGGATGACATCGAGGGTGTCTTAAAATGTTTAGTTTATGTACTTATTTTTTTTTTGTTAAATATTTCATTCGTCCCACTCTAGAAAGAGACGCGCGTGTCTAGGGTAGTAAATACTAGTATAATAAATGTTTCACCCTCGTAACACATTCCGTCTGCGCCACTCCTTAATATGTTACACATAGTTATGTTATTAATGTTGTAGTACGCACATAGTAATTAAATACTATGTTCATACAACATCAGTTGTTTTTTCCTGCAGATACGGCTCTCCTGCACATACAGGCAGACGCAAGCGGCTAAAATCGGTCTACTAAAAATATATAAACGATGCACAAGAGCAACATAAAAATTAAGCCGTAAAAGCGGGTATTACTGCACTATAACCCACTACAGCTTATTTAAAACGAATGGTTTTGCTTTCTGTTTAGTTACTTATTGAAGTATTTTATAAAGTTTGCCAGTTAATATGTGTTATATATAAGCAAAACCATCAATTTATAATGATAAAATAATTACATTTTAGTGGAGTGGATGGTATCTGCTTTTTCGGCTTCACTTGCATGTTCCGTCTGTTGTATTACACCTAAATACTACATACCTTTACCTATTAAATATCATTTATCTTTGTTATTTTGATATTTATTTGTGCTCCCATGGCTTGGATCAGCGGTGGAATGTAGGGGATAAACCATTGTGACGTTTTGTCCGCCTACGTCGAATTTTAGAGCTGCTCTAGCTTTTCGCCGTAATTGGACAAAGAGTAACAATCGTTTTTTTTGGCTTTGCAATCTATGTGCGGGCTGCACAAGCACTGTGTCAAGTAATGCATACTCATCAAACTCATAAAACTAATCTTAGTCACCAATCACAGTCAGTCAAGCAAAAGAGACATGGTCCAGTCATAATCATGCCATGTCCCAGTAAAGTCGTAGAAACAGTACTAAAACTTCTATTGAGTCTTGGGGCGAAAATCTAAATTTCACGTGTAACTACGATTTGTCAATAGTCTTTCACGTACAAGAACTTTAACAATTAATAATTCACCATTATAACACATAGTAGCACAAACAAACAAAGGTTAACAGGTTTAGAAAAAAGAAAAACAAAATCGATAACGCATTTTTTTCACTTTCGCGATTTTTTGTGCAGTGTCAAGTAATAGAGACTCCCGGATTCTAAAGCAGAGTATAAAATATACTTTTAGCAATATTTGTAAATATCGCGGCCAAATTGTTGACCGAGCTATCGCAAAGAGCGAGCGAAGCGCCTCCGTTTCATCTTGGGCAAAATTTCTTTTGTATAAAAATTTTTTGGTCCTGTTGTTCTCGGTTCGATAATTAAATATATACAGATATATTATGACAATTTAGTTTTTGGAAATTTTTCAAAATGGTGGAGATATGGGGTAAGATCGTGTTACGCTACGAGTAGTTGTAATAGTCGTAAGATGAACTGCCCGCCGCGCTGGCATCGTTAGTTGTACGTCGACTTATTAAGCATCGGGCATCGGGTTCGATTCCCGGTAGGTGCAAGTTTTCTACCCAAGGGAAATTTGTGTTTCTGGTTTTGAAAGTGGATGTGTGTACAAAGTGAACGTTTTTAACACACACGACACACGTGTGAGTGCGAAAGGGTTTATAGACCGAAAGAGCGGGAAATGGGAACGAAGTGTCTCTGTAAGTAAAAAAGTTATCTACTGGTCGCATACCTCTAACGATTCTAGTGAAAATTTGTGAGTGGGTTCTAAAATTATGTAGATTTTTAGTGTGGATTCAGTTGTCGGATTTTTAAGCTATTGCATACCTAGTTTCTATCGCGGGCCTTGAGCGTGGAGACCGAATCCAGAAATTCCGTAACGAAAATAACCTAACACCCCCCACTCCGACCGGCACAGCGGTGATACTTTTTAGTTTTGCCATCTATCGATGAATAGCAGAACTTTTAATGACTTTTTTGAAATATCACGTTTGTCTCTTTAGTTCAGCAACTCGCCTCTAGGTAAAAAATATTGCATAAATAAAATAAATAAATCATTATAATTGCATAAGTTGATAAAAAAATGCTATGCAATAGCTTTACCGCGACAGTCCCCGAGTGCCACACGTCTTTTTTTCAATACAAAACTTATTTCAGTCATTTCGAAAAATATACGAGGTTTCAGGTCACAAAGCCACCAGAGATTTTGTAATGTTGTAACAAATAGGCTCAGAATACAGAAAGAACCAGAAGCCGCGACCGCGCCTTATACTGAAGCGTCAAAAACTACGCTTGTTGAAAGTAGTTTTACGCTGACGCGATTAGTTAATCTGTCACCGTCACTCGCGCTGACGTGTTTTACCGCTGCAAATTAAATTAAATTATGCCTTCCTGTGCCGTCCCTAAGTGTAAAAATTCATCAAGACTAAAAAAAAAAATTGATGGGATCACATTTCATACGTAAGTAGCGCATATAGATGTTGTGTTATTTTATAATTTAATAAATTGTTCGATCATTAATTGTCGTAAATAGTGACACCTCCATTTTGTTGGTGTGCCAAATATCGAGATGCAATTTTCCCTAGAATGAAAACTTTTATTTGTTGTAGTTTTATATTATATAATTCACTTTAAAAAATCTACTTATATAGTTATACATTGTTACTGGTACAATAAGTCAGCGTGCTTTTAGAGGCATGTCTGTCTGTACATAAAAAAAAACAACTTTTGTTCTGCTTCTTTTGAAAATTCGCAAAGAGGAAAAATCTACTGTTCCATACATTTTGTCGGATATCAGTGAACTTTTTGTATGGGGCCGATTTTTTTTACTACGACAATAACATTTGTTTTTGTGAAATTTTAGCTTTCCTGCTGATGAAGAAAAGAAAACAGTTGTCTTTGGACAGAAATTACTTACGCAGCAAAAAGGAAATTAAATGTTATCATCGACACCGTATTTTATTTTAACATCATTGAGCTTTAAGGAAGACTCACGCTAGACTGTGTCGGGTCCGAGCTGAGCGTCAGCCGTAGCACGGGCAACTAAAATTATGTGTATATATTTTGTATGGACACAGTCACACTATACCGAGCGGCAAACGAGTGACGGCCGAGCAACGGACAACTCACGGAAACAACTCGGTCTCGCCTCGGCTGGCACACTCCATTTCCTTGTAGTTGAAGATTCAAATTCTTTATCGTCCAGAGCGATCGCAATAGCCGCTAACTCCAGATCGTCAAAAGTCAACATGATTGTGGTCTAGTTACAACACTATTTTTGCTCTGACGAGTAGACTACATCACGGCGTTGCAACGGTAATTGCTCGGTCGAAGCCTCTCTTACAGGCACGGAACCGGCTCAGTGACCGTGCTACGGCCGAATCTCGACTCGGACCCGACACGGCCTTGGGTGAGTCATCCTTAATAGGTAAATAACAATAACTAATATAGTTTTACATTTATTATGAGCAGTACACAGGTAGTCTATTTGGGGTGCCCTAAGCCGAAAGGGGTACCATTATACAGTTTCAGCTTAGTACACCCTAAACATATTATAACCTTGTATATATATAAAAAGTAGTGGAGAGTTATTATATTTTTATTTACTTATGCTTGTTTTTGTGTCAATCCGATCGTATATTGATGTGTGTGAATAGTATCTAAAACATTTACCCCAAAAACGGGTAAGTGTGTAAGCTAGATACATTACGCGGGTGGAGGTGAGACGGGCGCGGGACGCGGGTTTTGTTTTTTGGACACAGCGCGCGGCTTGCAATCAAAGCTTAAAGCGGCTTCTGGTTCTTTCTGTATTCTGAGCAAATAGGTAAGACTGCTTACTAGCGATTACTAACGAGCAGGGAAAAGCTGCAGAAGTTTGAAGTCCTGGATTCGAGCACCAAAGGATACACTATGATACTCCAGCACTTTCTTCACTACCGTCAATGTTTCTGTACTCATGAGTTTTTTACTTCGTATAACATTAACAGTCGACTCATTCACTATTTGTTTTAGATAATCTATGTTCAGCCCGATTACCACCAAACCATCATCTTTCAACAATTTAATGGTCAAACTATACCTACACATCTTTACTTGAGTGTTAAGCACTTTGTCCGTCCGTCCATCTGTCAGAGGCTTATAGTTTCCAAACTTACGACTGTGAAAAGTAATGCTGATAAAAATAACGATATTTTGGTTTACACCATTTTTTTCACCGACTGTATGTAAATATAACAATAAGTGGCTTCTCGACTACGTGGTCAAATATTTCGCGGTCGAGATGATTACCAACTCAAAATAAAGTAAAAGTAAAGTAAAGTAAAGTAAAAAAATATTTATTGCCAAAAAAAAAGTTTTAACATTTACAAAGTAAACATTTTATATAAAAAAACAACAAAACCGATCTTAAACATATAATACACTAGCCGCGCCCCGCGGCTTCGCCCGCTTTTATCAAGTTAAAAAGTAGCCAATGTGTTAATCCTAGGTATAATCTTTATACATTCCAAATTTCATCCAAATCCGTTCAGCCGTTAAAGCGTGAAGAGGGAACAAACATACTTACACATTTACACACAAACTTTCGGATTTATAATATTAGTAGGATAATAAAAATTATAATGTTTGCTTTCGATTGCATTTATCAAAAGGAATAAACTCAGCACTGGTGCTATATAGACGCTTTTACACTAAGTTTAAACCATTTTTATACATTTTTTTATCTGAATTAGGTAAACGTTAGACCACTATCTCACCTGAAGTTAAGTGACGCTTTTTTGAACTGCCCTTTGGTTTAGATGGGTGAGCGTTCACCTTCTAAGCAGGGGTATCAGGTTCGATTCCCGGCGAAAACACAAGTTTTCTACCTAAGGAAAATTTGTGCCTCTGGTTCTGGTAGTCATTGTGTGTGTGATATGAATGATGAAACATTCTTCTTATAAACGTTCTTATAGGCGGTATAGAACTTAGTGTGGGGCTGTGAGTGTGAAAGCGTTTTTTTTTTATTTCAGTGTTGATCTAACAACGGATTTAAAAACTTCTTTGTAATTGTCTTATATGTAAAACTTGTTTTTAAATCCATTTTTTAACAAAAACTATAAGCACAAACAGTACACAATATTATAATGACTAGACCACACGACAATGTTTTAAAGATTGTCGTGAGGTTATTAGCATAACTATGTACATCTTCGTTAAAAAAACACAATTTGTATGTTTATATAAATATCTTAGACTTACTTATGCTATATATATATATATACTATCTTACTTATAATAATAGGTACTTATGTATGTTCACTTTGAATTTATATACTAATTCAGGTTCATTTTTGGACTATACGAGGTCATCATCTTGATATTATGAAGTAAATCAACCGATTTCAAAAAAGGAGGTTCTCAATTCGACTGTGATTTTTTTTGTTTGTATATAGACGATATCTCTGCCAATTATGAATGGATTTAGATATTTTTTTGGTTGAGTATAGGTACTTCAAATGTGGTCCCATATAAATTTTATCGAAATCGGTCAAGCCAAAACCGAAATATAAGCGATGAAGTTGGTTTTTTTAAACTTTGCTTGCGTTTCGATTATTTAAGGTATACATACCTGTATATTTTTTTACATATAGTTAGGAGAACATATATATAAGCCTGTATGACGTTTGTATATATTTAGCGCCAGATCTTTTTCTACTCCGTTTGTGCATTGTGTAATGGGGCACCTTCTACATCTAAACATTATAGGGGTAATTGTACGTATACATTATATTGTACCAAATTAATAGTAGTAACAACGTCAAGTATATTTATTTTTTCCATGTGACTTGGCTGTCGGCTCTGCTAATGGCTAGCGAGATGCGCGCTATATTTAAATCTTGGCATGGTTTCTTTGCGATGCACTTTATATACCTACCTATTTCGTTTACATGGCTAGTATAATTTTTACTAAATAAAATGGAGACAGTTTCAAAAATGTTAGTAATTACACTATGAACATCAAGTAATAGTTACAATAAGGTTGTAGAAAATATTTGAAAAATATAATTTTAAGATGTTGTATAGGTAAACATATAAACAATTTCGACTTTCATTTTCTGGCTTATGGTTCCTGGCACGATACACAAACACACCACCAAGTATAACTACACCTTTCTATTACAGATTATATATGGCATACATAAAAAGGAAATAAACTATTATCATTCGGCGATAAGTGCTTACCATTGGCATTGTAAAGATTCGCGGTGAGAATTTATATAAATACTAGTTGACCCGGCGAACTTCATACCGCCAATTGTCTGTGGTCAAATATTCAGAAACATCTCCTGTTTGACAGGTACGAACAGTTTGTATGGGAAAATAAAATACTACTTTTTACTAATTTTATTGCAATTTTTTAATATTTTCTCACATTTAAACCTTCCCTGAACTTCCACAAATATTTCAAGATCAAAATTAGCCAATTCGGTCCAGCCATTCTCGAATTTTAGCGAGACTAACGAACAGCAATTCATTTTTACATATAAGAAGAAGAAGATGTTTGTATCAATAACGGAATATTTACCGTGTATTTCATTTGTTTTGAGTATCCGATATTTCGGCACTGTTGCAAGCAACATGATCTCGGAGTAACTAGTATAATATCCAGTTATTGGTACAAACATTTATAGTGAAAGTGACCATAGTAGCTAAAAAAAATCCTCTATTTATTCGTTTTTGATACATGTTACATGAGCATGACAAATAGTTGTAGAGCGCTGACTCAGAATCCAAGGCTTGCTTGCTTATCGTATAGACTAGTCGGCAGTCCAAGGCCAATATGGCAAAACATAAAAATACCTATACGAATGAACAGGTAGCTACTGGGCAAATGTGTTCCATCGCCAATCACATCGTCATTTACTATCAGACAAAACATCAAGTTTGCTAATCTATATATATAAAAAAAACCGAATAAAAAGTAATATTAATAATAAATAAGTCGAAACATATATATAGGGTACTTCCCGTTGACCTAGAAATATTAAATTTGGCAAGAAGCTGGGTCTTACAGCACAGTTAATAAAACAATCGTAGAAGCTTTGCTGAATTTATATTCTTCCTTGAATTTTATAACTATGTTATTGTAGTTCTTATAGGCGGTAGTTTTTTTTTAATTTTGGCTTCGCAATCTTGTGTATTTAGCCAGTGTCGAGTAATAATATGTTTCAAGTGTATTTCATATTTAAAGTTCTAGTCACAAGTCAAAGTCAATTAAAAGAGTCAAGGTCCAGTCATAGTCAAGTAATGCCCTAGTAAAGTGGTAGAAACTTTACTAGAACTTCTATTAGAGCTTTGGAGCGAAGGCGAAAGTCACGTTTTTGAACTTGGTATCATTTGCCTACACTTATGCACGTTTACTAAGTATTAACGGTTAATAATCCACCATTATTACACATTAACACTCGAAGAATCACAGGTTTTGGAAAATTATACAAAATCAACAACGCCAATTTCACAAAATCAAAACTCCTGCAGTATAGTTAGTAATACATCGGAAGAAGCGAGTTCATAATGTTGATTAGGGCGGTACAGCACTTTCCATGTATCCTTCCGTCCTTCTGTTACAGCCATTTAGCGTCTAGGCCATGTATGCGAATAACTTCTTATTTTCAAATAATATGGGCCAAATACAAAAATGACAATTATTATTAAAATGATATAAAGTAGTCTTTCGCCCCGAAACTGATATCTCGCCTACATTGTGCAAAGCTTTTGAGATTATTTCCTTACAACTTTTTAAATTTTGATTATTGTTTGATTTCTGCATTCGTTATTCAATTACAGGATACTTGAGTTTCAGTTTTAAATGTTAAGCCGTTTTTGAGATGAAAAAGGTCTCAAAAGTGCGACTGCGTGTGGTAGTCTACTAAATTGTTATTTTCAGACAAAGGATTAAAAAAAACAGGTTCGCACTCTGTTAAAAAAGGTCTTTACAACGATACCTCACGAGCAGAAAAATAAAAATGTTGCTCTCCATTTATGTATGTTGGGTGTGCCCCTTAAATATATTATTTATTTATATCATTGTAATTGCCATTTCTGGCTTTAGACCAAAGCTCTATACAGGGTGTTTGGTAGAGGGTTCGCCAAACTTGGTGGACGTTTAGTTGGACCTATTTGGAAAATAACAGTTTGCGTAAAAGCCGCTAGTAATTGTTGTTGTTTTTTTATCGTTGATTTTGTTATTTTTAAGAATTTTTGGTCGCATTAAGTTTTTTTAAATCGAGTAGGAAGTCTCCAACTTGATAAAAAGAAATCATTTTCCTAGAATTAAGAACTTAGAGCGTATAATTTAGACATTGTAAGGATCTAAAAGAGCCTTAAGTGGACCAAAAGGACATCTGAGGCCATTACAAAAAATAAATTTGACCAGTAACATGCACGAAAATATTTTTTTCCAAATACACGTCCACCACGTTTGGCTAACCCTCTACCAATCAACCTGTATATTCTCTGAAAAGTCGCGTAACAGACCTCAATGGCACGCGGTTCCCCTGTTGATCGACGGTGGAGGCTATATGGTGAATAACAAGCATTCCCAAGGATGTCGGGTAGGCGAGCGAACACTTACCAACACATGAGATAATTGTCAAATCCTCCCCTTCAGATATAAACAAAAGCAAAGTGTTCATGTTGTGGGAGAAGAACTAGAAGATGAGATGATTTGCTTTCTATGTAGAAGGTTATATAAACAAGAAAAATAATGTTTAGTTATACATATAACTAGGTGCATATCAGTAATTTAACACATTGTTATAGTATAAGTAAGAAACATCATCAGCATTCAGTTATCAATGTCCTATACAAAGATTTGAGTTTTACTTTAGTCGACTGTTACATACAGTACCCGTCAGTTATCTAAGTATTGCTAATCTATCACCTCTCGGATACGGTTTGTAACATGATAACTACAACAATGTCAAGCCGTGACGCTAATGTCCTAGTGTCGTATAATATACTAGCCGTTCCACTCGGCTTCGCCCGCTCTTATCAAGTTAAAAAGTAGCCTATGTGTTAATCCTAGGTATAAGCTATGTACATTCCAAATTTCATCCAAATCCGTTCAGTGGTTTAAGCGTGAAGAGGGAACAAACATACTTACACACTTGCATACAAACTTTCGGATTTATAATATTAGTAGGATTATTATTATACTGCATTACTTGACTACATGTAGGTATACTATGTAACAGCTCTTACAGTGACGTCTAAGGAAATAAATGAATGCTCATCCTCGGGGGTGAGAAAATACTACTTGAACCTATGTTACCCGATTTCATGGAGTTTTCGAGTTATCATTACTTTAAGTTTAATTTGAGAATTACTGGACGGAACAGGTTTTTTCATAAGTTACTTTATGTGAGCTTTTATAATTTTATTTTATTTAGTAGTTATTTATTTAGTAATATGGCCCTAATGAATTGTACTTTCTGGCATAAAATAACCAGCTTCCTAATAGTACAAGTCAATAACAATTCTGATCTTTAGATCAGATTTATTTAGTAAAGAATTTATGTTGGAGCGACACAAAGTTGAATTTTGAACATCAATTAAAACAAAAGTTTACAGTTTCTAAGCAACCTTCGCGGGACTCTAAGCTTTCTTAATAACATTAAAACAATACAGCTTCATAGACAATTTTTTGTTGAAATCGGTCTTCCTATCCATTGTTGAAGTTAAAATTCCCAAAGTTAGGAAGTCATTTGATCCAAGCAAACTATTATTGCCTATTTTGTCATACCTGACGGTGATTCGGATAGGAAATATCTCAAATGAAGTTTAAAATCCCTCCAATAAAATAAACTTTTGAATGTGTTCATATTCTCTGACAAAAAGAAAACAATATAAAAATGCAAGTTTTGACAATCACCATAAGCAGTAGTTTAAAAGTATTTTTATTATTTAATTTAAGACTTTTCCTATCCTAAATAACTTTTGTATAGACGCTCCCTTAATACTTTCATTTATATATCAAATTTAAATTGCCATATTTGGCTTTGGCCATACCTTTACAAATTATTATTCTCTGTGATGAGATTTTCATTTAGACGCTAGATGCTTCTGTGAGACGGATGGACGGACGGATGGACAAAGTACTGAACCACCCAAGTCAATATAGAGATCTTGCTTCGCTCGATCAATAACAAGTTTGACCAAGAAACCTAATTTAGGGCTGACTAGGTCCTTGCTTAGAAACATTATATTATTATTCTAGAGTCACGCGGCTGCCGTCATCAAAGCAACGAGAAGGAATATACATACATAACATAGGTATAAGTATACGACTATCTTCTTATCATGTGCATAGTAATATTGTTAATAAGCACTTCTCAGCTATTATAATAAGATAAAAGTTAAAAAAACCCGACTACTACTAAATACATTTTTACCATTGGTCATACCATTCATAGGGTACTTTTGAGCACATTCTTTGATATGATCTCGATGGTATTAAATTTGATTAAGTATTTAAATGTTTTTGATCCTTAACTTTTTTTTAGTAGCACGGTTGCCATTTTAAAATCATTAGCCTCAGATATGATACATTCGGAGAATTGAGACGAATTCAACAATACACTTATTTGATTCAATCGGGTTATGGGTTATTTGGTCTCCTTTGAGAAAATTCTGGCCGGTTCTTTTTTATTTAGCTGTCCAAATGAGTTCTCTTAGTACTATTAACGGTCACAGTGCCATCACATTTTAATTTAACGCCAGTCCAAATGAGTTCTCTTAGTTCTTTTAACGGTCACAGTGCCATAAATTTTTTTTCATGTTCATTCACTGCTACTCACTTGGTGCTTTTGGTTTTATCGAACGGCAGCAATGCGTCCAGTATTATGCGGCAAGATAGTCGTACATAATCATAGTAAACATACGAATCAAAAGTTGGCAAGCGTCGAGGAGATGACACGTTCATTAGCGTATGGATTTTAGAAGGTAACAGCAACATTGTTATAGCAGCTACAAGCTTGAAATCATTACTCTGGATGTTGACTATATTTACGTTCTCAGAGAGTCAATATAATGATATTTTATTCCCCGCCACGGCTACTCTACCGTCTCACAAGACACGCGGGCGCGGGCACCGCTGCACGGGAGATGACCGCACCCGCGTCCGCGCACGCCATTCGTTCAAGCCAGTTAAGAGTGGTGTGGCCACTAAGTTCATGATCCCCACAGCGAAGCAGTGAAACTCATTGCCCGCATCTCTGTTCCTCGAGCGGTAAAATGTCAATATTCCGTATCATATGGACAATCTTATATGGGATAATAATTAAGTAAACTTTAAAAATATTTTTTTTAAATCAAGTTTTTATCAGTTGTAAATAAAACATGAAAATCGTAGAAAAATCAAACCTGCCCAAACTCGATGGGATTTTCTTGTTTAATTCAAGTAATGGCCATCTTCCGTCTTCATCATCAGACCAGCTCCATGGTACCATGTCATTGTATTGTCACCGAAGATACATAAGTACACCAAATTTGAGTCTAATCGAACATCGCGTAATGGATCTGATTTAGTTTGTAAGATTTCTTCTGAATTTCCGAAGGACAGGTAAAATTAAATAAAAGCTTGTAATAACTTTCTATTCGGTGAGATAGTCGTCCAATTCGGGTGACTGTAGGGATGCCATCACCTTATTTTCAGACGCCGGATAAAAACTTAAAAAAACCCCGGACATTTGGATGAAATTCACATATTTGCCCGGACACTGTCAAAAATATATTTACTATAATTATTAAAATTAAAACATCGTTTCCATTTTCACATTTTTATTCATTCGAACAGCTTGTTTGTTATTTAACCATAATAAAACATAACAATTTCTTTTTAGCATCAAAATAAAAATATATGATTACCATTTTTGTTCTATAAAAAACAACATACAATTTAATATAAAAAAACAACGGGTTGCAGTCCGGGAGTGCCAGCAGAAGTGAAAACTTTAATATGCATTTTCGCCGCGCGGTAGATATATAGGTGGATATTACTTCCTCTCCTACGCCGCGCCGGGCGGTCTGCTCTCCCTCCGTCTTACGTCACGTGTCCTGACGCGAGATCAACATTTTTTTAGCATTCCAAAAAGTGCACAAAGCCGCTAAAGAAGATTTCACTTCAAAAAAATATTAGTCGTTGTAAATTAAAATTAAGAAATAAGTTTAAATTTTCACGAGATCCATTTCTGTTTACTTATTATGATATTTTTCTGACTTTCCAAATTTTTATAAAATATCTTTCCTTTTAGAAAGGATTTTGAAAAAGTCGGAGCAACTCAGGTTCAAAATTAAAAATCGTTTGTTCACTTGGGCCCCAAAGAGGTACTCATGAAAGTGACTCTATTGCCACAGTCGCAAAAGTTCAGCCATCTCGAGAAGAACCTGGCTAGAAATTCGGCGGCACATTTTTTCATTTTTACCGACTTAATTTATATAATACCACGGGCAAATCAAATTTTTAAAGGACTTCACAAAAGTAGGTTCTCAATTCGACTGTATTTTTTTATATGTGTAACCTCAGTAGGTACTTGTTTCTAGGTGAACCGATTTCGATGATATTTGAAAGCTGGTGCTTCTCATGTGGTCCCATTTAATCTCATCAGATCAAGATCTGAACAGTAGTATTTGAGTTATTTACTATAATGCGAATTTAATTTATTTGATCTAATCAAGGGCTCTGAAGATAAAGCGGTAAAGTCGGTTTTTTAAGCTTAACCTGCGTTTAATTTATCTGTAGTTCAAATTATTTGTCGGTAATAACATTGTGAAAAATTATAATAAGCTACACTAAGTACCTATATGTACGCTAGATATTCTCCTACAAGAAGATAAATTATTATTATAATTGCTTGGTTTCTACATGGCTACTTTGATGATTAAATGACCATGCACTCTAAAAAATATGATTTTTGATCTGAATAGAAAAATAGAGGTAACATATAACATAAATAACTCCAATAAGTGGTAGTCTGACTCGCGCACCGAGGGTTCCGAATAAACTTGAATGTTTATTTATTATGTTTATGTTCTCACTATAATCCAGTATCATATATTGCCATTATTAACAACAAACTGCTATTCAGATATTTTTCCGTTACGTGTACTTACGTGGTTTTTAATAAATTGAATAATTTTTGTCCTACAGAAACTACCCTATATGTTTAGAATTATTTGTAAGTATCAATATTCCTTCAGTTCGGTCTAAGCGTTTTGCTTCTACGTTCAACATCCGTACAGCGAAGGAGTGGAACTCAATGCCTTCGTGTTTGTTCCCCGAACGGTATACTCTAGGAGTTTGGGACTCTAGGCAAGCATGTCACATCTTCGACCGCATCGTCACTTTCCATCAGTTGAGATAGAGGTCAAATGCTTGCCTAATCTACATAAAAAAATATTGGCTATTTTTTACTTATATTTGAGATACGGATCCCAAAAAAGCGGAGCGTTAGCGTGTGTCAACTCGGAAGAAACGAAGTTCCTATCACTATGTATTATCTACACCAGGAGTATATGTACTCCTAAACTTTCCGACTTGAGCAAGCATGGGTGGCGCCCGGCGGCGCCGCGGCAGGCTTCATTATTTTAATTAAAACTACGCCACAACATCAATCTAATTGTTATTACGCAAGCGGGGTACAAGAAATATATTCTTCCATGCCACGGGACCCGCTTCGACCCCTAAAACGCGTTGTTATGCCTTTGCCTGCATAAACCTAACAGGCGTCCAACCGGCCTGCCTGCTCCTGTGAATTCCATCGCAGAGAGAGAATTAAATATTTTGTAATACAAATTTAAATTAATCTTGAACATACTCCAATTTTAAGTAATACTTACTGGTTCTCTTTTTAACTCATTATCCATAATTATACCTAATTTTAGTAAATTCATCATTAAAATAATAGCCATCTAAAATAACTAGTCCGTTATCTTGGGACGAGCGCCTTATTGAATTTAAAATGACGTCACTTAGTTAACAAGGTATTTTTATTCAAGATAGGCAAACGTTTGACCACTATTTCACCTGTTATAGGAAGCGACGAAGTGGTCGACGATGGAGCAAGTTTGCCTAGAAGATAACTATTCATTCGTGGCTTGAAGGCTCCCATATTGTACACTAGCCATGCCCCGCGGCTTCGCCTGCTATAATCAAGTTTAAAAGTAGCCTGTGTGTTAATCTTAGATATAAGCTATGTACATTCCAAATTTCATCTAAATCTGTTCAGTCGTTAAAGCGTGAAGAGGGAACAAACATACTTACACACCAACTTTCGAATTTATAATATTTGTAGGATAACAGGAAACACCGACTCAGGTAAGGAGTTCCTTTTCTTTGCGGTTCGCACAAAGAACGTAGAAGCAAAACGCTTGGTCCGTATTTGTAGAATGTCTACCACATAGCGGTGTCACTGAGCAGTTTGTCTGCTTGTCCGATGATAGAACGGGGATGGGGAAACTAGATCATGTATTTCCTTCTAGTATTCTCCGAAATGTATGCTATAAAAAACAAAGAGGCTAGTATACCCACCTTGCGGCGAGATGTCCTAAGCTCTGATGCTCTGAATTAGTCAGGTGCTCGCTGCCAATGATCAAAATTATGCTTTACAGATTTATCTCGGATAAAAACATACACTCAAATATTTTGCGCATTTGTCATATTAGTAGTAACCTATGTGATAATATCAAATGTAATATGATTCAGTTTTTAATGTTTATAACCTTGCAGTAACAATACACCGAAACGTAAGCAGTGGCACCGCAAAATGACTGATGTCTGTGAAAAGGGTAAACAATGTCTTATCGCGAAAATTAACATTTACAACTATATGATTCGCCTTACGTGTTACTTTAGTGTAAATAGTGGATCTACATTGAGACTTTAACTAAAGATAGGTTCTTCTAGGAAGAACCGCATTTTTTTAATTCTTCCGACGGCATTCGATCTGCACCGATTTTTACCAAACATAGCTATACTCTCGATCAAGTCAAAAAAACTTTATTAATATACGTCCAGCCGTTTGGTAGCAATGATGACATACAGACACACATAATATAGGTAGACAATTACACACTATTTACAAACTTTTAACTCCTCCCTTATTCGTTGGGGGTTTAAAAGGAACACATAGGTATTTCTTTTCTATATGGTTCTATTGTGTGGAGTCGTCATTAAGATAGTTAAACCCTTTTAAAACCCGCGCTTACATGACTATAAAATGTATTAATCTGACGATTAAGAAAACCTAAACTAGGAAAGCTAGCTATTATGTTGTTCCGGCACCTATCTTTGACTCTGTTCCCATTTTAGCGTGTTTAAATAAAACTTAACGCTTTCTAGCTTATACCTAGAGATATACTAATTACTAGTCGCGTCCCGCGGCTTCGCCCGCTATTATCAAGTTAAAAAGTAGCCTATGTGTTAATCCTAGGTAAAATTTATGTACATTCTAAATTTCATCCAAATCCGTTCAGCCGTTAAAGCGTGAAGGGGTAACAAACATACTTACACACACACAAACACACAAACTTTCGGATTTATAATATTAGTAGGATAATCATATAAAAGGTTGTCTGGCAGAAATCGCTTAAAGCGATAAGACTGCCCAATTGTACTACCATCATAGATTACTGTCTAATTATATGTTGTTATTATTGTTTTGTAATTGGTGTGCAATAAAGTAGTATTATATTGTATCCTGTCCTGATATTAAATGCGAAGGCTCAAAACGTTGTAGCAAATATTCAAATATTTGCTACTCAATCACGCTTACATTACTGAAATTTGGAATATTTAGCATCGCATGTACAAGTGCTTTTATGTCTACGTGACCGCAGCAGCGTGGCTAGCACCAATAACGAGCGGGCCTTCTGCTTTTATTTATTTTGCAGGGGGTTCTGCGCCAATGCAAGTTCTAACTTCCTTGAACCTTGTGTTAGTACAAATTGCGCAATCGCTTACTGTTATTTTATAATGAATAGCACACTCACGTCCTCGCCGAGAACATGAGTCTTTTGCACTTCTACGATTGTATAACAGGGAGTCTGTAGTTCGTTGTTTATTGTTATGATCATGGACGCGCGTTATTAATATTTCACCCATTTCGCGTATATATTTCTGTGCTACACCGCCAAAGATTTTCGTCAGAAGAGATATAATTCGTCCGGTTCTTATGCTGGGGCTATATTAGCGGGTTACGGCGAATATTTCGGCTAATATACGGGTAGATTGTTGCAACACGTAGTACTATCGGAGGTTCTCAAATCGACTGTTTTTTTTTAATGTGTGTACTTAGAGACTCAGTTCCACGTGAACCGATTTAGAATATTTTTTGTTTGATAGATGTTGCTTTCCAATTGGTCCCATTTAAATTTGATCAAGATCTGATTAGTAGTTTTTGAGTTATCCTCAATAAAGCGTATTCTGTGGACTACATTTTTTTTGTTCGATCCCTTTACGCGTGATGCGTAAACCAAGGGAAATAGAGATTCATTTTTTTTTATTTATATAGGTAAATATAATAAACCTAAGTTTATTTTGAACAACTAGTTCGCCCCTAACTGAGACTTAGCATCTATATTAATTTTCCTAAACAGAGAAATACTTTTGAGTCAATAACATTTTAGTAGTAATATATTATTTTATTTTTTGTTTGTTGTTCAAGTACAGAATAACATGGATAGTAAGTAAGTTTCAGCTTTAATTCTGTAGCCGTTTCTTAAATAAACCCGGGGATAAAATAGGTCTAAAAACAGCAACTTTGTTGTCCCATAAAACTGTTAAGTACTTAATCAATATTTTAGATTTTTTCTACTATTGGTTTCATATTGTAGGTACTTTTTTACGAAAGGATTAACACGCGAGCTGATAAAATAAATAAAAATAACTACCCCGGTTCCAGGTATTCTTCTTTTATATGATTTTTACTTTGATTTTCGGCTTTAGGCCGTAGCCCTACATATTACCTATGTAAGAATTTTAAGTGATATATTTGTTTGGTTTAGACGATATTAGTCTGACAGATGGACGGATGGACAGACGGATTGACGGACATAGTGCTGAACGCCCGAGCGTAGAAAGCTCGCTTTGCTCGTTCAAGTATATTCTGTGACAAATCAAAGCAACATTCGTGGGCCTCACTAACAATAACGACTATTGGATATCATCATACATATAATACACGAGCTATTCTATTTGCTGTGGTATCCATTAGATATCAGTGGTAAATATGCATTTTACTGTAGCTGAGGCATTCTGACACTTCCGGGCCATTGGCATACTGGTGTTGTGCACGGCAGCAGATTTCAGAAACGGCATTTTGGGGGATAACATTCAGCTGTAGCTATTTGTAAACCAGTCAATGTTCTTAAAAAAATCAAAAACCCGACTGCGAAAAATGTGAACCTACTTTTTAACGAATTTTATGTAATCTCCTTTTAATTTCCTTCATTTTAATACCCTACTCGGTTTGGTAAATTCTCGGTTTTTGTTAACGTATTACATTACAATTTCTCAGCAAAAATCCGCCAATTTGTATTTTTTTCAAACACCTATCTAAGGACAATTGGTTTTTTAGGACAATTATTACCTTAACTGTCGAAATCTATGAAGCCGTTTGGAAGATACGAGTAATAAAGAAATTTACAAATATACATAGGTACATAATATGTACTTACATGCAAGATACACGCGAAAAACGTAACCCTTCCTTGGCAGTCGGGTAAAATGCTGTATGTATTATCGTAACAATATGACATACTTATATTTCTAAAGGTTTTCGTAAAATTCTGGAACGATTAGAAATAGGTAGGTATATCAAAATGTTGGCTAAGTCTGAGATGGAAACTGTGTTTTCTAACAGTTATTAGTAGTGTTAGCATTTTATTATACTGAAAATGTATGCATACGAACGCGTCCCATAGGTAAGAGCCATAAACTTTTTTATAATTATTTGTTTAACATTTCCACTATCATTGAAACAGATATTGTTGAGTTATTTCAACTGTCTTGACTATAAAAACTCCCATTGAAAGAGTTCTTAAAAAGGGGGTCAGATAATATGTAATCCAATTCTTGTAAATGTAACCCTGTAACAGTTAGTAACGTACTTCATTGGTGTTTCCATAACATATAATATTATTATGTTGCATAAGATTAGTTACCACAATGGACCGCATTCTAGTAACGTAATAATTAACAATAACAAAAGTCTGCACCTGGATGGACAGATTTTATGATAAGGATCTAAGCCTGGAGCCTATGAGGATGACTAATTCTCTACAAATGGGAGCAGATATAACCCGTTGTTGCAGCAGACGATTTTTTTTTTTATATATGTTCGGATTATACCGATGCCTTAATGTTTTGATTTGATAAGGATAGAGTAACTCGGCAATGGGTAGTTATAGTATACCTGTGGAAGATCAGAACAAAAATTTGGTTTAATTTTGATTGTCTAAATAGTTTCAAGATAGTACTTAATACCGCATTACATACAAAGCCATATTTTATAGTTTATAATTTTTTTTTTTAATCAATACACAGCTAACTACGGGCCAATTGCCTATATTTCCTAAAACTAAACTAAAACTATGTACAGCAAAGAACTAAAGTTACCTACAAGACATCGAGCTTATAGGTAACTCAAGTGCTCAAGCCCACTACCAGTGGGTAGCGTTCCAATAAATATTATTGTTTGTTATGGCTAGTTTATAATTAGCCATAATTCTTTTAAACTGATATCTTATGATCAAATGCAATTATCTCAAGTGTACTTCGATCATTAATTGTTCTGTCTTCATCGGAGAGATTTATTTGATTACTAAAATAAATCTCGATTGTGAGAAAGTTGTTGTGATACAAAAGACCATTAACAAACATTATACACTAATATGTATAACTCTCATATGATTATTTTTGCATGTATATATAGCCGACCCTAAATATTCAATCAAGTATTAGTGTAGTATCTTTAACCTGCAACACAAATCTTTGTAGCAATGTCGTCGACAACTCATCACCAAAAAATACGATGTACAATTTGCTTCTTGGCCAGATCTGATTTGGTACTTTGCCAGAAACCATTGCAAGCCCTCTAGTCCTATGCACATAATTTCTGAACAGTGTGTTATCTATACGTGTATAAAACGTGTAGTACATATATTATTATATACCTAACGTATAAAGTGAAACATTGTATATTATGTTTGTTGCTCACGTCAATGACAAAACAAATTTAAATTTAATTGTGGATCCTACTAATATTATAAATCCGAAAGTTTGTGTGTAAGTATGTTTGTTCCCTCTTCACTCTTTAGCGGTTGAACGGTTTTGGATGAAATTTGGAATGTACATAGATTATACCTAGGGTTAACACATAGGCTACTTTTTAACTTGATAATAGCGGGCAAAGCCGCGGGGCACGGCACTTAATTATATCTAATCCTTTTATTCCCAAATTGATACAAAAATCTGTATTACATTCCAGGGTCTATAAGCTAGACTATCCAAATGTAATGAATATTTTTTGCCAAAGCCGAGTTTTTATGTATTTCAAATTTCCCTATTTAATGTTTATGCTATTTTTTATTATTCCAAAAAGTTCACAATACGTGGTTCATACGCTTGTTAACAGATATATTTATATTCCTACATAGCATATGTTTTCATTTAATTCCAAACCAGGCTGGGGATATGTCTTTGAATTCAGGGGACTACGTATTACATAATACAGGGACTAATAGCATTGTATACCACCCTCTGATTACCTATAATGTGTTAGCGTTATTGTTATTTTTAGTAATATTGTAATTTACTGGTACATTATAAATGTATATAACAAATACAATTCTTATTTCTAATTAACTTCGCTGCTTCCAGAATGTACATACATGGCAGTGGTAATATGCGAAATTCTTTAAAGAGAGGTTTGCAAGACTCCCGCGGTGGTATTCCAGCGATTGCTCTGACACACTTTTTTCATCGCATCTATATTCATTATTATGAATCGTTTCAATTTTTACTGTATGATGTTTCACCTTGATAAAGAAATATTAAACCCTTGCTTGCCAAACATAAATGATAAGAAAAGGTTTACTCATAAAGTATATTATTATTTTATGCATAGACAATTTTTCGATGAATTTAAAGTTATTTGCTTGTATAGTATAGACGCTAAATATCTCTGACAGGCGGACGGACAAACGGACGGAAGGACGGAAAAAGTGCTGTTGGGTGTCGGGTAGATGGCGCTGACAGTTTCTTAATCTCGGTTTTTCAAATGCAGTTTGGGAACCGAGCATTTCTCGGACCTGGAACGTTGATAAATCGATTCCTTGGGCCGAAAAACCCATAATCTGTAACTTTCATGAAAATCGTTGGAACCGTTTCCGAGATCCTGATTACACATCCATATACAAGAATTGCCCGTTTAAAGATATAAGATAGATTTACTGGCCGTTTTTTTAAACTACTAAAGTGAAAAAAAAATCCACATTACTAAAGTGTATTGCGTGTTTTGTACAGTGCACTATTTGATTGATTAATTTGAGATTTAGATGCAGTTTCATGCACCTTGAGTCTTCCTGCGATCACTGGATCCAAACACCGGGACAATATAATATAAACAAATAAAAAGTTCACATTTCAAATCCCGTAAGTAATAACTTTAGTAATATTTAATCTTCATCACTTTTAAAATTATAGGTATTATTATATACTAAGCTACTAGTTAGTATTACATTTGCTATCTTACGCAATTTTAATAAATTCGCATAAGTTACTTCAATACCAAATTTTATCAAAATGCGTTTAGCTGTTTCGGAGTTCAGTTGTAACAATCATCCCCACTTAAGTACAAACGCTCAAAACTTGCTTGTTGAACTCCGCTGTTTCGCCCGCGAATAGAAAATAAAAAATTATGTTAAAAAATACATCTATATATATAAAATTCTCGTGTCACAGTTTTCGTTGCCATACTCCTCCGAAACGGCTTGACCGATTTTGATGAAATTTTTTGTGCTTATCCGGTATCTATGAGAATCGGCCAACATCTATTTTTCATCATCATCATCATCATCACTTTTCATCATTATCAACGCGGGTGAAACCGCGGGGCGCAGCTAGTACATATATATAAATCACGCCTCTTTCCCATTGGGCCAGAGACCACTTCTATCCACCTGCTACGATTCTAGAAAGTAGCCTGTGTTAACCTGGGTATAAGTTGTCTATGTTAAATATAATCCAAATGTACAGCGCCTAGAGCGTCAAGAAAAAACTAAAATACTTACACACTTACACATTTTCACCGCATTGCCGTGTCTGCCTAAATGTTCGGTAGTAGAACGGTGATGCGGGTATAAGATCTTGCAATTCCTTTGAAAACTCTCCGTAATGCAGTTTGTAGAAAATGGAGAGGGTTGCTACTTTACGCAGATAATAGTATAAAATTTTAGATGAGTAGGGTTTTCGTTGTACCATGTTCGCGGGCCAGCTTGATGGAAGTTACGCTTCTGGTATATAATTATTTCGATGATCAGAACACAGTGAAAGTTATTCCATATACGTATGTTTACTAAATTTCATCAGCTTGATTTTTTTGAGGTACTTTTTCACGAAATTTTAATAAAACCATAAAATATCAAAGATTGCCATACGTGGCCTTGCGAAACTATCATAATTTAAGTTGTACAATAGACACCTTTATGTGCAAAAATGTAAGGTGGGAATGTATGGAGGTAATTGGCTATTTTCATGGCATGTGAAGGTTGCATTGGCGTTTATCAGCCCATTAATGGGAACACTAGTTTAATTTGCACGTACCAGTTGTACCATTTATTTTTTCGGGCCTTGTGGTTTCGGAGTATATATACTTGTAGTTCTACCTACCCTGGGGAGTATTTCCTCCTGTGGTGAAGCGCCCGCCCTCTAGAATCTCAATATACCTCGAGAAATGGTAACTTTCCGTCTATGGGTTAGGAAAAAACCTGAGTTGAGAATGTTTACTCATGTTAGATTTGATATCTATTTCGCAGTGTTGGCCTAGAACTAACACAGTCGTTGTTTGTTTAATAGATAGCTAAGAGTTGCTGTTATAGATAGATGTTTAGTTTATCTTGCAATTATTGAGAGTCAAAGGTGAATATAGTTCGATGCATGTTATTTACTAACAGCTATCATCTTATATAGATTATTGTTGTCAGGGAGAAAAGATATCGCAATTATATGCTTATATATTATAATAAATCCAGAATAAATCTGAGTTACTGAGTGAATGAGACACACTTTTTTTTTAATTATCTCCGCAATCTTGTGCATTTAGCCAGTGTCAAGTGATAAAATAAGTATTATGCATTATCTTATTACTCGGAATGTAAATTTAAAATTTATAAATGGCACCTAATTTTAAACTACGACTAAACAGAAACGTTTACTATGATATAAAATAACATCCAACAAACACACACACATACACAAGATTGAGGTGAACTAGTGTGGCAGTTAAAAATACATTTGTTTTTTAATTTTGGCTTCTTAGTCGTGCATGAGTGTAGGCGCAAATATGATTTTCACCTTCGGTCTAAAACTACAATATAAGTTTTTTTTTAGGGAATGACTTGACTCTATCACTTGACTTTGACTTATGACCAGAACTTCTCAAATGAAACGTGTTACACTTGAAATATTTTATAACTAGAAACATGCTCGACTCTGGCTAAATGCACAAGATTGTGGAGCGTTTATTCCCGGTCGTCCCCACTGGGTACGAGTGGGAAAAAAAGTTTCGTTCGTGCCCAGTGGTGACGACTGGAACTTTTTATTTCCCACTCGTTCCGTAACAGCGCGTGGTTAGTAATCAAATGCTTGAATTGAAATCAGAATGCACTTTTTGGCTAAATCTTTTTTAGCAAAGAGATTTTTATTAGATTCACAAGGGCTATATCGTCAGCATAATGTGCACGTTTTACACTGGTAGCTGGCTTGAGCACTTAAGTGATCTATATGCTTGATAGCTTTCAGTGAGCTCTTTTGCTGTATAGATGTAGAAAGGCCCGTATGGTAACTGTATTTTATATAATTTTAACGCAAGCAAAGCTTAAAAAACCGACTTCACCGCTTTATTTTCGCAACCCTATTGAGGATAACTCAAAAACTACTGGTCCGATCTTGATAAAATTTGAATGAGACCGCATGGGAAAGTACCGCTAGCAAACAATAAAAAAAAAACATCAAAATAGGTTCATCCAGAAAGAGGTTATAAATACATAAAAAAATATCATACAGTCAAATTGAGAACCTCCTTTTTTGAAGTCGGTTGAAAAAAGATTTACACTGACAAATTACTGCTTCGTTTCGGAGTTAGTGCCAACTTCTCCAACCGCAACAAAATAGTTAAGATGTTTACGAGTCAGTTTGTGGTTCTCGGACTGGTGAGGTTTATTTCAATTTGATTTGGCTCTTAAGCTCCCGGTGGAGTTGTTGGGGTAATCCTCACAGATGCAATTACCCACGTATACCTCGCGAGGCTACATTGTAATAAGTGTTGGTTCTAGCAGAATGTTTAGGCCAAATTAGTAATCGGTCAATCAGCTATCTCTATAAATAGCACTACATTATTATAGTTAATTTAAACGCAAGCAATGATTAAAAAAGCTACTTCATCGCTTATATCTTTGTTTTTTGTTGATTTTCTCAAAAAGCGCTACATCAATTTCGATAAAATTTATATAATATTAGGTACCTCTGAACTATCATCTACCAAACAAAAAAAATATTATGAAAATCGATTCATATTATGAATCATACATACAAAAAAAACATACAATCGAATTGAGAACCTCCACCTTTTTTGAAGTCGCTTAAAAATGTTACTCTCATTTCAGGTCAGGACTAGTTATAACTATTGCGGAAAAAACAAGAGCTAAGAAGGCTAAGAAGAACAAATACAAATGATTATTTAATATTTTTTATCTCTGATAGACTAGCGTTTGGACTCCATAACCTTTACAATCTATCCCATGCACACTCACAGCCCTACACTATCTGCCTTGTATCGCGAGTTAGTAAGATCGTAAGTTCCAGAACGAAAAGCCCAATGGACCCTTGGGAAAGAAAGAAGACGAATAATTTGTTTCGTTACGTGGTGGGATGTCGGTGGCACCAACCATCGAGCTTACCTACAGGAGGTACCCATATGGTGGCTATGCTAACCCTACATGTTGTTGCGCAGGGACAACCCCCGAGAAATGCGGAATAAAGCCGAAAAGCAGCGTCGCGACAAGTTGAACCAGTCGATCGCTGAGCTGGCGGCGGTGGTGCCTCCAGTAGTGTATTCCAGCCGAAAGATTGACAAGACCGGAGTACTGCGCTACACCGCTCACTACCTGCGAGCTCATCAATATGGTAAGTCGTCGTTTTTGCACGGTACTGGTTAGATAGCACTGGTTTTGTAGACGGAAGAATATTTAGATATATATCATAGTTTCCTAATTTATATCAAGCTCAAGTCGGATCGAAATAGGAGTTATCGTCATCTATAAGTTGGATTTAAACTGCAGTCTCGGTCATCGATGTTCGCTAGCCTGTCGGTATTCTATCGTTCCTAAATCGGCCCAGAAATGTCACAAAAACACAATTAAACTACAGAAAAAGCGAGTACAGAGAGAGAAGAGAGAAAGCACAGAAATTTCATGATATAATTCCTCCATGCCCTTTTTTACTTGTTTTTTACCGTCTATGGGACATGATATACGAAGCGCCCGAGGCGCGCGCCCTTCAAAACCGCAGCGCGGGGGTGTAGACGCGGGCGGCGGCGCGGCGTGCCCGCAGCTCGGCCGCGCGCCTCTGGTTTTTTGTATATTAAATTCCCTTACGCGTCATACATTTTACCTTCACAGCGCCCTTTTCTGAGATCAGTTATACAACCTTATACGTTTAAACTATAAGGTTATGTTCCTACAATGCCGGTGAAAGGGTAATTTACAAAGTCATATAAGGTTACCGTTACGAGCTTTCTTGCCATAAAATTTCCATCACCGCGCAGCATAGGGTTTCCGAGACGCAGTTGATAAATATCACTGATCCAGTTATCTGTTTTAATTTGCAAATATTTTCTAGTTTCACTACATTCCGCATCGTAATTGTTATTGTGTTGGAATGCAAGCTCCACCCATACCATTTATGCATTTTACGCGACGTATTTGAGATGTACCGTACGCGTTGTGAATAGTGTGCATTGTGGTGGACACCTACCGGGCAGGGTTCAATACAGAGCCGCCGCGCCGATGCAGGTGTCACATGCATAATGTTATTAATCGCATGCCATTTACTATACCCGGTGTGTGGACGTGACGCTTATTACGTATGTAACGTCGAGGAGTTAACGAAATTGGATCGTTTATACAAAACTAGAAATTAAACGGCTTTGTCTGCGTTATTTGGGATGGAGAGTGTCTTATAACAAGGTCTAGAGTACACTTTTTATTCAATCATAATACGTGAGGTACTTGTTTCAAACATACTTACCTACATACACACAAACTTTAATCGGTAATGGTTTCACAGTTGGTAATGATCAGTTGGTAGTGACAGTTGGTTGATCGAAGTTATGGGGGAAGAATATACATTGATACTAGGATTTAGAACCGGGAAATCCAGTCTTGAAAGAACCGGGCATGCCCGGTTCTTTTGTCAGTAAAATGGAACCGGGAAATCTTTGAAGAATTTGTCAAAACATTACTTTGACAAAAGGCGATGAGTTAAATTCTGAGCTTGCAAAGCTTGCTTCTGAGGCTGTCAGTGAAAAGCGCATCAGATCTTCTATTCACGAAAATGATGATCTTTTTACGAATTTAAGGATAGAAATGGCTCTCTATGAGAATGGAGGAGATCGTGGACGTTACTTTTCTCAGGCATATGACCGTCTATTGATGATTCCACCAACCAGTGTTGAACCAGAAAGAGTTTTCTCTTCGGCTGGTTTGCTATGCAATAAAATGAGATCTCGTTTGAGTTATAAAAATCTAGATGCTTTTTTTTAAGGGCCTATATTATAGAGAAGAGAAAGCAACAAGATTATAAAAAGCTAAATTTAAGTATCTGATGTTACGCCATATTTTATGATTATATTGTGTTTAATATTTGTTAAAAAAGTTTAATTTTGTATGGTTTCTTTGAAAAATATTTTAGATAAGTCTTAGTCTTTCTAAATGTTTAAGGAATCTAAGATGACTGCTTAATTTTTATATTTTATTGATTGTAAATACTTACTTGATTAATTAATAATTAAACACAAGCAAAGCTTAAAAAACTTTTCCGCTTATATTTAGGTTTTGGCAGGAACAATTTCGATATAATTTATATAGGACTGCCTCTGAAGTATAATCTACCAACAAAAAAAAACTTAACATCTATTTATAATTGGCGGAGATATCGCGTAACATACAGTCAAATGGAGAACCTCCTCCTTTTTTTAAGTCAATTGAAAAGAAGACTATCGTCTGATTATTATTGTTTTATGTGTGTTACCTCATAACTTCTCTCCACGTGAGCCGATTTCGAAATTGTTTTTTAGTTTGAAAGATGTTGCTTTCTAATTAGTCCCATTTAAATTTGATCAAGATCTGATCAGTAGTTCTTGAAATATCGTCAATAATGTCTATTATGTGACGAATAATGCGTACTTTGACGATGTTCTCGTTTACCCGACTTCAAAAGTTACCTCATAACTTCTTGCGTTGTGAGCCGATTTTGATGATTCTTTTTTTGTTTAAAAGCTGGTGCTTTTTATGTAGTCCCATTGAAATTTGATCAAGGTCTGATTTCTAGTTTTTGAGTTATAGTCAATAATGCGTGTTTATACATTAAATCTGATCAAGGTTCCGATGATAAAGCGGTGAAGTCGGGTTTTTTAAGCTTTGCTTGCGTTTAATTATTGATTCTAATGTTATTTTTTTTAATAACTTAGAAGTTACAATAATAATTAGAATTACTAGAATTTTTAATTGTGGATTTCTTTTGAAGCATAACACTTGTTTAACATACCGAAAACTACCAAGAACCGAAAATATCGAAAGAACCGGGAAAACCGTTTTTTTAAAGAGGTACCGAAATTCTCGGTTTTGAAAAAGAATCCGGATGCGGAAACCCTATAATCGATACATACATACTTACCGGTCAAAATCATAGCCTTACTCCTTGCTTAGATACTGTAATCGGGTAAAAATAACAAATGCGTCTGTCATGTTAAATGCGTCTTGTGTACGTTTAGATATAAATCTTCAATCACTGAATGTACCTAGCGAGTTTAATATATAAACAGAATATTTTTTCTAAGGACTCTTAATATTTATTAATGCAAGATATCTTCTCGGTAGTATACGATGTAAGTATTAACTCATATAACGGTCTTACCTACTTGCATATTGCGCGTTGGAGGTGTCAGTTAACTATTTGCACTGCAGGTTGCCTCTGTGAATCATCGTCCTGGCATATCCATTTTAATTTAGTGGATTTGTGTGTCATGTCCTTATAAATAAATCGTTACTCCTACGAGTGAGTTAGTACAACAACTATCTACAATGAAATAGATGTCGGATCTATAAACTTCACAAAATATGTGTACCAATTAACCTCTACCAACCTGGATACATGTATGTGATTATAAACAAACTAAAACAATTTAATTTATTTCGTATCTCCATTACTACACAGCTTACTTTTGCATGAAAAACTTTATAAGCATACGCAGCTTCGACTTAAGAAGGTTGCACTATTTTCGCATTGCGTAGTTTTCAACGAAAATAAAACGAAATCTTAGTGAAAATTTCCGCCTTAGCAAGGCGGAAATTTTCGCGACCTCGTCTTATCGCCAAAGTTTGTGGATACTTTTGAGCGCGGACTCGAAATCAATGGTAGCATGATGGTAACAGGTATTGAGGCTGCGCCCTATACGATGTTTTTGGTTCGACATGGGTGAGCGTCCCTGCACGCCATCCGTTCGAGACAGGTGCGTCCTATATGGCGAAACCATTAGGGGTGACCGTTGAAACGTATTAATTTATATTCTCTTATGGAATATGGAATAGTTCACATATCGACCAACTAAGCGATGAACGCTGCGGTGTGGTAGTGATTTGCATTTCAAATTTTATTCAGAATGAAGAAATTACTAATTCCGCAATAGAGGTCTCAAGAGCTTTCTGTATTGACATGCATAAACATTTGAACATCTTCTGAAACTCCAAATGATGTTGCTATGTCACAAACTGTTGGGTTCGAGATATTCGTTTTTGTTGTAGTTTCCGTGTATGAGATTTAACTAATTGAAAATTATTTACTAAAATTTAATCTTATCTAAAACAAACGTTGAATGGGAAACAAAAAACACCCCAGGTAACAATAGACCTTCTGTAGTAAATAAACCTACAGTCTTGCAAAATCCTTAATGTTTTAAAATAAAATCATAGAAGGATTATCGGCCATTATCCAACAACAATGTATGAAATCGAATGAATAGGAAATAAGCGTCAAATTCACACACATAGAGCGATAAACTGGTACAAAGTGCAAATCTATTCTTGACTGCAACGAACGCTTCTCTTTCACTATAGAGGCAGGCGAAACCCCGCACTGCAAACGAACCCGGCACGGCAAAGAAACGCGAAGTAACACATTTTTAAGTTTTTTCTACTAGCATGTACACGTTAATTTGTAAAATCCCAGAAACCTCTTTTAGGCCTTGATTCCTATTCGAATTTTCTCAGACTTTCTTCTGAATGCTTTATTTTCCGTCATAATTAGTATGATGAATTCTATACAATCCAAACCACAACATCATATATTATTTCGTTGAACTGGGCAAATGTGAGAACAATGGAGTTGCTTTTACCTGATTTTTTTTTTTATCCTGTTCTGAGGTATATACGACATTAGCATACTTTTCACTTTACTATATTAATGATTAACTATACTTACTACCTAAATAGCGGGATAAGAGCGGGCGAAGCCGCGGAGCACGGCTAGTACATGTATAAAGTTTGCTAAGATGAAGTTTGCTTTGAATGGGAGGTAATTAATATCATGGGAAGAAATGAAAAATACCGGCAAACGAATAAGAGAAGCAGCGCTCAAAAAAAGTCAAGTTTATAGAGATGGAATTATTGTTTTTGTACGGATAAAATAAAAATGTACATTAAAGATGACAAGTTTTATGCTGAAAATTGGGAACCAACATTTTTATCTTTTTATTTTGACTGTTATTACCAGTATCGGTCAGTCCAGGCCCGGCCACACGATAAATATGCCCAATTAAAAATTCGGTTTACGTTATTAATAATAAACCTAAGAAAGAACTTATGTTTCCGTATATAGAAATACTTTTAGATTTCTGTTGCAATTTTTACTTTCTTATAGCTGTAGAAGTTTTTCAGTAATAATCGTTTATGTAGAGTATATCGTAGTACGTTAATCACGCGGACAGGTGAGACAAGAATCACACGCGCACCCGGGACGCTTGAGTGGCTTGATGAAGACCATTGACAAAAAAAACTATGTGAGCTATTTTGGTTTGTTTAAAACACCTGTAACGTCATTGCAATAAATATATCACTAGTTATGGAGTATTTTATTTAGAAAACTTTTCACTCTTCCACACAAAATCATTCATCCACTCTCAAAATCCATTTGATACAAAAAATCGGCCACATCCTCACTTTACACCAGGTGAGATACCAACCAAATTTAACGCTTACATGTCTGGCATAAAAAATACCTTTACACAAAATATAATACACGCGAGTGTGGACTCGTTACATATATTCATATACCTCCTCTGAAGTCTCATACTGGAATTATTAACACACACATTGACACACTCCTATAAACCCCAACACACACTTCTAATGATGAATCATAATTTAAACCGATGATTTTCACTGCTGGAGAAAGGTATTTCTTTTCTTTAATTAGATATACTAAAATACAGTTCAATATAATTCGACATAATTTAATAAAATTACAGTCTTACTAATAAACTCCTTTTAATTATTAATCAATTGCTTACTTACTCTTCTATATCCGCCTTATGATTGGTGCTCTGACTTAAATATATCAAAACCGAAATTCCAAACTTAGAGCTTATTATTATCGATAAAAAGCCCCCATTTGAATTTACCTTGTTGAAACAACAATAATAATCATAAACAAAACAAACAATTATTTGGCTGACATCTGATGTTCTACTGTATTTATCAGTATTGGAGGTTTCCGTATATCCGAAGACGAGAATCGAATAGGATCACTCTCATATCTGTCTGCAGGTTGCTATTTATTTTTACTCGTACATATAAAGAGTTACATAACTGATATCACTAGATATGGAGTGTGAGTATTACGATGTGTCATTTTATTTTCTTTTTAATTGCAATAATTATAATCATCTATTAATACTAAGATGAAATTGTATATAACTATGTTTTAAGTATAATCTTAATGTAAAAATTAAGATATTACTGTACGCCGGAAAAGGCAAGACTGTTGATTCATATTATCCTATCCTACTAATATTATAAATCCGAAAGTTTGTGTAAGTGTGTAAGTATATTTGTTCCCTCTTCACGCTTAAACGGCTGAACGGATTTAGATGAAATTTAGAATGTGCATAGCTTATACCCAGGATTAACACATAGGCTACTTTTTAACTTGATAATAGCGGGCGAAGCCGCGGGGCATGACAAGTAGTAAATACAATTTCATAGGTATTAAATAGAAAATAATATATAATTAAAAAAGCAAAAATAATTTATGTTAAACCAACTTCAAAAAAATTAGGAGGTTCTTAATTTATCTGTATTTTCGATGTGTGTTACCTCATTACTTCTTTTTAAGTAAACCGATTTTGATGATTCTTTTTTTATTTGAAAGCTGGTGCTTTCCATGTAAATTTTATCAAGGTCTGACCAGTAGTTTTCGAGTTATTCTCAATAAAACGTATTTATTTCATTTGAACTGATCAAGGGTTTCGAAAATAAAGCGGTGAATTGACAAAATATGAAGAAGCTACCCGTAAAAATAGCCATTTGACCTCGTGGTCGAGTTCCTCTCGGTCGAGATGACTATCATCTCGCGCAGGTCACTAGTGATTTTTAATGTTTTGCCAGGAACAATTAACGAGTAGGTAGTACCGTATTTTAAATTTTTCAATAAAACATGTTATATCATTAATCATCGACATGGTATTACATTGTTTTTAATACAACTATGCGTGCTTTTTTCGAACACATCAATCAAAACGTAGCTATGTAAATATTTGAAACTGAATTATTTGATGAATGTTTAAATTCCATATATCAATGAAGCGCCTACCATTATACTAGTAGCATAGACAAGTGAAGTGTCAAAGCTTAGTTTGTTTAAATCCGAGTTAGTTTGAGGCGTTGAACTAGGGCCAACATTTTTGATGAATTTCCTTTCCGTACCATATTTTTTCATACCAAGTTCCTGAATTTAACGTTATCACAGCCCCACACTAAGTTCGATGAATGGTAATGCCGAAAACATTTACATCACACACACAATAACAACCAGAACCAGAAATACAAGTTTTCCTAAAGGAGAAAACTTGGGTTCCCGCCGGGAATCGAACCCGATACACCTGCTTAGAAGGCGAATGCTTACCCAACTTAGCCAACGGGTAGTTCAACACACAGTTCAGTGCAGTTATCCGGTTGCATACATGATAGGAATTTGATTGTGATTGACAAAATCCGGTCACGTGCGTGTTTGACTCGCGCACCGAAGGTTCCGTATCACTTACTCGTAAGAAGCGACTAGGGCAAGCCCGACTCACACACTTGGCCGGTTTGTTTTTAATTATTCGGGTTTGGAAAACATTCCACCATTATTGAGATATTCACTCACATGATGGTTAGTGAGAATGTGATCGACGATGGAATGCTCCTGATTGAAGTTTGACTGGAACTAGACTCCCGGATTATGCTTGTCGGGTAACACAGACTCGGGTAACGAACTCCATTCCTTAGCGGTGCTCATAATCAATGTGGAAGCAAATCCCTTCAGGCGTTTTTGTGGTATATCAACTTTATTATATTAGTTGCATAATTATTGATCGAGCTAAGTGAGATCTCTAAGTTGACCTGGTTGGTTCAGCACTTTGTCCGGCCGCCCTTCTGTCAGAGGCATTTAGCGCATAAACAGTACGTAAGTAGTAGTAAGAGAATAAGCATTTAAGTCGGAAACAACATTCTTTTTTCCTTCCGTGTGTGTGCTATCCTTGAAAAAAGCTTTGCAAGTAGAGTACGAAACTGTTTTTTAAACCTATGTGGTGAATAACAATTTGGTAAGACTGAAGTCACTGATTTTAGATCTTTTGTATATTTATATTAGACCGGCTTCTTATGGTTTTATATATAAGAGCCCTAGGTTTTCGTGGGGAAAGTAGCCAGATAGTGCGCGGCATAGGTTTATGAAAGGGGCAATTTTATAAAAGGGGTAAGTTTGCACTCTTTGGGTAGGGAATCACATCACTGACGGAATCCTAAAAAAGATCGCAATAAAATGCAAACGTCTTTAAATTGCGGTAGGCCGCATTGAAATAGCGACATACGCCGCAACGCCCGCGCCGGGTGGCGGGCGGCGGGCGTTGACCAGTCGCCTCCAACAATCTTATTTTAGAACTGAGTTAGTCATCAACTCATCAACATCGTTTAAGTCTAGATTACACTTTAAACTGCGTAAAACGTACATTGCAACACTCATATGCAACACAGTAATGTAATCACAACGCATATATTAATTATGTCATATCCTCCTCTTACGCTACAAATTTACTAAAATTCGTGTGTTATGATTACTTTTTAGGCTGTATTAGAATCTGTCTAAAATTTGTCTTCAACCGTAGTGCATGACTTTTGTAATTTTCTCATCGGGCACCATTCGGGCACCTACGAAATTAGAGTTACGATACCAGTTAAATACCGAACAAATATATATTTTCGTTGTTTTTTTATTTCGTATGAGGACACTTAATGCAGCTACTAGCCGTGTTCCGAAGCTTCGCCCGCTAGTATCATGTTAAAAATTAGCCTATGTGTGAATCCTAGGTATAAGCTATGTACATTCCAAATTATACCAAATTCGTTCAGCCGGTAAAGCGAAAAGAGGGAACAAACACACACACTTACACACAAACTTTCAGTTTTATAATATTAGTAGGATTTACTTTAATTCCAGTAGACACCACAGTATACTTGAATTCGTCATCACAACTTTCATAACTGCTAACCGCATACCTAGTTTAGACCCAATCAAAGTCGAGCATGTATATCATTGGCACTTGTAATAGGTACCATCGATGGTAAAATATTGCAAGTTTAATTTCAGATTATATAAATTCTCACAAATAATAATGAAGATCGGGGACAGTGACACAGGTGACGGGTGATTAATCACACTAATATCACATCAATATTTTAAATTTTAATTTAATTATTGTGTGTGTAGATATTACATTTTTTTAATATGTTGATTTTCTCTTCACGCTGTAACTACTGACCGGATTTGGATGAATTTTAGAATATGTGTAGCTTATACCCGGGATTACTAAATGGGCTACTTTTTAACTTGATTAAGGCAGCGAAGCCACGGGATACGGCTAGTTTATTATAATATATTACGAATATTGTAATTACGTAAGTCGTAAGCGAAATCACTTTCAGACTCAAATCAGTAACTTACCTTTTAATGATATTAGTTCAGCTTCAAATTAACAATACAGCTTGCACACACGCAACCCGACACTAAAATTTGATGACTTGTGTCGTGGGTGCCAGACACATTCAGATCACATGCATAGTCATATCAGAACCAGAATCACAAATTTTCCCTGGGGAGAAAATTTGTGTTAAAACCGGGAACAGGAACTCGACAGGACTTCCAAAATGTTCGTAAACATCTCTCAGCCGATCAATTAAGTGGCTATTATTTATTCTGCGACGAATGTCGCTGTGCCATGCAGAAGTAGATGAAGTGAATTTATTAATAGTGTGATTTCATCATCTCTTTGGTCCATCACCATGTGAATGTTAAGGGAATCCAGCTTCTCGACTTAGTGAAAAGACCCAAGGGCACTAAACCTTTTGAGTTAGTCTAGTTAGAACTGCCCATTGGTTTAGTTGGTTTAGCGTTCGGCTTCTACCGAAGTATCGGGTTCGATTCCCGGCGGGAACACAATTATTTCCACAAGGGAAATTTGTCTGGTTCTGGGTGTGATTGTGTATGTGTGATGTGAATGTTTCTGACAACCACGACACAAGTCATCAAACTTAGTGTGGGGATGTGAGTGTGAAAGCGGTAATGTTTTTTTATGTGACAGTGTGATACCTATAATGTGTGCTATTATTAATAAAGAACACAAGAACAAAATGTCTTAATTGCCGATAATAGAGAAAACTGATGTTAAACACATTTTTTTATATAACCTGTAATACTACTCTACTTAGCAGTTTAGTTCATAATTAAATTACTTATTAGTCTTAATATAGATCGTAATTCCAATAGTGTAACAGCCGTTATTGGTACTTGCGTCAAAACAAAAACTCCTATTTGGGTCATCTGTCTGGTGTAGGCTCTGAAGTATTTTCTACAACATTTTTAACTTTTTGTTTTGTGTATTATAATTTTATGTTTAAATGATAAAACGCAATCATAAAGTGAATAATGAAATAAAAATCTTTCCTTATCTTCAGTCGACCAGATTTATCGAAAATTGCTCCAGAACTTAAACTAATGCAGACATACTTAAATGAATAAGTCTGTGTCATTGGGCTCTTAGTACCTCTCCGATTCTCGCCCTCTCGACTTACGTATTCTGGCCTCTAGAATAAACAAGTACCTACCTAAGTTTTTAAAATCAAGCTTGAGTTTTTAAAATCAAACTTGAGTCCAATCGGGCAGTGGGTTGATTTGATTACAGACCGATGGATAAAGGGACAGGTGAAATTGAATAAAAGCTTAAATAGAGTAACCCCGAAGAAAAATTTACAAAAATTTTAAAATACATGTTTCGTAACTGGCCCATAGGTGCAAAATTAACTGAGTGTTTACAATGCCCCAGGAAACATTGTGTAAGTTTGCACCTATTGTACTAATTTGCCCTTAGCCGTAAACTAACAAAACATATAAGTAAATCAGTATTCCTTGCTTTGAATAACTTTTTATGTAAATCTGGAGGTGCTCTGAGATCTGCCTAGCATGGCTAATACTATATAAACAAAAAACAACTACTAGTCATGTTATCTCACTATTCAATAAGAATTTACAACTTCCCTAATTATTTCCACTCTTGCGAGATATCGCCTAACTTGACCGGACTACTTGTAAAAAGCGTATTATTTTGTCCGTTATGCAGTGTTCGACCCAAGGGAGCATTCTACCAAGTTCACTCCGTCGTCAACCCAAGCGCTGCTGGCTCTCCTCAACGGCTTTCTCCTTACTACCACTTACAAAGGACTCATAGTGGTTGTTTCGCAGAACATCAACGAATACTTGGGATATACTGAGGTAAAATGGCAAATAACGAATAGAGATAACGATAGAGATTACTCTTTACTGTGACACCATACATAAAAACTCTTAATTATTTTATGAACTGCAAAAAAATGGAACGCCATGCCATCTACTGTATTACCCGAAAAGTTTAATGTGGGGATGTTCTAGAAGAGAGTGAATAGATATTGTTATGAACTGATATAATTTATAATTGATATGAACTGCCCGTTGGTTTAGGTGAGTGAGCGTTCGCCTTCTTAGCAGGGGTATTGGGATCGATTCCCAGCGGGAACACAAGTTTTCTCCCCAAGGAAAATTTGTGTTTCTGGTTCTGGTTGTGATTGTGTGTGTAATGTGAATGTTTCCGGCACCCACGACACAAGTCATCGAACTTAGTGTGGGGCTGTGAGTGTGAAATCGTTTATTTATATTACCGATATCTTGTATAGCGCCAATTTATGTGCATTGGAAAAAAAATTGTGGTATTAGGCCCATTGCTGTTGGTAATACGTACAATACAATACAATACAATTACTCTTTATTAACACCTTAAAAGAATTGGTACAAAAAAAATACAATTTTACATGAAAGGCTACAATGGGCGGTCTTATCGCTTAAAGCGATCTCTTCCAGACAACCTTTGGATGGACAAGATGCAGATAGAAGGAGTAGTGTAGGGTGTACTATTGACTAATAACTATAACGTTATAACAGATTACAGATAACATAATATAATTAAATACAAATAACGACATATTACACAAATACTCTTACATATATAAATATTGAATACCATAACACATAAACATACATAAATATTTACATACAAAACCTAAATGTGAGTAAAGCATTAAAGAAAATATATATATATATATATTAGTAGTTGAAAGATAGATAATGCTCCTTAACCATATTTTTAAAAATGTCTAATGATTTGACCGCCGTCTCATCCCTAACCTTCTACAAAAGTTAGATAACATCGTTAGAGATACGCTCACTCCCGTTTTTAATATTTCTCTGGATGATCGTGCGTGGTGTCAGGCTTCCCTACCAATTCGGTTGGGTGCTCCTGGTATCCGGAAAATTTCAAGCGTTTCTTTGCCGGCTTTCTTATCCTCAGTTAAAAGCAAAAATTTTAAAAACAACAATTTTGACACCAAGTTTAGTTATTTTTAAAGTGTCGTATTTGACTGAGGCTATCGATGCCTGGAAATTAGTCTGCCCTGACAGTAGTCTGCCTATACACCCATCTTCTCAGAGACAGTGGGATAAGCCGCTTTGTGAGTTGGAATGGAAAAAAACATTAAGAAACATCCAGTAGCCCTACAGAGCGTGCTCGTCTTGTAGCTGTTTCTCGTTGGGAATCGGGTGTTTGGTTGCAGGCTCTGCGTTCAAATCATTTAGGGACACTGCTTGATAATAACACATTACGTGTAGCGATGTCACTGCGCGTTGGTGCTCCTTGCGTTGTTCCTCACCGATGCTCATGTTGAGAAAAAGTAGATCGCTTAGGTCTACATGGGCTTTCGTGTGTCAGAAGTGCTGGTCGTATAGCTCGCCATAGTGCTTTTAATGCCGTCAACCGTCGGGCATTTGGAAGCGCGAATATCGCAGCAATTTTAGATCCTATATAGTGGCCTTATTCGCAACGACGGTTGGACGGTAAACGACCCGATGAAATGACACTTATTCCTTGGAAGATGGGTCGGCGCTTAGTGTGGGACGCTACTTGTGTTGACACCTTGGCGCCGTCTTATCTTCCAACAGCATTGTAGCAAGCAAGTGGCGCTGCTACCGCAGCTGAATCTTCGGCGAAAATACTTAAACCTCGACAGAGGTTACATATTTGTGCCATTTGGAGTAGAAACGCTGGGTCCATGGGGACCAGGTGTACTTGAAATTTATAAAGATTTGGCTGGAAGACTAGAAGAGTCTACACGTGACCAAAATGCTGGATTGTACTTTGCTCAGCAATTAAGTCTCGCTGTACAACGATGTAACGCAGCCAGTATTTTGGGCACACTGCCCACTATTGACTTTTTGTATTAGGTAAGTAGATTAGTTAATTGCATATTTATTCATATAATAACTTACATATCCGTTATACTTAAACAACCAATACAAAAAAAAAGTTGCAATACAAAAAAAAAGCAGTTAACATCAAAAGAATTTTCTTGATTATGCAAAATGCGCAAACGATAAATAAAGTTAGGACAAACGAATTGTTAAAAAAATATTAATGTTATTGTTTGTAGTTGGAGCTACTAGGCAGGAGTGTGTTCGGTATAGTCCACGAGGAAGACCGTCAGCTGCTACAGGAGCAACTGATGCCGAAGACTCCGACTCTAGGCAACAGTGGCGAGGTGGTGGTGCCGGAAGAAGAAGACGCTAGGCAAAAGGTGGCACAGGCTTTGGCTAACGAAAAGAGGAAATTCGTCGTTAGGTATGTTTAAATATGTTATGACTATTATCTAGATAATTTAAGTGAGAAATAAATGTACATGCATTTCAATAGTATGCGCTCTACATTAAACAAACAAGATTACAATGTAATAATTACCTACAATCTAATCTTGTATAATAATATATTATATTAGTATACAGTGAGATGACCCAAAACAACATGTTGTTGGCTTCACCTAGATGCAATTATGCGTCTTTACTTTGGTTTGGTACGAACCTAAGTACCAATATTAAATACCTTCTATAATACACTGCTGTACTCATATAAAAATTGTTCTGACTTAACTGTAAAAACTGATAATTTGTAGATGTACTAGTACTTATATATACTGTCTTATAGTAGGTACTTGTCTTCATTAGATATCTTTATCTTATTTCGTTTGAATTGTAATTACTAGGATGAATGCTTGCTTGCTTGTGGTATAGACTAGTGGGCAATTCTAGAGTCAGGATTTTTTGGGCCACCTGAAGGCATCCGACATAGCTTAGAAACTGTTGTTTTACTAATACAGCTTAACTAGAATGAACAAGTACATATGTACGCATCATAAAGGCGGTGCTTCAGCAGTTAGCGGCAGTGCCATAACCGTTTTCATAAAATGAACTAGAGTCCATGACACAAGCGACCGCTGGGACCATGAGGTACTGACGCCGCGCCGCTGTGCCAGTCACCCAAAAGCGATTTTTCAATCAGTCGACAGCGAACTGGGACCATAAGCCACAGGACGAACCTCCTTTTTATGCTAGATAAACTACCATTTGACCACCATCTCAGAAAGTAAGATAGAAGATACCTAGTCACCGTAGGCTTGAAACTCCAAGATTATACCGTTCAGGAAACAAAGAAGCGGGCAATGAGTTTCACTCCTTCACCGTACGGATGATAGACGGTGCGCGCGAGCTTTGTCGGCTAATAACAGGTACAATTTCCATTGTGTACCTATAGGTTCATGAAACTAGGTCAGCGGTCGCAGCCGTCTAAATACGTGACGTGCCACGTAGAAGGATCGCTGAGGATGTCGGACCGCGCATGTCGCGGACACAACCGGTGTTGTCAAGTGGTACGACGCGCTCGCGCACGCGGCGATAACCCTTGCTCCAGCGGGAATGACGTGGTCAGTACCTATCATATACTTTGCCATTTGTTAAACAGTCCAAGAAGTATTAAAAAATTCATCTCATTTGAAATTACATACATATATACAGCAAAGACCCAAGTTGCCTACAAGGGATCGAGCTTATAGGTAACTCAAATGCCCAAGCCCACTCCAGAGGGTAGCGTTTTCATTTTGCTAGCGGCATTGCCTCTCTGAATTGCAATGCTAATACTTTGAGCCAAATAAGTACCAGCATTTTGATCACGCGTCGCCTCAACCAGGGGCTCTGATAGATTTATGAAAATAAAATGTGCTCCAGGTCCCCACGGGCCCATGGGCCCATGGGGACCTGGAGCACATATATGAGCAAAACATTTTTATGTTTTAAGTTTTTTTTCAGTAACACCAATACCTTACATTAACATTAAAATCAAGAAAGTTTAGAAAAAACTATTCTTTGGTATTATTTTTTTATGTACCTATGATATCTGACCGCGCGAATGATAAATAAACTTTATGTTCGTCATTAAGATCTTAACAAGGTTCCTCCTATCATTTTTCATTTCAAATGACCGTTTGGGATCTACAAGCATTCTCAATTTCATTTTTAATATGTACAGTTTATTCAATATGATGTTAAAGTCACTCTGCTCCGCATTAGAATTTATATGACTTGTTTTATGCAGTCGGATTTGTTGATGCAAATGATAAATCAGCGTAGTGGTCGCGCTATCATGAAACCGTAAGAAGAATGTGATCTTTTTATTCTTCCCACATAATATGTTGTGTGTAGGTATTCATAGGCGTGGTGCGTCCTGCTACGGAGACTTTCATCAACGAGAGTGCCCTAGAATCGTACAAAATGGAGTATAGAACGAGACATTCGATAGATGGAGAAATAATCCAGAGCGAGCAACGAATTGCGCTCGTCACGGGCTACATGACGAGTGAAGTGAACGGAGTGAACGCGATGAACTTCATACACCGTGACGAGGTGCGCTGGGTCATCATCGCGCTTAGAGAGAGTAAGTCGTTCAATTACTATAGACCACGGAATGGGACTATCTACTCTGTGTGTAGCCTTTAGCATGCTTCTACGCATCATCGATGCACTGGGTCATCATCGTACTTCGATATAAGTAGTAGGGGAGATCGGGACTGATAGCTTATAGGAGTAGGTCTTACCATCAGGAGAGATAGTGGTCAAAAGACTGCCTATCTTGAAAAAAAAAGAAAGGTCATCCAGTCCCGATCTCAGACTAACGGTTAAAATTGGTTTGATTGATTTATTTATATAGCATTAGCCAAGCTTGGCAAAACTATATTGATAAATTTAGAAAGGAAAAATTATCGCTTAGGGCGGGATTTGAGTAGCTCAGCTGATAGAGCAATAGGGCATGACACCCTATGGCCGCGGGTTCAAACGCCGCCCCAAGCGATAATTTTTCAATATAACGTTATAAACTAGTCTGAAAAAAGTATTGCTTCATACGACCACGGCTGAGAATCGCACTCAAAATAATCACCAGATTGTTTGTCCCGCGAGCGAGGCCTAATACAGGAGCTATTAAATCAAGACATTCAAAAAGTCAACGTGAAAAATTACTTAGGTGTAAAAAAATTTAGCCTATGTGTTAATCCCGGGTATAATCTAAGTACATTCCAAATTTTATCGAAATCTTTTCAGCCGAAATAGCGTGAAGATGAAACAAACATACACACTCACAAAATTACCAACAAACTTTCGCTTGTACACTATTAGTGTGATTTCATAGTTTTGATAGCATCAGTATTTCCCCAACATCATAATGAGTAGGTTCGTTTATTTGATCACGAACAATTGTTACAATGTCTAATATTTGCTCTCTCTCACTGCAACTCTTGGCAAACAAGATTTCGATGTACATAATTTAACATAATCATATTGTATTTATAGTAGTTCATTGACATTACCTACTTTAAATAAATACATCCAAAGGTTTCCACTGGTTTATATGCCATCCTAGAGTCCTAGTCTTTAGTATTATCTTACAACAGCATGGCAGTTTTAATTGATTAAATAAAGACTATGTATAGTTGCATATTGATGAAAAATATGTACTTACAAGTGCTTTACTACCTTTTACCCGATTGTGCGACACAAAAGCGGGTAATGTGCCTATCAGCCTACCTATGATATAGCATGTATGTTTGTTCCTTTGTGGCGTTCTAAATTCCAAACGCGAGGAACAATTTTAATTGTTCTTGCGTCAATCCACTAGTCTTAATCTTGCAATGTCACTAAAGATATAACAGTAATCAAAATTCAATATGGCAACATCCAGACGCCATATTGTCAAAAATAAAAAATGGAACTCCACGAACTGTGTTAAATGGGGTATCATTGAACATGTATTTAAAAACATCTTTTGGTTTATTTGAACCATTTTTCGGATCTAGGTGATTCTCACTTAAACTTTCAATTATAAGGATTGATAAAGTTTTTGCATATCGCATAATAGGTTATATCATAACACAGTAGTACAATCAGTATAATCTGAGAGTTTTCAAGTGTGTCTGGAAGAGATCGCTCTCAGCGATAAGACGGCCTATTGTTACACTCATATAATTATTTGTCCTTCCTATTTGTGTTCTTGGTTATTTGAAGGTGTTCAATAAAGAGTATATATATATATATATATATATATATATATATTTATATATATATATATATAAATATCTATCTACATCTTCTTACGCATCATCACTTTCCATCAGGTGAGATGGCGGCCAAATACTTACCTATCTAAATATCATATTTATAACATATCAATATAACTTTCAATGGACGTTTTCGTTGATAATTGTGGTTTTTGTTTGCTAAATTAATTCCACCTAGTGTCGTTACTAGGAGAGTTTATGACGCCCTATGACCGCTTGTGATAACAAACGTCGTCCTCGCAATATACGCAGTTTCCTCTAAATCCGAAACTTATCTGCTTTAATAGTGTTTATTAGACTTTGTACACCATTTAAACGTGATGTACTATGTGCAAAACAATTATAAATCAGATTTTTTTTATATTCTTAAGTCTTTCATATTAAATTTGTAAATCAAAACACATGAGCCAGAGTTCTGGTATGGCATGACAAAATAAGATCGAGAATGGCATTTGAGGCACTCACCTAAAAAATAAATAATAGCGATTTATGGGAAATTCACAATTTTTTACCGACTTCTAAAAAAAGAGGAGGTTCACCTGATCACTTCTTTCCAGGTTAACCGATTTTGTTTTTTTATTTATTTATTTGAGAGCTAGTACTAGTGCTCCCCATGTTATTATGGCCCCCTTTAAATTTGATAACGATCTGACCAGTAGTTTTTGGGTGATCCTAAATAATGCTTATTTAATTTTTTAAATCTGGTCAAGGTTTCCAAAAATAAAGCCGTGAAGTCGGTTTTTTTAAGCTTTGCTTGCGTTTGAACTATATAAAATATGACAATTTATATGATACAACAATTTTATAAAAGCACAATTTCAAATCAGCGCATGGAGATCCATGCGCTGATTTTATTTGCATTGCAATAAAAAATATTGAGCAGGGAGTGCAACCCCAAAACTTATCATTATTATACGCATTATTTTTCATAAATATAATGTATAAAATGTTTTTGCAGGCTGCTTGAATTCGTTGATACAATGTTTGTATCATATCAGTTTATCAGCTAACTGCGTTCAAATGTTAGACTCAGTATTCAGTTTTCGATTGCACTGCATTGTAGTACAACCGTCTCGGGAATGTTAAATTAAGTACTTGTTTCACTGAATAAGTGTTGAAGTGATTTCTACATTTAAGTTAAGGTTAGTATGAACCTTTGACAAACTTAAACATTAAGGTATCAGAATCATAGTTGAACTTGATAATATATTAGTGCCCAATGTAGGTCAATCTTTGTTTTGTTTCTAGGGCCTTTTCCCTTTACATGGTATACATTTCATCATTTGCTTAATGTAACAAACAAGTCTAATCAAATAATAATTATAATAACATTATTAAGTTGAGTTTTGCTACGTATGTGGAAAAATGGCGTTGTTGATTTTGTATTATATTCAAAACCTGTGATTTTTCGAGTATGAATGTGGATTATTAACCGTTAATACCTACTTGGTGAACGTGCATGCGTGTATGCAAATCATACAAAGCCGAATATTGTATTTTTGCCTTCCTTCCAAAACTCTAATAGTAGTTCTAGTAAAATTTTTACAGCTTTATTAGGTCATGACTTGTCTATGAACGGACCTTGACTTTTTTCTTTTAATTTTGCCTTCGCAATCTTGTGCATTAAGCCAGTGTCAAGTAATAGTATATTTATATTAAATATAATATTTCATATTAAAATCCTAGTCACAAGTTACAGTAAAAGTCAAAGTCAAGTAAAAGAGTCAAGGTCCAGTCATAGTCAAATCATGCCCTAGTTAAGTGGTAGAAACTTTACTAGAACTTCTATTAGAGTTTTGGAGCTAAGGCGAAAATCACGTTTTACAACTTTGTAAGTATGACTTGCCTACTCTTATGAACGTTTACTAAGTATTGACGATTAATAATCCACCATGATTACACACTAACACTCGAAGAATCGCAGGTTTTGGAAAATTATACAAAACCAACAACGCCATTTTTTCACTTTCGAGGCAAAATTTTGACCTTGAATTTTTTAATTGACTTTGTACTTGTAATTAATAATTAAATTGTTACTTGTAACTAAGACTGCCTATATAAAATGTGTAATAAATACACTTGAAATAATTTATTACTTGACACTGGCTAAATGCACAAGACTGCGAAGCTAAAATAAAAATGTTTTTTTTTCACTGCCATACCAATTTACCAATTTTCCTCTAGATAAGGTGTTTTGGTCTTGTACGTAATCTGTTTTGGTACCTACAAGTATTTATAAAAGGATCTTGGCTTTTCTCTTTTGTAGTGCTTGGCAAATAAAAAAAAGGTTATTTTATGTTTACTAATAACGGTGTGTAGTATCTACGTCGTTCATAGTCAGTTATTTCGTTTATTGACTTGAAATTCTTTCATCAGCTATTTATGTTTCATTTTTACCGAGTAATCGAGTACCGAGTAAGTAACCTATGGTAACCAACCTATGTCAAAATGTCCACTCATTTGAATTAAAGTCCGTCACATATAAATGAAATTCAAAATTATGTTGAATTAAATTCACATATTCGATTCAATTCAAATATTTTATACTGGATAGGCAAGCGTTTGACCGCTATCTCACCTGATGTTTGAATGTTGAAGTGTGTTTCAACGCCTTGTGTTGAACGTTACTTGAACATTATGTATAGCCGCCGGAGTACTACTTAGAGCTTGGCAACAGATTTTCTACCTCATGGTGGTATAAAATATTGTCCTCTATTTGCTTCACAAAATTCACGACGGCATTCGTATTTACCCCAGAATAATTCCTGTTAAGTATTAGTTAAAATTTTTAATGTTTGCGGCTATAGATGATGCGGACACAGGTATAGCATGCTTACATAGAAAATACATGTTTACAAATAAAACTAAAGCTTAAGACTATTCTTTCATGTTTTTTTTGAGACATTTGCTATTTTTCTTTTTCAAAATTTAAAACTGTTTCATCGTCCTAAATATTTTATGTAGATTCATCTCGCCATTAAATGCATATAATTTGAGCAAATAGTAAAGGATAAGTCGTGAGATGAGATTTAGCACAATAAACGCCTCGTCGTCGGTTTGTAATACAAATTGAACAATAGTACTGCGTTATCTCCTACTGTAAGTAAGATAGAACTCACACTGGGAAAGTTCAAATCTGTAATAAAACGCGCATTAATTAAGAAAGCTTACTATAAAACGATCGACTATATTAATGACAAGGATGCATGGAGGCAAACTGCACAAGCGCTTTCTAGCGACTACCATAGTAACACCTAGGTTAATAAAATTATGTATTAGAGACTAAAAAAATAATAATGAATAAATGCGCCGCCGAGTTTCTTGCCAGGTTCTTCCCGAGATGGCTGTAATTTTGAAAATCTGGCAATAGAATCATTAACTTTCATGAGTGCCTCTTTGGGGCCCATGTGAATAAATGATTTTGAATTTGATTTTGACATCACTAACAAATAACGGTATATATTTTCTTTGTATACTTAAATACCTATAAAATCATATATAACTGTTTTAATTTCGTATTTTCTGATCAAGTACAGGATATAACTAACTAACATTTAATAATAATAGTAGTAACTGTCAAGTAAACTATGGCAAGACTTAGCTGCTATGATACTAAATAAAAATTGACAACTTTTTTATTAAGTATCAAATACAGTTTGATGTACATAGCTTATACCTAGGATTAACACATAGGCTACTTTTTAACTTGATAATAGCGGGAGAAGCCGCGGGGCATGGCTAGTGTAAGTATAATGTTTATATCACTAGCCGCGTCCCGCGGTTTCGCCCGCTATTATCGAGTTAAAAAGTAGCGTAATTGTGTTAATCTTAGGAATAAGCTGTGTACATTCCAAATTGCATTTAAATCCGTTCAGCGTGAAGAGGGAACAAACATACTTACACGCTTACACACAAACTTTCGGATTTATAATATTAGTAGGATACAAAGGAAAAGTAAATACTGTATATTTTTGTCCCATTATTAGCCCAAAATTAAATGTTGGCAGTAGGTCTCAGTTCGCGGCGAACCACGTACTACTTTCATCATTGCTACCAATTCCTATATTGTTCCCTCGCTAGTTTTCGGCCAGATGATAAAGATATAAAATTTTCCAGTGTACAAACAAAACAAACTTTTCGGCGAATCGTGCTACCGTCTTATGACTAAAGACGGTCAATTCATATACATGAGGACCCGCGGAAGGCTCGACGTGGACTCTACACGAGCAGTCACCAGTTTTGTCTGCACCAATACCGTGATTGAAGAGGAAGAAGGGAAAAAACTGATCAAGAAAATGAAAGATCAGTTCACGATGCAAGTCAACAATAAAGACACTCAGGCTATTGAAGACGTCAAAGATGTGAGTTGAGAACTTGAGATACACATACACATTATTAACAACAAATGTTAGTGTAGCTAGTCATCAGAATAGTCTTTATTGTATAACTGTGTTGTAAACAAGGTGTAAAAAAACATGTTTGGTATTAGTAGCAACAGTCTGCCCATTTCGGGCGTACAATAGCAAGTACTTAAACAAAAATACTGTGTTTACTTCTTATTACATTCATGACAGTAGCATGTATCAATATTGTAATTACTTACAGTATATTTTAAGTATTAACAATATTATATTATACAAATTAAAACATTTCTTAAGCATACTTAAGTATTAGTTGTTTAACATTTTGATAACCAGTTGTTTAAAATTTCGATAGCTTTATAGATATTTAAAAATTATATTAAACTCATTTAGTTCACTATTGTTAACATTGGGAACAAAGTAGTTTTTGGTTTAAAATCTTCTATTTTAGTTATTTTTTTGGATCTACAGTACAAAATTCTACAGACAACGACAGCAAGGCTCCTCGCAATTCTACTAAACCACCAGTGCGAGACACTAGCACTCTGTAGAAGTAAACAATAGTCTTAAGTCAAATAGGCTCAGTGTAATATAACTCTAAAGCGATAATGTTTTCAATTTCAGAGAAACTACAGTCAAACAGTGCCAGTAGAAGATCCACGACAACTGGAGAAAGTGATCCTCAAACTGGTGACAAATCTGCCCTCGCCACAAACCAACGATAACATGACGCGCAACGCATTGCCCGTTGGAGGAGCCTCATCTTCGCGCACGTTCTCTATAATACCACCTAAAAAAGAACGCATTGTGAGTGCTATCGAGAAAATATACACCGTGATAAAAACCATACCGAAACAGCCGAGCATCCTTCAAGAAGAATATCTTCCAAATGAAACTAAGGATGCTTCTGTAGCTACGCCACTCGATACAGCAGTCCCTGCAATGGCCCCATGCAGCCCCGCCACGTCCGTAGATTTCGAGTATGCAACCGAGTTTAATATGGATTCCGCTTTTGATGAGATGGCTTCTCTTGACTTTGAAGATAACGGTACACTACCAACGATGTGGTTTTACAAAAACTCTGACCTCGAAGCGCAGGGCTCGAACACGGCTGGTGTGAAACGCCCGGGATCCGATGATCAGGAAGCAACAAATAAAAAGCAAATGATAAATGGCGATCAAGTTGTAACCAGCAGCGCTTCAAGGGATCATGAATCTACGAGTATGGATACTTTATACGACAGTGCCGGTATGTCCATGCTATTATAAATTACATTTAAATCTAAAATCATTCACCCTGCTAATCTTTTTTATATCTTTTATGAGGCCGGCTAACATTCGTACACGTTGTGTGTGTTTTTACCAACTTCCCAAAAAAGGAGGAGTCGACTGTATTTTTTTTATGTGTTACGTCATAACTTCTCTCCACGTTAGCCGATTTCGAAAATTTTGTATGTAGTCCCATTGAAATTTGATCAAGGTCTGATCTCTAGTTTTTGAGTTATAGTCAATAATGCGTGTTTATACATTAAATCTGATCAAGGTTCCGATGATAAAGCGGTGAAGTCGGTTTTTGAAGCTTTACTTGCGTTTGACCAAATCCTTAGTGATTAGGTGAGCTAGTCTACTCTAACATTATTCTGGAACTAATATTTACTTTGGAACTACTGATCAACTTTCCCTGAGTGTCATAGATTATGTTTTATTGCGATAAAATTTAGTATACAGTACGTATTCGTATAATGTTCTGTTTTATTGTTTTTTTATTGTTTATGTTTTATTATACTTATTTTTTTTTCAGTTACCTACCCTATTCTCGAAATCGCAATGAGTTCAATAGACAGAGGCGATCATTTAAACGCTGAAAAATTTTTGGTAAGTGAAAAATTATAATTGAGTACTGTGTGATTTGTGTTACTTTGCACATGTACTAGTATGATTGGCTTGCATTATTTTGAACCTTTAGTAGTATGATTGACTTGCGTTACTTTGCACCTGTAGTAGTATGATCGACTTGCGTTACTTTGCACCTGTAGTAGAATGATTGACTTGCGTTACTTTGCACATGTAGTAGTATGATTGACTTGCGTTACTTTGCACCTGTAGTAGTATGATCGACTTGCGTTACTTTGCACCTGTAGTAGAATGATTGACTTGCGTTACTTTGCACATGTAGTAGAATGATCGACTTGCGTTACTTTGCACCTGTAGTATATGATTGACTTGCGTTACTTTGCACCTGTAGTAGTATGATTGACTTGCGTTACTTTGCACCTGTAGTAGAATGATTGACTTGCGTTACTTTGCACATGTAGTAGAATGATCGACTTGCGTTACTTTGCACCTGTAGTATATGATTGACTTGCGTTACTTTGCACCTGTAGTAGTATGATTGACTTGCGTTACTTTGCACATGTAGTAGAATGATCGACTTGCGTTACTTTGCACCTGTAGTATATGATTGACTTGCGTTACTTTGCACCTGTAGTAGTATGATTGACTTGCGTTACTTTGCACCCGTAGTAGTATGATCGACTTGCGTTAATTTGCACCTGTAGTAGTATGATTGACTTGCGTTACTTTGCACCCGTAGTAGTATGATCGACTTGCGTTAATTTGCACCTGTAGTAGTATGATTGACTTGCGTTACTTTGCACTCGTAGTAGTATGATCGACTTGCGTTAATTTTCACCTGTAGTAGTATGATTGACTTGCGTTACTTTGCACCTGTAGTAGTATGATAAAAATCTAACATGGGCCAAGGACAAGGTCGTTTATACCTACTTGCTGTGAAATCAACGGGATTGATCAGAATGGGTATCCTGAACCTGAAACTTGTACGCGAATTAGGCTCACATTTGTCCGGTTTTATTTGACTATGTTGCCTGTCACATATCTGCGGCATAATATGTAAACTGATTCGGATGATCCTCTTTTTTAAAGGTTTGACTAGTAGCGTTTATTTCCCGTGCTACTATTGGTAAATAATATTGCATGGGAAATAATCGTCAGACCCAAGGTATAAATCGAAAATCGAAATCAATCAAAATCAAAAGACTTAGGGACTTGATATACAAATGGTACAGGACGCGCGCCTCAGGCCCACAATAGAGCCTAGACAAAACGTCGACAGCGCGGAGGGAAGAGTCGCGTCCTCTTTGTATTTCAAGGTACCTTAGGCGCCATACCTTTTATCTTCACAGAGCGCCCCAAACGCTTTGTATATCAAGTCCTTACTACCAGTAGCATAGAATGATTTGCCCGTGTTACTACTAAGGTACCACAATACATCGTCATATGAAATCGAATGATTTGCTGAAATTTGCCTTTTTTTATTGTAGAAAAGTCATAGCAGAGTAATAATTTAACTCGCAGACAACATTAATTACCAAAAAATCATTGCTGTGGTTTTAATTCAAATACTTATTGTTTCAGCTTTCAGATGAAGTGCAAGACTATTTTCGGAAACTTGATGGAAATTCGGACTAAAACCAAGGATGGGAGAAGATTTTTTTGTAAGTTATTAATTTTCTTAATGTCACCAAATTCAAATCTTACATCATCAATATTTTATTAAATAATAATGGTTATATTCATATGGATACTTATCTTTGTTAACTTAGATATTCTAGATGTAGAGTAAATAACTGATTACTGCATGCCACGTATACGTAATATTGCCAAAATCCACTTGTGCGCATTCAGAAAAAATGTCAACGTACATATTTTTATAATTTGGTCGAAAAGACATAACAGCTCAATAAGCCTTTTATAATCTACTTAGGTTACTGAAAATTTTCTTAATTTTTGGCACGTAGTTGTTATTTTCTTATTAATGTACCTGTAGATCATATTGTTGTTAAGCAACTTTTTGTAGCTTATAAGTAAAAATATGTTACATTATAGTTTAAGATAAAATGTATGTTTTCAATAACATTACATTTGTGTATGGGATATATTTGTCCGAATAATACGGCGATCTCTTTCCAGTTAGACCTTACAGATTAGGTATCCCGAGATCTCAAAATCTTAAAATCATTATTATGAATATATATTTAAAAGGAGTAGTAGTAGAATTTGTTATTTGCCCAAAGTGATTCGAAATATCTAAATTATGGGTTTCGTAGTGTACTTGAATAGGTGTCATATAGTTTTTAAAAATTAGTGTTTATTGATTGGCGTTTTAGAATAGAGAGAAATTATTTACCAAATTTTGTAGGATTATGTAAAATGCGTAGATTAAAAAATCTTTATGCATGTATTTTTATGAGCTTTACTTTCTAATATGTTTTCTGTTGTGAAAAAAAAAAATGACTTTTTTTGCAAAAAATAAGTGATCTTATTATGTCAGAAAGTTTGCGGTATTACTATGGTATAACGATTAACTCGTTTTATCGTTACGCTTTCCTATTTACGGAAAACTGTGGCATACCAAAGTACTCAACAACGTTTGATTTTAGATATATATATATACTTATATAAATTTTCTTTCCACGTTGTATGAATCTAAAGTCATACACATTAAAATATTAAAACTAAACGTTTTGCCAAAATGTAATCAAATTATATTAGTAAATAGAATTGCGTGTAAGTTTATTTACTATACGCAAACATTTCACAATGGATAAAGTTCATTTAGAAAGCTCCAACTTTTGTAACGTATCTTTAGGTACATCTATTTATAATGATATTATTTAATTGTTGTCAGAATGTTGTACACTTATCATTTAATTGTGCAATTTTACTCAGGAAATTAGATATTGACATTATTATATTAAAACAAATATTGAACTGAATAATTTATTTTAAATAACACCACGATATTGTTGTTATATGACGTGTTAAAAAATAAATAAATTAATTATTTTTGATACAAATTAGATCAGAGTGTAGTAGACTTTATAAGCAGCTGCCATATTAAGTTTGCTAATAAATTATTTCATATTTTATTTTATGAAACTCACCTTAGATATAGAACTGTTAAGATATTTGATTTTTATATTCATTTGTTATACATAATTACATAAATTTAGGAAGACCCACGCCTAGTTATTAACTCTCTTATTTTCCATTTTTTTATATGAGCCAAGAAAAATAAACAACTATTTCGTGTTAATTAAACAAGTATATATACCTGATTTTGAACGGCTAAAGGTTTTTTTTCGTATACTTGAAGACTGAGTTTCTTTCTGGTGGAGTTTTTAGTCTCTTACTTACAAAAAGAGTTTAGTTAGAATATTGCCGCCAAATGTACCTACTCGTATATATTTTTGATATAAGTATATAATTATCATTACTATACTGCTATAATATAATAATGCGCGTAGTAGTTGCCAGCAAAATGTTTACTATCTTACCTATTTAATTATAATTTCCGAGTTCAATAATCTTAAAATATGAAATTTTAAAATATAATTAATAGATTTTTTCGATTGTTGTTGACTTGCTGCTGGTTTATATATGGCATATTCTCTATTATATTTGCCTAGGAGAACCTGCCTCAGAGATTATTTCCAGGGCCTTATCATAGACTAAATATTCTATTTAGTCCTAGTAGTAATTACTAAATATCCTATTTAGTCTATGGGCCTTATATTAATCTAAGAAGGTGTAAACACAAAGTAAAACATTCATTGAAATTATACTTGTATCAAACATTTTCCTGATTTATTGCAAAAGCCAATAAAGGCTGATATAATAAGACAATAAATCTGGTCAAATATAAAAATATAGTAAAGTGAATTAAATTCATCGTTTAAGATTTACGATAAAAAAAGAACTACGTGTCATTTTTATATATTTACTAGTTGAAACCCTCGGGTTTGCACGCTTAAATAAAAAAAATCATTAATAGGATATAATTGTAAATCTAAACCATTCTTGAATCCACCTGAACACATACAAAAAAATCACCAAAATCAGCCCAGCCGTTTAAGTAGGTAGTTCAGTCACATACATATACAAGTACATTATATGTACATACATAAAGATGTATCTTTATTACTTATATCGTTAATTTGCTGTTACTGTAATATCTCTACAACTAAATATGTATCAATTGGACGATGAAAAATCATAATTATGATGTTACATCGATGTATTTCAGATAATATTTTCTTTTGAGTAGGTAGGCACATCATCAAAATTATAATCAAAATGGCCATACTGTTATGTGGTATATCCACTATATCTTTTCTGTGGGTTAATGTAGTAAATAAACAATAAAATTTAAATATTGCTGTTTCATTTAAGTCATTTTGATGTAAGTACATAATATCGGAATAGGATATGTAGTCAAGGATTTTGATGTTACCAATAATTTCAATATGGATATTTCAATAGGTACTCTTTCTTTTTCGCATTTTTAACCGACTTCAAATAATAGGAGGAGGTTTTCAATTCGACTGTTTTTTTTAATGTGTGTTACCTTATGAGGCACACGTACATGGAAAGTACCAGCTTTTAAATAACAAAATAATAATCAAAATCGGCTTACAACGAAAGAAAGCAAGCATGTTCCATTTTCGGTCGCATCGTCACTTTCCATCAGGTGAGATAGCGGTCAAATGCTTGCCTATCTAGTACAAAAAAAAAGAAAAAAGAAGTCATAACTTCTCGGACCGACATGGTGGCGTTATTGTACAAACACTTCAGCACTTCGATATAGTGACAGTCAATATGGCATCGCTGGAGAAACTACAGAAACGCCCACGTGTTGATCAAATCAAAAGCTTTCTCATAGTCCACAAATGCTAAGCATAGTGGCAAGTTATACTCCTCAGTCTTCTGTATAACTTGCCGCAGCGTATGGATGAGGCATATGTTACTACTATAGCCTTTTCGGAAACCGACTTGTTCGAGTTACTATATACTTATTCTGAAAAAATATATAAGGATCAATCAATAAAATACGTTCGGTATTAAGTATTACTGTTTAATTTCCACCTTGCATATATGATAGAAAAAGACAATATTTAGACTGTACGTACTAATAATATTAGCAATATGGACAATAAGTCAATCATTGTCCCGGTTATGTCCGGGTAGACATACCACGTATCCCAGGTCAATTCCACCCACCTTTCCATGAAAATCAACTAAGTAAGAATATCTTACAGTCTTCATTCACACTCCTTCACTTGTATAACACTCGGGTGTCAAATGTATGAAACAAGGCGTGCATTTTAGTCTGAAGAACTCTACATAATAATGTTTAAATATAAATAACAATAAGTATTACTTTAACTATTGCTGTTGCTATGCTATGATATGATGTTTGTATGTAACATATAAAATTGGTACATGAATTAAAATTAAGATTTTTAACAACCAGACATGATATATTAATAATCTCTAAGCAAATTATACGCTATTATTGTATACTGTATACCTATTGTGCATCGACGTGCTATATTCGCGATAAATAAAGTATCAACAACAATTAACAGGGTAAATTACAACGACTTAATAACTCAGCAGTGTAACAAGCTAATAACATATAATATTTATACAAATGAGACCGCTAGACTCACTTCATCGACACACATTTTGGGCTATGAGATTTCAACATCCTGGACAGATTCGAGTAAATTATCTGTGGTATGGGGTAAAAAGTGGAATGTGACCTCGAAAATAACTTAATTATTATTATAGATGCAATTAAAATAATGACTTATATAATAATAAAACGGCACGCGCTGTCAGGAGGTTCCTAACTCTGCAGCACTGACCTACCGGTAGCTTGGGCCGCCCCACTGCTGGTGGCATACTGGGTTAAGGTTTTTGTTTTTTACAGTTTTCTTTATTTTGTAGTATTGTATTTTTTATTACTTTTATAAAAATATTGTAAAAAAAACCTCTACTTAAGAGAAAATAATAAATTAAGAGAATAATTATAATGTTATTGCTATTTATATAAAACGATATGTTAAAGCCTTGCTTTTTAAAGAGTATATTAAGAAAAATCTCGATCGTGCTACTCCATAGAGCGGTGATTCATAATAAATAACTCATGAAAATATTACCATTAGCTCAGTATATACCCACACTTTAAACATAATATAAATAAGAAACAAAAATGGTTAGATAACGCAATAAAATGTTACAAATAAAATTTTACAGTTACTCAAATAAGTAACAAATATATTAATCAAATAACCCATTCGGCCATGCTGCACCCGTTGTAAAGGCGAGCATGACCCTGGCTGCATTTCCACGATGAAAAACATTGGCCAACTTTTGCACCAAAAACAAGCCGTCACATTCCTTTCCTATAGCGCCCCATCTAGTGGACCAAACTTTTGGCTTCGGCCCTCAACATCCCATGATATCAACGGCGATGGGAACAAAATTATATTGTGGCTCCATCGCCAATAATTTTCCAGACAGGCTGTATATAGTCAATGATAATTTACGAGACTTGGCTGGCTTTATCTATCTTTGAGCGGGGGCTGGAGTACCTCATATTAATAATACGTAATATCATACGGTTTATAGTTTTTTAAGATATTATTCGAGTACTGAAAGATCTCTACGTATCACATTATAGATCCTATCGATTCAATCCCGCTGTCAAAAGACTAGCAATCACATTTGTAAAGGTCAGTTACAATTAAATTAAAGGGGTGAAGAATACTAGTACTATATCGTACTGATGATAAGCTATTGATAGATTATGTTCAAATTTAAAACAATCTTTTGCACGGTGACTAGGTTGCTGAACTTTAACTGTTTAACCTCTACCACTTCATAAGTGCTCAATTCAGAAAATACAAAGATACTGTTTTCTTTGAGTTAGTTCGGACGTAAAACCAAATCATCTCACAAGCCGAGGCTATGCACATCGTTATCGTCAATACTAAGCGCGACTGTTTAATCAAGCAGAATGTAATTAAATTAGGACACAATATATAGAAGCACTGCTTTAATAGTTTAATATACTGACTTGATACATATCATAGTAAAAGAATAACAGCGATATAACACCTAGTTACCCAAATCACTACTTACGATTCTAATGTATTTCAACTATATAATTTAAACATTTTGTTGATTATGACGGTGTTGACATGCTCTAAAATGTATTCTATTGTATACCTTACTTTTAACCGTACTTTACCGAGACTTACACTATTACTATATACTCAAAGATAAGTCTTTGTAAGTAAAGTAGTCTAAGTGAGTACGACAAGATTTTTCGACGGCAATCTGTGCCGTCTACTACTGACTCAAAGAGAGGTCAGGGCACTACTTAAAACATAGTTTTTTTTCGTAAGTAATTGCATATCTACATAAAATGTAGGTATAAGTTACAATATGGATTGTGCTGCTGAATCAGGCAATCAGTAGCTGTGAGATGTCGAGTTCAGAGCCGACGACGCCTCTTTATAACCTCGCCGCTGGTTGAGGGGCCAGCCTGTAATTATGAACAAATACACGTGGTCAATTAATATAGTCATACATAAACAGAAAGCTTTCACACTCACAATCCCATATTAAGTTCGATAACGTCATCAGTCGTGGGCGCCGGACACATTCGCATCACACACACTCATAACTAGAACCAAAAACATTTTTTTTTTTGGAAAGAAAACATGTGTTCCCATCTTTAATCGAACTCGATGGATGGATAATTCTATAGCTATATAAATTAAAAAATAAACTACTCGATGTATATTTACAAAAAGAGTAAAACTTGGACACTAAAAGATACAATACTAAAAGAAAAATAGTTATCTACAGAGATGTTAGCACTAATTTGTCTGATTTTCTAGGTGAAAAGCTACTTACTTACAGAAGCAGAAACTTAATAAGTTAATGTTTTTGCAATCAGTCGATTTTCTAAATAAACATGTGTTAAATAAATTTGTAAATCGCCTGGGGTCTTGGGCATATTGCAGCATCTATCATTTACTGTTTCTGACGCTACCGCTCTTTGATGTAAGTATTCCATCATTAATTATGAAAATAATAATGAAAAATACATAATGTGTACCACTTGACACCTGGTCATATGTTATTTTATAGTTAGGGACTTGATATACAAAGCCCAAGGCGCGCGCCCGCCACGCACCCTTACCCCTGTATGCGCGCCTCGGCCGCTGCTGCTGCCACTGTATAAATACGCGCGCCCTGTCCGTTTATTTTGTTATCCTAGAGCCTATACATTTATTTCGGCAGCGCGGGAGGAAACGTCGAAGGCGCTCGCCCGCTGCGCCCTGGCCGCTTTGTATATTAAGTCCCTTAGGCGCCATACATTTTATATTCACAGCGCTGGGGTATCGCGCCTGTGGCGCTTTGTATATTAAGTCCCTTAACGTAGCTAATATGAAACTAAAAAAGATTCCGTTGAAGAAAACGGAATCTTTTTTAGTTCCATTTTCAAAGATGTTATTATGGTGAGATACTATAAATAAAGCGTGTAAAAAGGAATTTTGACATCGGCTCAATCATGTGCAACGATATATAGTTGTAGAGACTCACCTCAGCTCATGACCACCGCTGCTGCAAGCGGTCCCGCTCTTGGATGAGTATCTCAGCCTCCTGCTTGAGCCGGTCAGACTCCTGACTCAGCCAGTCTCGCTCCATCGAAGCGGGGCCCTCGCGCTCTTGTCGAAGCTTCGTTATTGCGAACACCATCTCTGAAAAACGTAATGGAATTTTTAGGAAATTTTCTATTTAGTTCGACAAAAAAACTTCGCCACCCTCGTTTCTAAGTAGAGCGACCCTAGTTATGCTCCTAGTAACGATTTATAAAAGACACCTTAATCTGAAATTTTATTAAAATAAAAACACATAGGTACGTATCTTTTAATTTTAATTATAAAAAAAATAGTAACAAAAAAAATATATATATATATATATATATATATATATACCACACTTATCATACATTTTTATCATAACTGTCATACTTGCTAAATACATGACTACATAAGCACACAATCATGTAAATATTAAATGTAATAGTACTAAATAAACAGTATTGGAAGATACGATTAGTGTAACAACAAAACCGTATCTAATACCTAAAAAAATTAAAGCAAACCGTGTTATACGATATGTTTTAGCCAAAAAATGCCTCCGATCTATGTCGGAGGAATAAAGGCGGACAAACAAAAAAAAACACATCGTATTCAGGAAGTTTCTAGGCAGTAAGAGCTGAATGTTCCGCTACATATTCCAGTCACGAAGGAACAATGTGCCATCATCGTTGATATAATAAGTAATGCTGCCTATTGGCTAAAATAAACAAGTTAAACTTACGATTGAGTTCAAAATAGTGGGCCTCATACAGCAGCAGGTCGAAGTATAGGAAGTCTCTGGGCAGCAGAAGTTGCTTGTTGCGCATGTAGTTTAGAATATGCCGGAACATCGCTCCATCGCGATCGATGAAGTAGTGCTGCTTAAGTGTGTCCAGCACGATGGGGATGGTCCCGTTGAACATCTTGCACAGCTTCGAGTCCGGGAATCTGGACATAAGATGCATCTAAGTTACTCGTACTTTATAGATGTATGTTTTTATTTTATCATCCCTTACCGCCAGGTGACATTGTGGTCAAAAAGTAGCAGTAGTTAGTGCGTTGCTTGTATCTAATAATTATTAATTCCTGAAGGATAAAATAAATACAATAGCTTGCATGGCACAAGGGGGAAACCACTATAATAAACAATTAGGTGAGATAGTAATTATCATCAAGCGGTAGCCTATCAGTAAAATACTGAAAAATTTGACGATGATCATTTTTACTTTGGGAAAATATATCTTTACCTTGACCTAATCAATGATATAATCGATCGGTAAACGTCTAACCTAACCAATAATCGATCGGTAATCGTCTCACGTAACCATCGGTAATCGTCTAGATTATATTAAAGTATATTTTACTACACTTCGTAATTAGTCGCATGATGATTTATGACGACGACGAAGTTGTATTGAGTAACCACATAGAGAGAGAGAGACCACGATAGGTTATGAACTATATATGTGTAAATACTTTACGTGTACATTTAATTAGGTATACTTGAGCGGCGCTCAGCAGATAAGAAGACATCTTCTTATCTCAAAAAACTTCTCATGGAAAGAACATTCAAAAATAATCAAGATTTTAAAAGCTCAATTATTTACTATCTGACCGGCGTTGCGCGGGTAAAAAACATGTAGAACATGCACATAAACGCTTTCACACTCACCGCCCCAAACCAAGTTTAATGACTTGCGTTGTCGATCACTATAAATTAACATCATAATAATAAGAACTTTTTGACACACACATCAAACCCAGAATCAGTAACACACATTTTTCCGTAGAAAGAAAACAATGTATGTTATGTTACCACCGGGGATTGAACCCGGTCCTTCGAGAAGCACGCGTATATAACTACACCAGCGGACAGTTCAAAATTCAAAAATAAGTTATAGCCAGCTAAATTTTAAAAAATCTGTCGACTTTAGATCCTCTTTCTTAAGTAAGTCGGTTCAAAACATATAAGATTGTACACGCAGCATTTTAACGAGCGGCTTTACGCAGTAACTGATACTCAATCTGTAACCGTCTGCTTTTGTGCTAGTGAGTTTAAGTGCGGCTAAAACTCAAAATAGTATCTGCATGAATTACGTGAGACGATTAAATAGTTTATTTTGATAAGGATTAATATTAAATCCCTCAAAAAGCCAAAACAAGAGAGGCCGCTCTTTTTGTATTTTTAATAAAGAAAAATATTTTGTTCTGGGTTATCTTATATATAAAATTCTCGTGTCACAGTTTTCGTTGCCATACTCCTCCGAAACGGCTTGACCGATTTTGATGAAATTTTTTGTGCTTATCCGGTATCTATGAGAATCGGCCAACATCTATTTTTCATCATCATCATCATCATCACTTTTCATCATTATCAACGCGGGTGAAACCGCGGGGCGCAGCTAGTATATAAAATAATTTTGCCATACATTGTATTCACTTATGTCAAACTTTTTGGTCAGCGTACACCAATAAAGCGGCTAATTAATATATTTTCCTTTAATTTGTCTTGCAAATATTATTATTTCGAACTGAAAACTAAATTTTATAGCAATAAAATTGAACCTATATACCTCCTATATACCTATAGAATATAGCCTTTGACGCACATCAATAGTCTAGATATCTATTAATGAAAGAATTTTCAGAATCGGATCAGTAGTTACAGAGATTACCTTTTACAAACTTTACCTTTTTATAATATTATAATTATTAGTATATTATCAAAGCCTTGTCTGTAATGTTGTCTGTCGACTCAAATACGTGTGTTTACATTTAATTGTATTAGTACCTGGATGACCGAGCTTAGCTCGATTAAAACGACGTTTTCTAAAAATGAAACCTAGCTATCTCGATTTAACGCCCCCGAAACCGCCTCCATACAAATAGTCATATTTCATGAAAATGGTTGGAGCCGTTTCTGAGATTCAGATTATATATATATAAAACAAGAATTGCTCGTTTAAAGGTATTAGATCAAAGCTTCTGCGAACTTTATAGACATAATAAAAATATTCAAATCTAACAACGTAAAGAACAATATATAATATACTTATATATATATATATATTATTATTAATATAAATAAATTAAAGACTAAAAAGGAAGATTAAAACAAATAGCACTCAACAATTTTGTAAACCGCTTGACAGAGGACAAGTACCCAGAATACTGGTTGCGTTTTCACGTTGAATAGCGATGCTTATTTTTTTGTGTTAAATAAGAGCAAGCATTCTGGTCAATATAATAGTATATTAGTAAAGACATATTTTATTATTGTTACTATCGTTCTCACTTCAAGAAAGGCGAACTTCTATACACATTTCACACCCCCTTTTTTTTCTTATTTTATCCCTTTAATGGCGGATTTTTCATAACCGGTGAAACACGTGTTAAATTTTTCTGTTGTTTAAATAGATCAGCTAAATTTCATAACTGTAGCTCTAAGAAAATCTCTTTATACAAACTTAAAAGGTAAAATTTGGGATTAAAAGTATCCTTAGTATGTCCTGATCCGTAATATAAGCAATCACAACACCAAGTTTCATCAAAATTTGTTTAGTAGTTTTAGCGTGATGCGGTAACAAAAGGACAGACAGACAGATAAACAGACAAACATATAAAAAAAATACTGTTTTGGCATCTACATCGGTAATAGTAGTACCATCAAAACTTTAATAAAATAATTAATGTACAGAGTCCTCGTCTACAGTTTTATTGTATGTATAGATAGATATAGATTTTGTGCTGTAGGTCATAATTGCCGATATATTTATGCTATGCCCTCGAGTGGCTGATTCAAAGAATAAGCAGGGCGGAGAGCGGGCGCGCGGGTACGGCGCAGCGCCTGCGGGCTTCGCCGCCGGCCTTCGCCTCCGCGAAATAACACGCCGAGTTCAGATAAAACGAGACTATTTACTATATAACGCTACATAAGACAGCAATAACTCTCATGTACTATGGAAGACGGGGTACGATGTCCTCGGGCAAACTTCAATAATCTCACTGGGAGGGTTAGGTAATACAAGTCGCTCTGCTCTAGATAAACAATGTATTTTAAACGAGACTGTATTAGATGTCGCTTTGTATCTCAGATTTCTAACTTCGACGATTCGAATAATAACTATCTCCTGCCAGATATGCCCCTTTATATCGGACTACACAGAAGAAGGATTAAAAAGAGAGATTTGTCTTACAAGTTTCTTGGTTTTCTCTTCTCTTTGATGTAAAGCACCTTATACAAAGTTATTTTGATGCGTATCCTTACCTCTGTCTGTATGTTAGTTTGTACTTTTATATCGAAACGATTTTGGCTATAACTATTTTGATTACATTTTGAACGTAGATTGCATAAAGGTACGTAAGTATATTCTACTTTTAACGGTCGCGAGGACCATTCCGATAAATATCGGGCTCTACATATGGAGAAAACGCGCACAAAATCTCCAGCATTATTAAATTAGTTAAAAAGAAAAGAGGTACCAGTATTTTCATAAGGGTGAAGCTTAGTAGAATTTTAATAAAAATTGTTATTACACAGGTGAAGCTAAGCTAGTACTAAATAAATTATTTGATTATAAGGTTTCAATTTATATTTTATGAAATCAACTTGACGTTTGTATTTGTTTTTTTTTGTTCAAATTCGCTTAATAAACGTTTTAAATTTGAACCATTACATCAAATAAAGTTAAAAAATATAGAAAACAATTAGTTACTGTTGAAAGTGAAACTGTAATAATGTTGGAAAGCTTTGTTGATCGATTCGAAATTCGACACTAATGGCTATCTCATCATGACAACCAATTGATTAAACACTCTGTAGTAAAATCTATTTAAGCAGACACTTGTTTAAAACTAATCAATGAGAGCAAAATATCAAATATCTTCTTCGTCTTATATATAAAAATGAATTGCTGTTCGTTAGTCTCGCTAAAACTCGATAATGGCTGGACCGATTTGGCTAATTTTGACTAAGTTCAGGAAATGTTTAAAAGGTGAGAAAATATAAAGAAATTGCAATAAAATTAGTAAAAAGTAGTATTTTATTTTCCCATACAAACTGTTCGTACCTGTCAAACAAGAGATGTTTCTGAATATTTGACCACAGACAATTGGCGGTATGAAGTTCGCCGGGTCAACTAGTCAGAGATAAAAAAGGGGACTTATTTTAACTCTTCCGAAGGGAAGTTTGTGTCTAAAAAAAACAAGGACGTTACGGAGGTTCAGGTCTAACCATAACCGAAACGGGTGTAAGATCAATTGGAACTTCCAATTGATCTTTGTTCGACTCTCTCTTCTCCGAGTTCGACTTTGGTTCCGACACTTTTAGACCGAAAGTTACATCGGTGGTCGCAGCCCAGCGGAGGCGGGGCGGCGGGACGGCCGCAAACAAAATATGAAAATGTTTACTTTCAACAATATACAGGGTTTGTAAAATTTCTTGTTCTAACTCTTAGTTCATTAATTCTACGACTTTCTTATGAATGCTATATTTTCGTTATAATTAAGATAATGTATTCTATATGTAATCTATAATTAATAGCTATAATTATAAACTACATGGTCCCGGAAAGAACGAATATGCACGCTAAAGTCAGTAAACATTTGACACGTTACACTTAATAGAGAAGATAAACAATAAATATAAAAAATATTTGATATAACGAACGGAATACGCAATAACCGTACCACGAAAGAGTATGGTTGGAATTATGTCCCAAGAGGTTTCTGTTATTTTACAAATTATTGGTTATAGGTGTATTCTTTTTTGACTGAAATTAATGAGCCTGATAGACGTTATAATTATTTTATTTTATTAGACCTTCCCTATAATCCATCTCTATTCCGCCATCGCCTCCGACGATTTCAGTTCTGATTCCGACTCAGACAAACCAAATTTAAAACTTATCAATCCGACTTTGGTTTCTATAAAACCACCTCCATAACATCCCTGATTTAAAATCTGTTTCCGGGACCCACGACAGAAATCATTAAACTTAGTGTGAGTGTGAAGTATACAGCATGAAGAGAAAACAAACATACACATTTACACACAAAGTTTCACATTTATAATGTGATAGACGTGCTAGCCGCAGCTTCGCTTGCGTCCCTGGGCTATTTATGTTGTACCTGTAATTTGTGGTATATAATATATTGGATCGACAGTAATACATCGAACACCGCACATACAATGGAGTTAAGTCCTTCTTGCAAGATCTTTGACAATTCAGCGCCGCGGCTCCTAAATTACCGGCTGGAGCACCAATTCCATTTAGTTACATGCAGTTCTGGATGTGATTGTGTGGGTGATGTAAATGTTTCCGGAACCCACGATACAAGTGTTTGAAGGGTGTGGTGTGACTGTGTGTATTTGTCTTTGTATCTTTACTCGTACTTACGCCGTCAACGTCTCCAGTGATGAAGTGTATATAGTCCCGCCAACGTCGATGTGAACTGGTGCGTTGTATTTGGTGGTAACTGCTACACGCGGGATGCCAGTGATGGGCTCCTTCTTGACGGGCCCAAGACCATCTGGCGGAGGGCTGCCTGGCTTCACGGGGGGCATAGCGATTGATGACCTGTAAAGTAACACTAGTAATTACCTATTTTAGAAAATTACTTAATCCGTACTGAAATCACATTATTAGTAATCCAGAAGAATTGTTTTTTTTTCTATATTATACGAAAGTTTAAAAACTAGAAATCTGATTACTAGTTTTTTTAGTTTGGACGCTGTAAGGGAATTTTTTTCCATAAGCATATTTTTTTTTTTGCCAATATTTTTCTTTACCATATGCTTGTATTATTAAGATTTCGCCACACAGAACGCATTTGGTTCGAACAGTGCGGGGACGCTAGTGTTGGCACGGGAGACCGCAGACCATCCGTTCGAACCAGGTGCGACCTGAGTGGTGCACCCATTGTTATAATATGTAATGAGACTAAACCATAACTGAATTTTACGAGACATGCTTTTTATTTCACCTACTTTACTAGAAGTCCACGTCCGAAGTTTTAATTATGATTGCATACAAACATACCTCTATTTACCTACGATGGATAAAGATCTCTACACACTTGTGTACTCTAATTTTATGCACTACATTATCATTATTAATAGTTAAAAGGATACATTATTATGATGAACTCTAATACCTACCAAATACGTCATAAAATCAAAACATACATGTATTAAGTTACATTGTATATAAATCGATGCGTATGTATAGTATATATTCCGTATCATATAGGTATATACTTATATATATACATGCATACTATAATCTATTAGTGATTATTTAAAAAGTTTCTAGTAATGGCACCTACAGCATGAGCACGTTACAGAGCTCAGTAAGTGCAACCAAGACGTGAGGTACCTCGGGCACTCGTGGGAGCCGCGACCTACTGCCTCGGCTCCCACGACACCATGCACGTCTTGTCAAATTACAACAACACCCATAGCAGCAACTGGCTTACCGAATTAACCTAAAGTACTCTTCCCAACACCCATGGCAATAGCTTCTCTTACCGAAACCTACAAGAAGGCGTAAAACGCGTCGATAGAAGTGCTGTGCTACATAGCTGCAAAGGATTTTTAAAACTTTGTGGCCTACAATTGGTGTATGAATATGTTGATATGTACAAAGTAAATATCAACATACTATAAAATTTAAGTTTAGTCTCCTTATAACATTTTTCTGCAGCTACAATAGTTATCCGGCCATTACAGCCCCGTCTCTAAAATTCACTCTGTACGAGTATATTATTCAATTCTAATATAAACATAGTTACTGTATACTAGCACCGTAGTGGGCTAATACGAAGAATTTAAGCTGACTTTATCAAGCATATATTACTAATATAAGACCTTTAGATATCCCATTACTTGAAATATTAAAGTTACAAGAGTTACTTTTTTTAATTAATGTGGTCGAACTAGAGTACTAGTCCTACTAGTAGTTTTTTGCGATCCGTTTCAATTAGAAATTGACAAAACTACTATTTATTAAGGTTCTCGTTTGTTTATTTCAAAATAGAATCCCTGGATGACATATCCCTTTATTGGTTGGGTTACAAACTTGCTAGGACAAGCTTCGGCCAAAGTATTTTAAACTTTATTAATGGTTTCTAGTCCTAGAAACCAGTTTGATTAATTAATACAATGAGTTATTTTAGAAGTTAAAATTGAAGCACTTTGCCAAGCTGCGCTCAAGCTGACCAAAAAATTTTAAAGCTACTAGGTCTCTACAAACTGGTTATATATAAGGGTACTTAACATGCAGTGGACTCACGGTCTTATTGTAGAACTTGTATTTTCCAAAGATGCGATAACCGTTAACAATGTTATACAAAGCAGTAATTGTTCAATATGCATTCACATTTTATACTATCATAAATGTCGCTATCAGCATAATTGCACCGAAAACTGTTATGTGAAATTCCAGCATCATGCGACAGGCTCGAGAAGGCCCGGGGCTCGCCGCCGCCGGACCCAGTCCGACTTTAATTATTTCTTATCTACTGAATGCATCTCCAGTGCAGTCCTATCTCGGGAAACTTCACACCTAACGCCCTATTCATGAGGTTTTTTACCCTTTTGAAAAGAAAAAAATAGCCCCTGTCAAACATGTGTACACTGAAGTGTAATTATGTCTTTTAGTTGCGTCAATGTAATTGTGTTGACTCACAGCTTTTAAAACACGTAAAAGTGCTTACAAAAAACGGAATTATACTTACAGAATATTTTGTAACTGACCAGTCTGGTAATTAAATATTAGAAACGAAACCAAAAATTACAAAGAAATAAAATATTGCATTTGCAAAGTTGAATATTATTCATACATACAAGAAAAATAAATAAATTTTTTAGTCATATACATTCCGGTTGTGTTACCGCTAGGTACAAACGCTATGGTACGACTTATGCAACCAGCCAGTATAATTGAATTTACAATGTTTTGATTTTGTACCTTTTTGACATGATTTTCTATGATATCTAATTGCGAATGATTGCCGTCTGTCAGCTATTTTATACTAGGATCAAAGTTCCAACTCGGTCGGCTTGAGCCCTTGGTCGGTGACCACAATGCAATGTTAGGAAATCTTACGTTAATGTGATTTAATCTCCAAAGTCTATGGTATTTTCTTTTGTTATAACAGATTATAGAAAGGTTCGACTACAATCACATAATAAGTGACAATGCAGTCAACGGTATAGCACGTAAATAGCACGCCAGTATAACATGATAATTATATATAATAAATAAAAAAACTTTATTTGGTTACAAAATATTTTAACACTTTAAAAATAAATATAATTAAATAACATTAGTGCATGCTATATGCTAATTAAGGATCCCTGAATCCCACACTAGGACGACCTGTGTCGTGGGATTCAGTTTCTCTTCCAAAGGTTTAGTGAATCAGGTAGACTTAAAATAACAAAAAAGAAGCCTTATAATAACTATCCTAATTACTGTTCTAAATATCTCAAGTATATATCCTACACTTAATATATATTTTTATAAAGGTAGAATATATACTCGACTTAACTTTTTCACACACAACCATATGGTACCCTACTTGATGTTCTATTAATAAATGTTGATACGAATCGTTTCGTGTTACCGTAGACACGTATTTAAATTTCAACAATATAGAGTCAGGGGGGCCTATACGCGCGTGCCGTCTAGGCAAACGGTCAATATTGCCATCACACAGCCAGGCGGATTTGGCGCAATTGACACAAATTTGTGTATGCATAAATGCTTCAATCTGTATCCTATCAGTGTACTAGCCGTGTTAGTAAGTACAACATTCAAGTGCTACCGTGCTTACGGTAGAAATGCTAGAGGCGTTCCGTCGAGACTAGAGACTTGCCTGTCTGGTTTCATTACCAGCCAGCCTCGGGCTGATTGCCTCTGCGATGGTCATATGTCTAATCACTGGATATGTCAACAAGTGTTTTGTGTTCAAACGTATGGTGTCTTAATAAATGAAACAGTAAAAAATAAAACAAAATTATCACCTAGTAGAGGAATAATTTCAATTCTTTTAACTTCGGAAGGATATGCTTTGATCATTATTTTACCTGGTGGTAAATGATCAAAGTTCAAGGACGTTATAGCTCGACTTGTAAATGTCTCTTAAAGATAGCCATAACATACTACGACACGGTATTGTTCCGTACTTCAGCATCTTTGTCTATTTTCAATGCGCTATCGCCATGGCCATACCCAGCTTTTGGGCCAGGGGCAGACCAGGGATTTCCGAATGTGAATAATTGAACATGTTTTTATGCATAGACTACTATCGTACCTGATTAAAACATTTATTAGTTTAAAGTTAGTAAACAAAAGCAAGCATCAATAAAGGGGTGCGAGCGAAGCGAACATACTTTTTCTCAAATGTCTAATCAAGAATTTGCTATAACATGAAAAAAAAACGACGCGCAAAGCGATAAATGAATGTAGTTCTGAAAAAAAGTAATGGGGAGATGCTATTTTACACCGTGTATCAATCACAAGTCAGTTGATTTGTAGAATAAAGCTAGCTCTCGGTTTTTTATCGGATACATTTCAAACAGTGAGCCGAAGAACTACATGATCTAGTTCCTCCATCCCCGTTCTACCATCGGTCAAGCAGGCAAACTTGATATATCACCGCTATATGGTAGACGAACCGTGCTGCTTTCATATTCATTGTGCGAACCGCCAAAGAATGGAACTCCATGATTAAGTCGCTGTTTCCTGATGAGTACAATATGAAAGACTTCATATCGCGAGTGAATAGGTATTTTCTAGACAAGCTTGCTCGATTGTCGACCACATCGTTGCTTACCATCAGGAGAGATGGTGGTCAAAAGTTTGCCTATCTTGAATTTTCAATTCCCTTATCTGACTAAAATCTAATCTGAAGTATCTTTCTGAGTGGCCAGCATTATGGGTTTCGCAAGAACTTTCTTGGATATTTGCAAGAATCCAGCCCACAGTATGCCACTTTTTATTTAGTAAAATTCCTAAGATAGTGTCCTATTTAACTATTCGAAGAATTAATTAGAGATCGTCTCAAAACATATTGAAAATGCTTACAATTGCGTAAGCTAATAATTATTATTTAAAGATCCCTCTTGTAATAACTTAGGCGTCAATATAGACAGAGTGTCTTAGTCCAAAGTAATTAAACTGTATCGCCGGCACCAGACTCTAGTTCTGATAGCTACAGTAACTTTGGCGTTCGAGCTAAAGTTTTCGGAAGCTATCGACTGCAGCACCGGAAGTGATTGCAAGCAACGAAGTTACAGTGATCTCTAGACGAGCACTAACACGTTTGTGACGTCACTATAACTTGCTTTATGATGGGGCAAAAAATTAAGAATTGATATTATAAAATCCTAAGTAGGGATTGGAGTGCAGAGATCTATTACAATAACATGGCCACCACCTGTCCAATTAACTAAATAAAAGTATTTGTGAAGATGTATATTGTAGACAAAATAATCCAATTTATTCCAGTTTCACTTTATTGTTCCTCAGCAAAATAATAATAATACAACATTTTTTTTAGCTCTGGTTTCATATTTAGCAATCGCAGCAAAAACGGACTTAGCAAACTACTTTAAAATAAGAACTGCCTGCTGGCTTAGTTGGTTGCGCGTCTGCCTACTAAGTACCCGGTATTGGGTTCGATTCCCAATAAAAACGTAACTTTTCATCAAGCACACCCAGAACCAGAAACCCCAATTTTCTTTAAAGAGAAAACTTATGCTCCCACTGTGAATCAAACCCAAATACTCGCTGCTGAGAAGGCATATGCGCGCAGCCAACTTCGCCAACTTCTCTATGATGGTATGCAGGTAGCTAATCAAGAGCCGGTGAACTCGTCGAAAACGTTTGTCAGTCTGTTTAGTAAAGTTTTAGCTCGGGTTGTACGGAGCGCTTCACTGGCCAGAGCGCCGCAGGCTCATAATTACAGCGGAAATGGAAGGGCCAATCCGCTCCGAGGAGGCCCTCCGGCCCTCACTGCTCTTTTTACAATCTACCAGCCAGAATCTCCCGCCCAGAAAAATGTACGGATTTTATAATTTATAGCGTTTTCACCCGCGGTACAGCCACGATGCATCAGCTTCAGAGTTAGCAAGCACTATATTGTATAGAATACGTGTATAATAATATCTGCTATCAAGCACCCACAAATCAAAGAGTCAGTCAGTTGAGTTGCATTTTCCTACAAAAGTATAGTTTGTATCCACTATTATTGAATGTATTTTTTATTTTGAGTTAAAACCTGTGTAAGTGTTAATTGCATATCTAGGCTGTTTGTTAACTGCCAGCATTCGATCGAACGACTGAGGAATGAGTATTTTGTTGAAATGTAGGTATGCCGATTAGCGAAGCGAGACTGCTTTTTTTTTAGCCGACAGGCCATCCAATTATGTGACTATTTTAATAAATTCGAAGTCGTGCTAAACTTTTATAAATATAATGAGCGCGGTTTTGTCCGAATCCGATTTCATTTTAAAAAAAAGATTCTTATTACTTATGTATTTTTAACTATAATGTATACCCTTATAAAGAAACTAAAGCCTTTACTCTGTGTTATATTTTCCTATGGAAAACATAAAAAAGTTCATAGTAGTTCATTGTTACTCAAATGATATTGAACATTTTTAAATAAGATTTTGTAGAAACTCTTCGTATGTTTTTTATGTCGTGTTTATTCCAACTTGTTTAAGAACCTTTACTAAATATTTATTATCAAGATATGTAATTTAAAATCATAGTTTTCATGTCGGAAATTGTACAGTTAATAGAAAGAAACCGTTACCTAGAAAATATTTAGTAAATTTCAATGTAACTTACCCGTACCTAATTTCTAAACTGTAAATATTAAGCAGAAAATATTTTAACAAAGTACTTTTTGCAGTAATACTAATATACTAATCACTTCTATTGCTTCATTATTACTATCGGAGTATACCAGTCTACTCATCATCTCTCTCTACTCATTCAAAATCGTATTGGATGTTCCGAAATAGCACGCTCGATATACGAGTATAATCGTCTAGAGTTCTGTGTCTACCTGGCAAACATACATATTGCAAGCTTTACCAGCACACGATGTTACCAGTAAAGAATTATTGGTGTACGGCGCACAAAGGCGTCGGCAACACAATGTCGAGACCGCAAGCGTAGCCCCGGGCTCTGCAGTCGCCCTTTCCCGTTTTATCAATAGTTTATGTTTAGCCAGCGGCGAGCGTACAACCAACCTAGCTTAGGTTGCTTAGTAGGTAGGAGGAATCGAATACAACTCCAGACGGAGTGCTCTAGAATAGATATATTCGTAAGTTCAGAGGCCTTTGTTTCTTATGTGCTGTTCCAAAAGAATATTTCGTGGGACTACAAAAATATGTTTTAGGATATTTTATGGATGTTGTTTAATAATCTCATAACAATTATAATATGGTTAAGTTAGGTTCCTAAGTATATTCAATTGGATATCTAGGCTGTTTGTTAACTGTCAGCACTTAACCGAACTACTGCGGATTGGGAATAAGTATATTGTTGAAATGTAGGTATGGCGATAAGCGAACAGAGAGCGAAAGAAGTAATTACGTAGAAAGTTAGATTCAAACATATGAAGTCGTTTAATTTTAACTAAAAGAACTACCGGGGTTATTTGGACAGGGATCGCTGTCCGAGCCTACCTCCTCTAGGCGGGTTACCAACGCTTGAAATTAAATTACATTTACCTGTTTTTTTCAAGGATAGGTAACCTATCTGGGGGACTATGACGCTGATTTAAAAAGCACCGTTCATTTTAGGTTTCATTAGCCAAATGAGTAAAACAAGAAACTTACAATTTCGTCATGTAAGTCTCTCGGTCTGTTTACCTCACTTTTATTATGAGTTGTCTAGTAGAATTAGTGTTATGTATACCGATACAAGGTTCTAAAATGGCGTAACACTCTTTTATATTTGTTTATTATGTGTAATAAAGTTATTCTTATATTACATCATATAGTCTGTTATCTTTGCCTGACGTTTTTTGTTATGCCTATATTTGTTTTGTATTTTATTATGTAGATACTTTATCCACGTCTTGGGGTGTGGTGGGATCATCTTTATTGAGGAATAGAAATGTTTCTATTAGTTTAGCGGCATCACAGTCAGAGCGAGAGGCACATCAGTTAGTCCTTTGTGTCCTTGTGTCCTCTCTAATAGTGTAACCACAATGTAATAGGCAAAATCATAGACAGTTTACCATTTTACATTCATTGTCGAGAATATTTTAGTTTTGTTTTTATATTGTTTCGGGTAAAAAACTATATTTATTTACTAGTGATTCGTCCCGAAACTGAGACTTCGCGACCATTGCCCGAGCAACACTTTCGAATATGTTTAGACTATTTGTCCCAATATAACACGATAGCTTTTTTCTAATTTATAATCGGTTGATTGTAACCTCTTTTTTTTTTAAATTTCCTGGCGGCTGGCACTTACATCTCTAGGTACCTACTTAATATTTTTATTTATATATTTTTTACTGGCATTTTTGGCCTTAGACTATAGCTTTATATACTGGGAGAATTTGAAGATACGTTTACGTTAGAGGGACATTTTTATCTGTTATGGCGTGGCATTTAACAACTATCTCGCGCAATTATGCATATTGTATTCATTAGTGATGGTATTTCAAGTGCGTTGTATAATATCATGTGTGTTTTGTAATAACATTTTTTGGAAACCTAAACACAGAATAAAACAGAAAATTCATCTTGTAAATAATATCATGGTCACCCTTTTTGTTTCTCAATAACAACATTAACAATATCGAAAAATCAAACAATAATGATTGGTGCTGCTACTGTTGGAAAATTATCATTTATCGTAATTTTGGTATTATTTTGGGTTCAGTACATGCTTTTTTTATCCTGGATAGTCAAGAATGTTGATTTTTTCTGACCCTATGGAAAGTGATGATACGTACCATGCTACCCTGAAATGGAATGTATAAAATCTTCAGATTGAAATGGGCACTCAAAATATAATAAAAGATAGGGTTCCAGCTAGTAAGTTCTCTACATTTTGAAGTTAAATGTATGACCAGAACATAGAATTAGTAGTTGACCGCGAACTGAGACCTCACGCCTACATTTTGCTTGATGGATAATACTTTTGAGGTAAATAGCTCATAATTTATTTTCTTTATTTGTTATATACCTCAATGCCTCAAGACGAAAGTCTTTGACCAGTGTGTGTTACCAGTGATGACATATGGTACTGAAACTTGGCCTCTTACTGTGGGCCTTATAAATAAGCTCAAAGTCACACAACGAGCTATGGAAAGGGCTATGCTCGGGGTTTCTCTACGAGATCGAATCAGGAATGAGGAGATCCGTAGACGAACGAAAGTGACCGACATAGCCCGGCGGGTTAGCAAGTTGAAGTGGCAATGGGCAGGGCACATAGTACGTAGAACGGATGGCCGAAACGTTCTAGAATGGAGGCCACGGACTGGCAAGCGCAGTGTCGGAAGACCGCCCACAAGGTGGACGGACGACATAGAGAAGGTCGCAGGAAGACGCTGGATGCAGCCGGGGAGGCCTATATCCAGCAGTGGACTTCTTGCGGCTGAGATGATGATGATGATGATGATTTGTTACTGTTTGTTTTTGGATTTCTTTTTAAATAACATGATTTTATACCTAAGTATAAAAGTATCAACTTTAAATGTAAAGCCGTGTTTTATGTAGAATACGGGGGTAAAAGCGTTCGCTATTCTTATCAGAATTAAATGAGTAAATTTAGTAAAATAATAATTTGGAGCGTCATTTGTACCCGCAGTCTTAAGGTATCATCATTTTACATCTAATATAAATTTCAACGCAATTTATGCTTTTCTTGTACCTTTTAACTTCGGTAGTAGTGCAAAACTAATATAATTATGTTATTTTTATTGGTATTTTTGGCTGTGTACTAAAGTTTAACAACCGTGGGAGAGTTTAAAGTTATTCGCCCATAAATAAGTCTGACAGACCGAAGGACAGAAAAAGTTCTGAACCACCCAAGTAATAGAAAGACCTTGCTTCGCTAATTCTTCTTAATTGACGATTCGTTCGACGATGAAGCATGCTTTTGACTTCTACCACTAGGGCGCTGTCATTTTGGTATTTATTTTGGCTACATGTCACGTGACCTCCTACATCATCCTTACCTTTTTATACCACTTGATATCATATAAAGAAATTGTGGCGGATATAATTTAGTCACATTTCAATAAATGGTTATATATAATGAATGATAATTTTTATTTTTATAGACATTGTATACAAAAAAGTAAGAAAAGTGATGGGGAATCCGTATCAGCGATGATGTCAACACTAGACAATGACAAAGGACTAAGGAGTTTTGCCGCGAAAGTGAAAAAATGGCTTTGTTGATTTTGTATAATTTTCCAAAACCTGTGATTCTTCGAGTGTTAATGTGTAATAATGGTGGATTATTAACCGTTAATACTTAGTATATGTGCATAAGTGTAGGCAAGTCATACAAAGTTGAAAAACGTGATTTTCGCCTTCGCTCCAAAACCTCATTAGAAGTTCTAGTAAAGTTTCTACCACTTTACTAGGGCATGACTTGACTATGACCGACTACTTGACTTTGACTGTGACTTGTGACTAAGACTTTTATTATGAAAAATATAAATTGTTAATATTTCGACTGAAGGACTATGCATCCATAATCATGAAATAATAATAAAAAAAAAAACAAAGGACTAACTACGGTGTCTTTCGCTCTGTCCGTTTTATCTGTCGGGAGCGTTTGGTCCCTTTGGGTAGTACGTCTATGCATATTAATATATAACATAGTCTTGATTTTTTACCTACGTAAGCCACAAAGGTAAAAATTATATTGAAATATAAAATCTTGGACCTGTAGATTAAGTGATTACATCTGGTCATCGAAATTATACCAATATTTCAATGTATCAGGTACATGAACCCTCGGGTTTTCTATGCATGAATTTATTCAAAATCATATATAAATATTTCCTCTATGGATTATATTGTCTTTGACGAAGATTTAAATATATTCATTTTGTTGGCTATTAATAATTATTTATCGTCAAAATGCAGCATCAATTAAAATTACTATCGAAATGTGGTTTATTATCAATGAATTTACGACGCTTTAACATACAGGCCACGCTGTGTGCTCACAAATGGTTTCCAGATGCAGAATACTTACAACAATTCAACAGGTCTGCAATGTATCCAACTCCAGAGACTGACAAGTTTTACAAAATGATTTACAATTCAAAGCTGCGTCCGATTGAGAGAAGGCTAAAGAACATGTGGATCAACTTCGGGCCGCAGCACCCTGCGGCTCACGGCGTCCTGCGCCTAATACTGGAATTAGACGGTGAGACCGTGGTAAGGGCCGACCCTCACGTCGGCTTTTTACATCGAGCCACCGAAAAATTGATGGAACATAAACATTACAACCAGAGCCTTCCTTTCATGGATCGCCTTGACTACGTATCCACAATTTCTAATGAAATAGGATTCGCCATAGCTGTCGAGCAATTATTAAATATTGAAGTCCCGGCGAGAGCCAAAGCCATTAGAGTGATGTGCTGCGAGCTGTGTCGCATTGCAAACCACTTGCTCAACGTATCTGGAACAGTACTCGACGCTGGGGGTATCACGCCCTTCTTTTGGATGTGCGAGGAACGCGAAAAAATGTACGAATTGTTCGAAAGATTGTGTGGTGCTAGAGTGCATTGTGCCTACGTTCGACCCGGTGGAGTATCTCAAGATATACCTATTGGCTACATGGATGACATTTATGAATTTTGCTCGAAATTAGGGGAGCGAATGGACGAGACAGAAGATCTTGTGACTGGGAACAGACTATATTATGCAAGGACTGCGGGGATAGGCACTGTAACCGCTCACGAAGCTATAAACCTGGGTTTCACGGGCCCCATGCTCCGCTGCACCGGGGTAAAGTGGGACCTGAGGATAGCATTTCCTTACGACGGATACGATATGTACGATTTTGACTGCGTTGTTGGGGTATTCGGGGATAGCTACGACCGACACTTGCTACGCTTGGAGGAGATACGCCAATCTTTAAGGATTATAAATCAAGTAATTGATACTATGCCAGAGGGAGAGTATAAGACGGATGATTCTAAGGTTTGTATGCCTTCGCGGAAAGAAATGAAAACTTCAATGGAGTCCCTCATCCACCATTTTAAGCTATGCAGCCAAGGGTACCCAGTGCCGCCTGGAGCCACGTATACCTCTATTGAAGGTCCCAAAGGCGAGCTCGGAGTATACATGGTAGCTGACGGTACTCCGAAGCCTTATCGCGTGCATATACGATCTTGTTCTTTACCCCACCTGATGTCTCTACCAGTACTGGGGAAAGGCATGATGTTATCTGATATAGCAATTATTATCGCCACCATTGATGTTGTCTTTGGTGACGTTGATCGTTAAACGTAATGATTCACGTGGTTTTTGTATTGTGTATTGTATGTGTTTATTCGTATTATAATTATGTGAACATAGATACTGATATTTAATAACAAAACTTTTTTATTATTTTTTTAAAAGGTATAATTACCTTCTGTGTTCTTGTTTACTTTAGATTATATTATGATTGCCTTGTAAATGATGGCAGACGGCACAGTCCGAAAATTTGTAGTAGACTATTTTAATGTGCAATTAGTAAAATATTTTAACCAGAATAGTCTTAATTTTTAAGTCAGGAACTTACAAAGTAAGATTACTCTGGTTAAAATATGTTAAAATATCTCATACAATATCTTGATACGTCAGAAAAACAATATCAGAATATATCAAACTTGTGTTTTAGATAATAATTGTATTATAGAAATAAATGTTAATTGTTATTTTTTGTTATTATCTATTTATTGGTTCTTCAGGACTACGACTACAGGATTATAAGTGTGCCCCACATACGGTTACGGTCCGATAACTAGGCATAACTTTTTGTGCTTATTAAGGCCCTTGGTAGCGTAAAATGGGTCTTTCAAACATTTCGACGCATAAGACCAGATTCGCAATTAACCATTCTCAATTCGTTAATTATTAGAGACGCAAATTACTGTAATTGTCGAAATTCGCAAATGAACAGATCCAGATACGCAAGTGATCAGGCGCCAAAAAATAATTATCCCATCGAGAACTACTTAGCTTTTTTAAATTAATGGTACATTGGTAAAACTGTTCTAAACTTAAGTCATCATCTTCTACCGCTATACTAAATTTAATACAAATCCTTTGACCCGTTTCGATGTAAATCAGAAATATTATTGAAATGAAATGAAATGAAATGAAATGCATTTATTTTTTTTTGAAATGAAATGCATTTATTTGCTTCAAGTGTAGGTATAAACAGATGTAAGGTTAAGTGTATCAATATAGTTCACACACTTCGTCATAATAGTGACATGCAAATATTGATTTGAGGGCTAGGTAGTTAGATATCTTTATAGCGTCATAATAATATTTTTGAATATTGTTAATATATTCTATATGTGGCCCAATTACAATAAGTGAAAATGGAAAAATCATCATTAAAGTTATAATGTCAAGAGATGTCAAAATTTCAGAATATTAATGTCAAAGATAAAAATGTTACTAAAATATAATTATGTCATAAGTTATTACAGTCCCACGATTGAATATAAGTATAATTTTAATGATGTTTACAATTGTCAAGAAAGTCATTTACAGTGTAGTAGGTTTTTTCTAGCAGCCATTCTTTGAGTTTATTTATAAATTTGCTATACGGTAAGTCTTTGATACTGATGGGTAATGCGTTATAGATTTGACCACATCTAGCGTAGCAGTTCTTTTTATACAAAGTAGTTTTAGGCACCTTTGGCAAAACAATCCTATTAGGATCTCTCGTATTTCTGGGAAATATCTCACGAGCCTGTCTAAAAAAATTTGGATGTTGTTTGACAAATTTAGCACATTCAAATATATACATGCTGGGCAATGTTAAAATTTTAAATTTAATAAAATATGGTCTGCAAGATTCCCAAGGGCGTATTCCAGCTGTAGCACGAATACATTTCTTCTGCGCTATAAACGCTTTGTGAATGTCTGTGGAGTTACCCCAAATAATGAGACAATAGCTTAAGACAGAAGAAACATATCCGTAATATGCGGACATCACAGTTTGTATAGCTGATGTTTTTGTCAATTTATACAATACATAAACAAATTTGTTTATTTTACTACACACTTGATTCACATGTGCTTTCCAATGGCAATTTTTGTCAATTTTTACACCGAGAAAGGTCGTTACATTCACCTCAATCAAATTTATTCCTCTACAGTTAATATTCAAATTTTTTGTCTTTCTTCTATAAGTGCCAAATTGGATATAATTGGTTTTACTCAAGTTAACATTTAGGTTGTTATTATCAAGCCATTCAACTATAGATTCAATTGTATTATTTATGTCATTTTCAAAGTTATTGATGTCAGTTTTATTTGAAGTCATAATTAAGGATATGTCATCAGCAAACAAAATACAAGGGTTTTTGGTAACTTCTGGAAGGTCATTTATATATAGCAAAAACAAGAGAGGCCCCAAAACACTACCTTGAGGAACGCCAGAGTGATTGTATCTAAAGTTAGATCTTGAGGATTGTAGTTTTTTATCATCGTTTATTTTATCGATTTCAACACATTGTTTTCTGTCTTCAAGATAGCTTTTTATCCATTGAAGTGCAGGTCCTCTGATTCCATATCTCTCCAACTTGTCTAACAACAATTTATGAGATACAAAATCGAAGGCCTTCGACATATCAAAGAATACAACTGTTGTATTATTATATTTATTGAAATATTTATTATTATAAATATTACAGTAGTATTTATTATTATATTAATTGAAGAAGTTATATTTATTGAAAGTTTTACCGCAAGAACTGCTTTAATTTTCGTCAACAGTCGAAAGCGCGTGTTTAGTGATGAAAATCAAAGATAATCACTCCGTTTAATGAAAAGAGATAAACAATCATTGTTTATTGTTTCTAAGAGTCATTATCTACGAAAAATCCCGGTATTCCAAATTAGGGATATAATTTCCTCTATGTATTATAATGTGGAGGAGACATCCACGTGCATTAGTATTGTTCGCGATCGCTTCGCTCGCTCACTTAACAGCCTTAGAGCCGGTGTTAGGTACGATGTATAAATATTTTGTATTTACAAACGTTTTATTTATTTTTATTATGTACATCGTTGTACATTAAGTATTAGAATGAGTTATATAGTGAAAAATGTTCACGCTCGCTTCGCTCGCACACTTCATAGGTTTCAGTCGAATGTTGGCCAGGTATGTCGCAATATAGTCTTGTATGTACAAATTTATTGCATTATGTACCTATATGGATAACTTATGATGTACAAACGATTTCACTCGCTACGCTCCCACACCTCGCATTCGTCGGCTGAGGCCCACCAGATAAATTGTGCATTATTATTAAATAAAAGTAGCCTATGTGTTAATCCTAGGTATAAGCTAAGTACATTTCAAATGTAATTCAAATCCATTCAACCGTTAAAGTGTGAAGAGTGAACAAACATACTACACACAATTTTCGATTAATATTAAGTAGGATAATATGGATGAGTCATCATATGCGAAAATACGTGTGTATGCATGCTTGTTTTCTCTTCACGATGTAACGACTGAACGGATTTGGTTTAAAGTTTATTGAGATTATTAAGATGTGTGATTATAGAGAGTTTATTAAGATGTGTACACACACAACTTATAACAGGAATAACTACATTTAGCGGGCGAAGCTGCGGTGCACGGCTACTTAGTATATATACAATGCTTATAATATACTTTTTTATTCACCTTAAATATTTATTATATACTTTATTTTTAATTTTGTTTATAATCACTAGATTAATATATTATTATTGATTATTATATTTCACACATATGACAACCACGACACCTAATGTACAAATAACGACTTACAATTAAGGAGGAGTCGTTTTACGAGATCCGGTCGGCCCGTTAACCATATCATCAGAACTACAATTATTCCTCCTTATTGATGTCACTTAACTGAATTGTTGAACTGTGCTTAATAACCGTTGGCATGCAACGACTTGAGAGCTTTTAATAGTAGGTAAATTATTTGTCCCATGTGAGGTAAGTTTGTAACTCGTTTTATTAAAAGTACAAAAAGTCAGCATCATTTTATTAAAAGCCGTTTCAGTCCCCACTAGAATTGATGGAAGAATCGGGTACCTATATATATATATATTTTTTATTCGAGAACTCGATTGCTTTTTTGAAATCAGTTTCTTTTTTATAATATTTAAACATAAACACTTTCACACTCACAGCTCCACACTAAATTCGATGATTAATGTCGTAGGTGCCGCAAACATTCACATCACACGCAAACATAATCACAGTCAGTACCAGAAACACAATTTTTCCTTGGGGAGTAAACTTTTGTTCCCGCCGGGGAATCGAACTCGATAGCCGCTGCTTAGTAGACGACCCAACTGAGCCAACGGGCAATTCGAGGAATCGAATCACTATTTTAAGGTAAGCTTCAAAGTAATGAGTAAGTACTACTTATCATATTAGTATTGGTAGTAGAACCAAACTAAATGTGCACGACCCTCCACAAAAAAAAAACATTTGACACTCGATCGTTTGACAAATTTGGTGGAGGTGCGTTCACATTCAATGGTTCTACTCGATTAATTATTTTCTTGAATGTAAGTTTAAAATGAGATCGCCAAGAACAAACCAACAAACACACTTTAAAATGTATACATAGTAATCTTACACGTTGTAATATAATTGCGTATAACAATTGATTTAATAACATAAGGCTTTTCTTATGTTTATATAAACACTTTTTGCAACAACTGGTTTTCCAAAGAGTTTCAAAACGATCAACCTTATATTAGAGCGTTCATCCATTACATCACGACTCGCCCACCGCCAGTGGGTATTTGAATGAAACGCACTGAGGTCATAAATAATTATTTGGCCACATTCTAAAAGCTTATGCAAATGATCATTTTATACCACTGGGCTGAGGGGGAAGCGGACTCGAGAGGGTAAAGGGTGGGGTAGCCGCAAGCGAGCCCGCGGGCTTTAAGCTCGCTCCGTCGATACAAAGGAATGCCTAACGCCGCTTATGATACCTCGGGGGTACTCTACTCACCGCTCGAGGCCTTCATCTACAGAACAATCATTTGGAAAATTATTTTGAAACCGCCCCGGGCCGTCGGGCCTCCGTCACCGTGACGCGCCGCCGCCGCTTGAGTGCCCTCAGGCAATGAATCGAAAGGTGGTCCCACTCCGTCAATAGAAATGCTAGGTAGGTAGATATATCTACACACGTATATACTCGTACTATGCATTGGGTGCCTTGTATTTCGCGAATCACTTTCATCTCTTTTAAAAGCATTTCAGAGCACCTGCTATTTATTAAATACTTGGATATAAGTAAATGCCTCCTGATGTGTCGTGAATTGGTGTCATCCTCTAAATACTTGGTGTCTTAATATATCTACAATACAATATTAAATTGTGCCGAGTTGAATGTTCAATGAGTAAAATAACTAGTAAAAAATTAGGAACATCACCAAGATTATTAAAACGTGAATTCGTTCCTTTTTTGCTCGAGTTTGTGTTTTATTATACAATTTATACACAATACAACCAAACTAGGATTTAACGAAGTCACTAGTTATTATTTTCCCAAGGGCAAAATATGTCACCAGACTGGATTAATTAATTTAGCCTCTAATACCAATAATTAAGAAATCCTGCTTAAATGCATCCATCTATTAAAGCTAGGTCTGCCACGACTACTGCTTTTTGCTTTTCTTCCAGAAAACGTTTGGGTGTTCACGTATACTGCATGCACTCCACGTACTCCTACTATTGCATCGGTGCTACCGACCTTTATCACTTAGGTCGGGAATGCATGATTTTTTAAATTTGAAAGCTCCAGCTGGCACTTTTAGCACTAACAATTACGAGTACTAGCACATTTTATAATTGAATAGGTAGTATAGTTATTACTGTATATTGCCATGCTTATATGACACGTTTCATACGAGGCAGGCAGCAAGCCCTGCGGCGTAGCCGGCGGCTACACGACCGCTCAGCCCATTCGCGATAAAATATTATATCCGATGCAGATAAAGTAAAATATATGAGTATTTTTATAGGTATCTTAGCTGGCTGCCATTAAGGCAACCACCACGGAACCGCAGGCAGTTCGCCGCCAGCCGTGCGCAGCACATATTTCAAATGAAGATATGTATATTTTATAGTTTCGGCTAAAAAAATATTAAAATTGAAATTATTGGCGTTAAGGAAAAGTTACTTTATTTTTTTCCAGTACTTTATAAATAAAACAGATTTCATTGTCACACAAAGTGAAACACATAATTTTAAAATTAACTACTTAGTTGCTTTACTGACTAGGAAAAGTGATTTTCAATAAAATTGTTACCGCATTTTAGTGTCCACTGTAGTGTGCATATTAGTATACTAGGATGATATTTAAGTAAACGAGTACGAAAGCAGGTGGAGTCTCTGGTGAATCAAAGAGACGGTTTGTTCCTTGTCTATAAGTAATTAAACATATATGGGCAACATTTCATCCGGAAAATGAAAAGGCTTTGTACGTATATCTGTCTAAAGCACAATTATCAAAAAAAAAGGTACAATAAATGTCGTGTAAGATCTGTTTTCATCTTTGACAAATAAAATTACCTACTTTTAATATTGGTTGAGTGATTAGCCATTATTACTATCGAAAATACGTCATATATATAAAATACCATAAGAATTTCCAATGGTAACTCTTTATAGCAATCCAATTTATCATCGTAACTAGAACATTTAAACTAAAATGTTATTTTTATGTAAGTTTGTATACAATTGGTTAAAATCTCAACTTACAATAATATATACGTATTGCGTATAAATAAATAAATAAATATTAACAAATTGTAAAAAAAAAGTTTAATATTTCTTCTCATGGCGAGAAATTTGTGGATTCAACCTTTATTTGTTTGAATTAATTTGACTTAGCCACTCTTTCCAATTCGACACTAAAATATTTACAAAGACTCGTCACTCCTAAAAAAACAAGTACTTGTTAATACATCTTCGCTAAGCGATTTGTCACAGTTAAGGTATTTAATTATGGGATATATGTACATTATAAAATCAGCTAAATTATAATATAAATACTTTTCTGAGCTCCTTAAAAACTTAAAACTAACATGGATATAAAACAGAGTAAATTTATTCTTACATAGATAACTTTTATAAATAACACTCACCTGTACCTTCGGGACACCGACACCGCGTTTTAGTTCACGCAACCGGGTGATGAGTAAGTTAAACAATAACTTAACTTGGTCGGGAATACTCGACACGTACAAGTCCGTACCCAACCGTGGCTGAAGCGAAACTGAGAGAACGAACGTACATTTCACAAGCCAGAAATGATGGGGAGCTTTTTAGCTCTCTCTACGAACAGCTCTACGCCAGTATTGCCGCCACCCCTGTGACTAGTGTAACAGTAGGGTGAATTAAAATAGGTTTGCTCTAGAGTTTTGCTGCGAAAATAAAAAAATGGGGTTGTTGATTTTGTATTTTATTGCGTAACTTGTGATTCTTTAAATGTTTATATTAAAATGATAATGATTTTGAATACTATATTATAGACATTTGTCACCGAGGTTATGTATGAAGAATATATCTATATTAAGTAGGTACCTATGCTAAATAATAGCAAATCTTATGCCATCATGTTAGAAAAATAATTTAACTGCAAGAAGAATCAAACGAACTAAGTTAAGTTTAAGGCACTTGATACACAGAGCGCACAAGGCGCGCGCCTGACTCCCGCCCCCGCCCGCTAGGACGCGCGCCTGGGGTGCTTCGTATATCAAGTCCCTTAGGCGCCATACATTTTATTTTCACAGTGCACGAGCGGCGCGCCTGGGGCACTTTGTATATCAAGTCCCTAAAAGCTTGTAATTACTGAACATTGTTAAGTATAAAAAAACGATAACAGTTTTTAACCTCCAACGCAAAAAGAGAGGTATTAGTTTAACGGGTGTATCTTTTTAAATTTATATTTGACCACCATCTCACCTGATGGCTAGCGACAATGTGCTCGACTACAAGGCAAGGTTGCCATCAACCTTGCCTAGAAGATACATTAGCTCGCGACTTAAAGACTCATACTTAAAGACCCATAATTATAAAGTAATCATCAGGAAACACCGAATCAGGCAAGCGATGAGCGAAGACTCAAGGAGTTCCATTTCTTTGCTGTTCGAACAATGAAAGTGGAAGCAAAACGCTTCGTCCACCTTTGTGGTATGTCTACCATATAGCGGAGTGGCTTTGCAGTTTTTCTACTTGTCCGATGATAAAACGGGGATGGGGGAACTAGATCGTTTAGTTACTTGACACAGTTTCTAAAATGTATCCGATAAAAAACCGAGAGCCTAGCTTCCTTGCGGCGATGTCCTATGTTCTGAAGCTTTGAATTAGTCAGCTGCTTGGTGACAATGAGTCGTGGCTCTTCGCTCAAATGTGTCGATGGATGGAATCTGTGTATATATACGTGTCTGTCTGTGGCATCGTAGCTCCCAAAAGACTTCATTTTGCTTTATTTTGATTGAAAGGTGACTTGATCAAAAAATATGTTTTTACCTCTTTTTTACCGACTTCCCAAAAAAGGAGGTTGAGTACCTCCTCCTTTTTTGGGAAAGTCGACTTTTTTTTTTTCATGTGTTTTACCTCATAACTTCTCTCCACGTGAGCCGATTTCGAAAACTTTTTTTAGTTGGAAAGATGTTACTTTCTTATTGGTCCCATTTAAATTTAATCAAGATCTGATCAGTAGTTCTTGAAATATCGTCAATAATGTCTATTTTGTGGACTACTTTGACGATGTTCTCGTTTAACCGACTTCAAAAGTTACCTCATAACTTCTTTCGTTGTGAGCCGATTTTGATGACTATTTTTTTTTTTAAAGTTGGTGCTTTCTATATGGTCCCAATAAAATTTGATCAAGATCTTATCTCTAGTTTTTTAATTTATAGTCAATAATGCGTGTTTAATACATTAAATCTGATCAAGGTTCCAAAGATAATGCGGTGAAGTCGGTTTTTTTAAGCTTTGCTTGCGTTTAATTATTTTGTTCTAACAAATGTTCGGTGCAATGTAATGCACCCATTTTGCATATATAGCGGGGTATTTTCAAAATTTATAGGTATTCGATTGTATTTTTTTTTATGTGTTACCTCATAACTTCTTTCCACCTAAACTAAAATTGATCTCATAAAATTTGATTAATATTTGATCAGCAGTTTTTGATTTATCGTCAATAATGCGTGTTTGATACGTTTAATCAAGGTTCCGAAGAAAAAACGACTACTTGGTTGCGTTTAATTGTGACAAAAGTATAAAGTGTAATTAGGAGGGTTTATATAAACCATGCACGTCCTCTGAAACCTGACTTCAAGTCTAGAGTGTATAGGTAACTTCTAGGCGAGCATGTGACCCAAATTCTAATAATATAATATTAATTTTATCTCTATTTTTGTCAATAATTATATTATTTTAATAAATAGATAATTCGATATTAACGTACATTCAGGCATTTCTATAATTGTTAACTATATAGGGCTCCATCAAGAGGCTTACAGGGCTTAGTTACTTAGGCTTTAGTTTAGGGCCCACAGCTCAATTGTACTTTATTATGTATATCTTTTCTAAATAAACTAACATTCAATTTTGATGTTAAGTCTTATCTCGCTCAAATTCAGGTCTTTAAAGCATTAAAAACTTAACTGTAGTGTTTTAAGTTTAAATTTTTATGATTTGAGCTGGCTTAATAATAACTATAAACTCATGCCTTGATAGGCCATGATATACGCCTTTCTTGAAGGGTTTTTTTTACAACAGTAGTTAACAAATTTTGTCAGAGCTACAAATATACCATCACCAACGCCACCACAACCACCACCACTCAGATCCTTGATGTGTTGCGGTGTGAGTGCATCAAGTCCGCCGGCAGAACCACTCGGGAATGAAGCAATAGCGCTTATCACATCTTCGCTCGAAATCCTAAGCGCATCAGAATTACTTTCTGGGGATACTAGAAGATTTGAAAATGCTGGTGCAGGTGGATGCTTAGAACGTAGAGCTGAAAGCGTATCTGCAATAATTGGTGCCACTCTCTCATTTGAAAACAACAAACGTGCCGCACTTCTGACATCCCCATCGGCCAATTTATTTTCAATAAGATGGTAAGGGATAGAAGATGAAAGAGCCTGTGGTGGCGCTTTTGTTATTAATGGATTTGCAGATAAAGCTATGAAACTAGTATCATCTAGTATTACCAGTATCATGGTTATTACAATTTTGTTATATGCGTGATGTCAAGGATGTGTGATCAGAATTGATGCGCGGTACATGGAGGATTTTGTATGGGAATCAACTGCCTTATTTATAAATAACTGAAGTGAGATTTTGTGCTACAAAAACGCGTAAAGAGTGCCCCTTAGAATTCGACGCAATACATGGTAATTACGCTTGTAATAAGAGAGAAGTGACCAAAAAGGGATATTTAGGTACTTCTGTATAATCTGTGTTAGGTGGAGAATTTTGATTGGAACTGGATTTTGGTGAACTTTGTCAATGTCTATTTTGAGCCCTCTAATATTTTTGAATGTGCGAGTTTGGGAACATTCGGTACATATCACTGAGGTATCCAAAGATACAGGGCTCCGAGACACATCCCGGCTAGCCATAAGATCTGACTGTGGCCGATTTACAATATATAAAAAACGACATACCAAAATAAAGAATATAAAAATACACAACATATAAAATATCACCAACACGATTAAACACACAATACAAGTAGGGAAGGGTTTGCAGCTACCACGCTGCCGAGCAGTCACAGACGAGTGTTATATGTACTCTTATAATACAGGTTCTATGTAATTATGCCCATTTTTGTAATTCTATATTAAATAATTATGGTTTTTTTTTATGCCCGGTAGGCAAGCATTTGACCACATCTCACCTGATGGAAAGTGATGATGCGGCCGAAGATGTAGCATGCTTGCCTAGAAGGTACCTATTCAATCTTGACTTGAAGACTCCCAGATTATACCTCTCGGGGAACAAAGACGAGGGCAATGAGTTCCACTCCTTCGCAGTACGGATGATAAACGTAGAAGCGAAACGCTTCGAGTGAACTGGAGGTATGTCAACCATATATGGATGACGTTTGACAGTTTGTCTTGTTGTTAGATGGTAAAATGGACAAGGTGGAATTAACTCGTATAATTCCTGCGCACACTCTCTAAAATGTATGCAAATATCCAATATGTAATATGGACATGTAACATGATTGACATGTATCGTTTGACGGCGGGATTCAGGCCCGCAGGCGCGATAATGGCCGTTGCCAAGGAGCTCTTTGGTTGCCCAGGAAATTTCCTCAAACAGAATATGATATTCACAAGGATATTGTAGCTAATAGGTTAGTATCCTATTGCGATGGATATTCTATCTGTAATGCATAGACTAAATAAGAAAGTCAAGACGGAGCGCTGTCAACAATGAATCAAGGTCGGTTTTGTTAAAATGTGGTGCACTTATTTTTATCGGATACATTTCGGAGAGTGGGGTAAGGAACTGCACGATCTAGTTCCCCCATCCCCGTTCTATTATCGGACTGTCCACCGTTTTAGATACTGTTTCCAATTTAGAAATATGGTAAAAAAATAATATGGTTCGGGAACCTTAAAAATATAGATTTTTGAAGAGATGATAAAACATGGAAAAACAAAAAAAAATACGCCTATTTACACTTACATTAATTTTATTAATATTAAAAGTAAAAATAGAAATAGGTAAATGAATGTGTTACGTTTCGCGTCACATTAATGATTACCCAATAAACGGGAACCATTGTGATGCTTAGTAGTGGCAGCACTAGTGGAGGTTTTTTGTAATAGCTCGACTGACAAGGTAAGGCGTAGTTTCGCTATATGTGTGTGCGAGTAACGATGTATGTACACGGCGAGGCGTAGTATTACAAGCCTCAGTACGTTGTTCGGCGGGGCTCGGTCTTGACTTCTTATTTAGTCTATGCTGTAATGATGGTTCTTCAATAATAAGATAGATGCGCTGCCTTGCACAGACGTTGGTTTAAATTTCGGCACAAATGCTGCTAATATAAATTAAAATAAATAATATATTTTGACTACGTCTTCCGTCAAGTCCCTTATTCTTTTTTGCTATTTAAATGTAATGTATTTAATTTTATTTAAGATTTATAAATTGTAACTAGTTAGATGAAAGTTGACTGTGTATAAATCCAAGTTGTAAGCTATAGCAGCTATATTTTAAAGTTCCAAACATGAAGTATACTTTCATTGTTATTGCCAATGTTAAAACGATTTTTTTTATCACTTATAATGCTTTCATCTATAATTAATCTATCGTTTATAATAAAATTAAAATGGGTACATTGCTCTAGGATCTTTAAAAATTAAATTCGCTTTTCTGTGCCGGGGAAGGAACTCAAAGAACTTTTTTTTTAACAAATTTCAACTGTGCATTTGAAAACATCTAGTAATTATTGAGACATGACAGTGAATATTAATATTTGTAAAGGTACAAAGCAACGTTTTCTTCAGGTTATTGGATTGGCTCCTGGAGGATTGGTACGAATGGTGCTTAAAATCAAAACTCTCGCATTTCCTGCAACGTCCGTCGTCGGGTAATAAATTACATAATTAATCTCTGATAGCGTTTGGCTTATCTGGTGGTAAATGAGGATGTGGTCAATATTTCAACATACAAAAAACAAAATACCACATTCTAATCATACATTTAATCGACATAATACATTGAATATTCAACGTCTTTCTATTCTAAATGTATAATCAAGTACTTAAACTTACATTGGATACTTAGTAATAATTAAGTGTAGTCTTATTAATATAATTATTAAGGTAAGTATATCATTTTTCTTCAAACATGCTCGGAAAATTGGCCAATAAATCGTTGTCAGATCTAGTTCAAAACAAGGAAGTATCAACATCCCGAGGGATAACAGTAATTTTCGCAATCCAATGCAACTGGTTTTTATGAGATATCTAGCAAATTTGAAAATTATTTATTGCTTGACACTGGCTAAATGCACAAAAGTTGCGGAGCCATAATTAAAAAAACATCGCCGGACGAAGAATTTTATAGCGAAGTGATCAAATTTTGTTGTCGATTTATTATTATTTTCCTAAGCTTATGATTATTCGAGTGTTAATGTGTAATAATGATTGATTATTAATTGATCGCGAACGTGCATGGGTGTAGGCAAACCATAGGGGGAGGTGGGGTGCATTGATACAAGGGGCACATTGATACACTAGCCTTATCTAATAATTGAGTGAATGGATTTTAGTGGCGCCATCACTAAAAGATTCGGAAAAACTTCCGAAAGCATCCATTGTAACCGCACCGACCGTCTTTCAACGGGCGGCCTCGGGCATGTCGAGACGTCTTTTGAGCGTCAATAAGTAAATTCTGACGCAATATGTTAAAGTGTTTCGACGCTTTTCGATAACATCTAAAGAGGATCTTTATATACCAAAGGTAAGTTAAACTATCAATTATTATGATTTTTATTAATTTTACTTAAAATCAAAGTTAGTTTTAATGTGATAATTTGAATTTTGATAAATGTCGTTTGGGGCACTTTGATGCAACAAAGTGCGGGGCACATTGATATGTATCATTGCGCCCCGTCTCTGTGTTAAGGTGCCCCATTTCTGTATTAAGGTGCCCCTATATATTTTTTTAATTTAAGTTATCATGAAATACATTTTGTATAGTTTTGTTGTCCTCAGAAAATGGTGCGCACGTACAAGCCAAAGACTGATTGAAGTTAAATAGATGAAGAGAATATCAAGTTCGCCATATCTGAAGCAGCAGGTCAAAGTATTCTGTTGCTCAGGTATCAGGAAGAGAAAGCCTTACAGAATATTTGTTGAGATGTAGCAAGATGCATTATGGGCTATCTTTGAAGCAGCTCTTGACATTGGCTTACTAGTTTGCTGAGTATTCAGGATGCAAATACCCAGAGTCATGGAAAAAAAATGTGCTGGGAAAGATTGGGCAGCAGGATTTTGAAACTGGAATCAGGAGCTCAGCCTAAGGAAGCCTGAAAATACAAGCGCCGCACGAAGTTTTGCATTTAATAAGACTGCAGCGGGTGAATTTTTTGAGAATTACGAGCGTGTATGCGATGCTCTGCAAATTCATTCGTATATATTATTTAATTTGGATGAAGATCGAAAGATCGGTGCTTCATTATGTGGCCAAAGTTATTACTAAATACAACTTGACTGAGTATGAGGTGTTATACCTACTTGAGAAAAAAGTGCCAGATCTTACATTTTTGTCTTTTTAGATGTCGATGACAAAGTAAGTGTTGACTTTAGTGATGTTGTTTTACACCTGCCTACACCAAATCTTACGAAAGGCACAACTCGAAAACTTATCTATGTATAATTATTTTCCTATTAATTTGAGTGCATATAATAAGATGCAATAAAAGAAGAAAAAGATTTATATCGCTTTTTCAAATAATATTAAGTTTGATATTTTGATTTATTGATTGTTTGAGACTGACTGTAATTAAGATTTGTTATAATAATTACATAAGTAACTTATATTATAAGGCTGATTATGATCTAATCACAATAAACAAGTAGAATCAATGTAAAAGTGTTTTAATTTGACAATTTTCATAGATTTTCCATCCTGTATGAAAGTGCCCCAGGTGTTGTATCAAAGTACCCCACTAGTGGGGCAGATTGATACTAAAGCCATTTTTTACTAAACGTCACTTATTTCTTTTCTTTGAAAACTTAAACAATTGTAAACTATGACATTATCATATTTAATCATTTAGCTAAACGTATAATGCAAAATTCATGAACAAAATTACATTTTTACACATTTTATGGAACTTCAAATTTTTGTGTATCAATCTGCCCCACTTCCCCCTACATATATTAATTATTTTACCATTTTATTAGGGTGTAACTTGACTACAACTGGACATGGACTTGACTCTTTTACTTGACTTACTGTGACTGGTGACTAGGACTTGTTTATAATAAACTACTAATGTAATCACTTGCAGTTAATTATAAACAAGCCCTAGGGGCTAATGCCCCGGCTTTGCCAGGGTGCAATTTCAGGTGGACTAAAAAAATTACATACATACCTTGTTGTTTTATATAAATAGATTAAAGCCTTACAAATATAAATTAAAGACAGAATTTGTTAATTTTTACCTAAGTAAACACAATGATCTGTTTATATTTCTTTTTTATAAATTTAAATTACGTTTCTAAAATGCACTAGCTCTTTAGATTAGTAGTTAGATCAAATTGAAAATTGGGAGATGTTTACATGTTAATGAAGCCATACCTTAAATTATACGGGTTCTGTACTAAGATTTTGGTTAGTTTTATAGACGTTTTTATTTATTCCCTCGCATGTATGATGAAAAAAGATATGTTCGCCCTGGGCCCTCGAATTATAACCGCCCTCGCTTGCTACGCTTGTACTTTTGCCAAATTATCTCAGGTGTAACAGATGGTTATAAAGCCCTTCGTTAACTATCTGTTATATTACATTATCCTACATTAATTAAGTAAATATGAAACCGCAATCGCTGCTCGTCCTCATCTTCTGCTTCTGAAACAAACAAAAAACAAAAACTTAAATTAACCCATCTTTACAAAGATAAACAAGGTAACAATAGCATATGCTTATAATGATTCAATGTTATATACGGCTTGAAGCACGTAAAAATTACCGACTTACATGATTATCGAATAGTTTCAGACAAATTATTTGTATACAATACAAGCTATGCTGTGAACATAGCTTATATTGTGTTTCAAATAATGGCATATTTCTATCTTTTTCTTACAAACGTAACGGTAAGAGTTAGATTTCCGTTGAGTTAACAATTACGATTTAGGACATAAAAAAAACAGTCGACTTGAGTACCTCCTCCTTTTTTGGGAAGTCAGTAAAAAATAATGTTGATTGCAGCGCCACCTACCTGGTCAAATTGTTAATCTAAGTCATCAAGAAACCCACTCAAAAACAACAAATGTCGATCGCAGCGTCACCAACAAGACCCCGTATTCCCAATCCGACAATTCTTTTGCTAACGGTACTCAAATTTCCATGGAGCGATGTCGACTAAAAATATAATTTTAATTTTTGTTCGGTGGAGCCCAGTGGATACAAAGTAAGGACATTCAATCGTTTGAGAACAATTAATATACGATTAATGTATTTGTTAAAGACCAAGAGTTGTGTCACTCAGTGTCACACCATAATCTTGGTTTTAATCATTCCTTTTTTTTTATATATATATATCTACGGGCCAATTGCCTATATTTCCTAAAACTAAACTAAAACTATATACAGCAAAAGTTACCTACAAGACATCGAGCCTATAGGTAACTCAAGTGCTCAAGCCCACTACTAGTGGATAGCGTTCCCATCATGCTGGCTGCATTGCCTCTCTGAATTGCAATGCTAATACGTTGAGCCAAATAAGTGCCAACATTTTGGTCACGCGTCGCCTCAACCAGGCGCTCTGATAGAATTTTGAAAATAGAATGAGCTCCCGGTCACCACGGACCCAGTGTCTCAACTCCAAACGGCTCAAATATGTAACCACTGCCGAGGTTTCCATATTTTCGCCGTTTGCGCTGCTCTGCCGAAGTTGCCGCGACGCCAACGAGCTAAAGTATAATCTTGGTTACATCATAATGTAAGCAGGAATGGTCATGGTATGACATAACCGTGAAATAAAATGATATGGTGACTCCATAGTCACTCATGTCATTTTATTTTAAAAGGAAATGACATGATGACTATGGAGTCACCATGTAATTTTTTTTTTTTTTTTTGTTTTGGTAATAAGGCGTACGCTTATGCAAAATAGCAGGCTTAAAAATAACATAGTTAACACTACAGTATAGCATATTCGAGGATTAGGCTAATTTTAATCTTGGTTAATTAACATAAATGACTCGACACTAGCCCGCTTCACTCACATTCATCTTTCTTTTATTTTGTGTAGAGGGCATTTGGACTTTTACGCCTTGGGTACCGAGTTTAGTGCTAAGAGGAAACACAATGAGATTTCCACTAGTTTCCACTAGTGTTTCCAGCAAACTGCACAATATCGCTATCTTACGTAAACTTATATCCCTCAATAATGACTTCTTAAAACACTTACCAAGACGTTTAATAATCGTAACAGCAGACGGCTCCGAGGTGCTGCCCCATCGGACAGAGTAACTCACTTAAATGAGCCACTGAGTCTTTAAAACAATCTTCTCGCAGTAAACATATGCCGCCTTGCCTCACGCATCCCTCTTCAAATTCATTTAACATTGATATATCTGAAATAGATTAACATTATTTAGTTAGTAGTGACTACTGGTACTAGTAGTTCTAGCCGTGCAAAGAGAAACAAAACAACCTAGTGCAGTGCCGCCCAAAGCCTCTTAAATGTTTGCTTTATGTCGCATCACATCATTATTAAAGCAGGCGCATGAACGGCGACCTCCAATACATTTTGTAACCCTGATTTTTCAGACTTTATTTATTTAAGAATCAAAGAAAGAAAGAATATACATTTAAATGACACAAAAGGAACTTAATAATAAAAACAAAAATATATACTATAATTTTTATGCCAAAAAGAACTCAGCATTACGTCGAGTTTAAAAAAAGTCGACCCTGGTTTTCAGTCAAACTTTGCGGGTAGTACAGAAGTTTTGAAATAATATAAAAGGTAAATATATTTTTATCAATAATTTACGATACGATATATAATATATTAGCAAAAATACATATATACATACAATAGTTATAACATAATAAAGTTATTAAGAGGTAAACATACATAAATAAAAGAATAACTTAAATGTAGTAGGCTAATGAAATATATACGGGGGGGAAACAATAGTAAGGCTACGACTATTTTGACAAATTGTAAAATTTTGATTACTATCTATTGGTAAGTAATGATGGAAAATATATATAGTTAAAACTTGTCGACGTTGATGATTTCATGGAGACACGGTGGGGGTGTGTACTATGTGTTGGTGAAATGTGTCCGGAACGAGCCGGAAAGAGTCAACCTAAAGTTTCAAGGGATAGACGTGCATGTATTTGTTATTAGTAATAGCATTTTGGCTTATCCGCAATCAAAGGCTGCCAGAATATTGTACCAATTATATAAAATAGCTGTTAAGAATAGATTAAGATTAGTATAGTAAGTAGATTAAGTGAAAGGCTTATGGGGGTGGCATGGTCATTTATAAGATATGTTTTAAGTTTGGTTCTGAATAAATTCAAAGTATTTACTTTTCTTATAGGAGATGGAATGTTATTCCATTTCGATAACGCGTATTGTAACTAGAATCAAAGAACAATATTTTAAACTGAAAAAAAAATATCTTGGTTCCAATAACTCAAAATTCCTTATGTGGACATATTAAATTGCTTACTCTGGTGCATTTAATATCTTAACGTGACGACGTACTTTTTCGATGCAAGAAAATTAACTGTTCCGGTGAATCAAGAAAATAATAGTCTTAGGCCTAGATTATAAACATTCATTCTAATGGAATCGTTAATCAAACGAAATAGATTTTGTGACTTGTATACTGTATTTATTATACTGTATTTTACTTAAAAGAAATAAAAATATACTTGTACCTAAGCAAGATTTCTTTGTTCCTATGAAATATTATTTAGAAGATACTTATGAAGGCAAATATAATTTATTACATACATACATAACTAGATGGCGAATTTGATATATACCCTAGATGTTAATAATTACATTAATTCTAATTGTAGAGATTTACTTTAGATTTTATTTTGGGTTTAAGTTCGCTCGAAGCGTTTCGCTTCTACGTTTATCATCCGTACTACGGATAATAAACGTACCGTACAGCGAAGGAGTGGAACTCTTTGCCCTTGTCTTTGTTCCCCGAACAGTATAATCTGGGAGTCTTCAAGTCAAGAGTGAATAGGTACCTTCTAGGCAAGCATGCTACATCTTCGGCCGCATCGTCGCTTTCCATCAGGTGAGATTGTGGTCAAATGCTTGCCGATCGTACATAAAAAAAAACCTGATCACCTGACTGATACTACGATAGTAAGGTTTTTTCTCATACTCTGTAGTCAGTCTCTCATCTCCTTTATAGATATTTGGAAGAGATGAGGATGGGTTGATTTAGGTAAATATGCCTATATTAAAAATGTATTATTATCTAATACGAGCTTTATATTATTTAATTTAACTACAATCTACAATACAAGTAAAACTATTTATTCTCTTCAGAAAATATCTTTGTTTTGAGATAATAATTTATTTTTTTGAGTTAAGAATAATCATTATGAAGCAATTAATATCTTTATCCAAAACTGCGATTTCTACAACTGATAATTAATTTACTCGTTTAATAAGACTACGTTTATTCTTAGATTAAGAATATCACTTGTTCTTATCAGAAGATGCATTGTCTACGACCAAGAGTATAATTTCTCCACACAAAACAATAAGCATGGTCAGTTAATGAGTATTTTTTTCTTAAATTAATAAAAAATGTGTTTCAATATATATGAGACCGCATTCGCTTGGTTCAACGCAGATTTCTTTTAGACAAGTAATTATGTGTTATTTTGAGAAATCCTTTTTACCCGTGTAGTTGATGGCAGACCTATAAAATATTTTACCTACGAGTATAACTCAAACATGAAACAGATATGGACGTAATCTGATCCCATTATGGGTGCAGCATGCAAATGTCTGCGTGTGCGTGCATCTCGCTACAAACTGCGACAGACAATTAAATAGTTACTAGGTGTATCGGTGCCGATTGTCGGACCTTTGGTGTATTTGTGTATTTGCTTCACACGTTGTGTTGAGGGCATTGATATGAGGGCAGTATTTTTTGATGTCCTTGACTTATAACCCCCGATTTTGTGACATGTAATAATAATTAAGTATACTTCTTTGATAACAATAGTTATCGTTATAATATAGAAATGTTACTATCGTAAAATACGCATCTGCTGCGATTTCTTTTCCCGGCGGGAACACAAGTTTTTCATCCGCAGAGAAGTTGAAATTGAATGCACGTAAACATTTGTAAAGGTATATACGGTAGGTACTTATACCAAAGACATTTATTTAAATTTTAGTCTGCCTGTCTGTTAGTTCTGGCTAATATTACGAACAAACAAACAAACATTGGGTTGTGTATATTAGAGGAACTGTGGTTTCATCCTAGTAACTTTTAATTTGTCTGCATTCATTCATTGCAACTTATAATATAAATAGCAACAATGGGCAAACATCTTTCATATAAGTAGGTAGTTATATTGTGAACTGAACTGAATCGAAACGATAACCATCCTTGGGTTATTTTTATCGATATTTCAGTTTCGCTCGTCTAATCAGGTCAATGTCGGTAGCACAGGTTGGTAATCAGTACAGAGCTGCTGCCTGACGTATGTCTGGTGTAAATTCGTCATCACTCCGGCAATGACCCGCTAACCGGCTATTAAAATGTTTTTTTAAGAACAAACATTGTTGGAGATTAACGGACGCCCACTTTAAAGACACTCTACGTATTTACTGCTCTTTGCGTAATCCCGCGAAATAGGAATCAATTTATTCTAAAACATCATCATGGTCTAAAATCTGCGAAGCGACAACGCTATATGGTGAACATTCCACAAATGCGCAGTAAGTGTTTTACCTCCTCATTCATTGTACGAACCGCAAAGGAATGGAACTCCTTACCGGAGTCGGTGTTTCCTGATGAGTACAATATGGGAGTCTTCAAGTCTTGAGTAAATAGGTATCTTCTAGGCAAGCTTACTCCATCGTCGACCACATCGTCGCTTACCATCAAATGAGATGATGGTCCAAAGTTTTCCTATTTTGAATTAAAAATAACATATTTAAAAAAATAGGCGTTAATTTTCGGAAATCCATTACCAAAATCTGAAATATGATTGATCTGTCACTATGAAAATATTATATTTATAAACTAGCGACCCGCCCCCGGCTTCGCTCGGTGTAATTTCTTACATTAATACTATCGAATTGTTAATCTAAACTATTCTTGAATCCATCATCAAAATGGATTCAACCACATACACACAATATGCAGAAGAATTATAAATAAAAAGATTTATATTATAAATTATTAAAATTAATTCAATCGTGCAGAAAACCTATTTTTTTATCAGAATTCATAAGGCGATATTATCATATGGCTACGGTATCGCCCTTATGAGACTTCTTAAGACGATATTATCATATGGCTACGGTATCGGCTTTATGGGACTGCATAAGTCGATATTATCTACAGTATCGCCCTTATGGGACTTCGAAAGGCGATATTATCATATGGCTACGGTATCGGCTTTATGGGACTGCATAAGTCGATATTATCTACAGTATGGCCCTTATGGGACGGCTTTATGGGATTTTAAGGCGATATTATCATATGGCTACGGTATCGCCCTTATGAGACTCCATAAGGTGATATTATCATATGGGGCTACGGTATCGCCCTTATGAGACTTCATAAGGCGATATTATCATATGGCTACGGTATCGCCTTTAATGAGTAATTTTATCATCATTATTTCACGGCTGCGAGCTGCAGCAACAACGAACATCATAACAGCAACATAATATATATGATTGAAGTAAACATTTTGCCGTATGATCGTGCACAGCATGATATAATTATATTATTTATAATGCTCTGTGCGTAAAGCAAAGTACGAAAAACTGGTTCAAGACATACATATTTAACATAAAATTACTTGCCGACCCCTGCTTTAAGGGAATGCAATGTTCACTTACCTGATTTTATATATAATATTTTGATACAAAACATAAGTAAATATAGCCTAATTAATTTTTGCTATCTACGGGCCAATGGCCAATATTTTCCAAAACTGTATAGTTGATATACATCTATACAGCAAGGACCTAAGTTACCTACAGGGTATCGGGCTTTTAGGTAACTCAAGTGCTCAAGCCCACTACTAGTGGATAGCATTTTCATTATATATCATATTCATATCATACATGGTATTTGTAGGTAATGATGATAAACGTTGGGCGTTTGTGGTTGCCTTTATGCTGGTTGAACACAAACAAAGCAGTGGTCAAGGAAGGTATACTATTTGGAATTAGGAGATATTAAAACTCTAAAAGATCTCACCTACGACCATACATGGCAAGGTGCATATCTGTAGTTTTTAAGTTTAGTCCTATAACTCACCGTACGTGTGATTCATAATGATAAATATACAACATTAAACAATATATCACATCCCAATTATCCCAATTATAATATTATCTATATACCCTTATACATGAAGCTTTGGATGTTAAGTTTGGATGTTACTTAATCTCGCCAAAACTTTTAAATTTGTAACATAATTTATAACATATCAATAGATAGTGACCTAGTTTATGATGTTTTTCCTTTTTCATTTATTTTATCTTTAAATAATAAAACATGGTTGTGTATTTGTTTAATTAAATAAAATTTTATAAAAATATAAATCCAATTTTCAAACATATTTTAACAAATATATTATTAAAATAATTGTATGTATTATTTGTCATTCTAAAGATGTCTTTTGAAAATATATTCACTTCTATGTATAAAGGTTAAGGGTAGAGGTTGCTATTTATCAAAAATATCAAATAAATAATGAAAATTCCCAATATAATATATCACATTAGGTACCTACTCAACTCTTGATAAGGGAATTTCGGTACATCTTTGAGTCTAGGTACCTATACCTATCTGATAAATTGAGATACATTATAATAATTGAGAACAGTATACTAGGGTATACTGTCAAATCCCAACCTCTTTGTATGACATATCTACCATATTATACCATTTATATTGCATAGGTACCTAATACCTTCAATAAAGCTTCTAGATAACAAGCCGTAATTTTGAAATCAATGTAACGTTAACACAGATAAATAATAATTAGGTTTCAATTAAATGTAAACAACAATGTCATATACATTGGATAGTACACATGTGTGAGAGAAGCACATGACGCCCGATGAATCGGGCTGGTCACGTGATTGTGAGTACTGTCGCCTATCAGTTGACCAATTGATTACTGACATTTACAGAGGTCCTAAATTATTATATGTCATATGATGGTTCACTTTTATTGTACAAATTATTATTTATACGATATTGCTTGTTAGGCGCTTTTAGTCTGTCACGATCGGTTATAACCTTGAAAAGAAAACATGACGTGGAAACAACGCATTATATATTCTATGCTAGATACTATAAAAGGCCTTGCCTGATGGTAAGTGTCAAACTCGTCTATAACGTCTGCAGATGTATCCAGAACTTGCAAATTTCCGCGTGGCAGTGCCAGAGTTCCTCTCTCTGAGACTTTACAGTGTTTATTTTTTGTAGATCTTTAAATCTTGTTTAGTTTTTGAAGTGAAAACTTCTTTAGGCGCGTTGAGCACTTTTTTGGTGAATAGAAATCATGGAACTCGCGTCATCGTCACCGAACGCTTTCCATGAGCTATATGTATACTGTGTATAAATATGTATTATATAGTTTTCACTTCTATCGGCAGTCTCCAAAGACTGCCCGCATGTTTTTTTTTCCACAAATATTAATGTGACTCTATCTTAAATATTATTATTTCGGTTTTGTACATCGATTTCAATACTACTATTATTAGGTATATATAGAGCGAGATCTCTAAGTTGACTTGGGTGTTTAAGTGTATTGTCCGTCCTTCATTCTGTCAGAGGCATTTAGCGTCTAATCTATACAAGCGAATAACTTAAAATTCTCAGGAATGTGTAAAGCTATGTGCCAAAGCCGCAAAATGTAGGTCTCAGTTCGGGGCAAACGACTAGTTAAAGAGTTATCGGTGCGTCTGGTCGTGGCAACGTGGGACCAAAATGTAGGACTCAGTTCGGGGCGAACGACTAGTTAAGGAGTTATCGGTGCGTCTGGTCGTGGCAACGTGGGACCAAAATGTAGGACTCAGTTCGGGGCGAACGACTAGTTAAGGAGTTATCGGTGCGTCTGGTCGTGGCAACGTGGGACCAAAATGTAGGACTCTGTTCGGGGCGAACGACTAGTTAAGGAGTTATCGGTGCGTCTGGTCGTGGCAACGTGGAACCAAAATGCAGGTCTCAGTTAGGGGCAAACGACTAGTTTAAGAGTTATCGGTGCGTCTGGTCATGGCAACGTGGGACCAAAATGTAGGTCTCAGTTCTGGGCAAACGACTAGTTAAAGAGTTATCGATGCATCTGGTCGTGGCAACGTGGGACCAAAATGTAGGGGTCAGTTCGGGGCAAACGACTAGTTAAAGAGTTATCGGTGCGTCTGGTCATGGCAACGTGGGACCAAAATGTAGGTCTCAGTTCGAGGCAAACGACTAGTTAAAGAGTTATCGGTGCGTCTGGTCGTGGCAACGTGGGACCAAAATACTGGATTGTAAGTAATATTTACAGCGTAGGTATATAAGTATTGTTATTTATGGAAGGTTTCCTACCGGCAGCGGCAGATTAAGGTTAGGATCTGGATAGTTTTAAATTATATAAGTAGGTTTATAGTTCCTACTAATACCTATCATAAATGCGAAAGTAACTGTCTGTTTGTTACGCTTTCACGCCTAATCCACTGAACCTATTTTGATGAAATTTGGTACAGAGATAGACTAGAGCTTGGGAAAAGACATAGGCTTATTATCCCGGAATTCCTACTGGTCCGGGACTTACGTGGGAAAAAGTCCGTCCGTAAAACCATTCAAACGAATAACTTCAATTTATTTTGTCCCGAGGCCTATCTCAAAATGACTACATATTTACTGCTGAATCTCTATCCGTTATATTCTTAAATTAAACAACAATATATACAAACAATTATTATCAAGAAAAAATATAAAACCAATTCACCTCAAAAGTTTTTTTCTATTTGGCAAAATGTAGGCACGGGATCACAGTTCGGGGCGAATCACTGGTATATATGTGTTATTATGTTAAATATCCGGTTTTTTGTTTTTGGTAAAATGTGTTTGAATTTGTAGCCTCAGCTCCATCTAGTGTCGAGTAGAAACAGTTTTTTACATCGGTCATGGCGTAATAGATGGCGCTGATAGTTTCTCAAACCCGGTTTTTCAAATGCAGTTTGGGAAACGAGCATTTCTCGTTCCTGGAACGTTGATAAATCGATTTTTTGGACCGAAAATCCCCTAATCTGTATCTTTCATGAAAATCGTTGGAGCCGTTTCCGAGATCCAGATTACACATATATATATTACAAGAATTGCTCGTTTAAAGATATTAGATTTTATGTTATTGATATCACGTGCTTGTTTTGTGCGAATGATCGAGCTGTCATGGTCATCAAATAAAGATTGCATAAAAACATATTTATGTTAAATAAACATAGATTTATTTCTCTGTAAGAAAGTAGTTTATTCAAATAAGCCCCAAAGAGGCACTCATGAAAGTTAATGACTCTACTGCCAGATTCGCAATTTTATATAAATTACGATAAGCCATCTCGATAAGAATCTGGCGAGAAACTTAGCGGCACATTTTTCATAACTTTTTTAAAATCATTAATACATTAATTATAAAATCTATATTTTGTAGTCGCTAGAAAGCGCTTGTGCAGTTTACCTACATGCATCCTTGTCATTAATGTAGTCAATCATTTTATAATAAGCTTTCTTAATTAATACCCGTTTCATTACTGATTTGAACTTTCCCAGTGGTAATTCAGTAATTTTAGGAATTTTATTGTAAAATCTAACCCCATTTGCCATAAAAGATTTATTCGTTTTGCTTGATCGAAAGGCGCACACTGTAATTTTATGTTTATATAAAAAAAAAACGCTTCCACACTCACAGCCCCACACTAAGTTCGATGACTTGTATTGTGGGTGCTGGAAACATTCACATCACACACACAATCACAACCAGAACCAGAAACACACATTTTCCTTGGGGAGAAAACTTGTGTTCCCGTCGGGAATCGAACCCGATACCCCTGCTCAGAAGGCAAACGCTCACCCAACTGAGCCAACGGGCAGTTCATATCTTTTCTTATATTATATATCTATATATATATAAATCAATGCCACTTTTCGTTGTTATTTTATAACTCAAGAACGGGCTCACCTATCCAAACCAAATGTTTAGGCTTTGTTCAGACTATTTAGTATATGGTTTGTGTGAAGTTTGCACAAAATTGGTCGAGCGGTTCTTCATTTATCACATTTTTTCCCACCGGAAATTGCACCCGGGCGGAGCCGGGGCGGATGGCTAGTCTTGTATAAATATTGTGTGCGTCGCTTCTTATATTTATCAATATTTTTGCGAACATGCATAATGTTTTCAAAGATGTAAAGCAAAGGCATGGTAATGATGCCTGTTTCATTAAATAATTCCCTGAGAGATTCGCGCATATCATAGATTACACGAAACTCTCTCTTTTTTAAAATATCAAATTATGCAAAGTAAACTAGCCTTGCCGTCGCTACACAAAAAAAAACATCAGTCAATTGTCTAATTTTACGGATCGCAAAAGCAACGGAACTCAAGCGACCTGCAAGCACATCAATATGAGGACCCCTGCAGTTTTAAGTCCATAGTCAGTCCTAAGAAAACAGTTTTCTTTACAAGATCTAATTTGTTGTTTCCAACTGTAACATTTGCATCTACCAAATAAACATTAGGAAGAGAAACTTGATACATTTGGTTTTGATAGCATTTAACAATTATAGCAATAAACAAGTTATTAGCAGCAAACCATTTCGAAATCTAATTCATAATTTACTATATTTAGTTCCACGTCTTTCCTATTAGTTTAAAAAATAAGTGACGTGTCCTCAGCAAATATTTTTTTTTTGATGATAACATAGTTGTAATATAATATAAATATTTTATTTATATTAAAAATAGGAATAATTACTAATATTGAACCTTGAGGCACGCCAATTTTAAATGAAGACCCGTCAGACTATTAACGCCTACTTTTTGTTGCCTATCCGATAAATATGAATCTAACAAATCAAGATCAGTCTCACGTATAGGTACTAACCGTAATGGTTTTATTTGCTAATAAGCGTTTTATGGTCCACGCAGTCTTAAGCTTTGGAGAAATTACAAAATACTGCGATTGCATCACGCGATTCCACCCAAGCCTCGAGAATATGTGATACTAATTTTTTTTTTGGACGAATATTTTATTTATCTGGTTTTATTATGAATGCCGAGTAAAACGGTTACAAAAACACACGTTTTAGGAGAAATTCTGGTATCACTACATCAACTGAAATACTCCACAAATCTTCAGTGCTTTTTATAGTTATCATTTTGAATGCCTTTTTATGGTAGTAGCCGTTTTGTGACGAAAAGAAAAATTTGGAATACTTGTGTGAATTTTTGAGTCTATTTTTGCTTCAAGAGGAATATTTTTAAAAAAAGTATCAAATTCATTGACTACGTCAGCTTTGTTAGAAATTACTCTATTATAAATGTTTAGACTGTAATCACATTCTCTGTTTATTTTTTTCCCAGTTTCTGTTTTTAATATATTTCAGACCGTTTTTATTAGATTAACTTTATCACTTATGAATTTAGATTTAGACCGTGGATGCTAACGCGTTTAAAAATTTTCGAATAATTACTGACATACCTTTGAAAGTTTTCATAAGACTTGACAGATTTTTTATAGTAGTTTGTACATGAAATCTCTACTCTCCAACTGCTGAACGGATTTAGATATGCACAGGTTATCTACGGCATAAGACTACTACTTATGATGTTCTGTGGATTTTACCCAAGACCAACACAATTTTGTTATTGCTATTTTTTAATTTACTTTATAGGGTCATAAAAAAAATTTCAGTACGCTGCGGGACACAAGCTAGAATGTAATTAACCGAACGAAATGAGTTCTCTAAGTTCACTTGAGTGGTTCAGTAGTTTGCCCGTCTATCCGTTCCTCTGTCAGAGGCACGTAGCATCTAAACCACACAATGAGAGATACACACGCTGTCACACCCGGGAACAGATAAAATACAAAACGGTAATAATTTAACAAAACTACTGCCGAGAGTCGCGTACCCGCAGCGATGGAGTCTAGAGCCTGCACCCATGCTTATAGAGTAGACAATATACAAACAAATGTGTGTCTTTTTATAATGTTAAAACAATGTAAGTGAGTATATTTGTCAATAATTGAAACGCAAGCAAAGCTTAAAAAACGGATTTCGTTGCTTATATTTCCGTTTTGGCATGATGGATTTCTATGGGTCCATCTCTGAAGTATACTCTACCAAACAAAAAAAAAACTTTGAAATCGATTAATGATTGGCGGAGATATCGCGTAACATACAAACAAAAAAAAAACATACAGTCGAATTGAGAACCTCCTGTTTTGTGCGAATGATCATATCAATACAACTAGAGTATAAAAAGTGAGTTCCCTGACCGATTTCTGTTTAGTCGCGTTTTCGTATAATGAATTTTAGCATGAATATTGATTCGAAATTCGCATTGTAAAAAAATTTACAACAAAGCAATGTACAAATTTCGCAGGCAGCATCTTTTTTAAGTTTTAATAATATTCCATTGTATAACCAAATCCTTACTAATTTTGCAACTGTTCATATTTCATAAAAGATTTGATTTGGTTTTGTCAGTCTCATAAGTTACAGACATGTATAATCTCATCATTCTACTGAGAATCTAGCTTGCAAGTGGGTGACCACTTCCAGGAATGATGATATCCGATATGCTCGAAACTTAAATATATATATCATATACCTACTAAGTTATACTTGATGTGAGAGAAAGTAAATTATTTTTATTTCATTTATATTGATAGTATTTTTATACCCTAATGGTATTGCTAAAAATAATAGATAGGCTTCTTAAAATAAGGATTCAAGTAGTTTACGCAAATTATATGCTAATAAATTGCTAACAAAACTAAATGATTCGTAATTAATTTCAATCACTGGGTTTACCTAAAAATAATTAACATAGATGTTAATCCTCAATCTAGATATTACCTACCTTTAAAAATAAATATGTAAGTATGTTACATACCTTGTGCCGCTTTCGTGGGACTTGAAAAAACTTTCACTACCAATAACAGAGACAACAATAACACAGTTTTGTACATTTTGTATTTGTTCAATGAAGAAATGTTAACGAATTACTAAGGACAGTCTGTCGGCGTAGTACTAGAGCGACTGATTGGGGTATTATACGAGCACGCAGCACGTACGCGTATTTATATACACGCGAAAAGATAAACAACCAGATCCTACCGGTTGCATACTCACAAAACACGAAAATTTACATTTTCTAAGAAATTAAATGATTTTGACCTATAGAATTAACATTTCAAATCATTATCCCTTGACAATCATACATTACCTTATATTGTAGATCAAAATAATTTAAACGTAAGCAAAGCTTAAAAAACCCGACTTCAAAGCTTATATTTTGGTTTTGGCTTGATCGATTTCGATAAAATTTATATGCGACCACCTCTGAAGTATAATCTACCAAACAAAAATAGAATTTTGAGAATCGGTCTACAAATAAGCAAGCATGCTATATCTTCGGCCGCATCATCACTTTCCAACAGGTGAGATTGTGGTCAAATGCTTGCCTATCAAGTATAAAAAATAATGGGGGAAAAATTGGTGAACATACATAAAAAAATACATACATCCGAACATAGTATCTCCTCCTTTTTTGAAGTCGGTAAAAAGTACCAACTTGTCAAATATAAGCATCATGTATCACGTGAAAGATATCATTTTTTATTAGTAATGATAGTGAATGAACAGATGGGTTACTTTATAACATTTTCATGTGACCTGCCTGTAACACGATACCGCATATATTTAATAAGCCGATGTCAGCCCATCGGTATTATAGCATATTTACTAAACCGATGGGCTGACCGCTAGATGTTTTACGTCATCATTTTAACATTATTTCCAGCGTGCCCCTTCAATTAAAGCGTAAGCTAACTAAAATTTTCGATATCGGCTCACGTGGCGAGAAGATATGAGGCAATATACAAAAAAAAAAAAAAAATACCTTAACCTAGGTGTTATTATGGTAGTCGCTAGAAAGAGCCTGTGCAGTTTGCCTCCATGCATCCTTGTTATTAATATAGTCTGTGGTCTTACAATAAGCTGTAAAATCTAACCCCATCAAGAATCAGCAATACCTCATGCCTCTGGATGTCTCGGAAGGGTCTGAACTGCCTGGCCAGACTCTTCAATATGTTCTATGTACGAGCCACTGTCCCACCCAATAGAAACTAGGCAGAGTCATCGTGCTTCCGTAACCAGGCAAGGACAAACGCCAAGCCCCCAGCTACTCTCGCCAAGCTGTTCGAGCGGCTGCTGAGGAACAATTTGGCTTTCGCACGCGGCACACGACAGCGCTCAACGTAAGTAATCCATCAGATGACAATCGAGAAGCACGCTGGTAGGAGAACAGTCACCGTCTTACTGGATGTGGAGAAGGCTTTCGACAGGTTATGTTTTAATTAGCACACACGACGATGTAGCCGGCGCTGATTAGCTTGGTGGCGTCGTTCCTCGCCGAGCAAAGTTTCTACGTGGCCGTCGAAGGCGTCAATTCCAAATGGAGCGCGGAACACGCATTGTATTCGCATAGGCAAGTATTCGCTCGAATGCATTTGATCAAAGTCTCACCTGATGGAAAGCGATGATGCAGCCGAAAATGAAGTTTATTTGTCATGTACTTACCTAGAAAATATGTGATTTTTTATGCGCTATATGCGAGCATTTGACCACTTATCTCACCTGATGGAAAGTGAAGATGCGGCCGAAGATGTAGCATGCTTGCCTAGAAGATACCTAAAAGTTTTGTAAATTTCGATAAGAAGCCTGGTCTTTCCACCGCCGTTCTGTGGGCGGTTTGACGTAATTTGCGAGGAAGTAAACATACATCTTTACAATAACAGATAAGACGTAGATACACATATTATTATCTTTAAATTGGCACGCGCTCGACCTTGACAAATACGTGTTTCTCAGCAGCACTGACCAATTTATGATAGCCCTCTGTTCTCTGAGAATATTATCTAACAAAATATACCTAAAAATAAATGTAAAACACGTCGCATGTGTCAATCTGACTGAATGAACGTTCTGAAAAGGCGACGTATCGAAATAGTCGGCAGTACGGTCTTTACTTGGCCTAGTTTTTAGTAATTTGTCATCTAGTACTAAGCGATTCCGTGCTTAGAGTTATTATTAATTAAGTCGTTGAGTAATCTCATGGCACACGTCTTATAAACTTGTTTGGTTCAGAAGCTTTAAGTATCTGCCAGATATACCTACCCACGAACGAACTAAGTGTAGGTCAAGTGCCGCATTTCACTGCAATGCGTTCCTTTTCCTGTGGCTGAGCGATACGAGGTCTCTAAGTAAACTCGAATTTTTAGGACTTTATCCTGGTGCCGTCTGTCAAAAAAAAATCAAAAGACGTTTTTTAACGCGTATTAGGTATAATTCAAAAGAGCTTTGTTTATAGAATACAAACCGCACATGCTATAGATACATTTGAAATTGATATCTAAATATATATAACTCAAAGGTGACTGACTGACTGACTGACATAGTGATCTATCAACGCACAGCCCAAACCACTGGACGGATCGGGCTGAAATTTGGCATGCAGGTAGATGTTATGACGTAGGCATCCGCTAAGAAAGGATTTTGATTAATTCTACCCCCAAGGGGATAAAATAGGGGATGAAAGTTTGTTGTACTTCTTAACGCGAGCGAAGCCGCGGGCAAAAGCTAGTTGTATATATAAGTTATATCCTGTATTTGAATAAGTATGTATAAAAAAAAATTAAAGCAATTGACGTCAGCAGATTTTTGCGCAATAGATAAATGTGACCACGAGGTCTCAAGTACGAGGCTAATTACAGTAGCAACTCGCTCTTACCAAATCAGCCCTACTAGAACAGTACTACTATGTGGCTGTTCGGCAAAGGACACACAAGAAGCCAGCATCGACCGTGTGTAATGTAGGTATGTGTAAAAGAAATAAGTATTTTGATATATCGATCTGAAATAATTAAAAACTAAACCCTTCTCTCTCTCACAACACAAACACGCACGCACACATAAACACCCACACACACAAAAACATACACACACGCACACACTCACGCACTAACACACAAGCACGCGCGCGCGCGCGCGCTCTCTCCCACATTATATCACCTGACATACAATCCATACAACACAATCAATAGATATATAAACCAACTTTTTTAAAATGTATTTTGATTGTATTAGATCCTAGACCTAGTTAATATTGTAGATCAAGTTATCCAGCGCTGTATGCTGAAACACCGGCGATACTCTAGAACGATATTGCTACTATCGTAAAATATTGCAAATACTTTGAAAATAAAGATGTATTTATTTGTTGTTTGATAAAGGTTTTTTTTTTATTTATTTAATAAAAAAAATACATACAGTTTATAGTAGGTACAGTACCATTAAACCAAAAGAGGTTTATATTGGTACAGTCATTCGCACAGATTCACACTGTTTAGCAGTTACTAGATTTTAATAAAATGTATTGTAAATGTATATTGGTATATGTTGTTGCACAGGTTTGATACCAATATATATATTATAATTATATTGTTTACTATATGCGCATTTAATTTATCGACCAGTCAGACGAGATATAAAACAGCAACTCCAGGAAACATTAAAATAGGTCACGGCAAGTTTTACGATTCTAAGAATTTATGAATACCTATTAAACTGAACATACTCACAGACAAGGCATGATCATGTTTGTTATAGCTGCTACACTTTTGACGCATTTGGTTCAGACGGACAGTGTGTGGGGACGCGGGCGCGGGCACTGCTGCACGTCAATTATCCGTTTCGCTTTAACCACATGCGTCAAGAGAATAGAAGACAATTAAATCACACTTATTTTGCGAAAAATATGTTGAAAGAGTTATAAATAAGGTTTTTATTTTTACTTAGGTATACTTTTTTCTCCAAAAAAATACACCACGAAAATGATTGTATATAATATTTTACATGTAGAAGACTTATGTTTATGTTTATGACTTATGATATGGGTCCGTGGTTTTTACTTATGTAAAAACCACGGACCCATATCATATATTTCACGAATCGCTGTCTTTTGTAGAATAAAAATATATATACTATTTTGTGAGTAATTAAATTAATTGATATTTTTTTAACTTTTGATTTAGATTCAATAAAGACCAAAATCACATAAACGCATGAATTTGGTGTCACAAATGTGGCTATTTTAAATAAAAAATTGAAGTAAAGTAGGCTCAAAATAGGGTTCATTTTTTAAACACGTAATATTATTGACACATAATGTAACGGAATTTTGATTTTTAATTAACAAATATAAAACAGTATGAAATCTTTTCCCAAGACAGTAATTAGGCGCTTAAAATCTTCGATTATTCACTGAACTTGCGAAATGTCTCTTAAACTGTCAATTGATTTCAATTCCATCGGCAAACTATTTAATAATTTGACAGGCAACACAGACCTAGAAACATGCTTGGCAATGTTAAGTTTTAGTAAAAAGTCGGATTGTATGTCTTTCCTTCTAGTCTCTAATCTGCTTTTTTTTTGATGAACTGTTACGTATTTGTCTCTAAATTTAATAACGTCAAGCTGTAAGAAGAACCATAACATATAGACTAGGGACTGTTAGGATGCAAAGATCCCTAAAATTTTCTTTGCAAGATTTGTACGGTGGTATTCTTAAAAATTAAATAACTTATCAGTTTTAACTGTTTTAAGGCTAGAATTGCAATGGTGTGCCAATCGTAATATGTGCGTCATTAAATAGAAAAAAATATAGAAATATAAAACTGTTATAATATAATATTTCATTTAAAGAAGTAACAACAGTTAATTTAAAAAAAATTGCTGTGGAAATCGTAGGCAAACAGTGTATTTGTTATAGATTTATATAATTTCGTCTAATATGAATCAATAAACATTGTCGTACCTATCGTGGTTACTTAATTAGAGAATGTACATGAAATATAACGAATTCAGAAAAAGACAAAACATAACTTGTAGGTATTATAACACACTAGCCGTGCCCCGCGGAAACGCCCGCTATAATCAAGTTAAAACGTCCTATGTGTCTTAAATATAAGCTATCTGTTCAGCCGTTAAAGCGTGAAGAGGGAACAAACATACTTACACACTTGCACATTTACATTGATCGAGCGAAGCGAGTTCTGAGTTGACTTGAGTGGTTCAGCACTTTGTCCGTCCGTCCGTCCGTCTGTCAGAGGCATCTAGCGTCTAAGCCATATAAGCGAATCACTTCAAATTCTCATAAAATATGATGCATACACCAAATCCGGAAAAGACGTTTAAATTATATAAATGAAAATATTAAGGGGACTCTCATACAAGTAAGTAGGGAGCAACATTTTTTTTTTTTTTACCCTTGGGGGTTTCGTTGAAAAGGTCTTGACAAGTAGAGAACAAACAGTATAAGAGAGTCATTTGAGAATCAGTCCTCAAATGGGGGAAAAAGAGGTGAACAAAAATAAAAAAAACATATTGGCCTCGATTCTGATGTACACTCACTAAATTAAATTTAAACTATCCCTTTCTCTTACAAAATAGAAACACAAGACAAAGATAGCATACATTTTAGAGCTGTCAAGCTAGTTTATCATTTAAAATATGAACAGCAGAAAGGCGCGTGTTTTTAGTCAACACCAATAACATACTCGACTAAGCTTGCATAGACATCTAAGTTCTGACTAACTTGACAGCACAGCAGTATGCTATCTCTGTCTTGTGTTCCTATTTTGTAAAAGACAGGCTTAGTTTTAATTTAATTTAGTGTGTGACATCAGAATCGAGGCCAGTACCTCCTCCTTTTTAGAAGGCGGTAAAAATAAGAATAACACATGTTTTTTAAAAACAACTCTATAACCGAGTACCTACTGGGTGATGGAGTTGTTAGTACCTAACTACCCAGTACCTACTGGGTTAGTATTCTGGAGGCCCAAGAAACATGCTTATAAGTCATGTAATGTCCTCTACTAAATGACGAAAAAGCTAGGACACAAAAAATTAGCGCATAGAAGCTAGCTCACTCGCTTGTTTGCTAATATCACCTATGAACAGGGTTCGACGAGAGCAGACTAACGGAGCGGAGTGCCCACGATACTAATACTAATGTTCGCAACCAAATAACACTAACTTGCACAGCGTGCTTGCATCCTGCTTGATGCCTATCAACTTACCCTGATTAACACTAAATATAATTTAGTTTACTTTGTGGTTGTTTCTCATTATTTAAATTATAAAGCTATAATCGAATTGGCAAAAACTATTCGTGGCTAATTAATTTAAAAAATATTAGTATCACTAAAATTAGCTAATGCTTAGGTAATTTTTTTGTAGAGTTTATTTTATACTAAGTACTAGCTGACTCGCCCGGGGCGTCGCAAACAAAAGTCGTCGTAAAAAAACAAACAAATGCTTTCACATTCATAGCCCTACACTAAAAGTACTATTACTTGAGTCGTAGGGCCGTAAACACCACATACTCAACATTCACATCATGCTTGCATCATGCCCAGAAACAGAAACACAAACTTCCCGTGAAGAGCAAACTTGTGTTGCCACCGGGATTCGAACTCGTTGAAGGAGAACCGTAACATTGACGGGTATCTACGTCAGCGGGCAGTTCAAAGTTCAAAAACGAGCCGACCGGCGTCGCCTGGTTAAAAATATACACAAACACTTTCACATTTACAGCCCCACAATAAGTTCAATGATGTGTGTCGTGGGGCCGTAAACATCCAAGTTACACAAATTCACATCATACTCAGAACCAGAAACACAAATTTCCCGTAGGGAGAAACCTTGTGTTCCCACCGTGAATCGAACCCGGTGCTTTAAAGGCAAACATGCAGCTAACTATGCCAGCGGGCAGTTCAAAGTTCAAAGATAAGTTATAACAGGAAAAACAAAAAAAAACAGTCCAATTTATGTATCTAAGTCGGATTAAAACGTAGAAGTATTACGCAGTAACTGTTACTCATTCTGTGAAGCACCGCTTTTATCCTCAAATAAATTTAACGAGTTCTTCTAGACTATTTGTCCAAATAATATGCAGCAAGGCCAAATTGTATCTACGTTAACGATGAAATAGTTTATTTGATACGGATTAATATTGAATACCTCAAAAAGTCAACTAAACAAAATCCGCTGTTTTAATTTTTTTAACAAAGATAAATATTTTTACCGACTTTACAAAAAAGGAGGTACTCAAGTCGACTGTACTTTTTTTTTTAAATTGAATGCTGGTGCTTTCCATGTGGTCCCATTTCAATTTGTTCAAGATCAAATCACTAGTTTTTGAGTTATTATCAATAATGCGTGTTTAATACGTTGAATCTGATAAAGGTTCCAAAGATAAAGCGGTGAAGTCGGTTTTTTAAGCTTTGCTTGCGTTTAATTATTTCAGAGCTATGTATACATTGTTCTTTCTGTATTCTGAGCATTTATGTTGTCACGGACTTTTTTGTAAAACTCACAAAGGTCAACATTTTTTCCATACATATTCACCTATGTCTAACTGTTTAGTCAGTGTACGCCGAAAAAGCGGCCAGTGAGCATATTTTTCTCCGGCTTGTCTTACGAATATTATTATTTGGAACTGAAATCTAAAGATTATCCGAATAAAACATATCTTATTACACTCAGCGAAAGCGTAGCTATCTATTAGTGAAAGAATTTTTAGAATTGGAGCTGTCGTTTCAGAGATTGCCTTTTACAAACAAAGCAACACACCTTACCTCTTTATAAAATTAGTATAGACTATCGAAATTTTGGTTGTATGCAGCGAGCATACACTAAATACTTTCTTATTTAGAATATGGCAGCGAGCTATTTCTTTAAAGGCGGAACGGTTTTGGATAACATTCGGCATGCAGATAGTCTAGCTACACTGTGGGATATAGGCTACTTTTTAAAACAAAGTCATGGGACGTACCTATTAACGTATTTATATTACGTAGTTACGGATGCAAGGCAAAGAAAACACATTATTTTTAACTAGCTCGCAGCTATATCCTCGTTAATTGGGATCGCAATGCAGTTTCGTTAACGTCTTATTTCAATGGTTGTCATCTCAGAATACAGTTCTTTCTGTATTCTGAGGTTGTCATGAACATAGTTCCTAAATGGAACAATCTCGATGGGTACAATACATAGAAAAGAATATACTCTACCCGAGGAACAATAATATATATCGTGATAGACGTTTGACGTGGCAGCTGTCAAAGTGATATCTATCACGGTACACGGTCGATTAACTCGTTTAAACGATTAAACTGAAATTTTCCTAGTCACGAGACTAGGACTTATAATATGAAATACACTTGAAATATAATATTATCACTTGACACTGGCTAAATGCACAAGATTGCGAAGCCATAACTAAGAAGAAGAAGAAGAACTCGTTTTGGATTGTTGTAGTTCAACGGCGTTATCCAACTGGATGGACCACGGACAAGTTTTTTGTTTTCCGTTGTACAACTGATTTGTTTCAGTTGCGAGACGGGCTATAAACATTGGTCGTGGTCCAACCAGTTGGATAACGCAGTTAGACCACGGGCAACTAAGCGTGTCGTGTATGGCAGTTTATTTATACGATGTCTTAAGAGGCCGGGGTAGTCTGTGAAACGATTTATAGGCTGTCTCTGTTTAACTGGCAAACTGTGCCCATGCTTGATGCGATAGCACTACCGACCGAACAAACTACGATAGGTGCCGTAATACCAAAAATTATGAATGAAAATGTAATGTTTAGTCATTGTTTTTGCATTAATAGTACCTTGAAATGATAATCTATGTTTCTGTTGTAATGACAAAAGAAATGTGTTAGTTTTTAATACAAAACGAATAAGTTAAAGATGCGACATTTACGTCGTAATAATGTGTGAAAATCAATTGGTTTATATTTCGTTTTAGGTAATTATTTTGGAATAAAAACTATCCAGGAACCTAGGTTAATATGTTTTTAATCTGAATAACAGCACAGTATGGTGGTAATATACTTGAATTATATACAATTTCGGTATTACGATTGTATGGGCAAAACAACCTACGCAGGTATTACGATTGTATGGGCAAAACAACCTACGCAGGCCCCTTAAAATTGTAGGTTACCTGATATAAATCTGTTGTGTAACATTGTCATCAAAGGTATGCAAAATATATAAAAATAAAATACGTTACTTTATTCATTCTTTATTCTCACATAAAATTCGGTCACAAAATATTTGCATACAATTTTACCAAATTGTCACAGTAAATACTGTATTCAGAAACAATTCGACTCGCATACTCAGAGCGTGTTAACGCGAGGCTACATGTGTTATAATACTTCTGCCACAGAATACTCCAATTACAATACCTATTGACTACCCAGTTGGCGCGGTGGACAAGTATCTGCTCTCTGCGCCGTGGGTTTTGGTTTTCTTCCCGGCAGAAGCACAATTTTCCTTCCCAAGGAAGATTTATGCTTCTGGTTTTGGTGTGATATGTAAATGTTTCCAGCACCCACGACACAAGTTTTTGAACTTAATATGGGGCTGTGAGTGTGAATGCGTTTGTTTATTCAATGACTGCTTTGGCAAGCATGATATATACTTATATGATAGATACGTTAGCCGGATACGCCACGTTTTGTCACATTTAGTTTCCGCGGCACTTGATCTAGCGTGTTAGTATAAAAACAGTTATGGTTTTGTACGATACAGCCTGTCTAGGGTATAATAAGCCTGTAATATTAGACACGTTTACAATCATACTAATATTATAAATCGGAAAGTTTGTGTGTGTGTGTAAATGTTTGTTACCACGTATCTTCGTAACTAATAAGGCAATTTCAATGAAATTTGGAATTTAGGTCGCTTATACTCTGGATAGGCTACTTTAATAATCATCATCAGCGGGCGATGCCGCGGGGCTTAACTAGTAATGTATAATTACTTCAAGTCTTTGAACACGGCTTTCCATAAAAGGTACGAATGGGACATAAGCGATGAGGTGAATTTATACCTGAAATGTGAATGTAATGAAAGTCTTTGTTTCATAAGTTTTTGATGCTGAAAGTATACATATAAACCAGTATTCAGTTATCTATATTTATATTGTTATTAAATAGATACAACACAATCCACTACAATAGTGGAGTGAGTCAAATCTGTGGTAACGCAAACAAGATTCTCCATACTATTAGGAACAATTGATATTTTTTAACAGACTAATTGTTAAACCTTGCAAATTAAATAACTGAGAGTGCAGCTTGGCGATAGAAGTATACATAATATATGTAGCCCGCTTTTTACAATGGTTCAAATACAAATCAACGATATAATAATATGAAAAGAGATGCTAATTATGGGATGTATATTATAATCGGTATTTTAAAACAGAACGGCTTTTAAACGCAATGAATTCTACACAATATTTGTGACGGTACGCTCATTTAAGTGATATTTTTGGAATCACATATCTAGCTCTTTTAACATAAATAACATCGTTGGCATACAATTATAACAGGTTACATTATTGACTATACTAACCCTTGGAAAATATTCATTTGACTATATATATTAAACTACATGGCAAGACTAATCTAAAAAGGAATGTAAGAAACTAACTAATAAAAGAGATATTTATTTCATGATAGTAAAAATGGCGTATCGTTGCCGTACATAAATCGGGGAATCCCCAGATAATAGTAAAAGAAGAAAGTTAAAAAAATAGCAGGAATAATAAAACATTAATATAAAACAAATACTGAAAAATATTTTTGTTTAATCACCAATTATAATTCTGAGATTTAAGCGCTAAGGTTTCGACGGTGACGTACATTGTTTCCCACAAAATATGTGTTATAAGCACAAGTTGTATAGCGCACGTAAACTTGACATATAACATGTTTGTAAAGTGCGCGCTCTGTCTAATATAACATTGTTTGAACAGATTCAATTTATTCTCGTTAATCGGCCTTTTTATGCAATAAAAAAATATTAGTTGACTAGCCTATTATGGTTAATTATCATGTTTAGCAGGAAATTAAGATAATAAACAGATTTTTTATATTGAAATATGTATGTTCATTGAGTTCGCGACAAATAAGATTATTAGTTACTATATCTCTTACAATATTTAAAAAGTATTAGCAGCTAATTACATAATATGTAAAGGTTAACACAGTGTAAAATATTAATTTACTTTTTACCTTTACATATTGTAATAAGTAGTATTAATGTTTGAAAAACTTCACTCACATAACGTAAAATATATTCTATAGAATTACGCGTATTTCATGATCGATGATCCTTTAGTCAAAAAAATTGTTTAATTCGAAATTTCCGCCAAAACGACATTCATCTTAAAACAATTAAAAAGGCATTCAATGGTATATATTCGCAAGTACTTGTTAAGGAACTGAATTACTAACGCTCACCTTTTACTGTTGTGTAGTGTGCAATATAAACGAATCAATTCTGACGTCATTCATATAAAAAATATTAGAGATTCAAAGAAGAATATTGAGGTGCACCTTTTTTATAAAACCAGTTAAAAGTAAGATTTAATCAAACTCAAAATACTTTAGTACTAGGGTATATAGTGTATTGCATCTTAATTTAAATTCAATTATAACATGGCGTGAGTTGCGACCTAGTTCCCTCTGCTCAATATGCGTTTCATTAGAAATATATTATTTAAGACTAGGAGTAACACGTTAGAATTGACTGCGATGCGCTAAGTTACCTACAAGTACTTACTATCTAAAATAGTTCCATCAGAAGACAATATAAATATGTTAATATAAATAAGGAGTAATGATGTGATAGCAAATAGTATCCAATATTGGGCTCAAATCTGCATACACCTGAAACAAACTTTTTTTGATCTACTTTTTTCGGCAAAAACAAAGCAGTAAATTCATAAATTCATACTAAACTGGGAAATAAACAGATTTTTGGCCCGATTATTTTTTATATGTACGGTTAGTTAAGCTGCTAAGTACGAGGGATCACACAAATGTGTGGCAATTTAAAGTCAGCTTTGAGAAAATTATATCAGCTGTCTTTTTCCTACTGAAATAGGAAAAAAAAACTAGTTTTAGTGAAGGTGCCAAAACCTAAAGAAGCATTAGCTTCAAAAGCTTAAATCTAATACATTCTTAAAATAACTTCGTACCGATTCAGAAGACTACAATGTATGTTCAATTGACAAACAAACTAGACGATTATATGCTAAAACAATGCTAATATCAGTCGACATAAGAATAAGTGTTAGTACAATTACAGCTACATGAAAATATATCTTACTTTAGGCAGATAGAGTATAAAATCGGACGTTATTAAGCTCTTATAATATGTCAACAATAACTTCGTTGCTAAAAAATGTATTGTAAAGCACATCAAACATGTTCAATATTATTTTCAAAATGTTCTTCTACAGTAAATACATAAAAAGCAAATAATTGAGGAACCATTTCATAAATTATTATCGATAATATTGTACAATTCTTGCAGTTCGCGAGCGCGCGTAAGTCTTTCTTGAAGGTTATAAGTACACACTGTATTAATGTGCGTGAGTCTATTCTGCACGTACACTTATTTAGAAATGTTTCCAATAGAAATAAAGCATACGCGTGCTCGTGAAATATCACAACCCTTTAAAGAGTAGTTTAGACTGTGCATAGATTGATGAGTGACAGTCAAGGGAAGCGTTTTGTTCGTAACTAGAATCGACTAACTCTAAGTGAGAAATCAATCACAAATGCCCACAATGAGACATAGGTACACTGAAATTACAGTATATATTGAGATAGCAGTTTAACGTGAAACTGAGATTCAAAGTTATATAGGCTTGCGCTATGTTTAATGTACTATTAATAAAACCGTGTTATATAAGGATACACTTCTTTACATGTTAAGAATGTGTAAACATTAAAATACGAAATATTAGATATGACTGAAGTATACAGATATGTTAAAATAATTAGCTATTATATTTTTATTAATAACTATATTGTTCTTTTTATTAAAAAGTCGCCATTGCATTACGTTTCTAAAATATTTTAAATATAAATATTACGTGGTTGTAGAAGCATTAAATATAACATAGAAAATTTTAGTGAAAATAGTTTTTAAGACACACTTGTGTAGTCTAGAATTTCCACCTTATAAATACATTATGAAGAATAGTGTGAAGAATTAATAACCAAATTACTAAAATATTAGCTTAACTTTATGTATAATTATGATCACTATGCAAAGATACGCAGAGGCCAACTTTTAGAATATAGTGTGGTATCTTATACATCAAAAATAAAAAAAAAATATCTTCAATTTGATAATGTACAGCCGAATTTCAGTTGTTCACATTGTAGATAACTTATATACAAGAATTCTAAATTGATTTCTAGAGGACGTATATAATAATATGTTAACAAGAATTGATCTAAAAACAATACTGATAATTAAGTTGATCTAACATATTTGAAACATATATCTATTCAAAAAACACATAATGGTGGTATCTTCTCGTAGAAAATATACATTAACTATACAAACCGTCGCGTAAAAGTAAAGATCATTGAGATTCGCGATAGATAAGGAAGATATTTACCCAAAATATATTTTACGCTTATCGTGTCTTTTGAATTTAATTTTATTTAGATTTATAACAGATTTTTTTCAACGGCAGGCAAATCAGACAAGAATACTGATTTAGATTATAGAGGAAACTGCCGTCATCGAATATTGTAAGTATTTAAATTCGTTTATTTTCCATGATACTACCGAGTCTTACTGTCACTACCATCTCAGTTTGACGTAGCGTGGAAAAGTGTTCTGATTCTCTTTGCGCGTCACGTTCAATTTTCTACAAGAATTTTGTAGAACATAACATTTAAATATTATATTCCTGTTGCCAATACAATCTCGGGGCCGTTAAGTATTACGTAAGCAGATTTATTACATTTATTTACCCCCCCATCCCCCTTGTCAGCAAAAGTAAGCAAAGCTTACGTAAACATTTGTCTATTACCTACTTAATGTATTGTTTTTTATTGATTCATGAGCAGAAGTTATAATTCTAGAAATAAGAAAATACCTAAACGTATACAATATTCGTGGGAATCCCCAAAAATGCGTTTAATTTTCAAGCATAGATAATGTGTGAGTTGCCATATGTGTAAAAAAAGGAATAAATACGGATGACGTAATCATAATCTAGACCCCCCTACCCCCCTATAGTGCTTACGTAATACTTGAACGGCCCCTTAGCTATAGTAAGTAACTTCAAATCCCAGATAATCGTTGAAGGCGATGCAATGCTACTATAACAACTTAGCCTCGCTTAATTATATTATATAGCAATTCGTTCTTTAGTTTTCTTTAACGAATGCCGGTACTAAAATGGAAACTTAGCGTTAATTGTTGTATTACATTACTAAAAAGCGAAAATGTGTGAATAATGTATGCAATAAAAATATGCAATCGTTTTTTGTAATGAACAGGATATTGAATTAACTATATAGTTATATGGTACTTTTGGAAGTCAAGAGTTACTAAGGTTGAATACTATAATTAATGCAATACTACAATAATATTAAGTTTATATAATACACTTTAGTAAATCAATCGTAAAATGGCTCACCTAAGTACGAATATGGATATTTTTGTATGTACATACATTATTGTAACTGTCATCCAGGAACAAACGTTTTTCAATAGTACTCTATAGAATACATTAATATTGTTAAGTACTCATTATCGTTATACATTACGGTGCTAATATTTACTACTACTGTTTGCAAAGCAATATTTTTCATTTATTTCACTAATATTGCATTGAAACCTGCCGTAATTACTGACTGCTCATAATTATTAGTTTATGCGGCAAACAAATAATACCCTGTTTAAATAAAATGAAAAAAATGTAATACTTGCGGAGTATACAACTACAATAATTTATATATGGAATAAACACGAAGATTAGCTTATCTTATTAGTCCCTTATTCCTAACGGCTTATTTCTATACATCCTGATAAGTTCTTGCTAATTAATCCAGCTCATAATTTTATAATTATTTTTTTTAAATGAAAACTATAATTTTACATGAATAATGAAAACTTAAAATGAAGTTGTGAACCTGAATTTCAGTGGCGTTATCCGTTTAAGATATTAACGCAGTATTAGATCATGAACACTAAAATTAAAAAAAAAACGTATTCAGAGACAATTTTCAATTCTAATCAAAGTACAACATGTCTAATTAGAGTTATTGACATGCGAGTGGAAAAAAGTGATTTATAAATACGTAAAAAACGAACATTAAATATTACCATTAACATTCAATCAATAAAATATATATGAAATTGCTAATCGAAGCTGCATTCCGACTGACGACGCAACAAACATTTGAAATAAGTAAAGTTTTACAATCTTCGCACATAATTATGTTACAGTGTGTGGTGGTAAATGTTCGTAATTTCTTTTGCTACGTTACATTATTTAAAATAATTACAGAAGATCATCCGAATAATATCTTGAGAATAGAATGTTAAAATATTTGGCATAAACTAACCTACACATATGAATAAATGACTCTTGCTGGCTTAGGTTCAAATTAACAATTTAATTGGCTTCTTGTCGTAACATTTTTAACAATTTTAGGTGGAGTAGTACTAATAGAAATAGTGGTACTTTATATCACTAGTACCCTTGAAATAATAACCATATTTACCCCTGGCTCTGCTTCCGTTAGTACCCTCATTTTATATCTTGAGATTACAAATGGTACTACTTTGTATCGCTATTTAAAAAAATACCTTTAAGGGTAAGGTATTTTTTAATAATAAAAAATAATGCACTTTATATCGCTGCAAGAATGGAAACGGGTTTTTCAAAAGAAACTAATTATTGCCAGAAATATCTACATAGATGCTGATCATTTATAAAAATGCTTACTTAGATCTTATCTAGGGAGATATGTGTAGGCATGTTTTTGGAAAAGTTGCGATAGAGTTGTATTTTGCTTTAGAGATATCATTATGAGTTTTTCAAATGTTATATATGATATATACTAAGAATTAATTAAACATGTTATTGTACATACTGTAAAATCCATCTATTCAACAATAGACGATTTGCCAACACAGCCCACAAGTTGTCGTGTCCGTATAATGCACACTATACCTAACATCCAGGTATTTTAAATAGTTAATATAATAATATTAAATGAATTAACATATCACTATTTCCTCTGAATATGTACCATTTTCTTTTTAATGTGACCAGAACTAAGGCAATTGTTGTCTTTTATTTCAAGGGTGCTAGTCCTTGTGCGATATAAGTAGTAACATTATTACCTTCAAAAGTAAATACAAAAGGTGTGTGTCGGTACCAGCGAAAGCAAAACCAGAGGTAAATGTTGTTAATATTAGAAGGGCACTAGCATTATAAACTAGTACCAAAAAGTGAGGGTACTAGCGGTACTCCTCTTTTTTGGAGAACTCGATGATAAACATGCTAAATATACATGTCTGAAAACCTATGAGTGCCTAAAATAATAAATTTGCGACATTCATATTTTCCAATAATATACTTATAAATAACAGAAAAATCGATTAAACGACGTTAAGCCAAAAGTGACCATCGCAATTTTTTTGCTTTATGCAGTTAAACGACTGTAGGGTAGAGTGGACAGTTGACTAATTTTTTAAAACCGTTCATTTATAATAACGTTACATGCATCAGATAATTAACACAGCCCATATTTAATTAACTCGATATGATAGCATGTAATGCAATAATAATAATAATACATAAATTTAAATTATAATCAAATAAAAAATAAAACAATGATACAATACATATTAAAAATAAATGACAAAATTATAATCAATATTAGAATAAAACATAAGCCATATACATAATACACATATTGTGCAGATGTTTACTAAAGACAGGATAATAATTGAATGTAAATATTTTTTATAAATCTACGAATGTTACAAATTCATCAAGGCCCTCTTGGTGAGCCTTTATCCTTTAAAGTACTTACATATGTTTTACCTATAGGCCACTTTCGTTTAACGCCGTATATTTTTGGTACTTTTAACAAAAAATATAACACAAACTTACAAGCAAAAAAACTTTTAATAAAATATAACCAAAAATAAACAATATAAGACTGTGCCAAATTTAAAATCAACAAAATACCTAACATCTACCTAAACGGCTATATATAAGTTTCAGTGGTATTTAATACTACTTTTCTTTGGCTCAGTGGAAACTAAGAATGGCCAATAAGATGCCCGATTGCAAGACCTTTTTAAAACTACCCTACTTTAGTACCAGGATTCTTTTATTCCATCCAAAGCCAGATCTTTCGACTAGTACAAAGTGTATCAACTGTTACAAATAAGAAATCTATATAGACATAGACCGACAAATTCTTTTCGTCCTAATGGTACCGCTGCGAGATACTATTTTCACTTCTAATCGTATCTTACCGAACAAAGCAACGATGTACACCAAAGGAGGTCCCCGTTCCATACAAAACTTTCTCGTTAGCTTAGCACCATACATTTTCAAGTACACTACGCTACTTATATCCTATAGAATTATCAGATCCGTGAGTTTAGAAAGTGATTTTCAAATTGAAGTGTATCCAGGAATTTTGTATTAAGAAAATTAAGTGCAGACAGATCAGTTTGATTCCGAAGCTAGCCGGAGTATGGACGATGTATATTTCGATTATATAGAAATGAAGTTGAGTGGTTGTCTCATACTAGGTGTTCCTCAATTCTGATCCTCCATCGGCCACGCTCGAATGTGTGTTTAATCGGTGATAGAAATTTGAGCGAAACCAATAAGCGCCTTATCATCATATTCCTCGTTGGGTCCCGTTGAATTCTGAAATGTAAACAGAACATGATAGTCTGAAATGTAAGCAGAACATGATAAACATAAACGCTTTAATGAATACAGTCTTGTTGATAGACCTATATAGCTGATGTTGGAAAAATCCACACAAATACATTCACACCCAGAACCAGCAGAACGTTTTTCCCGTACTGATGAATATTGTGATATTGCCCGGAATTCAAACATAGCAAGGACTTGCCCTCTGTGCTGATTGGGTCGTAAATTAGATTAATTTGATCCATTACGACAAAATTATATCCACATCATGCTTTTTGACACCTTTGATGTAGAGGTATGTTATATAATGGAAACTCATATGCTACTTAATATGTAGATTTTAACTTATTGGTCGACGTCTTCAGACGATACAGCAATTTTTCGAACCTAGAAGGTTGATACATGTTAAACGACACCAACTTGCCACTTGCAAGTAACATAACAAATTCAGCGTACCTACTGATATAGATATGAGGGGGGCAATAGGTAGTTATTCACTTAATTTAAGTAGCAAACACTCGGTCATAGTTTATTTTCACCACTACACTTTACGAAACAGTTTTAAGTTAAATATATTTTAATAAGAAGGTTGGAATGATTCGGTTACTAACTTTAGGTATTATTTAGGCGGAACAGAAGCGCTCGATCGGGCGCGCGTGTATCCAATACACAATTAGTAACACTATTTTGTTATTAATTCATTAGTTCACATGTTAGTTATACGAGATTATATATAAATATATTAATTAAGATAGGTTATATAAAAGTACATTATGGGACACTAGCCACATATACATGTCAGCTTTGGCTTTGCATATCTCCATCTAGTTTCTTTCTTTCAAAAATTGTGATTGTTTGTACGACATCCCTGTTTGTATAACTATATATCGAATCGTCATCACAAATATGATTTTTAAATTACCTCGCTTTTATTTTTCAATATCTGAAAGACTTAACGAGAAGAATTACACTCCGACAGGGAATCCGCGGAGTAGAAAGCAAAGAGTCGCATAATGCGGACACTGGGTCAAATAAAACTTACCAGATGGAACGTGACGACTTTAGGTGCGTTGGGCACCACCTGGGCGTCGAGTAGTTTAGACAGGTTGAACGCGATTGGCACTCCGTCGTGAGGATCCACCAGCCCTGCGCCCACAAGCTCAGAAGCTATGCCCTCGGCCGTGTCCTTCCCCGGAACGTAGTCAAACCGGATGTCGTTCAACTCGTGGTGCATGTTCCTGTTCACATATCCAAGTTATATCACGCCCGAACAATTGCAAACAGACAAAACAACCAGGAGGCTGCTACTATCTTTGCCCGCTTCACGAAAATAACATGACATTTGAATTAAACGTCATTTAAGTCGTCCGAGCAATCCGTAGGTAGGTACTGTAGGTTCCGCAACTGACACTGTTAACCGTCTCATCGACCAATCACAAGGACGGATCGGCCAACTACAAACATACATTTACCTATCTAGAATAATTTACCTCGTACGTTATCCAACAGTTTTTATAATCTATAGTTAAAAAAGTTATAAAACATTGATTTTTCTATATTTGATTGTTTGAAAATTATATATTAAATTATTATGGGTGGGGGTGGGGGTTGTCCGTTGTGTCCGTTTGTACAATAGTACTCCGTGGTAGAATAATATTTCTATGGTTATAGTGAAAGTCATAATCATAACATTGAGTTAACAATTCATATTCAAAAACAAAATGAATATTCAATTAAAATTAAAACTAGAATATAGCGCGACCATCGAGTTGTTGATGTCTAGATTGACAATTATTTCGGCTTCATACGGAAGTTTTTATTTAATACAAAATGACTACGTGAAAATTTATTGGTCTATTGCTAGCGAGGATATAAATAGGTTTTAAGCAAAATGTAGACCCTGTTTATGATGAAAAGAAAGCATAATATGTTAACTACTATGGACTAGCAATGACAAAAATCACGACTTTACTAAAGTCGAAAGCGATTCAGTCCCTTTTATGATGATGTAATGTGATGTGATGTTACTAACTAAAATATCACATCGCCGTATGGTTTATTCGTTAGAAAAGTTGACATCGATGTCCGAATTTATTATAATAATTGATTATGCTATATGAAATTGATTAAAATGAATTCCATGATTGATTATTGATTCTTCGCACATCAGAAAGAAATAATTATGCTTATTGTCTTATACATTATGAATAAAGTAACCAGCTGAGTAGCATCTCTTTAGTACGCTCTCACGAAAAAGATATGCCTTTCGATGCATCAATTCAGTAACGATAGGTCGTTCCGCAACTGACGCTGACAACTTTCGCATCAGCCAATCACAAACACGGATCTGTCAATCAAGCACGCGCCGGCCAATCATAACAATACATTTACCTCGCAATCTTCCCCTGCTCATTCTTTTATCAACCGGTTTCACAATCTTTGTGAATAACACATTAAAATACATGTTACGAATTTCTACAGATTTGATTGAAAGTAGTAAATGCCAATTAAATGCTGCTCACCAATTTGTATCTTCCAACACACCCGTATCTCTGAGGATAGTATTCCAGCCGCATAAATGAAATTTTTACTTTGTATTACACTTGTAAGATTATATGATGTGGGAGTGAATATGGATGTAGAAGTAGAGAAAGGCCAAAGATGGATAGATTATGTATAAGATGACGTAAGTTAGAAAAAAGTGAGCGTGGAACATAAGAGAGTGGAAAAAGAGAAAATGTTGTGTCGCGCTACATGATAATACAGGATAATTATTTACATGCATATTGTAATAATTATAAATGTACCTATAGAAGTTTGTAGATAAAAATATCATAATTTTAATTTGCTTATCGATATTGGACTACTACAACTCTAAAATAAATGACAACTGATAGCTACACGGCATACACGAGAGGGACGGAGAGAATTTAACGCAAACAATATAAGAAGGCCAGTAAGGCCTATTACGTTAGTATCACACATTCTCGGGGCTTGGGAGGGATCTTAGGATGCAATTAGAGTACTTTGTGATCTCTCGTAAGCGTTCGACTGAAAATACCATAAAATGCCTATTCGCAAATTAAACCATGACGGTATACGAGGGGATGGTCTTGATTTGTTAGATTCATATTTATCGGGTAGGCAAAAAAAAGTAGGCGTTAAGAGGCCGGGGTGGCTTTGAACGAGTCTATAGGCTGTCTCTGTTTAACTTGCAAACTGTGCCCATGCTTGATGCGATAGCACTACCGAACGAACAATTATAATAGGTACCGTAATACCAAAAATTATGAATGAATATGTAATGTTTAGCCATTGTTTTTTGTATTAATAGTACCTTGAAATGATAGTCTATGTTCCTGTTGTAATGACAAAAGAAATGTGTTCGTTTTTAATACAAAACGAATAAGTTAAAGATGCGACATTTACGTCGTAATAATGTGTGAAAATCAATTGGTTTATATTTCGTTTTAGGTAATTATTTTGGAATAAAAACTATCCAGGAACCTAGATTAATACGTTTTTTATCTGAATAACAGCACAGTATGGTGGTCATATGCTTGAATTATAAATCATTTCGGTATTACGATTGTATGGGCAAATCAACCACTACCCGGCGCCTTAATGGTGTGACATCTGACGGGTATACAGTTAAAATTGGCGTGCCTTGTGGCGTAATATTAGGACCCTTCCTATTTTAAGTATAGAAAAATGATTTACCTTATATGACAACTACGCTAGCATTAGATATTGTATTATTTGGTGATGACACGTCACTCATTTTTAAAACTAATAGAAAAGACATGGAAATCAATAAAGTAAATTATGAACTAGATCTAGTCTCGAAATGGTTTGCTGCTAATAACTTATTGTTAAACGCTAGCAAAACTAAATGTATTAAGTTTTCCCTTCCTAATGGTCCTTTGGTAGATGCAAATGTTACACTTGCAAACAACAAATTAGATCTTGTAAAGAAAACTGTTTTCTTAGGTCTGCTGACTATGGACTCAAAACTGCAGTGGGGTCCTCATATTGATGTGCTTGCACGTCGCCTGAGTTCCGCTGCTTTTGCGATCCGTAAAATTAGGCAATTGACTGACGTGGCGAGGGCAAGGCTGGTTTACTTTGCATTTTCATAGTTTGATGAGTTACGGAATCTTACTATGGGGATCTGCTGCCGATGTTGAAACTACTATTTTTATTCTACAAAGAGAGAGGTTCGTGCAATCTATGATATGGAATTTCTCAGGGAATTATTTAAAGAAACAGTTATACTTACCATGCTTTACATCTTTGAAAATATTATGCATACTCATTAAAATATTGATAAATATAAATTAGGAAGCGACGCACACAATCTTAATACTAGATATAAGCATACAATTACAGTGCACGCATTTAGATCAAGCAAAATTAATAAATCTTTTATGGCAAATGGGGATAGATTTACAATATAATTGTAACTGACTTATCACTGGAAAAGTTCAAATCAGTAATAAAACGGGCAAACAACGATTGACTACATTAATGACAAGGATACGAGGCAAACTGTACAAGCGCTTTCTAGCGACTACATAATATAGATATTAGATACACCTAGGTTAATATAATTATGTATTAGTGTTAAGGAATAATTAAATAAAAAATGAATTAAAAAAATGCGCCGCCGTTTTTTGCTAGGTTCTTCTCGAGATGATGGCTGTAATTTTACGAATCTGGCAGTAGAATCATTAACTTTCACGAGTGCCTCTTTGGGGCCCATTTGAAAAAACGATTTTGATTTATTTGATTGGAGTAAAAATCAGTCAGGCTAATCGTTGTCACTTCCAATCTTATCGTCAACCTTTCGTTAACTACAAACTACAAATTTGGAAGCTAAGTTGTAAGCCGAGCATTCTCTTCTATCTTCGCGTTCGTCTCTCAGAGATCGACAATTTGGACTTAACAAGTCGTTAAATTATATAATTAGCTTGATTGTTTGAAATGAACAATTTCAAACTTTAACGGCCGATTAGAGTACACTTCCATGCAAAAGTGGACAAATAAGAGGTAGTAAAGTGTAATAACACACAACATACCTACATGTTACACAAGACAAGTAGTTTTGGTATGGCCACATCCAAATGTATGCTTTTCAAACAGCAATACATAAAAATAACGAACACGTTTTTTTACAATAACTTAACCTTTTAAATTTTATTTCGTTTTCAGCAAAAACGTGAATGATCTCGATTTGTTCGGGCTACCGCACATGTGGTTAAATAAATAATGCTATGTTACTGGCTACAATTACTTAATTATAATAAGTTGGCGCAAAGTTATTCGCTGACCACAGAAAGATGTGCGGTGGCCCGAACACCATTAATAACGAGGCCGTATCCGTGGCGGCAGCTTGTAATATCATAGAACATTGTCACAAACCTCAGCCGTAATACTAGATTGATAGCAGGCAACTGAGGCAAAGCTTCTGTCGCCTGCAATATTTGATCCTTTGGCTCTGAAGCTCGGGTAGGCGCTTCAGTTGGTGGCTGCACCAGCGTGGGGTTGGACGATGCTTTATATTTCAGATCCTTTTTCACAGCACCTTTCTCCGTTGCTAATAATTCCTGAAATGATCAAAATTAAAATTAATTCCATATTTAACACAGCTTCGACGAAATGTCAATTTTTACTGTTTCTACTTTCGTCTCTAGATTTTATAGGACTTAACAAAAATATAACAAACAAGCTGTGCAAACGGCTTCGCCGGCGTTATTCTAGTTATAAACTAGCCTATGTGTTAATCCTACGTGGATTAAAAATTTCATCAAAATTCGATTAGCTGTTGCAGCTTGAGAGGTAGAAAAACACACACACGCAATTGAAAACTTTCGAAATTATAATATTAGTGTGATAATAATAAATACGTCATTGAAAACAGCTTTGAGAAGTTTTTATCAAACTAATATTATAATTTCGAAAGTTTTCAGTATTATCAAACGAAACTGTGTGTTTGTTTTCTTTTGCTCTGTTGTGTATTCATCATCATCATCATCCCAAAAGAACGGTTGTTAGCGGCCTGCATCCAGCGTCTTCCTGCGACCTTCACTATGTCGTCCATCCACCTTGAGGATGGTCTTCCGACACTGCGCTTTCCAGTCCGTGGCCTCCATTCCATAATCTTTGGGCCCCATCAGCCATCCGTTCTACGTACTATGTGCCCTGCCCATTACCACTTCAACTTGCTAATCCGCCGGGCTATGCCGGTAACTTTCGTTCGTCTACGGATCTCCTCATTTCTGATTCGATCTCGTAGTGTAACTCCGAGCATAGCCCTTTCCATAGCTCGTTGTGCGACTCCTGAGCTTATTCATAAGGCCCACAGTAAGAGACCACGTTTCAGTACCATATGTCATCACTGGTAACACACACTGATAGACTTTCGTCTTGAGGCGAGGTATTTAGGACGAAAAGACGTTGCGTAGTTTCCTGAACGCTGCCCAGCCGAGTTCAATTCGACGATTGACCTCTTTCTCAAAGTTGGACCTACCTAGTTGAAGAGTTTGTCCTAGGTAAACGTACCTGTCAACAACTTTGAGCATCGAGTTCCCAAGTGATACTGGGGTGGGCACAACATGGACGTTGGACATAATATTCGTCTTGTCCATGTTCATGTTAAGGCCCACCCGTTGGGGAACTCGATTGAGGCCTTCGAGCATTGCGCTGAGATCTCCCATCGATTCTGCGATAACCATGATATCGTCGGTAAATCGAAGGTGGATGGGTGATGTACTCGCCGCCGTTGATATTGATGCCGAGTCCTTTCCACTCCAGAAGTTTTAAGGCATCTTCCAATGCGGCATTAAGTACTTTCTAAGCAAATATGTTTAAAATATATTTAACTGTTGAGTTTCAAAACGTAACAAGTTTAAATGAAAACTTGCATACCTCATCATTATCGCTTCCACTAGAATCGGCTCGGGTCAGCTCGTTCATAGGCCTGGTGTCGTCTCCCACTGGAGATTCTTCCTCTGAAGAATCTACAACCGTTGGCGAGCTAGGTCCTTGAGCGTCATCGTCTTCATCAGTCCACACCCATTCTCCAGTGACAGTGCGGTGCAAATGGCCTGATGTGCCCGGCTGCCGTTTGCTTGCCTTTGGATAATATAACAACATTAATAATACTTATGAAATAGTACATTTTGTAAGGTAAAATATTTGCTACAATGACTGTTGCTACAGATACAAAAATGCAAATAATAATTTTATCTGTTTATACGCTTACTATCTTACACTCGCCAAGGTAATAAATATGTTAGCCTTAATTTAAACGAAAGTATACAAATCAGTAGAAAAAAATATTGTTACTATTTTACCCATCAAATTTACATATTATTACCATGTCACCATATAATTGTTAGAACCATTTGTTGTTTATAAAAAAAGCAAATTATTTTATCATCAATAAGGTATTTTAGTCCTTATGATCTTCTAATTCTGACTGGAGGCGATAATAATTGCACCAACGTCTCTCTTTGGGGTGTTTTTTGCATTTCAACTGAGTCATCCCCACTCCTTTGCTGCTAGGATGCTGACATAGCTATCCGAGTGTGATGGATGTTGCGACAAGCATGATAGTGGTAATGATGATGGCCCGAAACAAAGAGGCGGTAGTCCCTCCAAAAAAAAACGAATCGCCTATGTTGCTCACAACGCCAGTAAAAATATTTTTAATTAATTTACGCGATGCGTTAAGAACTAAAATCTAAGAGTTTTTTTTCATAGTTGATCACGATTTAACTAAGAGGTATTCGCTTCCGAATATATTTATGTACGTAATATTGCAAATTTTATCATCATTTAGCAACCGTCCATTAATCTTCCTGTTTTTATTATAAACAAGGATTATCACAGTCGTCCAGTGACAAGCCAAGTATGTATTTGTGTTTTTGTAAATACCGGTAAAAATCGATATACGGAATGTAAAACGTAGTTTACCTTGTGCACCCTTGTTTCCATGCTTGGACCTATGGCAACTAAAGTTTGGGTCAGGTACTTCTTATCTTTGGCCTTTTTAAAGAATGGGTGTTTCAATAGTTCTGTCGCCGTCGGACGCTTGGATGGATCTCTTAGTAAGCAATCTGTGACCATTTTTCTAAAAGTCTTGCCGTAAGCTTTGTACTGGTCTTTCTCATCGGAACCTGTTAAAATAGAAATTGCATCCTCAGGAATGATTGCAAACTTCAAATAACTTAAGATGAATAACTTGAATAGTACTACACCTACAATAGAACTGTATGTAAACTATTAATTCAATAAATATAATTACAATAAATACTAGTGGCTTTGTGACCTGAAGACCGCGCATATTTTTAGAAATGGCTGAAATATTATTTTTTTTATATTTCGACACCCTATCTCCGCCATTATAAAAACATTTAAAAAACATAATCGACTGAAAAATCCATATAATTATCGAACCTGTAGGTCTATTCTGGTCGTCAAAATACGATTGTTCGAATTAATGCGACGTCGATACGACAGTCGATTGGTTGAAATTTCAGTTGATTCGATGTTCATAACAAAAGAAAATCGTTCGTATTCGACGTCGATGTAAAGATAATCTATGCCCCTGCTCACAACATTTCAGCTCGGTTGGGAAATGCGACCGGGGCTTACCATGACCGCCATATTGCAGGTACGGTAATATAACAATCCTAAACAGGCGAGCCAGAACTGTCTACGTCACCTAGCAGTCTAGAGACCACGAGACCGCTGAATGCTTGCTGACCGGTACTTGGCCTGCACTAGTTCGCACCATGACGAAGTTTTGGACGTTACGTTTCCGAATTAATACCTGTTTATTTGTCAAATAAAACAATTCAACGAATGTAGCTTTTTCAGACAGTTTTTCGTGGCTCATTCAATTTCGTAATAATTTGACCTAAAAATATTAAAATTAGCCAAGTACACGAACTTTTCAGGAAAATCTCCAAAACACATATTCCGTATTAATGCGAAGAGGTCAAATAAGTAACCATAATAATGCACTTGCCCTCAAAGATCCAATTCGTGAAAAGATAATAAACTTGTCGTGAACCTATGTAAACAGACAGCTGATCTGATCAGTAGTTCTTGAAATATCGTCAATAATAGCTATTTTGTGGACTACTTTGACGATGTTCTCGTTTACCCGACTTTAAAAGTTACCTCATAACTTCTTTCGTTGTGAGCCGATTTTTATGATTATTTTTTTATTTTAAAGCTGGTGTTTTTCATGTGGTCTCATTGAACATTTGATCAAGATCTGATCAGTAGTGTTTGAGTTATGGTCAATAATGCGTGTTTAATACGTTAAATCTGATCAAGGTTCCAAAGATAAAGCGGTGAAGTCGGTATTTTTAAGCTTTGCTTGCGTTTAATTATATGAATTAGCCAACCTTAAAAAGGTTGATTAACTAAACTTATAAGATAGATGATTTTAAAAATTTTGTTTTAGAACATCACCATGGAGTATCATCTCTTTTTGCAACTGGTCATAGACAATGGTATTGCCAGCTAGTATATATTTTTAATTACTGTGATGCCCGTAGCAGGTCAAACACAGTTCAGTAATTGGTTTGTTCGTGGTACAAAGTTTAGCATGACATGCCCGGAACTAGGCAGATTTAAAAAAGTACATGGTAGGCCCTGTAGTGGAGAACTGGAGGACACCCGGGACATTCTGAAACGGAGACACTTTGCTCGTGCGTCACGCTCGCTGGGTCAATTATTACTATTAATAATAAAAATAATCACAACAGTGCACCGCTATTTCTGCGCAGCTGAGACAGCCGACTTAAAACTCATCAAACAAGCATGGGATATGATCCAGCGCCCTTGTCCATTTTCAAGTATTAAAATGATTATTGTGAAGTTAATCTAATCGTCAAAATTAACTATACAGGAACCTATGGACGAGAGGTTTGTACTCAATGTTCTGTTAAGCCATAAACCATAATGTCCAATACAGTAGGTACATGATTCTCTTAACGTTGTTTTACTCAATACTGAGAATCGTGACACATCCTCCGCAAAGACAGACAAAAGAAAGCCTTACTCATATATATTTTGAGAATATATATGAGCAATAGACGAAAAGTGGTAGAGGTAAACACTGTGATGAATAATTATTTTTTTTTCTCTGTAATACATAAGTTTTACTTCTATCGTGTGTCTTTACGGCACGCCCTTTTTTTCATTATGGATAGGCTAGAGTTTGAACAGCATATGGTGAGATAGTACTTACGTAGAAATAAAAAAAACATTAAACTGTATTTGCTCACCTGTGTCCAAACTAGGCGGGTCATTCTGTAGTGTGAGCATTAATACTTTCATCGGTGGGTATTTGTGGTATGGTGCCGTGCCTGTCGCCATTTCAATAGCCGTTATGCCGAAAGACCAAATGTCCGCTTTGAAATCGTAGCCATGATCCTACAAAACACAGGATCACATTATTTTTTAATTCTAGTTCAAAACGGCGTCAAAGTCGAAAATAGAAACCGATTGAGCATACATTCGATTTGAATGTCTGCATCAAGTCCTTATCGCCTTGTGGGAAATATTCTTCCGGCAAGTATACAAATTATTTTGCTTCTACTTTTTTCACTTTCACACTCATTCCCTACACTAAGGTCGACCGTGTGCCTCGGCGTGAGCAATACGCGTGCGCGTACGATTATTACTACCATCAAGCGGCGATATTGTAGGTTAAGATGAACTGTGCTACGTGCGGAAATAAGTTTAATGACGGTGTGCAATGTGGATTATGCAAGAAACACTATGACTTCATTTGCGCCGGGATAACTGAGAGTGGCTATCGTCGTCTGGGTGCCGAGAGACGCGCAGCGTGGAAATGTGCGTCTTGCCGCCTTCTATCTGAAGCAGCGGCGGTGTCGGTGTCAGCGCCAGCGACGGGTCAATCGCAAGAAATTACACTTGATGCCATTATGGCGAAACTGAACATGATGTCAGCTAAACTTGAAGCCTTGCCGAGTCTGATCAGTGATGTTAAGGACATAAAAAATGACCTGTCAAAGCTACAGGCATCACAAAAAGGTACGAATAAAAAAATGCAAGAATTTGATAGCCGAATCACATCGCTTGAGTCCGGCTCGTGTGACTTAGGCACAATTAAATCACAAGTGTTGACTCACCAGCGCAATGAGACTATGAGAGACCAGTGGTCTCGACTTAACAACGTGGAGATTAAGGGGGTGCCTGCCAAAAAAGCCGAGGATTTATACGAAATAGTCAACAAAATAGCCGCAGCTGTAAGCTATAAGGTGACTAAGTCGCAGATTAACTATGTGAGCCGTATCCCTTCCCACAACAACAGGGATAAATCGATAATAGTTAGTTTTCTAAACAGATATATAAAAGAGGATTTTGTAGCCTCAGCGCGAGCATTGAAATCTTTGACTTCAGCTGATTTGGGGATTTCAGGAGAACAAAATCAACGTACTCGTGTATATGTGAACGATCACCTTTCTCCAGAGTATAAGAAACTACTCACAAAAACTAAAGAAGTCGCTAAGGAAAAAGCCTATTCATTCGTATGGATCAAGTTTTCGAAGATTCACGTGCGAAAGAACGATACATCTCACGTTGTTATCATCAATTCAGAATCGGATTTAAACAAGTTAACCTAATCAGCTGTTTATCCCACTTTGCATTTTTGTACTTGACGATTGTGCTGTTCATTTGTTTACTTAATGTTAGTCTGCCGCCTACTGCTACCTACCTACATTTATATTTGTGTTTTCCCACATATTTAATGATATTACTGATATATTTATATTTGCGTTATTTTTCCAAAACAGTGATATTGTTAATTATAATTATAAATTTGATTTTCGCTTCTGCACTCAGTATCAAGAAATTGCTTTATTTAGATGCGCAATACGCCCTCATTGTTCTTATATGTATACCACCTGACGTGGTGTACAATTTGCTACCAAGTCATGCTGTCTCGCTTAGACATATAAAACTGCCAATTGAGCCGTTCCGCTCCTGCATTATACCTGCTATGTTTTTCTTCTATCAGATGCTAAATACACATTTTTCTCACGCATTTTTACGAGGTCTCCTCCCTACTCCTGTTGTTCTAACAATAACTATGAAACTTTTATTCAATCGTTATTTATCGAATGGTCAACGACATTTAATTATCATCAACAAGATTATGCTAACTATGTTTTATTTATTTACCTGTGTTTTGATATACGGGATTACACTCAAATTTATTTTGTTATTGCATTTCAACCATTATGGACTATGACCAGCTATACTGTTACTATCAAAATGTCCGAGGTTTACGCACAAAAACGTCAACATTTAGGCGCAACCTGTCGCTAAACAATTATAGTTTAATTGCACTATGTGAGACTTGGCTTCTACCCGGTTTAGAATCTTCTGAACTTTTTGACAGCAGGTACCAGGTGTTTCGACGTGACCGCTGCTATGACCTAACAATGCAATCAATGGGTGGCGGCGTACTTCTAGCTATATCTAAAGATTTTAATGCCTTACCTCGGCCCGAGTGGAATTCTACAGCTGAAGATCTATGGGTAACAGTTTCTCTAGGTACCTATAACCTTCACATTTGTGTTATATATTTATGTAATCAGAATTTAGGCCTAAACTTTACACAACAATTATCGAACTTTTTAGATAAATTAAGGGATATTATCACAAATAATCCATCCGACCACTATATGATTTTTGGGGATTTTAATATGGGAACTATATCTTGGAACTTTATGGACGAGGCTAATAGAGGCTATCTGGAACCACTTAATGTTGTAGGATACAATGAATGTAGTTTTATTGATGAGTTAACGCTAGTGGACCTACAGCAATATAATCACGTATCTAATCAGTTCGGTAGGCTATTAGATCTTGTTCTCTGCAATACCGATGTCGTAGTCAGTAATATTTTGGACCCCCTGGTCCCGCTCGATCCCCATCACAATGCTTTAGGAGTTTTAGTCCATATTAAGCGCCAGCGTGCCCTCAAGCCAGCTCCTCGTTTAAGATATTGTTACAATCGCACCGATTTTGAAGGTTTTAATAAGGACTTGTCCGCGATAGATTGGCAAATGGATTTAAATGATAAGCCCCTTGATGAAGCTGTATCCTATTTCTACTACATATTAGAGTCACTGCGTGATAAGTATGTACCTACATCACTTATACGTGTAAAATCATATCCGCCGTGGTATTCACCCGCACTTGTAAAAGTTCTAAAAGAAAAGTTCAAATTTCTAAGTAAATATAAACGCTATGGTATGGTTGCGGATAAACAATCAATTGATTATTTGACTAAACGTGCTAAATTATTAGAAGCAGACTGTTATAAATTATATACAGCAAAGGTTGAAACCTCTATATCTAATAACCCTAAATATTTTTGGTCATACTTTAAATCTTTATCAAAATCAAGTTCTATACCTAGTTTAATGACATATAACAATAAAAAGTCAAGCGCAGGTAATGAGATTTGTAACCTTTTTGCCGATTATTTTCACTCAACATTTTTAACGCAGGACTCATGTCCTCCTAGTATTGAAACAAATAGTCTCAACACAATGCTTACAGATGGAAACATATCTACAATTCACTTATCAAAATTTCAAATCAAAACTAAACTTATTAAACTAGATATATCAAAATCCGCCGGTCCAGATGCTATTCCACCAACGTTACTAACTAGATGTGCCGATACCCTATCCACCCCTCTTTTTATTCTCTTTAGCAGGTCTATTGATGAAGGATATGTGCCACTTGTCTGGAAAAAAGCTTTTATATCACCAATTCATAAGAAAGGCCCAAAAAATGAAGTCACAAATTATCGACCCATTTCAAAACTTTGTGTTATTGCTAAAATCTTTGAAAGAATTGTATATGAACAGTTGTACTCGGCACTTAGCAGTACACTTCCGACATCGCAACATGGTTTCCTCAAAGGTAGATCTACTGTCACTAACCTTATACTGTTGAATGAGTATGTTACTGAGTCCTTGGATGAGAGAACCAGTCTTGACGTCATTTACACAGATTACAGTAAATGTTTTGATAGGATTGACCATTGTTTACTTGTCGACAAACTTCTAAGGGCAGGTATAAGAGGTGACTTGCTGAGATGGTTCACATCTTATATCAACAATAGAACTCAAGCGGTAGTGTTGAGTAACTACACTTCAAAATGGATGAGAGTCCCCAGTGGGGTACCTCAGGGGTCCTTATTGGGACCACTTCTGTTCTTAATTTTTGTTTCGGACATAGACGGCTGTTTTAGAAATTCCACTCTTCTTAGCTTTGCCGATGATATGAAAATTATTAAACCAATAAGTTCTCAAGCTGATTCATTGTTATTGCAAGAAGATCTTAACAGTCTTGACATTTACTGTAAAGAAAATAAACTCGATCTCAATGCTCAGAAGTGTTCAGTCATGACATTTTCACGCAAAAATAACCCATTACTACATAATTATTTACTACAAAACCATATTTTAAATCGTGTTAGTAACATGAGAGACTTAGGAGTAACTCATGATTCAAAACTTATTTTTGATCAACATATTGCTTCCATTTCAGCTAAAGCTTCAAAATCTCTTGGCTTTATAATGCGTTCTAGCAAAAACTTTACTAATATAAAAACATTAAAAATTCTTTACAGCACCTATGTCCGTTGTCATTTGGAATATGCGTCGCAGGTTTGGAACCCTCGGTATAATATTTACATTGATCGATTAGAACGTATTCAACAGAAATTTATTCGATTCATTAACTATAAAACTTCTAACAAAGACAAAGACTACTTAAAGTCGTGTGCAAAGCATCACTTTCTACCACTTCATTATAGACGCAAAATCTCTGATGTAGTTTTCCTTAAAAAGATTTTAGTTTCTGTCATAGACTGCCCAGATCTACTTAATAAAATCAGCTTTTACATACCCAATAGAATATACAGGAACAGCCCTCTTTTCTCACTTCCACATGCTTCTACGAATTACCGGCAGAATAGCTTTGTCTACCGCGCATGCAAAACGTTTAGTGATTTATCGAAGGAAAAAGTCGACCTTGACCTTTTCCACACTAGTATACCAACAATGAGGCGTGTAATTGGCGATACTTTTTTTAATCAATATATTTAGTGCTTTGGATTATACATATACTGTATTGATAGTGAGTGCGGTTCATCTTAATTTTTGTTTGTTCCCAGTGATTATTCATCACTGGTTATTGTAAAAACAAAAAAAAAGCTACGTTATTTAATTAATATTTAAATAAAGGGAAAAACACTTATATAATTGTTATATCCTACATGTTTTTTAAGCTATTTAATATCTATGAGTGGAGACTTTTAATTAACTCTTTGTTATATACTAAAATTGCCATATTGTATTACAATAGTTGTTAGTCTTCCTACAAAATAAATAAATAAATAAATAAATAAATAAACTAAGTTCGATGTGTGTCGTAGGTGATGGAAACATTCACACATAGAATCAGAAACTTAAATTTCCCTTAAGGAGAAAACTTGTTTACACCACGCGCCCAAATAAGCCAACCGACAGTTCATCTTCAACAATTATTAAGAAAGCATCTTTTTTATGCTAGATAGGCAAGCATTTGACCGCTATCTTACCTAATGGAAAGTGACGATGCGGCAGAAGATGGAACATGCTTACCTAGAAGGACCTATTCACTTTAGACTTGAAACCACCCAGATTTTACCGTTCAGGGAACAAAGACGAATGCAATAAGTAAGTTACTTAATTAGTTAGTAAATTAATTAATTAACAATATCAAGGAGCGTAGTTACAAGGACGTACTCTGCGCACAGCTAACGTTCACGGACAAGCTTCTATCATTGGTGCACAGGTCGTGCGTGGTATGTGTGGTCAATTGCATTGCGAGTCGTGAGAAGCCACCTTAATATGCTTGACCTAACAACAAATACGATCTATATATATAAAACAAAGTCGGTTATGTTACTGGAGAACGGGTGGACCGATTTTAATGATCTTTGATTTGTTGGATTTATATCCGCCCCGAATAGCAGAATAACTATTAAAATATCGGAAAAATTCAACGAAAAAAAAAACATTTTCTGTTACATTTTGTAACGGAATTGGGGTTTTGATGATATTTCCAAATAGAACGCGGGCGAAGTAAGGGGAACAACTAGAATATTTTTTCCTATAAACCGCCCCTTGTTTCAACTAAACTAATAATAATAATAAAGTAAATCGGTTCATAATTCCTTGAGTAATCGGTGTACATACAAAAAAAATACGCTTTAAATACATAATCTTTTTTTTATTTACCTAAATTTCAATGAGACAGATATGAATGTACAGATGATATAATACTAACTTGTTCCATAACTTCTGGCGCCATCCAGCAGGGCGTCCCCACGAATGTGTGCCTCACTTTCTGGCGTGAGATGTCCCGACCGGTAGCTAGCCAAGCCGACACACCAAAATCGGCGATTTGGACCGTGCCGTCTTCGCCGAGCAAAATGTTGCCAGCCTTGATGTCCCTGAAGAGATCAGTAATCAAGTTTAGATCTCCATGGGATAAGAACTAGTTGCAAATGAGCGGAGTGTTCAATGTCAATGAGCTCGGGATAATAAGCCAAAAGAAATGGCCCAATTGATAGTGTACTGATGACATGCCGAAAAGCTGCATCGGTTTTCACTAAACATAGTTAATAACGATCCCGAAAAAACCAACTATCGTAAAAATGCTTTACATTTTTTGGTCTAGGATTAAAAAAAAATGTTCAAGGTTAAGGCCTAATTAAGTTTGTAAAGATTAGTACGCTTGTTGAGTTGTCATGCCATTTCTATTGATTTATTATTATATTACGATTATATCATGTTATCTCTAAATTATTGTTAGACAAATTAAAAACAGCGTAATATTCGAATTAAAATTACTCTTAACCGCTCATTTGTAATTGTAACTGCTGCGGTCGCCACAGCAGTGATACAGTACGACACCCTGCATTTCGATTTAAGCAAAAAGCGATCTTATAACCTTGTCGGATTTACCAAAGTGTACACGCGACAGCGGTCGGATCCATTGAACATATAGGTTAATAAAGCGTAGGGAATACGTCGGCAAAGCCTTGTACTTATAGATCTCTATATATAGCGGTAAGCACTTACCATCAGTTAGACCACATATTTATCCAGTCAATAGTTAAAACTGACATTAAGTGATTAAGCTGTCTCCCAAAACAACTTACTAATTTCGTGAATGCAAAGTTTGTGTTTAAGTACACTATAATCTGAATTTGTGGCTAGTCGATTTAGATGAAGTAGACACTTTTTTTACAACATTGACAAACGCAAGCACAGCCACTGGGAGCTATTTGTTGTAGTTTAAATTACATCACGCCAATTTGTAAAGGAAGCGTATCTTCTTAATCGTCTAACAGATATAAGCAATTTGAAACTTTAACGCGTCTCTTAAGCGTTTTTTTTTTCATTTACTCAGTTAATAGAAGCAAAAAGTTAAATTAATGTTTCATACATGTCGATGGAGATTTACTTAAAAATATATTGTTAATTCTCATTGAATTCGAGCTGAGTATCCGACGCCTCACCTAGCGTTGCTTCACTCAGTTCAGTGCAAAATTACACTGACGGCCCGATTTTAAGTATTTTCATCGTCTCCACAAATATTAGGGTTTGTTTAGCCGGTAAGTTTAGCAGATGATCGCTAAGTTTATTTAATATCAATTTTAAACTTAAACTCAAATGAATTTCACGTTTATTGTTTTATAAAAGCGTTTATTTAAGTCTTATGCTCGCTGATAATCGAGACGCTCACTAAGATAAAGAATGCTTCGCTCGCAATCTGGCTAAGGGCAAAAGCGGCACAGAACAAACAAAATTATTTTGCGTGTATTAAATAGATCAGGTATCGCATTAGATTTCGCCAAACATTCATAATATTTTTAAGTTCTTTTGCGGTTCAGGCAAAGTTGCATCAGCGAAACGTGCTGCAAGCACAGTTTACATATTAATACTGTTATATGATATAGCAGATTATAGCAAATTAATGCTACGTGTCATTTCAATGTGTCTTATGATAATTCGCAATCCCACGAATGTCTACGCTTACTGATATCGCAAAGTATTACGTTTTGTATATAAGCTTTTTACATTGTAAAACCAGCCCGCAAGAATATACAACTGTCGCCAAGCTATCAATCGTATGTTTACCACCCTCGACTTCATCATCACTTACCTACAAGTGGTCAAACGCTAGCCTATCAGAGATAAAAAAAACACACCAAAAGCCCAAGCACAAACTTCTTGATAAAGAAAATAAAACTTTCCCCAGGAGTCGAACCCGTACGTGCGGTGTAGTCAGAAGCTGAACGTCTCTGTTGGCGTGAAAAGCCAACAAAGACGTAAATTTTCTTTAAAATCTAGGTGGCTTCCACATTCGTTATGCGTACAATTAAGGAGTGGTACCCCTTAACCAAGTACATATATATTTTGTGATACATACAATCTAGGAGTCACCAAGTCTTGATAGTACAGGTATCTACTACGCAAACGTGTTTAATTATCTACCACATCGTCACCTAATGGTAAATGACTAACATATTCTAACATTTCATTTGACTACTATATTCTCACCTAATGTTAGAATATGTTATATCTTTGATTCATGTTTTTGGAATCTAAAAGTCTGAAAGACCACTATTTACAATATTTTCTGCATAAAGGTTCTAAAGTAATCATCTATATACCTACATTTAAAACATCAGCCAAATCAGTTCATTATTTTTGTCGCGAAAGAGAAACAGATTTCCAAACTTCTGTTTTTATATAGTACTAACCGCAGCTTCACCCGCGTTTGTCAAGTTAAAAAGTAGGTTATTTTAATACTAGGTAATAGGTATACGCTATGTACATTCCAAATTTCATCCGAATCCGTTTAGCCATTACAGCGAGAACTAAAAACAAACATACTAACACACTTACACATTAACTTTCGGATTTTTTATATTATTGTAATGAGGACTAGGATAACATAAAGGCAAAAAAGGCCACGACGCGGCATCAAGTACTTATTTTATAACAATTAAAAACTTGAGCCAATTACAGTGCAATGTTTCCAATGTAATTACATGGCACAAAAAGATGAGACATTCAAAAACTTAAGGTGCTTTGCCGCGCAGCATTTTGGACTATTTTAAATTAAAAATACGGGTGGCACTGTAGTCCACGCGGTCGAGTATTTTGCGATCGAGTTAACAACCACTGTAATGAGCACGACTGACGCTTACCATCAGTCGAGCATTGCTCGTCTAGTCTCTCAAAAGCACACAAAAAACTCCAGATTCTTTAAGTCGTTGATCGCATCGTCGCTTACATCAGGTATGACAGTGATTAATCGTTTAAAAGAAAGCAAAGCAATATAAACTGAGTATTCTGAAGCGATGACCTACTCTACCCGGCCTACGATCAGGCGGTCGTAGTTTCAAATCCAACCACTATTTTTAGTCTCCAATCAAAAACATCGTGATAAAATCAATGGTGGTAAAAATGGTAAAATCATGCATGGGCTAGATACCCCTGCACCGAATTACAGTCGTTAAAAAGAGACGCCAAGTAGAAATAAAATATTCTAAGCCTTTCTGTTTTAGCAGCTATTCACATTCCAGGCCTGGTGTACCACCCTCAACCACATCATCACTTACCAACATGTGAGACAGAGGTCAAACGCTAGCCTTTCACAAAAAAAAAAAACATGTCAAAAATATTTTAAATCATCATTATCGGAAGTCGGAAATTAAATTACCATGCATACTCAAATCTATGTTCAAACAAGTTGCTTGGGCAGAATTGAAGCATAGCATCTATATTACAAATAGGTTGTTAGGAAGAGTCGCTAAGCGATAGAACCGCCTGTTTTCATTTTTTATAAGTTTGCTGATTATTTATTACCTATTTGGTATCAGTAGTTAGGTATTGTATTGTAATACAATTAGATATACCGCTAAGCTTCTTTCTGTTAAGTGTTAAGCCGCGATGGCACCGTTGTCGGAAATCCATGTTTTAGTCAGGAATCGCGGTTCCGAACCTAACGATTCGCCACAACTTTTATCATGCGAACTGCACGGGAATGGAACACCCAGCCTTTGTTCTTGTTTCCCTTTAAGTATAATTTATGTCTCTTCAAGTAAGAGTGAACAGGTATTTTCTAGGCAAGTATGTCCCACCGTCGACGCAACGTCGCCTTCCATCAGGTGAGATTGCGGTCAAATATTTGCCTAATGATCATAAAAAAAACAATCCTAATATGGGCTTGAGCTCCCATTATAGGCAACATCGTGATAAAATCGTGCTCGTCTGGCTAGCCACCGTGTACCGAAAACGAGGGTAGTTCACAGAGTACTACAATCGATCGCCGATATCACCAAAATTATGGTCCGTCGACTATCCTTGACAGCCCGCCATTCCAAGTTGTTTAAACTTGCCTTAGCCACATAAATCATCACTAACCATCATAATTATGTAAAATTTGAATAGACATGTTGTACGCAAACTGCATGGCCATAGCTTTTCGTTTTTTCTAATAGGTACGCTTAGCTTAAACTTGTGCAAAGAATCCACGATGTATTTTGAATAGATATGTATAGTCAATTTAGCTGTTTGAGAAATGAAACTGAGTCAACAAAAGTATGAAATGTCACTTCGCGTGGGGCAATACGCTTTAGCCGCAAAGCCCTGTGGACCCTTGATCCGCTTATAAGGACGAGTTGCCAGTGTAATTAACATGAACATAGCATAAACACTTTTACACTCGCAGCCCCACAAGCTCTGTAATGAGAACTTAAACTCAAAGTGGCTAATGTCATAAACTGCTTTGACACTGTGTATTAAAAAATCGTCTCTAGTTCGGTGACTTGCATCGTGGGTGCCGGAAACATTTACCCAGAAACAGAATTTGCCTATAGAAAACTTGTGTTCTCATTGGGAACCTGATGCTGCTTCAAATGCAGACGCGCAATTACGGCAACGCGCAGCTAGAACCGGGCTTCTTGTGTATTATAGTTCACAGAAGCTTTGAAGCGCCCTTTCTATTGAGCTAATTATTTAAGAAATGTAAGTTACTATAGCACAGTAGTAATACCCCGGGCCTTGTTCGGTTGGTTTTGTATCCAATCAAGCTTCAGTTTCCGGTAAAGGTATCACAGTGATGAAATCCATGGTACTACGGCATCTTATTATACTCGAGCTCGAAGGAAACATTGGTAGGCCAACATGCTATAAAATAGAGTTCTTGTAGCTATTCTTGAGAACCATTGAAGGCCTTGCGTGTCTACTACCCTCAACGACATCATCACTTATCGATAGGTGAGATAGTGCTCAAACGCTAGCTTTCATCACTTATCAAACACATTATCACTTATCAATAGGAGTGATAGTGCTTATACGCTAGCCTATGTAGATCATTGTAATAAAAACCCTTAGACATGATATTATACGCAGTTTTATTCGCTATAAAGAATGCCATGGCTTAATATACATATGAAAGAATGGTACAGATGGATCAGTCCCCCTATTCCAGAACTTTGTCTCAATCGGTATTTCTTTTTATATATCTTCAAAACAAAACCTTATTTCTAAAATAGTTTGTCAGATTTGCATTGAAACCGATTTTAACAAAGATAGGTAATAAGAGGGTCAAATCGCAAGTCAATATAAAATAGTATTAAATCATTACCTGTGTATTTGTCCGTTGCTGTGAAAGTATTCCAACCCCTTAAGAACTTCTTTCAGCACGGTAGCAATGGTAGCTTCGTCGAACACCCCATGCTTGCAGTTAGCTACCTTCATCTTGTGCTTTATCACATCCAACAAACTACCACCTGCAATTTGCAGATTTGTGTCTTTTAAATGCTGAGGATCGATTAAATATGGTTTCTAACAAGTGAGGCATTTGTATGGTTTATTATAGTATGATATACTTATTGAATTTTAAAGTTTTAATCTAGTTCCATCTTGTGATGGGGGTAATAAGACCTGCACTGAAGTGCTGCTTATGTACCCTGCATTTCCCCTGGCGAGAATAACCCGAGTTATCCCAACCTTCACCTAGAAAACGATGGGTCTGGGGTCGTTCAGTTAATTTTTAAATATGTTCCTTCATCAGTAACTTAAAAACATGTCTAGTAGTCGTTACAACAATGTTTTGTCATTCTAATAACATCTTGATATTTATCAAGGTTTGTATAAAATGGTTCCTGGCCTAAAACAATAAGTACGAAAAAGTTACTGTTTACCTACAGGTAACGCTGCAGGGCACAGCTGGTAAATTATAAATGATACGTCTCAACTTTTTTCTTTCTTGATTTAGGGTCGACTCTTGCGACTTAGGTTTTGGGGATGCCAGATCCCCAACATCAGACCAGTTCAGAGAATGCTGTACCTTCCATCGTAAACTTGCGTGATGATGGGGATCTGACATCTCTGAAACCTAGGTTGCAAGATTCGACCCAAAATCGTAATTCAAGCCTTATCATTTATAATAGACTGCACCCGCTATAATCAAGTAAAAAGTCCTATGTGTCTTAGGTATGTATGTCTTATTATTTATGTACATTCCAAATTTCATCCAAATCTGTTTAGCCGTTAAAGCGTGAAGAGGGAACTAACATACTTACACACAAACTTTCGGATTTATAATATTAGTAGGATTAGTTGGATACTATGATGAAATTCCTACTGTCCTACTTGTAATATTACAAAGCCAAGATTTACATGCATGTTTATGTATGTGTAAAATGAACTAGGTCAGGACTAGTTCAATAATGTTATAATAATAATTATGTCATAGGGAAAGAATGTGCCATACAAGAACTACATACTTTTACTTGTAACATAATAGTTATGAGAAAATAATTTTAGTAATGAGACACCTGTAGCGATAATGTTGATCATTTAACTGCATGAGTAATTCAAATCAAGCAAAGCTTAAAAAACCGACTTCGGGTCGGATTAACATATAGGCTACTTTTTAACTTGATAATAGCAGGCAAAGCCACGGGGCATGACTAGTTTATAATATCACAAGCTTAGCCCTTAACTGAGTAGAATCCTGTGGTTGTGAAACTGAGAATTATGGGAGGAGATTTCTGACATCATGTGAATTATTCACATTGCGCACCCTCCTGAACCACTCCACCACAGCAGGAACCTCAGTTATGAGCTACCCATGATGTATGGATTAGTAGAGAAGTGACACAATAAACATTTAAGTTTAACTTGCCTTCTAGAAGTTTCAGGACTAGCCACAGTTCATCTTTCACAACAAAGCTCGTGTAGTATGTGACCACATTCTCATGGTTGCAGCTTGACATTGCCTGAAACATATGAACACCATTATACCAATAGGCAATTATGTAGGCAACCTAAAGTGTAACATTTCCTGAATTTTTCAATAAGCTACAGTATTGTCACCCAGAACCAAACCATTGTTAAATCTATCCAAATTACACACACATTAACACTTTCCAACAAAAAAACTCCAATAAGTCTACAAAGTTAATTTATTATATTTAGTGTTAAGCCCGATAAGGTTGTTAGGCTTGATGCAAGCAGGATGCACCACCCGTCTGTTGGCTAGTCGAACGCTAGCCGATCGGCTAGCCTTCGGCAACAGCTCCTGAGGATGCCTCATGTAGAGGCAAAACAAACGTTTGCACCTATAACACTAACTTTCCCGGAGTGCTGGTGCATCCTGCTTGAAGCCTAACAACCTTATCAATATACCAATAAATTTACTTTGTCATTATGGATTTCTGAAAATAAGGCCTAATTAAATTCATTTTCCAATAAGTCTTATAGTATACAAAAATACACTTACACTATTTGTTTTTATAAAACCTAGAAACTAATTATTTTACAGCTTTTTGATTTAAGATGATATCTCTATAGTCTTTTGGATACATTAAGCAATTTAACTAGTACACAGGTACGTTTATGCACTATAATGTAGTTATTTCTACAGAATGTCTAATTTAACTTGTTATAAATAATAACCCAAAACTGATGCTGTACTGTGCTGTATTTTTGATCTAGTGTCACTTACGATATGTATGTTGTTAATTAACTACAGACGTACCTGGATTTCTTTTAATAGCTCGTCCATGGAAGTATGCCATTTCTCTAGGCTTATTCGTTTGATGGCACATTTTTCTGCCCTTGGATGACATAGAGCGCTAAATACCACTGCTGTGGCCCCAACACCTGTAAAAAAATCCTTTAAAACCGATCTACCAAATGAACCTGTAACTCGGGCTAAGATAATTTATAGATTTACTAAAAATACTCAATAAAACAAGCTATAACTAAACAATATCGTAAAATATTTGGTTGTACTTCTGATTGTTTGTTGCTGTACGTGTTTCTTGGAAATGTGCAAGCTGGCAAAGCTAAATATAGTGGTCCGACTTCCAATGATAAGTAATTCATATTGGTTCATCTGAAAGCTGTGATTTCTTGCATTTAAAATCTAAGGTTATATCAACATATTTTATCTACAGCATACACGATTAGTAATTTTTCATACATATTTTTCTGTGTCAATACTAAACTGATATGCTATCATTTATTCCTCTTTACCTTTCATATAAAATTAGTAAACAAGAAATGCAAAGTATTATTTCTGACAGGGAAACGGACGTCCCAATGTGCGACAGATGTGGTTAAATTTTACTGTGATTATGAGAACAAGGGAAACCCAATAATAATGATACAATTCCAATGCAAGTCATTTTCAATACATACCGATAACATCTAGTAGTTGATAATCTACTTCACTATTGGGCCACGGGACCGCAGTGGTCACAACGGCTGCCATTTTGCGAGTGAATATTTTTCCGATATTAGCGGCCGCCGTTCCGATTGACGCGCGTGCCGAACGAGCTGCTGACGATAATGCGGATGTTTGCTGGTAGCCTGCACCAAACGACTTCTGAAATTGAGACACTTATTTTGATTATCAGTTCTAATGAGTAATTATAATGTCTATATCATCAATAGAACAAAACGTAGTCATGATTGTTATATTAATGCTCATAGCCAACTTATTTTGTTGCGAGTAATGGAACGTATATTTGTATCTTTCCAAGACATTTCAACAAGTATAGAGTAATTTTCTATGCTCCCTTCTATACAAAAGAACAGTCATGCAAAAGAATAACAGGAGGTTTTGCCGCGAAAGTAAGAAAATGTCGTTGTTGATTTTGTATAACTTTCCAAAACCTGTGTGTGAATGTGTAATAATTCGAGTTTTAATGTTTAATTATGGTGGATTATTGACCGTTAATAGGTACTCAATAAACGTGCATAAGTGTAGGCAAATCATACAAAATTGAATAACGTGATTTTCGCCTTCGCTCCTAAACTCCAATAGAAGTTCTAGTAAAGTTTTTACCACATTGCTAGGGCATGACTTGACTATGACTGGACCTTGACTGTTTTACTTGGCTTTGACTGTGACTAGGACTTTTTATATGAAATAGGTACTCTTGAAATTTATTGATACTTGAAACTGGCTATATGCACAAGATTGCGAAGCCATGTTCAAAGAAAAAAAAAGCTATTTTGGCGGGAAAGTGAAAATGACGATGTCGATTAATATTAATGTTGCAAAACTTATGATTATTTGGGTTGAATATTAATGAGCGTACATGAATGTAAGCAATTCAAACAAAGTTTTAAACGTGATTTTCGCATTCGCTCCAGTAGAAGTTCTAGTAAAGTTTCTACCACTAAATTAAGGGATGAGGTGACTATAACTGGACCTGGATTCTTTTACTTGACATTGACATTGACTGTAACTTTAACTAGGACTTCTATTATGAAATATGTTCCAACCTGAGGTTCCAACTTTCACTTCTAATATTTTATAACTTGTTGCTGGCTAAATTCACAAGACTGCGAAGCCAAAATAAAAAACATAACCATGAGACCTAGTGCCTACGTTTTGCCTAATAGGTAAATACTTTTGAGACTAATTGCTTTTGTTAGGATTTTTACAAGTTTCAGCCTTAAATATATAGCTGATTTTTAAATAGACCCCGGGACGAAATAGGTTTAAAATAAGAGAGTAAAAAATATTTTGGAAAAATTGTCATTTCCCAAAAAAATACTTTCGTACTCTTCTTGAAAAGCTATTATAAGCCAGGCGAACAAAAACATAAATATTACTTTCGTGTAGGGTAGTTCTTCAGATACAAAATTTTCGATGTCTATGGGTATATTTCTGTAACCAACTAACAAAACGGCATGGATTTTTTTTGTAATTTTCCCATATTATTTATCCCTAACTGGGACAAATAATATTTTAGAAATAGTTGCTGTCTAGGTATAAAATAAAAATATTTGAAGTTTGTTCTTCTGATTCATATGACAAGTTCGTTGCCCATTTTCCGGAATAAAATGGTCGATGGCGCATTTTCCGTTTGATACATCAATATTAATTATAATATAATCGAAAGGTAATGAATTGTCCTCTTACAAAAAAAGAGTATTAGTTATAACTACGTTAGTGTGTTTATGAATAAGTAAGTAAGAAGTGTCCGGCGTTACAGATTAATGTGACGTAAGCTGCACTTAACCGTACTTGGTCAGGTAATAATAATGAGTCTGGCTTCCCACACGGGGGAAGCCAGACTGCGGACCAGCTAAAAGGCGAATATGTTGCTGGTTGGCTTAGATCCCGGTGTTACGAAGGTAAATATCTGATTCATTTGTGCTTGGTTTAGGTGGCATTCTGATTACAATGCCTACTGTATACAATTTATTTTATTGTTTTAAAACTTTAATCTGAGTTTCGTATCATGCTTTTGGGTTATAGATTCGTGTAGAAAACTGCAAATACTGAAGTATGTATGTATGATGAGTTATGCATGATTGTAGGTAAAATCTTGATTCATCTGTGCCTGATTCATATGGTTATAAACTCAAATGAATCATAAAATTATCCTTGAGAGTTATCCTTGAGAGCCAGCGTATTCCAGGTCTAGTGTGTTTACCAGCTTCGATCACATCTTCACTTACCATCAGGTGAGATAGTGATCAAACACTAGCCTGTCACAAATAAAAAAAAAAAAAATATATATATATATATTCGATTTTCCCCTCTCCAGCAAGAAAGGAGCAATTTTGTTGACTCTGACCTTTTGATATATCTTAGTCTTAGTTAAGAATTAATAAAAAAAATAGAATAATAATAAATAATGTGTGAGATACACATTAATCTTCCCTAGTAACAATCATAAAAATCTATTTATTCATAATTCAAAGCATATAAATTCTGTTATTTTATTATTGCAGTTCACAACAATGCCACAAACAAAAGATAAACAGAAAGAGAAAAAGAAACTCGCAGAATGTAGAAGGATGAAAAACATAAGAAAATATCCAGACATGCTCGGTGGAAATCAGTTTATTTTATAATCACTGATAAATAATTGTTCATAATTATTGAAACGTAAGCAAAGCTTAAAAAACCGACTTCACCGCTTATATTTTGGTTTTGGCTTGATCGATTTCGATAATAATATGGGACGACCACCTCTGAAGTATAATCTAACAAACAAAAAAAAAACATCAAAATCGATTACTTAATAATTGGTGGAGTTATCACGTAACATAATTTAATAAAAAACATACAGTCAAATTGAGAACCTCCTTTTTTGAAGTCGGTTGAAAACAGATTATTTTTATTGTTAAAATATGATTTTCCTAAAGAGCAAATCTACACAAAAAAATTCGGTTTAATTTCTGTTTCTGATTCATCTGTAACAAATTCTGATTCATGGGGCACAACATATTTATGTGAGAAAACCGGGTCTAATAAATAAAAAAAAACACAACATATTTAATTTTAAACGTCGATATCTTGAAAACTATTTTATAAAAACGAGTACCTCATTAAAATATGTGTTATTTGATATACCTTTTTTCATATGAACATGTGTTACAAAGCCGAAAGTGAAATTAAATTTTGGCTATATGAATCAGTCGAAGAATGAAATTTCGAAGAACTACCCAATACTTAAAGATAAAGATATTTTATTTGTGAAACATGAGTAAAAACATACACACAGATTTTTAAATGAGCATGCACATTGGTCATACAAATGATTAATGGATCGTCATGTTTTGCATAGATAAGCGTACAAATTTATAAATTACATCCAACTGTGGTAGGTACATATCGTTATATTAATGTCATAGTTAAATTAATTTAATTCTTCATTCATATTATGTCATTCATCTTAATTATCATTATATCATATTATTTTGTCTGTTAGAAATTCAGTTATATTGTAATAACCCTTGTCTGCTAGTAAATTTTTTAGTTTTTTTTTTAACAATGCTGATGGCATTTCTTTCATTGATTTTGGTAATTTATTATAGATGTCTGGAGCCATACACCATATACTTTTTTGCATGAAAGTCGTTTTAGCTGTATGTAGACACAATCTTGAGTTATTTCGTCTATTGCGTACTATAACGTCACAAAGGCGGGGAAATAATATTGGATTTGTTTTTACAAATGTAGCTGTCTCTAGGATATACAAGGAAGGCAGTGTTAATATTTTATAGCTTTTAAAGTATGGACGGCCACTATCTGTAGACTGTAGGTGAAACATTGCTCTAATGCATCGTTTTTGGGTTTTGAAGGCCTTTGTCAGTGGAGTTCCCCCAATAGATAATCCCATATCGTAATACTGACGCAACTAGTCCATGGTAGGCTGTGATCAGAGCATCTTAAATGAAAATAATTATGGATGCTCATTATTATTTTCATTTATGTAGGCTATCATTTTATTGCCATATTTGGCTTTGCACCATAGCTTTACATATTCTTTGAGAATCTCTTCCCTTGACTATTATTATAAAGATATAAAGTTTGCTTGTTTCTAAAGGGTAATTAATGCCTTAACTGATCCTGTCGTATAAATTAAATTCTTTCACTAATAGATTAGCTGAACTATCCATGAGTGTAGCTACGTTTTATTCAGATTACAGATCTCAAGTGAATAGGTATCTTCTAGGCAAGCATGTCACACCTTCGGCCGCATCATCACTTTCCATCAGGTGAGATAGAGGTCAAATGCTTGCCTGTTCCACATAAAAAAAAGATAGTTCTCAGTAATGCGTATGCGTGTATGCGTAAACTTGAGCGTAAATGTGAGCGTAAGCATAGGCTAGAGCGTTAGAGTAAACGTAAGTAGGTAAGCGTAGTAGGTGTGAAAATAAGCAAGGCAAGATTTTGGGAGTGTGCGTAGGAATAAACGTAGACGTAAATGGCGTAGGCGTAGGTGTAAGCGTTAGTCTCTATTTTACTGACATTTACTTTTGGCGATGAGCAAAATATATATTATTATACAAGAATTCAAGATATTTGTATTATATACGATGGAATAATTCTTCTCTCATAACTAGTGGAAGAGAAATCTACTTTCATAACTAGTTAGGTAAGTTTAGTTACCAAAGTGGACGAAAGGGTACTTACTTGCCTGAATACGCCAACGGCCCCCTGCTCCACAACATCTCCTTTGAAGCTAAAACAAAAATTACAATTTAATTAGAAAAGTGTACGAGATTACCCCTTGAGGTAAAACTAACATATTCATATTTGCAGTAAAATAAAAGTGGTCTGCCCTCTGCTACGTTTTAAGAGTAGGCGTCGCTTCGGTCCGAGCACGACTGTCATCACAGGCTATAATAGAGCGTACCTACAAACTAAAGGCGCCCCTTACGCGTTTAGTGGAGCAAAAATATAGCGGTAACGAAAGGCCGCGCGTGCCATATTTAGATTTTTCCGTAATATACTACTTTGTAATTGTAAGTATTTATTCGCGGCATAAGACTAATGCCAATGCTGGCAATATTTTCAATGAATAATTCTAACCAGTGAACCTCTAATTGTGAAACTAGCTAAATAGAGTATAAAAAAGAGTTTTAAAAATTATATATTAAAGTTACATATTATCTATTGGAATTTTGCCCAAAAGTAAATAAAACGCATTGTCGATTTTGTAATATTTTCAAAATTTGTTATTAATTGAGTGTTAATGTCTAACTATTCATAGTTCGTGGACGTGCATAGCGTGATTTTTGCTTTAGGTCAATAGTTACAATAGCAGATCCAGTAAAGTCTCTACCGGCTTACTAGGATATGAGTAGACTACGACTGAACCACGACCCTTTTACTCGACTTTGACTGTGACTATATTTATGAATTACTCAATTATGCTTAAAATATATTAATTACTTGATATTGGCTAAATGCACAAAGTATACAAAGACAAAATTAAAAAAAACCCCTTGATAGGCTATGAGGTCGACTCAGAATATCATTGCTATGACTAGACTTTGACACATTTACCTGACTTTGACTGAGATTGGTGACCTGTTTAATGGTCCAGTTGGCAGTTATAGTAAGGGCTGCCATCCATCCGGGTTTCCCCGGATTTGTCCTAGTTTAGAGGACGTCCGGGGTCCGACCGGAAGGTGTTTTCAAAAAGTGTCCGGGTGAAACTCGGACACTTTTTATGGCACTATGGCAGGAGATACCTGTCCCAACGGCAACGTCTCAACCCCAAAAAACACAAATATATAACCAGTATAAAAATTACTGTATTTGCGCCTTTTGAGTTTCCTTATTTTTTCCTTGATTAAATATACCTTGATAGAAAAGGATTAATTTCTATCTTTATTCTTTCAAGATGTATTTACGTAAACTCTTAACCGCTATTATTATGACAGTCATTTAATTTTGTATATTTTTATCCTGCTATCCACCAACAATATTTGTTGGGTTTGTTTTTTATATCATTTAGGTCCCGTAGACGATTTGAGTAACAACACAAAAAATAAATAGAATATGGTACAAGTTGAGATACACTGACGAAATAACTTAGCTGTTTTTACAGTACATTAAATTACCTTAGCACGTATAAATTGCTGGACCGATCTTGATTAAATTAGGCACGCTAAGAAAGTGGTATCAGAATGTCTCTTCAAAGTTCATAGCATCATTCATAGCAAAACTACTAGTGCACTAATACGTTGCGCATATATTTTTTTTTACTGTTAATATAAATTAACGAAAAATTATGCATTTTTCCTATTGCTTATTATGGCTCCAGCAAAGACGCACCTGGCTCGAACGGAAGGCGTGCAAGGACGCGGGCGCTGCACGCGCTGTCGCCTCCCGTACACATTGGGGGGAGGAGGAGGTAGTTCGCCCACCTCCTCTCTGCTCCTCTGTAGTGGGGTCACTGGTGAAGAGAAAGGGTACCTCTCTATCGCCTTACACAGCTCCACAGATCTGGCGGTACTCTTAGTGAGCAAGGTCACCCCTCCATGGGCGCAGTGGCCAGTGTGTGCTACGCCGATATTTTTGAACCAAATGCGTCTTGAATGGTGCAGTCTTTTATACCTATATGATGCTCAAGTAGTAACTGATAGTATACGAAAGTATGACTTTTAATTGTAAAGCCATTTTTCAGTCAAAATAGGTACGTATACATACGTACATCGCTTCGAGCAGTCAATCCTACTAATAATATTATAAATCCGAAAGTTTGTGTGTAAGTGTGTAAGTATGTTTGTTCCCTCTTCACGCTTTAACGGCTGAACAGATTTGGATGAAATTTAGAATGGATATAGATTATACCTAGGATTAACACATAGGCTACTTTTTAACTTGATAATAGCGGGCGAAGCCGCGGGGCACGGCTAGTTATGTATAAGTCCGTCTCAATTATCTATATTAGTCATAACGCTACTGTCACAATTTCAAGTTTTTGAAATATATTTAGTAAATATTTCAGTATTTTATTGTTTGCACTAAATTTGTATTAAATTAAGATACAATTGCACTAGAACATTCAATACAAAAATAGACCCTGTTAGGGTATGGCAAAGATAACAAAGGAGAGGGAATATTATACGTGAGCCATATTAGTTTTATCTACATCTCTTAGCTAATTAAACTATCTATCTAACTTAAAATAACAACGTTAACCTTAATTAATGTATTTACATAATGGTACAAGGTGGAATCTTAAACTTAAAACATTTTATTGGTAATACAATATTATGTTAGTTAAAATGTATGTATATCAATAGAATAAATAAAGGCCACATGAGTAGCAGTTACTAGTCTAGAAGTAATCATGTTATGTTATCCAAATTATCAATAAAAAAATCTTTGACTGTGTAGTACGCTTTTTTAACTAATTCAGTTTTGAGTTTATTTGAAAATATAGTGTCTTTATTAATATTTTTCAGGTTATCAGGTAATTTATTGTATACTTGAATACATCGGTAATATGGGCTATTTCTATACATTTCTATTCGAGGAGTAGGGAGGACTAATTTATATTTACGACGCATATTTGTGTCGAAATTGAAGAGGTGGATATGTTTTCTAACAAACATGGCTGTTTCATGTATGTATATTGACGGTAGAGTAAGTACTTTCTTATCGAAAAAGTGAGGTTTGCAAGTATCTTTAGGATGTAGATTAGTAATGATACGAAGACATTTTTTTTGGGCGATGAACAAATCATTTGCCTCGGTACTGTGACCCCACATAATTATACCATAGCGGAGCCACGCAAAGGCGTATGCGTAATAAACAGATAAAGCACATTCTGTATTTGTGTTGGTTTTTAGTACACTAAGACCGTATAAGAACTGTGCTATTTTTGATTTGACTTTTTCAATGTGAGTTTTCCAATTTAAATGAGTGTCTAAAGTTAATCCTAATAAAGTAAAATCATTTACTTCACAAATTTTTAGTGTTTTTGTTGTGGTCGATAGGTCAAGTTTTTGTTTTTGGTAGGGTTTAAATTGTATAATTTTTGTTTTTTTAGTATTTATGAGTAGGTTGTGATTTTGGAGCCAGAGTGTAACTGTGTCAAATGTGTCTATAATTGTTTTATTATTGTTAGTGTTGTTTGTAGGAAATTTAAATAATAAGGAAATATCATCTGCGAAGAGTATACATTTTGAATTGCATGCTTTAGGCAGGTCGTTGATATATATTAAAAAGAGGATACATCCAACGACGCTTCCCTGAGGAATGGACCAGTTGGTGGTTATCGTGTCGGATTTTATATGTTTCAACTCACCATTATCATCCAGGTGGACTGTTTGGACATACTGTTGTCTGTCAGTAAGATATGATCTCAGCCACTTGTGTGCATCTCTTCGAATACCAACTCCAAATAATTTTGTGAGTAAAATGTCGTGGGATACTTTATCGTACGCTTTACTCATATCGAGCAAGAGCCCGACTGAGTATAGGGTTGGTATTGACTGAGTATAGGACTGGTAGGGTTTGGTACAAAATTAGTATATTTATTTTCCAAACATTCCTCAACCTTTTATTTACTTCCATGTAACGATAAAGAATCGACTTTTAATGAATATATCTCTTTTGTTAAAATTATAATCTGAGATTGTTTATATGTCATAATATTAATTATTAATCATCGTATTTCAGTATTTTAACTTATATTGAATGTGTTGTATCATTGTTAATTTTATTTTAGTTTACTACAGTAACACGATGTCGAATAATTTACTACATATTATTCGATTCCCGTTGCTGTATTGCGTATAATAGACCGAGCGGTATATATTTTATACCTGAAGCAACTGAGGTTCCGAAATGACCCAACTGAACGCTAAATAATTTACCACCAGTAATTTTGCTAATGTAGAGGCGGATGACTGAGGATCAGATATTAACAGGTTGACATTTAATTCCGTTATTGACAAAGACAATAATCACGGAGAGGAGGCACTTCATAAATCCTTATCTGCCTGTTAAACCTGGCGGGCTGGCGACTAATATAGGAAATTGAATGAACGCCTGCGATAGAAAAACCTGGATATGCCCGTACTGTATGTAATAAATATAAATTTACACATATTAATAAGCCTGCACAAAAACAGGCTCATTTGTCATATACTAGAAACCTCTAGGAGAATCATTAGTGGCACGGCTAATGGAAATAAAAAAAATATGAAATATTTTAATATATTTTATATTATTTATCTTCTTTGTTAGATCACGAGGCGCGGCGTGGCGCGGCAATTCAAACATTAATTGAACGAGCGAGCGCGATGCACAAGCAAAACTTCTCCATTTCAGCTTAGGCAAAAATACTTTCGTATGTCTGGATGTCCAGCTGTCACATTTCTCAACCGATTCTCGTGAAATGTTGTGAGCAGTTTCGATAATTATATGAAATTGTTTTTGTCGATTCAGTTTTCGTTGTTTTTTCAAAATTGCGGAGATACGTAAATACAATTGTATTTCAGCCATTTCGAAAAATACTCGAGGTCTTTAGCTAACAGTGCCACTAGTTATAGATTGTATAAAATACATCCATATTTAGCATGACACAAATATAAAACAGCCAGCATGATGAGTATAATACGTGGAAGTAACAGAGCATTACAAGTAGTAAATACTATTATTGTACGTAGTGGTAACTAAGTGACCGCAATAAATACAATATCAGGATCAGAATCTGAATATATTTATTGTTTAAAACTGTGCACATATATCTTAAGAATTAAAACGTTTCAAAGGTCTGCTCGTTTCGGGCACAAGAGATAAAATATATTTATAATAGTTCAAATATATTCTAGTGATTTTTTTATAAAATTATAAAACAGCTTACACACATTATAGCAAAGCAAAGTATAGCTTTTGTGTATATTTTAGCATAATGTAGGTACATTATGCTAGTAAATTGTGTAGGTACACAATCATAATTATAAGTATAGTCGTATCCATGTTGATTTCGTCGCAGGGATTAACTTGAACATTTTTAATAAAACTCTTTGACAATGGTAACGGATTGCGATAATTCTAGACTATAAAAAGGGTAACCGGAATGGGAACTGATTCATTAAACATTTACAATTTGAACAGTCAGTGTTAAATTATAGGAATATTGTTCTCCAGCCATGTCGTTGAAAGACATCATAATCAAGGTAATAGTATTTTTTTTCACAAGGGGAGAAAGTGATAGATTACTAACGAGTAAATACTCGTTTGGTTACTAACCTTTACTTTCCCCCCGAGTGATATATTATAGTTTTTACTACACCTGCGCCAATGTTCCACAGCTTTGATAATAGTGAAAATAGTAGTTTTTCTATATCTGGCTGCCCGGTCGAACAAATGTCGATCCTTCAAGAAGTGACCGACTATTCGATGATATTGTTTCATATCATGATTTTCAATAACTAATTCCAAGGAAAAGCTAGAGTCAAGGCAAAGTCGATATGAATTTTGTATTTGTTGTTCAAGTACAGGATATAACAGATATTATACGTGAGTCTATCAATGTGAAGCCTATTTTTAGATAGATCCCGGGACAAACAGGTCTAAAAACAGTGACTTTGGTGGCCTACCAAATTGTTATTTTCCAATATAGATTTCTATAAAAAATGGTTTAGAGCTCTAATTGCTAAGTTATTTTGAAGGATACCTCTACACGGCCAGTAAAAAAGATTTGCTTTCCACTTACGGGTATGGGTTGCCCCCTTAATATTTTCATTTATATAATATTAATTGCCATTTCTGGCTATGAATGTCGCCATAGCTTTACATGTTCTCTGAGAATTCAAAATAATGCGCTCATATGATTTAGACGCTGAATGCCTCTAGAAGACGAACGGATGGACAGACGAGTGCTAAGCCACCCAAGTCAACTTAGAGATCTCATTTCGCTTGATAAATAAATAATCTACCAAAAATTTAAGGACATATAATAAACTAAATTAAAATTTGTTTTAATCAAAATTGTGTTCTAGGTGCTCTCATTTTCTCCCCAAGGGAAGTTTGTGTTTCTGGTTCTGGGTGATATTTTGTGATTGTATGTGTGATGTGAATGTGTCCGATACCCACGATATAAATCATCAGACTTAGTGTAAGGCTGTGAATGTTGAAGCGTTTATTTATTTCATCCGATACTGAATGTGCACCAATTTTGTCTAGCAATTATCAGATAGATAGATAAAAATGTGGTAGAGAGGCGTTTGTTTTAAGGTTAAAAGAGTATTCATACTCGTATAAGAGAGTAAGAACTCTACAAGAATTTGTAACTAAATCACGAGCAAGGATGTTGTAGCTAAAGTAATAGGATGGATAACTGACAAACTTACAGTGCCGAATATCAAACATGCATGGAATCTTATCACCACTGACTTAGAGCGTATTTACAATGTCAAATCGTTTTATCAATTGCATAAAGAACCAATCGTGGTTGCGGTCCCGTTGAAATCGGGTGAAAGGTCAGAAAAGACCCCTGTGTCCCTCTCGCACAAGAGCGACTAGTTCTAAAAAAGTTTCCCAGTGGTAGAAATTATAGTCTGTTGTAATAATAAGATCTTGTCTGTCGTAATTATTTGATTAATCGAAACCTTACAGAATATGTTTCTAACTACCTACTATCAAACTATTCTCAATAAACCGTTTTTTTTTCCTTATAGTATTAGGTTTTATGATATTATTTTTGATATATGGGTATACAAGCCAAGCTACACAACTACATCCACCATTTATAAAGATATTTTGTAAAAACAAAATAAAGTTATCCTGCTATCAATTATCATACTTCCTACTGATATTATCAAGGCAAAAGTTTGTAAGTGTGTTTGTAGTTTGTTCCTTCTTGACGCTCAATTATGATTATATTAATGAATACGTTTGTGAATATGGAATATGCATACATTTTTATTCGATTGTTGCCGTTAATACATTGCTGGAAAGTTTTTCTTCCTAACAATACATCTCATATCGAAATAAATAGGCATTGGGAAATGCAATCAGGTTTTTTTTTTATTCAAGTTGGCAAACTTTTGACCACTATCTCACCTGATGGTAAACGACGATGTGGTCGACGATGGAGCAAGCTTGCCTAGAAGATACCTATTCACTCGCGACTTGAAGACTCCCATATTGTACTCATCAGAAAACACTCAGGTAAGGAGTTCTATTCCTTTGAGGTTCCCACAATGAACAATGAATGTGGAGGCAAAACGCTTAGTGCGCATTTGTGGAATGTCCACCATATAGCGGTGTCGCTTAGCAGTTTGTCTGCTTGTCCGACGATAGAACGGGGATGGGGGAACTAGATCGTGCAGTTCCTTAGCACACTCTCCAAAATGTATCTCTCCAATATGTTCCGATAAAAAACCAAGAGACTAGCTGCTACCATGCGGCGGCGCGGCGATGACCCAAGCTCTGAAGCTTTGAATTAGTCAGCTGCTCGCTACCAATGTGTCTCTTGGGTCTCCACTCAATGGTGTCAAGAGTCTTAAGCTGGTACTTAGCTGAACCGTCCCAAAGATGAGAACAGTACTCCATACATGATCGGACTTGTGCTTGATACAAATTGAGCAACTGTCCCGGTGTGAAGTATCGCCTCAACTTTGCAAGGATTCCCAGCATTTTTGCAGCTAGTTGGGCTTTTGACTCGATGGAAGTACCAAAATTGAGCTTTGAAGTTAGAGTCAAACCGAGTAACTCGAGATGGTCAGTTACTGGTAGGGATACATTTAGGAAAGTTGGAGTCAGTTCAAATTGACTCCGTATATCGGAGAAAAAAAGTTTAGCAAATTTAAACACAGCGATTTGAAAAAACAAATAGAATTTAAGGAAAGTTGACGAATCAGTGACCACAAAAATGTGTAACTTAGTCACGATCAGCTTAGCCAATAGCGAGCGTTTTGCTATTTTGAAATTTCCATCCATTTTAATTATTAAAACTCTTAACAAAAAGCAATTAAAGAAGAAAATCATATTATGGGAGTAATTTTGAAAAAAATAAAGATTTAAAAAAAATACTTGACCTGTATGTAAATTGTATGCTTATTTCCTATTGATAATTTATAACGGTGTTATATTTTTCTTATATAACTATTATAGGCCAAAATGTATGGCATATGTTTTATTCTTAAAATGTTGTGTTAGCGTTGGCTTAAAGAATTTAGTAATTTTTAATTTTGCATTAGGTCACACTTTTTGACAACAATTTGTCCACAACAATTTATGTCAGTTAGGTGTCATAAAAGTTAGGGTTTACCTTCATTGGATTTTTTATGGATATATTGATGATCTAGCCGTGCCGCCCCGCGCAGCTTTGTCTGCGTTTGTCAAGTCAAATAGCAGCCTATTTGTTAATCCTAGGCATAAGCTGCGTACATTCCAAATTTATCCAAATTTATTCAGCCGTTGCCGCGTGAAGAGAAAAAAGACATACTTAAATAATGCCCCAATTACACACAAACTTTCGGATGAATAAATTAGTTTAATATAAGTATATAATAATAATATTTACCAAGATTCTGACATATCAATTTAGTAATAATATCTGTCATCGATTATATTTATTCTAGGATATAAATTTAAACATGGGTTGTAAATGTATCTAGAAGCTTATTACAACAATTTATAGCACATATCTCCGCCATTTTGAAAAATTTCGAATCTGCTCACAAAATATCACGAGAATCGGTTGAGAAATGAGACCTGTACAGGAGAACAACCGGAAATCCGGACCTACGAAAGCAATTTTGCCCAAACTGAAATGAAATCGCTTCGTTCCCGCTTTGCGCTCGTTTGGTCAATTAAACCGAAAGTAACTTAGTCTATCATAATAGTTAATAGCTGACCCAACCGGCGCGGCGTTCGCCTGGGTATAAAAACAAACACATATACGGATATATTTTTATAGTCGGATAAGCGGACAAAGCCGCGGATAGATACTAGTAAATATATATAATGTTAATTAAATTTAAATGCATTTTGAAACACCAGCGTGGATTTTAATTACGCATATAGTATATCTTTATGAATGACATAATAATATTTTAATAAGATATCATATTGTAGCATGATTACACAGTTAAATATCATTCAAGTAGAACATAATTCAAATGGCTCAAAAAGGTTATCCCACGGAGTTTTGCCGCGAAAGTGAAAAAATAGCGTTGTTGACTTTGTAAAATATTCCAAAACCTGTGATTCTTCGAGTGTTAATGTGTAATAATGGTGGATTATTAACCGTTAATACTAAGTGAACGTGCATAAGTGTAGGCAAATCATACAAAGTTGAAAACGTGATTTTCACCTTCGCTCCAAAACTCCAATAGAAGTTCTAGTAAAGTTTCTACCACTTTACTAGGGCATGACTTGACTACGACTGGATCTTGACTCTTTTACTTGACTTTGACGGTGACTTGTCACTAGGACCTATAGTATGAAATATATTATCACTTGACACTGGCTAAATGCACAAGATTGCGAAGCCAAAACTAAGAAAGAAAAAAAAATGTTATCCCACAAATCTTTTTTTTTTTTAATTATTTCATGACCATGGATGCATAGTCCTTCAGTCGAAATATTAAACAAATATTAACAATTTCTATTCTTCATAATAAAAGTCTTAGTCACAAGTCACAGTCAAAGTCAAGTAGTCAGTCATAGTCAAGTCATGCCCTAGTAAAGTGGTAGAAACTTTACTAGAACTTCTATTGGAGTTTTGGAGCGAAGGCGAAAATCACGTTTTTCAACTTTGTATGACTTGCCTACACTTATGCACATTTACTAAGTATTAACGGTTAATAATCCACCATTATTACACATTAACACTCGAAGAATCACAGGTTTTGGAAAATTATACAAAATCAACAACGTCATTTTTTCACTTTCGCGGCAAAACTCCATCCCACAAATCTTAAAATCAGGGTTACCCTAAAGAAAAGGGACACAGAGGTTCTTTGTGACCTCTCACTAAGACACAGATTTTCGGCGGAGTCGTCCCTCCTTTTACAAACCGTAGGTTTGTTTCCTATCTCGATGATCACGAGTAATCGCTCATTTCTCCAACCACAGAGGAATATAATAAAAACTCTAACTCTCAGTCACCGATCGCTTTTGTAATTTTTCTTCCGGATCAAAACCTTATAGTTTATAGACAAAGAAATGGGTCACTCCGAGGAGGTTATAACGAAATTTTTGTATAAAACTATCAGTGATAGCTCGACCAATAATTTCTGTTGTGAAAGCGCCTTACGATTTTGGATTCTCCCAAAGGCTGGAGCACATATATAATTCGACAATTTCTCTGTTTTTATGCTATATGGACAAGCATTTAACTACCATTTAACCAGATGGAAAGGAAGATGCGGCCGAAGAGTAGCATACTAGAAGATACTCATTTACTCTAGAATAAAGACTCCTAGAAAAACACGGGTAATGCGATCGTCTCCATCACTTTACGGATGATAAACGTTGGGTGAAGGAAAAATAAAAGTTTTAATTTTTTTATTAATAACCACGTGAGAAATCCATTGTAGTATGACATGTTTCCTTGCTTACTTCTTCAGCTACACTGTTCAAAAATACAATAGTAGTTTTCCATGAGACTGATCATTGGGTGGTAAACTACTACTGTATTTTTGACGTTTGTCTGTCATTTTTGACAGACAGACGCTCTCATTGGTAGCTATTAGCTGCACTGGTAGCATTAGTAGCACATTGAAATTTGCTGGCTTTATAAGCCAGCAATTTTTCAAAGTGGATTCGACCATATCATTACATGCTAAAAAATAGAAATAGTGGAAGCGAGACATGTTTTTCATCCTTGATAAGCTAGCGTTTCACTATTTTACCGACTTCAAAAAGGAGGAGTTCAATTCGACTGTATTTTATTTTTTATGCGTTACCACGTAACTGCTTTCTGGGTGAACCGATTTTGATGTTATTTTTTATTTGAAAGCTTGTGCTTCCAGTGTAGTATCATTTAACTTTGATCAAGATCTGATCAGTACTTTTTGAGTTATCCTCAATAATGCGTATTTGATTAATTTATTCTGATCAAGGGTTCCAAAGATAAAGCGGTGAAGTAGGTTTATTTTAGCTGTGCTTGCGTTTAAATAACTGATAAATATATAATAAAAAACATACCTCTTCATACTGCTTCGATTTCCACGGGACATTTTCGGCTCTCCATTTATTACTTCTTTTTGTGCAAAAGATGGTTTGAACAAGATTCTTTGTTTTCGGCGCATCTTGACTCGATGGCCACTGCCACATAAAAAATGCATATTTATATTAATGTTACATTAATAAAAACCATATAAAATGTTTGAAAAACTCTCGGGACTTTTCCTTTTCCCTAGGGTTCCTAAGATGGCGTGCTTCCGCACTGACAGACTATTTATGATTGATGCATCTAAATGTTCCTAGATTTGTTATTAATTTTAATATTGTCAATTGATAGTTAAGCACCCGGATCTCGCGTACCCAGTAAATGGAAATATCTATTAATAAATATCTGCTATTGGCAGCACACCTCGATCAAAGAGCAGCGAGATGTAGATATACATATAGGTACTTAGTTTCAATACAATACAAGACTATTGTATGACCAGTTTACAAAGTGTAAATTTTTTTAGGAATAATATATTGTGAAAGGTAATACAATGGCGGTCTTATTGCTTATTGTAATTTCTGCCAGACAACCTTAGTATGGACATAAGTAAATGAATCAGGAATGAGCTAGACGGTATCGGTTATTGGATTCGATTCTAGGTGTAAAAACAAGTTTTCTTCTCGAGGGAAATATGTGTTTCTGGTTCTGATTGTGATTGTGTGTGTGAAGTAATTGTTTCCGGCACCCACAACACAAGTCATTAAATTTAGTGCGAGGCTGTAAGTGTGGAAGCGTTTATGTCAATCAACCTAACATTTATTGACTTATACTTAGAGGATACAATTTAGATTCTGAAGCTGTAGTTTCCGATGTTCACTGTTTGTATTGAGAACCAGCATCTTCTCCCTTTCAAGAAACTTATTTTTGAAGAAGTGTTTTTAACACTATCTGAGATTCTTGTTTTCAGTTACCGGAATATATATGAATTGCTTTGAATGCCTTACAAATACTTTTTTACTAATGAAATACAATAAACTCAACATCTTTGATTTCGGGATATATTCATAATATTGCGGCATGATTGGACAAAGTTGTTAAAATAATTGTTACCTTGTTGTTATTCCTATTTGCTGGAGAGAGTATGCACTTGCTGACATTGGTTCTGATTCGACACAAACACTTCATATAGATTTTTCGTCACTGTGCAATCATTAATGTACCTACTAGTCATGTACTCATTCAACATCCTTAAATTGCAATAATAAAACACGTTTTTCTATTTTAAAACAGTTTTTGGTAACAAAACAAAATGTATGCTTACACATAAGAAAATAATGCAGAAGGTAATAAAACTCAAACGCGTGCGCGTAAGAGGTAAGCAGTGCATTTGATTATGTCAGTTATGCGTATCGTATTATGCATATAAAATACAAATTCGATGCGATTCCTATTAGCCCAGCAAAACTACGAATTTTCAAGAAATAATTAATAATAGGCCATTTTTTATAGAATTTGAATTAGGAGGTAATTGAGACTATATTTTTGATTTACAGAACAGAAAAGTTGCAGGGGAAGGTAGAATACAAAATTAATATTGTAATTTACCTCAAAGCAAACATGCAAAAATATGGTTACTGTTTTTAAACAAAAAACAATTATTTCTATAATGAATATATTGAAAAAAAAAGGTTTTGGACTTTAGATATCTTTTCGAACTACATTTATCCATATAATATCAACCATAATTACCGAAATAGTATGATTTAACAATTTTAAAAGCTGGAAACTTGGTAAACGATTTTTAACATATTTTTTTCTTATCATTTTGGTTTCGCAGTCTTGTGCATTTAGCCAGTGTCAATTAATAATATATTTCAAGTGTATTTCATATTAAAAATCCTAGTCACAAGTCACAGTCAAATTCAAGTAAAAGTGTCAAGGTCCAGTCATATTAACCAGGGTCTGATGATGAAGCTTGAAGGTCATAGGAACTCTGTAATGAAATGAAGCAACCCCGTCGAGATTCGGCTCGTTTGATTCGTCTTGACAAGTTCTCTAGTTATATAACTTTTAGTCCTCCATATTTACAACTTGTAAAATCTTGATCTTAAAAAACTTTTATAAAGTACCTATGACTTGTTACAAAATAAAATGCATGTGGAATACATTCAGCATATCAGCGAGGTATTTCTCCCGAGGCTGAACAACATATCAATAGCTCAGATTGAAGCAGATACACACAACAATACGGTAAGGTTTCATTGAATTGTCGTAGCTATCTAATTCAGTTCGCTATTTCACCAACAGCCTAGAAAATAAACTTCAACTCGGTTGATAATATGGCATCGAGTCCTAGTATTTTCCAAGGAGACATAAAACTATTATATCCATAGCTCCAATACATTTGACGCACTGAATTGCAAGCATATTAGGTACCTATACTATTTAGTAAACTGTGGTCACCCGCAAAAACATGGCATTTTGAAAACAAGGCTTCAAGCAAAAAATAGCCTTTTTTGACTCTCAGTCGCTCTGTGACCATGTCGATGTTAAGTCGCCGTGTGCCGGGAAAGATTGTATTAAACTAGAGGTGATGAATAACCATTAACAATTCAAATTAACTAATATAAAAATTCAACTATCATTTTCAATAATATAATTTAACCATATCGAATAAATATATATATCAATTTCGGACCTCACTTCACTCTTTAATTGCATTAAAATGTATTTGAATTGTATTATACCAAAAATAAGGCAAATTTTCGTAAACTGATCTAGACGCTAAATACGTAACTGAATGCGATAGATTTTGTAGCCTCTTTTGACATATTACGCACTGAAAGGAGTACTAGAGAGAGACAACGCTACAATTTGAAACGTAACGTAGTTACGCAGTTAGTGCCTTCAGAGAAATGAGATGCGCGGGCACCGCGCCTAATTCTGTCTAATTGGTTGGATCAAATTCATTCATTAGGTATTATGCTCTTCTGCCCTTACAATACAGTTTAATAGGCTTAAGATATTTTAATTTATCAACGTGAAGTGATATTTGTAAGGAATGGTTGATTAGTTAATGGTTAGTTTTAAAGTTACTTGCAAATTCGCGTCATCGCAGTTTTGTTATAGCTTTATTCGTCAATTTGCAATTCAAAATGCCGAGACGTAATGTAATTCGGCCGAAACCGAAACCAAAACCGAAACTTATTAAACATTATTTAAAATTACGATTATTTACTGAAATTTACTGTTTTTTTTTTTAATTTGCGTATATATATATATAATATGTATAATACAAAGTTAAATAAAAAATAAAAAACACTCGTTAAAGTCCTACCGACTTCCCAAAAATGGAGGAGGTACTCAAGTCGATTGTATTTTTTTTTATGTGTGTTACCTCGTAACTTCGTTACAAGAACCGATTTCGAAATTTTCTTTTTATTTCCGAAGATGATTCTTTCCAATTGGTCCCATTTAAATTTGATCAAGATCTGATTTGTAGTTCTTGAAATATCGTCAATAATGCGTATTCTGTGGACTACATTGACGATGTTCTCGTTTTTCACCGACTTCAAAAGTTACCTCATAATTATCATCTCGTTGTGAACCGATTTTGATGATTATTTTTTTATTTGAAAGCTTAGTTTAACTTGGATCTGCAATTAAAAAGTGATAAATAAAAGTGGTAAATAAAAATCTCCAAAAATAAGTACCAGATTTATCTATAAAATATTGTGGACACAAAGTATTACTAGTTTGTTATGACTAGATAACGAATATTTGTAAAGCACTCTAACTGAAGGTTGTCTCTTTTTTTTAAGTTTACTTCCAAAAGTAAGTCATGTTTTCGTCGAATTATTAAAGACCTCGCTTCACTAGTAAAACTATCGATATGTTATCTAACGGTGTGCTAAACTGTTTTATTGCCAGTTTCAATACAAAATGAAAATAACCGCGTTATATTAATATTATTAACTTAAGGTTGACAGCATATTTAAAGCTAAATTAAGATCATTTATACCCGGCTACGGCGATGCAGAAAGGAGAGTTATGATTTTGAACAGTATGTAGGTATGTGGGTACCTCTGTATTTATGGTCATCTATTTCCTCAAAACTTCTTATTATGTTAATTCTACTTTATCATAATTTTACAAATAAAGTATCGTCGATTTTATATTTAAGGTTAAAGTTGGTAAAGGAAGCGTCTTGATCGTCTTCTGGTTATTTAAATAATATTTTTTTTAATAAAAACTATCCTATGTTACTTCTAATGTGTATAAAAATATGTGTACAAATTTCATGATGATCGGTTAAGTAGTTTTCACGTGAAAGCGTAACAAGCAAACTTACATTCACATTTATAATGTTAACAGGAATTTGAGTTCACAGGACATAAAGTCTTAAACTAAAAACAATATATTTAATGAGGCCGTGTTAGTAAAATTTAGTAAAATACATGATTGTAGGTCGATTAACGTGGTCAGAGATAAGCCTACTATTTGCGTCCAATACCCACCTAAAACTGTCATTGCTCTAGGCGTCATGCAACAATCTTTATGCCTAATATACATTTGGGCATCTTCGCTCTCTCTAGAATTGTAGGGTCCCGTTCTTGACGGACGGACCCGTCAAGGAAGTCATCGTGATCATCAGAGGAACCTTTCCAACATTAGACATAACCAAGAATGACGAAATTAGCAAGATAGCGTGTAACATTTTGAGAATAAATTGTCGTTGGAGAAACCGAGCGACGTGATCAATTAGGTCAAATGCAAAGTGACCCTATGGAGATTTATGATGCTCTCAACGTCACACGTAGAATCAGCATGATTAAACATAAACATAAACGCTTTTACACTCACAGCCTCGCCTAACTAGCCTAAGTTCGATGATTTGTGTCGTGGGTGCTGGAAACATTCACATTACACTCACAATAGATACACAAATTTTCCTTGAGGAGAAAACTTGTGTTCTCGCAGGAAATCGAACCCGATACCCTACTTAGAAGGCAAACGCTCACCCAACTAAGCCAACGGGCAGTTCAATTAGACCGACCCAATCGAGTTCTCTAGATTATATTGGTTATAAGATTCTTACGAGTGTATAATATCTAATTATGTCCAATTACTTACACAATCATATACATGCCGTGATAAATAACCTATTGACAGACCGAGGCAAATCTTTTCATGCAAATATTAAGTAGAGTATGTGGAAGAGGTGTGAAAGCATGGAAAATTATATTGAATCAGATTTCAAACAGAATAAAATAAATATTTAAGGGGACTTCCATTCAACAGACATGATTTTTTTGCCGTTTTTATTGATAATGGTACGGAATCCTTCGTGCGCGAATCCGACTCGCACTTGGCCGGTTTTTTTTGTTTGAAACCTGGTCCTTCCCTTGTGTACCATTTAAATTTAATCAAAATCTGACTTTCCATAGATCGATTAGTTCTTTCTCTTTAATCTGACTAGCAGCTTAGAGTGATCCTCAATAATGTGTATTTAATTCATTTAATCTGATCAAGGGTTCCAAAGATAATACGGTTAAGTTGGCTTTTGACAAAAGCCGACGGCTTTCATTTAAATTGCAATGTATGTAACTATGTTAGTTCCGGTGGAATCTTTTAACTCAATTTTGAAGCAGATATTTTCAACAGATTAAGCTAAGATTTTGTATTCGCGTTTGGATGACAATGCATGATTAGCTAAAACAAAACAAAAAAACAAACGCATTCACACTCACAGCCCCACACTAAGTTCAAAGACTTGTATCGTGGGTGCCGGAAACATTCACATCACACACACAAATACACCCAGAACCAGAAGCACAAATTTCCCTTGGGAAGGAATTAGTGCTCCTGCCGGGAATCGAACCCAGGACCCACGGCGCAGAGGGCGGACACCTGTCCACTGCGCCAACTGGGTCGTGGTGGGTGGCTAAGTGATATCATTCTAAATCCAACATGGCGCAACACCCAATATGGCGGGAAACATTTATTTTTAATGATCTCCTACAATATGGGTATTAAATGAAAGGGCTTGCTGAGAATAATTCGAAAAATAATATGAGGCTACTCTTAATCCAATAAGGCGGACTACTAAAAGCATGTTTAAAAAAAGTTTTAACAATTAGCTTATTTTACGCTTGCTTTTAAATTATTCAATGGATACACGGACTGCTACAAAGCGCTAATCAGAAAACGAGTGGCCTTGCGTATCTTATTATCACAATACTAACAAACAGCCTTTTTCTAAACGCCACTATGTGCAGAGTCAATTGCCCGGTTGTGCGCCATCCTATCCTACTAATATTATAAATCCGAAAGTTTGTGTGTCTGTGTGAATGTTTGTTACCACGTATCTCCGTAACTTCTTAACCGATTTTAATGAAATTTGGAATGTAGGTAGCTTTTACTCTGGATTAGACATCGAGATTAAAGTAGAATCATTATCATCATCAGCGGGGGAAGCCGCGGGGCTCATCTAGTTGAAATATAATACACATTTATGTAGCAATTAATGTTTATCTTTGCTTAGTTACGGTTTAATCATATGGGGCAACGCAGTCGCCATTGACAGAATTTTAAAATACAAAAGTGATGCATTAGCGTCAAAGATAAGGTTTGGTTTCTAGATAGCTGTAGACCTCTTTTTAAAGCATGCAACATACTTCCTTTACCGTGTATTTACATTAAGGACATTTGTTTTTTTGTAAAACAACACCCAGGTTTAAAAAAAACGTTGTCAAGTGATTACTCCTTGAAAAACAAAAATATCACGAACCTTTTATATCAACCGACTCCCCAAAAAGACTTTACAAAAGAAATGTTTATAATATTGGAAATAAAAATATTAGAAGGTATCAAATTTAAAAAATCTTTAACTAGCTGGCTTCTTATCAATTGTTTCTATAGTGTTAAGGAGTTTAAGATTTTTTTGTAAATTAGTCTAGATATTATAGTAGACATAGACATTATCATTTCCACGTCTGCTTGCAGACTGAATATATTGTGTCACTTTTGACATTAAGATCTTATGTACGTATTCTGGCAAATAAACGATTTGATTTGATTTATTTAACATTTTGATAAACATTAAAACAATTTTTATTATATTACTATTAGGTCTCTAAGTTGACTTGGATGGTTCAGCACTTTGTCCGTCCGTCTGTCCGCCCGTCTGTCAGAGACATTTAGCGTCTAAACCATAGAAGCGAATATCTTTAAATTCTTAGAGAAAGTGTAAATGTAAATATTAAAGAGGCACCAATATTAAAAAAATACAAAGCTTTCTTGGCTGCAACGGCTATACGTCTTACTTATAATATCCGTTATATCCTGTACCTGAACAACAAATACACGAATCAAACAAATATTATAAGGAAAAAAGTTAAACGCAATGAACCTTAAACGCTTTCTGAATTAACTTAGTAAGGAACAGCGAGGTTTAAGTTCTGGGTGAACAGCAAGTTATTTATTGTTCATAAGACTAATAAGTATTGCTATATATAGGACCTTATAATTACTATATATAGGACCTTATAAAAAAAATATTAGAAAGGTTACAGGTGCATCTTTTGTAAAAAATCTAATTGGGGATCAATCAAAAATATAATAACTAAATTGCAATTGTGTCGGTCCTGAATGCAACATGGATATATATACTACTAGCCGTGCCCAGCGGCTTCGCCCGCTGTTATCAAGTTAAAAAGTAGCCTATGTGTTAATCCTACGTATAACCTATGTACATTCCCAATTTCATCGAAATCCGTTCAGCCGTTAAAGCGTGAAGAGGGAACAAACATACTTACACACTTATACACACTTACACACAAACTTTCGGATTTATAATATTAGTAGGATTGAGGTTCGGCTCGACCTTAACACCTGACGTAATTAATGGACGCCCCATAATTTCAAATAAAAATACATTAGGCTGTCTTATTATGGAATATATGAACACATTTTATAGGTATATCATATAGATTAAGTCACGTGCAATATAAATCACATACAATTATCTAGCTAATATTTAAAATATAATGAATCTATGTTAAAAATTTACAGTGCAAATATTTTATTTTACCTTGAATGATGTATATTTAACTTCACTTGTTTATAATCATAGGAATTAAAAGTTTAACGTGATCACAATCCATTGTATCAATTTTAAATTATCGAATTTATTAAACTAGAAGTTTCAAACGATAGTCTTGATTCTAATTCGCGAGATACAGAGAGCAACCCACAGGCTAAAGTGGTGACCGCAGGGATTGCCAATCACTATTCGTTAGCTAGCACCAATTGACATAATGTTTTTTATCCTTTGCCCTACATTCAGTGAATAGAGTTCTCGTCAGCCGATTGGAAGATGTAGATGTAATAATAATACTGTGATCCAAGGGCGCCTTGCACACAAGTACACTTATTTCATAGTTATGAATCGGAAAAGGCTATGGACACTAAGACGAGTTTCTTTGACGTTTTTATCGATGTATAATTTTAGTTTAGTTTTAGGAAATTTAGGTAATTGACCCGTACATAGAGGATTTTCACAAAAATAAAAGGCGTCAGGCAGTTGATGCCTGTTACTTAGACATACACTCCAATATTACTTGTAAGATAAGCGAAATCTTTAAATCGACTTGAGTGGTTCAGCACTTTGTACGTCCGTCTGTCCGTCCGTTTGTCTAACTGTCCCTCTGTCCTAAGGAGTATGTTAAGGCTAGGACCCAAAGCCATACTTAAATAACAATAAAAATTATATAGATAAAAATATTAAGAAGACACACAATACACGTAAGTAGGGTAGGTGGGTACCAAGTGCTATAACCGCTTCAAACTTATTAATGTACAAACATAGTTTGTTACACAGTACCTATCGTTTATAAAAATGTTCGTTGCCTCTGCAATTATCCTAAGCTGTACGACCCGCGCAGTCCTAATTTGCCCAATCATGATGATTACATTATCTTTGCAATATACACACACATATCACACACACAATCACACCCAGAACCAGAAGCACAAATGTCCCTTGGGAAGGATAATTGTGCTTCTGCAGGGAATCGAACCCAGGGCCCATGGCGCGGAGGGCAGAAACCTGCCCACTGTGTGACAGTATGTATATTGTATAGTCCCGTGTTTAAATTTGCGGGACAAAGAGTATAGAAGTTATCATTGCACGTCACTTTCATTTAAATATTTGCTTAACTTAATATTTTATACAATATGGTACTTTTTTTTTTTTATTTTGTCTTCGCAATTTTGTGCATTTAGCCAGTGTCAAGTAATAATATATTTCAAATGTATTTTATATTTAAAGTCCTAGTCACAAGTCATAGTCAAAGTCAAGTAAAAGAGTCAACGTCCAGACAGAAAGTGGTAGAAACTTTAATAGAACTTCTTTTATTGGAGTTTTGGAGCCAAGGCCAAAATCACGTTTTGCAAATTTGGTATCACTTGCCTACACTTATGCACGTTCACTAAGTATTAACGGTTAATAATCCACCATTATTACACATTAACACTAGAAGAATCACAGGTTTTGTAAAATTATAGAAAATCAAAAACGCCATTTTTTCACTTTCACTCCATAACTCTCTTAGGTAGTTGTATCTGTGTGAATAGAATTATTACATAGTTACAGATTAATTTAAACAAAAAAGATCACAGAATAGGAGTTGTATGCAAATTTATACTGATTATGTTTTCGCATACTAACAAAGAATCAAGTATAGTTATACAAGGAATAAAATAAACGTTACTAGATAAGAGCAGTTCATTAATATCCTTGTAGAACTATAAGATTAGATGTTCTTCTGAGGATTATATAATACTATATAATTGCGCACTGCATGCATGTATGTAATTGTCAGCAAATTTATAAAACGTTTCATAATAGCTGCTACACAATGGACGTATATGCGGGTTATGCCACTGCGCTCCACGAGCGCTTTCTGACTTTTAATTAAAATAATATAAGCCAATACACGCAGTGGAGAGACGCGGGTGCGAGCACCGTTGCACGGGAGGTAACCGTACCTACTCACGTATCCGCACGCCACCATCCGTTCGAAACAAATGCGGCTAATGTGTGCCAGCTATTAATGATGTAAAGCCGTTAAAAAGTACATAAATCAAGTGTGATCTACATAAACTTTTCAAAGATTTATAAACACATACCTACAGATGACTCAAATCTTAAATAATTGAAACGCAAGCAAAGCTTAAAATAACCGACTTCATCGCTTATATTCTGTATGGCTTGACCGATTTCGATAAAATTTATATGGGACCAACTCTAAAGTATACTCTACTAAACAAAAAAAAATCTTCAAAATAGATTCATAATTGGCGAAGATTTACCGTAACATACATACAAAAAAAAACATACAGTCGAATTGAGAACCTCCTTTTTTGAAGTCGGTTGAAAATACAACGAAAGTAAAATATTGTTTTAGTAAGTGAATGGTGAAATGTCGGAGTTATGTTGAAAGAAAAACCGTTGGGCTTCGAGAAATGAAACAATGTTGAAATTGTTTGTAAAGAGTTTATGTGGTTTCAGTTCGGGCTTTCTTGCCATTTACGCAAAAATAACGTGGACATTTTCTATTTACTTGTTTACCAACCACTTTTCGAAACAGCAAATAATTTTGCTCAAAAACTTAATATAATAAACTACACCACTGAGTCATTAAAATGTACTAATTTGCATGAGGAACCAAAATAATATAAAAGCCAATTTTCTATTGATCAATAATGAATGGTTAATTTAAGTATTTAACTTATTTTTATATTATTTTAATCATTATTTGCTTATGTTTTTTTTTTATGCAGAATAGGCAAGCATTTGACCACTATCTCACCTGATGGAAAGTGATGATGTGGCCGAAGACGTGACATGATTGCCTAGAAGATACCTATTCACTCGACACTTGAAGACTCTCAGATTATACCGTTCGGTACAAGTATGTAGGTACACAAATTACTGGGAGATTATCGGTGAATTTGCTTATTCTTTAATTTACTAGTTTTGTTTATCTTGATGTACATAAATATTATCCAAAAAAGTAATTAAGAACGGCTAAAATATTTTCAATCTCTAATATAAAGTTATTTAATAATAATATTAAAAACAAATCTTATTAAAACCTGACGATAAAAAACGCATATTATTTTTATATGAAAAGCAGAAAAGCAACTAATGCATTCCGTCCTTTTATTTCGACGTTGATAATGGACTCGACAGCAGGTTGATAGGTCAGTGGTCAATAGCTGAGAACGATTCTGTAACTGTTAACAACCTATATAAGCACGCTTTCTTATTTTCTGTACATAAGCTAAATTTAATCTACCATCTACCAAACAGGAAAATACGTATATAGGTTATATTTGTACGGTTTGATCTCGTACGGATGTCATTCTGGTTCTGGGTGTGATACAATTCTTAGTACTTACGAAGAATTTCAAATTATTATTGGCAACGACGTGAGATCTCCAATTTCACTAGCGCGTTTCAGCACTTGGTTCGTCCGTCTATCTGTCAGAGGCATATACCGTCTAAATATTTTTTTAGTTTTATGCTTCCCGCTTGATGAGTGTCTGTTCTGCTCGGCAAAAAAATCCGGGTTAAACCTTTTTGGCATCACATGTGTATTAATTATACTATAAGCAAAAACGTAGTGTAATGTTATATTGATAGTTAATTTCTATTTTTTAAATTTTATTTATTTGTGCCAAATAAATGTATTTTCCAGTGGCAATTAAAATTAAATAAATGAAAATATAAAATACACCCTGAGACATTTTTTTTTCTCTGGCTATGTAGTGTATCGATGAAAAGAGGTTTATAAGTTGAATGATAAACAATTTAAAGAAATTCTAATTTGGTGGGACAGCGAAGTTGCTGCTTTTATATCTATTTTGTCCCGGGGTCTAACTAAAAAACGGCTGTGTTAAAGCAAAAAAACCATCAGTTCTTAAAGTTGTAATTAGATGGAGTCACAATTAAAGTTAGCACTAGTATCTAAGCATTTTGACTACGGTACCTCCTATATCAGGACATAGTCAAGGCATATTTAAAGAGGACTTAGTTTGGGATGAACTACAGATATAAACATTGAATATATGAATTTAAGTCAATAAGTTTTCTTTACGTCTATTTATAACTGTTTATTTAGTTCTTTCTTTCGATCTTCAATTAGATAATTTTATTACGTATTGTCCTGTTTTTTAAAATTATTCCGCTATTCTGATTTCTTCGGAATTTCAGTGCTTCCTTTGAGCATCTCTTTGTCTTTTAGTTTCTTCTTCATTGTTTCCAATTGATCCCGTGTTAGTTTATGAAAATAACCCTCTTCGTGAGCTGATTCAAGCCTGCCCACGCCACGGCTTCCAATCTTACTTGATTTCCCGCCTGGGGTACCAGGGCCAGGGTTTTCAGTGAGTTGAATTGGATCCATAGCTGAAAACTCAGCAGGCTCTATTGCAGTATGATGTGCATCACTTATATTATCTTTTACTTTCTCGTGAGGGACTGGATAAAACATGCAGATATCATTCTTAAGGTTTTTATTCGAATCTAAGCCCTCACCTAAATTTTTATTAGGCTTTTGCTTGGGATCCTGTGGCTTATTTTTTGATTGATTACCTGATGTCCTATCTGGCGGCGTAACGACGTTTCTTTTAAAGGAATGCAAGTCTTTGGTGATTATAACTAACATTTCCTTTGCGATGCCGTGAAACATATTTGGTGTTCAAACAATTAACAATACCTGCGGTTTTCAGAAGAATAATCCTGTATAGTATTTTTCTTTAAGATTATTCCACTTATAATTTTGTTCTTCGAAATCTAGCTTGAATATATTTTTTTTGGAGACCACCAATAAATAAATACTTATTTTGACTGTTCTCAAAGTGTTCTGACAAATCTTGACAAATTATCTAAAATAGTTTCTATTATAATAGGTTTGTCTACCAAGACAAAGTAGTTTGTTTCTAACTAAAACGATGTAGTCGTTCACCCCAAACTCAGATCTCACGCCTTCATTTTGTCTAATAAAGAAAAAAATAACGATTAATTGCTTATAACTTATTTATAATTGATTGATTTTGAATTTGCTGTTCAAGTACAGAATTGAACTTATATTTTACGTAAGTTTCAGCTTTAAATGTTAAGCAGTTTTTGAGAAAAACCCCGGGATAAAATAGGTACATATACAAACAGTGTTATTTTTTTGTGTCACCTAGTGGTGACTCAAAACAGACACAATCAGACTGCTTTCTCGGTATCTCTTAGTATATCTTATTCTCGAATTCATATGATTTATCCACACGGGCAAAGCCGGGGCAGGTCAGCTAGTGATATTGTAAATCCGAATGTTAGCTGGTGTTCGTTCTTTCTTGACGCGGCAACCGATGGACGGATTTGGATAAGATGTGGAAACAAAAAAAAGTAACAACCATTATTAATTCCCACTTAAAATTGGAATACGAGAGATTCCAATTTTAAGTGGGAATTAATAATGGTTGTTACTTTTTTTTGTTTCCACATCTTATCCAAATCCGTCCATCGGTTGCCGCGTCAAGAGAGGTATAATAAATCTATACTAAAGTTCCTACACAAAATAAATTATTTTTTGTGTTCTTTAAAAGATTATAAATTGACATCTTACCGTATGTTAAACTGCACGTTGGCTTAGTTGTGTGACCGTTCGCCTTATTAACAAAGGTATCGGGTTCGAATCCCGGCGTGAACACAAGTTTTATGCGCAAGGAAAATTTGTGTTTCTGGTTATGGTTGTGATTGTGTGTGTGATGTGAATGTTTTTGCTTGATACTTCTTTAAGTGAGGGGCTGTGAGTGTAAAAACATTTATGTGTATGTTTTTTTAACCTGAGTGACGCCGGGCGGGTCAGCTAAAATAAAAAAGTAAGTTCAAAAATCAATTAGTAGTACTATATTGACATGTGAAAATTAATAATATGTTGCACATAGAAGATCTATTTTGATCGTGTGACACTACGCCAAGTTCTTCTAAAGCACAAACTAGCTTTTGTCACTTGTAAGGCCGCATTGGCCTACACTACCAAAATAAACTATCCTGAAAATGTCTGTCTGTCACCTCTGGTCCAGGCTGTGCTTTGATCGTTAGGTCAGTCAATGAGCAACACGGTTGTATATATTTAAATAATTAAAAGAATTGAGGTTTTCTTCAGCTGTCTACAATAGCATTACACAAAAACTGTAACACCGCAAAATAAAACGTATTATAGTTATATGATAGTAAGTTATAAGAAATGACATGAATTAATTCACTCATGCCCTTTTTACCATCTAACAACAAGACAAACTGTCAAACGTCAACCATTTATATTTGACATACCTCCAGTTCGCCCGAAGCGATTTGCTTCTACGTTTATCATCAGTGCAGCTAAGAAGTGGAACTCATTGCTTGCGTCTTTGTTTCCAACGGTACAATCTGGGTGTCCTCAAGTCTAGGGTAAATAGCTATCTTCTATGCAAGCATGTTAAATAAATAATAATGTTAAATTCTCGGCTGCATCTTCACTTTCCATTAGGTTAGATAATGGTCAAACGCTTGCCATCCATTATAAAAAAAAATAATTGTAACTACTTGTGAGGTCAATGGTCCCCACATAATGTATGTTCAGTAAATCGACGAATGTCATTATACTTTCAAGTATCTACTAAACCCAGGCTAATCTCCGACTTCCTCGATGTAAATATATTTAAGTAGAGCTAGAAATTCAGGAGGCTGATGCTAATGCTAATCACCGAGTCAGTGCGACGACGCCGCGCCGACGACGCCGGTGTCACTCATGCATATGTCAATCTGTCGCGTGATACTGATAATATTCAGGCCTCAGTGTTATTTTTACCGACTTCATAAAACGAGGAGGTACTATGTTCGACTGTATGGTTTTTTTACGTAAGTTCACCGATTTTTCCCCTATTTGTGGACCGATTCTCAAAATTATTTTTTTGTTTGGTAGATTATACTTCCGAGGTGGTCCCAAGCGATTACCTAAATATATGTGATAAAGCCGGCTTTTTTAAGCTTTGCTTACGTTTAAATTATGTTATCTCTTACTACTCTTGGTACTTTTTATCGAGATTTAAACAATCTGATTAGACAATCTGCAAATGGTACGATTTGCAATTGCGTGACCAATTGCGAATGAAAAGTTCTGCGAGTAAACATCAGGTCCACGCTTTAGGAGCTAGCTAGTCACGTCGACTTTTTAATAACATCACTTAATCACATTCCAACAAAACAATGTTTAATGGCACTAATGGTACTAGCGATACTAAGTATCACCACTAGTACAACGGGTACAACGTGAGGATACTAGCGGTACTATTCAATTTATTTTACTAATCTTTGGCTAGGCGCTGTGCTTGTCCCTTTACCTGGCTACAGCATCGAGCTCGAGAGACGAAGACGTGGCCAGAGACTTCATCGAGCATGTGCTGCGGGTCCCCAATCCTGACAAGGTCCTGAACTCAGTGCTGGGTCGACTAGAGAGGAACAGACAGCAAGTTCAAAGGGAACAATCTGATAACGAAAACACAGAATGTGAAGAACCTTCTGAAGTGAGTTTTTTTTTAAACAAATTATTTTATGCATGTGTGAGACGTGACGAACAAGTCACTCGTCTGATGGTAGTGTAAGCATCTGGTCACGTCAAGTTCTTACTATAGTAGAACTTACCATATATGATAAAAAAGTACTTTACGAATGTCTATTATACTTTCATTATACTTTATAGTATTATATATATTTTTTTGTGAATGTAGTACCATCTTCGGCCGCGACGTCATTTTCCTTCAGGTGAGAAAGTGGTCAAATGCTTGCCAATTGCTATCCAGTATAAAAAATCACGGAAGCGAGCGGCTCATCACATGATATGAATGTAGTGTGGCTACAATCTGGGTGTCTTCAACTCAAGAGTGAAAAGATATCTAGGCAAGCATGTTCTAACTTCGGCCGCATCGCCACTTTCCATCAGGTGATATAGTAGCCAAATGCTTGCCTATTCAGCATAAAAAAGGTAGTATTTCTTAGAAGCAATATTATTTAAGAGTATCCTAAAGTCAGACACGTTCATCTATAATTGACATACGAGTAGTATATTTGCAACTGAAGCAACAGCTGTTGCGAGCGGGTTCTATTTGAAATATATTGAAATTGAAACCAACAACAACATACGAGTATATAGGTATAAGGTTTGAGCAGTGAGCTACCGGACTAGTACGTAGATATTTTATGCCAGATCAGCATTTATATTGAACTTAGATAATAATTAAAACAATCCTTCTGTCAAAAGTTGTATATGGCTTCTAACCCTGATGAGATTATACAAGCTAGTAATTTGATTAGACACGGTTACTTGTTTCTCATCAGTGCGTCTTGAAGACAAAATGTAGGACCTATTGTCAGCATAATTCATCTTAACACTGAAAATCCCACCAAACCGTCACCCATCCAAGCTCTAAAGTGACCTAAACCAATCATTGTCATCTATCAATCATTAAATTGCACATTGGGTTAGTTGGGTGAGCGTTCGCCTTCTAAGCAGAGATATCGGATTTGATTCCCGGCAGGAACACAAGTTTTCTCCCCAAGGAAAATTTGTGTAACTGGTTCTGTTTGTGATTGTGTGATGTGAATGTTTCCGGCAACCACGACACAAATCATCGAACTTAGTATGGGGCTGTAAGTGTGTAAGCGTTTATTGTTCCAAGCTCCATCTTTAAAATTGTGATATAAATACATGCAATTTTCTTCTTTTTTTAGATTTTACCGGAATATACGGAATCTCTACAAGCTTCGCGGGAGAGAGATCTGAGGCAGCTAGGAACACAGGTTAGTAACACTGAATACAAGCAATAACAGCTGTAGTTATATATCACTTTCATCAGGTTGTAAACATTGGCCAAAAAGTAACAATACAAATGACACAATAACAAGGTGTTTACTAGTTGTAAACGGCGAACGACTGATACGCTAAGGCATGTTAGTTCGGTGGGTTCCCAACAAGTCACACCAATCGAGTCACACTTCGAACCCGAACTCTTGGGTGTTTGTGGAATGTATAGAAAAGAAAGAAAAACAGAGCTTGTTTAATAAGTTATTAATTTATTTAATTGTGACGGTTATTTAATTGTTTTAAATACATTTTATACTATAAATTACATAACATATAGCGAAAGGAACTCTGTTCCACCCGGGTGTGCCGAGACACCTCTCGTAATTTTTAATGTTCTTCTTATTTACTAGAAGCACTACCCGATATGCCACCTGGAGCGGAAGATCAGGAAGCTAAACACCAACGAGTATGAGTACCGGCCGGCTTACTACGAAGAAGTTCTGTGTACTATGCAAACCTCCAGCATTGACATTGGCGTCACTAATGAGGTGAGTAACGTACCTAATATAGTCAAAGTAAAAATATTGTCGGAGACTAAGAACATAAAAACGAATATTTATTTAACTTTACCTATTACGGAACTAAAACCTAGCTCGGAGAATTGGGACGATAGATTCAAAGTTGATATGTTTGGGAGAAGACTGTCACCGAACATTTATGAAAATATATGTAATAAAGTTTTACACACCAAATACAAAACATAAGTACTTAAAATTAGACAGTACTTATGATGGTAGTACAATGTAGTACAGTGTGTTATCGCTTTAAGCGATTTCTGCCAGACAACCTGTGTTCCTACATAAATAAACTTATACTTACATAGGTATATCATACCCAAGAACATACATACCTATATACGGTTCTAAAATAATATTAATATATAATAATATTTTTTTGTTTACCGTAGTCGGGTAAAGGTAGTGTCAATTGTATTCTGTCCTAATAAAGTTGTAAAAACTTTACTAGAGCTTCTGTTGGAGTTTTGGAGCGAAAGCGAAAATCGCGTTTTTCAACTTCGTATGATTTACCTACACTCGTGCACGTTCACCAAGTATCAACGGTTAATAATCAACCATTACTACAGATTAACACTCGAAGAATTTTTAGAAAATAATCCAAAATCAACAACGCCATTTTTCACTTTCGCGGCAAAAACCCGATGAAATAATATTAAACATAGATAAACATGAGCTAAACCACAGAATAGAGAGATAGAGACAGAAATCTTCCGTTTAAATGTGTGCAAAGTAGTAATTGCGAGAATGGATTACATACAATGGTATGTAAAAATAATCTTCTGTATCAAAACTCTATTTTTTACTACGTTATCGGGTAGTAAGTACTAAATTACCATCAGTATGTTATATTAACCCGTTAATTATTTTGTTTACTCATGTTAAAATTATATGCTGTATTCAGGAAACTGAGGAGCTAACCTTGGTATTTTGTTTTTCTTTGTATAAGTTCATACAAGTCATACATACAACGCACAAGTCAATGATAGAATTAGTCGAAACCGATGTTATTATGGGATCTAACATAACAAGACTTTAATTAAATAATACATACATTTTATATATAAGTAAATAATTAAACGCAAGCAAAGCTTAAAAAAACTGACTTCACCGCTTTATTTTCGGAACTTTGAGATTAGATGTACTAAACGCGAATTATTGAAGATACTAGAACTACTGATCAGATCATGATCAAATTTAAATGGGACCAAATGGAAAGCAAGATATTTCGAACAAAACAAAATTTTAAAATCGGTTCACGTGGAACGAAGTTATGAGGTAACACCAACGAGATAGGGAAGAAACCTACGGTTTAGCTACAAAATCCTTGGGTAACACACATAAAAAAAAATACAGTCGACTTGAGTACCTCCTCCTTTGTGAAGTCAGTAGAAAATACTTGCAAATAGGTTTCTAAACTTAATTATAATTAAATATGAATATACACAAGCCTGTATAAAGTTTTACAACTCACTGATGTACTGCAACATTAATTTATTAATTAACTTTCCAACCGACTTCAAAAAAGGAGGTTCTCAATTCGACTGTATGATTTTTTTGTATGTATGTTACGCGATAACTACGCCAACTATGAATCGATTTTGATGTTTTTTTTTTGTTTGGTAGAGTATACCTTAGAGGTGGTCCCACGGTGGTCCCATATAAATTTTATCGAAATCGGTCTAGCCAAAACCGAAATATAAGCGATGAAGTCGGCTTTTTAAGCTTTGCATGCGTTTCAATTATTATTTAGAAAATATTACTTTAATCAACATTACACAAATGGTAAGATTTTATTTATTATAGGCTTTTAAAATACATGTCATTAGGTAGTACATAAGTTTATATAAATATATATATATATATATATATATATTAGGTATTGTAATAATGCATACAATAATAGAACGTCATAATGTTTATAAACTTATGACTTATACCACATAGAGCCATAGCCGAACTAAATAACATTAGAAAGAAAGAAAGAAAGAATATATATTCAGTACTGAGGCCACCACTGAGATGAATAGAAGTACCATAGTTATAAGCTCTTGAATATTGACGAGCGAAAAGACTCATTGACGATAGTAAACTATTTGAGTTCACCGACGTAAGGAGAGGCATATCGATATCCTATCGCTTGCATATATGGTTGACTTACCTTAAGTTCGCTCGAAGCGTTTCGCTTCTACGTTTATCACCCTTACAGAAAAGGAGTCGAACTGTTTGCCCGCGTCTTTGTTTCCCGAAAGGTACAATCTGGGTGTTTTCAAGTCTAGAGAGTATGGGTATCTGCTGGGAAAGCATGTTACATCTGCAACCACATCTTCACTTTCCATCAGGTAAGATAGTGTTCAAATCCTTGATTATCTAGCATTAAAAAAAAAATTACGACCATGTTAGTAGTGTGTACAAGGAGTTACAAGTAGTACAGACATAGATGCCTAATGTACGTAGGCACGGTCAGCCACTCATCAAGATCTAAATACAAAGGGAAGTCGAAAGTTCCCTGAGTCACCAAGTGGCACCAATTATACAAGTAGGCAGTTATCATTTTTTCTTCATGACTTTAAGAAGTATCTGTATACCTATAATCTATAAAATAAAATCAATAGTTACTATTTCTCGTTTTACAAATTTAGTGGAGGCAACCTTTAGGTACAATGAAGAAGGTTATGCTTGGTAGAATATGTGATTAACTCTATCATAATTGTCGGAGCATACACTAAATAATTATTGTTTGTAAATCAAGCAAAGTCTTAGTATTCTTAGCATATTATTCAATGTAATAAGACTAAGCATGTAAATAAATATGTCCAAGGTTTGCAGGTGCATGTTATTTGGTTTGGTATTTATAATTAAGTTTTGTAACTGAACTGCACGTTCGCCTTCTAAACAGAGGTATCGAGGTTCGATTCCCGGCGGGAACACGAGTTTTCTTCCCAGGGAAAATTTGTGTTTCTGAATCTGGTTATGATTGTGTGTGTGATGTGAATGTTTCCGGCACCCACGACACAAGGCATAGAAGGCAAGTGTGAGGCTGTGAGTGTGAAAGCGTTCATGTTTAATTGTGCGAGATATTTCTAAAACGTGCAAGGAAAAATAAATAAAACAGTTTCTACATCAGATTTAATAAACACATTGCGTGTTGGAGTCTCATCAGAAAACATAGAAAAGTCAATTAAAAGTTTCATGGAAAAATAAAATTTTTGTTTGCCTTATTATAGTTTTTAAACTCCCTTCTATGGCTTCTTGTTCGTAAATTGGTGGTGCAAGAGTCCGAAGCCTTGGAAACGACACAAAACTCGCTCGACCCTTTCTTTGTTTTAAAAAGTAAAACTAAATTTTTGCCTGTGATTAATTATGAGCAAGCTACCTTAAAACAAGATATTTTGCAATGCATCCTGAGCCGATCACTTATAAATATATTTTTCAGACCATTTCTGTACTTTTAATCCTTTGATTATATACCTGTCAGTGACAGGTATATAATCAAAGTTTTAATCTTGTTTCACAATGAATGAGTGTCACTCTATAGATTTTTCGTCGAGAACTACTTTTAAGTTTTTTTTTGCTCAATCGACTTATGCCTTATGCCGCACCACACGCATGCATGCACGCATATAACACAAAGTTTATATCTATATATATAAAAGAAAGTCGTGTTAGTTACTCCACTTATAACTCAAGAACGGCTGAACCGATTTAGCTGAAAATTGGCAGGGAGGTAGTTTAGAGCCAGGAGAAGGACATAGGATACTTTTTAAGAACGTACATTTCTTAAAAAAAAATTTTTACATTTCGACATGCTTTCCATTTTCTCATACGTCACTCGGATTTGGTAAAGTACTAGGCAAACATAAACATGAAGGTTGTAATAATATAGTCACGTGACATTGTAACGCATGCCGGGTATGGCTTCCTAAATATGCACATTCATTGACTGTTAGGCGGAACGAAGGTCGCCGGGACAGCTAGTACTTTATATAGCCAATATTTAAAAAGAAGACTAAGAGTTTCAGCGAAAGAAAAATATTTTCTTGTAAATAGTTAGGTAAGTTTAGTTACCAAACTGGACGAAGTGATTTATCTATGGCACGGGTGACCTTTGTAACCGCCAGATTTCTTAAATAACAGTGCAATCAATTAATGTTATTTCAACATTCAGCGATAAAAATATAAAATTATTCATAAATCCTTAAATGCGCGGGTTTATATCTGTTTAATTAAATTTATTGGAAAATTTCATGACAGTCATCAATATCTAATTAGAATTATGTTAAAAAGGGGATTTTAGTCTCTACTCCGAATTCAAATTTCGAACGTTCTTAACAATAACGATTTTTGTTTTGGCTTCGCAATCTTGTGCATTTAGCCAGTGTCAAGTGATAATATGTTTTAAGTCATTTCATATTAAAAGTCCCAGTCACAAGTCACAGTCAACGTCAAGTAAAAGAGTCAAGGTCCAGTCATAGTCAAGTCATGCCCTAGTAAAGTGGTAGAAACTTTACTAGGGCATGACATGAACTTCAGTTGGAGTTTCGGAGCGAAGGCGAAAATCACGTTTTTCAACTTTGTATGATTTGCCTACTCTTATGCACCTTTACTAAGTATTAGCAGTTAATAATCCACCGTTATTACACATTAACATTCGAAGGATCATAGGTTTTAGAAAATTATACAAAATCAACAAAGCCATTTTTTCACTTTCGCGGCAAAAAAGTACCTACTTTCACTTTATTAGATAAAAACAGAAAACGCAGACTGCATTTCTGTTCTGTTTAATGTTCCACCGTGAATACTTGTGAGATCTCATGTAAGCCAAATCAGCACCTTTTTTCATAAATTGATTCTAATCTATCTACTACCTTTAAAGAAGCAATTCTTGTATATACCTAGGTATATATACAATCTGAATCTCGGAAACGGCTCCAACGATTCATGGAATTTAGTACGCAGGAGGTTTCGGGAGCGATAAATCGATCTAGCATGGTTTCATTTTTCGAAAACGTCGTTTTAACTAACAAAGCTCGGTCATCCAGGTACTTAGTACACCACTCATCAAGCTACAATCTTTCATTTTTCTATACGTCGTCGATACTGATTCTTATTTCAACGAGTGATGGTCGATTTTAGTTGGTGTAGTTTTTGAAGGATTGCTTACTGGTAGACATCAGAATATTTATAAATAACTAGCTGCGCCCCGCGGTTTCACCCGCGTTGATAATGATGACAAGTGATGATGATGAAAAATAGATGTTGGCCGATTGTCATAGATACCGGATAAGCACAAAAAATTTCATCAAAATCGGTCAAGCCGTTTCGGAGGAGTATGGCAACGAAAACTGTGACACGAGAATTTTATATATTAGATGAATATAATTATTCATATAGATTCAATTACACGGCGTAATCGTATCTGTAGATACGATTACGCCGTTATTATGCAGTTCGTTAAAATATTTTATATCGACTTTGTAAGTGTGACTTGAATTTATATTAATATTTTTTGTTCGGTAGATTATACTTCAGAGGTGGTCCCATATACATTTTATCGAAATCGATCCAGCCAAAACCAAAATACAAGGGTTGAAGTCGGTTTTTCACCGACTTTACAAAAAAGGAGGAGGTACTCTAGTCGACTGTATTTTTTTAAAGTGTGTTACCTTATAACTTCGTTCCACGTGAACCGATTTTGAAATATTTTTTTTGTTTTGTAGGTGTTGCTTTCCAATTGGTCCATTATTGGTTCCATTTAAATTTGATCAAGATTTGACTAGTAGTTTTTGAGTTATCCTCAATAATGCGTATTCTGTGCACTACATTGATGATGTTCTCGTTTTTAACCGACTTCAAAAGTTACCTCATAACTTCTTTCGTTGTGCGCCGATTTTAATGATTATTTGAAAGCTGGTGCTTTCCATGTGGTCCCATTTAAACTTGGTCAAGATCTGATCACTAGTTTTTGAGTTATTGTCAATAATGCGTGTTTAATACGTTAAATCTGATCAAGGTTCCGAAGATTAAGCGGTGAAGTCGGTTATTTTAAGCTTTGCTTGCGTTTAATTATCATAACTTATTTTCAGATTTGTTCCAGCCTTGGTTTCTCATGCGTACAATGGAATAAGACAATACATTTGACCAGAAGACGATATTCAAGGTAAAAAGCTGCTACTACATTTTGTTAAACGTATGTATTAAAAAATAAACACTTTCACAATCACAGCCCCCCACACTGAGTTCGATGACTGGTGACGTGAGTGAAACATTCACATCACGCACACAATCACAGATATAACCAGAAACACATATTTTCCTTGGGTAGACAACTTGTGTTCCTGCCGGGAATCAAACCCGATAGCTTGGAAGGCGAACGCGCACCCAACTAAGCTAACAGGCAGTTCAATTTGTAGCCTATTTTAAAAAAATAATTTTAGTTTGAATGATGTTGCTTTCTAATTGGTCCCATTTAAATTTTATCAAGATCTGATCAGTAGTTCTTGAAATATCGTCAATAATGTCTATTTTGTGACGAATAATGCGTACTTTGACGATGTTCTGGTTTACCTGACTTCAAAAGTTACCTCATAACTTCTTTCGTTGCGAGCCGATTTCGATGATTCTTTTTTTTTTTTAAAGCTGGTGTGCTTTTGCTGGTGGTCCCATTGAAATTTGATCAAGGTCTGATGTCTAGTTTTTGAGTTATAGTCAATAATACGTGTTTATACATTAAATCTGACCAAGGTACCGATGATAAAGCGGTGAAGTCGGTTATTTTAAGCTTTGCTTGCGTTTAATTATTATTTATCTTTATAGCCATAGAAGTGCATAAACATAAAATTATTTTGTTATTTTAATTCTTTTTAATTATGAGTTTTAATGAACAATAAGCTACTTGTTAAAAACTTTTTTAATCATTGAAACGCAAGCAAAGGTTAAAAAACTAACTTCATCGATTATATTTCGGCTATGGCTTGACCGATTTCGATAAAATTTATATGGGACCACCTCTGAAGTATACTCTACCAAACCAAAAAAAAGTTATTAAAATCGATTCATAATTGGCGGAGATATTGCATAACATACAAACAAAAAAAAACATTCATTCGAATTGAGAACCTCCTTTTTTGAAATCGGTTGAAAACAAGCTTTTAGAAGTCCGCAATGCATGGAAAATTCAAAATAGCCAAACGCTCGGTATTGTCTAGAGTGATTGATTACGTCAGTTTCCGGATTTTGATGTCTTTTTTGGATCAACTGTCCCTTACAGCAGCCATGTCTAACCACTTACCTAGATCATAGGATCTGGATGTAATGTAAATATATCTAAATATGAGTTTTTAGAAGATCAATATGCAAGGATTTGACCGCGATCTTACCCGATGGAAAGTGACGATGCGGTCGACGCGACGGTAGGACATGCTTGCCTAGAAAATACCTGTTAACTTTTAGCTTGATCAAATAAATTATTTTTATCTGGAAACTAGAACGAAGGCCTGATATATATGCGGTCTTCTAAGTCGAGACCAAATCTTCTAAGTAAACGTACTCCAACGTCAACCGCATCGTCACGTGAGATATTAGTGAAACAACTTAACAACAACCGACTTTATGCAACTTTTAAGAGACAACAAACGGTATTCTCTGCTTTTAAAATTATTTGGTGAAAAAGGTTCACAGTTGTCTCGGTTGACCTTGCATAATATTATGTACTTCGATGAAGTATTGAGTCGTACACAACATTGAAGTACATAGTATTTAAAATTATGTTTATAAATATTTATTATCATGGATGACTGGCACAAAATGTTATTTTAGTATTAAATCCTCTTTGTACTGTTTTTTGTGCATAATAATTTGTGTTTCTGGTTCGAATTGTGATTGTGTGTGATGTGAATGTTTCCGGCAGGACAACCACCCACTACACGCTTCATGGAAATTAGTGTGGGGTTGAGAGTGTGAAAGCGCTTACGTTTTGTTAATTTTATGTATAGCAACTGGATGACCGAGCTTTACTCGGGTTTTTTTGGTAAATGACATTCATTTCTGAAACCTAGCTAGATCAATTTATCGCCCTCGAAACCGCTTGCATACTAAATTTTAATAAAAAATCGTTGGAGCCGTTTCCGAGATTCAGATTATACATACAATACAATACAAATACAATACAATACAAAACACTTTATTGTATACCAAAAAAAATAAATATAAACAATGACAAATAAAATATTACAATCATCGTGGTAGTACAATGGGCGGTCTTATCGCTTAAAGCGATCTCTTCCAGACAACCTTTGGATGGACAGTAACAGAAGAATGAATAGACGGTGGTGTACAATATTTTTTTAAATAAAATAGTACATCATTATTCACACCTACTCTAGATACTAATACATAAATAAAACAATAAAATACACTAATATATATTATAATAATATATACATACATAAATATTGAATGCAAATAATTATAGAAAATATTAACTTATAATAGAATATAAACTGTAATATGTAGCGTTTTCAAAAATATTGTTCTAATATATAAATTTAATTAATACCGTTAATTTGATAAATAGTGTACTTTTACTAAATTTTTAAAAATTGGCAGAGATTTGGCACTTTTGATTTCTGATGGCAAATCGTTCCACAAACGGACAGCTTGTACTGTGAAGGATTTGTCATAGTACATGGAAGTGTGGGGAGGGATACTAAGTTGGAGAGTGTAAGAGGATCGCAGGGGAAGAGAGTGAGTAAGATGAAGGAATTTAAAACGCTCTTTAAGGTAAATAGGAGTGGAGGGAATAAATAGAATATTGTACAGGAGATTGAGTATATGTGCATTCCGGCGCAGACGAATAGGTAACCATTTCAGCTTTTTTCGAAATTCGGAAATGTGGTCGTATTTGCGCAGGCCAAATATGAATCTAATGCAAAAGTTTTGTAAGCGTTCAAGCTTATTAAGCTGTTCTTCGGTTATATCTAGATAAGAGGCATCAGCATAATCCAGTATAGGAAGTAAAAGTGACTGAGCTAGAGAAATCTTAGTAGTAGTAGGCAAAAAATTTCGTAATCTTCGTAGGGAAGACGCGGAGGCAAACATTTTGCGACTAGTTTCCGCTAACTGCGGCACCCATGATAGTTTCCTATCCATCAGTAAACCCAAATTCTTTACAGTCTCACTAATTTTAATACTGGTTCCGTCAAACATTACTTGCGGTAGATGAAACCAATCAATTTTGGAAATCATTCTCGAGCTGCCTATTATAATTACTTGGGTTTTTTCTGGGTTAATTTTAAGACCATATGAACAACTCCAGTCGCAGATTCGTTGTAGGTCACTGTTAATGGTCTTAATTGCCTCATCTAAATTTTGTACAGAAGATTGGGAATAGATTTGTAAATCATCTGCGTAAAGGTGGTAGGATGAAGAGAGATGCTGTGAAATAGAATTTATAAATATTGAAAATAAAAGAGGAGATAGAACGCCGCCCTGAGGTACACCAGCATTAGTGTTACACCACGATGAAAAGGTCTCATCGATGCGCACACGTTGCCGGCGACCATGCAGGTAACTATGAAACCATTCAACTACCGTTGGAGATATGTTGAGAGAGCATAAAAGTCCTAGCAAAACATCAAAATCAACGTTATTAAAAGCGTTGCTAAAATCTAGTAGTGCCAATGTTGTTACCATGCCATCTGCCATACCATATCGAATGTCATCAGTTATCTTGATCAACGCTGAGACAGTACTATGACCTGGGCGAAATCCTGATTGATAAGGGTTTAGAAGATTATTTCGGATGAGGAAGGAAGTAAGTTGTTGATGAACAAGGCGTTCAAGGAGTTTTGAGAGGAAAGGTAAGATAGAAATAGGACGATAGTCGGAGAATGACAAAGGATTTCTTTTTTTTGGAAGAGGAGTAATTTGTGCTTCTTTCCATATAGTAGGAAATAAACCACTGGATATAAAATACCATACATATATGTATACAATAATTGCTCGTTTAAAGGTATTAGATTAGATAACGCGTGCACTCTAGTTAAAAAAATAACATAAACGCTTTCACACTCACAGCCCCACACTAAGTTCGATTACTTGATTCGTGGGTGCCGGAATCATTCACATCACAACCACAATCACACATAGCATTCACCAACACAGTTCAAAGAAAACTTTTCGCCGATAGGTACTAAGGTCATCAACCAACTAATACTGTTATCCGGATTCATAGTATTCAATACTTTTTTTCAGCGATTGCTGGGAGACAAGGACTATGGTGATACCAGCTGGGTGTGAATGCATGTGGCCCGTACACAGACTAGGGGATCTGAAAGTATAAACCAATAATTACCATGTTAGACCTGTAGTTCCATGAAATGAGGTAGCAACTGAAATTTGACGCACTAAATAAAATAGTTAATGTAAGCTATTTTCTTAAGTACTTATTCTCGATGTTTCTAAAGATACCCAACTCCGAGTGGGTATTATCTTACGGCACTTCAAGGTTATTGTATATGTGGAAAAAGGCACAGATTTGAATAAAATTAGCGTAACCAGGAGAGGGGCAATGGGGGCAGCTTACTTTTTTGTATATAAAACTTCAATAACTAGAAAGCCACAAATTGTTTCATTTCCGTAAAGATATACTGATTTGATTTTAATTTTACTATTCTTACTAAACATGTTCTGATAACAGTTGTTAAAGAAATCCTGCAGTTTTTTACTGTGTATGCGTACACAGTGCAAAACTTAAAGATAAATTAAAAATCTCTGTCGTCTCAGAACTATTTCTGCATTTCTGTTTTTTGTAAAAATTCATTGAAAACTGATGGTTAAAGACATTTACAAAACATACAGATTGACAAAAATAAAGAGCGCTCACTCGGGCCCATATTTTGCCCTTTTAATGTCACGGAAAATATTCTTAATTATTTGTTTGATTATTCCTAGCTTAATTACTACTGATTTAGGTGTGATTATTAAGGTTGATATCAACTATGTAGTTAACCTATTATAATCAGAATACATACTTATCTATATCGATATCGATTTTTAGGACAATGTTTTATTTATTCAGCCCCCCTAGATGAATGCCTGAGTTCGCCCATGTAACTAACTGCATGATGCATCTAGACGCGGTGCAACAAGCTTGTTGTTTTGGGTCATCACATCACTGCATGCATCATCTCGAACAAACCATTCTGGCGTGCTTATGCATAATTTATGCTCAGAACTGAAGTTTTCAGTAGCAATTGTTTTATTTTATGATGAATAAATGTTTGCTCGTAGTCTTTGATTTGTTTTTAAAACGAGGTTAGTGTTATTGGTTTTAATGGTAGAGTTTTTTATCACTGAATAGATAGTGGTAGACCAATATATCATCTGGTGGTAAGTGACGTGGTCGAGGGTGGTGAATGCTAAGCCTAGATCGATTAAATTCTTGTCTACTGTTTTATTTTAAAGTCAGCTAAAAGTAAACAATGTGGTAGTTTTCAACCGACTTCAAAAAAGGAGGTTCTCAATTCGACTAAAGGTTTTTTTTGGTTGTATGTTACTCGATATCTCCGCCAATTATAAATCGATTTTAATGTTTTTTTTTGTTTGGTAGATAATACTTCAGAGGTGGTCCCATATTTTTTTTATCGAAATCGGTCAAGCCAATACCAAATATAAGCGATGAAGTCGGTTTTTATACCGACTTCCCAAAAAAGGAGAAGGTACTTTTTTTACATTTTTTTTATTGTATAACCTCTCCACGTGAGCCTACATCGAATTTTTTTTTAGTTTGAAAGATGTTGTTTTATAATTGGTTCCATTCAAATTTGATCAAGATCTGATCAGTAGTTCTTGAAATATCGTCAATAATGTCTATTTTGTGGACTATTTTGACGATGTTCTCGTTTAACCGACTTCAAAAGTTACCTCATAACTTCTTTCGTTGTGAGCCGACTTTGATGATTATTTTTGTATTTGATAACTGGTGCTTTTCATGTGGTTCCATTGAAATTTGATTAAGATCTCTACTTTTTGAGTTATAGTCAATAATGCGTGTTTAATACATTAAATCTGATCAAGGTTCCGAAGACAAAGCGGTGAAGTCGGTTTTTTAAGCTTTGCTTGGGTTTAATTAATTTAAGCTTTGTTTGCGTTTCAATTATTGTCGACTCGTCTTTACTAGTTTGAGTACATGATTATCTAATCTTTTAATATTATGTCTTTTCATTTTCTGATTTTATCTAGTCGTCAGTGGAATTCTTGTTTGGTCACGTACAAATTATGTGCAATGACTATGCTGTAAAAAATCAACATATAAATAATATAAGGTACAAAGTACAAATATAAATACAATAAAATAATACCAGTTGGCACAATAAACAAATTTTAAGTTTTTAATATAGATCATCCCATCCCACCTCATCTGGGAATGGGGATTCCCATCCCCTCTAAATATGCGAAGGTTTGGATGCTTATATTAATGTTTTTTTATGTCGGATATGCAAGGATTCGACCACTATCTCACCTGATAGAAAGTGACGATGCGACCGAAGATGGGACATGCTTGCCTAGAAGGTACCTATTCACTTTAGACTTGAAGGCAACCAGATTGTATTTGTTACTAAATGACGCCAAACCTGAATCGATCTTGAGTTGAAATTTTGACCTAGAAGAAAAATAATTGAAACGCAAGCAAAGTTTAAAAATCTAACTTCACCGCAGCTGCAGCTGATTTTCATACATCAAAATCGATTCATAATTGGCGGAATTATCGCGTAACATAGGTACATACAAAAGAAAACATACTGTCGTATTGAGAATATTTTTTGAAGTCGGTTGAAAAGTATTTTTCAAAATAGCGGCATTCATTTTTGGTTTGGTATATCCCTAGCTATGTAAGTGTTATGCATATAACACTTACATAGCTATCCCTTGCCCTTATAGAAAAAGGTGTGATCTAAAGATCATGAGCTTCGGCTTGCATAATTATGATTGGCCAATCAATAATACCATAAATTTGTCTTCAATAATATCAGAACTATTATAATTATCTAGGTGAGCCCAAGATGCAAAGTAATATGCCTAAATAAACCTATCGCTAACACTACGGAGATTTTGCGAAGGAATTACTTTAGTTAACTCCTCTATATCATTTTAAAAGTATAACAAAGTGTCAAACGTCATCCATTTATGTTTAACTTACCTCCAGTATGCTCGAAGCATTTCGCTTCTAAGTTTATCATCAGTAGAGTGATGGAGTGGAACTCGTTGCCTGTCTCTTTGTTCCCCGAACTCGTTGCCTGTCTCTTTGTTCCCCGAACTCGTTGCCTGTCTCTTTGTTCCCCGAACAGTATGATCTAGACCTTCAAGTCTAGAGTGAATAGGTAGGTAATCTAGGCAAGATTTTTACAACTTCAGTACTTTCCATCAGGTGAGATCAAAGATTATGAAACCAGTTGTACGCATGAGGCTGAATTCTCTTCATAAGCAAATTGAACAGCGGGGGAAGAGGGTGAGGTAAATTTATTTTTGTAATTGGCCAATGCTTTCTAGTGATTGGTTATTCTGTAAAAGGCACATTGTTTTCATTATAGGAGGAAATTAAACCACTATTAAAATAATCAGTCGACTGCTAGTAGCAGTCCACTGATTATTTTTATATTGGTCAAATCCTTTCCTATCCACCATGAAAAAATACACGGGTACGTTTCAACGTAGATGTCTTTGAAAAACAAAATCGATTTTGGAGAATTGTAATAAGCAAGTACCAGTACACGTGTATGAAACTTCTGGAACCGTTCGAAGTACCTAGTCGGGGCACGTTTTTCCAGCCTACCAACAAAATACTTTGTACAAAATATGCTTTATTCCCCCAACTTCGACGGGTTTTTATGGTTTCTGCCTTCACAACATGTTTAAATAATAGGTTGTTATTCATTTGAACTTTGAAATGTTTTTTTTGTTTAAAAGAGAAAACATAAAAGTGGTAAATGGTTTTGCAATCTATCGAGAAATGTTAGAAACCATCGTTACGGATAGAAATGATATTCAGATCACAATTTCACCTTTTCGACAGATATATATTATTATAAATATACGATGAATGCGTACGGAGAAGGAGTGGAACTCATAGCCCCCTTTGATTCCTGGACGGTATCTGGGAGTCTTCAAGTCTAGAGTGAATAGGTATCTTTTAGGCAAGCATGCTACATCTTCGGCTGCATTTTCAGTTTCTATCAAAAGAGATGGCGTTCAAAGCCTTGTCTTTCTAATACATCATTAAAAAAAAACTTGAGAGGTGTCAAGGGACACCCGGATGGAATGAAGTTCAATTTTCGTCTAGCACCCTTTCGCAACGCGCGATTAGGAACTTTCGTCCCAAAATTAAAAGAAACATGCAAAAACCAACATCACGCGGTGTTCCCAGGCGGTAACCCATCCAAGTACTGACCGCGACCGACGTTGCTTAACTTCGGTGATCGGACGAGAACGTGTTATGGCTTACAACTATAGCAAAAAGTGTCGTTACAACTTTTAGTCTTAATTTTTTTTCGTCTAGCCCCCTTTCGCAACGCGCGATAAGGAACTTTCGTTCCAAAAAAACTTGCTAAATACCATTTAATAGATTTGAAGACCTCAAAGTTATTAGGTATAAGGCATGTACAGAGCATTATGTAGTATGTACCAATCGGGAGACTCGTAGCTCAGTCCATCTAGTTGTCAGTTTATGCATAATTCACATTATTTTTAGAAGTGAAGCCTTGACAGACAGCATAGGGTGGTCTAAAAATCATGACCGTGCTTTGAGAGTAGTACAAGTAATATCGCTTACTATTGTTAGTCGTAAGATAACAGTTAGATATAGAAGACATATTAGATGCCTTCGGGCAGTCTTAAAATACCTGACGCGAGGAGTGTATAAGTCTGTGTTACAGACTAAGAAGGTAAGTACTATATGCACTCTGATTATGAATAGATTCTACACCTTCACTGTTTGAGTAAATGGTATGTCTCATATGCCCCATGGAAATTTTACTGGCAACTATGATGTTTTGATCAGATCCTTGCTTGCACTGATACGGCAAAAAACTAATACGACTGCTTGCTGTTGAACATGATAACTCAGGGCCAGGCAGATCTGGCTTGTAGTTGTGGACGCTGTCTATCGTAAAGCGTCGTCCAAGAACTTACATCCAACAGCGAGCAGGTGAACAGTGTGTTTTATGAATATGAATATACGAAACGGTCTACCCGCTTTCGTACTCGTTTACTGCGTTAAAAGCGGGTAGACCGTAAAAATACGAAAGCGGGTAGACCGTTTTGTATGCTCGTAAATCTAAATCTTCATCCACCCGCACTACTCTAGTTACTCCGTGATCATGGCGCTTGCAACAGTGCCGAAATATCGGACTCAAAACAAACGAAATACATGGTAAATATCCCGTTATTGATACAAACATTTATAGTGAAAGTGACCATGGTAGCTTGAAAACTTACATGATCATAATCCTTGCTAATTTTATAAATGCGAAAGTAACTCTGTATGTCTGTCACGCTTTCACGCCAAAACTACTGAACCGATTTAAATGAAATTTGGTACACACATAGTCTAGAGCCTGAGAAAGGACATAGGCTACTTTTTAAATAATTAAACGCAAGCAAAACTAAAAAAAACGGCGTAACTGCTTTATTATAGGATTCTTGATCAAATTCAACGTATTAAACACGCATTTATTGACAATAACTAAAAAAAATGTGCTCAGATCTTCACCAAATTTAAATGGGGCCACATGGAAAGCACCAGTTTTCTAATAAAAAATAATCATCAAAATAAGCGCACAAAGAAAGAAGTTATGAGGTAGTTTTTGAAGTTGGTTACAAACGAGACATCGTCAATGTAGTCCACAGAATACGCAATAGTGAGGATAACTCAAAAACTACTAGTCAGATCTTAATCAAATTTAAATGGGACCAATTGGAAAGCAACATCTATCAAACAAAAAATAAATCAAAATCGGTTCACGTGGAAAAAAATGATGAAACAGCACACATTAAAAAAACAGTCGACTTGAGTACCTCCTCCTTTTTTGTGAAGGGGTTGAAAGGGGGAGATGAAAAGTTGTATGGAAGTATCGTCATTTTTAGAGCAAGAAGCTTGAAACTTATTTTTTAGGCTGTTGATTCGATATAAATAAATATGACGTTCAAAGTTTCTAAAAGTTTTAAACTCAAGGGTAAAAAAATATATAACAAAAAAAAGCTAACGAAACAAAAAAAGTAAAAAAATAATAATAATTATTATTTATTTATTTATTTCAAAAAAGTATTAAAAGTAAGTACATAATTTATTTATTTATTTATTTATTTAATTCTTTATTGCACAAAAAGTACAAAAGGTGGACTTAATGCTAGGGGCATTCTCTACCAGTCAACCACACATGGTAGACGAGAAGAGGGGTGTAGGCGTGCATCAAAATGGTATAGAGAGGGCTAGAGACGAAATAAAGTTAGATGATTAGTTAAAATAATAAATAAACATAAATGATTATATACATATATATATATATAAATATATCGGTACTTATAATTAAAAAAATATATAATGCATACCAAATAATTATATATAATAAAAATAAATATACAAATAAAATAAAATATAATATAAGCGACGAAATAATGAACAGAAAAGAAAATAGAATGATAATTTAGATACAGATAAATGTTGTCTGGATAAGTATAGGACAATCACTCAGCGCGTGACGAAACCTTTAAGTAGTGAGCCTTTACTAGCTTTTTAAAAACTTCTTTGGAAGGAGAATTTTTGATGTTAGGTGGAAGCTCATTCCAAAGCCGGACAGCCATAACTCCAAAAGATTTATCCAAAAACGAAGTAGTGTGCATTGGAATGTGTAAGCGCAGGTTATTGGTTGATCTTAAATTCAAATTATGTTTGTCTGAAAGAAAACCAAAAGAATTTTTAAGATAAGCTGGCGATTTTGGATCATTAAGTACCGAAAACAGTAGGTTGAGTAATCTGGCATTCCTGCGTTCACGGATTGTGAGCCACTTGAGTTTGGCTCGGTATGCCGAGATATGGTCGTATTTGCGGAGACCGTATATAAAGCGAATGCAAGTGTTCAGTAGACGCTCTAGCTTGTTTAAAAGCTGTTCAGAAAGATCAAGGTATGCTACATCGGCGTAATCTAGAATTGGTAGAAGAAGTGTATTGACTAGGGATATTTTTGTTTTTAAAGGAATAAAGTTTTTAAGTCTGATAATCGAGTGTAAAGATGCGTAACATTTTCGTGAGACTTCGCTTACTTGGGCAGTCCAGGAGAGATTTGTATCTATTACTATCCCAAGGTCTTTAACAGTGGAAGATAAAGGAATCACACATTTGTGACACCTAAAAACCTAAAATGGTTTATCCAGGTGCAGAGCTCCTCAGTTTACTTCGACACGTATCAACTTAGAAATAAAGAACATTAGGTACAAAGTCGTAAACTCAAACATGCGTAGGTAGTAATAAAAAACAGCATAAACAAGTCACCAGCCGCAGCCTAACAAAAAACATAAACAATGCGCTCTTTGCAACATTCATTTCTTATCTCTTATTACTTTACAGGCTGTTGTTCATTTGTAATATTTAGAATTGTATTTAAAGTAGGTTATTGTCATATTCGAGGTTAAACTAAATTAAGTCATGATATGTAATATGTTTTTTCAGAATTCTCTTATAATTGGAGTAATTAATTTTATTACGTGTTTCTAAAGAAATATTATTTATCAGTCTAGGTAGTATGAAATCTGAAGTTCGTTCGCCATAATAATTATTAGCTGTATTTATCTTTAGTTTTTTGTTTGTAATTTGTCGCGTTTATATTTTAATAATTAGCGTTATAGGTACTTGTCGTTCATCATAGGTTTTATACTTTGTATAACAATTATAAGCATTTCAAATAATTGAATAAATTGGAATAGCCAGAGCTGGCTGGCTTAGACCACAATAAATACTAAATAGTAAGGGAAGAGAGCTAATTATGACAAAAAGTTTATGCCCCTTGCATTTATGTTATAGTTTTAAAGATATTTAGATTTAAAAAACTCTCCATCAAACCAAACTAAGCATAAAGTAAAATAGGTTTCTTAGTTACTTGTAAACAAACACAGACAACCTTTTAAAATCTAAAATGATAATTGTAAGTAAAATAGTTATTACGTCGCTGCCTGAACATTATATTATTGTGCTGCATGGTCATGTATATGTGTGATTTATCTCTGATAGGCTGGCATTTGATCACTGTCTTGTAAACTTAAACGCCATATAATAGGAAATAATATTTCAAACCATAATATACCAAAAACATGCTTACTCGTAGTTATTCATCTATATAGCTAAAAGGCTCATTGGCGATGATAAGCTAGTCGAGTCTAGGTTGCAGAGTCTCGGTCATCGACGTAAGGTCGCAAGCTTATCGGTATTCTACCGTTTGCATTTTGTAGAGTGTGCGCAGGAATTGCATGATTTAATTCCCCCTTGCCCTTTTTACCATCTAACAACAAGACAGACTATCAAACGTCATCCTTATATGGTTGACGTACCTCCAGTTCGCTCGAAGCGTTTTGCTTCTACGTTTATCATCCGTACAGCGAGGGAGTGGAACTCATTGCCTGCGTCTTTGTTTCCCGAACAGTACAATCTGGGTGTCTTCAAGTCTAGAGTGAATAGGTATCTTCTGGGCAAGCATGTCACATCTTCGGCCGCATCTTCACTTCCCATCAGGTGAGATAGTGGTCAAATGCTTGCCTATCTTTCATAAAAAAAATAATATATATATTAGTTTTTAAGTCTGAATACACTTATCAATGTCGAAAGCTCTGAGAAAAAAGGTAGGCACTCGCACAGCAACATTTGTACTCATCGTTTGCAATACATAAATATTATAATATACATTGAAGATACCGCGAAGTAGTGCTTCAGTCTACGTCTATATACAGGACTAGCTGACCCGCCCGGCGTCGCCCGGGTAAACAAAAGCTTACACATATACGCTTTTACACTCACAGCCCCACACTAAAAGTACTATAACTTGTGTCGTAGGGCCGTAAACATTAACACCACACACACAATATTCACGTCATACTCAGAACCAGAAACATAAACTTACGTGGGGAAAAAGCTTGTGTTATTGTGTTCCCACCGAGATTCTAACCCGCTGCTTTGATGACGAACCATCTACGCCAGTGGGTAGTTCAAAGTTCAAAGATGGGTAATCTTAACTGTAACCATGCGTTGCCCGATTAAAAAATAAACACATCCACATTCACAGCCCCACACAACACAGTCACACAACATTCACAACATACTCAAAACCAGGAACACAAATTTCCCGTTAGGAAAAATCTCTAGGTAAAATACCATCGAACACGCTGCTTTGAAGGCAAACGCGTACCCATCTACGCCAGCGAACATTTCAAAGTTCAAAAACGACCCGCCCGGCGGGTATATATATTAAAAAACACACCCATAAACGCTTCCCATTCACAACCCCTCACTAAGTTCAATGAATTGTATCGTGGGGCCGTAAACATCCAACATTCACACAACATTCACAACATACTCAAAACCAGAAACACTAATTTCCCGTGGGAAAAACACCTGTGTTTCCATCGGGAATCAAACCCGGTGTTTAAAGACAAACGCCCACCTAACGACGCCAGCGGGCAGTTCAATGATAAGTTATAACCGAATAAACAAAAAAAAATTGTCGAATTTATATCCTCCTTCTTATGTAAGTCGCAGTAACTGTTACATTCTGTCACCCTCCGTTTTCACCCTCAAATAAACTTAACGATTTCTCCTAGACTATGGGTCCAAATTATATGCAGTAAAGAGCAAATTGTACCTAAGTGAACTACGTAAGTCGATGAAATAGTTTTTTTTTATAAGGATTAATACTGAATGTCTAGCTCTAAATTAACTAGTTTCAAAACTAGTTAATTTCATTAATTAGCGAAAGGTGTTTTAGTGACATGCTTCAAACAGCTTGCGACAAACAGGCTGATATAATAAGTTTTTAATTTATTTTTTATTGTTTTGATTTCTTTTCACTAGATGGATAACAACAGTACCTACATATTTTGGTTGTACTTATATCTATACTTAATATTATAAAGAGGTAAAGTTTGTATGTTAGTTTGTTTGTTTGTATGTAAAAGGTAATCTCTGAAACTATTGATCCAATTCTGAAAATTCTTTTACTTATAGATAGCTACACTATCCCTGAGTTTCAAAGGCTATGTTTTGTTGGGATAAAAGTTACACAACACACATGGGTCCTACCCCTTTCCCCTCTATGTGGCAGCCTTTTTTGTTTTTGTCTCTACGCGCTTACTAAAAAAAACATTTATCTCAAAGTTTTGATCCCTGTAAGATAAAAATAGGCTTATTCGTAGGGTAATAATATTTTCTATTGTTTAAAAAATACTAAATAACTTTTCACAACTTTTCACATTTCCGCAACTTTAAAAAAATGCAATTCGACAAATTGTTGTAAATTACTATCACCCTACAAGTCACGCTGAGATATTCTAATATGTTAAATCTCTTTAAGCGCTGTAATTTCACTTATTTATTATTAAGTAATTGTTAATAAAAAAAAATCAGTGCTATTAAGTAATAATTGAAACGCAAGCAAATCCGACTTCACCGCTTATATTTTAGTTTTGGTAATGCAGCAAGCATTTTGGGAACTTTGCCGAACATTAAAGATCGTCTAAACCATCTTTAACCTTTCTTTTATAACTTGTATCTTATTATATATATCTATATTATATATTAGTGTATGTGTAAATTTATCGTTTTGGCTTGATCGGTTTCGATAAAATGTATATGGTAAATTTATTTTTATACGATAAAAATAATTAAAATTGATTCATAATTGGCGCCAAAACGCGTAACATACATACAAAAATCAGTACAATAATTTTCTCCCAGGGTTTTGCCGCGAAAGTGAAAAAAAGGCATTGTTGATTTTGTATAATTTTCCATAACCTGTGATACTTCGAGTGTTAATGTGTAATAATGGTGGATTATTACCTGTTAATTCTTAGTGAACGTGCATAAGTGTAGGCAAATCATACAAAGTTGAACAACGTGATTTTCACCTTCGCTCCAAAACTCCAATAGAAATTCTATTAAAGTTTCTACCACTTTACTAGGGCAAGACTTGACTATGACTGGACCTTGATTGTTTTACTTGACTTTGACTAGGACTAACAAATTCATACTTGACACTGGCTAAATGCAAAATATTGCGAAGGCTATAATCAAAGAAAAAAAAACATACAGCCGAATTGAGAACCTCCTTTTTTGAAGTCTGTTGATAAGAAAAATAAGCATTCTTTTTTGTATTTTGTTGATTACGAATTAAAAACGATCGCAACAAGCTAGACATTTCACAGATTAGGCACCGATTTATATTATTTTTCAGAAAGCAATACATTATTATTGTTTATTAAATTATAAGTTATTTATTCGATTAATATTTTCATCTAAATTATAATTAAACGCAAGCAAAGCTTAAAAAAACCGAGTTCACGCTTTATCTTTGGTACCTTGATCAGATTTAATGTATTAATAAACACGCATTATTTACTATAACTCAAAAACTAGAGATAAGATCTTGATTAAATTTCAATGGGACCACATGAAATCAGCTTCAGCTTTCAAATAAAAAAATAATCATCAAAATCGGCTCACAACGAAAGAAGTTATGAAGTAACTTTTGAAGTCGGTTAAACGAGAACATCGTCAAAATAGTCCACAAAATAGGCATTATTGACGATATTTCAAGATGTTATCAATTTGCTTTTTACTGCATATGATTTGGATAAATAGTCTATGAGAAATCGCGAAATTAGTTTCACGGGAGGACGACGGGTCAGAAATTTATAGACACGTACTACGAATTCCTACACATTAAAAAATAGCGGTTTCTGTTTCGTTGGCTTTTTTAAGTATTTAACATTAATCCTTATCAAAAAAACCTATTTCACCAGCTTTACGTAGTTCACGTAGATGCAATTTGCTCTTTACTGCACATTCACATTTATACACATTCGACTGTTTTATTTTTGTTTTGTCGGTTATAATTTATTATTGAACTTTGAACTGTCCGCTGGCGTAGCTAGGTGGGCATTTGCCTATAAAGCACCGGTTTTGATTCTCGGTGGGAACACATTTTCCCCACGGGAAATTTATGTTTCTGGTTTTGAGTATGTTGTGAATGTTGTGTGAATCTTGGATGTTTACGGCCCCACGATACAAGTCATTGAACTTAGTGTGGGGCTGTAAATGTGGAAGTTTTTATTTGAATATGTTTTAATCGGGCGACGCAGGGTGGGTAATCTTTGAACTTTGAACTACCCACTGGCGTAAATGGGTGCGCGTTCGTCTTCAAAGCAGCGGGTTCGATTCCCGGTGATAACAGAAGTTTTCTCCCCACGGGCAATTTGTGTACCTGGTTATAAATATGTTGTGTAAATATTGGATGTTTAGGTACGGCCCCACGCTACAAATCATTGATCTTTGTGTAGAGCTGTGAATGTGGAAGTGTTTATGTGTATATTTTTTAAAAGGGCGACGCAGTGTGGGTAATATTTGAACTTTGAACTACCCACTGGCGTAGATGGGTGCGCGTTCGTCTTCAAAGCAGCGGGTTCGAATCTCTATGAATACAATAACACAAGTTTTTTTCCCTACGAATGTTGTGTGTGTGGTGTTAATGTGTACGGCCCCACGATACAAGTTATAGTACTTTAAATGTGGGGCTGTGAGTGTATAAGCTTTTGTTTACCTGGGCGACGCCGGGCGGGTCAGCTAGTAATATTATAATCTACTCGTTGCATACATTATTAGTATAGATAATTCAATTTTTCCGCGTTTGTCTCACGAAAACTCGACCGATTTGGCTATTAAATACGTGAGGTGATTTTGACGTTTTTTTGACTCCCTCTCTCCCCTTGGTGAGAAGTCGTGAGATGTTGCTCGACCCTCTCCTCCCACCCTTAAACTTACGTGAGATTTTTTGAAACGCGTATATTTAATTAAATTCTTACTTCTTACTTATATTATAAATCCGAAAGTTTGTGTGTGTAAGTATGTTTGTTCCCTCTTCACGCTTTAACGGCTGAACGGATTTGGATGAAATATGGAATGTACATAGCTTATACCTAGGATTAACACAAAGTCTTCTTACTAATATTATAAATCCGAAAGTTTGTGTGTAAGTATGTTTATTTCCTCTTCACGCTTTAACGGCTAAACGGATTTGGATAAAATTTTGAATGTACATAGCTTATACCTAGGATTAACACATATGTTACTTTTTAACTTGATAATAGCGGGCGAAGCCGCGGGGCACGGCTAGAAAGTTAATATGTGCTTGATTGCGTTCTAATGATTTACCCATAATTCAGTCGTTTTTTTTTACTCCATTAAACCCAGTTTTCTCGCAATTTTACACTGTCTTCCAAAAAAAATTACGTGATGTTTGTCGAGACACCCCCTCTCACCCACGTGAGATTGGGTGATGTTCGGTTCGGCCTTATACCCTGACGTAATTAATGGACGCCCCCTAATTTTGAATAAAAAATACATTATAACATATTTTATTTATAATAATACACAAGAAATTTGAATATTTAATTATGTATTTATAATAGTATTATATATTTTTATAGATTTTTATTATAAGCTTATGAATTGGTTTGGCATAACTCTTGAATTGAAGAATTGATTGAACTTGTCCTTTTAACCGGACGCCTATGGATGGCAGTAATTAAGAGCCCGGTTGGTCTCTTAGCTTTTGACAATCAAAATAAATAGTAAAGCTCTAAAAATTCTTAACCCGAGAGGTTTACAAGTAACCAAATGCCCTGTCACCTTCTGAAATATCTAAATCCCAAGATGATCTCAAGATCTAAAGGCCTTCTTGGGATGTGAGTCAAACACCGATGTAATGTTAAAACAAAAACTTTCCTGAATAAATCACTTCTCGGCGATTTCAACATCAGGCGCAATGATTCTTCAATTTCTGGAGCAAATTATAATTGTAAATCATGCTAGACGCTAGATAACTGCGCACATCCCTGCATTTATGCGGGAAGCTACTATATAATCTGTCACATTTTCCTATAAAAAGAGAAGATGCACTCGGTTCTCCGCATTTGAACTTTGAAGTCAGTCTGTAACGAGTGATTGTAACGTTTGGACGTGTCTAGTGTCTAGAGAAGTCGATCTACGTTTGCAAGCAGCTTTCAATTGATTGAATTGAACAAGTAAGTGCCTTACATTAATTAATAATTTACAATTTTTTGTCCAACGACCTTTTTCATCAAGATTAAAATTATGCATGAATCAAATAAATTTTTAAAGATGTTTGGTTATTGGAAAAAATATTGTAAAAACTTTAATCTTCTAATGAGGTAAAAATGCCATTATGCGTTTTTGTTGATGTCATGTTTTGATGATATAATAATAAACAAATGTTGTGAACTAAAGATATTCGCGTAACCGGATTTACTGATATCCAAATAAATATTGGATTTGCTAATTTTAAGTTTTAATTTTAAGGTATCAGTGAATCTAAACTTTTTTATATTTATACCGGGAATTTCAGAATATGTATATCACGAAATACTATTATATATAGTTTTAATCGACTAATCGATTTTATCTACCGGTTTTACTTTAAATCTAATTATGTTCATATATTATTTTTGGGAAAATTCTTATACATGGCACTCAAAACTTGTTCAACATTTGTTGATTTTTCACGTGCGTTTTTGTAGGTAATGTTACTATGTCTTAGAGAATTATTGGATTTTCTAAGTAGTAACATGAAATAGGATATGGTTTAGTTCAGGGTTCGGCAACCTGCGGCTCGCGAGCCACATGCGGCTCTTTGGATGTGAAGCTGCGGCTCTTTAGTTCCATACGCAAAGATTTATTTTATTAAAATTTCCTTCTTCCGACTCAAAAGGTTGCCGATCCCAGGTTTAGTTTGATCGGTGCTAATGTAAGATTTAACATCTACCCTATATTTGGGATTTGTACAATATGTATCCAGATATAAGCTATGCCATTCCAAATTCTACCCAAAACCTTTTAGCTGCAACGCGCGACGGTGTGAAGAAAGTACTCGCGTACAAATGCAAATATTAGCAAAATTATGCATGTATAATATTATTATTTAATCTATGACTATCTACGGGCCATTTCCATATAATTCCTAAAACGAAATATATTATTGATTGCTTTTTTTTTTCGACCGACTTCAAAAAAGGAGTTTCTTAATTCGACTGTATGTTTTTTTTGTATTTATATTACGCGATAATTCCGCTAATTATAAATTAATGTTGATATTATTATTGTTTTGTTTGGTAGATTATACTACAGAGGTGGCCCCTATATATGTAATATGTTTTAATTTTAATATGTATATATTTCATTAGAAATATTTTTAAAAACAAAAAAATATATATTTTTATTATATATAAATTTATTAAAATCGATGAAGCTACAACAGAAATATAAGCGGTAAAGTCGGTTTTTTTTAAGATTGCTTGCGTTTCAATTATTAATACTCCGGGCTTACAGGTAACTCAAGTGCTCAAGCCCACTACCAGTGGGTAGCGTTCACATCTTTGATTTAATTATTCGTAACGGTAGCTTTTTTTTAGCAAATCGATATTATCCTTCTATAGATACATAGGTAGCCAAAATGTAGTAGCCGTGTATTTATTTCAGAAGAACAATTTCAATTTGATTTTTTTTTAGTAATTACCTACATGCAGTGGTGCGTCGTCGGTGCATCACACTTATTTATTATTTTCACTTAGGTATAGTAGCTGTTTAAAAATCTGATTAAATTAACTTTTTGCTACAATTTAAAATGTTGTTTAGAAAAACAGAACAATTTTTTGTCAAAGATTTTTTTTTCGTATATTTTGGTGCTTTAAAATGCTAACAGACCAAAGTTAAAACATTTTTCTTCGTGTTGGCTCACATTAGGCCCACACCAAGAAATAGACGTGTTATCATTTAAAAAAATAAAAACATTTATGTTTGTCAGCTGAAGATTGAATTGGTTCGCTATGCGGTAATATTTTGTTGTTATATTTTACAAAATTATGTTTATAAAAATATAGGTATTGACATAAATGTTGCATTCGCGACACTCACATTTTTTAAATGAATATTAAATTAAAATGATATCAAATTAACTAATGATATCAAAATAACTAGGCAAAATGGTGGTTCGTCGCAAACGAAGACCTCGCGCATACGTTTCGCTAAGTGGGGAAAAAATATGACGTTAATTGTTCCCTACTCAATATCTCTTACTCTACAATTATCCTTTAATTTATTTATAGATTTTGAGACCAAATAAGTCTAAATTGCTGTGTCACGAATTTGTTAATTTAAATTCTACACCATAGTGTAGGTAACAGTAGATTCTGAGTTATTATTTCGGTGTTGAGCACTACTTGCAAAGCTTTATTTTTTAAAAGAGCCAATTTAAGATGAACCACATTCTAAAAAAAATCAATTGCCTCCAAGTGTATATTATCTCACGATTTTATAACTAAATACAATTTTCGGCTTTTGGCCATAGGCCACACGCAATAAACTTGATTGTTTGGAAACAATTAGCCACTGACAGACGGACAAATAAAGTACTTTTCTTCGCTCGGTCAATTAAAAAAACTAGTAGGTCGTTCAGAACTAAGACCATCTATATAACTTTCCTTATTTATAATTATATATACAGGGTGTTTGGTAGAGGGTTAGCCAGACGTGGTGGACGTGTAGTTGGACCTATTTGAAAAATACAAGATCGAGTAAAAGCCGCTAGGTGTTATTGTTTTTTTAATCGTTGATTTTGTGCGTAAAGACTTAATAAATGTCAAACTTTTCCTTACTTTAAGTGTAAAATTTCAATACTTTATTATTCTTTCTCTCTCTTTCAAATCTTTTCGCTTTGTATTTCTTTAAGTAAATATCCACCACGTGTTTACATTTATTGTTGAAAAAAAGTTATATTCCTTATGAGAGATTAAGATTCAGGGGAAGATGTAAGATTAAACAAAATATACATAAAGGAAAGTATAAATTCACGTTTCTAAAACAAGTGGATAGGTTAGTAGCTGTGCGTTGTTGAGTCAGTCAAGACAATAATAATATATATTTCAATGTATTGGTAGAGCTATGCGAATTATTGAAACGTCAGCGAATGTCCAGGATCTACAATTCAATTAAAGTTTTTAAAGAGTTATCTTAATTGATTGAAAAGTGACACACTACTAGGTGTGTTGCATTGTTTATACACGAATAATGTAGTAATAGCTATATTACATAGTACATATTTATATATACATAACTGTTATTCAATCTGTGATACTACTGCCCGACGCTTAATAATTTGACAATATTTCCTAGACCATTTGTGCAAATTTTATCGAGTAAATGGAAAATTGTATTTACATATTTTTGTTTCTTATGGATTCATATGAAATGCCTCCAAAAGGCATCTAAACACAGGCCTATATTTTTTACAGAAAAGTAATTAGTATGGCTTATGTATGAATGTTAGATATACGCCGAGCTTTTTGTTAAGCTAATAAAAACCAACATTTTTGCCTTACTTTAAATTAACTCCTGTCAAACTGTTTAGTCAGTGTACGCCGATAAGCGGCCGATCAGTTAATTTTTATGAATGTTGCTATTTCGTTTCGGAAACTAATTTTTATCTCAATGAAACAGTTCATAAAACATATGACAGTCGGGGTTAGTCTATCTTTTAGTGAAAGAATGTTCAGTTAGATATGTTGATTTTCGATCAATAAAAATTCAATTTACTACTAATCAAAAGTATAGTAAAAATTCTAGTCAAGCTTTTACCACTTTAGCTTTACATTTTGCTAGTCCAGTCGACTGGACTAAGACTAGACCATGACTCCTAATTAACTTTATCTGTGATAGGTGGTTAAGATTAGTTTCATGTACTTTATTAAGACCCTGATTTAAAAAGAGAGGTTTTATAAGTTTAATTGGTGTATCTTTGTATTTGTGTGACTGTACGTGGTATTGTAGCACCGAAACGGCTGGACTTTTTTGTTTGAAAGGTGACTTGATCGACAGTGTTCTTAGCAATACTGAAAATCGGTACGGCTGTTTTGTAGATAGACCGGATATTTTAAACTTTTAATTTTGCCACAAATTACTTGACATAGAATTAGAATATATGGCGGAACCAAATAAAATAAAGACGTCTTAGCAAAGCCTAGCTATTTTTTTTATTATCCGACAGCGTTAAAAAAATATACATAAAAATATTCTAATAGTATAGCCAAAAAAAGCTATAGAATAACCTAGCAGAGGACCACTATTTATATTTAGGAGAAAGCTTCATTATAGTATGGATTTTTATAAAGGTTTTGTTGTATTACAATACTTTTAAAATTGTAACAATAACCTATAGCTGAAACCCTTTTATATACCGACTTTCCTAAAAAGGAGGAGGTATAGTGAGTACAAAACATCTAGTCCGATCTGAACACGGCGCGTATACCTGCGCAGAAACAAAAATTGGGTATCAGCGAGGCCCCCTGCACTTGACTGTACCGACGCGGGCCGCCATGGTGCAACTTCAGATCGGACTAGATGTTTTGCGATTACTATACTCAAGTCGACAGTTTTTTTTAAATGTGTGTAACCTCATATCTTCGTTCCACGTAAAACGATATTGAAAATATTTTTTGTTTTTCCAATTGGTTCCATTTAAATTTGATCAAGATCTGATCAGTAGTTGTTAAAATATCGTCAATAATACGTATTGAGTACATCTAATCTGATCAAAGTTTCGAAGATAAATCAGTGTAATCTGTTTGTTTAAGCTTTGCTTGCGTTTAATCATCCCGATACGCTAGTATGGCTGACCTTAGGCCAATCAAATTCTAAATTATGTTTACTTAGAATTATGACTCATTCACACGCATAAAATATGTTTTTATGTGTTATATAACTGAACATAGGTAAGTAAAATCGTATTTACGACTAATATAAACTTTGATCTTCGATCGCGTCGCAGTGAATTAACATTATGTCTGGTTTACTTGTGTATAATTACTGTAAAAATACTACTAGTGGCTCTGTGAGCTGATCAAATCGCATATCTTTCTAAACGGCTGAAATATGATTTTTTTACGTTTTAAATCTGCATGTCTCCACCATTTTACTCAAAAAATTCCAAAACTGAATCGACAAAAAAATCTATACAAATATCGAGTCTGTTGATAAAGCGCTGAAGTCGGGTTTTTTAAGCTTTGCTTGCGTTTAATTATTTTTAGTATTAGACAGCAACCGGAAATCCGTCGGACGTACGAATGCAATTTTGCCCAAGCTGAAACGGAGACGCTTCGCTCTATCTGCTCGATCGGTCAAAAAAACATAGAATTTATTTATTTGCCAAAATTACATAGTATCAATCAAAATGTATCTCATCTGCGCCTATATAAACCACATTAGTTTGAGTAACATATTGTTTATTTATATTGTTATCGTGTTTAATTATTGACGGTGACAGTTGAGAGATTCATTATATACTCAAACTTTTAATATAATTAAGCAAAACCTGAAACAAACCGTTGTTAGTTTAAAGGCTGTTAAGGTGACGGCTATCGGAAAATTAAAACTACAATTGTACTTTTTGTACTGAATCATGAGATTCGCGACATCCGAACAGTACATTCAACATAATTTAGTAAAAAATTAATCACTAGTCTACCTTATTACGTTTAATTTGTAAAATGCACTTTCTACCTCTTTTTAGGGTCGCGTCGAATGAAAATTTGGGTTTCTGGTTCTGGTTGTAATTGTGTGTGTGATGTGAATGTTTCCGGCATCCACGACACAAGTGTTCGAACTTAGTGTGGGGCTGTGAGTGTGAAAGCGTTTTGTTTTATGTTTATGGCCGCTATGGTTAAGCCTTAGTCTAGACTTGCATGATTTACCGCCGAAAGTGAAGCGTTGGTCTAACTAAAGCAAAATTTTTGTCCGCTAAACCATCCTTAGTCTAGACTAAGCACAATTTAACGCTATTAGATCCGACTTTAGGCTCGAGTTCAAGACTGGCGAAAAGTCAAGGTGAAGTTGGTGTTTTAGTGGTTTATCTCTAAACACAGGCCAAGCTTGTTTAACTGCGACCTAAATTGACACACAGATTAACAGCGAGGTGCGGCTCACATTGACTGACATACTGTTCACACTATTTACATGTACTGCACTTTTGCTTTATCGTATCTCTCCAATGATATAATAATAAAAATAATTTGTTAATATTTGATTAAAAGACGCATACTAAATAGAATATGTAATAATACCAATATTTATAATTTTGTATCTTCTATTGAACTCTGAATGTAGACCTCTCTGATAGTGGGTTATAAGAAATTAATTGAACTGCCCGTTTGCTCAGTTGGGTGAGCGTTCACATTCTAAGCAGGGATATTGGGTTCGATTCCCGGCGGGAACACAAATTGTCTACCCAAGGGAAACTTGTGTTTCTGGTTCTGATTTTGATTGTGTGTGTGATGTGAATGTTTCCGGCACCCACAACACAAGTCATCCAACTGAGTGTGGGGCTGTGAGTTCGAAAGCGTTTATGTTTATATAAACCGGCCAAGTGCGTGTCAGGCCACGCGCAATGTAGGGTTACGTAGTTGCCAATAACAATAATGCGGACTAAAAAAGAATGTTCAATGGAATTTGTACGAAATTTTTATAAGTTGGTCAATCATAACTCGTAAATTTGTAAAGCCTACTTAGCTATAATAGTTTTCCTTTTAACTTTGTTATATATACTACTACCGTGATTTCTTATCATATATGCAAAAAAAAACAGATTGTTTTTACTCTGTCGGCGTGAAATTTCTGCTTACGTGCAAATTAAATCGTATCCATTGGTTACTTATTAGTTTGTCATAATATATATTTTACCTATAAAACTTAGAGATGACAACCCTGCGTATTCGGCTAGAGTAGGCATTTGAATCTCCTACGAACCTCGATTTAACGTACTTTTTATGTTTTACTATGCTTTTACAATGACAATGCTTGTACCTAGGTAAAAGGAAGAATTATATCTCACGTGGCATTAGAATAGAATAAACACACATATGTATTCTGCCATTTCAAAAATCTTAAATCAAATAAACATACAATAGGCTATGTTTTTGTTAAGTTAAATAAACTCATTTTCGCGATTTGGCAATGAAGTAATTGGAAAGGTCAAGGTGGTTGAACTATTTAGTAATAAGTACCTACTAATGAACACGTATACACGCTATATGTAATTGATAAAAAAAAACAATAATAGATTTATATTTTTCACCGTTGACGCAAAAAGAGAGATGTTATAAGTTTGACCGCTATGTGTGTGTGTCTGTCGGATGTATTTATTATTTATTTGAAAGGTGATTTGATTGAGAGTGTTTTTATCTATGTTTTGTTAAAATCGGTACATCTGTTCTAGATAGAGCGTCGGGGTATTTTCAAAATTTTGATTTTGCCACTTTTATTTTTTAACATATCAGAATATAGAACATTCATCTGATAACCTTAAGAAATAAATCAAGTAAACACATTTAGTCTGTCACAAAAGGTCCAAACAACCGAACATTGTTTTGGTGTCACTATTGTTACTTCCTCTGCTTGGCTAGTCAAACGGCTCTGCTGTTGCATCATTTTATATCACCACGTAAACTTTATGTTTTCTTACCGTATTAGTCGTACTAGAATGTCTTCGTAAATTTAGTATTGTGCACCGCCGCGCCGCTTGACCCTCGATGATGATGACAGAGAGTCAGGATAAAAAAGGCAAAATGTTAATCTTGGGTATAACAACGAGATATTAGAACATACATTTTTAATTTTCCGCCCGAAAATCATTTAATATATTAAAAGAATTTTTATTTTACCTTATTATTTAAATTTATTTCACCAAAGACTATAGTGTCCGTGCCCTTTTTTAGAAATAAAATTATCTTTTTTTTTCCGCACTATATATTTATATAAACCATATATTATAGGAAGAACAAATAAATCTACTGCTAAATTATAAAAAAAACTAAATATTATTATAAGATATAAGTACTTAACTATTAAATTAACTATTTTAAGTAGTAAACTATTATATTCTGGCTACAAGTCATATTTATGAATTCTCCGAATATCGCGATTCACCTGAGAACAATATATTTACCCGGCCTACCTTCAAAAATAAAATATGGAAAATGTTTTTAGTTACCCGCCAACAGGAGATGGCATAAATAACCTGTATAATAAAAAATATTCGAAATTTGCACTTTCGATTATTATTTATTTTAGACGGCACGGCTAGTGCCGCGTTTATCAAAATAAAAAGTAGTTAATTTGTTAATTCTAGCTATGTACATTACAAATTTCATCCAAATCCATTCAGCACTTACAGCGAGAAGAGGAAGCAAACATACTTACACAATAATACGCATACACACAAACTTTCGGATTATAGATATTAGTATGATATTCGTCTACAATATACCTACCTTTTTCCTTTGGTGAGATAGTGGTATAACGCATAACCTGCTTTTAAGTAAAAGCTATAAAATATGTCTATATTGATCACCAACACAATGAACACCGTTACAAGCATAGCGTTAACATGTTACTGTTGAAAACAGTTAGTGACATTACAATTACAGGTGAAGACTACATGCAGATTAATTTAGAGCTAGTAACAATTTGTCTTACTTATAAATTTCATTGCAAATAAAATAATAGTTCAAAAAGTTGTTTTATGAAATTCTCTCATTGTAGGTTATATAAACAGACAAAATATAAAGAACGTCGTATATCGGGTCACCGCGCCATCGCGTACTGTACCTTACTAGCCTTGCCTGATGCTTCTCCGCCCGCGATCTAAGGTATCATCATCATCATCATTACACAGCGTGAAGAGGATACAAACATACTTACAAAGTTACTCATTTACACGCAAACTTTCGGATTTATAATATAAGTATGATATTGTGATATTGTTAGTAGCAAAGAAATACATTGGTTAATAATTCTCATACGTAGAACCGAAATCTTACCATGGAATTTTTTGGAACAACCTTAGCTATTATGTTTCGTAAACGCCAAAAAGCGGGCTCACGCTTTCACGCGAACGCTTGGCCCTACGGTTATTAATTCATTTCATTATATTAAGCAATCAGAGCCTCAGTTACTAATAGACGATTTACATAATGCATGATGTCTCAAGATCATATGGTAGTTGCAAAAACATGTACGATGTAAACTATGATCATGTCTTCATAGAATATTCAAAGTGCAAGGGATGATAATTAATTAATTAATGTGATAAGACATATTTCTTTCTGAATTTATCTATGTAGCAAACAATAAAATGATTAATCAAGTCGTACTAAGCCGTCTAGTCAGTTTGATTTTAACACTTATATTATAAAACCAAAAGTTTGTGTGCAAGTGTGTCTGTATGTTTGTTTTATCTTCAAGCTACGGCTGAACGATTTGGATGAAATTTTTTTATGTACATAGTTTATACCTAGGATTAATATGTAGGCTACTTTTGAACCTAATAATGCGTGCGAAGCCGCTAGGTACGGCTAATATTAACCTTGCACTCCAGGTTCACTAAGTTTCGGCAAAGGTACCAACGCGTATTACCAAATGCGTTGGCTGCTACCACTCCCATATCGAAACATATTGAATCACTAATGCTAATGTGATTCTTACTAAATCATCTGTTTTAGAAGTTATGACACGGATATAAAGAATTCCGATAGCGGCTCGGTGCGTGCTTGTGTGTGTATCTTCACGTTGCATCGGCTGAACGGATATGTATGATATTTGGAATGAAAATAGCTTATTCCCAGGATTACGAGATGATACAAGAATGTCGCCTAAAATCAGTCACAAACTGATAAAAAAAATATTCATTGCAATCTGTATGACATGAGAAAGGACTTCTTCATATATACCTATAATATGTATATTCGATTTGCACCTGTTTTTATGAACTTTTTCACATTATTAAACAAATCCATAAAAAATCACAGATTTTCACGCGTGACCTTGCATATCACCATAATATAAGTCATGCAATATGCACTATTGTGCGCAAAGATGTTAGGGGGATAGTTTAGTGGTTAAAGAAAGGCAATGCGGGCATGACATAATTATAACTGGCCCTTATACAAGGGGTACTGCATTTGCGATATCCATTTATTACAAAATTTTCTATATAAGTTTGCGTATAACTATAAATAGAAAAATACAATTAGCTTCGAAACAAAGGAGGTATCAAAGTAGAAAAATTAGTCGAACATTAAAAACCTTAACAAAGATGCTAAATGCACGCGATCATAGTTACAATGCGCAGTGTATAAATATCCATGACCTAACGCAGGCACAGATTTACTAAGGAGACACTAACAGTTGACCACCACAGAGTGCGTTGTACATAATATGTGAACACCATTATTTTTCTTGTCATTTGTTTACAAGTCCGTGTTGTTTACGTCAATGTTATGAGTTTCTGAGCAAAAACTATTTTATGTCTGGTTACAGTGTACTTGCAAAATCACCTAAATCACTTCTATTCGATAGCTTCCGGATACTTATCCTCGCATCATAGGAAATTACTTTCATTAGATAGTAATCTATGTCGACGCGGGGCATCATCGCGTCCGTTCCATAAAGCTTCACACTGGACGCATTTGATTCGACGGAACGGCGTGCGGGGTCGCGGGCGCGGCCCTCTCTTCACGGGAGGCGACCGCAAACATGTCCAATTGCGTCCAGAGTATCTATTCTGGACTTTAAACATTAAATACTTAAAAAACTAATTTTATCATAACTCAATATTCATGCTGCTGCCGCGAAATTAGAAATTTCTGTTAGACTCTCTACATGTAGTATACGTGGCTTGAGTATTTGATACTAAACCTTTCTGTTACACATAGTATATGTCTGCATCCCTCGGCTTCACATGTGTTAGTGATGATGAAAATTCAGGATACAAAGAAACGATAAAATATGTAGGTATATGTTAATTTTACTAAGTCCAAATTTCACCTACAGACAAACGCATTCACACTCACAAACCTACACTAAGTTCAAAGATTATATTACGGATGGCAGTAACATTAACATCACACATACAATTAGTATCAGAAACACACTTACCTCTTGGGAAAGAATATTGTGCTCCTGCTGGGAATATAACTCAAGACCACTGCCGGCGTAGAGAACAAAGATTTGCCCACTGCGCCATCTGGGTAACCAAATCCCAATTCCGTTCGGTAGTTACGAAAAAGCGTACAAAATTAATCTTATATCTATAAAAAACTGTAATAAATCATTGGAAAAACATGGCAACTTTATTAACATAATCTATGCATGTAGCTACGAAAGTTGAAAATTTAAGCGGCAATTAGCATACATTACAAATTGAATACCTTTAATAAGTACTCCGAGCATCCTACTTTTCTACTAATATTATAAATCCGAAAGTTTGTGTGTAAGTGTGTAAGTATATGTTTGTTCCCTCTTCACACTTTAACGGCTGAACGGATTTAGATGACATTTGGAATGTACATAGATTATACCTAGGATTAACACATAGGCTACTTTTTAACTTGATAATAGCGGGCGAAGCCGCGGGGCACGGCTAGTAATATTATAAATCCTAAAGGTTGTGTGTGAGTTTGTGTGTGTGTAAGTATGTTTGTTCCCTCTTCACGCTTTAATGGCTGAACGGATTTGGATGAAATTTGGAATGTACATAGATTATACCCAGGATTAACACATAGGCTACTTTTTAACTTGATAATAGCGATCGAAGCCGCGGGGCACGGCCAGTTAAAAATAGATAAATATAATAATAGATAGATATAATTTTATTTAACACCAAACTTTAATTACAATAGTGGCATAAATAGTAAATGTAAACTATGACTAGGTACAAGGGATAGACTTAGCGCTCAGAGCAATCTCTTTCAGATAAACTAAAGTTTATATGTAAGAGATTGCTCTGAGCGCTACCGTTATTGTATGAAAACTAATTTCGTGAAGGCCCGAGTTCATCAAGCTGAGTTAACGTTCCATTATTTGATAATTTAATTGTTTAATTAATTATATACACCGAACATCCAAATCGAAAAGCCTGAATAGAAATTGTATCACGAATCACAATCAAGGAGTTGACTAATAGCAAATTCATAAACACACTTAAGCAATGGCTTCTAGAAGAAGCTAATACCTTACAAACTATAGATTTGTCTCCTATCTCGATGACTACTGCACTATACTTCTAAAATCAATAGCCTCTTATAATTTAAAAACACCGAAGGATTTTAGGCCAGGGCAAGATACGCGCCAATAAATGGCTGTTTCTACCCTCCATTTCTAATATTTTTTTCGCTGCATCGCCTCTGGTTTGTCTGATTTGACGACCAGCTTGTCAGTCTTGCTTTTGGGGTTTGATAAGAATCTCCTAATACTTTAGGATCGCGAGAAAATGGTAGCGTGACCATATAACGGCCTGAACTATCGCGGTTTAATTGAAAATGTCTTCGCATTCGCGTGCTGATGGACTTAGGTCGGGTTCACAGTGAATCTCATCTAGCTGCAGGATTTTTGTAACAAAGTATCAATTTGCGGTTCTGCTTCAACAAAGGCACAAACGGCGGTATTATCATTTTCAGTGCGCGTGGACGCGTTACCTATTAGCATGTACCTAAAGTGACGACCCAGTTGGCGCAGTGGACAGGTGTCCGCCCTCTGCTTCGTGGGTCCTGGGTTCGATTCCCAGCAGGAGCACAAATGCCTTCCCAAGGAATATTTGTGCTTCTGGTTCTGGGTGTAATGTGTGTGTGATGTGAATGTTTCCGACACCCACGATACAAGTCATTGAACTTAGTGAGGGGCTGTGGGTGTGAATGCGTTTGTTTTGTTTATAGTTTCTAAAACTTGTAGGTGTACCCAGAGGTCCAGTAACACGACTGGATAAAAGAATACTTGAGAACAATTCAGCACCAAGAAGAATATCTATACCATCTTGTGGGTCATAGAAATGCCCGTCTGCGAGACTTACGTGTCAGATAACTAAATACAGAGGTATAGGCTCTATAGGCATCATAGGCAACTCGTCAGTAATGCGATCAATGACGTATGCATCGAGTGAAAGTGTGACATTATTGTCATGTTGCAAATATATTGACACCTAATTGGTAGCACCCCTAATTGGGCTAGGAGTAGATCCGATGCGGTTAAGAAATGTCTCTGGGGTCCAGGATCACAGAGACGTCTAACAGAATCCGCTTTTATTTTTATTTTTTTTATTTGATTAAGCCTGCGTTTGACCACAATCTCACCTGATGGAAAGCGACGATGCGGTCGAAGTTAGAGCACGCTTGCTCAGTAAATACCTATTCACTCTCTTTTTAAACAACCCCAAATTATACTTTTCGGGAAACAGTAGACGGCAGAGCGTTCCATTCTTTGACAGTTCTCATAATGAATGTGGAAGCGAAACGCTTCTTCCGAATGGTAGGTATTGTTACATTTAGAGGATACACACTCAAACCTGTATCGTATAACATTGAAAAATATTACTATTAAATGACAAATATGCAAATGTACTATCAACGGGCCAATTGTCTTTTGGGGGTTCATGTTGCTCACGTCCGTAGGATTTAGCCCTCGATGTCCTACACGTGACTCCTGGGTGGCGCCAAAGGAGCAACTAGATAAGTGGTGGGAGGCTTCGGCCGCCGGCTTACGTACCACCCCCCGGACAAAGTCATGATGCCAAGCGATTCGCGTTCCATCATGATGTCCGGGCTAGCCGTTCCGAGGAAGGACTGGGTTTAGTTGCGAAGCTCGCTCAGACTGGAATTGGCATACACAATTACGCTGCATCAGGTTACCAAACTCGGAGAGCAGCGGGATCCGAGGCACGGTTCTCCGCTGGCCGACCGCAGATAGTAGGGGGCCCAAGTAGTGAGCTAGCCACTCATGAAAGGCTGCCCCGCCATCTAGCGAAAAATCCCAGGAGTGCGCCATCGTGCCGGTTGGCGACCGGACGAGAGGACCCGATGGACATTCTTGGGGGGGCTCGGGCGTCCCCGCGGTCTCCGGTTTGGTGCCCCATTGTTGTAGTGAATTGTTGTGTGCCATGAGTCGACGAGTAGCGCCGCGACCCATCTCTAACCTCCTACCAAACCACTAAAACAATATGAGGAACAGATTGAAAAAGAACACGGTTAGACAGCGGAAGCACGTCCTCTCCCTCCAAGTGCACCTCTCTAATATTCGAGGCTTGCACTCCAATGTCGTTTCGGTCCACTACCACCTAGAGACCGATAAACCGCAACTACTGTTCCTCACGGAGACGCAGATCAGATGTCCAGCTGACGCGTCGTACCTAGCATACCCAGGCTACACCCTTGAGCATAAATTCAAGTCACGCTCGGGTGTCTGCGTGTACGTGCGCGATGACATCTGCTATCGGCGTCTCCGTAACCTTGAAGACCCCAACTTTTCGACTATATGGATTTTGGTGGATACAGGCATAGAGAAAATTCTCTATGTTTGTGTCTACCGTTCGCACAATGGAGATGCGGAGACAACCAGGCTCATTACACACCTCAGTGAGGCGGCCGACGTGGCGCATCTGAGGTATCCTTCTGCCGAATTAGTATTTCTGGGGGATTTTAATGCCCACCACCAGGAGTGGATATTCCCATACCAGATTACTGACCATGCTGGGCGAGAGATGCGCAAGTTAGCCTTGACGCACAACCTCACTCAGCTGGTCCAAGAGGCAACAAGGATACCTGATGTTGATGGCCACACAGCCAATTGCTTGGACCTTCTGCTGACAACAGACCCAGACCGCTACTCAGTGTCGGTTTCATCACCCCTTGGTAGCTCCGACCACTGTCTGGTGAAGTCTGTATCAGTCCATTCCCCGCCCGACCCCAGCCCAATAGGCACTCGGCGGGTGTGGCGATACAAGTCGGCAGATTGGGATGAAATGCGTTCATTTTATGCATCTTATCCTTGGCGGCAAGTATGCTTTTCTTCTAGCGATCCCTCTGCATGCGCGGATGCTGTGGTGGAGGTTTTGCGTCAAGGTATGGAATACTTTATTCCATTCTCAGATGTACCTCTGTCCAGCAAAGCTCGCCCTTGGTTTGGGGCCGACTGCAATGGCGCAGTAGCGCTAAAACATGAGGCCTACACCGCTTGGGCTGATGCTCGAATCTGTAAAGCTAAGGACATTCGTGAAAAGAAGAAAGCCTTCAACAAAGCTGCCAAGTCCTGCAAGAAGGTTCTAAAGAAGGCTCGTTTCGACCACATTAGCCGAATAGGTGCCAAACTTGCTTCTTATCCCGCAGGGAGTAAAGCATTTTGGTCCCTGGCTAAATCGGTTGAAGCGAACTTCTGCCGTCCCTCACTGCCTCCACTGCTGAAGCCTGATGGGTCACTGGCTCACACCGCAAAGGAGAAAGCTAACTTGTTTGCTTCACTCTTTGCGGAATCTTCTCGTCTTGATGCTGGTAGCGCTGTGCCTCCTAGTTTATCTGTCTGCGAGTCGTCCATGAAGGAAATCCGCATTCGACAGATAGATGTACGTAAAGCGCTGCGCAATCTGGACGTGAACAAGGCCAGTGGCCCTGATGGCATACCAGCTGTAGTTTTGAGGACATGTGCGCCTGAGTTGACTCCAATTCTGACACGCCTGTTCCGCCTCTCTATGGAGACTGGTCAAGTACCTAAAGATTGGAAGTCTGCCAACGTGCAACCTGTGCCCAAAAAGGGAAGTCGTGCCGACCCGGCCAATTATAGGCCCATCTCAGTCACGTCCATTATCTGTAAGACAATGGAACGTGTACTGAACAAAAAGCTCCTTGGCTATCTTGAAGCAAATGATCTTCTGAGTGACCGGCAATATGGGTTTCGCCAGAACCGGTCAACAGGAGACCTTCTTGCATATGCCACTCACATATGGAGCGAGGCCTTGGAGAAACACGGCGAGGCACTCGCAGTCTCGCTTGACATTTCCAAGGCTTTTGACAGGGTTTGGCACGATAGCCTTATTGGCAAGCTTCCAGCTTATGGTTTACCTCCCGATTTATGTATTTGGATATCTGACTTCTTGAGGGAACGATCGATTCGAGTGGTTGTTGACGGCTGCTCGTCCGATCTAATGGTAATTAATGCCGGGGTACCTCAAGGGTCTGTTCTTTCGGCAACGCTCTTTTTGCTTCACATCAACGATTTGCTCAAGCCCGGTATCTTTGGGTATGCAGATGATAGCACTGTTGTCGAAAGATACGTATCCAATGCACGAGCTGGCGAGGTACAAGTCCAGTCTCTCAGAGAGGGGATGATAGACCGATTAAATTCGAGCTTGTTGGCCGTGGCCGAGTGGGGCGATGCCAACTTGGTTCGTTTTAATGCGTCTAAAACACAGGCGTGTCTTTTCTCCGCTAAACGGAGACCTTTTCACCTGTCTCCGACTTTCCAGAATGTATCAATACCGATAGCAAATAAACTCGAGCTTCTTGGCGTTTCCTTGTCGTCGAGCCTAAACTTTGGTACCTACATCGAAGCCAGAGCTCAGCTGGCTGCTAAAAAACTGGGTATCCTCGCAAAGGTTAGGCAGTACTTCACACCGGGGCAGCTTCTTAATTTATATCAAGCTCAAGTCCGATCGTGTATGGAGTACTGCGGCCACTTGTGGGATGGATCCGCAAAGTACCAGCTTGAAGCTCTTGAGTCCATCGACCGACGAGCAAAAAGACTCATTGGCGATGATAAGCTGGTCGAGTCCAAATTGCAGAGTCTCGGTCACCGACGTAAGGTCGCGAGCCTATCGGTATTCTATCGTATACATTTTGGAGAGTGTGCGCAGGAATTATATGAGTTAATTCCAACTTGTCCATTTTACCATCTAACAACAAGACAAACTGTCAAACGTCATCCATATATGGTTGACATACCTCCAGTTCGCTCGAAGCGTTTCGCTTCTACGTTTATCATTCGTACTGCGAAGGAGTGGAACTCATTGCCTTCGTCTTTGTTCCCCGAACGGTACAATCTGGGAGTCTTCAAGTCAAGAGTGAATAGGTACCTTCTAGGCAAGCATGCTACATCTTCGGCCACATCATCACTTTCCATCAGGTGAGATTGTGGTCAAATGCTTGCCTATCAGGCATAAAAAAAAAAAAAAAAAAAAAAAATTGTCTATATTTTGCCTATATTTCACTAAACAAATAGTAATGCCGCCCGCATGATGGGAACGCTACCCATTGGTAGTGAGCTTGAGCACTTGAGTTATCCATAAGCTTGATGACTTGTAGGTAGCTTGGGTCTTTGCTGTACCATCTGTACAGCAAATACCCAATTATATAATTTTTAGTTTACTATTATAACATTAATATGAAAATTATAAATCGTAGATTTACAGAATACTTATTCAATGTTTAATTGAGAAAATTAACTGCTTACAAATCTAATACATTCACTCCCTAATTTAGCCGCAGTTCGAAAGCGATGGCTCTTTATTACCTTGATAAACTTTTTGCTTAGGCGAGATTTAACTTCGGCGTTGTTTTGCTCTAGCATTATTACTTATACCATTACTTTCTCCTACGCATAAAATTTCAACCATAAATTAAAAAGAACATTACTTTGTGTTACAGCTCGGCTTCGTTTAACAGAAGGTGAAGTATCCCTCATCTTCCATTCAGTTTTATTATTTGCTTTTTAAGTACAAATAAGGTAAGGAAAGTTTGGTATTCTATGATAACTTTTTAGTTAATCAACCGCTGCTTATGGGCCAATTGACTATCTATATTTCTTAAAACTAAATAAAAAAAATATATAATATATATACCGTCATTGGTTAGTAGTGCACAATCTTGCAGGGGGCGGTACAAAATCGAAAATAGAGCAAAAAAAAATTCGAAAAAAACAAAATCTGTTCAGTAAAGACCTACAAGGCAACTTACAGGTAGGTAACTCAAGTGCTCAAGCCTACTCACACTCAAGTAGGTACTAGCGGGTAGTATTCCCAACATGCTGGCGGCATTGCTACTCATATTATGACGATGATGATGATGATGCAATTACAAAAAGTCTTATGTAAGAATGTACCTGACACAAAAGTAGTGTAAATACAAAAATAATGAAAAAAAATTATATGCAATTTTAATCGTCAACGTATTTATATCTTATAATATTATTAGAAAAGGTACATCTAGTAAATTAACATATTATGATGATATTTCATCCTTGAGAATAACCTAAAAATAATACCTTTTAGATTAAACTATATTGTAATTTTTATTAAACAATCGTTTTTTACTGTGGCATTACTACTCATAATATGATGATGATGATGCACTTGCAAAAGCATAGTCAAATGTAAGAATGTATCTGTTACAAATGTAGTGTAAATACAAAAATGATGAAAAAAATATATATGCAATTTTAATCGTCAACGTATTTATCTAATATATAAAATTCTCGTGTCACAGTTTTCGTTGCCATACTCCTCCGAAACGGCTTGACCGATTTTGATGAAATTTTTTGTGCTTATCCGGTATCTATGAGAATCGGCCAACATCTATTTTTCATCATCATCATCATCATCACTTTTCATCATTATCAACGCGGGTGAAACCTCGGGGCGCAGCTAGTATCTTATAATATTTTTAGAAAAGGTACATCTAGTAAAGCAACATAATATTATGATAATATTACATCCTTGAGAATAATCTAAAAATTATACTTTTTATATTAATCTTTATGTAATTTTTATTAAAAAATCGTTTTTTACTGTGGACTATCTACGCTACCTAAGAAAGCACTTGTGGCCACTTCATAGCTACTGGGTATAACGTCGGCAAATAAGTTAAAAGCATTTCAAAACCATCAAGGTCATGTTGGTATTTTTATCTAAGTTACTTCACCTGATTTCACCTCCGAATTGCCCGTAGGCCGGCCTCCGTAGATTGTAGACAAACGAGCCTCTCGATCGAGTCAACTACACCGTTACATACCCGAAATGCTCTCATAGTTTTTGTTACCATGCTTAAGACGAACGTAACTAACTGCTCTACTTTCACGAAGATGCTTTTGGAGAACTCTACAATTAGCGAGACACTATCTATCTTTGAATTAGGCGTTACTTTTCGGAAATCTATAACGAAAAAGTTAATTTATAATATTTTTATTGTTAATCCCGATAAGTTTGTTAGGCTTCAAGCAGGATGCGAACGCCGCGAAAGTTAGTATATATATATATATATATATATGTTATAGGGGTGCGAACGTTAGTATTAGTATCGTGGGAACTCCGCCGAAGCCTCTGCTCTCGCCGAACCCTGTTCAACACGTGTTTCGCCTCTACACGAGGCATCCTAAAGAGCTGTTGACTCGCCGAACGCAAGAACAAAATAGTGCTCCAATAACACTAACTTACGCGGCGTGCGGGTGGGTGGTGCATCCTGCTTGAAGCCTAACAACCTTATCGGGATTAACACTAAATATAATAAATTAACTTTGTCTATGTATCTTGTAGTTCTATATCTACGGTTGTTATTAGTGACTTAGAGTCCACATGCTCGTATATTAATGTTTTTGTGTTGTTTCCTAGGATAACTGTATTCAAATTAAATGCAATACAATACAATAACTCTTTATTGAAACCAAAAATAAATACAGCTTACAGAAAAACTTATAAAGATGACAATGGGCGGACTTATCGCTAAGAGCGATCTTTTCCACATAACTTTTGGATGGAAAAAATTAAGAAAAAGATAATGTAGGCATGGCATAAAATTAATGAAATAAAATTTAAAATAATAAAAATACTAACATTGTTTAAGCTACATAAACAATACATACCAGTAATAATGTCAGAATATATAATCAAATAAACTTACATAAAATAAATAAATAATTGCATATAAGTAGGGCCTACCTATAACACATTTTATTTACTATATAAAATTCACATATTAACGTTAACAGATTGGACATATAATATTTGACTTGTATTTGACTTAATTTTTAAATGCCTCTTAAGTTGACACACGTTTGACATTCATAGACAGAGCATTTCAGTGTCGATTAGAGCATTTCACAAGTTTATGTTTTGGTTTTAACTGGATCGATTTAGATAAAATTTATATAGGACCACCTCTGATCAATTATCTACCAAACAAAAAAAACCATCAAAATTCATAATTGGCCGAGATATCGCGTAAAATACATACAAAACAAAAACATACAATTGAAATGAGAACCTCCTTTTTTGAAGTCGGTTGAAAATATAGTAGGCCTTTGTAGCCTCCAAGGACTACTTCTATGTGGGAACTAGAAATCCCAAGTTGTGCATAATTATAAGCTTATTTAGTGCCGAAAAAAATTGCCTTTAATATTGCCTATGTATTAACGGTTACTAATCCACCATACTGAACACTCGAAGAATCACAAGTTTCAGAAAATAATCCTAAATCAACAACATCATTTATTCACTTTCGCGGCAACGCCTCAGTATATTTTCTATCAGTTTGTTAGTTTGAAAGTAATTTCAGGATTTATTGATCTGAATATGATATTTTATAACTAAGAAGTATTTATTTTCCCTGAATGCTGTTATATTCTGATAACGATAAAGAAAAGAAAGAAGGACACAAGTCAGTGCGCAAAAAAATAAAAAAACCCGGCTGAATGTGAACCTACTTTTATGTATTACAAGCAGTTTCACGCGGCTTTGCCCGCAATAAAATGTAGCCTATATGTTATTCAAGGCCCCTATCTACCTCCATTCCAAATTTCAGCAAGACCGGTCCAGCAGCTCTCGAGTTATAAATGTTGTAACAAACCCGACTTAGTTTTATATATAGATCCGATTGTACGTAATCCCCTTTAAATTTCCTTCACTTTGATACCCTACTCGCTAATAGTAATATATTGGTACCTTATATCGCTCTCACAACGTAGATCTAACAACGCCTTACATGCTAAAATCTAATTAGCCGCTTAGGCTGTAGAGCGTGCCAAAATAATTTAAACGTAAGCAAATCTTCAAAAAACCGACTTCACCGCTTATATTTTGGTTTTGGCTTGGTCGATTTCGATAACATTTATAAGGGACCACATCTGAAGCATAATCTACCAAACAAAAAAAAATTTTTGTGAATTTTGGGAAGAAATCGGTGAACATACATAAAAAAATACATAGAACCTTTTTTGAAGTCGGTTAAAAATACACATTACTTTTATCTACGCAAAACACTATATGCTCTGGATATGAACATTCACATAACTCATCTTCTGAATAGTCAAAACGCACTAATGTTAATTCGCCATAATTTTGTTATGCTGTTAATGAGAAAATGTTAAACATAATACGGTCTATTATATATGACTTATTAATGAGCTTTTAGGCGAAAAATATGCGCTGCACGAGAATTTTCGCTATAACAATATGAACAATGTAATGAAGGACAAACCATCGACACTTATTTTGAATGAATTCTTGTAACAACAGTTTATAATTAAAATAAGTGATTTCAAAATTATTTACTACCGAGAACAGTGTACCTAAATAAGTTATAGGTACTTCAATACATAAACATTTTACATAATGCCTCATAACATACAGTCATATGTATCTTCGACCCTTATCTAGAACGAATCCTTGTAATGTTTATATTAAAATGATACAAGATAATTTAAATGCAAGCAAAGCTTTCTTTGAAGTCGGTTAACAAATTAATAGAAGATCCTTGACGCTAACAACACTGTATGCCTAGTTAAAAAAGCTATTACTTATAACTATGTATTTTGCCCCTAATAAGAATGTTTTATGTCTATGTCTATTCCTGTCAGGAGTCGTTGTTCGCTATCTAGGTCGGTCTCTTATCATTTTACTTGTATGCATCCACGAAGACAGATAAGACTTCTCCACAATATTAAATGGCACGGTAACGGTACGTCACTGTTTTTATTGATTGTAAAAATGTCATAGAATTTTTTTTTAAAAAAGAGTAGGTGTTGTTGTTGAGTGTGTTGCCTTGAAGCTTTTTTCTAGGTTAACCGATTTTGATTATTCTTTTTCATTTGAAAGCTGGTGCTTTACTAAATAATTTTCTTGTGGAGCGAAGTGTAATAAATGGCTTATATTATTTGAACTAACAGTCAGAGTTAGTGCTCGTAGAGCGATGCCCACTTACTATTTCGTGAAGTGGAGTGGCATATTTGGCCCTTTCCACAGTTCCATTTAAATCTGATCAAGCTCTGACCAGTAGTTTTTAGTTATCCTCAATAATTCGATTAATTAACTAATTGTAACCGATCAAGGGTTCTGAAGATAAAGCGGTAAAGTCGGTTTTTTCAAGCATTGTTTGTGTTTAAATTAAGTATTTTGATCACATTGACCTTCTAAATCATGTTGACGCGTTTTATCTATTGATCATTAATTATTTGAACCAAACGAGATCTGTACGTTCACTGGGGTGGTTTAGCACTTAGTCTGTTCCATCCGGCCGTCCGCTATAGCCCAAAGCCATAAATGACATACATTACAATGTTAAAGGGAAGCATCCATACACGTAAGTTGTAAGCAAAAATAAAATTATTTCTGCCATGTGGGGTATTTTTTAAAATAAATTTGCAAGTAGAGTAGGAAACCGTCATAAAAATACATAGGTTGTTGGACACAATTTGATAAAAATTTGGTAGGCCACCAAAATCAGTGTTATAGATCAATTTTGATTCTATTTTATAAAGGCTATATATTATAAAAAATAAAGTTACGTATAACATCGTTATATACTTAAACAACAAATACAGAAATCAAATATTTTTTATGAAGAAAAGAAGTAATAAGCAATTATCCTCAAAAGATATTCTCTTTTAGCAAAATGTAGGTGCGAGGTCTCAGACTAGTAATACAGTGAGCTGAAATAAAATTAAAGACACGGAAAAGAATTTTATCAAGAAGTTTCCTTAAAACACACGATCATCGGCGACTTATTGCCGGACTCTGTAGTGCAAGACTGGTAAGATCACAGTAAAAAGGTAAAGATTGTCTGTTTGTGTCTAAACGGTAATCTCTGAAACCACTGATCCGATTTTGAAAATTCTTTCACTAATAACTTAGTCTCTCCCTGTGTCAGAGGCTGTTTTAGTCATGTTTTATTACAATAAAAGTTAGTTTTCAGTTCAAAATAGCAATACACATTCGTAAGACAAGTCAGAGAAAAATTAACCAATTGGCCGCTTTATCAGCGTACGATAGCTAAACAGTAAGAGATAAATGAATACAATGTAAAGCAAAAACATATATCTAGAATGTATATTTATAAAAGCAGTGTTTATTTGGGTCTTTGAGACATTCAGCCTTATCAAAATGTACTAGTTTATCGTCTTATTGAGTTCACGTAGATAAAATTTGCCCTTTACTGCATAGAATTTGGATAAATAGTCTAGCAGAAATCATGAGATTAGTTTTACGGCAGGACTAATCCTGCATATATGCGTATCCCGGGTCAAATTGTTACCCATGGGAACACAAGTTTTCTCCTCACAGGAAATTTGTGTTTCTGGTTCTAGGTTTGATGTGAATATATATTTTTATTTGCTCGATAGGCAAGCGTTAAACCACTATCTCACCTGATAGAAAGCAATGATGCGGCCGAAGATGGAGCATGCTCGCCTGTAAGATACCTATACCCTTTTGGCTTAAAGTTGTTTGTGTGATGTAAATGTTTACGGATCCACGATACTTTTCTTATATTGAACTCAGTGAGCGGCTGTGTGAAATCGTTAATGTTTTCACATTATACGTGTAAGATCGTCTTTATTTTGAACCGACTTGCATAAGAAGGAGAATCTAAATCCGACTGTTTTTTTTGTTTAGCCGGTCATAACTTATCTTTGAACTGCTCGCTGGCGTAGTTGGGTGCGCGTTTGCCTTCAAATCTATTCCCGGTGAGAACAAAAGATTTCTCCCTACGGGATGTTTGTATTTCCGGTGCAGTGCTGATGTGGACGTTGACTGTGTAATGTTTGAACTTCGTGTGGATCTGTGAGTGTAAAAGAGTTTGAGTGTATGTTTTTCTACCTGGGCGACGCCGGGCGGGTCAGCTAGTCAGATATATTTTGACTTTGAGTTTTAACAATTTTATGAAATCCTCGACTTTATCGTCATTTACAATTATTATTAGGTTAAAGGCTAGCCTACCTAGGATGAGAAAAAACTGTTGATGCTTGTGTTTACGGAAGGCCCCGATTTTTAGTTAACGGTTTGTTGATGATTTGATTTTAGACCGACTTAACTAGACATTACCTATAAATTATGATATGATAGCCATGCTTTTATGTAACTTGCCAGATCTTGAACTGCCGATTGGGTGAGTAGGTATAATTTAGAACCCTCCCACATCATGACGACCAGCTATTACTACTGATGTATTCTTTACGACGCGCAGGTCTGTCGTATCTCAATAAAAACTGATAGACCGCACCATTCACGAATGATTATATCGTCTTATTAAAAAAGCTTCATTTAAAAGTTTCGTGTGAGTGTACCAAAAATTTGGAACGACGACGTGGACGATCTTCATAGCGCCTGGACAAACGTAATCTACAATAACAGATTTTAGTATGGTAAGTACCATACATTTCAAGTTAACTAGGCTCTTGGCCTTGATTAGCTCCCTGCACATTGTTGGATAATAACCATTTTTGTTTTATCAATTTTAAGTTTTGTTTGGTAAAGCCGAGTGGATTCAAAGTATTGAATTCAATCGTTTGAGAACAATATCCGTTAGGGGAGTGGCATAACCCATTAGAAGCATTGCCTCGCGGCTTCACCTGCTTTTTTTCTGATTATAGGTTTATTCCAGAAAGAAAAATGGTGAGCTCCGTTCCGATAGTAGAGCTGACAGAAAGGTGGTTCGTACCTGTAAAACAATTGAGAACGACAGATTGAGAATGAGTATAGAACTTATAAATCTTACTTACATCTAATAAATTATGTCTTTTGTTTATTTGTGTAAATGATTACCTATTTATGTAAAGTTTTATCAAAAAATAAAAGTATCCTTCAGATGGCACTCATTTTAGATTATAAAACGTAGTAAATAATTATACTCATAATTTATCATACCAACGTGAACTGGCTTCTACAAATTGTATAAATCAACCTGTAATGCGACGAAAATCAAATATATCGATTGTATATTTTTAATTAAAAATAATTAAAAATATATGAGTCCATTAATATATTTATCCAGATATAAATCCATTAAAGCCAATTCATGACAACTAGACCATAAGTATAATTCGATGCCATAGTAAAGTCCGAAAGTAGGAATTAACGAACTCATCACATGATTGTTCTTTTCATTTTACAGTTTGATCTACATCACGACCTATTCTGCTTGTTAAAGAATTCATATATTATTAGCTTGTTCTGAAATATATTATAGTTTTATTTGCAGTAATATGGCGCTACACTATAGGACTTATGACAGGAATAGCAAATATTATGAAACAACAGACTCCAGCTTCAGTCAAACTTCTTCAGATGACGAAGACATGCTGACGCAAGAAGAAAAGAATTTGGAAACCATGGGTGAGCATTGCAAGCAGTCACTGCTACGTCGTATATGTATGCCTAAACTAATTATTATTCCAGAACTTTGCATCACATTCACAATATAACTGAGGGTAATATTATCGTTACAAAATATTTCGGACCTTCAATATCAAAAATTTGTCGCTCGGACAATGCCAAAGCATGAGTGAGTTTGGCAATAATCAAGTTCTCTCTATCTAAAATATATCTATCTAAAATAGATACACTGACAGATGAGAAAAAAGAAGTGTAAAAATTAATATTAGTTTTCGAATAATATTTCAAAAACCCTTGTATTGATTTTTTTTTCGGTAAATTGCATAAAATTACGTAATTAAATTATAAATAATGATGTAAAGCTTACGTATACACATATAATTTTACTCATAAATATTGCAAGTACGCCAGAAAGTATGTTGGCATAGAAAAAATTGTAGTTACATCAAACATTTCTCACACACAACAATTCCGTTGCATAGCGTTAAAGTCCAACAGTTTCATGGCATGGAGCTCAAAGTTTCATAGATATCATAATTTTGATATCATGATATAATATTCTCGATCGCCACATCTCTCGCGGTGCAGATTGCTCTAATCTCACAGTAGCTTGGCGTAAAACTAGCAAATCGAGCAAAGCCAGCAAGCAGTTCCATGGTGTGAAATTAACTTGGATTAAGTATAGTTATGTCGTGCTCACAAAACTTCCCGGTCACTGGCCCTTATGAAATGCAAAGCAACGAAAGCCAGCCGGCGTTCCATAGCTTGATTGAGGTTCACAAATGCATGGACTGCTGACAAACAGCTGCTGTGTGATCTAACATGAAAGCTTTCACACTCAGAACCCACAATGTTTACGGCATGTACGACACTAGTCATGGAACTTGTGTCGTACATGCCGTAGAAATAACACACACGACTACACCCAGAATCAGAAACATAATTTTCAGTTGTGGAAAAACTTTTATTTCCACCAGGAATCAAACTCGATGCCCGCTGCTTAGAATGATAACAATTCCAATTATTCTTTGTACAACGAGGTAAAATTATGTTACACATTTTAAAATCTGTTCCCAAGCAATAGATTACTAAAAAATATTCAAAACTTAAGCATTTTTTATAACCGTTTAAGTTTTGCCGACACGTATCAACTTTTATTGTAAAGCCTAACAGAGCAAAACGGCAGTTGGACCACCAAATATTACATTCGTGTCTACCACAAATCCAATCGCGGTCAAATTGCGGTGTAGATAGTACTATTATATATTCTGTGCTTTGGTTGTCTACCAAAACTATGTCATACGACTAATGGTTTAGAACCATAACTTGTTTTGATAGGACAAAAATTCAGAGGGAAACAAAGTGATATGTCTCAATTAAAAATTAATCAAAGATTTTGCAAAGAAAACATTTGATTGAGGAAGTAAAGATTTTTGTGAATAAGTTGTTATAAATATAGGTGAAAACTTATTTACTTAGTTCTTGTCGTCTTCATTGGAACTGGTTATCCACAAGGTTTTCATTCGATCTAAAAGTATGCGAGAGGCTGAAAAACATCACCGCTTAGCAGTAAGGTTACCAATTGGCCCCAATAAATAGTATTTGTGTTATATTTTTAGTACTGGAAGCTTTATATTGAAGGTATTTCTGATTCCATAGCCCTGCTTCGCGATGTTATTGTTGCCGTCAAAGCAATTTGTAAGCAGCAGCTCTGCACTGGGCCTTCTTTGCCCAGACAAAGCTTATCCTGACAAATCTGAACATAACAAAAAAACAACCAAATTGGTGCGGCAATTGATATTTTTAAGTATTTTTATTTTTTGTGTTCTGAAGTTCTAGTATTAACGAGAAAACAGTAAGTGTCCACAAATGTTATATTAGTGAGTGCTACAATATTAAACGACTTTGCCGTTCTAATACTTCCTTCCAATGCTTGTTCGTATTTATATTGGCGTAACAATAAAATAGTGGTACCCGCATCTGGTAAATTTAACTTAGTTTTATTTACAGATATGAACAATGAAGAGTCTAGTAGTAACTCCGGTTGTTGGGAAGCAGATGTCGGTTCAAAAAACGCTGACATTAGTGTTAGCAGCACCGATAGCACCAGCAGTGACGGTATTCGGTTCAAGCGAAAACGGTTGCAACGTCGACGCCTTGTTAAATGCAAGCATTCTGACAGACTTTTAGAAGAAGTGGATGAGAACTGCAAGCAAATGATATTCTTTTAATAATATAGTTTTATTTGCAGTAACGGATAGAAATAAGTCCAGTTCAAGCAAAAGTCGTCGATGGTTTAGCAGTAGTACCAGCAGTAGCAGTGAAGCAAGAGAACGCTTACAGCGTCGTTGCCGTAAAAAAGGTAAAAAGAAGAAGTCGGTGAACTCTGCAATCAAATCATTAGGTACTTACTTCTAATACCTAATAGCGATGACGGCGATGATCATAATTATGAACAACTCGACCACACAAATGAAAGTACCTTTGCTTGTAAATATCCCAATGCTGCTCAAAGTGTACGTTTCGATAGCAAGTTAAAAAAACAAGCGAAATCATGTTAAAAGAACAAGAACCATCTGTTCCAAAAGCTCAGATTTTTAAAACGTTATCTCTACGTTCAGGGACTAAAAAATACCTTCTGGTTCTGAATTGTAGTAAGATAATGCAAATAAGAAACATACCATCACACGCCAGGTTTCTTAGAGCTTCTATGTACTAAAACGGAAAGAAACACTAATTATTATTCCAGAACTTTGAATCACATTCACAATATAACTGAGGGTAATATTATCGTTACAAAATATTTCGGACCTTCAATATCAAAAATTTGTCGCTCGGACAATGCCGAAGCATGAGTGAGTTTGGCAATAATCAAGTTCTCTCTATCTAAAATATATCTATCTAAAATAGATACACTGACAGATGAGAAAAAAGAAGCGTAAAAATTAATATTAGTTTTCGAATAATATTTCAAAAACCCTTGTATTGATTTTTTTTACGGTAAATTGCATAAAATTACGTAATTAAATTATAAATAATGATGTAAAGCTTACGTATACACATATAATTTTACTCATAAACATTGCAAGTACGCCAGAAAGTATGTTGGCATAGAAAAAATTGTAGTTACATCAAACATTTCTCACACACACGTTGCATAGCGTTAAAGTCCAACAGTTTCATGGCATGGAGCTCAAAGTTTCATAGATATCATAATTTTGATATCATGATATAATATTCTCGATCACCACATCTCTCGCGGTGCAGATTGCTCTAATCTCACAGTAGCTTGGCGTAAAACTAGCAAATCGAGCGAAGCCAGCAAGCAGTTCCATGGCGTGAAATTAACTTTGATTAAGTATAGTTATGTCGTGCTCACAAAACTTCCCGGTCACTGGCCCTTATGAATTGCAAAGCAACGAAAGCCAGCCGGCGTTCCATAGCTTGATTGAGGTTCACAAATGCATGGACTGCTGACAAACAGCTGCTGTGTGATCTAACATGAAAGCTTTCACACTCAGAACCCACAATGTTTACGGCATGTACGACACAAGTCATGGAACTTGTGTCGTACATGCCGTAGACATAACACACACGACTACACCCAGAATCAGAAACATAATTTTCCGTTGTGGAAAAACTTCTATTTCCACCAGGAATCAAACTCGATGCCCGCTGCTTAGAAGGCGAACGTGCTTCCAACTAAGCTATCCGGGTAGTTCGAATGTAAATAGGTACTTAATGATAACAATTCCAATTATTCTTTGTATAACGAGGTAAAATTATGTTACACATTTTAAAATCTGTTCCCAAGCAATAGATTACTAAAAAATATTCAAAACCTAAGCATTTTTTATAACCGTTTAAGTTTTGCCGACACGTATCAACTTTTATTGTAAAGCCTAACAGAGCAAAACGGCAGTTGGACCACCAAATATTACATTCGTGTCTACCACAAATCCAATCGCGGTCAAATTGCGGTGTAGATAATACTATTATATATTCTGTGCTTTGGTTGTCTACCAAAACTATGTCATACGACTAATGGTTTGGAACCATAACTTGTTTTGATAGGACAAAAATTCAGAGGGAAACAAAGTGATATGTCTCAATTAAAAATTAATCAAAGATTTTGCAAAGAAAACATTTGATTGAGGAAGTAAAGATTTTTGTGAATAAGTTGTTATAAATATAGGTGAAAACTTATTTACTTAGTTCTTGTCGTCTTCATTGGAACTGGTTATCCACAAGGTTTTCATTCGATCTAAAAGTATGCAAGAGGCTGAAAAACATCACCGCTTAGCAGTAAGGTTACCAATTGGCCCCAATAAATAGTATTTGTGTTATATTTTTAGTACTGGAAGCTTTATATTGAAGGTATTTCTGATTCCATAGCCCTGCTTCGCGATGTTATTGTTGCCGTCAAAGCAATTTGTAAGCAGCAGCTCTGCACTGGGCCTTCTTTGCCCAGACAAAGCTTATCCTGACAAATCTGAACATAACAAAAAAACAACCAAATTGGTGCGGCAATTGATATTTTTAAGTATTTTTATTTTTTGTGTTCTGAAGTTCTAGTATTAACGAGAAAACAGTAAGTGTCCACAAATGTTATATTAGTGAGTGCTACAATATTAAACGACTTTGCCGTTCTAATACTTCCTTCCAATGCTTGTTCGTATTTATATTGGCGTAACAATAAAATAGTGGTACCCGCATCTGGTAAATTTAACTTAGTTTTATTTACAGATATGAACAATGAAGAGTCTAGTAGTAACTCCGGTTGTTTGGAAGCAGATGTCGGTTCAAAAAACGCTGACATTAGTGTTAGCAGCACCGATAGCACCAGCAGTGACGGTATTCGGTTCAAGCGAAAACGGTTGCGACGTCGACGCCGTGCTAAATGCAAGCATTCTGACAGACTTTTAGAAGAAGTGGATGAGAACCGCAAGCAAATGATATTCTTTTAATAGTATAGTTTTATTTGCAGTAACGGAAAGAAATAAGTCCAGTTCAAGCAGAAGTCGTCGATGGTTTAGCAGTAGTACCACCAGTAGCAGTGAAGCAAGAGAACGCTTACAGCGTCGTTGCCGTAAAAAAGGTAAAAAGAAGAAGTCGGTGAACTCTGCAATCAAATCATTAGGTACTTACTTCTAATACCTAATAGCGATGACGGCGATGATCATAATTATGAACAACTCGACCACACAAATGAAAGTACCTTTGCTTGTAAATATCCCAATGCTGCTCAAAGCGTAAGTTTCGATAGCAAGTTAAAAGAACAAGCGAAATCATGTTAAAAGAACAAGAACCATCTGTTCCAAAAGCTGAGATTTTTAAAACGTTATCTCTACGTTCAGGGACTAGAAAACAACTTCTGGTTCTGAATTGTAGTAAGATAATGCAAATAAGAAACATACCATCACACACCAGGTTTCTTAGAGCTTCTATGTACTAAAACGGAAAGAAACACTGCAAGAGGGTGTATTCAAAATCTTTTCTTGTGCATTTTCGATTAATTCATATAATTAAAAAAAATTAGGTGCACACAATTATTTTATTTATCACATTGGAATCAGAATACAATTTAGTTACTCTAAACGCAAGTGGCGTCACCCATCAGGATCTCAAATAAAGCTTTCTGTTACGGTTAAGTAATTTACTGGCAGAGATATGTCTGAAATAAAACGCATTTCATAATTACTTACCAAACTGGAAGCTTTCAGTGTAATTTCTGCCTGGTGATAATTGAGCCATTATATCAAAATGGTGTAGTTAGTAAGTATATTTCAACGAGAACTTACAATGGCGCGAATTCGCCAGGTGGCGCCACTTGACCGGAATTTAAACCTATAATTTTTTTTTAATTCTGATTCGCAACCTTTTTGTATGACGAAAAGTGGTGGGGGTAAACACTGATAAATAATTTAAAAGTTTCCCTGTAATACAAAAGTTTCACTTATATCGTGTGTCTTAACGACAAACCCTGTTTTTTTAACTTGCTTTTTATTTCAGGTAAAACTTTGCTTATGAATATCTGAAGTTGTTATTACAGATATTCATATACTCCAGTATACCTAATAAATATCTAAAAAGGTCAAATCCTCCTTTCTGAGTAAAACGGGATTTCTATGTAATTTAAACATAATCCTACTTAATTTTGTTACTAGCCGAGATTCCATCGAAATTTCCGATTTCTTGCTTTTTGGGCGCAGTCTGTTTCTCATCTCTTGCGGATTCTTGCGCATGCGCACTTGTGCGTATCGCAGCGCACGCGTTTGATGGCCAGTAGAACACGTACCTGTCCGCGTGAAACGTTCATTCATATATTTTCTTATGTTTCAAGTATTCATTCAGAGGTCCTCATTTTTATGTAGAACTAGCAGTGCCCCGCGGTGATACCCGTAGATAAATAGGTACTTTTTCCTACTTTTGCTTGGGCCAGGAACCATTTTCTTATATCAGTCGATCCATTCTTGAATGAATGCGAGACTTAAGGACGGCAATAAAATGTTAGATAATAACAAACCACGCGCTATTTATACACAATTATATTATATTTTACTGATTTTTTAAATATGATAACGTTCTCAATTGTATTTAAATCAAGGATTTTAAACGTAGGTTTATTTCCTATTTCGAAGAACTAATAAATTTTTTTTTATTGCGTTTTTTCTCGGTATTTCTCTCTCAAGGAGTATGTAGAGGTTTGTTTTCTACCTCGATGGTGTCTCTGTAGCAAGTACAGTAATGTATTTGGATGATACTTTTATTGTTTGATGGGTACCTATAGGGTATACAAAAGGAATCTTATTAGTTCCATAATATTGTAAGCACGTTAAGATCCAATGGAGAGTTCTTAAGAACGTTCGCGGAACATCGCAAACGCGTATTAATGTGTATTTAGAAAATGTTAACAATTTACGTAGGGTACCTTATTTTTTTATAACCATATATATTTTCATGGTTTATATGGTACCGTGTTGTTCTGTATATTACATTTGCGGGACGAAAGTACTTATAAACTCATCAAACAAAACGTTCTCACAAGCACTCTATGCAGCGTTCTCAAAAATAACCATTATTCAGATGTATCTAGTGCGATTCAGTTCAGTGAACCTAACGGCTGGAAAGCGTGGATAATGGCCAAATTGATTTAACTGCATTTGACAATCTAATCTATTGAATCCTAAAATGTATTTATTCATTGAACCTCTTGCTTTTTTTTTCAAAGTTATTAGCTGATTTGAACTACTATACATATTAAAAATCACATCAATCAATCAATTTTAGCATAGAACTAAAGTTACCTACAAGACATCGAGCTTATAGGTAACTCAAGTGCTCAAGCCCACTACCAGTGGGTAGCGTTCCCATCATGCTGGCGGCATTGCCTCTCTGAATTGCAATGCTAATACGTTTATCAACAATTCAGAGAGGCAATGCCGCCAGCATGATGGGAACGCTACCCACTGGTAGTGGGCTTGAGCACTTGAGTTACCTATAAGCTCGATGTCTTGTAGGTAACTTTAGTTCTTTGCTGTACATAGTTTTAGGAAATATAGGCAACGTCCGTAAAAATTTTAGCATTGCTCCAACATTAACTTAAATTTATTTAAATACTTTTCTAAAAACAGTTTTTTTTAATGCTAGATAGGTAAGCATTTGGCCGTTATCTCACCTGATGGAAAGTGACGATGCGGCCCAAGATGAAGGATGCTTACCTAGAAGACACCTTTTCACTTTAGACTTGAAGAGTCCTAGATTATACGGTTCAGGGAACAAAGACGCGGGCAGTAAGTTCCATTCCTTTGCTGTACGGATGATAAATGTAGAAGCAAAACGCTTCGAGTGGACATGAGGTATGTCAACCATAAATGGATGACGTTGGTCAGTTCGTCTTGTGGTCCGATTATAGAAAGGGCATGGGGGAATCAACTGATGTTAATGAATTAAAAAGCTGTCCAGGTGTGAAGTACTGTCTGACCTTTGCTAGGATGCCAAGTTTCTTAGCAGCTAGCTTCGCTCTAGATTCGATGAACATTTAGTAAAAATGGCATTTGGCTTCATCTTAGAATGTAAATATGTCTCTAAAAATTGTTGGTCGAGTTAAGTAATATAAAAATTGATGGTGGCAACCCAACCAAGTGTTCGAATATTTCGCGGTAGAGATTACTACCGACTCTTATTACGTGCGATGGTTAAAGCTTGCCCTAAAACCCAAACTAATAGCATAAACATGGGTGTGATGTGACAGGTTTTTCGACAGATACTGCCACGTCACATTACGCGGAATAGGGCTGAGACGCCGCTATAACTTCAACTAAACATCGCAACCCGGAGAAAGAATAAGAAAACATGTGGTTACATAATTTTAAGCCATTTGGCGTTGAAACTCTAGACCCATTGGGAACTGACAGCGGGTAGAGTACATTCTATTCTATGGGCGACAGTGATTTGTATTTAGGTACATTCTATTTTCAAAATAATTGAATTCAAAATGCCTGTTTGGGACCTTAAAGTAATGTTCCTTAAAGTAACCTTTTAAGTCAGTTCCCATTCTAGGCCTAACGTTCTTCTCATCCCCAACCACATCATCAGTAAGCTTGCCTAGTGAGTGATTAACTCACACACTCACAAACAGAAACACTAGGTTTTGTAATCGAGAGATATTATCAACAGAATCAACTGTATTTCCAATTGTCTCAAAATTCGCTGCGTTCTACAAGTTTGTGACATTAGGAGGGCGATCAAAACGCTATCATCATTATTTTCACTACAATCTAATAGCGAGGGAGAGTTGTTGAGAGACACCAAAAATGGTTTAAGCCTGACTGAATACACAGTCAGGCGATAGGATGCTAATTTGCCAATTTTTTAAATAAAAAAAAAAACATGGATGCCTCTAATCTATTTATATAAAAATCAATGCCACTTTTCGTTGTTATTTTATAACTCAAGAAAGGGCTCACCTATCCAAACCAAATGTTTAGGCTTTGTTCGGACTATTTAGTAGATGGTTTATGTGAAGTTTGCACAAAATCGGTCGAGTGGTTCTTCATTTATCACACCCGGGCGGAGCCGGGGCGGATCGCTAGTATTATATACAATAGACGGTGTAATTAAGCAATATAATAAGAAATACGTGTGATATTTAAATATAATGTAAAATATTTTTTTAACCTTTATAGCTTCAGATTTTTTACACCTATAACATTACGAGTATATTCTTATTTAATCGCTCTTAGGAATTCTAATGAATAAAGTGTGATAAAAATACATGAGCTTTTCAATAAATTACCACGCAAGCGTTCATCCCCACGCTTGCGTGGGAGTTTGTTATTGTTGTTTAATGTGCAAACCTTAAAACATTGTACTGTACTTTTACAGTAGCCATTGTTTTTTAAACCAAATAAATGTTTTGATTGGTTGGACTGTTATCACTGTCCATGCTTTTTTTGTAGGATTTTAAATTTTACAATCTTGACTACAAATTATATGTTCGTTTTGCAGCCATGGTGCATTCAGTTAGAGACTTCTATAAATGCAGAAGCGTTCTTGTGACGGGAGGAACCGGATTCATGGGAAAGGTGCTCATTGAACAGCTGCTGTTTCATGTACCGGACATACAGAACATATACGTCCTTATACGGCCAAAGAGGGGGAAGTCGGTGCAAGAACGATTGGAGACTATGTTAGAATTGCCGGTTAGTAATTGATTATAGTAATTTTTGTGATTACAACCTTTCTTTCTATAACAACTATCTACTTGTTTACCTAAATGCATCCAAACATTTTTGAGGACAGAAACATTTATGAAGAAGGAAGCTTATTCACATAATTATTGTGTACGACCTGGACCTTGGAACTGCCAGCTGGTGTAGTTGGTTACACGGCTACCTTCTAAGCAGCGGGTATCAGGTTCGATTCTTGGTGGGAACATACCTTTCTCACCAAGGGAAATTTGTGTTTTTGGTTATGGGTATGATTGTGTGTGTGATGTGCATGTTACTTGCACCCACGACACAATATATCAAGCTTATTGTGTGTGTGAAAGAGTTTTTCTTATAGTTTTTTGCCCCGAAAACATTTTTCTTTATAATAATTGTTTGAGATTTCTATATGTTATTCAGTTATAGGATACAACGGACATTATCCGTAAGTTTCAGCTATACATGTGTACCCGTTTTTAAGATAGACCCTGGGACAAAATAGGTCTAAAAACAGTGACTTTAATTAAAATCCTACCAAATTGTTATTTACTAACATAGATTTTTATTAACAGCAATACCCCTCACGTTTAAAGGTGCTTCTTTATATTTACATTTAAGTATTTATTTTAGTTCATTTCAGGCTTGGGGCCAGAGCTCTACATGTTCTCTGATAATCTGAAGTTATTCGCTTGTTATGGTTTAGACGCTAAATATTTCTGACCGATGGTTGGACGGACGGACGGATAAAGTGATGGACCACCCAAGACAACTTAGAAATCTCGTTTCGCCCGGTTAAAAAACATCATCGTTTTTATTGAGTCCCATAACCCTACAATAGATAGACTAGTTCCTCCCATGACTCCCATTATAATAATGTATAATATCCCAATGTAGTCGGTAACAGTAGTTGTTTGTTTCCAGCTATTTCAACGAATTCGGCGTTATCGCACTCATACTCTCCATAAAATAAAGGCCATAGAAGGGGACGTCCTACAGGATGACTTTGGATTATCAAGACCGGACATTGAGACGCTATCAAAGGAAGTATCTATTGTGTTCCATTTTGCTGCCACGCTGCGTTTAGAAGCACCTCTCAGAGACAACGTAGACATGAACACGTGTGGAACGTTGAGGGCCATCAACTTGGCCAAGCAGTTTCATGATTTGGATCTATTCATACACCTTTCTACTGCCTTCTGCTACCCGGATTATACAGTTTTGCTGGAAAGGGTAAGTACATTGAGTAGTTATAATTACTCTTTTTATTTAGCCAGCTACCTACATGCTATCTACATGTTTACGCATATTTGTAATACGCTGGGATTTCTTTCACTCTCTCACACAAAACTATCTATCCATCTCGCTAATTCACTTCATAGTGGCAACAATCACCTTAGAGTACATTACCATTTTTTATATTTCAAACAACGCGTGACATTTTTTGTTTTTGACGCAAAGCCCATGTAGTTTGTGCACTGTTTAAATACGCAGGAAGGCATTTTATATATTTTTCTGCTATATAAGACACAATTAGCGGGGATGTATTTCTGAACTCGGTAGTGCAAGACTGGTATCAATTACGGCAATTACCTTAAATTATTCTAGTTCATATGGGCACAGACCACAGAGAGTACTACGTACATATGGGTGGGGCAACTCATCTATAGTTAAGGGGTCGTCCATTAATAACGTCATGTTTTTTTTTTAATTTTTTTATAATCCTCACGTGATTAATGGACGACCCCTAAAAACATCTTTTGGAAAGAAAAAATAAAATAAATGGCACTGAAACTAAAGCATGCAAAAATAATATAAAAATGTTAAGTAATTAAGTAATATTTAAAGATATGCCTCAATTATAATTAAGATAAAATGATAAAATTAACATAACATAGTTTAGTAACTTTAAAAAATTATAAAAACCAATAAAATATATATTTGATTGTTTTGTATGTAATAATGTACTAAACAATCAATCCTAATCCTAATACTATTCCTTATATCCTAATCCTAATATCCTAATCCTAATCCTAATATCCTAATCCTAATCCTACTAATATTATAAATCCGAAAGTTTGTGTGTAAGTGTGTAAGTATGTTTGTTCCCTCTTCACGCTTGAACTTCACGGCTGAACGGATTTGGATGAAATTTGGAATGTACATAGATTATACCTAGGATTAACACACAGGCTACTTTTTTACTTGATAATAGCGGGCGAAGCCACGGGACACGGCTAGTTATGTATAAAATAATGTATTACTTACGATAATTAATAAGTCATGCCTTACTAGAATAATAATTAAACTTAAACAGACATGTCATCACAACAATTCATAGCTATAGCATTTAATATCTAAAATCAATCATCTGGACATATTTTACGATTCGGTACCAGTTTTAAAGCGAAAGATTATTATCACTCATCTCAGCCTATTTCTCCTACCATACAGCATAGGTACATAAACATAAGTACCTAGTTACTAACAATTATTGTAAGTTGTTCTCCGAATATGTAAGGATGAATATTACTTCAACGACTCTTAATAATAGGTACTTGCTGTACGACTTCTGTTTTCTTATGCTGTGAAGGTAAACGTTATAATTGTGTACTTTGTATGTTGTCTTACATATCAGAACTGTATCTATTCTTGTGAACTTTAAGCGTAAATCTAAATATGTTTGCCCGCCTAGCCAAAAACCAAAACACTTCGACTCTATTCTACAAAAGAAACGCTTTACAAATGTAACTAACTTTAAAAGTTGTGTACAAAAGTTTAAAATTGCTTGTCTGTAATTTTGCAATCTCGGTAAGCACTAAATAACAATTCAATATTTTTAGCCTTATGTGTACAAATTTTAAGGTCTGTTACATTTAGAAAACGTTTCTTTTGATGGAATAAAGACAAAGCGTTTTTTTTTTGGCTAGGGGGGCTGATGTAACGGTAAATTCGTTTTTTAATGTAAAATTGGCGTATTTCCCGTAGTTCATGTAGATTTTTTGCTAATTTTTTTCTAATAACATTAAAACATTTGGAGTAAACTCACAGAATTTACAACTATACATATTCATTGGTTGTTTTTTCAGTAAAAAATACATGTACGATTTGAGATCTTTTGCAATTTCTAGAAGTACCGATTATTTTATAGTATTGCCTACTTGCAAGTAGGTACTAATGTGAAATAAGCTGTCGGGAAATAAGAGGTGCCTCTTATTTCACAGTGGATAGTACCTACTTGTAAGTAGGTACTCTGAAAGAATGTCTTCTAATGGTTTTTAAATTTTCGCAGACCTTCCCGCCGTCAATCAAACCCCAGAACGTGATAAATATCTTAAAATGCCTTGGAGATAAGGAGTTGAACATGCTGACACCGTTTCTGCTGGGGCCCCATCCGAACTGCTACACCTTCTCCAAGCGGCTAGCTGAGAATATTGTGGAACAGGCCTATCCTGACGTGCCTGTTGTCATCGCCCGTCCAAGCATTGGTAATCTCGCAACTGCTTCTTTCACATTGCCTACCTAACTCATCTTCGTAGGTTACAGATGTTTGACTTTACTGAGTGGCTACATAATGTTAGCTTAGACATCCTTTAATTAATGCGAAGAGTATGTTGTTTCTATTTTTGGGAAGATTTTGCAACCACGCTCGATTTACAAATTAATAACATCTTTGGACCTCTTTGGATGTTAAATCAATAACGTCTGTGTTTCGAACTAGAGCGGGAAATGCTTCATTCCGAGCATTTGTGAAGAAAAAAAACTAGCCATATCTAACTGAACATAGGTATTCTGAAGCTTTATTTGACATGTGTAAGCCGCGGTGAAGAACTAGTCTTTATATATAACTAGCTGACCTGCCCGACGGTGCCCGGGTAAATAAAAGCATACACATAAACGCTTCACACTCACAACCCGACACTAAAAGTACTATGACTTGTCTCGTGGAGCCGTAAACATTAACCCACTCACACAAAATTCACGTAATCCCCAAAACCAGATACACAAACTTCCCGTGGGGAGGAAGCTTGTGTTCCCACCGAGATTCGATCGAGCTGCTTTGAAGACGAACGCGCACTCATCTACGCCAGCGGGCAGTTCAAAGTTCAATGATAAGTTATAACAGACAAAACAAAAAAAAAACCTTATATCCTCCTATTTGTTGTTGTAAGTATATGTAAGTTGGTTCAGAGCGTATAAGTATGCCGGATTATGCGATAAAATAGTTTATTTTGATAAGGATTAATGTTGACAAACCAACAAAAAAAATAGCAAATCTAAAAAATAGCAGCTTCTGCTATTTTTTTAGATTTTTACCAAAGAAAGGTATTTTTCTGAGCTAAATATTATACATATTTAATATATGCTGTCGCGGACTTTTTTGTAAAACACACAAAAGCCAAAATTTTTGGCATACATTATAAACCTATGTCTGACTGTTTAGTCAGCGTACGCCGATAAAGCGGCCAGTTAGCAAATTTTTCTCCGACTTGTCTTACGAATATTATTATTTTACTATCTACGGGCCAATTGCCTATATTTCCTAAAACTATATACAGAAAAGAACTAAGTTACCTACAAGACATCGAGCTTATAGGTAACTCAAGTGCTCAAGCAAGGCATTGCCTCTCTGAATTGCAATGCTAATACCAAATTAGTGCCAGCATTTGATCAATATAAATATTATTATTGCGAACTAAAAACTAACATTTATCCAACAAAACATAACCTATGACGCGTATTAAATATTGTAGCTATCTATTAGAGAATGAATTTTCAGAATCGGATCAGTAGTTTCAGAGATTACCTTTTACATACAAACAAACTTTACCTCTTTATAATATTAGTATATATCATGCTGTACGTGTATATGTGACTGAACCTCACCTCCTAAGCCTATATCGGTCCACTCATTTTGATATTTTTTTTGTGTGTGTTCAGGTAGATTTGAGAATGGGTTTTATTATGTTTTTAGATTTGCAGTGAACAGTTAGTATTATATATTATAGTAAACATAAGGTACTTAATTCTTTTTTTTCAGTTTGCCCATCAGTTTCGACACCTATCGCAGGATGGGTGGACAATCTAAATGGACCAGTAGGCGTCATGCTAGGCGCTGGTAAAGGCGTCATCCGGACTATGCTCTGTAACGGGAATCTAGAGGCGCAAGTCGTCCCTGTCGATACAGCCATCAACGCTATCCTAGCCATTGGCATGATTGAAGGCTTGAAGAAAGAGAAGTGAGTGGAACTATACTATGATCGAGAACCGATAAATTTTACAAAATATATTCAAACGTTGAGAAAGACCAGACAGATCGCGCTACGAGTATTTCGCCCTGTAGTCGCGAGAGCTACTGGGTACAATCCATGCATGCAATAAGTATTCTGTGTAACATTACTTATAGTATTTTTCCATGATTTTTAAATAGCCTATAATGTAATTACTTAGCATGACAATAATAAACAACTCTCGCACCATAACAATTTAAATTGCTCAATTATTTATGCACACACATAACCACATAATGTACGATCTATTTTACGTTTCTAAAAATTAATCATTGACGGGCGAAGCTACTGGAATATTAGATAGGAGTAGAGATAAACGATTTTATGATCATTAGGTATTTTTTATCATCGCACACTGAAGTCGATGTTTTTAATTATTTATTATTTTGCACAATTTAGCTATATATGGAGAAAACCAATGTTGTTTGCCAGACATACGAGAAGGAAAAATTGGGGTAGTGCAGTAAAAGGACTATTACTATGTATATTTATGCCTTCATACATATATTTATATTGATCTACTCGTTGGCTTAGTTCGGTGCGCGTTCGCCTTCTAAGCATCGGGTTCGATTCCCGGCATGAACATTAGTTTACTCCACAAGGAAAAATTGTGAGTGATGTAAATGTTTTCGGCACCCACGACACTAGTTATCGAACTTAGTGTGCGGCTGAGAGTGTGAAAGCGTTTATGTTATTTTATGTCTTATGTCATACTAGCTTTGCCCCGCGGCTTCGCCCGCTATTGTTAGTTAAAAAGTAGCCTATGTTTTAATCCTAGGTATAAGTAAAGTACCTACATTCCAAATTTCATCCAAATCCGTTCAGCCGTTAAAGCGTGAAGAGGGAACAAACAAATCCGAAAGTTTGTGTGTAAGTAACACACAAACTTTCGGATTTATAATATTAGTAGTATTCATAGAATATAGTTTTTGTCACTTGCCCCCATATCCTCCACATGAAATATGTTTTTTAAAGCTTTGTTTGTTTATTCCCAGGGACGAGCTCGTCCCCGTGTATAACGTTAACATCGGCCACCAGAAGCCCACCAATTGGGAATACGTGCTGAACACGGCTAAGGAATACGGCCGCAGTCACCCGTTGGACTGGCCCTTGTGGTACCCCAACGGCGATATCACTACCAACAGGAAGCTCCACGAGTTCAAGCGTATATGTTTTCATTTGGTGCCTGCATACATTATCGACGCCATAATGTTTTTGACACTTCAGAAAAGATTGTAAGTATCTTGATACCTAGTATGTATTTATATTATAATACGAATTGCCCGTTCGTTTAGTTGAGAGCGCGTACGCCTTCTAAGCAGGGGGTATCGGATTCGATTTCCAGCGGGAACACTAGTTTTCTTCCCAAGGAAATTTTGTGTTTCTGGTTCTGGTTGTGATTGTGTTTGTGATATCACTGCACTTAGTGTTAACATAACATAAATGTTTTATGCTTATAAGAACGAACATACATAGACACATTACCCTACGCGCCCTTGCGTTACGCAGTCGGGTAAACTAGCCTGTGTGTATGTGTGTGTGTTTTAATAACTAACAGTAAAAACAGGCAAAACCAGTTTCCATTGTGGTACAGTGAATTTATATGTATGTTATAAGTAATCTTTCGTTTTTCAGCATGGTTAAGATTCAAAACCGAATCAGCCAAGGCCTTGAGTTGTTGCAGTATTTCACAATGCGTCCGTGGAATTTCGTGTGCAACAACTTCGACAGCATCGAAAGTAAATTGTCTAAGGATGAACGAGAAATATTTGTGACCAACCTGACAAACATTGATCGCCAATTGTATATGATTAACTGCGTCGAAGGAGGCCGTGTATATTGTCTTAAGGAAAATCCAAACAACGTTACGAGGAACTGGTGGTTTCACCTCTTGTAAGTATACGTACATTGTTTTTTACCATTATATGTATAGAACAAAGACAGTATGCAGCAAAATTTGGTGTGATATTGGATCAATAAAATTTATAATTAAACCCAAGCAAAGCTTAAAAAACCGTCTTCACAACTTATATTTTCTTTTTTGTTAACTTTCTCAAAAACGACCAGTTTGACGACCCAGTTGGCGCAGTGGACAGGTGTCCGCCCTCTGCGCCGTGGGTCCTGGGTTCGATTCCCGGCAGGAGCACTAATTCCTTCCCAAGGGAAATTTGTGCTTCTGGTTCTGGGTGTAATGTGTGTGTGATGTGAATGTTTCCGGCACCCACGATACAAGTCTTTGAACTTAGTGTGGGGCTGTGAGTGTGAATGCGTTTGTTTTTGTTTTTTCAAAAAGCGCTTTATCAATTTCGACAAATTCATGGGAATAATTTCTATGGGAACACCTTTAAAGAATGATCTGCTAAACCACTACGCAATCCCTATGTAGTTTTAAAAACCACTCCGCAGTCCCTGTGTAGTTTTAAAAACCACTCCGCAGTCCCGGTGTAGTTTTTAAAACCACTACGCAGTCCCTATGTAGTTTCCTGTTACCCTTCCTGTTAACAGACTTTTGTTTGTAATCTGCCACATACGTTATTGCTTATTGGTCTAATTATATTTTCAGCTTGTACGCGCTAGACAAGGGAGTAAAGTTGTCATTTTTGTGGATGGTTTTCTTTTGGTTAATTGTGCCATTCTTTACTGACTGCATCGCGGATATCTTTCAACAAGAACCAGTCCCAATATTAGAATTTGCTGAATAGAACAGAAGGTAAACAATTACTCGTATCGATTAGTCCCGCTCTCTTCATTATTCCTCTTTTTTCTTTCCCTTGATTATATAATTTAACTATAGCTCCTATAATGTAATCAAATAAACATGACACATAATTATGTTCATTTAAGTTTGCAAATAAACATATAAGTTTGAGTATGAGTAAAATAAGTCAGCGTTTAACTGAATAAATTTCATCGGTAGTGTATCGGTGCCGGAGGGGATTGCTGACGTCACTTGAATTGTTCCATGCCGCATAACTGTGAATACGTTCTTCTTGCAACGCCTAGTAAATACTACAGAAGGTAACTACTCAGTATGTGCTACTCCTGTAGGCGCTATACTAGTACTCAGTGGTGGATTTACACATTTGCCGCAAGTAGGCTACTCAAATTTTACCGCCCTTTCCGACCTGTTCAATCCTAGTTCTAAATTATATTAATTACAATATTTTTGTCAATTAAATATTGCGATTCCCAAGTCATAAAGTTACAATTTCATTAAGAACGTTGGTGTAATTAGGACGATAGTGTGGGCTCTATATTACACCACCTTTGCCCCAATTAGCATGAATGTGTACTAGGTAAAAAAAAGATGATCCCAAATTTGCCGCCCTTAAAATCTGCCGCACTAGGCTCCAGCCTACTCAGTCTGCTGATAAATCCGCCACTGCTAGTACCGACGTAGTAATCGTACTTATATTTACTATAGTTTTAAGTCCAAAAAAAATATTTTTATGTAAATGTCACTAATATGTGTTAAATGTCACTAATTACCAAAAAAAATATCAGTAAGTTAGTACGTAATAAATGTAACATCTTTTAGCCCTTCACCGACATCTTAAGGATGGCGGTACCATTTATTATAAGTACTTAAGTATGTTTGGGAAAAAAAAATTAAGAACGTAAACCATGTTTTCGGGTTGGCAACTCCAATATAGGGAATCATAGATTTCGGATGGGCACACCAGTTCATCTTTGTAGGGTTAAACCGCCTTTATCACTAGAACCATTGGATAGTACCATTAGTGGTACTAGTGACACTATTTTATATCTCTAACCAAGGTCTTCAAAACAATATCACTGTTTCGTACAAGACTTGATTGAGTCGAAAATTTTTTTTTTTATCTTTTAAAGCATTTCCGTCACATTAGAAGCATATAAGAAATAATCCAGAAGTTTTAAAGGAATTCCTTCCAGGATGAGCGATGCCATCAACTTTTATATAATTTCTGCCGACTACTTCCTACTATACATTGTCTGAAAATATAAATCCGGGCTAGATAATTTAAAGCTAGCAAAGCTTAAAATAACTGACTTCACTCCTTATTTTTTGTTTTTGGCTTGATCGATATCGATAAAAATTTGTATAGGACCACCTCTGAAATATAATTTATACAAACAAAAATATCATCAAATACGATTCATAATTTTTATTTATTTTATGTTTTGAATACCGATTACCATATTTTTTCGATTTCCAAATCTTTGGTTGTTTCGAAGACTACTGCTTACCTACTTCACAATTTTTTATTATTTTAAATTTGGCTCTGCAATCTATGTAGGTACATGTCAGGTATTACATATCATATTTCAAGTTTACTATTTCAAAACTAGTCTAGTCACCGATCACAGACAAAGATGAATAAACGAGTCATGGTCCAGCCGTAGTCTATTCCCTAATAAAGTGTTTGAAACTTTATTAGAACTTGGAGTTTAGGAGCGAAAACGAAAATCAATGTTTCAACTTTGTCTCAGTCTTCACTCGTACACGTTCATGAACTATTAACAGTTACTAATCATTACAGTTGACCGCTCCGAAGAATCTCAAGTTTTAGTAAACAATACAAAATCAAAAACGCCATTTTTCACTTGTCTATATATAACTAGCAGATTAGTCAGCCCAAAAAATTGTTGACGTTTTTAAACGACTATAAGTTATAGTATAAGGTTATAGTAATTAATACTGAACCATTTTATGATATGTGCAGGATGTAACAGTACCATGTATAAGTTTATATACATTAATTTCCTATGCTATGATAACCTCTTTACAAAGAATTTGTACTAAAGCCACTATAATAATGATAATTTAGTCTTACCATTGAATTAAACTTTTTAATCATCTTGACATATTTATGTTACAAATCCTACCAAAATGTATAAGTAGGCAAAGTCTCCCTTTTTAACCTTTTTGGATATAGTATATTATAAGATAATAATGCTATTGTTAACGATTTATGTAACTTGTTGAGATAGAACCTTTTAATTGTGATGAGTTCAGTAATTTTACATACAGACTTTTGCCATTCAATTTACCGGTGATATTTACGATATGGAAATGGTACAATACCTGTTGCTAAGATTTTTAATTTTTATATATTTTATTAAATAAAACATTTCGATAATTATAATATATTTTTATTTCGCCAACAATATGATTATGCATAATAGTAACAGCAAACATTATGTGCAAAAAGTAAATAGCAAAACGATTGTTTTACTAAACTTAAAGTATGTAATACAATTTACGACATTTATAAATAACCAGACTCTATATTAAATCTATATAAAATATGTGTTTATTGCTTCTTGATCAACTTTAAACTAGAAAACTCTATATAAATAACATCTGTCTATATTCTGTACAACAAATATATAATTCTCTTAGAGGCACATAACTTACTGCTTTTCTGATACACGTGTATAGAGTAAATATATTAGTTTGCAACGAGCTTTCAGGGATCGCACTGTAAATTGAGTTTGTTCTGCGATACCCGTCACCTACATCAATAAATAATCGGATCAACATATTATAAACAACCTGTGCAAAGATCAACACGCAAAATAATGTCACGCATTACAACTTCAAATAGATGTAGTACAGTATACTTACGGGATAAATAAAGGGTAAATGAAGCCCGTATCGTTGGACTTTAGAGATATAATCGTCACAACATTCAACAGATGCACTACTTACTACAAACTAAACAATCAAAGCTAAGTTTAAACGGCTCAACTTGTCCTAAACTTAGCAATCATTCTCAACGCTATCGATTTATTGCTATATTTCGATGGATACACCTGAATTAGATCTAAACAATAGGGGCTTCAATTACTTCTATGTGATATGCCGCGTTTAGACAATAACAGACATGATATCATAGCTCGTAATACTCGAAGATTCTATTTTATCACCTTATACGAGTACCTTTTTGTTCAATGAAGTTTTTTATCATAGAAATCTTAACAATTATACAATTCAATATCCAATGCGAGACGACAGCGCACTTAAAGTTTGTATAAATAGGAACACACTCGCCTTACTGACCGCTGATCTTATTTCTTTAAAAGTCAACGCTTTTCAAAATCATTCTCGTACCTATTCTCTCTACTCGTAAAGTGTGAAATGCAAAACTGAGATCTTTGCTTAGAACTTTAATCTGTACTATTTTAAGAGTAGAGACGACCATTCAGCTTCGAATATGCAACCCATCGGCAATATTCTCGGTATTGCAAATTCTAAGACGGTGGTATTACAATTAAGTAGGCCGCCTGCATTTTAGCTACTGTTTTTATTTATTTCTTATTCCTTGCCTTTATCATCTTGTTATCATTAAGATTTCTGTAATGGTATCATCTAAACGCGGCATCAGTGCAGTCTTATAAGTTACCAAACGGCGTTGATGATGTCAACGAACTCGGGCTTGAGGCTAGCGCCTCCGACCAAGAACCCGTCAATGTCTGGGCTCCCAGCCAGCTCCTTAGCATTGCTGGCGGTGACTGAACCGCCGTATTGTATGCGGACCGATTCCGCAATGTCCGGCGACACGTTAGCAGACAACCAGTTGCGGAGAGAAGCGTGCATTTCTTGCGCCTGGTGGAAACAAATATAAATGTTTGCGTTTTAGAAAAATAACATTTTCAACGACAAAAACAAGTAAGGACATGCTTTACATTGTTCTGGGACTGGAGTACAGTTTACGACGCTGACCGAAACTTTCAAAAACTTTGAAGTATATTCTTGAACATAATTATAGTAAATTTTAATTTGCAGCAAATTAATGTCTATACTGATTGATTGGACCCCTAGGTATCTAGGGGTCAATGGTCTAGCTAGTCGTTTGTCATGTTTAAATCGAAAACAATGACAGGGCTGGACGACTTTGGATGAGCATAGCAACATAGCTTTCAGCATAGAGTAACGTAAGTTATTTATCTTGCCTAGCGCAGGCATAGCCGCAGGTCACAGCGAGTATACAATATATCGAAAATGTGTTGCTTATGGTACTAATAACGGATAAACAATTAATTTTAACAATTATATTGAAAACTTTTGAGACTAACCATTGAATCAGGCAACTTTTTGGTGTTCTATAATTGCTGATAAATTTTGCAGTTAAACAAATTAGGGCAAGATGTGGACCTGTATAAAACATAAATGCTTATACGCTTTCACACTTATAGCCCCACACTATATTCAATGACTTATGTCATTGGTGCCGGAAACACACTGACATCATGCACACAATCACAACCAGAACCAGAAACCACTAATTTTCTTAGAGGAGAATACTTGTGTTCCCGCCGGGTATCGAACCCGCTACCTCTGCTTAGAAGGTGAACGCTCATCCAACTAACTCAACAGGCAGTTCAAAGGTATGAAGAAGTATAAAGGGCAAGGAACAGGGTAAGAAAGTAAAACAAACCTGTTGAGGGGTAGCAGTTTTGCCCGTGCCAATGGCCCACACTGGCTCATAAGCCAACACCACATTGGCCCAGCGGTCACCAATGGCAGGGATAAAGGCTTTGGTCTGTCTGAATACGACCTCTTCTGTCTTGCCAGCTTCCCTCTCTTCGAGGGTCTCACCGACGCAGGCGATTACCTTGAGGCCAGAGTCAAGAGCATGGCCGATCTAGAAAAAGACAACATAAAATACATATCTTTTCCTTTTGATATAAAGGCATTATACAAATATGAAGCTGTATAAACCTCTTAATCACTCGTGATGCCCCTGCCAAAAAACAAATAAGGCTCCGGCAGACTGTATGAGTGCAGTACTTCAATGTAACTTCGCGAGCCCTCTCAATTTTTTCACCACACGCCGTAATAGAAAATCTACACTTTACAAACGATAACATTTGAAGCAGGCAGAGCTGTGCATGCCGAATTCCACTTTGTGCCGTAAAAAAGAAGCTATTAATTGAAATGGCTATGCGGAGAGAAACTTCTTTACTTGTACTTTTAAATATTATTCACATGGATATACGGAGTAAGTATCCACCCTTACTCTACATCCACAGCCGACTGTGGAGTTGGCTGTGGTGTGAAAATATTAAACTATTTTTTTTATCTGTGTTAGGCAAACATTTGACCTATTTACTCTCGACTTGAACACTCCAAGATTGTACTTATCTGGGAACACAGATTCTGGCAAGGAGTTTTACTCTTTTGCAGTTTGCATAATGAATGTAGAAGCAAAATGTTTTATGCCCATTTGAGGAGAATCTACCAAGTCGGACTGCTGTCCATCTTGTGGTCCTATGAAATAGGGATGGAGTATTTAGATCTTGTAATGCATTGGCACACTCTATGAAATGTTATCTATATATTAACAAAATACTCGCTATCCTGCAATGATGTCCTAGACTCTGAAGCCTTGCATCAGTCAGCTGTAAGTATCTTGGCTCTTCAGTCAATGGTCTAAGTCGGTATCTAGCGGAATTATCTCAAAGATAAGAACAATACTCAATACACAGAAGGAACTTTGCTTCATACATGTTAAGCAGCTGTCAAACTAAAAAAAATAAAAACCTTCACTAAAATCTTTGAGACTCTGTGATGGGCGAACTAATTACATACAAGTGTGAGCAGAACCTTCAGAAGCTGTGTATTTGATTATCTATAAATCAGTCTACGATATTTATTTGATTTTGATAAAGGAATGATAATACTTGGTACTTACTTTTTCAGCAATGAGGTCATCTTTTTCGCCGAATATAGTTCTGCGTTCAGAATGGCCGAGGATAACCCAGCCTGCACCAATATCCTTTATCATAGCTGGCGATATTTCACCTAAAAATCAAGAAAAGTATATTGTTGTCATTTGTTACCACAGTTATAAGCCCAGTAAAAGTACGAATATGACGACCCATTTGGTGCAGTGTGCAGTTATCTGCCCTCTGCTAAATTCAATTCGCTAAATTGCCCTTGGGGAGAAAAATTAAGTTCCCACAAGTAATTGAGACAGGCACTCGCACTGTAAATGGCAACTAAGTAAACATCGTTGGCAGTTCAAAATAAAAGTGATACTAGTTTCATAGATAAATTGTACATGACAATGAGCGAAAACAAAGGCTATTTATTTTGTTTAAGTAACTCATCTAACTGCCAATACAACATAACAGTTGGTTGCTTGTTAGGTTAAACTAACAGTCATTACAATAAAATGTAGTTAATAAATGAATCTTACCAGTAAATGCTCCCTTTGCTGCTTTCCAACAGTTTTGCGCAGCCACTTCAATATTTGCAGGCACAATACTTTTTACGAACATCAGGTAGATGGCAGGCACTCCTACAACAACCTAAAAACCAAGATCAACATTTACCTAAATTATCTATATAAATAAAACAAATTCTTCCATTCTTGAGTTATAAAGTTGTTACTTACCCGTCAGTAACAACTTTATAACTCAAGAATGGCTCAACTGATTTTTATGATCTTTGATTTGTTGGATTTGTATTCGCCCCAAATAGCGGAATATTTATCAGATAAATAAAACATACATGACAATATTTTTTTTTTATTTTTTTATTCAGGGTATTCAAACTTTTGACCACTATCTCACCTGATGGTAAGCAACGATTGGTCGGCGATGGAGCAAGCTTGCCTAGAAGATACCTATTCACTCGTGACTTGAAGACTCCCATATTATACTCATCAGGAAATACCGACTTGGGTAAGGAGTCGGTGTTTCTTGTTGAGTCATTGTGCCAACCGCAAAGGAATGTGGAGGCAAAATGCTTAGTGCGCATTTGTTGAATGTCCACCATATAGCGGTGTCGCTTAGCAGTTTGCCTGCTTGTCTGATGATAGAACGGGGATGGGGGAACTAGATTGTGCAGTTCCCTAGCACACCCTCCGAAATGTATCCGATAAAAAACCGAGAGACTGGCTACAAGTCCGATCATGTATGAAGTACTGTTCTCATCTTTGGGACGGTTCAGCTAAGTACCAGCTTGAGGCTCTTGACACCATTGAGCATAGAGCCAAGAGACTTATTGGTAGCAAGCAGCTGACTAATTCAAAGCTTCAGAGCTTGGGTCATCGCCACATGGTAGCCAGTCTCTCGGTTTTTTATCGGATACATATCGGAGAGTGTGCTAAGGAACTGTACGATCTAGTTCCCCCATCCCCGTTCTATCATGGGACAAGCAGACAAACTGCTAAACGACACCACACCGCTATATGGTGGACACCACACCGCTATATGGTGGACATTCCACAAATGCGCACTAAGCGTTTTGCCTTTACATTCATTGTGCGAACCGCAAAGGAATGGAACTCCTTACCCGAGTCGGTGTTTCCTGATGAGTACAATATGGGAGTCTTCAAGTCACGAGTGAATAGGTATCTTCTAGGCAAGCTTGCTCCATCGTCGAGATAGTGGTCAAAAGTTTGCCTATCATGAATAAAAAAAAACAAAACCATGCAGCGATGACCCAAGCTCTGAAGCTTTGAATTAATTAGTCAGCTGCTTGCTACCAATAAGTCTCTTGGCTCTATGCTCAATGGTGTCAAGAGCCTCAAGCTGGTCTAAGCTGAACCGTCCCAAAGATGAGAACAGTACTCCATACATGATCGGACTTGTGCTTGATACAAATTGAGTCTGTCCCGGTGTGAAGTATCGTCTCACCTTTGCAAGGATTCCCAGCTTTTTTGCAGCTAGTTGGGCTTTTGATTTGATGAAAGTACCAAAATTGAGCTTTGAAGTTAGAGTCATACCGAGTAACTCAAGATGGTCAGTTACTGGTAGAGCTACATTTCGGAAAGTTGGAGTCAGTTCAAATTGACTCCATTTAACGGAGAATAAACACGCCTGTGTCTTGGTGGCTAATTATCCCTACTTATATAACACTTCTCATCAAAAAAATGTTTCCCTTCAATACACTTTCTGTCTTCCGTCATTACCATTCACCATGAACTTACATTCGTCAGAAATCTGATACAATCACTCACAGTCAATGGTCAAACCACAAGGAGAGGCTGCTGCAGTTGAATTGTCGATTTCTTAAAGAAACTGACACAATATACCTGTCGTTTAGGTGTGACTCAATGTCTAACAGATCCTGATATAATTGTGTTGCCTAAACTGCTAGCGGAGTGTTTTTTAATGATATCAAACTTCTTTTATAATTTAAATTCCGCCTGAATAATCATAAGACTCATTCAGAACCAAACTTTAGGAGTATTTAAATTTTTTGATAAAAAAGTGTTGAAATCCAAAAGTAGCTCTGTCTGTCTGTTACACTATCAGGCCAAAACCACTAGACCGATTTAGATTAAATTTGGTACTGGAGCTTGGGTTATAGGCTACTATTTTTCTTGAAATTCCGGGTCTGGAACTCTGCAGCACCTTTTCCAGTTCTGTGGAAAACCTATAATAACTGAATTTATAAGATGTATAGCCGCACAGTGTTATACATTTTCACATAGGCTAGATTTATCACACAATTGGTAAAATCGCTTCACTGCAGTTGGTGAGATCTGACCTTTACAGGATTTTTTTTAGGAACCAGTACAGATAGTATTATTATAACATGCTCAAGAATGATACAACGTGAATAGACCAGGTAATCATTAAAAATGTTTTACCTCAACATTGGGGTCTAATTTTGCAGTGGCCAGGCCTTCAATGATATCACGAGCTTGCTTTTGGTCTCCGTTCAACTTCCAGTTACCACCAACAACGAATTTGCGCGGCATGGTTACAAGATAATCTGAAAAAAAATTAAACAATTAGTGCCTGCGTCACAATGATAAATTTAGATCAGATGCAATGCTAAATAGTTTATCCAATGACCTTTCGTGAGGTCGATCCCGATACCTTTATAGAGAATATCAGCGCATTGGTAGTTTCAAATTTGCACTGAAATGACTGAAACTATTAGGTATTATGTAACTACCCGAATTATTTGAATATAATGTTGATGCCTCATCCATTATCACAGGAACAAAATTTAATTGGGTCTAAATAGCAAACCACATCTCCCTACGGCTATGGGGCAGATTTCAGGGCGTTGCATCAATTTGTAACTTGTTATAAAAATTTATATAAATTCATATGTACACATTCTCGTTAGTTCTTAAAAAACTAAACTCAGGTTATATTTAAAAATTTCACTTACAAAGAAATTAATATATTTAGAATTCTGGGATTTTTTGCCAGGAGCTGATAGAAACTGAAAGGAGGTTATTTTCCGAGCTGAATTAAGCCAGTTTTCAATTGTACTATACAAGCCACAGACATTTAAGAAATTCTATGACAGCCAAAAGCTCTGATTTTATTGGCTGAAAGTCGATAGTAGATGAAATTAATCCAATCACTCCTAGAATAATGTGTAACTTCATACCCTGGAGGCAAAGAGAACACAATAAATTGCAGTGACCTCTGTGACATTGAAATAATGACACTTAGCCTGTCAAAAACATTTTATATGGCAAGGTTTTTTATTCACGACCGTGGATGCATAGTTCTTCAGTCGAAATATTAAACAAAAATTTACGAATTATATATTTCATAATAGAAGTCCTAGTCACAAGTCACAGTCAAAGTCGTCAGTTATAGTCAAGTCATGCCCTAGTAAAGTGGTAGAAACTTTACTAACTTCTATTGGAAGTTCTGGAGCGAAGGCAAAAATCACGTTTTTCAACTTTGTATGATTTGCCTACACTTATGCACGTTTACTAAGTATTAACGGTTAATAATCCACCATTATTATACGACTACAAGTAGTTTAGGCATGTTAGAACTGAAGCCTGAAGATGACGAAGTTCTTTAAAATTACAGAAATATGGTGATTGATAGTGTTAAAAAAAAGTCTTCAGCGAAGAAAAAAAGTAGTGTTAAAAAAAGTCTTCAGCGAAGACTTTTTTTTAACACTATCAATATTTCGCCATATTTCTGTAATTTTAAAGAATTTCGTCAAAATCGACAAATATATATATACTTAGGAATATAAGCTTCGAACTCGCTCACAAATTCGTAGAAAATCGGCTAAGAAATGCGACCTGTAGAGGAGAACCACCAGAAGTTCGGACATGCGTAAGTAATTTTGCCAAAGCCGAAACAAAACGCTTCGCTCGTGCTTCGCTGGCACTTCGCGCTCGGTTGGTCAATTATGTATTGAGCGCGATTTTATCAACCGCTAAAATAAATTAAGACAAAGATGAATTGTCAATCATAATTTTAGCGACTGTGAAGAACTAACAAGATGTACATTGAAGTTGCATGAGCAGATTCCGAAATTATGATTAAACTTGGAGTTATTTTACACGGCAAGTGAAGCGTCAATCGTGGTTTTGGATCCATCCAAATTACGGAAAAAATTATCAAAATACTGATTTTAAACCTTTTTTGTCCGGAGGTCTATCTTAAAAGCGACTTTATATTATTATATAAAGCATTCAATCCTGTTTTTAAACAACAAATACAAAAAAGCATTTATTAATAAGAAGAAAGTAAATAACCTCAAAAGGTTTTTCTATAAAGCAAAATATAGGCGCAACCATTTCTGTTTGGCGCCAATGACTAGTTTATTTGTTATAAACATTGAATAATTGAAAAGTACTTCACAGTTTTCGGTGAAAGTCGGGTAAATGTTTCTTGTTTGTTTAGCAGTACTAGACAGAGGAGCGTCGCGTCGTCGTTGGTTCGGATTTTTCGTACCACCGATCCTACAAAGCTCAAATGGTCGGAGATCGGTTTCGATCGAGTGGGCAATGGAGTAGTGGCATTATCATTGGTGTGGGATACCGGCCGGCGGCCAGCGGCCAACCAGTGGCATTCAAAATAATATATTCTACCCAAGTGGCTGAGGCACTTGCACAATCTTGCACCGCGTAGCCGCGGTGACGGGGGTTAACCCCCTAAAACGGAGTGATCAATGATTACATTATCTTTGGGAGTGATTACCATAGACTTCCATAGAGGAACTTTTTATGCCGGTGATTAAATTATCTTTGGCCAGCGTAGTCCATAGATAATATAATCACTCGCGCTCTCTGTGGTTTGTGCACTCGCGCAGTCGGTGAAATCTTTTCAGGAGATAAGTCGTGTTATTTTGGATTTAAAACAAAGATTTATCCGTTAAGCTATAAAAAAACAAATACATTTTATGGATACTCTAAGAGCTTTTAATTAAAGAAATAAGGAATAATATTAGATCTACAATTTGGAGTTCATCATGCACTGCACAGTGTTTTGGAAGGTAAGATTGTAAAAATACCGGTTACACATATTTATCTACCTGTTTTGTAATGATTCCGCTGTGAATGGTCGTCCAAACGATCAGAATCATTTTATTGCTTTGTATTACTTAGTACTTATAGTACCTACGTATTACTTTCATTGTCAGATTAAAAAGTCAAGTTGGTGCGTAGGATTTTGACACGTTTTCATGCGCCGCGCCAGTCCACTGACTTCTAGAGCATGATGTTTAAAATTCTGAATACTTGACAAATATTCAGAGCTCATGAATACTTGCTTGTAAGAGATTCGATCTTTAAACCTGGAGTGGTTGTGAGGATTACTAATGTAATCCATAAGTGTCAAATCTTATTTACCGGGAAAACTACCGCAGCTAACTGTTATAAAACTAGGTACATTCAAATAGATATTTACTGTTGATTTGCTTGTCTGTCTAATTTTCTATCGTGACCGATTTTTTAATAAACATAAACTAACGCTTTCATACTCACAGCCCCACACTAAGTTCAAAGACTTGTATCGTGGGTGCCGGAAACATTCACATTACACACACATTACACCCAGAACCAGAAGCTCAAATATCCCTTGGGAAGGATTTTGTGCTTCAGCCGGGAATCGAACCCAGGACCCACGGCGTAAAGGGCCACCTGTCCACTGCACCAACTTGGTAGCACTTTTTCGAAATTAATTAGATGTACTTGTTTGTTGTTATGTATAATAAATGGCATTATTTCATTAATTCTAAAATAAAAGAAAAAATGAGATTAAAAAAAAACACATTTTTACTTTTAAATGGATATATAGATGGATAATGGACAATAGTAGTCTTATATATGTTGTGTGAGTTGATTGGATGAGATGTCTATAGTTAATTAGAAAAGCATGATCTATGAGCTTCAAGCTACTTGAATCTATTGTATCTAAGCTGTCCTGGCAATATAGCAATGTTTGTTATTGTTCGGGCTAAGCTAAGATTGCAGTTTGTGAAAAATATTATTATGTCTTAGGCCACAGACTCAAATATAATGTGACCAAAAGTCAATGCATGGTTTTTGAGGCCGGAACAAAAACTCCCTCTAATGTGCATCCGTTCATCTGAATGGTATTCTACTAGAAAGGGTGCAACAATTTAAATCCTCGGCCACATAGTGTATGTTGATAAATAATGATAGATATAGGTAGTTAATGTTAGTTTTTATTATTACTTATTATGTATTTGTTAATTATTTTCGATGTCTAATGCTATTATTTTGTATTTTAATGAATTAGCCACTATTTATGAGTCAAAATTACTTGAAAATAAATGAATTTAATATTATTTTAAGTTAAGTGAGAGTGAGTATTGTTATATGTTTTACGTGGTTGGTTCAGCACTTTGTCCGTCCATCTGTTGGGGCATTTAGTGTATGAACCACACAAGCCATTAACTTCACATTTACAAAGAATATGTAAAGCTTTTTTCCTTCTCGAGTGGGGTATTATTGAAACAGCTCTGCATGTAGATAAATAACCATTTAAAAAAACTGTTGGTAAAAAGGTTTGGGAGGCCACCAAAGTAATTGTATACATTTCAAAAGTTTTTCTTAATTAAGAAAATTGTAGTTGGTAGGGAAAAATTAAAAAAAAATTGTTTCACTGATTTTAAATACTGATTTAAAATTATATCCGGTTTATTCCTATATTGTCAGAATTTTATTTTTATTTTTGTCATGTGTCTCCCTCTTTATAGAGTTTCTTCTCTCAAGACCCATTCTATTATGTTTTTGATCCATTTCTTGACCAGTATTCTTTCAAATTAACTTAAATTTTTAGTTTATATGATATCTATGTAAATATTTATTTTGTTTCAGATTATTCTACCAATTCTATTTATATTAGTACAAACGTCTTTGCAAGCAAAGAAACAAAAAAGTTCAGTTGTAACTGATATAAGTGATGTGAAAGACTTCAAAAAGCTAATGAGAACAAAGACAAATGTGCTGGTATTATTTGTCAATGAAGGTAACCGTGCACAAGCAATTACCGATGTCTACAGGACAACAGCTGATGCTTTGAAAGGCCAGGCAACCCTGGTTATTTTAGACTGCACCAAAAGGTAGGCATTTAGCTTAGCTTCTCGTCTACCAGCTTGAATTTCTGATTTGTGCGCACCAAATATTGTACATATGCTAGATTGGTTGTAAGAGTTTATCCACCTCAGAATCCACACATGCAATAGAATTTCTAGAAGAAAAGCATACTTGCTGCCACGGATAAGATGCATACAAGTGAAAGTCTTCATACTATTTGTGCATACAATGCTCCCATTACTAGCATCACCGAAATGTTTACTGACATTGCTCAGCATCCGTATTTAGATTTATTCCACGACAAAGACAATGTATTTCTTTAAATGCTACTAGCGTTCCTTAATTATATTATGTAAGTGGCAATATCTAAATTTTTTAAACCGATGCTCTATTTAAACTGCACTGATTTTCACCAAACAAAATTACAAACACTTTTGATAAAAAACTAAATCAAAATCAGTCCAGCCATACAGATACACAGTACAAACATATAATATTCTTTTCGTCATGGGTCTAAAAGGAAAATATCTCTTCCGAACCCAATCTGCTGATTTGTATCGTCATATTCACCAATTGCCTTTATGGCTGGGTTCAAGTGGGGAATGTACTGATACAGACTTCACCAAATGGTGGTTGAAGCTATCAGGTGATGAAACCAACACAGAGTGGTAGTCTAGGTCTTTTTTCAGCAAAACAAAAGCATCACTGAGAGCTCATGCCTATGGAATTTGAAACCATAACCATGTTCATGGACCAGGTTTATTACAATTAACCTAATATTGATCAGCTTTGCTTATATATACATATGTTCTTTGAGAGTTCGCCTACTTGCCTACTACATGATGAATCTAACAAGCTATAATACTATTGCAACATTAATAACAGCTAAATAAATAATTGTTTTAAAAAATTACATATTATTGAATAACTGTCTTTATTTGTTCTTTAATTGTGCAGCTGTTGTTATTAAATATGAATAAATACATCGATAATTCTCGATAATAGTGTTAAATGACAGTCTCCTATATAAATATGATATACTGGCTTATATTGTCTTAGCAGACAATGACATTCAAAAGGTTCATCACTACAATGTCATCAATAAATACCTTCATATTTTTTATGCATAATCCTGTGTCTATAACAGCTAATATTAATATTCAAAAAACTTAGAAATATGTGGTGACACATAAAGAGTTGACTTTTTTGGATTCTACCTGGAAATTGTGTCTCTAGAATTTGGTATTTGGTAGTAATGTATATTAGATATGATTAGGTATCAAATTTTATATAACTTAATAAATAAATAAATCAAATATGTCTACAGAGACATATTTAAGAACAGGTACAGTACCGCTATCTATTCTAATATTATAAAGAAGTTTAAAAAGTTTATTTGTTTGCATGTATGTAAAAGGTAATCTCTGAAACTACTGATCCGATTCTAAAAATTCTTTCACTAATAGATAGCTAGACTATCCCTGAGTGTCATAGGCTATGTTTTGTGGGGATAAAAGTTAGTTTTCAGATCAAAATAATAATATTCGTAAGACAAGTTGGAGAAAAATTTGCTAACTGGCCGCTTTATCGGCGTACGCTGACTAAACAGTTAGACATAGATGAATACAATGTATGGCAAAAATATAGGCCTTCATTAGTTTAAAAAAAAAGTCCGAGACAGTATATATCTCAGTGTTTCCCAGACTATGTTCTGCCATGGCCCGGTAATTTTCATACTGCCCCTTCGTGACCCACTCAAAAGTTTTAACGCTTTGTAGCTGTCGATTTGGTAGATGTAAATGTTTACTTGAATGAAAACAACAAATTAGATCTTGTAAAGAAAAATGTTTTCTCAGTTCTGACTATGGACTCAAAATTGCAGTGGGGTCCTCATATTGATGTGCTTGCAAGTCATTTGAGTTCCGCTGCTTTTGCGATCCGTAAAATTAGACAACTGACTGATGTAGCGATGGCAAGACTGGTTTACTTTGCATATTTTCATAGTTTGATTAGTTTCGGAATCTTACTATGGGGATATGCTACCGATGTTAAAATTATTTTTATACTACAAAAGAGAGCGGTTCGTGCAATCTATGATATGGGTCCGCAAAAACCTCTCAAGGAAATTCTTTAAAGAAGCAGGCATACTTACCATGCCTTCGCTTTACATCTTTGAAAATATTATGCATGTTCGCAAAAATATTGATAAATATAAATTAAGAAGCGACGCACACAATCTTAATACTAGGTATAAACATAAAATTACAGTGCGCGCAATTATATTAAGCAAAACGAATTAATCTTTTATGACAAATGGGGATATACCTAGGTTAATATAATTAGGTATTAGTGTTAAGGAATGATATATAAACAAAATGAATGAATAACAATGCGCCGCCGAGTTTCATGCCAGGTTATTCTCGAGATGGCTGGAATTTTGCGAATCTGGCAGTAGAGTCATTAACTTTCATGAGTGCCTCTTTGGGCCCATGTGAATAAACGATTTTGATTGGAGGAAAATATTCCTGCAGATTATTCTCCAGTCCTAATAAATGTTCTTTATTTTGAAACAAGGGTATGCTGCGACCCGGTATTTTATTTTGATGGCCCGGTACCGGGCCGCGACCCACCAAATGGGAAACGCAAATGGGAACGAATTATGTTTTCTAAGCTAAATATATATGTTAGATTCTAACATGTATATTTTTAGTTTAGAAAAAGTAATTTTGTTTGTTAAAAATCTGAAAAAATACCGGCTTCTGTTTTGTTGGCTTTTTGAGGTCGAATCCTATTCCGATTCAATAAGAAAATAAACTATTTAATCATCTCGCGAAGTTCATGTAGATATAATTTGCCGTTTACTGTAGATAATTTGAACAAATAGTCGTGAGAGAAATCGTAATATTAGTTTAAGTCGCACTAAGACTGTTATTATACACTAAATTATGATTTTTTGCGACTTCATAAAAAACGAGGAGGTACTCAATTGACTGTATAATTTTTTTAGTTATATGTGTTACCTTTAAGTTTGAATAACTTTAGAAACCAAATCAATTGATTTGTTTTAACTTATCAACACAATTTGTAGCTAACTTTAGTATCATTGGCCATAGTAAACCAATTATTTCTGTAGACAGTGTCACTTGTTTCTATTTGTAGCTAACTTTAGTATCATTGGCCATAGTAAACCAATTATTTCTGTAGACAGTGTCACTTGTTTCTATTTGTAGCTAACTTTAGTATCATTGGCCATAGTAAACCAATTATTTCTGTAGACAGTGTCACTTGTTTCTATAAGATGTAAATAAATAGAAAATAATAGCATAGTAGAAATATATTTCTACTATGATAATAGTTTCGTCGCCTGAGGGAGGGCTACTACCCAAGTGGTTAGAATAATAGAACATGGCACTAAGGCCGCGGATTCAAACTCTGCAACAAGCGTATTTTTTAATTCTATACAAATATGTTCAACATCAATATCAACTCTACAATGTAATGGTAATTTATATGTTTACAGCGATGTAAAGAAGCTATGCAAGAAGTTAAAAGTAGGATCGGACAAGCCATACTACATAAAGCACTACAAGGATGGGGACTTCAACAAAGACTACGACAGAGGCGAGACTGTCAGTTCAATGTCAAACTTCCTGCGAGATCCTACGGGAGATTTGCCGTGGGAAGAAGATCCAACAGCAACTGATATCTATCACTTAGCTGATGGGGAAGTGAGTAGAGGATCCAAAAAATAATAATTTTTATTAAATAAAACTCAGATACACGCTTTTGTAGACAACCAAACTGAAAAGTAGAAAAGGACAAACTATTTAAATTTTTGCATTGTCGTCAGTCCTTGATAAGTGTGCAAAGTTTCAAATCAATCCGACGTTTTGAAGGGGATAAAAATCACGTTGAAAGATTCGTTTCATAGATACATACGCTAATAAAATCGTGTTAATAAATCTGTCCCCCTAATCCCTAACGTTATTGCTAGCGTTTTCTATTTAAATTACGCGAAAATTAATCTCGTGACGTCAGTTTGTTACGAACCGGTCTGGCCAATACAATGCGTTTTGCTATTTTTAATTGCCCATGAACTTTCATAATATTTTTTTTATTAAAATTCGTAATTAACAATGCGCAAGCATTTAAATAAAAATAATGTTATAGGTGTAATTCTGCTATAAAGATTAAAAAGTACTATTAGGACCGTTTATATAGGTATTTAAAGACGGTTATATCTCCGTTATATCCTCTACTTGAACAAAAAATACAAAAATCAAACAATTATTATTAAGAAATAACGTATAAGCAACAAAACTAAAAAGTTTTTCTCTATTAGACAAAATGTGGGCACAGGTCTCAGTTCGGGGCGAACTACTGCTATATATTCCATGAACACCAACCATTAACCTTAATAATTATAATGAATTGATATTTCCAGGCGTTGACCAAGTTCCTTAAAAAAGGAGCAGGAGTGAACAAGAAGTCAATGATAATGTTCTACGCGCCATGGTGTGGATTTTGTAAGTCCATGAAACCAGATTATGTCCAAGCAGCAGCTGACTTAAAGGTATGATGAATTTAAATCAAATTCTTTATTTGCGAGAACACATGTCCTTAAGACTCGATTTCAAGTAAATTTATTCTATTTGCCAAAATATAGGCGGAGATCTCAGTTCGGGCGAACGTCAGGTTTATATGTCGCTGATGAAAGCGGGAAGATTTCCAATCTAACATTTACAATTTGTTTGGATATACGTTGGATTATTGCTTGAATAAACATATTAACATATATTTTGTACTTTACAGGGCGAAGCGCTGCTAGCTGCAATCGACGTGGCGAAACCGGGCAATTCTAAAATAAGGCAACTATACAATATCACTGGATTCCCTACTCTCTATTACTATGAGTGAGTATTGTCTCTACATTCCGGAGTACCGCCCTTTCTTTGGATTAACGTCTAGTCGTTTATTTTTTGCTATTAAAAAAGTAAAGATACGTCGTTTTAAACATAAACGATTTTTTAGATTACAATATGTGATTGAGCAAAGCAAGATCTCTATTTTGACTTGGGTGATTGAACTCCATACGTCCGTCTGTCAAATAAATTAGCGTCTACACCATACCGGCGAATAACTTATAGTTCTCAGAGAATTAGAAGTTTCGAATGTAACACAGCTATCGCAGAGCAAGTCACTGAAGGTCAGGGCACAGTACTTAGTCTTGCCTAATTTTGCTTGGTTCTGAAATCGCTCACTGAATTGATGCATAATACATCAACGTGGACCTTTATTTACGCTGACGATGTAGCTATTTATACCGAGGCTCGAACTCAGCTTCAAGAGGCAACTGTCGTATAGAAGCACCGGTTACAAGCTGCAGACCTTGTGTTGAATGTTGCAAAAATCCAGTTATTGGTTTTAAAGGAGCCAGACATAAATAATAGTCCAATTGATAACCATAATATAATATGAGCCATCGATGGTCATAAGTCATAAGTCACCATGTGCGATCAGCACATACACCTGGGTAGTGAACAAATCTGATAATGCTAAATGCAACATTTAATAACGAATAGCCGCAGCGTGGTTTAAATGGCGGGGAGTTACAGGAGCGACGTGTGATAAAATAATACCAGTGAAGCTGAAAGGTTGAACATAAACATAAATGGACTCACACTCAGAGCCGCTCACTAAGTTCATGGTTGACTTGTGCCAAAACATTCAAATCACATTAAAACTAGCGATGGGCGATTATTACTAAAACGAATCGAATTAGTCGATTGTTCGGTTCAGTCGATAACAATTGATGTTAGTGGATTGTTATCAACTAACGGTGTGCGGGCAACAATGACTGGATACACCTATTACTATATTTGTACGTACTACTAAATAACTACATAATTACAAAAGATGGTGCGGCGGGCGTGCGCTATGCGCCACAGCTTCCGATACAAGATTGGTACAAATGTATTAAGTATAACACAATTTAAATGCTCTTCTCAATTCAACTAGCTGTGTGCGTACAGTTAGTATTTGGTCGATTGTTATTCGAATAGTCATGGTGAGGAACTAATGAATCGACAATCGAATGCGCAATAGCACAATTTTCGGATCAGTCGATTGTTTTTTCTGTAATTATCGCCCATCGTTAATTCAAACCAGAAATGAAATTGTCCTTTACCAAGGACAATTTAATTCCTAAAAATCTTGCGTTTCCGTGTGATTCTCGATACCCGCTTAAAATTCAAACGAGCATTAAACTAAGTCAGCGAGTAGTTCAGGTTTGATCTATAAGATCATTAAAAGACCAATGCTCGTGTAAGGTAGTGAATGCCATTGGCCGTCATTCAACGGCATATACATACTACCCAAGTTGATGAAATGTAAATGTTTCGATAGATGTTCGCGAATTTAGATGAATGCGTACCCAACTAAGCCAACGGGCAGTTAAGACCAACTTAGCAACACAACTAAGACCTTTTACAAAAAAATAAACATTTTCTCTTTATAATATTAGTGTAGATAGTAGCTGTGGTACTAGCTCCTATATTTTTCTGTACATTCTCATTTAGCTCAGCAATACATTGTGCGCTTGCTACCGTCACCAATATAGTATTTGATTACGCTTCGTTATTTAGTCCACACCACAGTACGTAAATAAAAATACATGGATCTATGTGTTTCTATTGTATCTGTTAAATTTTCAGAAAAGGACAGTTCCGTTTCCCGTACAACAGTGATAACAAGCGGCAAGCCATCGTAGATTTCATGAAAGATCCCACTACACAACAGAAGAAAAAGCAAGAAGTCGTCGACGAAAGCTGGTCTGAAGACAGTGATGTGGTGCACCTAACAGGTTAGGTGTTTATAATGGCTTCTACTGTTTTACCTATCTACACATAAAAAATCCAATCCTTGTGATAAGCCGAGTCATTCGGGACCTTGGAGTTATTCATGATACTTAACTTATTTTCGATGGTCATATTGTTAAAATTGAAACTAGAGCTTCCAAGTCACTAGGATTTGTTATGAGAACGTGTGCATCATTCACAAAAGTAAAAACTTTCAAAATATTGTATTGTACGTGTCCGTAGTGTCTTAGAATATGCCTCGCAAATTTGGAACCCTCATTATGACAAGTATACTGCTCGAACTAAACAGATACAAAAAAAGGTTTCTGAAATACCGTAAATACCGTTCGAAAATTCCATACAAATCGAGTAAATTTGTAAAAAAAAAAAATATTCCCCTAGAAGGAAAATTGCAGATATTACATTTCTTCTAAAGGTTTCCTCTAGCCTTGTAGACTATCCCGAATTACTAGGTAAAATTGATCTCGTCTCACCTTCTAAACCAATGAGGTTTAATCCTTTACTGAATGTGCTCTCAGTAAATACAAATTACAGACAAAAGTCATATTTATAGCGAGCGAGCAGAAATTTCAACAAAATTAGTAAGCACCTAGATTTAGATCTATTACAAATTAGTATAGCGTCGGCTAGACGGCTGTTGAGTAGTCTTTTTCGATAACTAAGCGATACACACAAGTATAGCCATATAAATAAGTAATTTTACACAGTTACATTATAACAATTGTGCATGGCATTAAAATTATATATACTCGTATATATTATATTAAAAAAATATATACAAGTAGAAGCAAAATATTTTGTTTTTCTGCCCGTGTATCTTAGAAAAGAACTTTGCAAGTAGAGGACGAATCCGTTTATTTTTTATCTATTTCGAAAAGTAACAATTGGATAGGACATGTCTCTGTTTTAGACCTATGTTGCTCCGGGGTCTATCTTAAAAAAACGGCTACATATTTAAAGCTGAAACTTGCATGTAATGTCCGTTATATTATGTATTTGAACATACACCAACCAAACAATTATTATTAAGAAAGAATATTGGAACCTCAAAAGTTTATCTCCATGAAGCAAAATGTAAACGTGAGATTTCAGTTCGCGGCGAATGACTAGTGTAATCATTACGTTTGCTATACTGAGATTTGTATAAAACTTCTTTGGTGCTACTTTCCCAGTAAACAGTATTTATTCTTTGGGATTTCTTCCATACATCGAGCCCGATTTTAGATCTTTGGTTCTCCAAAAAGATTATCTTTAATTGTTATATGACAAAGAGTAATCAAATACAATTTTGACATAAAACATTCTTATTTATAATTCTGACATCTTCATTTTTATTGTTTATTATATAATTTTATTTTTAGTTATTGGCAAAATATATATTTACTTATAATGTAGTTCCTTTGTATAATTTTGGATACAACTATGCAAATATTTCGTTGTTTATATCACTTCTTGATTAAAGGTAAGGAATGCATTGTTAAGTACTTGCCATGACTTCATCAAATCAAATTAAATCTAAATCGTTTATTCACATGGGATTCAAAGTGGCACTCATGAAAGTTAATGATTCTACTGCCAGATTCGCAAAATTACAGCCATCTCCAGAAGAACCTGGCAAAAAACTCCGCGGCGCATTTATTTTTTCATTATTTCTTAACACGAATACATAATTATATTAACCTAGGAATATCAATATTATGTAGTCGCTAGAAAGCGCTTTTTGCAGTTTGCCTCCATGCATCCTTGTCCTTAAATCATATTCTGGTATGAAGGTTTATCTTGGCCTGTATCAATGGATCTAACATTGGGTACAATGGATCATTGTACCGGCCGTAGCTGTGGCATGTTTGCCTAGACGATACCTATTCAAAGACCCCCAGATTATACCGTTTAGGGAACAAAAACGCGGGCAATGAGTTGCATTGCAAGTAAGGTGGCCTTAGTATGCAAGGTGCATATCAAAATTATAGCTAGTTTCGGCTGCATCATTGCTATCTATTAGGCGAGGTAAAAGTAAACACATATTTTTACATTTACAATACAGATATTTGCGTTTTAGTAGGGTTTTCTGTCATGTTCGCCTCGCTAGCTCTGTTAATCTGTACAGTGATACTTTAGGATCGTTAAGTAGATGAGTCTGTCGACAAGGTTTAAAATGGTGTCCCCGCAGCTATCCTTGACAGCCAGTCTTAATTCTAGGCCTCGCTTGTTTTCTATCCTCGAGGTCTTCACTTAATAACAGGTGTAAATAACATAGTCGTTTACCACCGTCTCACCTGTTTCAACGCACGCTGTTTTAACAGCGTTATAACGCTAGGCAAACTTTTGAGTTGAAGAGTCAAAAATTACTATTTATAAAATTTCAAAGTTTTATAGCCACAAATGTTTTTTCTTGCCCACAATAATCCTTAATGCCAGCAATATTACCTACTGTACTATGAGTATCGTATAAAAAACGCTATGCACGTGTTATACCCACCTAATCATCCCATAATTTACTTGTTTCAACTGTATAAATGTACTTTTTTGCTAACTTTGGAGGCTTGTTAATGGCTAACTAGAAATGGTGCCTAATCCTCGTTAATCAAGTCAGAATGTTTGTGTAAATGTTTTTTTTTAATAAACAATATATGGAACTAAAGAGCCGCTGCTTCACATCCAAAGAGCCGCATGTGGCCCGCGAGCCGCAGGTTACCGACCCCTGCGCTAGGCTATCAGATATAAATATATTAAAACAATTATAAGATGTACTTACTAATGGCTCTGTTAATTTCAGGCATAAATTTCGACAGCTTGCTTGCAAAAGCGGAACACGCGTTGGTCGTTTTCTACGCTCCTTGGTGCGGTCACTGCAAGCGAATCAAGCCGGAGTTTGAAAAAGCTGCTGCTAAGATTAAATCGCAGAAGGTATTTTATAACATAAACGCTTTCACTCTCACAGCCTCACACTAACTTCGATGACATGTGTCGTGGGCGCCGGAAACATTCGTATCACACACAATCACAAGTAGAACCGGAAACAAATTTTCTTTGGAGAGAAACCTTATTTTCCCGCCCGTATCGAACCCGATACCCCTTGATATGCTTAGAAGGCGAAAGCGTACCCAACTAAGTCAACGGGGCTCTACATATTTCCTCGAAAATCTTAAGAATATACAGTCACCAATTACAATCTTCCCGGGTACGGCTAACGCCGGTAATCAAGTCGTGTTCGAGATAATTGTACAGTTCAAAGGCTAAAAACATGCCTTATAATAAGTAACGTACTAAAAAATCCCATAGATACCTCATTGGGGGAGATTTGCCGCGAAAGTGAAAAATGCTTAAATAACAGTTAGTGAAAATGCATATGTGTAGTCAAATTATACAATGTTTAAAAACGCGATTTTCGTTTTTGCTCCAAAACTCGCAATAGTAATTGTAATAGCGCTTTACTAGGGCATGGCTAAAGTCATTGATATATGCTCATGACTTTTACTTCTTTTATACTTGACTTCGACTGGGGTTCGTTATAGTCAAGTTGATATAATAAATAAATTATCAACTTGAATATTTACCTAAATGCACATAGTTTGCGGAGCCAAAATAACACACCCCGTTTGCTAAATACACATAGTTTGCGGAGCCAAAACAACACATCCTGTTCGCTGAATGCACATAGTTTGCAGAGCCAAAACAACACATCCTGTTCGCTAAATGCACATAGTTTGCAGAGCCAAAACAACACATCCTGTTATCTAAATACACCTAGTGTGCGAAGCCAAAACAACACATCCTGTTCGCTAAATGCACATAGTTTGTGAAGCCAAAACACATCTTGTTCGCTAAATGCACATAGTTTGCGGAGCCAAAACAACACATCCTGTTTGCTAAATACACATAGTTTGCGTAGCCAAAAATAAAACCTGTTCGCTAAATGCACATAGTTTGCGAAGCCAAAACAACACATCCTGTTTGCTAAATACACATAGTTTGCGGAGCCAAAATAACACATCCCATTTGCTAAATACACTTAGTTTGCGGAGCCAAAACAACATATCCTTTTTGCTGAGCTGTGTTGCTTATTCCAGTTAAACGGCATCCTAGCAGCGGTGGACGCTACCAAACACCCAGAGCTGGGTTCCAGGTTTGGAGTCAAAGGCTATCCCACACTGAAGTATTTCCACAAGGGCGAGTATCAATACGACGCGGGCCATGCCAGGCAAGAAGAACAAATTGTTAGTTTTATTACGGTAAGTCACCAATTGTCTTTATCAATATGTCAACGTTAACAATTACTTCGCCCCAATCTGAGACATAGCGACAACTTTTAGGCTGGTGATCAATAACTGTGAAGTAAGTAAGGAAGTTAGTTGTATTGGGTAATGTTTCCAGTGAAATGATATAATATATCTGTGTAATATAATTATGTCAGGGTGACGAGCGCTGTGCTCTGTCGTGCTGGATTTTTGTCCTATATAAGTTCAAAATCTCTGGGTGACACTGAACTGTAATTGACAAGCGTGACGCTTACCATCAGGCGAGGGACTTGCTCGTTTCGTCTTTTTTTCTTTTTCTAAACTAAGGGGTATAGCTTAAATCGACGACGCATCGCTGTGTAGTGCATTTATGATTTGTGTTAAAACAGTAATATAAACGTGATATGATACATATAATTTTGAAATGGTATTTTCACTAGCTCAATTTAATACCCATATTGATATGGTAAGAAAAAAAAACAAACCCTTTTGACGAATTCAACGACACCTTATATTATTATGTCTAAAAATGTCCAGCTTCGGCTGTAGGGTGCGCCCAAATGTACGCTCGATAAACATTACGCTCCTTCAGACGCAGTCGGGTAAAATAACGTCATATACGACATTCTCTAGAAGCTAAAACCAACTTGCAATTTTCTCCCTCTTACGCCCACACAGATGTCTGTCAAGCGCGGGGTGTCGCTTACCTTCAGGCAAGCGTATTCCTTGTTTCCTGTTTTATTAGTTTAAAAACTGTTGAAATATGAACGCATCCACATGTTTTATATGATCTATGGTTGGTCATAGATGTCGCTTTCTCTGTTCTGCGGTCGTAGTTCTTTCTAGAATAAATCGTGTCTTTTCGTAACATCGTTCTGTCTATTATCTCATCAGTTTAGGTCTAGCTAATCTATAAACTAATACTATCTTTCATCAAAAACTGTATTCAGGACCCACGTGAGCCTCCGCCGCCGCCGGCGCCCGAAAAGCCGTGGGCCGAAGAGGACTCATCCGTGCGCCACCTCGACGCCGCGAGCTTCCGTAACGCTCTGCGGAAAGTCAAGCACGCCATCGTTATGTTCTACGCACCCTGTGAGTATTATACAACCTGTGACCGAAATGTGTAGTAATACTCGTGGTCAACATGTGTAACGTGCCAGGAATCTTCTGCCAGAGAACGGAAGTCGAAATCGAGTTTTTTTACACAAAAATTAAATTTAATTTTGTACAAATAATGATAATTGAAAGCTGGTGCTTTCCGTGTGGTCCCATTTAAATTCAAGATCCTACAGGTAGTGTTTGAGTTATCCTCAATAATGCGTATTCTGTGGACCACGTGGATGATGTTCTCTGTTTTAACCGACTTAAAAGTTACCTCATATGCGTGTTTAATACATTAAAAATGATCAAGATTCCGGATGTAAAGCGGTGGAGTCGGTTTCTTTAAGCTTTGCTTGCATTTAATTATTTGTATGTATGTACGCAATATCTCCGCCAATTATGGATCGTATTTGATGTTTTTTTTTTGTTTGGTAGATTATACTTCAAAGTTCGTCCCATTTAACATTTATCAAAATCGATCCAGCCAAAACCAAAATATAAGAGGTAAATTCGGTTTTTTTTTAATTTTTGCTTGCCTTTAATTATTATCAAACAAGTGAATATATATTTATTTAGCAAGCGTGCTCCATCTTAGAATACGTCACTTTCCATCAGATGTGATGTAGTCAAACGTGTGCTTAGTCAGTTACAAAAAAATATCCAAATATTTTCTTGGATCGAATATTCGGCTTTTGAACATAAATTCGGCCGAATGTTGAAATTCGGTTCAAACAGCCGATGTTCGGTCAAACCGAATGTGAAACTAATTTCGGGCCATCTCTAAAAATAAGTCTATCATATTGTTTAAATATGAAAACATCATTAGTTGTTACTGAATATTACTTGTTTAAAAAAAATGCATAGCGTCTAAACTGGCAAATATCTACCCTCAGGGTGCGGACACTGCAAAAGCACCAAGCCCGAGTTTGTAAAAGCGGCGGAACAGTTTGCCGACGAGTTGATGGTGGCTTTCGGAGCCGTCGACTGCACTACCGCTGCGGATCTCTGCAAGACCTATGACGTCAAAGGATACCCCACAATCAAGTACTTCAGCTACTTCGACAAGCAAGTCAATGATTACAACGGTGGCAGGAAGGTGAAAATCGCATTTTTACTGCATTTGCTTGGAAAGTACCTCATTTCTTCGCCGGATAACCGTTAATAAAAAACAAACACATTCACACTCACAGCCCCACACTAAGTTCAATGACTTGTATCGCGGGTGCCGGAAACATTCAATCGCACACACATTACACCCAGAACCAGAAGCACAAATATCCCTTGGGAAGGAATTTGTGCTCCTGCCGGGAATCGAACCCAGGACCCACGGCGTAGAGGGCAGACACCTGTCCACTGCGCCAACTAGGTCGTCATAATTTATTTCCACACAAAAAATATACACGTATATAATACGTCAATGTACAAGCATACGCTGCAGAAACTAAACATAAAATACCTTCATGTCAATTACGCAAGTACCTAGTAGTATTTTAACTAGTTGAAATTTCTTTTTTGCCATAATATAGCACTTTTGTACTTAGCTACTACGAGTACATTAGGTCTATGCGATATAGTGTATATTTTTTGTGTGGAAATAAATTAATTGTATTGTAATGAGCTTTCAACCGACTTCAAAAAAGAAGGTTCTCAATTCGACTGTGTGTTTTTTTGTATGTGTTTTACGCGATATCTCCGCCAATTATAAATCGATTTTGATGATTATTCTTTGTTTGGTAGGTTCACTTCAGAGGTGGTCACCATATACATTTTATCGAAATCGGTCCAGCCAAAACCAAAATATAAGCGATGAAGTTGGTTTTTTAAGCTTTTCTTGAGTTTAACTATTAGTTTACAATAGTTAAACGTAGTAACAGTATGTAACATCTAATATCTTAGGGTGACATGCGCAGTGCTTTGGCACCCAGGAGTTTGAAGTATATAAGTTATAAACGCTGGATGGCACTGTACTGTAATTGACAAGTGTGACCATCAGGCGAGGAACTTGCTCGTCTCGCCTCTCAAAGACATTCAAGTTTAACACATTCATAGTCCAGGGTACCGTGAGTTCGTTAATTTCGTTCTTACAATCGCGTAGTATCAACTAGATATTTCGCCTAGATTTTTCATTTGGAAGTATTGCCAAATATACATTTTGGCTATTTTTCGTCGTTAAATGAACGCTTCGCAATTTGTCGTTTTCGTAACTGGACGTTTTGGCATTTTGTTGTTTCAGCTATGGTATTATATCCTAGATATTGTCTGACACGTTCTGCCCTATGGACTAATACACCCCGGGTTCAAAGAGCCATGGTCCATTTTGTGAGTTGCTCGCCTGGCTTGCTACCAAAGTAGCTTACCACCATCAAGTTGAAAGTCTGCCGCCAAGCCAAATATGGTGTTCCGGCAGTTATCCTTGAGAGCCTGCGTATTCCAGGTCTAGTGTGTTTACCAGCATCGATCACATCGTCACTTACCATCAGGTGAGATAGTGGTCAAACACTAGCCTGTCACAAATAAAAAAAAAATAAAATTGACGCATTGCATGACAAAGTCGCATTGCCTTATAAAATAGAAGAAAGTATTAGAAGTTAATTGGAGTATTGAAGAGAAACCTAATAGCGAGTTTTTCAACTTGGTTCCCTACACCCAAGCACGTTCATGAATTATTAACGGTTAACCATCCATCAAGTTTTTGAAAATAATAGAAACGTAGCTTCACTTTCTCGGGAAAACTCCTGTGAGATCGTTTGTTTTGTTTGTTCCAGGAATCCGACTTTACAGCTTTCATTCACAGCCAGATGAGCCATCACGAGACCAAGTTGGCCCATAGCGAGGTGAAGCAGACGCAAACCAAGACGGTGGCAGAGGCGGGCTTCGGCCGGAACGTCCAGTTGGCGTTCGACAGCAACTACGAGGAAATTATCGCCAGCGCCACACACACTTTCGTCATGTATTACGCTTCATGTGAGTTGTATTTAGTACTATTACATGGGTGGCGCAACTGCGGTAGTAGAATGCTGTAGGAGGGCGTTGCTGATGCTTAAACGTAAGCGCTTTCATTCAAAGCCCCACCCTAAATTCGATTTATTGTGTCTTGAGTGCTGGAAACATTCAAATCACACCCAGAACCAGAAACACAAATTTTTCTCAGGGAGAAAACTTGTGTTCCCGCCTGGAATCGAACCCGATACCATGCTTAGAAGGCGAACGCTCTCTCAACTAAGCCAACGGGCAGTTCAACCAATGAATTTGTTCCTGTGGTAGTGTAGCGTTTTTCCGCATTTGATTATAATTTGTGATGGAATTTTTTGAAGTTGTTATATTTTATATACTCACTTAGATCAAAATATTTACCTTCAAATAAGTTTGTTCAAAATATTTACCTTCAAATAAGTTTGTTTATATATTGTAGTTAACTGTGCCTTGCGATTCGCATAATGAACACAGGTTTACATCTCGTGGGAAGGTCACACGATAATTAAATGTAATGATTTGATTATTACTCATATATCGGATATATACTTGGGTTCTAAGAGAATCACATGAATTTATTTAAGGCGACGCGGGACCATAGTTCTTCGTTTCGACTACTAGAGAATGAATTTTTAACATTAAAACCAAAAATAATAGTTTAAATGATCGAGCGAAGCGAGTCGTTTAGCACTTTGTCCATCCGTCCGCCCATCCGTCTGTCAGAGGCATATAGCGTCTAAGCCGTATAAGCGAATGACTTGAAATTCTCATAGAATATGTAAAAAACGGTCCAAAGCCAGAAATGGTATTTATATAAAGGTAAATATTAAGTGGGCTTACCATAAATGTAAGTGGGGAGCTAAATATGTTTTACTTTTTTACCGACTTCCCAAAAAAGGAGGAGGTACTCAAGTCGACTGTATTTTTTTTGTGTGTTAGTTACCACATAAAAAAAATATTGAAATTTCAATTTTTTTTTTTAGTTTGATAGATGTTGCTTTCTAATTTGTCCCATTTAAATTTGATCAATATCAGATCAGTAGTTTTTGAAATATCGTCAATAATGCCTATTTTGTACGCCTACTTTGACGATGTTCTCGTTTACCCGACTTCAAAAGTTACCTCATAACTTCTTTCGTTGTGAGCCGATTTTAATGATTCTTTTTTTATTTGAAAGCTGGTGCTTTTCATGTGGTCCCAGTGAAATTTATCAAGTTCTGATTTCTAGTTTTTGAGTTATTGTCAATAATGCATGTGCAATACATTAAATCTGATCAACGTTCCGAATATAAAACGGTGAAGTCGGTTTTTTTAAGATAATTTAAGATATCTATCCTTTTGGGGTATCGTTGAAAAGGGCGTCACAAGTAGAGTACGAAATCGGTTTTTAAAAAAATCTATGTTGGTAAACAACGGTAGGCCACCAAAGTCACTGTTTTTAGAACTATTTTGTCCCGGGGTCAATCTCAAAAACGGCTTCACACTGAACGCTGAAACTTACGTATAATATCCGTTATATCCTGTACTTGAACAACAAATACAGAAATCAAACAATTATTTTAACCGTGAGGACCTTTAATTGGCTCATTGTATTATGCTTAACTGTAATTATTAGATTTGTAAGCTGTTGGTCTTCCTCAAAATAAATTAAATTAAAATAAATGATCAATTGCTTAACATTTTTACTAAATTTAACATTAAATTGTTACAGGGTGCGGTCACTGCGTAACTTTGAAGCCAGCATTTAGCCGACTGGCGAGGTATGCTAAAGAAAACAATCTTCCACTAAATGTATATGCATGCGATGCTTCTGAGAATCCTAAGGTAGCTGACCTCGCCTTTATAACGACACTGCCGGCTTTGAAAATTTTCTCGAAAGGGTCAGAACTGGCCGAATATGATGGGAATAGGTCATGGGAAGATATGTTGAAGTTCTGCAATACTTATATCCAGGTGAAAGATGAGCTTTAAGGATGGTTGCCTCGTCTATGGCGAGTTATTCAATGTTTCTAGTTAACTTCGCTTTGTAGCGTGGTTTCGGAAGTATTTTACATAATCATAATGTTCGCGACGTTTAAATTATTAGTTATTTCCAAAAGAAATTTTATCATTCATGCCGATTGCATTTTTTTAAATATGTATATGAGAGACGAGATGAGTGAGCAAGTCGCTCATGATGGTAAGCGTCACGCTTACCGAACACATTTCAGTGTGACCCAAAGTTTTGAACTTCAAAATCCTGCGTGGCAAACTACTGTGCTCGTGTCACCCCGACATATTATATGTTAAATCTCTTAATACCCTGTATTACTATGGGAACTTTCCGGAATGCAGCAATGTTTGCACACTACTGATTGGCGGTAGAATGTCTGGGAATTGGTTAAGTAAACAATATGATAATATTAGCTATAAAATGTTGGTCATCAGTGACACTAATTTCCTTGATGACGAACATTTTATGGCTGTTATATAAAAGTTAACTATTACATTTTGTTGTTATATAATTTACGGATGTCGCGAATCACATTATCAAGTATCATAGTTATCCGGCCTAGTTACAAAATGGAAATATATTTGAAATTTGAATTTTCCGCCAAAGACCTTCGCTGTCGCCTTGATCGTTTATCGTGTACCTCATCCAGGTGTCGCCATATCTTGAACTATAATACGTTAATATATCTATAGGAATGTTAATTATAAGCCAATAGAAGTGGCCAAAAACATTAAATTTTTGTTCGAGAGTTACGCCCAACTAACCAACCAATAATAATAATTGTTTTTAGTCCCTCAAACACCGTTTTGTAAACTGTTGTGTCACGGGAGTAAAAACGTTGTTTTGAGTTTAACGTATTTATCTTTTAATGTTATTTTATAAAATTTTATTCTATGTCTATAGCATCGTAGCTTCCAAACGGCTTAACCTTTTTTGATATAGGTTTATTGTTTGCAAGTTCTTGGTTTGGTGAAAATTTAAAAATGTTATCATTTTGCCATAGTTTATTGTAAAATACGGAGATATTTCTTAAATTAGTAATTTCTATCTAATACTATAGCTATTTTGTGGAAAATGTTAATTAATACCTACCACACCTTCAACTACAGTAATAGGTTTGTTGTAGTTTATAAATACATACATACTTCACTTAAAATCTATTACCATCTCGCTAAAGTAAAATTCGAGATCAAAATATTAATAAAATTGAGTGCCGATTGGGGCTGTTATTGAACCCTGTTTTATTTGTACTGAATACACAAGATTCGGGAATTGAATGTACTGTATCAAAGTACAAAAAAGGCGTCCCTAACTAAAAGACTTGTCACTTCTTTTGACTTATTATTAGGATTTCTATGAATGAAACATTTTCGTGTAGCAGTCGATATCATTAGTTATTTTGATAGAATTTGATTTGTATTGTAGCTAAGGTCAAAATTAAAAACTATCTTCGAAGCCCTTGGGGCATATTAATTTCGCTTGTGATAATATTTTAAGTAACCAAACTGAACTTTAGAAGGTTTTTAATTGCTCGCTTAAACTATATTTACAAAATCTCATAAAAACATATTTTTGTGATCATGAAGATCATAATATATTGTAACAGTTTATAGTTATAAACTATTATAACTAGTATAACAGTTATAACTTATAGTAAAAGCAATCAAGTTTGATAATTAGTTAGTCATTATAGAAACTTCAGTTACAGTGTTACGTGAACCGAGACCTATATAATGTTTGAATTCATCGGTGTGCACCTCACATGATTAAGTTTATTGTAAAATATTCGGCAACGTGACAATTGCCATGAATGTAATAAAGTTAATAGCATTAAGGTACAAAGAACAATCGTGCCATGCATAAAGACGAAAAAGAACTTAAGAACCGAGATATACCCGTCGTCTTATCTATTCTTAAATAAATCGTATTCATATTTCAACTGTAAAATTGTTTTTGGTGTGATCGTCAAAAACGTGAATTGCCGAGATTTTGTTACAATATAAACCTTGCATATCACATGCTCCTACTCTTAGTTATTATACTAGTATTTTGTTTAAAGCGAGCAACTAATATTACATTTTGCTTATTTGTTCTGTATTTCATGTTCAAATCGAATTCTATCAAATCTCAAACAAGGTCCTTAAAAAAATACGGACGTAACCTAGTATAAACTTCTGGGCGAAGCCAACAATTGGGCTCTTAATATAACATGTGTGCGTACTTACTATCACATATTACTTAATAGTACCAGTTCTGTGGGAGTTTCATTTATTTGTACAATCCACATTTTCCTTATATCAAGTCCGTATTTTATTCAGGTCCGTGTACGCTAATTGTACATTAATCACGAGATTCGCAAGTCAACACAAAAAGATTACCCATTACTTTAGATATCTGTACTCCTGAGCTTAGTTTATATATTTTTTATGTACGTATTGTATAGTATACAAAATCACCATTATGGCACATCGTGTGATATCACTTTTTAGCGACGTGCCGTAAAAAATCAATGTATATTATTATATTTTTTGAATAGGTTACTTATTAATTAATTTGTTCAGTCGCATTGATATGATTTAGTTAGAATGTCAGTTTGGTGCATAATACAACGATTGTTGGCTAAAATATAGGTTAAAGTCAAAAGCGGCGTTAATAATTATATATGGCGCGAGCAATGTCATCAAAATTAATTACGCCCGTAAAGTAATTAACTTTAACTAGTCTTGTTTTGCTAAATTATCGATTCCAAATCGTAAGTGATGACTGAGCTACAATCTTGTTTTTATTATTCGCATATATAATGTTATTATTGTAATAATCATTATCCACTATATCTACGTACCTATTCTATATCTCGTACAATAATGATGAAATCGATATATTATATATAAGTATACAAATTAATCTTATATCATTAGATTTATAAATGTGTGCTACAACGTAATCTGTCTATTATGCAATGTTAAAAGTCATAGACTGTTAGTTATAAATATAAAATAATGTAAAACCGTAATTGTAACCTACGTATTGTAATGTAATCACGATATTAACCGCGTACTTGTCTCTTTTCTTCTGGATGTATAGCCTAAAGGAATAACTTGCCGTGTGTCCAGTGTTATGATAATAATCTCTTTCCGATGCTGCCTTAGAAGGCGGCCAATGGAACTATACCCTCTATCTACACCACCAGTGGGCTATGTATACTATTACTTGTCAAAACTAATTGACTGTTTCCATCCCCCTTGCTTATTATGCTGTAATTCACACAGTCCACTGCTCCACAGGGCAAGCGACCTGAAATTTACACCATTATACTTGTGGCTCATGGGCTTTTTCAATAGTCTATCCCAGATGCTTCTCGTAGATTCTTTTAATATTTTTTCTATATTTCTATTACGTAGAAATATTATATTGTATTAAAACAGTACTTTATACTTATTAATTATTGGAAAAATGATTCAACCAATGTTTTCGGTCGTGAATACAGAGTCGATTTTCTTTAGATCTCCATTATTTTATCACACAGCTGTATATCGTGTATAATTACACAATAACAATAAATATTTTTTGCATTTTCGGCGAATATTATAATTTATAGTGCGCTAGTAAAATGAAAATCGTAATTTAGTTTTGCATTTAAATATGAGTGTATTTATTTAAGGGCATTTAATACAGATTCGTAAAATTAATTGTCGATTTTAGCGATCAGTTTTAGTTTAATTTTAAGCTGAAATTTTTGTCAGTATTTTTACTGTCGAAGTTATTTCTACCAGAAATCATGAATTGTTAATTTAAGTTCTGTAAATTAAACTGTAACAAATCAATTTTCAGCAATCGAAATAATGTTCTAACGAAGTGTATTGGCCTCTACGTGGATTATCAATTATTTCGTCATCGGTAAGATTCAGAACGGAAATGAGTACAGATCGTATTTAGGTTGTAATTTAGTTGATTCCTAGTATCTTCCATGTACTTAAATAAATATATTTGTCATAGAGTTTATTGTTATACTTAGTGCATCTCTCTTGCAGCGCGAATTTAATGCTAGTTGCTCATGTGTTGATTCGAATCCCTGCTTTTGTAGATGGTTCTACTGACGATGTCTGTCGGCTTGTTTGATATGGCTTATGTCGCCCATGCGAAACAAATCCGTTAAAACATGTGTAACATTTTCATCGCAGATATATTTGCATATGTTATGGCGTCCGTATGTTTAGACTCTATCTACATGTTTGAACGTCAACTATGGTCTCTAAGAAACTACTGAAATTGGTCTCCTTAGATATCGTGGATCTGAAATTAGATTAATTACCATATAACATCTACGTGAGTATCAATGCAGGTTTTGCCATTAGATTCAGCGAATTTGTACTGCAAGATGGATGCAATCCTAGATATATTTTTTTGGATCTTATAGTTTATAATATTATTTTTTTAGAATTTTATATTATGTATTATGAAAGAACTATTGATATTTTAATCAACCTATGCTACTGAATTGCATGTCGCGGAGGTTTGGAATCTGCTTTTCTCATTTATTTTATACAGTGTATGAGCTTAATATTCATATTTATTAATCTTTTGAAATACATTTAAAACATAGCCATATTAGAAAAATACAGTGAAAAACATCACACAAACTTGTCTTTAGATTGAGAAATGTGAATTAAGTATTTAATTATTAGAAGAGATAAACTACAAGAACATGGCCCGATCCTAAATAATTCAGTATATTCGGTAATAAATAACATTGTTGAAAATGCGTTTGTGAATTCAAATAAATAGAAAAGCACCACCGTATTGCATTCTTGTGTGCGTGCTAAGTCGGATGACATCAATAAACATTTATTTTTAATTGACCTGATTCGTTTTATATTACCAGTATTATAGACCTACAGCACTAGCGCAAGCGTTTTTTAAACTCGTCTTCGTTTTTGCCTACACAAATTGAACGAATTTTGTTGAGGGAAGGCCATGTTCTTGTAAATAACATGTAAAAAAATATTATATATACGTAACAGTTTGCCAAATAGTACCGTAGTATTATAATGCACATAACATGTCAGATCACAATTTACTGTAATTAAACGATATCGAGCAACTCGTTAAACTCAGTTTTGTATATGAACATTGTCGGCTTCAGTGAAGCGTAGAACTGTTCGGTTGGTTGTCAGTATCAATGCAAATCGCATAATACTCGAATGGTTACGGCACCTCGAATTGCAGAGACTTTTATACTAGATTTTGGTAAAATATAAGACACTTAAAAAATATAGCAATTTGCGGCGTGTGCTTAAACAACACATGATGGTCGCGCCGTGGTTTGCGTTAGACCACCTAAGTCCAAAATGTGAATGAAATGCCTGTATAAAATGTTAGGTTCAAGTTCATGATACAAAACTTTCTCAGGTGTGATAGGCTCCAAACGCTTTATTAAAACAAATACAAGTAATTATACTATTTTAATCTAATACTGTTAACAAAATATATACTTTGTTAGTGTCGTCCGGTAATAAAGGGCTATCAGTATGCCGGAGATCCTTTACTCGACTCTATTTAATATTAATCTTCCAATTACAGATGAACAAGTACTGTGGATATTAGTGAGGTTGGTTTGTAATATTTTCATAATCATATTCATATGTTGCAAAGTATATTATATTAAATACATGTATTAATCTGGTAGTTTTATTTATTATGGTGCCTTCTACTATGTATGACAGATCCATTTATGATTGACATACCTCCAGTTTGTTCGAAGCGTTTTGCTTCTACGTTTAACATACGTGCTACGAAGGAGCGGAACTCATTGCCCGCGTCTTTGTTCCCTGAACGGTATAATCTGGGAGTCTTGAAGTCGAGAATGAATAGGTATCTTCTAGGCAAGCATTCTACATCTTCGGCCGCATCGTCACTTTCCATCAGGTGAGATAGTGGCCAAAGGCTTGCCTATCAAATATAAAAAGTGTTATGATTTCTCAAAAACAAATCGAAGTACGTAATTTTAAGACATCGACACATATTGAACCCAAACAGAAAAATAACTGACACGTTAATGTTAAATTCACGATTTCGACCATTGCAATGCTTACCACAAACTAACAAATACTCTAAATTGTATTTTAATAACTGTTTCTGTTCCGAAAATTTCAGAAAAATAAAAACGTAATAATTACAAAGAATCTATACTTGCGGTGATATAATATTCCTCCTCTATGTAAATGTAAGCCACTGCGATGCGTAGTCATAGAGGAACATTTGCGTAGTTATAACTAAACGGAGTGATTACAATATCTTTGGTTATAACTAAAGACGGCATTGTGAATAAGTCCGATAGTTGTTTCGTCTTCGAGTCGGCTGAAGCAGAATTCGACGCGTTGACGTTATGAGTGTTCACTCGTATGCCTGGCTGGAGTTCCACATGCATCCCTTCTATTTCTTTATCTCTCTTCTGTACTAGGTAGGCTTGCGTGGCCGTAAAAGCTAGGTCTTGAATGTGAATAAGGGTCTAAATATGCCGGAACACCCATTTTATAGTTTGGCAACAGATTTTTTTTCTTGAGGGTACGAACGAAAGCTTTCATCGTCATGTTTGTGACGAATAAGCGAGGTACCAAACGACAAACAAATTCGTCGCATCGCGTCGGTGATTCAAAATGATACGCCATACTCTGTATAGGCGTTAAAGCTTACTTACTCGAATTGAGGACTCCCGGCTTGGATTACCTATATTTATCGCGAAACACAGACTTGGGTAAGAAAATATATTCCTTAGCGGTGCGCATAATAAATGTGGAAGAGAATCGGTGAATGACATTGAAGCGAGTAAGTAGTTGCCTTAATATCTATTTAGTACTTAGCTCGGGTAAAGTATAGGTATTCTTTTCTATGGTACCTAGTACCTAAGTAAAAAAATAATAATTAAAAGCGTTAATCTGACTCTAAACATATTTTAGAGCCGCTACCATTATTTTATAACTAACTTACTTTATCAAGGAAAATACACTAAGTACATACATAAGTAATAATGGAGCGCAGCAAATAAACCTGTCGCTAGATAAAGTGTGGACACATGTTGGATAAATGTCGGTAGAAAGCGTCCACTCACTCCGGGCAGTCGCAGCCAGGAAGTGGGCCAAGCACTTAAGCACCTTCATAATGTAATGGTCAAGAACCTGTTACTTGTAACCTTTGTTAGCTAACTATCCTAGGTAACATCATGTCTCAAAAGGTATACAGACTAACTCTAAACGACATTTAGAGTATTAGGTACCTACCGAAGACTTATTGTGAGTGCCGTCAACGTTTACATCGCACACACATTCACACCCAGCACCAGAAGCAAATTCTTGTAGCTGGCGACCCTTAAGTAACAACCTCCTTGTATGAGGCACCATCTTCTTAGTCTGAGGCACATGATCGTTGTCGCACTGTTCGCAAATTTTCCGGTAAGTTACCCGTAGAGGAAGTAAATACTAACGCAAAAAATACCGGTACCTTCAATTGACCTGGGCTATGACTATGCGGGTAAGCTATACTTATTAAACCTCAGTTATTAACGAATATATTAGAACCACAAAACCATTTCTAGTTTGGTATGTATTTTTTTTAAATTTTGGCTTTGTAATCCTTCTGCATTTATCCAGGATCAGGAAATAAAATATTTCACGTTTATGGACTAGTAAAGTAGTAGGTCTACTAGAACTTTTATTGGAGTTTTGGTTGAAAACAAAAATCACGATTTTAACCATTATTTTGTTTATTAATTTTGTTGTGGCCTGCTCTCATGCACGTTCACTAAGTGTTAAGGGTCAATAACCCTTCATTAATACAATTTAATATATAGTTTTGGAAAATAATACAAATTCGACAACGTATTTTTTTACTTTTGCTGCAAAACTCCTAAACATATAATTTTTATTTTTATTGTTTTTTGATAACCTTTGATAACGATGTGTGATAAACATGAGTTATAAACAATGGATATACAAATTAAAATTACTCTGTGGTGATAAAATTGACATAAGTTTATATAGTTTTCTATGATATCGAACCGTTTCATAAAATTATTATACTTTTGTACTAAAATATAATGTAATCACTACGTTTTGTACTTATACCTACATAACTGTTTCTCGAGATTTACTATTTAATAAATTCAAAGTATAAGATATAAGTTATTAAACGGTAAAAAAGTTCTAAATACGTATCTAGTAAATTTATCGTAAATTTATTTTGTAAATATCTAATCTGAATCATAACAATGTACCGCACACATGAGAAATTACGAACCTTATAACCCTGCGATGCAATGTTGCGCGACATACAAAACAATGCTCCTAACGTGTTCTCTGAAATGCTGGTAAGGATTATCGTGCTTTCCATAGTTTGTATAATGCACACAAATCTGCAACCATTTACCCAGCACTTCACTGAAGCCGAACTTATTCATGCATATAAACGACCACTTCGAGAATCTTTCATCCCTCCTTGGCTCTTGGTTATATTGATTATCTTCGTGCCGATTGCAACGTCCATGATACCGTACATGCAATCGAAGAACTACGTGGACACGATTCAGGCTCTGCTGGCGTGGAGCTTGGCCTGCTCCATCAATGCCTTTATAACAGAAACGAGTAAGCTGATCGTCGGCAGACCGCGGCCTGATTTTTTCTATCGCTGCTTTCCGAACGAGAAGATTACGAAGGATTTCCGCTGCACCGGTGATTTAAAAGACGTGATCGAAGGAAGGAAGTCATTTCCGAGCGGACACAGCAGTTATTCTTTCTGTTCGTTGGGATTTGTTAGTGTGTGGATGTGTGGGAAGCTAGGAGTATTATCGAGAAGCCGCGGAAACGGGTTGCGGGTTTTAGGATGTTTGATGCCTTTAGTAGTGGCTAGCATAGTTGCTCTGAGTCGTTATTGCGACAATCACCACCATTGGGAAGACGTATTTGTTGGTTCTTCTATTGGCTTTACAACATCATACTTTTGCTACAGGCAGTACTACCACCCGCTGAGTTCGGAACAGTCGGGAACGCCGTACTTGACGCGGATCACAGACAGGTTGTTCAGGAGCAAGTCTGAATGCGAGTGTTGTACTAAAGATTTAGTAGCCGAGGGAAAATTTGATAAAGACAATAATTTAATAAAGCCCAATAAAAAATGTAGCTGAGTTATTGATCCAGTTGTCTCATTCAAGAATATTCGTCATCAAATAATATTTGATCGAGCGAAGTGAGAAATCAAAACAGCGTTAACTTATGAGTAAATGACTAATGTTAGATTCGCATATTTACAGCCATCTCGAGAAGAACCTGGCAAGAAACATGGCGGTGCATTTATTTTCATTCTTTTGTCAAGCAAAAACTCTCTTAAACATAAGTTATTTTAACCTAGGTTTATCTATATTTTGCCTACGCCAGATGGCACTTGTGCAGTTTACCTCCATGCATCCTTTTCATTAACATAATCATAAATTTTCTGATAAGCTTTACTTATTAATTATTAAGTAGATAGTAAATTTAGAAAAAAGAAATATCGCTGGAGGTTGGGTTAGAACCACCGGCCATAAATTTACTACTTTAGTTGTGCCTAGCATAGTTAATGCTATAAAAAAATAACGTATCATTTTGATCGACTTGACAGATAACACCCTGTTCGATGGAAACGCGCGGTGGTACCTATATCAAGTTGAAATTAATAATGTTGGTTAAATACTTACTATAGCTTGAAACCACATTAATATTATCAATCGAAAAGTTTGTGTGTAAGTGTGTTTGTATTCTTTTCATGCTGCAACGGATGAACGGATTTGAAGGGAATTTGGAAAGTGCATAGCTAATACCTAGGATTAACACCCTTCAGACCCACCGTACCCCTGGCCATACCCCTGATGGTACGGTGGGTCTTTTAAAATTAAAAGATACCACTGACTAATAGTGATGTGATGTCGACATCTATTGCTGATACATCGATATCTACAATTGTAAAGATACAGGACAAAGGAAAACATTAACCTTTTGCATGGTTTACTTTAGGTCACATAGGCTACTTTTTAACTTGATAAACGCGGGCGAAGCCGCAGGCATGTCCTATACGAACTGCTCATTGGCTTAGTAGTGGTCCGCCTTTTAAGCAGCGGGCATCAGGTTCGATTCCCTGAGGGAACAAGCTTTCTGCCCAAGGAAAATTTGTGTTTCTGGTGTTCTGTCGTTCTGGCCTTCTGGGCGTGATTGTGTGTTTGATATGGATGTTTCCGGAATCCACGACACATGTAACGAACTTGTTGCGGGAGTGTGAGTGTGAAAGCGTTTATACTTAGGTCTTATGGTCCATTGGAACTGTGAATCAAACTTCTCTCACTAGATGGACAGTAATGATGCGCCAAAGATGTAGTATGCTTGCCTAGTATATCACTTACCATAAAGTGAGATAGTGATCTACTATCAAAAAGCGCCCGAGGCACGCGCACTCATCATATATATACAGAATATACAGTCAATATTGACGTTTGAAAATAAATCATACCTATACGGTGCTTCCCGTTGACCTACTTTTGCATAATCTTGAAACCTAAGAAGCTAGGTCTCAAAGCACAAGTTAATTATTATACAATTGAGGAAAGAGAGAACGACCTCGATTTAAAAAAAATGTTTTTATAGTTGCATTAAATAAAAAAAAGAGGTTTATTCTCAGCCCTAAGTCTTCAACGTCACTAGCCTAAACCGAATTTGCACGTCGTTTGCGGAGGGTTATGAGTCTCTTACAATGATACTTATAATCCGGAAAATATGAGCATTTCCGCCGTAAATGGTTATAAATTAATTACATTATTTGCGGCACCATAAATAAAACCATCCACAATCACTTTTTGCCAACAAAATAAATTCCCACGTTTCGGGGGCTACACTCTATACTACCAAGGTCACGACGACTCAATTTGGATAAATAATAGGTTTAACCCATTCGCAATCGAAAGAAAAGAGTTAAAATCATGATAAGTCCAAATGGAAACTGGTACCTTTATTGGAAACTAACTGAGGTTAGTTAAACGTAATTAATGGATGCTCCCTTATGTCTAAGCAAAAAAAAAATCAGTCGAGTAGAGAACCTCCTTATCTAAGTTGGTTCAAATGTAGACGTCTATATCGGTTTGTTTGTGGTCCAACTGCGTTGTTTATATGCACAGATAATGTGCTGGGTTACGTAATAACTGTTATTCAATTCTGTGATACCTACTACTGTCCCGTCGCTGACGCGCTTAACTAATTGTACAATATCCCTTACGTTATTTGTCCAACTTGTATGTAGTACCTAATGGGCAAATTCGGTCTACATACAATACATAAGACAGTAAACATAGTCTGACATCTTTTAAGATGTTTAACTAGTTAGTAATCGCGGACTTTTGTCAAGTCAGCGACCGCCGATAAAGCGGTAATCAGTTAATTCTTGTCCGACTAGTCTTATAAATATTATATTTAAAAGCAAGCAATGCTTAAATAAACCGACTTCACCGCTTATATTTTGGTTTGGCTAAACCGATTTCGATAAAATTTATATGGGACCACTTCTGAACTATAATCTACCAAACTAAAAAATAGTCATCAAATCAATCAATCGATTCATAATTGGCGGAAATATCGCGTAACATACTACATACAAAAAAACAAACATACAGTCGAATTGAGTACCTCCTTTTTTGAAGTCGGTTGATAAAATAGCCTATGACACTCGGGGATAGTCTAAATATCTATTTGAGAAAGAATTTTGAGAATTGGATCATCATTAGTTCCAGAACTTACCTTTACCTCTTTATTATAATATTAGTAGGTACCTATAGATAATAAAATTGTATACTTTTACGAAGTCAGGGCGGGTAGATAATAAAAAGAAATTGTCTAATAAAGCAACGATAATAATTTATTGCTCTACTAAGAAATTATAATAATATACTTAAGCTGAAATTCGTAGCTCGATTCTCGAAATTATATGATCAGGCATTATGAAAAACATTTTGATCTTTTCTTAGCGTGTCGATGGCAACACTTACACCTTTTTTGCCCAATACTCGGCGACGCAAACAACATTCGGCCTAGCTTTCGTCTTCTAGGTGACTTGATGAACATGATAATAAATGAGCCATAGTTTGCATTGACGCTCCACATTTGCATTGGTTTACATGAGCTTGGGTCGATGTAGCCCCTGGACAGATTGTCTTTTGATCTACCATCCTGGGTACGCAACCTGTTGAGCGCCTTCCAGGTAGGCCAAGTTTGTGTCCCGGAGATAGTTTTTCATAACAAAGGTCGGAAGGAAGAATTTTTCGGCCCATAAACTTTCTCTTGCTTTGAGAGCGCCATCTTTACAAGCAGTCACGGATCCAAGAAAACTATTTCTGCTATTTAGCCTTTGGTCATGTAGCGGGTGTCTGAAATCGGTTTCTTGTTTTAATTTTGATTAGTAATTCTGATGAAATTTATGCAACAGTTTTAAAATACAGAATTGATTATGTTTATGGCTTATATTCGAACTGCCAGCGGCAAAGATAACATATAACCACGATATATTAGTCTTTGGCCAGCTGGCATAGTTGGTTGCGCTTTTGCCTTCTCAGCAATGGGTTCGATTCCCGATAAGAACGCAAGTTTTCTCTTCAATGGAAATTTGTGTTTCTTTCTCTGGGTTTGATTGTATGTGATGTGTGTGTCCGGCTTCTACCACAAAATTCTTCGAGATTAGTGTGGGGCTGTGAGTGAAAACTTATATGATTTATTTTATATCCATGTTCTTAAAAGAAAAAACTAATTTTGCTGACTTAAGTCATCTCTTCGTAAAGCATCGAAATTTATTATAGATATTGAACAGCGATTAGCATTAGCGGCGCGTCGTTATCGATATTATGTTCGTAATAAGTACCTATCTCTAGCATCCAATTCTCGACCCACTTATTTTGTCTATTTATGATGTTACATAAAGACTGTAATATTATAGATCACGGCGTTCGCAGCCTATTTTTCGTAGCCATTACTCATACATCAATACAACAATGTTATCTTAAGTGCTCATTCAAAACATAACGACTCCGCAGGCTTTTATACTACAACTTAGGTAGAGACATTGCTTCAGGTTTATACTTGACAAGTACCTATATAGACAAAGAAATGTCTTAGTCGTATGTTGTGTAATAACATGTAACTTATAGTATTGCAGTAATTACAGAGGTCACATATCGGCGCAAGCTCAGGGCGGTCTTTGGTATTACACAACCGCTGCACCGGAAACTTCCACTCTTAATAAAAGTGAGCGCTGTGACGTAATAGCTCACATATAATTATTTTTATGATGAGAAACCGTCGACACTTTTGACCGCTATGTAAAGCTGTATTAAGAGTGAGAATCGTTTAAACTTGCTGATAAGTTTGGCCCGTATTACTAGAGGATGAAGATTTCTAAATTACTAGAAGATGAAGTATTCTAAGCATTTATTCACTTGAGTGTGGTCGAAAGCACATGTGTCGCTCAATTACCCTTATAAAACTCTATAGCGTCTATCTGGCCGCTAATAAAAATAACCTATTCATTTTTATAAATTTTTGATATTCAGGATTACTGTTAGGGCAACTTAAAGCTCTCAACTTGTAATATCATTTTTGTAAAATCTGTATGAATCCTACTAATATTATAAATGCGAAAGTTTGCGTGTAAGTGTGTAGGTATGTTTGCATTCCTCACGCTTTAACGGCTGAACGGATTTGGATGAAATTTGGAATGTACATAGCTTACTTGATAATAGCGGGCAAAGCCGCGGGGCACGGCTAGTAATATTTATAACTTTACTATTATACATAAATAAATTACAGATCTTAATCAAAATTAAATGAAGTAATATAATGAAGAAGATATATATACTTTAGGAGATGATTATACTATTAGCATTATGCACTACTGTTCTATTCAGGAGTTTCACCATTTCATTTCATTTGAGATCTGCAAAATTCAGAATGCAAAGTAGAGCTTCTAAGCCGACTATAAATATGAGAACCATTGAGAGCAGCGAATTGATGATCTCAGGTCGTGTACCCTGCGTTCTCGTTTAGATGCCAGTTCAATGACAATGAACCTAACGCGGTCACGTTTATTTGCGATGCAACACTTTTATTCTTTCGTTTTCTATAACCGAAGCCATAGCAAAGTATTTAAAGTGAAATCTAATATATAAATAATATCGGGTCACGGTGTATGTGGTCGAACTCCTCCAAAACGGCTTCAACTGATATTAATACATTTTTGTTTGTATATTTGGTAGGTATGAGAATAGGTCGTAAAGTATTTTTCACCCTCCGAAAACCCCCCATTTTTTATTACGGGTTTAGTATAAACAATGTTTACTATGTATTAAAGTACTACGCGACCATAAACATAAAAGATTTAAAACACTTTTTCTGAACGTGGCATTGCTACGCTTGTCTTTAATAATGTATTTAATAACTCTTTAGAAAAATATCTTTCTCTGATTTAGTTTCTGTTTTAATTACACGCCGTAGATTAGCTTGTATTTAACTATGTTTTTCAAACTAATTTTGTATTTTGCACCTATGAGTATTGCTATAATGGGGTAACGCAGCCAGCATTTTAGGAACACAACAGAATTTGTTCTAGTTCAAGTTTTTATTAACCTGTAAAATAGATCTTAAATTACATATACTACCTTCTTCTAAAACTCACATCAATATTTAAAACTTTGCAAATTACAATACAATAATTAGGATTAATATAGCTAATGATAAGATAGTTAAACCATGTTAAACTCTTGTAGACCCGATTTTGGAATCATATGGTTTCTTTAAAATCGCGGTATCATAGAGCCATATTATAATAAAAAAAAAAACTGCATATGTAGGCGTGACGACTGTTTCTAAAGCTAAATTAAATAAATATCTACGTCTCAGAATAAATAATAGCACAGGCACTATAATATATAGTTACAGTCATCATTGGAGAAAATGAATAGCATTATCTAGCATAGAAACATAATTCTCTATCATTAGCAATATTTTTTGGTTTGACTCAATTAGCCGATAAGCAGAGTTATTTAGGACGGACTCGCTGCTACTAACGAGGATCTTTAGTTCATGGTGGTGCCATAAACTATCTTCTTAGACTATTTATTAATAAGCTAAAACAAATAGTACAATATAAACACAACATATTGGAAAAGGCTGTCTTATTGGAATCGGGATGAGCTGCACTTTGTTACTGGCGCTTGTCATTTGTTATAATTATTATGAAACAAAGGTCAAGGATCGAGGCTCCTAACTCCCCGATGTCATTGTTTTTAGTAACTATTATTTCATATCTTGCCAGTGAACACTATACTAATATTTGATTACCTCTTAAATACTTTGTTACTAAACTTGTATTAAGCATAATGTATGGATTACACTCATCTTTGGGAAGGGTCAGCGAAGAACTTTATTACGTATTTTTTAATAGTAGTAGGACTCTTTTAGCAGTCCGTCTGAGACAGTACCGAACGGTATAGTTTTATTTAGCTTGAAAATAACGTAAAGCTGGCTAACATTAACTATACGAGCACTAATAAACTTGCTTCGTGGAAGTTGCTAACTCGTGCATGTTTAATCTGATTTAGTAACAATTAACAAAATAGACATTCTTTATGCTGCGCTTTCTTGCGTGGACCTTCTTTCGATCCATACCAAGCAATTCTACACAACTTGATTAAACACAAGCAGTGCCCCGTCACATTAGTCCCCGTTTATCAAGTTAATAAGTAGCCTGTATTAATCCTACGTATAAACAATGTACATTCCTAATTTCATCCTAATCCGTTCATTATTACAGCGTTAAGAGAAAATAAACTTACTTACACACAAACTTTCGGATTTATAACATTAGTGTGATAATATAAAAGCTTTCATACTCACAGCCCCACACTAAATTTGAAGACTTGTATCGTGTTTTCTGTAAACATTAGATACTAATTTATCACACATACAATCACACTCAGAACCAGAAACACTAATTCCCCTTGGGAAGAAATACCGTTCACCGGGAATCGAACCCGATACCCGCTACTTGGAAGGCAAACGCGCTACCAACAAAGCCAGAGTAGTTCATATTATGCGTGAGAGGAACATCCTGCCTTTGTACTTATTTCTCGATCAATATACTTAGGCCTCTTCAAGTTAAGAGGGAATAAGTATAAGTATTCCTAAGAAGTATTCCTAAGAAGTATTCCTAAGAATAAGTATTCCTTAGGAAAAAATATTACTAATGATAACATCAAAACACTTCAACATGTTAATGCTATTTTAACGATATTCCGAATACGGGGCTCTTCATACGAAAGGTATTATTATGAGCCCGTAATAAAATTCTTCGAAGCTATGAAACATAACAAAAAACATACCCCAGGGCCGAGTGCCACTCCGACATTATTTGCTACGTTATTCACAATACAATTATTTCGCGATTTGATATACGTTTTTAAGTTGCTAAGACAACGCTAGTAAGGTGCTCGTTGCCCGTTTTTTTTATCTAATTGAGAGACTTAGACAAGCAAAACGATCGTGTCTCAAAAGTCAAGAGTCAGTTAGAGGGAGTTAGGACAGTTAGGTTAGTTAGAACAGTCAGGAGAGAGAGTAACTGCTCACGCTTTGCCAAAAAAAAGGCGTCACATCCAAGAGACAGTTCTCCCCCAATGTGTTTGTTAGCAATACATCCTACTAATATTATAAATCCGCAAGTTTGTGAGTAAGTGTGTAAGTATGTTTGTTCCCTCGTCACGCTTTAACGGCTGAACGGATTTGTATGAAATATGCAATGTACATATATAATACCTAGGATTAACACATAGGCTACTTTTTAACTTGATAATAGCGGGCGAAGCCGCGGGGCACGGCTAGTAATGTATAAGGCTATCCTAGTATATTAAACAAATTTTTATTCATGTTTCATAAATAAAAATAAACTTACTCGAGTCTAAAATTAGCAATGATGTTCTAAAATTAAAGCAAATATTTATGAGTTTTAGCTACAAGCTAATAAACCTAGTATTTTTTACGCTAGATAGGCTAGCATTTAACCACCACCTCACCTTCTAGTTCCATATATGTGCTATAAATAAACATTGCAAATAAAAAATAGTGCTATTTTAATTTCGTTGTTTCTTAATGTCAACATACAAACATAAGCATTTATATTCACACCCACCCATACACACACAAGCATATATACACACCTTAATATCATTATAGTTAAGCAGCCAAGATTACTAGATAAACTTATACGATAGATTTTTTTTAAATGTTGAATAGGCAAGCATTTGACCACTATCTCACCTGATGGAGAGTGATAATGCGGCCGAAGGTGTGAAATGCTTGCCTAGAAGATATGATACATTCCTTGTTCGTGTTCGACAAAAATCACCTTTATTACGTTTATAAAATCAATTATTGATACCTAAAGCGCAGACTTGTAACCTAAACAAGGCATAATATAACCAGGTATATTCTCACGTGTATCAATTCTAAAAATGAAATTTAAAAAACAAAAATGTTGGCCACATTACGGCATTGTTTGTCCGAAATACAAGTCATAGAACTTGTGTGGGGCTGTGAAAGCGTTTGTTTTTTTTATCCTACCCAATGCATTCATTGGGAAAAAAACATATCATTACAAATAGGTATGTACAAATATCTCGTGTAACGGTGTTTGTGGACGAACTCCTCCGAAACGGGACCGTATTAAATATTTTTTTTGTATGTCTGGTATGTATTAGGATAGGTCGTAAAGTATTTTTCTACCTCAGGGCTATAAGAACAATATCCAAAAAGATTTATTATTAAATGTATGTATTAAAGTACTAGGCAACCATAAACGTGAAAGAGGTAAAACAGTTTTTTTGTACAGCTAGTATATCATTACAATACCTTCTCCAATTAAAAAAATAAAAAATCCTGGTCTGAGGCGTTATTTCGAGTATGTGCATTTGACAGTACTAATTTTGAAATATAGAGCTGTTGAGAATGATAAATAAAATATATTTATATTTGGTTTGGTTGGACTTACTTATATTTAAGTTATTTTTAGAGATGATTCCCCTAGACTACGTGACTGAGCTTCATGATTTTAATTCGTATGATCTGATTTTGAAAATGTTTAAGTAATATCTGCATTTATTGTGTCTGATTGACACAGGTTAAGCGATAACTTCACCACACACACAAATACACACACACACGCACACCTCTGGGACGTCTCGAATTATTTCCACTCGGTAGCCGAATTAGACTACTAGTCGATATTATATAACTGAGTTGAGCTTGAGTGACACTATAAGTAAGTAAAATGTATGAAAATAATCTCTCTAATCGGGGAACATCAAGTTTCATATTTCAACCAATATTTAAAAACTGCTTAGGTTAACGGAGAACTACTAAAAATAGATAATAATCAGAATAAACAAGTTACGCAAGAATGTTGCTTCTGTCTGGTTGCACAATGGTTAGTAAATCAGGTCTATGGGATTGCAAATAAACATAAACCCTGGCGGACAGAGCAAGTTGGTTTAAGCACCACTTTTTATTCTGTACATGATACATTGCATATTATTACGAGCACCTATCATACATGTGCGATGCAATCGAGTAGCTTCTCTGCTACTACATACATTGGGCAACTATTATTTCAAGCATTTATTTTATGATAGATAAGTGTGCATTTAACCACTATCTAACTCGATTTTAAGTGACGGTGCTTTCGAAAATGAAGCATACTGTCCAGAGGATACCTGTTCGACCAAGACTTTAAGACTATACCAAATATAGCAAGTATAGAGTTAGATAGTGGTCAAATACTTGCCTATCACGAATTAGAAAAAAAAGGATTTCAGATTTGTTCAAAGACACACCGGCACCTAGATCATAGATTAAATTTATATTATAAATACTAATGATATTATTATGTATTGCTTGTGGTGTTCATCTGTAACTGATTATACATTAATGATAAGGTTGTTCAAATATTATTTGAAACATGTATTGGTGTAATAATTTTTAGCAAACCATAAATAGTCTCGAATCTGCTTTAGAAAGACAGACAGTAAGAAAGAAAGAAAGAAAGAAAAATAGATAGAAAGAAAGAAAGAAAATACATTTATTTATGACAAACAACATTACACTAAAAACACATGCAGCAAAATAAATAAAAAACACAAAAATATAAGTATATATAAACAAAGAAAACTTTACAGTAATGTCCGTCGCGTCGGCGATATACTGATGGTATAATGATGAAGATTAGCAACTTAGTTTTTAGGAATTGTACATTCTACCTATAACTTTTCAACCGACTTCAAAAAAGGAGGTTCTCAGTTTGACTGTATGTTTATTTGTATGTATGTTACGCGATATTATTCCGCCAATTGTGAATCGATTTAGATGTTTTTTTTGTTTAGTAGATTATTAAATATAAGCGGTGAAAATGGTTTTTTAAGCTTTGCTTGCGTTTCAATTATTATATTAGGACTGCCGCTGGCTGTTTGGGTGCGCGTTCACCTTCTGTGCAGCGGGTATCGGTTCCGATTCCCGGTAGGAACATGTTTGCCCCCGAAGGGAAATTTGTGTTTTTGGTTCTGGGTGTGATACTGTATGTGAACGTTTTCGGCACCCATGACACAAGTCGTCGAACAAAGTATGGGGATGTGATTGTGAAAACGTTTATGTTTATATGAAGCGTCCCCGTTTCAGCTTTGGAAAAACTGCTTACGTACGTGCGGCGGATGTCCGGCTCTGCACTACAGGTGCGCAGGTTCGATACTTGTATGGATTTTTTAAGTGGATTCATTTTTGAAAAATTGTCAATAACGCGAGGTCTTCAGCTTACAGAGCCACTAATATAAAAATGAATATTATTATTTGTTTTTAAAGCCAATGATCGGAGTACGTACCATTGCGCTTGAAGAGTAGTAAAAGTTATTAACTGTAACTAAGACTAGTGGGCAGTCCCGGTGTTTTTCAGGCCGCTCTAAGCCATCCGACATGGCGTAACTCTAAAGACACCTTTTTCGAGTTACTACCGGGACCGACGGCTACTCTCCATTGCACAGTAAAACTCAGTTGAAAATTCCAATAAACGGTCACATATCCGCTTGGATGTGTGCTAACCTACCCTTAATAACTAAACAACCTTTAATACAAATACAGTAATCAAACAATTATTAGATAGAAAAAAAGTGATAAGCAAATAACTTCAAAAGTTTTTCTCTATGAGGCAAAATGTAGGCGCGAGATCTCAGTTCAGCGCGAACGACTAGTAATATAAGTGTGATAAATACGGATTGACGTTACCTTTACGTTTTCTAAGTTTTGAAAACTTCGTAGAGTTTTCTCTTTCGCTAAGAGAAAATAGCTTTTGTGTACAAGTACCCAAGTTGAGATTGAACAGGTAGCTTCTATTTACCGATAAGTATGCGACATCTTCCGCTACTTCTAATGGACTGCATCGAACGGGTGCATTGTATTCCTCCGTTGATGGATCTATCACTTGTTTGTATATTTGAATCCATTGAACTCAAACGATGAATGGACAATGACTTCACTGAAGTCTCTTCATCATTTTGGAACCATTAGATGAATATTTTATTGGCTGCAACATCGTTTTGGTGGGAGCTTGATATATAGTATAAGACTTTATGCATTTTCTATACATGGATACAAGATGATAAGCGAGAATAAAACACACTATAAGCAGAGATTAGCAAAGTGGAAAGTGGTATCAGACTCAGCCTCCTATAGCAGTTGCGGTTTCGAAACCTGCAACGTGCTAGAGCTTGTCAAATTGTGATAAAATCCATGGTGATGCTCGCCTGGATATTAATAAGTACTCTATAAGTAAGTACAGTCATAGTCAGCAACTGAAGAACAATCTGTCGCCTAGTTTTAAAATAGTGTTCCGACTTTTATTATTGAGAGCCAACTACATTAGGGATTCCTAGTGTTTTTACCAATTTCGACCATATCGCCACTTACCAACAGGTGAGATAGTGGTCTATCGGCAGCCCATATAAGGAATAAAAAAAAGTAACTACGGGGTGTCAGTATATCCGCAGATGGCATTACTTTGGCCCCTGTCGCCGTGTCCGTGCGCGGCGCCCGTTGCTTACCATTGAAATATAAATACATATATTTTTATTGATACATTTCGGCCGCAACGACACTTTCCGGTGAGTTAGTAGTCAAATTTCTCTAAATAAATCGCATATAAACAAAACGCTTTTACACTCACAGCCCCACACTACGTTCGATGACCTGTGTCCTGAGTCCAGCATACATTCATCACACACACAATTACACCCACAACCAAAACCAATTTCCGTAGGGGAGAAAACTCATTACGATCTTACAGTAAGAATTTGAGTTGCTATTCCACAGTTAAAGGTTTTACATCTATTCACAATATCTCTCTTAACTATTAACGATATCTTGCGGTTAACATTTTTGCTCTAGATTTGAACGGTATATATTTTTTAAGCTACCGCTAGAACATGTTGGTGGATTCCAAATATTAGTCAATATTCAAAATCTTAAAATTGCTTCCTTATTATAATGCCAAAAAATAAGCAAGTAACTGTTCTTAATCTTTTTTTAATTTGTAGTTTTACTAAATTACTACGTACTTAGGCCCGAGTTCACTAACACATAATCGGCGTTAAAACATCAGATAACTTTCACTGTTAATGGAATCATAGGGAGTAAACTACGTTAACATGCTGTTTAAATAACTGTATAAACTTCACTACAAATTTACTTTTATAAATTAACTACGGGCCAGTTTCCTGTATTTCCTAAAACTAAACTAAAACTATATACAGCAAAGACTCAAGTGCTCAAACCCACAACCAGTGGGAAGCATTCCCATCATGCTGGCGGCATTGCCTCTCTGAATAGCAATGCTAATACGTTGAGCCAAATAAGTGCAGCATTTTGCTGATTAAATGCCTTTGGCCTAAGAATTACCGTTAGTTAAGTAAATTCTAGATAACTTTCACTAATAGAAAACGTATTTGTGTCTTTTCTATAAGCTACAGAAGTGCACAAACATGGTGCAAGTGGAAGTGCTGCAATCGACTGCAATATGTAATTTAAGTGACATTTAACTGGTTTTATTTTCTTCCGTATGGTAGAGTTCCGTTTTTTATTATTAAATATGATGATCATCTGAAGAAATGGTATTGTTTTAAAACTGTCCATCAAGATATTGTGTACCGACTTATTACTATAACAATAAAATAATTAAATATAAAAATCAATCCTTTCCTAACATTTGACGGACTTTAGCTCCGAAGTGAGGATGGAAAATGTAAGCTCAGTAGGAACTCATACCCGGGATGCCTAACTACATGTTCGCTATTACAATCTTGAAATAACAGCAGTAAAAAATGATCTGTGATAGTTTCGAAGGGAAGCCAATTAAACAACACTTTTGGATTTCTTCATATAATAAAAATACATAACAGCAATGTTTTTTTTTTGTAACCAGCGATGTATTTTAATTTCTTGCTAATTTTCCTATAAAACAAATTAATTTCGCAAACATATAAATCTTTGTATATATAATTCTTCTGTACGTGTTTATGTGATTGAACTCCTAAACGGCTGGACCAATATTGAAGATTTTTTTGTATATTCATGTGGATTCAAGAATGGTTTAGATTTACACACACATATATATATATATATATATATATATATATATATATATAAGGTCACGAAGTCGGAAAACTAAGTAACTAAGGTAAATAACGAAAACAATTCCATTTTGTTTGACGTATTGACAGCACCGAATGAAAAAAATTATTCCTCTTGCCTCAAGATTAACATGAACAAAATATCATTGTAGTTATCGGATCTAATTTTTATATTAATTTTTTTTATACTAATTGATTCGGCACATGATCAAAATGCTGGGTTGTATTTGGGGCAGAGGATAAGCCTTGCATAGCGTGGTAATGCAGCAACCATTTTGGGCACTTCGCCGAACATTAATGATCGTCTAAACCATCTTTAACCTTTTTTTAACTTAAAATATTTATATTATATTTTTTTAGGTAAGTACACATGTAGATTATAGAATTAAGTGTACCTATTCTGAATTCCCGTCTGATCAGGGTTTTCTTTGATTTTATCGGTTGAATAAAATAATGATTAAGGAAATAAAGGGGGTTAAAATACTACATATTACTGACTGTCTCAAACAACTTTATTAGCCAAGTTTAACGTCAAGCAGTCTAAATCATGGGCAACATAGAGAAATATCAATCTTTTTATGCTTATAATGCCGACCGCCCCCAAAATATTCTCAAACTTCTCAAAATGATTACTTCGCACAATGAAAACTTTTCGAAATTTGCACAGGTGTTCATCAAAAGTACACTTATAAATAAATAAAATACTAAAAATATAAATATTCAATTAATTAGGGGTAAAATTTCACCCCTAGTTAGAAAATCTCATCATTACCGAAGGAAGTAAATTGTGATCTTTATCGTGTATCGTTACAATTGAAGTAAGCGGTTCTTGTCGTAATTGTAATCCATTGAATCCTCACTTAAATTATTTTGGTTTTCTGTTATTTAAGCTATTTGTATAACCAAAAAGAAGAAATAATAAATATGAACATAACATAGCCGCTTCCACACTCACAGCACCACACTATGTGTCGGGTGACGGAAACATTCATATTATACACACAAACACAACCAGAACCAGAAACACATATTTACCTTGGGAAAAAAAACTTGTATTAAGTTGTGTTTCCGCCGGGAATCGAACCCGGTACCTATATATACTAGCTATATATTATATAGCTATATATAAAAAAAACCCAAAATGCAGTCTGCGTTATATCGTTGTAATAAGAATATATTGCATGATATATTTTATTTTTTCGAAAGTGCACTTGAGAAACACAACAAAATATAAAAAAATACAATTTTTATCACAATTTTTTCATTGAATAATTTGTTCACACAATTACAATTTATATTCTAACAATTTAGAAACATGAATATTTAAATATCCAATTAAAATGTAGTTCATGTAAGTGAGGTGAGGCTAGTCACTAGAGGTGACTCAATAGTTACGTGGCTTTACTTTGCGGATACATGTATATCTAATTTAATGAAATAATTAAATATATTTCCGCCAGAAAAAAGAATTCCAGCGGATGATTTACGTAATCTTATGTACATTGATATTAATTAATACAATGCTTACATTTTATAAATTATTATCACGTTTACATTTTGGAGAGTGAGCGCAGGCATAAAAATATCTATGAACAGTAGGTATTTACCATTGCTGTGGACACTTACTTATCCTTTGGTAATAAGTTTACATATAATACTTTACTAATTTTTCTGTCGTCGACCTCATCGTTGCTAAACGGGGGTGCGATTTCAATTCCTACTAAGGGCTTGAGCTTCGAGTAAAGGTAACATCATAGCACTTTTACTATGCTGGAAACATTACATACACAATCAGACCCAGTAACAGAAACACAAATTTGCCTTAAGGAGAAAACTTGTGTTGCAATCGAAAATCGAACCCGGTACCGGGTCAGACGCGCAACCACGCCAGCGGGCAGTTCATCTCAAATGTCCAAAGGAATTCGCACAACAAATAAAAAGCATCGAATAACAATATGGCTTACCTTAGACAATCTACATACTACTTTCATTGAAATCCATCCAACCGCTACATATATAACTATTTATTTATTTATTTTAAAACTTCATGCACAAATACTATGTACATAGGAGGACTTAATGCTACAACATTTTCTGCCAGTCATCCTGCTATTTCAGGAGATATATCGGCGTGCAATACATGAAGGTATTCAATAAAGAAAAGGTTCAGAAATCTAAAATTAAATTTAAGAATATTATACATAAACTTATATAAAACATGTATATTATTATGCAAAAACTTTTAGAATTCAATAACTAAACCTCGGTTTATACATAAACACAATATAGTATATATTGTGTTTATGTTTAAACCGAGGTTTACACGCACATACAAAGATTTATGTTTATATGTATAATTCTTCTGGATGTGTGTATGTGACTGAACTCCTAAACTGCTAAGAGCTAAGAGTCATTTTGGACCTAGTGTGTTCACCATACTCAACCACATCATCACTTACCAACCATGGTCAAACGATAGCCTTTAAGAATTAAATATAAAGAATACTAAAACTAATCCTATTTTTCCCATAACAGGAATTTGAAAGGGAGTCGACCTATATACATATAGCGCACAAAAATGCAACGCTATATCCAAGCTAAATAAAGAAACAATTAAAATGTTTCTGTCGTGCTTGATGACCAATATCTATGTAGCTTGCCGAGGTTTCCTCGCATTCAACCTGATATGCGATTAAATACCATAAACCACTCATCGATTAAATGCCATGAACGAGATTAAAATAGTTCTCCTAGAAACAAACCCACAAAGAAAAACGAGTCATCCTTCTATATGTACTACGTGGAGTAGAGTCAGCTCTATGTTTTTGTTTAGGATGTCTCAAAGCCGAAGTACAATCTTAATTACAAATACTCGCGAAAGTGATCACTTAATTTGTTATACTAAATAACAGCTACGAGGCCTATGAAAAAGCTTTTCAAACGTGGCCTACAGGTTATCAACATGTGGTTGGTTTTGGCGTCAGCTGAACTCTGAAGCCATTCAACAGGTCCTTACGCAATAACCATCGATACATATAGCTTACTTTGTTTACTTCCGAGTTCGTGCAGAATGCATTCGTTTTCGACACGCCTTGAAGTACCTAGGTACTGTGCAGTACGGGAGGGCTCCATTCAAGAGTTACGCAATCCACTTGACCAGGCCAGTTTCTTTGAACGGATTACTGCATCTAAACGACTTTATTACATTAACAAAACACACCATCAAAATAAACAAACCAATAAACGTATCGCTTCATCGTATCCCAAAACTATAAAAGTTTCCTATTCCTATATTATAATTTATAACCATTGCCGTTAAACACTTGAGTGAAATTAACAACCGAGACGCGATCGGAAAACAATGGCACTCAATTGCAGTTAAGGAAAGAGGTGAAGCGGTGTTATAAGACTCTAGCCTATATTATTAAAAAAACATGAAATAACAAGAATTTTATAATATAATTTATTTTTGCGATCGTAGTAGGGGTCACGTGGACATTCTCCGATATATAAAAGCGGGCGGGAAGGAGGCTGCGGCATATAATTCTTGGCATTCGTCGGAGCAAGAGTTCGAGTAAGCTAGCTGGGCAGAGAGAGCATCATGGGATCGCATCTCGCAGTAAGTACAAGAAAGTGATTTAGTATAGCCGGCAATAACTGAGATTTGTTTGCACATTTACTCATCACTATAAATCGACCGTAAAATCCTAAAATTCGTAAATGATGCTTTCAATATGTGATTCAAAATTGTATATTTAGATTTTCATTTATTCGCTTCATATTCGTGCTGTACTTGTTCGATCTTGTGGTCTTTTTGCCCTTTTTTGAGTATTCTATTGAAACCCACATGTATTTGATATTTTACTAAAACTCATACGGTGCATTTTAAATCAGATTTTGTACTAATTTTGAGAGATCTACATTTTTTTTATTTTAACTCAGGAAAATAGTACCTACCTTGATTAAGGTGACAATTTGCCTTGACTAACTTAATCTATTGTGTCATTTTTTTTTTATCACAATCTCTTCTGATGGAAAGTGTTGATGCGGCCGAAGATGTAACATGCTTGCCTTTATTTATTTTAGTTGTATGTAAGTTAATATTTATGTAACGTGGAAAGTGTTAATTGTAATTCTAAATTTCAAACATATTTTTTTATTTTAAAATTAAGTTATATATATATAAGCCGAATGTCGCGAATTTTATGAACCGGTAAAGGCTATTTAGTTTCTTTTGTCTATTTCGTTTATGTAATTTTTAGAGAGATGGAAGTAATTAACTTTTTAAAATAGGGATTATATTGAGCGTTCGTATTAGCACTCCTTGTCTTCTATGCCGCGGGAAACGGGTTCAAATTCCTTGCAGGAGCGACTCCACATTTTTTTGATGGCAAAGATATATGCGGCTCAGCAATTTTTTTTAAACCGACTTAAAAAAAAGAGGAGGTTCTCAATTCATCGGAATATTTTTTTATGTTACCTCAGAACTCCGTCATTTATTAACCGATTTTGAAAACTGTTAATTTAAAAGGTATACGTTCTAGTTGGTCCCATTATAATTTGATCAAGATCTGATGCAGTTTCGGAGATAGTTGCGATAGAAGTCGTTAATTAGTTTTTAAACTGGTATATTATATTATTAACTCACTGATAGGCCAGCGTCATTTTGAGCGCTATATACGTGATGGTAAAGAAAAAACAAGTTGGTACCAATTAGGTACCTATATACAATAATCGGCTTTGACGAACTCTACTAGACTTGATTATTTTTCAAATTATGTTTTCTTTTCATCGAATGGCCTTTGAAAAGCTCCTGTAGATTAATTTGAAGAAGCTATATAGCGACCATGTTATTTCCAAGTGAAATTGATTTCTCAAAATAGAAACGTCTATTTATCATATTTAATTAATTTTCTAGACGACAGATAAAACTCAAATGTACAGCGGAGAATGGAGACTGAAGTCTTATAAAGAAGTGATTTCGTTATTAGGTATTAGGTATACTTAATATTTTTAAGATGATTGATGTTATTTTATCGAGACTTTTTCTGGTATCTCTATCAAATTATATTAAAAGTCAAATTCTTTCACACTCACCAGCCATACACTAAGATCAATGATTTGTGTCATGAGTGTGGGAAACATTCGCATCACACACACAACCAGAAACACAATTTTTTCTTGGGGACAAAACTTTTGTACCCGTCGGGAATAGAACCCGATATCCTCACTTAGAAAGCGGACGCCCTCCCAACTAAGCTAATGGGCAGTTATAATATTATGTTGACTATCCTCGATGTATTGATTGATTTGTGTCCGCGAACACGCGAGAGTATCTATGTACTCCCTATAATTTTTACTTTAGAGCAATGATAAAAAACTTCTTTGTTTTATATTATCCAAATTTACAAAAAGTTAAGTACACAGGCAGGCTACGGCTTAGGTTTAGTTAAAACTTTTATTTGTTACCTTTAGGTTCCTTTTACCTATTAGGTACGAAGCTTAAAAATATTTTAATTTATTGTATATTAACTTCATATATATATATATATATATATATTTATTGTTAATTTTGACGTCTCTTTACCAGGCTATGGTGAAGCAAAATGAAGGGTTATGATTTTAGCGTTTGTTCAGGTGTCATCAATGTATATGGGTATCAGATGAATGGATTTTTTAAATACCATTACATAAATGTTCAATAACACTGTAGTGATAAAGCACAACGTCCCAGTTTTAAGTTGTTAAACGACTTCAATAAAAAGGAGGCGGTTCTCAATTCGTCAGAATATTATTTACGTATCTCGATTACTCGACTGAACTGATTTTTTCAAACAAACATATAACAATCTTCAACACCTGATCAATGGTACCGAAGATAAAAGTAATGGCTCTGCGACCTTGTGTATTTTTCAAAATAGCTGAAATACGATATTTTTACTCGACTGTGCAAAGGAATTTTTGCTTATCAGCCTATGTATGTATGTTTGTTTGTTCCTTCGTGGCTCTCTAGAGACCAAATGCGTGGGCCGATTTTAATGATTCTTACGTCAATCGATTTGTCTTCATTGTGCGAGTGTCATTAAAGATATGACGTTGTCGAATTCAATATGGCTGCCGCCAGACGCCATGTTGTGAAAAATAAAATAAAAATATCGACGAACTGTGTCATGTGAGGTATATAGAATAGGTATTTGAAAATCATCTTTTAACTTCTTCAACTATATTTCATTTTGAATGACCATTTAAAATATGTAACGATCTAAAGTTGGTTAGAAACCACTCTTACTTACGTTTTCAATACTTATAATAAAGCTGTGATAAAGTTCATATATTCGCTATTATCCGATTGCGCATAATAGCAATTATTAACGAAAAAGTATAAAATAAAAATAAGTAAGTTAAATTTTTACGCTCTCGGGTTTTTTTTAATTTTTAGTATATTAACTAGTTACGTTTTCGACCCATCTGCCATTTTGAAAATTTTTCAAAAACTAAAACCAATAACGCATTATACTCATACATAGGTACTCATTGAACTAGCACACAACATTTCACGATAATCGGTTGATAAATGCGACCTGTAGAGAACAGCCGGACAACCACCAGAGGAAAGCATTTTTACCCAAGCTGAAACGGAGACGCTTCGCTTGCGCTTCACGCTCGCTCGGTAAATAAATGAAACCAGTTTTTATACTTTGGTCTTGTATAAACTACACTTACAAACACTTGAACAATATTGACACTGGCTAATTGAACCTTGTTTGCGAAGCAAAAACAAAAAAAGAAATACTGAGCCGTGAGATGTTTGGGGCCTTTTTGGTGAATTTTCTTCGGTACCTAAATCCTCCAAAATGGGTATCAATAGAACCCCATTCTAATTAAATATTGATGTTGTTGGTTTTGCCGTTAAGATTTTTATGTCTTTGAACTAACTTATTTTTTTTATCAAATATAAACACATTCACACTCACGGCTCCACAATACGTTCAGACTTGCATCTTGGGTGCTGGAATATTTAATATCCGGAATAACGAGAGAACGCCCCCAGTCCCAGTAGTGGGAACGTAATGGGCTGAAAATAATGATGATGCATTCACACTCAGATCTAGAACCATAAATATCCCCAGAAATTTTTGTTTGGTAGTCTAGTCTCTCTTAGGTAAGTGATGATATGGTCGAGGAAGGTAAACACGTTAGGCCTGAACCCATTACGTATTTGTTACGATTCTGTTTAGGGTTCCGTATAGCAAAAGGATAAAAGGAACTTTTATAGTAACACTTTGTTGTCCGTCAGGACTCGTTGTTATCGGTAGTATATCGCTAGTCATGCTCTTAATGCCAACTTAGCAAAATTCCAAACGTTTCTCAAGTTTTCCAAACAATTAGAAGTTGGAATTGGGCGAAATGGTCATTTTAAGAAACTGGCATTAAAAGAAGTCGGCATTGTGCGAAGTTGGCATTATGAGAAATTAACATTGAAGGTGTTTGTCATTATGAAAAGTTGTCATTTTGCGAGCGGTTTGCATTTTGCAAAGATAGTATTATGAGCATGAACGAATATCGCGTGGAAGTATAAAGTTGTAATTAATTTTAAATACTTAGGTTTATAGCCTCTTTGGGTTTTTAAAAAGTTTAGGTTTTTGTCGTATATTTTTACACTTGCACATAAATAAATCAATGTCTATATGGCACGTTCTTCACGTTGACTTAGAATGATTAAATTTGGCAAGAAGCAAGATCTAAGAAATATCATTTATTAAAATGGAAAAAAAGCGGCAGAAGTGGGTAGATATCTTCCCGTGATTGACGAACTATCTCCACACAATATAGTACGGAACCCTAGGTGCGTGATCAGACTAGCCCTTGTCCTGTTTTTAAAAATGTATGCAAACCAATAAAATATTTTTATCATTATGCGTCGGTGCCGGGTGGTTGAAAAATCTGACGTGAGATTAGGGAAGAGGGGGTCTAGCAAAATGTCACAACATCTCACCAAGGGATGAGAGGGGGTCGAAAACTCACCAAAACCACCTCACGTAATTAATGAATGCCCCCTTAATAAAAAAATAGAATCAAACATATCGAGAAAAGTATCAAAATGAAAGAAATTCAAAGGGGATTATATACATAACGTTATTTAAAAAATAGATTTACATCTTTTGCAATCGGGATAATTTAATTTTATTATATGACTTGTTACATTATTGTGAAAGTCAAAAAGCTTAGGTATTTGTTAAGCTTATTACTTGTTATGTTAAAACAAATTAGAAAAGTCTAATTTCTAATATGTTTCAACATAAAACAGTTACCTATAGTGAGATCCAATCTTCTGAGAAATAACTGTAGAAATAATTTTTACTATTGATAGATTTCAGTAAAACTCTGATTGAAAGATTTTAGTAAAACTCTGATTGAACGCTTTAGTGAAGTATATACTCAAGTACCTAATTAATTATATCAAAGCTTTATCACGGCAAAATAAACCAATAATTCACTGAAAAGTAGTCTTGTGAGACGAGAGACATTACCAGTAGTCAGGTCATGGACATGTTTATGTAGAATGTTTTAACAATTTACTAAAGTAAATAATATCGATTACAATTTATAAGCTTTGCTGATACATACCGTTCCGACCATAATGTTTTAGCTTAAAGCCTGATTACATAAGGAATGCAGCGAGCGAATCTTGCTACACAAGTGACGGGTTCTCACTACGTCACTCGGCACAGGTGATATTATCTAGTACTACCTGTGCACTGTAGTATCACTTTCAATTTCATGCGTAACACATGTGCTTAGTGATGAGCGCTCTTAACACGCGCGGATGCTTCTCACAACTAATTTAACCTTATTGTTTCAGCTGTGGTGCCTGGTGCTGGCGAGCGTTGGTATCTGCCTCGCGACTTTTGGTGGCCACGAGCAGTTAGTATCTTCATGTTCCATTATTTAAATTTCTCTAAGCTACATCGTTTGCCTAACATATATTACACGACTATAATATTAGTTACGGTACACGGCTCCGATGGAACCGCAAAAACGATGTAGTAGGAGCAATTTGGCTATGATTTCTATGAGAGATTCTCACGCGTCTCTTTATTGCGGTAAATGGTGAAAATCAGCCTATTGTGTTTTCACATCTATCCTTATACTTTGTTTTCACGTTTGGCCCGTGGCGCTTAGCGATGTATTGTTTTATTGGAATTGTTCTATTGTTTGCGTTTAGCGCTTTTACGACGATGCGAAGATATAAAAAACAAAAAAATATGCGACAAAATACCGTGTGCGTCGGAATTATGTGGTAAATTGTTGTTTCCGTTTGTTTCAGTGTCCACATCCGCGTACATATCCCAGAAGAACATCACTCGACAAAAGAAGTAATTGTCCATGAAGATCACGTCGGCGGCGGGTACGATGGAGGCCACGGAGGTGGGAGCCATGGAGGAGGTTTTGCAGAGCACTTACATGGCGGTTTTGTCGACCATCTCAAACAACACGGCGGTAGTGGCGGAGGAGGATACGGTGGCGGCGGATACGGCTTAGGAGGCCATGGTGGAAGCCACGGAAGCGGTGGAAGCCATGGAGGATTTGATTTTGGAGGCCACGGGGGCGGCAGTGGCCATGATTTTGGTGGAAGTAACGGGGGCAGTTATGACGTAGGTGGCCACGGTGGTGGTGGAGGATTTGGAGGACATGGAGGACACGGAGACAGTTTCGGAGGACACCATGACCATGCCAGTGGGGGATTCGGCGGGGGCTCTGGCGGCGGGTATAGTGGAGGACATGGTGGCGGCCACGTATCGTTTGGCGGGGGTTATGACAACAACATCGGTGGCGGATTTGATGCGGGGCATGATCACGGTCATGGCGGTGATGGGGGCGGTTTCTCTGGATACTCCTCCGGTGGTCACGATAGCTACAGCGGCGGCGGAGGCGGAGGTGATAGCTACAGCATTGGTGCGATCAGCCATGCTCAGGGGCTCGGCAGTTTTGGGGGCGGCCACAGCAGCCATGATAGCTACAGCGCTGGACATGGCGCAGGTGGCGGGGGAGGACATGATAGTTATTCTACCGTAAATAGTTATAACACAATCGGCGGCCACGGTGGTGATATCTACAGTCTTGGACATGGCGGTGGCTTCGGGGAAGATCATGGAAATCACGGTAGTGGACATGGAGGCGCTTTCGGAGGTAGCGACCACGGCGTTGGCGGTTACAGCGGTGGCGGTCAACATGGCGGTGGTGGTGGTGGCGTGTACAGTGGGCATGGGGGAGATAGCTACAGCCCGGCCGTGAGTGGCCACGGATCCAGCGGAGTCCACGGCGGTGGCGGCTTCTCAGACTTTAGTAACCACGGAAGCTTCGGCGGTGGTGATAGCTACACGAACGCCATCGGAGCAGGCCATGGGGGTGGTCCGTATAAAAAATAAAATCTATTTATACGTGTTGCATGTGTGTCGTGTTGTGTATTACTATTAATGTCGCCTACTAAGTCATATCGTATCGTAGTAAATTATGAAGTACAAGATGTAATTGTGGTGTAAATAGGTTTAGATTAAGTTATTGTTGATTTAAATTGTTACTGTTGTAAGTAAAAAACTGATTTATTATGATTTTGGTTTTATTAGTTGCCTGTGGTATTTATTTGTAGTGACGTGAAGTATTATGTGCCTTGTCATGTAGCTTGATGTTAGCTGTGCTTAGTATGCGTGTGCATGATTGTTCATTTATATAATTTGCAATGTTTTGATTCTGATATTGGCAGCAGCCATTTAAATATAATAGTAATATCATCATAACATAATTTGAAGTAATATTTCACAGATTTCTATTTGTTCTTTTTTCTGATCAGATTGACTACCGTTTGACCACAATCTTACCTGTTACTTAGTGATAATTTTATAAATATTTATGTTTTAATAATGCAATGGCGTAAGTGCGTGTGTGGGTGTCAATTAGTTATGGTGCCAGAATGTCAGCATTACTATTACTTGTATAGTTCATTATTTTAAGTGAACATGAAGTATGCATTAGGAGTGATTGCGAGTATTCGCCGTGGGAACGTCTCCATTCAAGGAAAGGTCTCGCTTTACGTAATATTAGAAAATAGTAATTTGCTGTGAACTTGGGGGACGTGAGAAAAAACTGAATTGTTTATTTTATGCTCGGTCATTTGCCTTCACCCTCAGCCTTTTCCGCATTATTGTATTAACAAGTTACCACACTTTTTCTATTTGCGATTAACCCCTGCACCTCTAGTTATGATATGTAGATATCTATTCAGGGTTCTTATTATCTCGGCATATTCCCGCGATCATGTGATAGAACTTGCTATTGTCCATACTACTACTTAATCCCAGTGTCCTCAACGAATGTACCTATTATGATTATCCCTATACTTCCTATACTTGCCTGGTAGAGATCGCTATTAGTGATAAGGCCGCCTGTTGTGATACTTTACGTATAAGCTTGTTTGTTGCCTTTGTTTTATCTCATCTTGTAAAGTGGATCAATAAAGTATTATCTATCTATCTATCTATCTATCTATCTTCCTACTAATATTATAAATCCGAAAGTTTGTCAGTGTCTAAATGTGTAAGTATTTTTGTGCTCTCTTCACGCTTTAACGGCTGATCGGATTTGTATGAAATTTGGAATGTATTCATAGCTTATACCTAGGATTACCACATAGGCTACTTTTTAACTTGATGAAAGCAGTCAAAGCCGCGGGACACGTCTAATTGATTATATATTGACATTATTTTACTATTTATGAAGAATTTGGTTAGATGCTAACGTTGTCATCAATTCTTCAAATTTTGCTAATGTTTTTTTTTACTAATATTCGTTTTGCTACGAGGTCTTAAAGTGTGAATGCCTATTTAGGTACTATGACATTTTTAGATTGTTTTTTTTTAGGCAAGCATTTGACCGCTATCTCATCCTGGAAAGATTGTCATTCATCAATAACGTCGTACATTTTATCGATGTAATCTAATATAAAAAAGACATACAGTCAAATTGAAAACTTCCTTTTTTTAAGTCGGTTGAAAATACAGTTGAAGTTTCCCCTCCAGTAGAAATATCTGAAGCCAAGGATATGGTGTTCTAGTAGCTATCCTTGAGAGCAACACGTAGTATAGGCCTTGCGTGTTTTGCAATTTCAATTATATCTTCACCTACCGGCAGGTAAGATATTATTAAAGCTCGCCTATCAGAGGTAAAGAAAATGGTATAACATGTATTAAAATATGCATTTTATGATTTAGAAAATTTTACATTACCTTTATTTTTGGTCAATTATCTATATTTTAACTTAAGTTTTGGCAGAATTTTAATATTGAATGTATTGTATTTATGAACGTAACTGTTTCGACGTCTCATACAACGGCGAAGTTTCAACTCGACTCGGTGATCTGGAGGTTCACGCAGGATCACGTGAGTCCAGTTGGTGAACTAGGAATTTATAACATTTGTTGTTCCGTCAAGAGAACACACTTACACTTTGTGTGTCCATATACTGAAATAAATTAACTAAAAACATAGGTAACCGAAGTGCGTGATTGACTTGCGTACAATGAGCTCCGACATACTTATATGTTGATAGTTCGTCCATCACGCGGATGTCCTGTCTAATGTTTGGATGTGATTGTGTGTGTGATGTGACGACATGCGTCATTGAACTTAGTTTGGGGCTGTGATTATAAAAGCGTTTGTTGAATTCATGTTTAATTTTGCTCGTCCTTTCGTTGTTTTTATTTTAATTAAACTATAAAACTAACTCAATAATAAAACAAGGAAAATATTGTAAAAATAAGCATTTACTTAGCGTACTTACACAAATGTTCGTGTATATAATCAGCAAATCATTCAATTATCAATGTAATTAGACAATACTATCTAACCGTGTAAGTGAACGTAGCTCGACTAGCGAAGGAGTGTCCAGGATAGACTCGATTTGATTCGTTCTAAATCGGATGCATTCGTAAAATAACCTGAACGCTAGAAATCTCCCGCGTTATACTATTAATTTATTTAATTGCATTCTCGTAGAAGCTTTGTAGACAAACAGACGGACATCGAAGTGTTTTTTTTCGAGGAACGGAACACTAAAAGAACTACAATAACAGAATTCTAGTTGTTTAAATAATAATTTGTGCAGCTTCGTAATAGCCGTCGAACATAGATACTGAACAATAATAACGGCAATTAACTTTCAAATATATTCCATTCTTATACAATTGTTTGTTCCTTAATATCTCGTTTAAGAATCAGGTTTGCGGTTATGTCACCATATAAAACTAGCAGTAAAGGCAATAAATACAACTGGTTGCATGCTGTCCTAGTTTATTAAAAGTACCTACTAAATGTCTAGACATTCAGACTCGCGCCTCGAAGCCTTCGGTTTTCACTTTAAAGGTCTACTACTACATTATACTACAGATTATAATTCTATCATTAAATAAAGTAACAAATAACTTTGGCTTATACAAGCAGATTATTACTTTCACACTCATAGTCCCCACATTAAGTTCAAAGACTAGTTGCCGATGCCGGAAGCAATTACATCACACAATCTTACGCACTATCAGAAGCACATATGTCTCTTCGGAAAGGAAATTCAAATAAGCACATACAATAAAAATACGTACCTAAATACATGTATTCGTTGCATATATATGGCCTACCTTATTTTGAGCATGCACACACCCAAATACAAACTTTCGCTCTTATGCACATTTTGTTTGATATTTTAATTACTTTTCTTGATTATAAACGAGGATGTAATAAATGAATACTATTAAAGCAAACTTTCCATTTCCTAAGCTTCACAATTGTTAGTTTTATTTTATTTCGTCCATCAGTACACCTACGCAAGATCGCGCTTATGTCACTATATAAAAGTAACAGTAACTCAACTTTAACTGGTCAAAACAGAGTGACAATATAATTATATGTATATACTATTGCTTCTATTGCTGTGTAAATCCCATATGTACCTACAATATTGTTAATGCCAAGAATTTTCTATCTATCTATTTTACTATCTAAATTCGTTATAAGTTTTGACATATGCCATTGGTTAGCGCCGGTCTTTCTGATATTAAAAATAATTGGTTGCTGACCTGAAGCATTTGTTTTTCGGTTTAGTTTAATATTTAGGCGTCAGGACTAAGTATTTATCAAAATAACATCAAAATTATATGCTTTAGTTGTTTAAACGACACAATATTGTAGAAAGCGATTATGAGCAACGTACTTGTAATACGGTCAGAAATAAAGTAGAGTAAAGAATACGCAGTAAGCAAAAACAGTATTATTAGAACTGACTAATTTCAGAACGTATCTACCTATCTGGTCAAATAACTTGACCGTAATGAATGAAGCAAAAGGTCTATCTAATTTAGTCGTACAAAATAATGCTTTTATACATCGGCCGGTAAAAATAGCTCTTTATTTGAAAATTCTGCTACTGTCTTCGGTTTTATATGTAGACGTTATGTAATAAAGCGATGCATCAGCTAATGACTAATCTGTGACTCCGTGAGCGCACTTTGCCCTCTCGCTTCCGCAAGCAAGCGTTTCACAAAAGCTCGTTCAAAGTTGGACGCAGAAAAGTGGCATAAAAATGCCACTTTTCTGCGTCCAACTTTGAACTACCCGTTGGCTTAGCACGTTTGCCATCTTTCTCCCCGAGGAGAATTTGTGTTTCTGGTTCTGGTTGTAATTGTATGTGTGATGTGAATGTTTCCGGCACCCACGACAAAAACCATCGAATTTAGTGTGGGTGAGTCTAAGTGTGAAAGCGTGTGTATGAAACTACATGTTTATTATAAGTAATTATAAATATAACGCGTTTGTTTTGTTTGATAATCAATATATTTCATACTTTATAGAGTAACGTATACTTGTACTAAGGTGAAAATTGGTGCAGCTACTTTTGATATATATTAAAGTAAATTACTTGACTTGACTTGGGGTCAGGCGCATGGGAGATTTGATATACATTTTTATGACAGGCCATAAAAAAAAATCCAAATAATTTAATACTTGTAATCATAAATGATTTCCATACCCTCGAGTTCATAAATTAATCACTTCGGAAAAAGGACAAGGATATGATGATTGACACCGTATGGTTTTGTACACCTTTCTAATGTTTAAAACCACATTAAAATGATGATTTTGATTTTGATACATAAGCGTCATTTTTATAACACTACTCTCTTCAGCATTTCGTATGAAGGATGGGCATCAAGAACTGTCAAAAATAACATAACAAATGTTAAAAATGCGAATGAATTCATCTCGAAAGGTCGGAGATAGGAGGAAAGGTCTCCGTTTTGCGGAGAAAAGAAACGCCTGTGTTCTAAATGCTTTTAACTGAACTAAATTGGCATCGCCCAAATCGGCCACAGCCAACAAGCTCTAATTTAATCGGTCTATCGTCTCCTCTCTTAGTGACTGGACTTGTACCTCACCAGCTCGTGCATTGGATACATTACTTTCAACAATCGTCTGCATTCCCAAAGATATCGGGCTTAAGTATTAATATATTTCAAGTGTACGTATTTCATATTAAAAGTCCTAGTCACAAGTCACAGTCGAGCTCCAGTCATAGTCAAGCCATGCCCTAGTAAAGTGGTAGAAACTTAATAGAACTTCTATTGGAGTTTTGGACCGAAGGTGAAAATCACGTTTTTCAACTTTGTATGATTTGCCTACACTTATACACGTTCACTTAGTATTAACAGTTAATAATCCACCATTATTACACATTTAAACTCGAAGTATCACAGGTTTTAGAAAATTATACAAAATCAACATCATTTATTCACTTTCGCGGCAAAAACCCCGGCCTTAAATTCAGATTATAATAATTGAATCAGTCGGTTATTTAATATACTTTTAAAAAGATAACTCTTTTCCGTTACCAATACTAATATTATAAATCCGAATGTTTGTTCCCTCTTCACGCTGTGACGGCTGAACGGATTTGGATGAAATTTAATGTACATAGCTTATACCCAGGATTAACAGGCAGTAGAGTCATTAACTTTAATGAGTGCCCCTTTGGGACCCATGTGAATAAACGATTATGATTGATTGATTGAACACATTTGAAGTGATCAGTAGTTGATCACGAACTATAAAATAACCGATAAGGAGATTAATACCTTTTATTATGAAGTCATCAGGCGCTTAATTTACGACGTTATTTCTTTTTTGTTTGTTATGCTGTATAGGCAAGCATTTGACTAATATCTCAACTGATGGAAAGCGACGATGCGGCCGTAGAGAATACTTAATTATGTTATGGCTTATTTCACCGAGCGAAGCAAGGTCGCAAAGTTAACTCTGGTGTTTAGCCGTCCGATCACCCGTCTGACGTCTGTCTATCATAGGCTTATAGCAATCAAGTTAATTACTTTAATTTCTCTGAAAATATAGCCAAAAGCTGTTTACAGTTAATACTAAGGGTTACTATATTATTATTAATATCGTATTATAATACTAATATAGTATTCAAAAGAAAAACATTGTAATTACGCCAAAAAAAATAACAATTTCGTGCGAGGTTTTACTATTATCTGGCCTTATTTCGTATAATTAAACGCAAGCAAAGCTTAAAAAACCAACTTTACCGCCTTATCTTCGGAACCTTGATCAGATTTTATGTATTGCACACGCATTATTGACGATAACTCAAAAACTAGAAATCAGATCTTGATCAAATTTCAACGGGACCACATGAAAAGCACCAGCTTTCAAATAAAAAAAACAATCATCAAATCGGTTCACAACGAAAGAAGTTATGAGGTAACTTTTGAAGTCGGTCAAAAACGAGAACATCGTCAATGTAGTCCACAGAATACGCATTATTGACGATAATTCAAGAATTACTGATCAGACCTTGATCAAATTTAAATGGGACCAATTGGAAAGCAACATCTTTCAAACTAAAAAAGAATTTTCGAAATCGGTTCACGTGGAAAGAAGGTATGAGGTAACAGACATAAAAAAAAATACAGTCGACTTGAGTACCTCCTCCTTTTTTGAGAAGGCGATAAAAAAATGTGTGGCCGTTATTGAGATACTGTCAGTCTGGCTAGTTAACCTGGGTGGACTATGGATACTTACAATGATCCGTGGTCATTACATACTTTAATTGGCAATACGTGTTTGCGGTATTTTTGTAAGATAATGGTATTACATCCAAAACTACACTACTGATAGCGGCATGGGTATAGTTTCTTCCGTAACACTACTCTGTAGCCAGTAGCCATAGGGAATTTGATTTCTGTTGCGATATCTGGGTTTTTATCAACAGAGCACCAGTGGAAAGCTTTAAATACAATTATTTTCAGTTATTTCTTGAGTATATGGAAAACGTATATTTTGATAGAATCGAGAAAAAAAACGACGACACGTTTTAGTTTTTTATTTGTAGGGGCGCTCATTTGGTTTAGTAGTTAGTTATTGTACCACATTATTTGCGTATTTATCATATGCATTGTTAGACTTCGCTAAATTATGTTTATCATATTTTTTTCACACTCACAGCCCCCACACTAAGTTCAAAGACTTGTATCGGGGGTGCCGGAAACATTCACATCACACACACATTACACCCAGAACCAGAAGCATAAATATCCCTTGGGAAGGAATTTGTGCTCCTGCCAGGAATCTAACCCAGGACCCACGGCGCAGAGGGCACCTGTCCACTGCGCCAACTGGGTCGTCCCAAAGTAATCTTTTCACTCTGTTTTTTTTAAAACTGACAAAAACTGTTGCTACGGAAGCCGTATTTTTTTATATCTGAATGGCTAATGGATAAACCTTATCTCACTTGATAGTATATGATGATGAGATAGTTATAGAACGATATAAAGTGTATGGTGTCATAGTTACTGCAGAATAAAAGTGCTGTAATTAATATCTACCGAATCATCCCAAAATATGAAGCCGTATAATTGTAAAATATAATATAGACTATATTATATTTTACAATTATACGGCTTCATATTTTGGGATGATTCGGTAGATATTATTCACCGTATCCAGTGATGAAGTCAATGCGATGATCGGGCTACGATAGATATTTTTGTTTACTTGTTAGACCTTTTGGTGACCTACATCTGTCGAAAAGCCTTAATTGTCAATTATTTGCCAATTTCAGAGAATTTCTAATTTCACTTCGAGAAAAAGCAATTATAGAGGCAGACGTAATGCGGGACCTGCGATTTCCTGTCTTACTTGCATAAAATATTATAATATTTTTATTATCACTTCATCCATAACCTTTGGATGATGGGATATGAAACACTGTATTATTCCAGCATTCATAGAAATTACTTTTTTAAAGCTACTAAGAAACGAGACTAGCAAATCACTCGCGTCTTACTTGTCCCTAAAATTGCTATTTCTCTAAGTGGGCTACACACTATTACAATTTAAGTGAAATTAGTTACATTTGTCACAAATGTCAGTAAAGTCATACTAATACAAATATTTTTGCATTCTCAGAAAACATTTCGAGGGATTCCACAGCTACGTCTACCATGGCTAATGGGCATTGCGACTACATCTACGCTTACGTACCGCTAAATGATGACGAGTGCACATTCCCCGAACCTGTTGAAGGTTGCGATGACAAAGACTTCTATTACGTCGTATATTATCTCCCAGCGTCACAGGATTACAACAATGGATACAACGAAACATTTGACTACGACGATATTTACATAGAAACAGACACCGATGAAATCATTCAATATACTAAGGTCACCATGCACTCACGCTACTGAAGCTTGTACTAAGCTTGGTTCTTTTGAAATCATTTCAACCGTGAACGACATAACGCTGTGTTGCTTTTAATTGGAGTAGTAGATACTCAAAAAAAGTAAAAAAAAAAATTGTTAGGGCTACAATAATTATCCGTAGCACATTATTATTGTAAGGAGTAGTAACGCCTTTCTTTTTATCAAGAGCAACGTACCAGCGTAGTGCTGTGAGACGAATATATTAAAGAAAACTACAATTTAAATATATTTTAGTAATAGTTTTATGGCATAATAAATAAAAACAATCAAAATTCGTTTAATTTATTATACTACACCTTCGCTTTATAATTCGTGTAAAATGCATGAATACCATTGTCGTTCGCGTTTTATACTTTAAGACCGAGATAAATTACGATCGCTATACTTACATAGCATTTCATAAATAACAAGATAAATGTTCAATTCAGTTTCGATTCATGTCACACGTCTCCATACGTTATTTCATAGGTCTAAGATCACGAGCTCCTAAATCTACACCTAAACATCACTATACCAGAATACTAAGAACAAAGTTCAGTTCGAGTACCTATTCAAATTTTGTCACCATATTTCCGACTCTCTGTAGAACCCGGCATTTCTTTGCCGTGCGTATAGACGTGCCTCGTGCTGTGATGCACAGGTAGTTCTGCACTCTTGTAAACCTTCGCTTCCGAATCTAGCACGGAGTACCTCTGCCTCGTGTCGTTAACAATGCTTGTTGAGCTTTTCTTTGATTCCTTAGGTCTATGCTTCGGTCTGGTTTCAATGATGTATTCGGAAGATTCGGTAATTTCGGTAGGCGCAGAATCTGTGCTCTCCTGTTCGAAATAATCAGTTTTAATCGGAACCGGAGCGATCGTTGTCGCCACAGGCGCAAACTCAGTTGTAGACGGAGTCGGAGCTTCAACGTATTGAAAGTTTGTATTGGATGCTTCCGCTATATGTGTTGGATCGCCTCTGAGAGCTTTCGCTGCCATAGCCGAATAATAAGGATGCGCAAAAGATGATGCCCGGATAGTATACGGAGTAGAGGTAGCGGAGTCTAGTGACTTGGTTTGGCTTAAGTCCGCGCCAAACGCGCTCGGACCTCCGTCGTTTAGGGATAGTCCTGAGTCACCCAAATGGTCCACCGTAGTTTGGTGATCTAAACCTCCAATCCGTATGTTCTGCGTCGATATAGACTTTTTCTTACCTCTTTTGCCTTGATAGTTATATAATGGTCTCTCATGTTTGTTACCTGATGTGAATAGATCTGACGTTGAAGCAAAGGAATCCAAGTCAAAATTATTACCATAACTGTTGTCTTTGAAGTTTTGTAGTGGATCGTTATATTTATTGTATCCTAGATTACCAGAAGAATAGCTGGCGTAGCTTTGAGGCTTATAGTCGTGAACTATCGTTGATGAAAGTGCGTAGGGCGCCGGGTCACTGGACTGTTGTGTGCGGAAATCCGACACATGCTTACCATGTCCAAAATACAGCGCTGGTGCACTAGGTACCACATTACGGACTTTAACATTCCCTTTGTCTCGTAATTTAAAAGATGGCATAGGTCTATAGTCATAATCAATGCTAGGCTCGGTAGAAACTGCGAAAAGTGACGATGGATTTGTTGGTTTCTGGTGGCGAGCATTGCCATATGATGAGTACATGTTTTCATAATAGGAGTAATTAGGAGCGGTCGGTCTAGTCGGTTTAGGATAAGATTGTGAATATTTGGGTTTGTGGCCTTTCCAACCGAGGTCGCCGATTCGGATTCCTTGATTGTTATATGACTTTATCGGTGGGAAGGGTAAATTTTCCTTCGACACGTCGGCGTCCGAAGGTATCTCACCGTGATCGTGGAATACATGATCGTGAGTGACGTCCCTAGGATTATAAGCTGCATATTCCATATGTGTCGGCGTTCCCATTGAGCCGATTGTCGCAAACCCGGTTAAAGCGCCGGACTGAATAGCCAATAGAGGATTTTTAATAGGATACATAGAATGCGAAGCACTCAGAGCAGACATACTTCCAAGAGGATCAGCACCGATTAGTTTAGTTCTCCCATCGTCGTAAATTAGCTTGTGTATGTGCTCTTCGCTGTACGTGTGAATGTGCTCGTTATCACCGTCGATAATCTTCTCTACTCGTTGCGGTTTCTTGACCTTTTTCAAAGTCGCCGACCCATCCAAATCTGAATAAAACTGTTCGTGAAATGTAGAAACGGGAATCTCTTCATCTAACTGAGGTTTGGATCGCACCCCTTTCGGCTTACCCTTTCGAACCGCTTTTTTTCTCGGGGGATCGTTCACTTTAATGATCTTGACCTTTTTCTGCGGGTAGGTGGCGATGGGTGCGGCGACCGCCGAGGGACCCGAGAAGGCCGTGGGATAAGAGTGGTCCGTAGGCTCCGGCGGCGGTGAGAGGTCGTACTCCTGGTCGTCCCACTCGGTGGGGTGCGGACCGTAGTAGCCGCGCGCGCGGTACAGCGGCAGCAATTTGGAGCCGGCGGGCGACAGGCGGGCGGGGGCGCGCGAATCCTCGAACACCTCCATCGAGTTGACAGGCACCAGGCCGGCGACCGCGCCCGGTAACGGAAGCGCCACGCTCGTGCCCACCGACATCGCACCCTCCGCGCTCGGCATATACGCCGGCGCGTACTGCGATGCGGCCGGATGATTCGTTATGTATATCTTCTTGTGGTGGTGAATGTGCTTCACCTTCTGTGGTAGATGTATGCGGATCTTTTTCCTGTAACAATGAATATTTATAATGACGACATTCCGTCTCATAATATTGGATCGCATGCACGCGTTTTTTGTACCAGCGGCGGTTCCGCCTGCGCAGAGTCAATGGCTGAACGCGTGACGCGGTAGCGGCTTTCGCTATCGGAGGCGTCGCGACGTCGCCGCCGGCCGCAGGCGCTTCGTACGTTACACATGATATGTGGCTCTGAATTGTACGTTGTAGCTTATATTTTTAAGACAGTAGGCGAGGAACAACGTTGGAACTGGATCTACTTGCACTTTCTAATCGACGGGCGTGAAGTACGCGGCAGTCGGCGATCAACTATCAATTAGCGCATAGCGGTGGAACAGCAACTAATCGCAGCGGTCGGCACACTGACATTGACAAGGCTTGCAGTTTCCATCGCATTGCAGTAATGTGACATAATGAGTGAAAATACTTTCGCACATTTGTAAGGGTTGAATGACGCTACTTTTATCAGCAATTAACTGGGACTTTGACTTCGTAATGCATTAGCGGAGTTCAATGAATCTATTATTATACACCGCTCGGTAGTAGCCTCGTTGGCATGGGGTGGATTTACTTCACCATGTTTTCAAGAGACAAAATGGATACCTGTGTGAATAATATATATGTATTAAAAAGTTAGTAATAAAGTTCCTCTCAACCCTTAAAAAATGAAACACTATGACGCTAGCTTAAAATACCGGGTGATGTCTTGGGATATAATAAGTACTATTGTTTCGCGATCTTTCTGTATATAAAGTTACAACTATTACTTACTTAGGCCCTTCTGCAGAGATCCGTACTGTAGCAACAGCAACCAGAAGAGCGAACTGTAAAGAGAGACATATTTCTTTATTGCGACAGTTTTACGTAATTTTACACTATAAGATGTGACAGGCTTGCCTATTCACTCTAGATATCTATCAGTTTTTTAATTTTGCCAAGAAGATATATTATTAAGATATATTATCTGGCAGTAGACGTCTATCTGCTCGTGAAGATGGGAAAGTAACATGATGACAGATTTTCATTTTCATAGCTTACAATTAGTTGATTTCCGCCATGTTAACGTTTGTAGTTGCCTGCTCTATCATTAGGAATCTCAAAAATAAAACAATCATGACAACAAAGCAATTAGTCTGCTGATATTTATGTTATTTCTAGATATTACATAATAATTATTGCCAAAGCAAATGACGGTCGTATATATGTACTATTATAAACTTATATGTACTACCTTCGTTAACTTTGCCAAGTTTGCATGTATGTAACTATAGAATTAATACTTATTTGATACGAACTGATCAGTTCTCGTAATCGCCATATACATAAACGCTTTCACACTTACACTAAGTTACTGACTTATGTCGTGGGTGCCGGAAACATTCACATCACACACACAATCACAACCAGAACCAGAAACATACATTTTCCTTGGGGAGAAAACTTGTGTTTCAGCCGGGAATCAAACCAGATACCCCTGCTTAGAAGGCGAACGCCACCCAACTAAGTCAACGAGCAGTTCGGGCAAACTCAATCAACCAGAACTAATCAGTTCTCTTATTACTATAGCACCTCCTAGTAGATGATAGCGACACACGTGACTATTCATATAACAAATAAAAGAGTATGCTCTCGTAGCAAAATATTACAACCCGCTCTTTCAGACAATAACAAATCTTTTCGCTCTTTTAAGTAAAGTAGAAACTTGTATTGCGGTTATTAAAACATTCCCTGTCATACAAACAATCACACCTAAAACCAACAATACATATTTCTCTAAACTGATGTGCGAATAGAATAGAATTTTCGTTATTATAAATAAACTTGAAGCCAATTTAGAAAATTGTATATAAAGCATCGAGAAAAATAATCGTAAATTAGGAAAAACAAATAAGGGAAAATAAATTCATTGTGTGTATCAAATTAAATTTGGAGAAAACAAATGATAAGCGGGTAAAATAATAATATGACAGCAGCGCTTTGGACAAGATGTCGTCGATTAACTTTCTGTCGAGTTTATTTAATAACACGAATACATTTTTTTCTATACTAATATTATAAAGAGGTAATGTTTGTTGTGACACTACTGATCCGATTCTGAAAATTCTTTGACTAATAGATAGCTACACTATCCCTAAATATCAAAGGCTATGAGGCTATGTTTTGTTCAGGTAATAGTTCGAAATTATTATTATTTATTATTTAGCTTTATCGCCGTACGCTGACTAAACAGTAAAACTTATAAAGGTCAACATTTTTGCGTACATTGTATAACATAGGTTAGTAAAAAGTTTTCTCCGATTTGTCTTAGCCGGGTATTTAAGGTGAAAAGTTCTATGGGAGGCTTGCAAAATTTTGCAGGAAGCCGCTTCGCACAGGCGTACCTAGTGGTCATATGATCTGATTTAGCCCTGTACCCACGTGGCACCGCTTTGCAGGGGGGCGGGGTAGGGGATGTAAAATCGCATCTGCCGTGCTACACTATGACGTTGATATCTGCATATGTCGAACAAATAGGTCTGTTTGATCATCGTTTTCGTATAAACCAAATACGAGAGCTTCATTTCTAGAACAACATTTTAACTCGTTCATAGAAAAATAAAGATTTATACGCAAAAATAGTTTTTTTTTACAAAAACTACGTCTAGTATTAAACCAAAAGGTAAAGCTATATAAAAAAAATGTTTTATATAGCCCTGTTTATCTACAATATATAAATATAAACTTTCTTTATAGATTAAACATGGAAATTTAAAAGAAAAATGTGTCGCGCGGTGGCGCTTTGTTAGGGGATTTGGCACTTATACCGTTAGTTCATAAGCGCAACGGTATCTATGTAGATATTAAAACAAATAATTAATCGAGCGAAGCGAGATCTCTAAGTTGACTTGAGAGGTTCAGCACTTTGGTTGTCCGTCCGTCCGTCTGTCAGAGGTATCTAATGTCTCACACAAGCGAATGACTTCAAATTCTCAGAGAATTTGTAAGGTGATGGCCCAAAGCCAGAAATGGCAATTAAAATTATATACATGAAAATGTTAAGGGGCACCCATACACGTAAGCGGGGAGCAAAATGAAAAAATTTAAATATACAACATTTATGTGGATTATCTAACGAAGCTGCAACAGCATGGCACTTTGCACGTGCAAAAATAATTGCATATGAGGGCATGTGTGGACCACCCTTCCACCAGCAGCCGCTGTTTGCATGGCTTTGATAAGATGCAGATGCAAACAAAAATGCGCAGGATGGTGCAATTGCTTTAAAAGAGAAACAAGGTGCATCAAACTGTGTGGTCACAGCGGAAACTGTTAGTTAATTTTGCTACCGTCTTATAACACTTGTTAAAACCTTTATTATTAGTTTTAATCAACAAAACCATATCTATTTTAAAGGAATAATACATACTTGTATCAATTTAAATTCACACATATAAAATAAGATAGATGTATCAGTGGTTATATCAGTGCCTTAATAAAATAATTTGTCGTTCGCCAAACTGAGACGGCTATATTTTGACTAATGTAAAAAAACTTTTATGGTTAACTGCTTATAACTTTTATTATTAATTATTGATTGATTTCTGTATTTTTTGTTCAAGAAGAGAATATAACGGATATTATAAGTAAGTTTCCAGAAGAGCAGCTCTTCTTCTTCCTGCCCTTTATTTCCCTGTTCATCTGAGGCGGGCCTCCTCGTAACCCAGCGCCAGGAAACGCGATCTTGGGTAGTCAGTGGTTGGCTTTGATCTGTGGCAAGGCTCTTCAACTCTTTGTCCAAATTTGACCACCACATGGCTTGCGGTCTGTCTCTTTCCCTGGGCTAACTAGGCATGCTGATGACTTTATCCACGGCATAGCTGTCGTCCCGCCGCGCAGTATGTTCATACCATCAAAGTCTTGATTCTTTAAGTTTTTCCCCGTTCACTCCCGTTAATGATATCCATTTCAGCCATGCGGCATTTACTCGATGGCTGACGTCTTCATCTACTTGCGCGTCAGTTGTAAGAACAGATCCAAGGTATTAAAAACGAGACACTTTAGGCAGGGGCTTGTTGTTTATGAGAATATCGCACCCAATTTCTTCGTTCCCACAATAATCACATTCCATGAACTCAGTTTTGCTCGACTAATTCGTAGACCTTTGAGCTTTTCCACCCACATATTGAGGGACTCCTGCAGTTTACGGGCGGTTCTGGTGATTAGTGCAATATCATCCGCGTTCAGAAGAACCACTTACCATGGAGTTGGTGCTTGGATTTTGCATGTACTGTAATCCATTAACAAATAAAATAGCAGTGAGCTTAGAGCTGACCCTTGATGAACTCCCACCCCTACTTGGAACGGTTCACTCATTCCAGCGGGGTTTTTTATCTGCGTAGTGATGTCCTTGTACATATCCTGGATGACATTGACATAGCGCTCAGGGATTAATTGGGTTCTCAGAGACTGCCACACTAATTTTCTAGGGATCCTGTCAAAAGCTTTTTCCAGATCTATAAAGATGAAATACACATTTTCTTTGTTCGAACGATGTTTCTCATCTGTGGTTGAATTTCAAGTAGTAAATCCGAATTTATTTTCAGTTAGTCTTGACAATTCGGTGATTCGCGTCCCTATTACTCGCTCCCAGAGCTTAAGAGTGTGAGATATTAATTTAATTCCTCAATAGTTATTATATTGCGAAACATCGCCTTTATTCTAATAGATTGGAGATAAATAACTCAAACGGATTTTGGTATTTGGCCTTCAGTTAAAATTAAGTTAAACAGTTTTGTGAGCCATGGCAGCCCTGAGTTACCCAACTTTTATTATTCTATGAACGAGTGAAAATATTATTCCAGAAATTAATTTCTCATCTTTGGTTTAAACGAAAACGATACCAAACTCGTTTAATATTTTCCTGAATATGATATTCAGATATCGTCATAGTACAGCGTGCGATTTCCACTAGCTCCCCCGCCCCCCCTTTGGAGCGGTGCGACGTGGGTACAGGGCTAAATCAGCTCAAATGACCACTAGGTACGCCTGTGCAACGCGGCTACCATTGTTGAAATTATGCAAGGTGAATCACCTTAACCCGGGTGAATACCTGTCTAATATAGCTCAGAAAAAAATCTTTTCTTTGTAATTAAAAAAAAAAAATAGCGGTTTCTGGTTTGTTGGCTTTTTGAGGCATTCAATATTAATCCCTATAAAATTAAACTATTTCATCGTCTTACGTAGTTCTCGTAGATACAATTTGCCCTGCATGGTAGGTATTTAGACAAATAGTCTAGACGAAATCGTGATATTTTTTCACAAAATGATTAACAGCTACTCCGTAATCCGGCATACTTCTACGTTTTGAACCGACTTACATTCTCATGTAAGTCGGTATGAAGTGGGAGGACATGAATTCAATTGTTTTTTTTTGTTTAACGGTTATTTTATTTTTAACTGCCCGCTGGCGTAGTTAGGTGCGCGTTTGCCTTTAAAGCACCGGGTTCAATTCCCAGTGGGAACACAAGTTTTCCCGCCAAGGGAAATGTGTATTTTGGTTCTGGGTTTGGTGGGAATGTTGTGTGTGTGGTGTTAATGTTTATGACAAGTCATAGTACTTTTAGTGTGGGCTGCGAATATGAAAGCGTTGATTTGGTATGTTTTATACACAGGCGACGCCGCCCGAATCATCTTTGAACTTTGAACTGCCCGCTAGTTTAGTTAAGTGCGCGTTCGAATTTAGATCCTCCTATTTATGTAAATCGGTTCAAAAAGTAGATGATCTTACACGCATTATGTGCCGGATTACGCAGTAGTTGTTACTCAATCAGTAACTGTTACTAAGGGCAAAATGTATCTACATGAACTACGTAAGCTGATAAAATGAAATATTTTGTCAAGTAATTAAATAATATATAATCATTATAAGTTTTTAACACTTGTCCTAGTCAATTAAAAGAGTCATGGACCAATAATAGCCAAGTCATACTCTAGTAAAGCGGTAGAAATACATGGTAGTAGAAGCTTTACTAAAACTCCTATTGGAATTTTGAAGTGAAAGCGAAAATCACCTTTTTCAGCTTTACGCTATATGATTGCCGAACTTATTAACAGTTAAAATCCATAATTATTAAAATGTATACAGTAACACTCAAAGAATGACAAATTTAGGAAAAATCACATAATCTCTGTATTTCCATGATTATAGTTATCCTGAAATATTTTAAATAAATAATCTGCAGAAGATTATAGCTGTACCCACAAATGATTATTTAGTGAGTTCCTACGTAAACCCTATTTTTGGGGCAGTCATGACAAGAAGATACTGAATGTCACTCTGTTCTGAGTTTCAATCGAGTAACATATTCTATAGTCCTATTATAATTATAACGAAACCCAAATATTTTAGAATTGGTATGTTCTTTACAATAAATTATCATTGACAATTAATGACACGTCAAAATGACAGTTCAATATTGTCACAATCCGCTATTTGTAACTGAGTTGTGTTGCTATCGATGTACCAAGATATGTTAAATGTACATTAAAACGAAATAAAAGTAAAGAAAATAAACATTCAAAAACGGTTACTATATTGTATAGCTATATGTATGTATATGGTACATGGTGCTGGCCCAGGCTCCTTCAATTTTGAAACATGTCCATTGTACATACGAAGTCCAAGCTGCGCCGTGATCTGCAAGCGTAGTCAGCTAATATCCGGAGCATTTTTACCGTCAGTAGAATGCCGAGTGTCGGTTTTTGGCATTATTATAATATAATATGCGCGATACCTTGATAATATTTACAAAGATTTGTTGAAGAAGAAGAACATAGATTTGTATATGCTCAGTTATTAGTTGTAATATGTAGCTTATAACCATGATAATTTTGGGTGGCTTTAGAACTTTTATATATTAATGAATCAGATTTCAAATATGTCATCAAATCCTTGTCCATTTTATAGACTACACGTGTCATCCCCTTTTGACGTTCTCTTTTATCGCACTAACATCAGGCGTTTGAAATAAAACGTTGAAGTTGAATGAAATACTGATATATTTTCTCGACTATGTGTTTTCAGAGAGTGAATTGGATGACAAATATTAGCATTATAACAAATATTAGCATAATAAAGCATTATAGTCTGACTAAAAGTTACCTCCTCAAACAAGTTCTATCAGGAAATAAGGGCAAAAATGGTCCGGAATAGATGGAGACAAATTTTCAAATCGAGGGAATCCTGTGACCAGTATCCTTAGCAATGATAGACCGACTACCAAGAAAAATTATTAGTCTTCTGACTTTAATTGTAAAAATTTTTTAGAAATAGAGCAAAATCAGGATAAGAAAAAAGAGGCGACCGATTTTTCTACTTAGTGGGGTAAATTACCACAACAATTTGGTTAGGCACCATTTCGTTAGGAACACGAGAAAATGCTCTACCAACAAGGATGTCAATCACGATGTTACCTTCACCAAAAGCAAGAGCTCGTGGTAGGATTCGAAACTGCGGCCTTACGATCAAAGGCCGGGTTTATTACCACTGAAGTATCATAGCTTCAAACCTGTACGCAACATCACTACGTCAACTGCAACATCCAAAATCCCATTGATTTCATTAAACACAATCACTATAACAGTCCTTGATCACAACACTTGCACACACTTATTTTCGAAAAGACGTTGATACCGACCAATTTCAACCAATCCATTGTCGCCCTCTGCTGTTGACGGTGACGGACGCAAAATCAAAAATATTTTCTTTTACACTTCTATTATTTTAGTGGACAGGTGGAAACAGCAGTGGCCTTCAAGCTCATATGATAATCAGCGCAGTGCGCGTGATCATTTATAACATTCATTTTCACGCCTCAAAGAATTGCGTTCGTTCTACGATTACGCCTGCAGTACGTAATCGTAATGTGCGTACGCAGTTCGCATTGGAACATGATCAGGATACGCGAATTCCCTAGGAGTCGAGCTGGCCGAAAGGGTACCTAGTAAGAAAAGAAAGTACTTGTGCATGGGATGTAGATGTTTCCGGTACCTGCGACACAAATCATCGAACTTAGTTTGGGGCTGTGCGTGTGAAAGCGTTATTTTTTCAATTAAATTAATCGTAAACATATGTTTATAGTCTTTCCATTATTTGTAAAGTTTTCTGTTATGTAATTATATAATATTAAAATAAATTATTGTGTATAATAAGAAGCTATTTAATAATAACATAAAAACTGTACTAATAAATCGGTAAAAAAAATTATCATGGGCATTAAAACCATGTTACATAACCTTTATTTAATAAAAATATGCGCTTTAAAATTGACACACACACACACACATTACTAAATCTAGAAGTGACTATATATATTTTTATATAATAAAAATAGACATAAATCAGTGTCACCATTGGGAGAAGCCACTGGCATCTAAAATACAGTGTACTCACTAGTTCAGAAGCCTATAAAAAACACAATGTAAAAATTATGTCAATAAATAACATTTTTGGTTTACTTTATATTTAAAATACGTTTCAATGTATTATACTGAGTCCTGGAAAGTACTAGTAGGTCTATTAAAGTTAAGATTTAGACATCGACAACGCGTAAGTCACGCTAATTCCCGTTTTAATTTTAATTTAATAGTTCAAAATGTGCGTGTAAGTCGATGATGTCAGGGTACGATCAAGCTTGAGTGAAACAAAATATTTTAACCAATCCAGCTTGGCATTCATTAATTCTTGTATTGCATAAAAGGTTTTAACTGCGAGGAAAGTAAATAATTTAAAAGTGATACTACATTAACTACATACATGCATGTACTTAAATCAGAAATCAACTAATTGTTTCGCCGTAGTCAGGTAAAAAAATACGTATTTTGTCAATAACGCCGAAGATTTAAAATGTTCTGAACACTATAAATAATTTCTCCCTATTTTATTGGAATATGTATATTATAATAACTTGTATCATTATGTACTCACACTATAACAAAGATAATAATGCAATGAATGTTAGACCGAGTTTTACCGCGAAAGTGAAAAAATGGCGTTATGGATTTTGTATAATCTTCCAAAACCTGTCATTCTTCGAGTGTTGTTAATGTGTAATAATGGTGTAGTATTAACTATGATCTATTTCGATAAAACTACTAATCGGATTTCGATTTCATTCGGTAGGTTAGCTAGCAGATGGCTAGGTAGATAGCAGATGAAATAGTAGATAGATGAAATAAGGTATGCATACTTATTACCCTAAAACTCAGTGCAGTTCCAGTGGGAGAGGATATATTTTATAAAACATTTGATACTCACCAGGTATCTCTCTGAAAGTTTATATTCTCGTGTGTAAGTGTGTTATTATTATCCATTTGTAAGAAAATGTACATTATGCATAATAATGATATACCTAGCCGGTAATTTAAATACTTAAAGAACTTATCCCGCGCGGACGGACGCGTGTAGCAGATAGTTTCAGTAGTCAGATGATAAAGCATGTGAAGAAATCCTTTAAGTGTACGGATATTTTGATATATGTAATAACTAGCCGTGCTCCGCGACCTCGCCCGCTTTTATCAAGCTAAAAAGTAGCCTATGTGTTAATCCTAGGTATAATCTATGTACATTCCAAATTTCATTCAAATCCGTTTAGCCGTTAAAGCGTGAAGAGAGAACAAAAACACTTACACACACACTTACAAACAAACTTTCGGATTTATAATATTAGTAGGATAGTAATGGTATTCTTACGTAATAGGTCGTCTGCGATCAGTCAAGCATTGTTTCAGTGAAAGTACCTTTAAGTCCTGTACTCCGCCATTTCCTAGAAAAGCAAATAACCATAAGTAATAAAGCAAAAAATCATTAGGCTCGCGCAAGAGTTACGTTTACGGTTTCAAGACGACTAGTCAAGACATACCTATATCAAAGTTTTTGTCGGACAGTTATCTATTATATTTGTCGTAAGTTAGTTCGGGCCAGCGTGCAACGACATTTCTCACTATTAATTTTGCATTCGATACTGTCTGTACATTTACAGAAAAATATCCTTTGCGATTGTTAAAAAGCTCAGCATCTTCACCACCTGTAAAACATTATAATAATATATTTACATCACACTGTTACACTTCATACTAATATTATAAATTCGAAAGATTGTTGTGTCCGATTGTAATATGCATGAAAATAATAGTACATAGGCTGCTTCATATTTACAACGGGCATAGTCGCAGTGGACAGCACCTACCAGCTCATAATAGCAAAGTATGTTATTTGATGACAAGATGAGCACGGTTATGCGCCTGATAGTAAGCTATGCCCACCTTCAACATTTAAGTGCCACATGGGATATTGTATAGCAAAATACTGCACAGCACTGCAATGCACTCGTTAACTAATGCCAAGTGCGTAGTAATCCCGCTGGCTAATGAATACCGTTTAATCAAAACAGAACTTAATGATAAAACGTGTCCAAGAAACTAATCAGTCACTGATGCGGATCACGTACAGCTCATGTGATAATTCTTTCAAACAACGGGCGCCCAAAATACAGGCTATGCCTAGTTTGGGGCCCATAGAGAATTACTACTTTTTGTACTATATATAGTATTATAGTACAAAAAGTAGTAATTCTCTAATAACATGTTTTATGTCATTGCTATTATTTATTTTACCTAATATCTGCAATAAATATGATTATGATTTCACATAGTATTAAATAAATTCACATACCTGGCGATTGGACTTATTCGCAATGTTATAGAACTCCCTCTGGCAAAGTTCTATTTCTTCTTCAGATGATGGCATTTTAATGTATCTTGGTCGCAATTTTACTATAGCTCTTGATACTTTTTTCACCACTCTGCTAACAGTGGAGACGCTCACTCCATAAGTGTCAGCTATGGCTTGCAGATGAGCACTAGTGGCATAAAATCTGAGAGCTATTAAAATCTGCTGTATCAGGGCCACACTGCCGTTTCTGGAAATGGCATGGTAGACTGTAAAGTTGGTAACATAATAGTTAGGTTTCGCAGAAGTTGGACAGCTGTATGTATATATACTAACTTATAATTATACTTATGATTATACTTATAATTTGAATTGACTAAGTAAAGCGAGATGTCTAGGTTAACTCGGGAGCACTTTGTCCATCCTTCAGACTCTGATTTCTTCTAAATTCCAAATTGCACAGTATTTAATGTAAATCTGTGGCCAAAAGCCAAAAGCCGAAAGTGATGGTTAAAATAATATGATTGATTTAAATGAAGGGAGGGTAAGTACATGCGCATGAGTAGTACAATTTTCAATATGTCTTCAGCTCAAGTTAAGTATTGTTGAACTTTGAAAATAGATAAAAATTCTTTGAATGAAATGCTACTATTTATATTAAAAATGTTGTCCAACTGTAATCTTCAAATGGCTTTACATTTACTGTCTATTTTGTATAATATAAGCTGTATCTTGTAATTAAACTACAAATCCAAGTAATAAATAAAAAGTTATGAGCACAAATAACGTGGCTTTCTATTGGTAAAAGAATTTTCAAAATCGGTCCAGTAGATCCAGAGATTACCCCCTACAACCTCACAAACTTTGGCTCTTTATAATATTGGTACAGATTACCGCCCAAAGTTTTTTCTACTGACAAAATGTAGGCGTGAGGTCTCAGTTTGGGGTGAAATACTGGTTAGTTAAGATATATAAATGAAAAAAAACAACAAACTAAAACTCCAACTCTTCATCAATTTGATGCAAGATTAACAAAGCCGTAGGCTTGGTCATTCTGTACCTTTTAAAAAAATCGAGATCATCATAATTTTGAAATGTTTCATTCCTTGGTCTAATTCGTCGTGGTCTGTTATAAAAACGTAAATCCAATTCATCTACGCTGTTCAAAAACCTCGTAAAACTGTAAAAACATTTCAGTATCACTCATTTTCTATTAAATAATGTTTTAATTTAGGTCAAATTCAAAGTAAGCAAATTCAAACTATTCTAAACTTGGAAGATTTGGCGGGAAAACGAATAGAATAGAATAGAATAGAATATTTATTTATTGGGAAACTGTCATGATAACATTGCAAGATGGAAAAGCATTTGGCGAATACAGTTTACCCCTTACGGGTATCCAACACAAACATGGTAATAGCAAATTTACAATCAAATTATTTATGAAATTTTTAACATACATTTTTTAAATGAACACTATTTGAATTACATATTCTACAATTATATTTAGATGTCAATTCATTTAATCTTATATACCTATAAAAATTATAAATGTCAAAATGATAAAAAAATAAGGTCAAATTGTTTAATATATATCATGCAATACAATGTCAAAATAGCTTAGTAAAATATTCATTTAAATTGTAAAATACATTTTCAGTCAAAAGATTTTTGAGATCTAATTTAAATCTATTCACAGGCAGTTCTTTGATTGCTTGCGGCAAGTGATTAAAAACCTTTATGCAATTTATATAGGTGCTCTTTTGAAAAATTATTGAATTAACTCTCGGAGTATACAAATAATCATCGCATCTCATCGGTGTATCTCGAACACGCATTTCTGATTTCATTTTAAATAAAGAATTATTATTTTTAACAAACAAGCAAAGTTCTAGTATATAGATTGCAGTTAATGTTAGGTACTTTTTCTCTTTGAACAATTTTCTGAGAGAATCTTCACTACTCAAACCATAAATAATTCTGAGACTTCGCTTTTGTAGAATAAAAGTGCTATTTACTTCTACCGAATTACCCCAGAAAATTACGCCGTATGTCAGTAATGGATATATATTTCCAAAGTAAGCATTCCTTGCTACATCCACTGAGCAGACGTCAACTAGCACAGATAGGGCATAACAGTGGCTTGAAATTTTTCCATTTAGTCTCTGAATGTGCGATTTCCAGTTCAAGTGGTCATCTATTGATAAACCAAGAAAGTCTGTGACCTGTACTCGGCCTATATCATTAATAATGATGTTAGTCGGTGGTGTATTATAGTGCCTAAATTCTATACATTTTGTTTTATTGAGATTCGCTTTTAAGTTTAATGATTCAAGCCAGGTTAATAGGACGTGAAGTGAATCATTAATTTGGTTAGTATAATCAGATAAGTTTAAGTCATTATTAGTAAATAGTATTGTTGCATCATCCGCAAATAGAACGCAGAGTTCTTTTATCAAGGTGGGCATCTCGTTCACATAAATTAGAAACAACAGAGGTCCGAGTATACTGCCTTGCGGGACACCTAAATGTGTTTCCTTGTAATCTGATGTTACTTGCTCACGAAAAGATGGCGTCGTTAAATCTTTATTATTTTCTAATACTTGTGTTTATTCGAATGTATAATTATAATAATGGTGGTTTAGTAAAGTACATGAATGTTGGTATATCATGCAAAGTTGTAAAAAAATATTATGATTTTTGTTCTCACTCAAAAACTCCAATACTTATCCGTTCGTATACACCAGATAAGCCTCTCCTCGTTAGGTAATTCATAAGCTTAGAAAGTTCTTATGCTTTACCATGCATTTCACCAATACATTTTTATTAGGCGACGCTTTAGATAAGCTTTGTCTAAATTTTTTAATCTTAGCTATGGTTTTGGTTTTCAAATGTTATCTGCATGCATTTTTACATAACGCAATAACTTTTATTTTTATCTTGATGAAATACGCGGCAAAATTACTGTATAAATAAAACGTAACTTTTTTATAACTGACAGACAAGGGTCTTTTTTCTTTTAATTTTGGCTTCGCAATCTTGTACATTTAGCCAGTGTCACGTAATAAATTTAATTTAAGTGTATTCCATTTTAAAAGTCATATCAACCTATCTGGCCCTCTCCGCGGCCTCCTTTTGCTTCATCAAAATCACGATCTCTCGTTGTCGATCATGGCGTCTACCACGCTCGGCAGGGAGAGATGTCTACCTATAATCGCTGAAAGTGTGTGCCGCTGTGGGCCCCATGCGGCACACACCTCCAGCGTATGGAGGCCCGGGTACCCGCGTAATACCCTCGTCGCGATGACCCGCTGTGGACGTCGCAGCAGGGCCTTGTTCGCGCGGTTGAGGGCGTCCACCCAGACTAGCGCCCCATACTTTTATTAAGTCCTAAGTAGGATATTTTTAAGCAATAATTTTATACTTACGCATAATATCAGTTATAACCTGCACTTGAACAACAAATACAAAAATAAACGGTTATAATAAAGGAAAAAGTTATCAGCAATTAACCCAGAAGTTAATTTCTACTACGCAAAATGTAGGCGCGAGGTCTCAGTTTGCAGAGAACTTCTTGTTATTCAGTACTTCAGTTGCCGTATGAACGAATGAGCGGTTTTTGTCATGTTTATTATGGCTGACGAATGCTTCGACCATAACAAAGCCTTGGTCTAATCGTATTATTACAAAACATCGGATGTTCAATTCACATCTATTTTCGAAATTATTACCTGTCGTATGACCAAGCAGGAATTAAATTACGTACATAGGACGGTGTTTATCCTTAAATATCTGTGTAGATATCACCTAATTACGATAAGCTGTGGTAATTTAACTTCTATTCTCTTTATAATAAGGATGTATTATTGAAACATTGATATATATTGAATTATGATTTGTTAAGGTATTTGAAACCTAATGTCTTCAACACAGAGTTCTTTTTTAAATTGTGTTTAGTGCGTATGGTAATAATATATAATTTCTGTATAGAAATTGAATTATAGAAGATATAAAGGTCTTGAGTGCTAGACCTGCGGCAATAGTTGAGGAAGTTTGTTAACATGCAGTTCTCTCTGGTAGTCGTGGTCTTAGCGTCAGTCGCTGGTCTGGTAGCGGGGACTGCTGAGGTCATGAGTCACGTTACAGCGCATTTTGGAAAGGCATTGGAAGAGTGTAGAGAAGAGGTAAGTTTTTTTTTTATTTTGATTTTTTATTTGCCCTTCTATCGCTAGCGTGAAAACTGATTACATTAATAAGGACATTTTTGAAATATTTTTACATTTGCCAATTTATTGCTATAATTTATATACATTGCTTCAAGTCAGAATGATTAGGTATCTTCTAGGCAAGCATGCTACATCTTCGGCTACATCATCATTTTCCATCAGGTGAGATTGTAAGTAAATGCTCGCCTATCGAACATGAAATGTTTGGACGATAATTGCTCAAACTTCTATTCTTCATCATTACTCTTTGTTTCTTGTATTTGTTGTTCACGTACAGAAAATAAAAGGTATTATACCTTAATATTAACTGTAAACAGTATGTCATTTTTAAGTTAGATCACGGGAAAAAATTGATATACTAATGACAACATTGCTATCCCACAAATTTGTTCATTTATTATATATTTTTACTAAAGACGGCTTCGTACACAACTCCAAAGATACAAACACGCCGTGCAAAAATGCCCTCATACGCATGTATGGGCCCTACATATTTTAAGCTGACCGAGCAAAGCGTGATCTCAAAATATGAAGCGTGGTCTTATCTGGCAAATGGCTGCTCCATCGCCATAAAAGAACTTTATATTTGAAAACTGCATTAATAACAGTCTTTTAGTCCGTCTGCGAGACGCAAAGGAAGGAAGTATAAATACATACGTATGTTTGTTAGTTTGTAGCTTTTTAGAGACCAAACGCGTAGAAAGATTTTGATAATTCTTACGTTTTGTTTTACGATTTGTCTTAATCTTGCAAGTACCACTTAGATATGACAGTACTCAAAATGTGGCGACAACCAGACGTCATATAGTGCAAAATAAAAAAATGACAAACTGTGTTAAGTGGGGTATAATTACCTACTCTTTTTTTTAATGCCTGATAGGCAAGTACTTATTTGACCACAATCTCACCTGGAAAGTGATGATGCCGCCAAAGATGTAGCATGTTTGCCTAGAAAGGAAATATACCCTAAGAATATAAAATCCTAAGATTTTCACGTACAGACAAAAACACCAAAATAACTTAACATCGATCTGGCGGTCTCGGTTGCGAATCGTACCACGGCACGCGTTTGATCTTTAGTTGACGATAACATGGTTAGCCTTGGAGTGCGGGTAGGACAAAGGCCATTCTGCAAGGTCATTTGGGTAGGAAAATCCGACGTTAAGCTTTAAAGTGGTGTTCCGAAAACTATAATATTTAAAAGCTAATCATATTCTAGACCTAGCATGTTCAACTTCAACTATATCATCACTAAGCAACAATTTCAAGCGGTGAAACGCTAGCACGACGGATAAAACTTTTTACGTTTACTACGAAAGCGAAGAATAAATGTGTAAACTAATCTAACAAAGCGTCGTTTTCCATTTCTAACCTTAATTTTACCTCCAGTCACAGCTGCCTGCTGAAGTAATGGAGGAGTTCCAGCACTTCTGGCGCGAAGACTTTGAGGTAGTGCACCGCGAGCTCGGCTGCGCCATCATCTGCATGTCCAACAAGTTTAGCTTAATGCAAGACGACTCTCGGATCCACCACATGAACATGGAAGATTATGTCAAGAGCTTTCCCAATGGTGAGTACTCTCCATCACCATTGGCTTAGCACCGTCTGCAAGCAGTTTATAGACTGCAATGAGGCGAATCTGACGATGGGTTTGAGGTTCCGACAAAGATCATTAAGCATCGTGATGAAACCCAACGTGGTAAGAAACTATCTGTCGCCAAAATCACAAAAAAATACGTTATCCTTGATAGCCAGTTATTCAAGGCTTAGCGTTATCACCTTCGACCACATCATCACTTACGATCAGGTAAGATAGTAGTTAAGTAAACGCTGGCATATCAGAGAAGAAAAAATAAGGCTAGAATTGCTTTATAAGCGAAGTTCACGTTGTCAGCATGTTGGCAGCAGTCGGCTTTACACCTCTAATCAACTGCTAGGAACATTCTTTGACGTCATTGTTTAATATTGATCGAGCGAAGCGAGATTTCTAATTTGACTTGGGTAGTTTAGCACTTTGTGCGTCCGTCCGTCCGTCTGTCAGAGGCATCTAGCGTCTAAACCATATAAGCGAATGACTTCCAATTCTCATAGAATATGTAAAACTACGGCCCAAAGCCAGAAATGACATTTAATATTATATAAATTAATAAAATATTAAGGGGCTCCCAAATATGTAAGTGGGGAGTAAAATATTTTTTTATTTATGTAAATGACGATTGGGTGGGCCACCAAAGTCACTGTTACCTATTTTGTCTCGGGGTCTATCTCCAAAACGGTTTCACACTGAACGCTGAAACTTACGTATAATATCCGTTTTATCCTGTGCTTGAACAACAAATACAAAATTCAAACAATTATTATTACAATTATATTTAAAAAAGTTGCAAGTGTTGTAAGCAAGTAACCTCAAAAGATTTTCTCTATGAGGCAAAAAGTAGGCGCAAGATCTCTCAGTTCGACTAGTATAAATAAACTGTAGCGAAAGTCAACTAAAATTTTAACAGGATTTATTCCTATTTAGATTTACATTATCTCTACAATCATATCAAATCTTAATTACCAACAAGCGTTTCCTTCTCTAGGTGAGGTCCTCTCAGCCAAGATGGTCTCACTGATCCATAACTGTGAGAAACAGTATGACGATATCAAAGACGACTGCGCACGCGTCGTCAAAGTGGCTGCCTGCTTCAAGAAGGACTGCAATAAGGAAGGCATTGCACCTCAGGTTGCCATGATAGAAGCCGTTTTGGAAAAATACTAGAAGACAACGAGCCTTGCCAAGGTCTTTTACGAAATAACTCTCGATTTTTTGGTGTTCGAATTGATTTACGAAATTCCGACACGAAATATTTAGTTGACACATAATTATGCACGAAAACCTTGAGCACGAATAATACTTTACCCTTAAAAGTTGTATATAGCAGTCGCTGGGTTACATCGTTAAAGACCCCTGGATTGTAGAACTTGAACATATTGTATCGTTACATCAAAAACTGGATTAAGGTAGTTTGAATGATAATTAAAATTGAAGGGATATATATATATATAGAGATATAATGAATGTAATAAATAAATACGGCTAAAATAAAATGTTTGAATTGCAATTACAAATATGAGTTTTATTTTTATAACAATAAGTTAAGTATATTGAATTTGAGTTTCCTCTTTGTGCTGAAACTAGCTAACGATAAAACGGAGACGTATTCGAAGTTTAGACTGAAGTGAAGTTGGCAGTCAAAATGTATCTGCCTTTAACCCGACCAAATTAAGAAGTTTTTTTCAAAAGATTCTTTCATGCCCTAGGACGTTAATTTTAATATAAAAAAGCTCATACATTATCATTCGTTTTGTACATATTCAGTTTTTATTTCACAATTTATAAAATTTTATAAATTAGCATTTTAAAATATCAAGTCCGCTAAACTGAGACTTAAATAGAGCATAAAAAGAAAGGAAAATATCCAAGCTATCATTCAAACACACCGAGAAGGTGGCTAAAACACCACTAAATCCTTTAATAGTTATCTGAAAAGCGCAACTTTTATTTTTCGTACTCTAATTTAGGCATATAGTGCTTTGGACAATCAAATACCCTAACTTGGGCCATGATAAGTCGGAGAAAAATTTACTAACTGGCCGCTTTATGGGCGTACGCTAACTAAACAGTTAGACATAGGCGAATACAATGTATCGAAAAAATATTGGCCTTTGTGAGTTTTAAAAAAAGTCCGCGACAGCATATATCCAACATGTGTATTTAGCTCAGAAAAAAATAATTTCTGTTAAAAATCTGAAAAACATAGTTGCTTCTGTTTTGTTGTCGTATTTAAGCATTCAATATTAATCCTTATCAAAATAAACTATTTCATCGTCTTACGTAGTTCAGTTAAATACTATTTGCCCTTTACTGTATATAATTAGGCATTTATGTAGTCTAGGAGAAATCGATAAATTTATTTTAGGATGAAAGCGACGTTTTGAATCGACTTGCATAAGAAGGATATAAATTCGAGTACGTTTTTTTGTTTAGTCGGTTATAACTTATCATTGAACTTTAAAATTTGCCTGTATTTTGGTGAGCTTTTGCCTTTAAAGCAACGGGTTTGACTCCCGGTAGGAACACAAGTTTCTTCCCCACGGGAAATTTGTGTTTCTGGTTTTGGGTTTGATGTGAATGTTGTGTGAATCTTGGATACAAGTACATTGAATTTAGTGTGGGGCTGTGAATGTGGAAGTGTTTATGTGTATAACTTTTGACCAGGCGACGCCGGGCGGGATTTTCATTGAACTTTGAACTTCCCGCTGGCGTAGATGATGTGAATCTTGGATGTTTACGGCCCCACGATACAAACCACTGAACTTAGTGTGGGGCTGTGAATGTGGAAGTATTTATGTGTATATTTTTCAACAGGGCGATGCCGGGCGGTTCTGCTAGTAGTTAATATTTTAAATTAGGCATTAATAAGTTATTTTCTTACAGACAAAGCAGTCGGCGTCAGTGCTGTACTCAAAAACATTTTTATAATTATAGTCACGATAACTTCACCGAAAATTTCCAGAATTATCTCTAGTTATCACGTTGCACGCGTTGACCTTAAGGCGCTTTGCAGATGGAGCAACTTAAGTTGAGACAACTTTCAACTTGTTTAAAGTTTCCTTTAAAAGTAGCCAGTTGCTACAACCAAACAGCCCGATTTACAGTTGCCGCAATGTTATGGCAATCTGTGAGCAACTTTTATAGCTTTGTTTATCAATCTACGTACTGTGTGATGATGGATATCGAAGAAGGAACATTTTATCTCGTCGCCGCAGTCGACGGCGATAACAACGACAAATTAATCGCAGCAATCGTCGGTTTTGAATTCATCCCTTTAATGAGAATTAATGTATGTATTTTTTGTTTGATGAAAAAAATAATATGTAATTTTCGTTTAATGAAAATGTGAGGTTTATAAATACAGGATTTTATTTAAATGATAATTTTAAATTAGCAATGATTAATTTATTAAGATTTGTTACAAATTATAAAACAAATAACCGAATCGTAATAATATACATTGGTAATTGCCGGTGATGCAGGAAGATCAGTTGAAAGAAAAGTGTTTTCTGAACTGTGAATATATGATCTATTTGAATAAAAACCATATTGCGATTGATAATTATTATTTGGTCTATATCTCAGTAAAGTGTTTAAAATATCTGTCTGAATATCTAACTTACAATCGACGGGTACTATCTTAAAATGAGGTAGAGATTGCAAAAATTATTGCAAAATTTATTGTCTCATAAGCACTCTAAAAATTATACTTTCAATATATTGCTTAAAGTGAAGTACCAATACTATTTTGTTTTTCGAAGTTCACCCGGACGGAGCAGGTAGTGTTGCCCAAATGCAAGAACAAGACGAGACTTAGCCAGTCTTGGTCTTGGTCTTGCGCCAATACACCTGGTCTTGGTCTTGGTCTTGGTCTTGCGCTCCCAGTCTTGGTCTTGGTCTTGGTCTTGCAGCAAGAGTCTTGCAAGTCTTGCAATTACCTATTAGTCTATTACTATTTATTAAAGTTTACTTTAAATCTTAGAAAAACGTATTAGAATTGGAACATTGTGAGCTTGAATTAACATAGCCATAGTAAAGATCAAGCAGATTAATAAATAACTGAAGATTTGATAAGAAATTCGAAAAATCAAATAGTGTCAAATGTTATGATTTCGGCGTGGCGGCAACGATTGTTTTAGATTTCAAAAGAAGCCGCCGGCGCGTGTATCATAACCATGTACTTCCGAAAAGCGGCAAATTTCTTTGAGAAGTAAGTACAAAACCTTTGATGCCGCATTATCAAAGTGCCGATGGTTAAAACATAACTATGCATGCACTCAGTTTGATTTTAATAGATATTTTTTTATTCGCTATGTTTATGGTATTAGTCGTAATGCGCATAGGTCCAGTTTTTCATATTCTTTGATACAGTTTTTTGCGTCTCATAGAATTCCTAAGCGTACCTACCTATACACCGAACTGTTACACCTAACTACTCAGTGAAATAGCGCTAAGTCCTAGCTGCAAGACGCAAGAGTCTTGCAGGCTATGTCTTGTTCTTGCTCAAGTCTTGCGCGGTCAGTCTTGGTCTTGGTCTTGCTAAAAATACGCGGTCTTGTTCTTGGTCTTGGTCTTGCAAAAACGCAAGAACAAGACCAAGACTGCAAGACCAAGACTGAATTTGGGCAACACTAGGAGCAGGTAGGTAGCGGGTTCAATCCCCGCACAAGATAAATATTAGTGTGCATGAACATATCTCTATTTATCTTGGCCTTTTCTTGTTATAAATATATGTTTGTAAATAATAAATATATATGTATTATTTTTAAAAAGTATTATAATAAAGTAAGCATTAGAAAAACAACCAGGTCAAGTTAAATAGATATATTCAGTAAAGTATATTAGTAAAGTAGGTAGTATTGTAATGGTTGTGTAGTATATAAATACATAATTCCACATGAAACTAGGACCGAGAATAATATTTTCTCATATTTACGCAAACATTACACATTGAAATACAATACAATACAATAACTCTTTATTGACACCGAAAGATAAATACAGCTTACAGAGAAACTTATAAAATAAAGGTACAATGGGCGATCTTATCGCTAAGAGCGATCTCTTCCAGACAACCTTTGGATGGAAATATAAACGAAAGTGAAAGTAGGGATGGTGGCGCGATAAAATTAATGAAATAAATTATAATAATAATACTAATATTTTAAACTAAATAAACAATACATACTATTAAAAATAACAGAATACCTAATTTAATAATAATACAACTACTGTATACGGATTTAATAGCGGTTTATTTTAGATTTTATATCCCAACGTTTCGAATGCTTTACGTCCATGGTCACGGACAGAGGTGTTTGACGTCCCAATTAGTTCATTAAAATTATTATCGATTACCTACTACAAACAGTAATTATTTAAGTTTCGGTCCGATTTGCACAAACTGAGCTCACAGCGTCTTGAATACTATACCTAAGCCAACCGGGAAAGGGAGGGTAAGAAATTCCTTGACGTGTTGCGATTGCCGGTTTAGGAAACCAGCAACTTTACAGAACAATTCGACAGTTTATTGTTGCGGCAATTAGAAACTTACTTAGTTACCGGGACTAGCAACTCGAGTTGCTACGTGTGCGCAGTTCCATTGAGATTTATGTACAACAAGTTGCCAGTTGCTGCAATAGTTGCTACATATGCAAAGCGCCTAAAACCTGAGCTGATATAAAATAGCTATATAAAACTATGTCATATTTTGGCAAACAAGATAACGGCTCGACTGATCAATCATTTTTTTTTTACATACTGATGGATGGATATACTTTTTATATGCTGGATAGGCAAGTATTTGACCGCTATCTCACCCGATGGAAAGTGACGATGCGGCCAAAGATGAAACATGCTTGCCTAGAACCTTCTAGGCAAGCATGTTCCATCTTCGGTCTAGAGTGAATATGAATTCACTTTATACTTGAAGCCACCCAGATTGTACCGTTCAGGGAACATAGACGCAGGCAATGCCAATCCAAATTCGCTGTACAACATACTTACTGATGGTAAGCGGTTAACATTTCTTATGTACATCTACAACACCCATCGTGTAATTGATGCGTTGCCAAGTTATCGAAGCATCGACTGATGAAGATGAGTGCTATAGTTACGTTCATCATTGGGATGAGCTGTCTCGCGGTGACGTGCAGGGCGACGATGTAACACTGCGACGCTAAAATGAGGTTGAAGAGCCTTTGCTGCATTCTAATTTTTTTTTGCTTTATGCTGAAAAATATAACTGGATAAACAACAGTCAGCAAAAGCTCAGCATACCTGGGTTTTTTTAATGATAACTTCTTTAGGCGCATTGAGCACTTTTGGGTGAACAAAAAGCGTGAAACTCGCGTCATCGTCACCGCACGCTTCCCATGAGCTATATGTATACTGTGTATATTATAGTTTTCACTTCAATCGGCAGTTCCCAAAGACTGCGCCGCATGGTTTTTTATTCGTCTTAGTCAATAAAATTGTTTGTAGGCTTACATACTAACAGGTGAGTGTTAGTAAGCGAATATGTGATCGACGATGGGGCATGTTTGCCTAAATTCTATGCCCTAAAAAATGCCTGCTCACTCGCGACTTTGAAGACTCCCGATTGTACTTATATTATATATATGTTCACATGAACATTATTTGAGAGTGCGCGTTCTAAGCAGGAATATCGGGTTCGATTCCCGGGCGAGAACACTATTTTTCTTTCCAGGGAAAAATTGTGTTTCTGGTTCTGATTGTGTGTGTGTGTGTGATGTGAATGTTTCTGGCACCCACGACACAAGCCGTCGACCTTAGTGTGGGGCTGTGAGTGTGGAAGCGAATATTTATTTATTTATAACATATAGGTTTTCGGGTACTCCTTTGCAGTACGCAATTTATTAATATTTCGATATCTAATAAATGACGGAGCAAAAGTTCGTCATAAAGAAGTGCTTACTTTTGTCACGGATATGAAGTTTCTTTGAAGCAAGACGCTCTTCGAGACAATTTACGGAAATTGAATCGCATCGTGAACTTTGGAGCTACGTACAATGGTGATATTTTTGGCAATAGATGAGCAGACCTGTTTCTTTGTGGGATGTAGACCCGAATTCACCAAACGTCGGTTAGAGACATGACATTTTTCCAAAAGATAGTGATTAATGATAGCATTAACATTGCTGTCAAACTCAAACGTCATCACACTGCGTATTCCAGATCTAGTGTGTTTACCAGCTTCGATCACATCGTCACTTACCATCAGGTGAGATAGTGGTCAAACACTAGCCTGTCACAAATAAAAAAAAAAAAAAAAAACATACAATGGTGAATGACAATAATAAAACCTATGGCTTAAGGAAAGGAGCGTTAACTTCTCTTGATGAACTCTACCTTTATTAAATGTATTCAATTGAATATAATAATTCAACTATACTCTATAACAATATCAGTCGCCATACTCGTGTTTTCTTACATCCGCTTGTTTGTAGATAATATATCAAGAGGTCAGTGGTAAGGCCGCGTCCAGATATTGGCGTGTTTTGAGTTTAATTATCTGGTGTTCGTGATTTGCTTTTTTGTATATGTAAAAATAACAAGTATGAATGGTCCTCTGGAGTTATGTAACTGAAATCACGCTTTGGATGTACACAAACGCGTGTTATTTCTTTTAATATTTAAGCAGTTACTATGTACAAACTTTAGTTTTAGACATCACATAATTATGTTTCACGTCTCTACGATAGTAAATATAAACATAAACGCTTTCACACTCACACCCCACACTAAGTTCGAATACTTGTTCTGCGGCTGCCGAAATCATTCACATCACACATACAATCACACCCAGAACCAGAAATACAAATTTCCTTAGGTGAGAAATCTTGCGTTTTCACCGAGAATCGAACCCGATACCCGTTGCTTAGAAGGCAAACGCTAAACCAAATACGCCAACAGGCAGTTCAAAATATAAATAACTCAAGATCACTGGCATATAGGTAGGTACAATCAGAATCAAGATCATAGCAACACGAAAAATAGTATTAAAATATTTTGAAATTGTAGATTAGGAGGCTCTACCTAATCTACAATTTCAAAATATTTTAATTGGAATATTTTAGTTTTGAAGTGGATTGAGGCGATAGTGAGCGTGCCTCCCGATCGGGCGGATGCGGTTTTGAAGAAAACTACGACTTGATCTTCCGGTGAAGGTAACAAACGTCATGATGGAATCCAATGATTGTGAGATTTTTTCTCGTGCTCGCCTGGTCTAGCTACCCTGTAATAAATGTAATTAATATAGTGGTATAGTTTACCATCTTCAAGTAGTTAAATGTATCTCTAAGCTCAAGTGTGTCCCAGTAGCTATCCTTGATTCCGGTCTCGTGTCTCCCCTGATGACCCCCCTCGGGGAGACAAGAGGATTCTTTTAGTCCTGCTGTCTCCCCTATGAGAGCCAATCATTATCAGATAGGCCTATCGTGTTGAATACCGTATAACGAACGGTATAATCTTCTAGTCAAGAGTGAATAGGTATCTTCTAGGCAACCATCTACTTCTTCGGCCCTACTATCACTTTCGATTAGGTGAGAAATCTTTCGATTAGGTGATATAGTGGTCAAATGCTTGCCTATCGTGCATTAAAAAAATATATTATCACTTACATAATAATAAAGTAAACAAGAAGTCAAGAACGAAGAACAAGAAAAGTCACTAATGTGCCATTCTTCGTTATGGACGAAGGCACTTCCAGTAGTTCTTCTCGGTATGAGAACGGCATTTAAGAAGATATTAAATCTTCTTCTGCTGAACTCGTGTATGGAGAAACTCTTCGCTTGCATGGAGAATTCCTAGTTACACCAGATATTCCCAGGAATCCTAACGATATATCAGATTTGGTTTCTGAACTCAGAAGCCACATTGAAGCATAGCGGCCCGTGCCCGCTTCGCGTCATTCACAGCCATCGTCTTGCATATTCAAGGACATAGCGACGGCTACGCATGTTTCGTTACGTGATGATACTGTTCGTCGTCCCTTATAACCTCATTACTCTGGACTGCATCACGTCAATAGGAAAAAGGATAAGACATTGACTATTGACCTTAAAGATCGTGAATCGACTGTCATTATCAATAGAGTTAAACCAGGTCACTCAGAGCTTTCTCATTATTCGAACAATTTTTCATCTAATAAACCAACTGACGTTGTTTCTGGTCCAATTGAGATAACAGCGCCATCGCCTGCTCTTTCTCCTGCGTCGGTTATTACCCGATCCGTAAAAAGAGTTAAATTTAAAGATATTTTGGATGTGTAAATAATTGTTTTAAGTTATTTTTTACCGACCTTCCAAAAAAAGAGGAGGAACTCAAGTCGACTGTATTTTTTTTATGTGTATATATTATTACCTCATAGCTTCTCTCCACGTGAACCGATATCGTTTTTTTTTTTAGTTTGAATGATGTTGCTTTCTAATTGGTCCCATTTAAATTTGATCAAGATCTGATCAGTAGTTCTTGAAATATCGTCAATAATGCCTATTTGGTGGACTACTTTGACGATGTTCTCGTTTAACCGACTTCAAAAGTTACCTTATAACTTCTTTTGTTGTGAGCCGATTTTGATGATTATTTTTTTATTTGAAAGCTGGTGTTTTTTATGTGGTCCCATTGAAATATGATCAAGATCAGTAGTTTTTGAGTTATAGTCAATAATGCGGTGAAGTCGGTTTTTTTAAGCTTTGCTTGCGTTTAATTATTCTTTTTTCTCCTATTATTTTTTTTCTCTTCTTAGTGCATTACTCAATAGCCTACTAAATGAACAAAAATTAACTAAATTCGCTCTAAAATAGGTGTCTTAGTCTACGTGGTACGTCCAAATCGTGGTAAAATTGCCATAAATGATATTATAAAGCATGTAACTACAAAAAATTTTTATGATTTAGTGAAATAAGTAACGTTTTATCACCGTTATTATTCCGAGATATTACGTTTTAACATAAATTCTGTTTATTTTTCTCGAAAAGTCCTCTGTATTATGAACATATTTTAAACACCAGATGTAAGTTTATGATAAAATAAAAGACGATGTCACAAAAACGGGTTACACACTTATATCAAACTGCGAGTTGTGTTTCTACGGACTACGGTCGTACTTATTATGCCAATATTCGGTAAAATCTCGAAGTTACCTTTAGAGGAAGATATATTTTGTGGATTCAAATTATACTTGAACTTCTTTTATTTTACACACATGTTTAACATAGAGACTAATAGGCATTAAACATGTATAGAGCCTTGAATCGGAAACTCTCAAGGCGCTTAGTTTAGAAAGTTAGTTCACAACCATTTATTAGGTAGAGATCTAAGTATCTACGAGTACTGTTGTCGGCGAAGTACTTAAACCTGTTTTAATTTTCTACCAATATACAAATACCGATATATTTTTAAGACCCTATCTAAATCATTAGAACCGCCTGGCAACAATGTAGTCCAATAAAAAATCTAATTTTACATAATAATAGTCACGGAAACCTTAAAGATTTCCCGTCGCATTTAAAAGAAGATTCAAGGAGTGATTACGATGCATTAGTGGAATTAACTACATCAACAGTCTGTGACCGCCTTGCAGAACGCTCGGCTGCGCACGTCTATCATAAGGCTTGTTTTCCAATTGACGATGTAACGTTGTAAATATGATCTTTTTACAATACACATAGTTCCCGCGACAGTCCGTGTGTATATAAAATTTCACCGTATATCCTTTTTTGTACCCATTATAGATAATTCGTTATTGATCCATTTTATAAGATGAGATAAAACAAAGATAACAAACAAGCTTATACTTAAGGTATCACAACAGACGGCCTTATCTTTAATAGCGATCTCTACCTATCTTTGAGTGTTAAACTTTGCGTATCCATACGCACGCTTAGCGTTAGACATAGCTTTATTGTTTATGATGATTTTTGTTAAAGATTCTTCGATACGTGCGGAGTTGGTCTCCCATGGTCTCCTATCGGACGCGTCGCCAAGTGTTTGATAGGGATCCCCAGATAGTCTGAGATTTTGCTATTCCGGGATTATGCTTATCTGTCCTTCTGCTGCAGACGGATTCAAATTTTCCAATTAAAGCGGGGTTGCAAAATATCATTGATTTCATATTGTGTACACCATATGAATTGTCTGTGGCGGCACACGAGGCGACACATCCGAGAAAACAACTGTCCCGCACTGACAAATGAAGAACGATCCTTATATCTATTGCGTATGTATTTACTCGATAATATAAGTTTAGGTAATTTAAAATTCTGTTCCTTACCCTGACCCATTCATTACAGCCTCTTTTTCTGACAAAATAATATTTTTTGTAAGCATAATTGAAACGCAAGCATAAAAAAAGTCAAAGGCAAAGTTTTCATCGCTTATATTTCGGTTTTGGCTTGATCGATTTCGATAAAATTGATATGGGACCCCTAAAGTATATCAAAATCGGTTTATAATTGGCGGAGATATCGCGTAACATACATACAAAAAAAAAACGAGTCGAATTGAAAACCTCCTATTTTTAAGTCGGTTGAAGAAGATGTAGTATGTAAAATGCATACTTTTTAATTCACATTCACACTACATTACGAACGAGTTTTTCTTTTACCACCAATACCTACTCCATTGTTGTCAGAAAATTAAAAAAAAACCCATTTCTTAAAATTTTACATGTTTTATATACATGTGAATGTGATGTGATGTTACAGTTAAGTACGTAAGCGATAATATAATTGTAGCTATCTTCATGTAAGAGTGAAATGTTCGCTCAGAAAGGCTTTGTTTTTATGCCCGTGTTGTGCAAAAATTTCCTACTTTCTCTGACTAGGCTAGGTAACTTGCGTCGATGTGAATTCGAATTGTATCGTGATATCGATTAAAATAAGCAATCGAGTTGAGACAAGTCTAGATTAATAATTTAATGTATGATTTTTTTCCCTTTATGAAGCTTTGATTCTTTATTATTTTTTAATTTTAAATTAACTTTTTATTTTTAGATTCATTATTTTATTAGGAATATTTTTTTTTTGATCTAGTGCTGCTACCGAAAGGAATAGAATAAAATATAATTCATTTATTGCCATACAGAAAAACAACATTTAAATGTCAAGAGAAAAAAAAGTTACATACTAAAAAATTTTAGATGCTACATTCGAAAATAGTACAATTCTATTATACTTTTTATGCGTATGGATTCTGTATATGGGTATTTTTTCTCTTCATTAAATTTTTGATTCAAGGACTAAGCGACGCGACCTCTACGCACGTTTGGTTACGAACCGTCCACCGTACCTTGCAACTTCTTTCTCCAAGCCGCATCGTGTAATTTTTTTTTGCTAAATAGGCAAGCATTTGACCACTATCTCACCTGATGGAAAGTGATGATGCGGTCGAAGATGTGAAATGCTTGCCTAGAAGATACCTATTCACTCTTGATTTGAAGACTCCCAGATTATACCCCTCAGGGAACAATGACGCAGGCAATGAGTTCCACTCCTTCGTGTCATTGAGAGGAGGGAATAAGACCTTAACTATTGACCTTGCAGGTCATGTATGCCAATATATGCCATATTTGAACTGCTCGTTGGCTTAGTTGAGTGGCATTCGCCTTCTAAGCATCGGGTTCGATTCCCGACTGAAACACCATTTAATTCCTAAATTATTCTTAAAAAAGCGATAATTCTTTAATTAAACACAGGATGATACAAACTGAGGCAATGATTAGACAGAATATATTGATATTTTTACTCGTATAGCTGCTAGACACAAATAATGAATCACCTGTCACTGACGCTCAATGAACAATAACAGACGATCAACACTTCTAATTTATTACGCATATGTATTTCCTTTATTACATCGACGATGAAATTATGATGAAACGGCTTTGTCACACGCACCACTGCTTCGCAACTAAACTTTTTAGAAACGTTCTGTAGCCGATTTTGATATACTTCCTAGGTTTCTGAATCGATACTGCTCTTACAATATCGTTGACAATTGGACATATTTTTGGGCGCCCCGCATTTCGTGACCACCACCATCACATTTATTTGGGTAGTAAACAAGTATTTTTAATATAATAAGCAATGGAGCTGGAGCAGTTGTAATGAAAGTGAACCTCGTTCGAGCTGTTGATGTTTTAAAATCCTACCACTAACACAGGCTCGAGCTTTTGGTGAAGAAATAAAATAGCAATATCGAATGGTTTTAATGTATTAGAGTTAGTAAAAACGTGTTTTTTAGGGTTCCGTACCCAAAGGGTAAAACGAGACCCTATTGCTAAGACTCAGCAGTCCGTCCATCCGTCTGTCACCAGGCTCTATCTCATGAACCGTGACAGTTAGACAGTTGACATTTTCACTGATGATGTATTTCTGTTGCCGCTATAACAATAAATACTAAAAAACATAATTAAATAAATATCTATTATATAATAATAAATATTTATATTATACAAATGCTTGCCTATCAAGCATAAAAAAATATTTAAAGGCCTTACAACATACATGACTTTTTACTGAACAATCGACGCTCCCATACAGATGAACTGTCTTCATTAATATTTACACTCACACATCTAAATAAACTAATTAAGTAGTGGGGCGCGTCATTTCAGCTTGGACGAGCTCTACGTCATTTTATACATGAACAGGTAAGAGAGTGAATACCACGACACAGGTTGTCTTAGTGTGGAACTCAGGGCAGAGCTGATGCCCTACCTTGAGCACTAATAATTTAAAGATTTCTAGTGATATCGCTAGAAACACTTAAATTATTAGTGCTTCATAATTATAATGTACCTATATCATAATTATTATAGTGTTAAGTACTGAATTGTATCCAAATAAACTATTTTATTACGATGCAATATTATTCATACCTGCTATGACCCGTGGTTTTGCCCCCGTTTATCAGCTAAAGAGTAGCCTAACATGTGTTAGTCCTAGGTGTTAGCTTAACACATTCACATAGACAGGCCTCATTATGTAATCCTAGGTGTTACTGTTATCTTTAAATATTCACTAACACCTAGGATTACACAATGAGGCCTATTTATGTTCACTTACATACAGATATTTTTTATATCTCCCTGTCGCAATTCACAGAAGTAGGTGGGTGATACAGAAAGATTAAAACAAATTTGATTGTTTCATTTTTATTTTATAACTAACTATATAATAATATATAAATTAAATAACTATATATTTCCTTATAACATCGTCTTAGCTTAGGCTGTAATGCTGTTGTTATTGCGTGTTTAAATAATTAAAGCTTAAAAAAAACCGTATTCACCGCTTTATCTTCAGAACTTTGATCAGATTACATGTACTTAACACGCATTATTGACGATATTTCAAGAACTACTAATCAGGTCTTGATCAAATTTCAATGGGACCAATTAGAAAGCAACAACTTTCAAACTAAAAAAAAAATCGAAATCGGTTCACGTGGAAAGAAGATATGAGGTAAAACAATTAAAAATACTGTCGACTTGAGTACCTCCTCCTTTTTTGGGAAGTCGGTAAAAATGAAATGAAATTCCAAATGTCTTCCAAACCCATTAGTGTATAGTGATTAAATTTTTTTACGAGATAGATTTTACTTAATTTTGTATCTTATTTGTTTTTAATCAGTTTAAAATTGAACAATCGCAGCCACGTAAAATGAATTATTTTTTATGATTTAAGCACATTTCTATATGATATGAAAGTTTGCAACGGAGTTTGATCGACTTTCGTACTCGCTGGCAACAGGCTGTTCATGTTTTTTTTTTATGCTTCATAGGCAATCATTTGACTACAATCTCACCTGATTGAAAGCGATGTTGCAGCCGAAGACGTAGCATCATTGCGTCAGTCTTATCTAAAAGTCTATTAAAGTGCCCTCGTAGCTTAAAATATGTACACCAAATTAGAGTGAAATCGGACATCGGGAAGTGGGTCTAATTTAGCTTGCAAGATATTTTAATATAACGTTATCGCGTGTTTAGATACCCCACTAGGCTATAGGCAAACAAGCCTGATCCCGTTCCCACACAAATGGGAAGACGCTATTAAAATGTTACGAGACTGTGGCTGAGGTAATTGTGACCAATTTCCGAACGTTTTTATTACCCATGCTACTATCAAATTGTTACTCGGTAGGGATGGGACTTTTGGAAAGTTGATCGATTTGAAGTATCAATGTATCATTATTTTTGTCATTTGAACTAAATAACTAAACTTACTATTTATATGTAGGTATATAATACCTTAAGCATGAAAAGACTGAATTTTTAATTTCTATTACAAATATATTTATTAGTATATTTTTTTTTTGTAAAAGCTTACAAGTTTTCAAATCATTATGCGAACTGCAAAGGAATGGAACTCCTTGCCTGAGTCGGTGTTGATTGAGTACAATATGGGAGTCTTCAAGTCACGAGTGAATAGGTATCTTCTAGGTAAGCTCTCTCCCGACCACATCGTCGCTTACCATCAGATGAGATTGTGGTCAAAAGTTTGCCTATCTTGAATAAAAAAAAATCGTAGCCCGCTTGATCGGATTGCCAAGGCATTTATGACATCAAATATTTGTGATAGTAAAATATACTTACATTCGAAAACCAGAAACGATGAACGTATAAATAAAAGCTTATACATTTAAAACCCACCAATAAATGGTCTGGGAGAATAATGTTATTCCTATGTATGAGTATTTAACACACGGGTATCGGCTATTATTATTTTTATGTTTGAAAGGCAAGCATTTGACCACTATCTCACCTAATGGAAAGCGATGATGCGGCCGGAGATGTAGAATGCTTGCCCAGAAGGTTCCTATTACTCTTGACTTGAAGACTAGATTATACCGTTCGGGAAACAAAGACGCGGGCAATGAGTTTTACTCCCTCTCAGTATTAAATAGCGTCGAACGCATTTAACTGTTTTTTTTATGAACTGTAATAATATATAATCGATTATTTAGTACATCCTTATTACTTGGGCTTGTCAGAATAGTAAGATATGGATCTTACTGTTCGTGTGTAGTGGCATAGGCCACGCTCTAGTGATGCCACTTAAAAGAGTCCATAAAAAGGGCCGGTGCAGTGCTCACTTTAATGCACCCCATCAAATAAACTTTAATACAACAAGCTCATTATGAACAAACCGAACTGGAATTAAACATTTATTGTAAACATTCGTTTTTATTTATCGAACTTTAGGTCGTAGTTATTATGACATATATTTTTATTCAAGAGTGCTTACATATAAAATCATTTTTTTTTCACTCTTATCCTCCAGTATGGGACAGCGGAGAGTACTCTCTCACGAGTTTTGTACGTTTTCTGCAATAAACAAAAGTTCAAGCAAGTAAATAAATTACTTTCTTTCTTTTTTTTTAAACATAAACGCTTTCACACTTATAGCCCCACACTAAGTTCGATGACTTTTGTCGTGGGTGCCGAAAACATTCACATCACACATACACAATCACAACCAGAACCAGAAACACAAATTTTCCTTGAGGAGAAAACTTGTGTTCCCGCTGGGAATCGAGCCCGATACCCCTGCTCAGAAGGCGAACATGCTTTCAACTAAGCCAATGGGCAGTTCAACTTTAAAGCTTAGTATGTTGTCGAAAGACCTCTTCGCGTTGCGTCAAAGCACAGACAAGCAAATGTCGCGTAGTTTTTTTAAGAACTATTAACTATAATATTTTTCCATTATTAATATTCGTACTATTCGACTTACCATTGCATAAAATCATACAGCATACCAAGTTGCTTATAATTTAAGTTAAGCAACAGAGTTTTCGGTTGAATTAATAAATCACTTTCGCGGTAGCATTTCCCTGATATGTGAATTTTCATGAGTTTCACCGCTGATGGCGTAACAGGAAATACGAACGACTCGCACGCAACTATCCTACAACGATACAACTAGTTAGTACTTAACGGTGCATAGCGAGTTGTATATAAACCTAGTAATGAATATTGCGATTGACATATGGGCGTTATTGCAGACTGTGATACCAAATAGACTGAGTAATCCGCAGACATGAAACTATATATTCATAAAATGATTTCGCCTTTGTACGTACTGTTCGAAGTAGATAACAATTACTTTTATTAGAATATATATCCTCATCGAGCTCTCCTTGCACTATTTCATTTATAAATTTTAAAACTTTTTGCTTTTCTATGCTTTAACATTTTTATATAATATCCGCTTTATTGATGTAACACAATTATTTCACAGTTCTATGATACAAGACCAGATTGATACACGGCATAGACTTAGCAATAGAATCGGCATACGCTTTGTTTGCACTCTTAGGAAAGGGAACCCTAAAAAGGGATGTTGTGTTTTGAGGGTCATGCCTTATCTTAGTATCCATATACCAGAATCCAGTATTATAAGTACAATACTTCTACTGCACTTATCATCACCTCCCCGAAACCACGAGTCCTGCTTATAGCCATTTAAGTTTTGCAATTCTTTGACCCACATACCTGACTCACTTCCTGATTTAGGTTCGTCTTCGGATTTTCGTATTATGGACTTGGTCTCATAGGCTGGTGCCAAACATAGAGCGCTGAATAGACATCTGTGCGGCTCTTATTCTGTAGGTTATGGTGGGTAGGACACATTGTTTTTCAGGCATTTGCTTGAGTAGATCCTCGAGTTTACAGTGAGTTGTCTAGCCTAGTTGTATTAGCGGAGCTATACGGTCCCCAAATTGCCGTCTTGGTAAATATATTTTGTACAATCAAGTATCATTATTAATCATAATCTAGACATATAACGATTGTTCTGTAAAAGTATTAGTTTTGTGCTTCCTAATAAAAGTGCAAGTAGCAACTTAAAACCATATGAAAAAAAGATTAAGACAAAGCAAAGTTATCACCGGACCATGTGGATAAGCGAGTGCATTCACATGATTGTGCATTCCATAATCCTAAATATCCTTTTATCTTATGTCACGATTGTAGTTATTGTCGTTTAAATGGGAAATGGCGAATAAATTTTGAACAGCTGTCAAAACAAACTTCAAAATATGCAATCTTCATGCAACTCTTTTCTCCATGAAACTAATAAGTACTAACGTAGAGGGTACTAAGGTACTAAGGTAAGGTACTAAGGTAGAGGTAACCTGTAAGTCATAGTTATAGTAATCCAATTTAATTCCTTCTCTACAAAGAGTTTAACCGGAGAATGTCAACTTGCCCGAGTTCCTTTTAGCTAGTTTCTAACATGGTCATACGAAAATGTACAAAAAAATCTTAATGCCAGATCTCCATTTATTTATTTATTTTTATGTTTGTCTTGTTAACAGGTGGTTTTCATGCAATAGGTAATTATTTTAAACAATCTGACACATGATTCTTATAACTGTAACATAAATTAAGTCTTCTGAATGTAATTAAAAAGTAAATAATATTATTTATATATTTTTTAATTGCAAATAAGGTAATGAATAATTTTTTTTTATTTAAAGACAGAAATACGAAAATAAACCCGATTGGATACGATAGAGCACCTAAGCAAAAAATATAGTCTCTGTTCAACGGATTGTGGCTATTTAAAGACGTAAATTATTATAATATTACTAATGATTCCGAAGTCAAGTTGCGCTGCCGCTGATAACATAACAGTGAACTGATCGGATCGTATGGTATAAATAAATGCCTTACGGTTCATAGCCTTATTACCAGCGGCGATATTCAAACTAAAGATAAAAAGGGAAAAAATGGTCGATAAGAGCGCCCTACGCTGTCCCTTAGAGAGAAGCATCAATCTAGAGGCCCTGCTAAAGCCCACCGGTCCACTCGAGACTTTTTATTTTTATTCTGATTATTAGGCCACATTAAAATGTCAGGCAGTGGTTGTAAAACTTGTGCATGTTGTTTATTTAGGGAGGTGTTATTATTTTCATTCAGACTTTATAATTAATTTTATTGTTGATGTATTGATGCTACAACCATTGATATTTATGTAATTCAAGAGAAAGTAAATTGTTTAGTTCATGTTCGTGTCACGAAGTGTTTTTTTTAAATTATATGTAGTAGACAGATATGGGCGGGTTATACCACAATTTCAATATAATTAAAACGCAAGCATATCTTAAAAAAAACCATCTTCATCGCTTATATTTTCAATAAAATATGGGACTATGGGAATATGGGACCACCTTTGAAGTATAATCTACCAAATAAAAAAATCATCAAAATCGATTAATTATTGGCGACATCATCGCGTAACATTATATATACAGTCAAATTGAGAACCTCCTTTTTGAAAGACGGTTGAAAATTGTGTCTTTATTATTATTTTTTTTTTTTTTTTTTTTTTTTCACTATTATAGGTCACGATAGAGTGTTCCCTATTTTTGTTACAATCTAGCCAAGATTAGGCTAATAAGTAACTTAAATTGAACTTATTCTGCTAGATTTAAAATATCCAAGAATGTGTCCATTAACACTTTTCTTATTGTCTCTATTAAGGCGAAGACACTTGGTTCATGTGTTCTTTTTGAGCAGCACTTATAAAACACTACATTACACTAATACACTAACACTAAACAAGTTCAAACGGTTTTGTTCTTTTAAGTCGTCTCACTATATACGTGTGATCGAGGAGCTGGATGGCCTCGACGTTCACATGATGGTGAAGTCTATATTCATGAGCTTCTGCGTATTTTTTAATGATTTTGTTAACGAGCTCGATGTTGAGGTCCTGGTGGAGATCGTCATTTCGGATGTACCAAGGTGCATTCACAATGCCTCGTAATACCTTATTCTGGAAGCGTTGAATGATTGAAATATTGCTCGGTTTAGTACAGCCCCAAAGCTGTATACCATAAGTCCACACGGGCATCAGGACTTGTTTGTATATCAATATTTTGTTCTGAGTTGACAGCTTTGACTCTCGCCCAAGCAGCCAATGCATATTCCGATATCGAATTTCTAATTCTTCTTTTTTCTTCTTGACGTGTGCCTTCCAGCGAAGCTTTGCGTCAAGCGTCATACCGAGGTATTTGGCTGTATTCTCATAAGGAATGATTTTACCATTGATGTACACGGGACAGTATTGTGGTATTTTGTTGGTAAAGTCAATGTGAATTGATTTAGACTCGTTAAGTTTAATCCTCCATTTCTTAGTCCAGGTATAGACTTCATTTACAGCCATTTGAACCTTTTCAGTAGCTTCTTTGTGGGTTTTGCCTACTCCCATTATAGCGGTATCATCAGCAAAGGTAGCAATGGTGTTATGTTCGAGTTTAGGGATATCACATGTGTATATTAGGTACAGGACCGGGCCTAATACACTTCCTTGTGGTACTCCAGCTTTGATTTCCTTTATCTCAGAGTATGCATCTTCATGTCTAATTCTGAATACTCTATTTGAGATATAGGATTTAAGGATATCTGCGAACTGCTTAGGCAATTTATTTTTGAGTTTCTGTATAAGGCCCTCATGCCAAACTTTATCAAAAGCTTGTGCCACATCTAGAAAAACAGTGGAACATACGCATTTTTTTTCGATAGCATTTTCTATTGTATTCGTTATTCTGTGTACTTGGTCTATAGTTGAATGCTTTTCACGGAATCCAAACTGATGCTCTGGGATCAGATTTTTGCTTTCTATTATAGGCTTCAGCCTCTTTAGTAGTAGCTTTTCAAACAATTTTGAAGAGATAGGCCTATAAGATGATGTTTCATGAGGAGGTTTCCCAGGTTTAGCTATCATGATTACCTCAGCAACTTTCCATAAGTCTGGGACATATTTTAACCTTAAAGCAGCATTCATAATTGTAGTTAACTTAACTAAGGCTTTTCTTGTGAAATTATGTAGTATTTCTCCTGATATTAAATCATATCCTGGAGCTTTTCTTTGGCTTATACTGTATTTAATTTCACGTGCGACTTCTCTTGGTGTAACGAGTTTTATACCATTTTCTTGAGGTATGGCGGGGTCAGTATCATCCAATCCTAAAGATTCATTGATTTCACATTGATTTGGCTGAAAAATGTATTCTAAATGTTCAGCAAACCTTTTAGCTTTTTGATCATTATTGATTGCCCATATTCCATTATCGCATTTGAGGGGTGGAATATGGGAAATTGGCTTTTTTAGGTTTTTAGTAGCTTTCCACAGTGAGTAGTTGCTACTGCGATCACAGGTTAGCTTTTGAAGGTACTTATTGGTAGAATCATCGTTGAATTGCTGGATATATGTTTTTAGCCTTCTCGTAAGTTCATTGAGCTTTCTTTTATCTTCAGGACATCTTGATCGATGCCATGTTTTTCTTTGTTTTCTTTTTTCACTAACAAGTTGTTTTATTTTAGCTGGGTATGTGTTACACTTGGTCTTCTTATGTACAGTTGGTGTATTATTCCAAGCTGTTTGTTGGATAAGTTGGCAAAAATGTTCTATTTCGTTGTTCAATTGTTCAGGTGTCTTAAGCGGCGCTTGCAGGTTTATATGGATATCTAAATCAATCTTAAAGCTATCCCAATCTGTTAATTTACTAACCAGTGTTAGAGGTTTTTCTTTATACATGATGTGTTCATTTATTTCTAGGTATATTGGGGAGTGGTCTGAATTTAGATCATAACTCTGATATGTTCTCATGTAGCTAGGTGACACATTTTTATATACAAAGAAGTCTATGAGGTCAGGGACTTTATGTGGATCTGTTGGCCAGTAAGTAGGCGCTCCAGTAGATGTGGCATCACAATTCATTAGTTTGATTGCACTTAGTAGTTCTTTTCCCTTAGTTGTCGATAGTCTAGAGCCCCAGTAGGTATGCTTAGCGTTGAAATCTCCTCCTAAAACGAATCGGTTACCAAAACGTTTTAGTAAGCTCATATAATAGTCCATTTTTAACATGTATCGAGGTGGGCAGTATATAGCTGATACTGTTAAACTGTACTGCTTTGTTTTGAGACAAATTGCTACTGCTTGTGCCTCTTTTTCTTCGACTTTAGTCACTTCATGGTGTTCAATATATTCTTTAACTATGACAGCACTACCGCCTCTCGCACTATTGTCTGGATGTAAGGCATGATAAACTTTGTAGCCTTTGAACTTGATATAAGATTGTTTTGTGAAGTGTGTTTCAGATATGAGACACACGTCAACATTTTCTGTTTCTAAGATTACTTGTAATTCACTTTGATGTTTTAGTAATCCGTTTGAATTCCATGCCATGATTTTAAGAGACTTATTCATTTTATTAGCTTAAGGGTAGCTGTTTTTGCGCTACTTTCAATTTTCTTGAGCCTTTCATCAAAGGACATCATCATTTTTAAGATGTCATCCAACTTTTTCTCAGTTGATACACCCAGATTAGGATCCCTGAGAGATTTTACTGTACCTTTCGAAGCAGCTTGAGCGTAAGATTGGTTTTTGTTGGTTGTATAGAGTTTTGTACCACTTGTTTTATTGATGTTAGTAGGTACATCTTGACTTTGAGTAGTTGTGTTACGTTGTCGTACTAAACTAGGCTTTTTTAATGTTTTGTTTCGAATAGCCTGTATCTCCTTCGCTATCATGCACCCTCTGTAGTTTGCCGGATGCGGGGCTCCACAGTGAATGCATTTTGGTTTTTCGTCTGCTGGTTTTTTGCAGTCCTTTGTTAAATGTTTTCCTGTACATTTAACACACCTCGGTTCTTTAGAGCAGTACTTTTGGGTATGTCCATAGGCCTGACATCTCTTGCACTGGGGGACCAGTTTAGTTGATTTAATACCTCGTACATCCACTGCGCATCCCAGAATGGTTTTGATATTATATATTTTACTTATTTCCTCACTATTTTCAAAGGTCAACATGAACATATTCAGAGGCTCTTTAGTTCTCCAACTCAATTTGTTGACTGCTTCGATAATTTTGTAACCTTTACCCTTAAGATCTTCCAAAATCCTTTCAGGCTTGCACGTTGAAAACAGTTTTTTGGCCATTACTATTATTATTTATTTAATACTTTATTGCACAGTAAAAAGTGTACAAAAGGAGGACTTAATGCTAAAAGCATTCTCTACCATTCTTTCCTATTGCAGTCATAATTAACTCGTCATATTGTACTCGTTCATATTGATTTTTATTTATCAGCAGCAGCCGTTACCGATATGTTTTATTAATAATAAGATGCACAATCAAATATAAAGATAGAAGTCAAATGCTTGCCTATCAAAAATAAAAAAAATAGACATTGTGTGTTCGTTTCTGTTTGCGTGTGCATCTTAGTAGCATTTATATAATATTAGTAATATTGAGTCCATGCTAATTCAACTCTAGTGATTATAAAAGGTACCTAATACGATGCAGGTACGCTATGGTATAAAAATATTGTATATTAATAGGCGTGCCCCGCGTAATTTAAAAAGTAGCCTATGTGGTAATACTAGGTGTTAATCATAAGTATGCTATGTACGTTTTCATCATTCATGTTATCATGTCACGTCATATTATCCGTTCAGCCGTTAAAGCGTGTGAAGAGGGAACAAACATACTTACACACTTATACACAACACACACTTAAACACAAACTTTCAGAATTATCATATTAGTATTATATATTTATATAGTGTGATAATAATGACCATAAGCTTGGCATAATAATTGAGAAAGGGCGGAAAAAAATGTGACGTTGGTTTTAGAGAATAAGATTCATATTTCGACGAAGATTTTTTACTATTGAAGTCAAAAAAGCTAACTTATTTAGATTTATTAGGTTTACCTACATTTTTGTGTAATAAAAAACGAATATACATTTTTCCTCATTCCTATTAGTTCCATTCCATTATTATACCTTATTCATAACTTTTTCTAGAATCTGCGATAAAACACTTTTTTTTCTCTGTTATCGAATTACTTTCTACAAATTGTAGAGGGCATGCTAAAAGTTTGAGTGCCCCTGCTCTGAATAGAGGGCTCCTTAAGATTTATTATGTACAAGGAAGAGAGCCGGACGTCTAGCGGGTATATTAGAAAGTCGGCTTATCTGTACATTTTACATTTTTTGTGTTACGGTAAATCGGCTGGGAAGCTCATGGCCTTCCATCAAATGAACATGGTAAAACTTTCTACTCCATATTCATTCCTAAATATGAACATAACAATTAGCAGTCGTTTTTGTTTGAACTTTGTCACCAAATTATTCCCAATATTCACCTGATACCACTATAATATGATACCCACAATTGCATAATATATTGTCATATACTCAAGAAAAATATTTCACAAAAAAGTACCGTTGCTCCAACAGCTACGCTTGGGAGCTAACTTTTAAACGAGGCTTATTTCAATCCATCACTTAAGAACAGTTGAGTTAGATTATCAAAGCTTATAGTGATTTTACACATCATAACTTTCCAATGAGGTAAAATGCGATATGGTGCAGTCAAAATCTGTCATATACCTGACATAAAAAGGTGCTAATAGAAATAATAACCATACCGAAAAACACATCGGCGATTCATCCCATCTTAGTGTGCGACTTTTTTTTCTGCTGGATAGGCAAGCATTTGACCACTATCTTTCCTGACATGATTATAGAGGTACCTTCACTCTAGACATAAATATTATTGATATTAATTTTGACGGTACTAAGTGTGCACGTCTGAGACCATTTACTCTCATCAAAAGAGCACGTACAGCATTTTCTAGCCACGCTGCTGCCGCCATCTAACTTCATTTGATAAACTATAGCAGTTTATAACTTGAACTAAGGCTGAATCATATAGCGAAATTAAACTGACTTTGTATTGTTGCTCGCCTTTCACATTTTGCATGACTCTGTTGTTCAAGTTTTCTAATAGATGGAGCTACAAACAACTCACGTTGGGTACTGGTCTGATGTATATTAGCTGAAACACTGAAGGATTGTTTGGCTATATATCAAACTGCATTTTGCTCATTCCAAATGTCGCTGTTCAGTGCTCCTTTATATTCCTCCTTTATATACAGAACTATGTTTTGAATCTAAGAAAGATATTTTAAGAATTCTTATTTATAATTTTCAATATTAGTTACAAAAAAATAAAAAGCTTTGGATTGCAAGAATAAAGTTACCAATGTTCTTTAAAACTAACAAATATATACAAAATGAAATTATAAACGCTTGCTTAAAAGAGAATAGACGAGGAATGTACCGTCACTCCGTCAGGCTTATATTAGCTATAATTTTCTATCGTTATATCTAAGGCTGCTAAAACGTAATTGGCTATTTGTATAATAATAATTCTAAAATTAAAACTTTGTTACTAAGATCCTATTTTTCTACGGATCATCGTAGCTAATTCCTTTCTTATGACCTGTGAGGCCCGCCTCTCGTTTATGACTCCTGAGCAGAGCAGCTACTTCAAAGTACAAGAAATTAGTGCCAAGTACTACAGCCAATAATCTTAAGAAAAATACACAAACATTATATAAAGTGTAGGACAAAAACAAACTGAACAACTCAAATTAATATTAACTCTACTAAGAAACGAGCGGTTCCGTTACCAAAGACATTCCTTATAGAGCAATATAACCGTCACTTCCATTCAACAAATGACTACCGTCAGTCGAAGTTAAGCTTGGGGGGCTTAATTAATTGGTATAGTTAAATAGGTTGGAGGAAAGGATTGGATATCATAGCGAGCGGCCATAGGCGCTCGAGGGTGCCCGGCCTACCGCTGTGTCCGTGTAACGCAGTTCCTCCGTGAACGTGAAGCTACGAATGATACACACCAAAAAAACTGTGAGCCTGGAAGCGTCTATGTTAAAATGTATATTTGTGATGACCATCAAATTTTAGTGACGTAATAAAAATATCCATGTATTTTTTTATTAAATTAGTAAAATGTTTATGAGCATACGATAGCGAATATGCATGAATTTAATATATAGGTTAAGTTTTTTTAATTATATAGCTTAAGGATTTCACCTATTACAACATTATCTTAATTTAATGCCTTTTAACTAGGAATTTCAATTATTGTAATGATTATTAATTAAAATTCAAAATAACACAGCACGCTTCTGGCAAAACTGATTCGTAACATCAGTTCACAGATTTTGATGTCTCAATTGTTGGTAAAATCTACTTTACAGCCATGATTGGATTGTGGATGTCACATAATGACGTCAATATTTCGGCCGCGTTTTAATTGTTCGCATTTTCAAATATTTGTTTCGGTATGAAATATGTAAATTATTTTTTTATCAATGATATGTAAAAACGTAAAGAATCGATGGAAAGTATAAAAAAACGAAAGTAACAATATCCCCAAAAATATGACTAACTACGGGCCAACTGCCTACATTTCCTGAAATAAAGCAACGACCTAAATTACCTACAGGACATCGAGCTTACAGGTAACTCAAGCTCAAGGCCACTACCAGTAGTTAGCGTTCCTATCATGCTGGCGGCATTGCCTCTCTGAATTGAAATGCTAATACGTTTATAAAAACTATATCTATCTTACTTACATATTGCATCTTGCAATTTCACTTTAGTTATGATAAAACATATTTTAATATTTTTATGAAATCGGGGCAAAAGTTTATGTACTGAGATACGAGTACACCGCTGGTCGGTGGGTAGTGGGATACCACCCACCTAGAACAAAAATAAAATAAAATTAGAAATCCCAATACGTAACTCAAATGAGTTAATGAAATCTTTATGTCTTATGTTAAAGTACTAGCAGGGAATTTACGGCCCTCGATAGAATATTTTTTTTTATATCAATTATATTATTTTAATTCCAAAATGACTTTCGATATTACAACAGTGATTCACTTCTGTTCCTTATGATAAGGTTTACTTTAAAATAAAACATGATAATGTTTCATACTTCAGCAAAATAATATCGAAATAACATCAGCTATCTATCTGAGATTTAACCTCCCCGCTGACTTGATTGGGTGCGTGTTCGCCTTCTAAGCAGCGGGTGTCGGGTTCGATTCCCGGTGGAAACAAGTTTTCTCCTGAAGAGAAGTTAGTGTTTTTTGTTGTGGGTGTGATTGTATGTTATATGAACATTTCTGGGCCACAATAAAGTCATCGAACTTAGTGTGGTGCTGTCAGTTTGAAAGCGTTTCATCATGTCAGCCGCAAGAAGTCCACGGTTGGAAGCGGCCTGCATCCAGCGACTTTCGTGCTATCTTCATTATGTCGTCTATCTACCTTGTAGGTGGTCTTCCTATACTGCACTTGCCTGTCGTGGCCTCCATTCGAGAAACTTTCGGCTCCATCTTCAATCAGCTCTGCATACTACGAGTATGTGCCCTGCCCGTTGCAACTTCAACTTTTTTTTTAAGACCGTTAGGCTAGTATTTGACCACTATCTCACCTGATGGAAAGTGATGATGCGGCCGAAGATGTAGCATGCTTGCCTAGAGAGTACCTATTCACTCTTGTTTTGAATATTCCTAGATTATACCAACAACTTGCTAATCCGCCGGGCTATCAGTGACTTTTACCACTATATGCTGACTATTAGAGTTTGCAATAAATATTTGAATTTAAATTACGGTTTAATTTTTAACCACTTATAATCGGTTAACTTGCAGAATTTTAATAAATGTTTTAAATCTGACGGATTGCGCCTCAGGCACCTTTATAAATAATGTTAGCGAATTGGATTGCCGCAATAATCTAAACAAATCGGCTGCTCAAACATAATGCAAAAACTCAATGAGTCAATTGTATAAATATAAAAGGACTTGTATCTATTGTAAAATAGTAACCGTTTAAAAAGGATATTGCTGTGTACAATTCCAATTAGTGCCTCCATTACTCAACAAAAAATAAAAATAGACACCTATCATGTTGTAAGTGTTACATTATACTGATGTTCTATTACGTTATTAGTTCATAATAAGAGTTCGTTCTTTTTATGATATAATATCCGGCTCCCTTTACCTTTAAGATGTTATCTCTGATATAAACGGTGGACTGACCATTTCACTACAAGTTCATTTAAGTGGTATTTTAAATGTATTAGCTCAATGAACTCTGGCTGTGTTTTCATTCATTGTTGAGTTGGAATAAAGTAACCTAAATTTGCATTAGACTAAAACGATTGTTCGTTTATATTTTACAAATGCCAGTGTTACGTGATTTCAGATTAATATTCAATCATTTTAATATTGGTACAACTTGTGCCTATCTTGAATTTGTATTTGGGGACATACAAATCCATTTTAAATACATTTGTCCAATTTATTCTTGAAGTTTTGATATTTTATTTATTAAATGAAATAATAATTTTTGTAACCGGCAATATATTAACAATCGAATAATATATCTTTACAGCAAAACTGTGCGCTATAAGCGACTAAGGGTTCTTCTCCACCAGAGATGTGCATTGCAGCTATGCTGCGAGGATGTGAAAAAGCTAAGCTACCAAACTATGTGACAGTTTCCACTAATGCTAAGCTATGTAGCAGAGCGAGTAAGATGTGCTATGATGATGCACCGACGTAGCTGTGCGAAGATCATGCGCAGCTTGAGCTTTGCGATGCATTGATAGTAGGGAAGGTGCGGGGAGCTACACCACTCGCTACCATCTATACCACGCAGCCTTCCATAAAAAACAGCTTAGTTGATATCGTGATATGATATGTGGACCAATCAATATATTTGGTGGATATCAAACGATTCCATAGCAACGTAGCAGAGCAAATCTCTGGTAGAAAAGCACCCTAAGGCTTGTACTCAAAATATTACATTCGCGAAATATAACGTAATAAATAACTAAGGTGCTCCAAACCAGTAAGAAGTACGCCGTATATCCGCGCTACCACATCAAATAATCACACTTTATTTTAATATGTAGTATGTTCTAATATGTAGAACAATTTAGGCGTTCATAATATATTATTTCACGAGCTCTGTGAATTTTATAAATACAAATTTATTTAGTTTAAGAAATAATAACATATAATATTAACAAATGCATTTTTTATTTCAAATATAAACATAAACGCTTTCATACTCACAGCCCCTCACTAATCGATCGACTAATCGATCGATCGATGACTTGAGTCGTGGGTGCCGGCAACATTCACATCACATACACAATCACAACCAGAACAACAAACATAAATTATCTAGGAGAAAACTTGTGTTCCTGCCGATACCCCTGCTTAGAAGGCGAACGCTCACCCAACTTAGCCAACGGGCAGTTCATATGAAATGACAAAACATAAAATGTCATTACGATTATTCTACTACTATTACAAAGACTAGGAGGATTTCCAGTCGGGACTTAACGTATTAAGACCCAAAAGCATTGCAGACAGCGATCGCGTTGAAGTCTTATATGTACTCACAGAGCGCCGATATCAAGAAAAGACTTTAAACTAGTATGCTTTGTACGATAGATACAAGCTCGAACGACAATAATAATATAAGTGAAACCGTTTTGTTTTTATGTTCTTGTGTAGTAATGTAAAATTATTTCTTAACATGACCTTCTACTGGGCACGGGGAAACGATTCGAGTCGAACACGCGCCACGGATGGTTGAGCGGAAGATAACCGTAGACTATCGATATCTCTGTAAAATAATTAACTTTTATTATTTAGAAACATTTATTTCTTTAATTGGTGTAACAGGGCTGAGGCACAAGCCCATAACGGGTTCTATAGGGTCAATACCTTTTTTCAATTTACAACTTAAAATTATTTAGTTTTTTATACATTCGTTACTTGGTAATCTTACTTTATAGCATAGTACATATTTGGAGGATGTTATAAATCTTTTGTAGTTACAACATGTATTGATTTATTTTATATTAACCCTAATTAGGATATATATATATATATATATTATTGCGGATCAGGAGAGAATGCTATTCACAAATCAGATCAACTATACATTCAAGTAATTTCTATCTAAAAAGCTAAACAGTTTAGCCAACTGCATGGTCATCAGGCACATATTATGTATTTTGTCCTACCGACCGGCTCCAGTTTGTAACTTGGGCTTTTATTTGGGATTTCATCATAAGAAAAAAATTAAATTGTTTGAGTAACAAAAGGTTTGCATGGAAATGTTACGAACACATTTCAGGAGTAAATGGACTTCTGAATATTTTTAATTTAGCGGAACAGGTAAAAGGCTAGAATGTAAAAAAATGAGAAATTCGAAATCATGCTCTGTAAAAGCGAAAAAACCCCTTTCTTAAAGCGGGACTATTATAATGTATTGTTACACAAACAAGAGTCCTTATACAAATATGTATGATCTGAATCAGTTCGCATTTTAAAACGCTTTAGAATGCACAGCAAACAGCATTCTTTGCAATCAACATAAAGTGTTATGTAAACACTGTATGTTGATGAGCCAGAATGCACACGCAGCGCACAACAGTAATTGCAATATTTATATCTGTAGTTATAATCTCATCAGATTCCCTTTCAACGGTAGCAAAAGTGAGAGCACTTCCGTTTACTCGCCTTCTCGCACGTTTCTGCAAAGCCATGATTACCTGGCTACCTGCGGATATCTACTACAAATATTTATATTAGAAATGTGATACTACCCATGTGTTTCGTTTGTTTTAAGTTCCTTATGATTACAGTCTATTTCAAATAGCAAGCAAGTCACTTACGATATTTCCGAAATATCAGCTTTCAAGCATACATTGACAATTTAAATGATGTATCGCACCTATTAATGGATTTGTAACTACCGTTTACAACTATTTAACTTTTGGCGTCAAGTCATGTTGTATTTACCTAATATTTTACGTTCTATGGACCTATCTAGTGACTTGGTATTTCAATTGCAAGCTCTATGATCACGGCGTAGCTGGAGTTGTGCGGGTGGAAACAAGCGAAATACATGGTAAATATCCCGTTACTAAAAGAAACATTTATAATGAGAGTTTAAACGATAGTTGAAGATATTATGACACGTTTTTTTAACTAGTCGCACGGTGAGGTTTCGGCACCAGTTGTTAGTCTTAAGACATGTTAATCAGTTTTATCCCTATATATTAATATTATATGCCCACAGATGGCCGGAAAAATCCGAACACTAGGACTGCCCACTAGTCTATACGACAAGCCAACATTTAACTAGTCAACTTGTTGACCAATGCATACATTTTTTATTTTACAAGTTTTAATAAGTAGAATACGAGGATGTATTTATTAACATTCATAGATTTTGTTAGGCAGGAAAAAGCCTTTATTGAAAAGACAGCGACAAAAAATATGCTTATGATTTTTTTTATTTCTCACTTACGCTGCGGCCCATGCCTATATTTTCTAAAACGTAATTAAAACTGTATATGTACCTGCAAAATAACGAAGTTACCAACAAGCCACTGAGTTTATAGATGAAACGGTAACAATGAAAAGAAACATTTAATAATAAAATGAATGTAATGTATTTTGTAAGAGTAAGGGGAAAATATAGGTTAAGCCATTTATTCCATCCACCATCACTTTTTCGTTTATAAGACACTCAACATATACACGTATGGATTGCAATCAAGTTGATACGTACAACCTGTACAAATTGCCGATTCTCTAAAAAACCAACTATACAGAATAACAAAATCTAGAATGATCGATGTACCATAAAACTAATTATTCTTGAATTGTCTATTGCCTATTGCATGTTTCCACAAGAAAAATAAAAAAAATTACAAGTTTTCATGAGTAGCTGTGACTTTTCGTCACATGTTAGATTAATGATTCCGTAGCACTTAACAGTCATAAGCTATTATTTTAGTAGCTGTCTAAGAATTGCCAGAGTTTACTTGACTGTTACTACTAAACAATCAATGCCACAATACACTTAATAGTAAGAAAACGAAATTGGTTGAAATATAAATGTTTTTTTCTGCTCAGTTGTCGATTCTAAACCACCCTCTGCAGAATTGTGCACTACTTACCAATGACGGTATATATAAATATATTCAACTTATCTTTTTTCGTAGCAAAACGTAGCATCTTTCGTACTGTGCCCCGCAGCTTCGCCCGCTATTATCAAGTTAAAAAGTAGCCTATGTATTAATCCTAGGTATAATCTATTTACGTTCCAAATTTCATCCAAATCCGTTCAGCCGTTAAAGCGGAAAGAGGGAACAAACATACTTACACACTTACACACAAACTTTCGGATTTATAATATTAGTAGGATATTCCTATCTCGTTCTTTAGTTTCATTTAAATATTTGGAACAATATCAAAAGTATATACTCGAAACGTTAGGTTCATAGATTTTTTAGCAAAGGAAGTGTTTAAACCGAATATTGGGTTTCACACTGGCTGAAAGGATATCTACTAGTTATGTTGGTATTTCATTGAAAAAAAAAAACATTGATAAAAGAAGGCATAAATACTTCACCTACCTCCCACGTAGTAGATATTAAGTAATCTATGCTCTAAGCATGAAAATGCACAAAATCATGAATAGAAATCAATTTTTGCGGGCCCCAATATTGTATTGTGCTACATGGATGCAAAGCTTTACCTCTAAATGCCAAAATAATTTCAGTTACGAAATACGAAAGGTACCTAATTACTTACGTGTCTACGATCGCGATAAAAACTACACACCACTAACGCAATAACAAAGTTCTGTACTGAGTCAGTAGGTTACCGTCTCACTGTGATAAGTATTATAACAGCTAACAGTCATGCAAATGACTTATTGCTTCGTTAATGTAGATTTATAACATGTTAAGTGACTATTTGTTGTATGACATGAGTCAAGAGTAGCGCCGCGACTCACTTCCAACCTTTTACCTATAATATGTATCTTCTAGGCAAGCATGTCACAATTGTCACATCTTCGGCCACATCATCACTTTCCATCAGTTGATATAGTGGTAAAATGTTTGCCTATTCTGCATAAAAAAGCCACTTAAAGATTTTCACACGAAGGTGTAATCCTACTAATATTATAAATCCGAAAGTTTGTGTGTAAGTGTGTAAGTATGTTTGTTCCCTCTTCACGCTTTAACGGCTGAACGAATTTGGATGAAATTTGGAATGTACATAGATTATACCTAGGATTAACACATAGGCTACTTTTTAACTTGATAATAGCGGGCGAAGCCGCGGGGCACGGCTAGTTACTAATAATTTGCGCCTATTCTATTGTAGTGGAAGGATTATTTTGCAGTGTTCGCCTGGGACAGTACCACAACATAACCAGACATTCAACCGCAAAGCAGTAGTGAGCAAACATTACTGTTTTTCGGATTGAAGGGAAATGTTTCCAGTGAAATTATAGGGCTTAATGAGATTTAATATCTAATATCTCAGGGTGATGAGCGCTTCCATTTGCCACACAGGATTCTAACCTAAATAAGTTCATAACTCTGGGTAACACTAAACTGTAATGGGCAAGCGTGACGCTTACCATAAGGCGCACGTCGTGCTAGTCTCGTCATTCAATAACGTAAAAAAACCGATGATTCCAGTTAATGACGAAGCTCCAAATTGCGTGTAGGTACTGTAAAAAATCAAGTAAAAGTAAGATCAAGTGAAGATACAAATAGAAACTTATACATAAAAGGCAGATTTATTATATTGTCGCACAGTACGTCTATACAACTGCTCAAGATTAATGTTTATGCTATATACTGCCCGTTGGCTGAGTTGGGTGGACGTTCGCCATCCAAGAGGATGTATCTGGTTCGATTCCCGGTACACGAGGTTTCTCCCCAAGAAATATTTGTGTTTCATTACAGAAGCCATCAAACGTGAAAGCGTTAAATAATCTGGATTAAGAAATAAAAATTTTATATTAGGTGTGCTAATAACTAACTTTGATAAACACTTCTTTGACACTCGTTAAAAAGGTCGGTCTTTCAAATATCTGAATTGATTCCAGACTACTTATTACATAATATTGCTATATATTTATATAAGAGTAGGAACGAAGTTTCGATCATAAATTCCCATAAAAATGAGAACATAAATTTTTATAAATCCATTGATGAAATAGCCGCAAAAGTTACAGTGGTATAAGAAAGACCCGTTTAATAATAGCTTCGAAAAATCGACTTGATGACTCGGCTGCATTGTCTTCTAAAGCATGCGCGCATCTCATTCAACCGATGGGAATCTTATTTTAAAATATTAAATTTCTATCTCCTTTACTCCAATCAGATTTTCACTGTGCGTTGTCAATATGAACTTCAATATTATCACCTTAATAATAGTCATTAAACTAGCGACCACTTTCTGCACAGTGAGCTTAGTGATCTAGGGTTCAAGTCTGAAAATTCTTAAATATCGTTCGAAATCGATCAAATAATTGAAGTGTTGGAAAGTGAACTTTAGTTTTAGTAGTAGTGGAGTTAGTTTTAGTTGTACTAGACGTTGTTTAGAACGTATCGGAGTTGACGAGATGCAGTGTCGCGAAACGCGACCACGTTGCGATATAAAAGGAAGTTTTGTATAATTTCTTTATCACACACCTGCTGACTGCTCTCGCGCTCGGTCACTCTTTGTTGCTTCTCCACTCACACGATGTCTGCACGACTCCTGGTGAGTACATTATTTATGAACATTACCTCATATCATACATCAACTATCGATTAATCAAGATGTTAACAAAATAAATAATGGGAAAATGTAACGTAACTAAGAAATAGAAAATATTGATCAGTAATTTCAACTACTAAGAAAAAGTCTTCTCATATAATTAATAATAAATAAAATATGTACGAGGGCTACTTAAAAATTATCTAAGATATCTGAACAGGCTCTATAGAAGGCTTCGGTATCTTTATTGTTGCATAGCACTAAACACACATATAACAAATCACATATATAAAATAATTAGAGAAATTTTATTAAAATACCTTATTATTTCTGTAACAAAGGTTATTCAATCAAACATACATTTCACAAGAACTGGAAAACAGAAATGAAAGCATTATGAATGGACTATTATGAACGCCAAATAAGAGAGATCCTGCGTAATGAATAGCGATGACCTTCATATAGAATGCTGTCACAATCGGCTCATTATTGGATAAATTGAAAAGTCTTTATTCTAATTGATATTTAAATAGCATAAGTAAATTATTGCTTTTAAGATTTTAATGTTTACTTTAGACATTCTATCAAATTGAGCTCCTGTTTCAAAAAAGATAACACTGCGCAAACATTTTTATGAACTTTACGGATGTATCTCTGTTATGACTATTGACAAATATCGAACAAGTGTAAATTGTAAAATTATATCAATTGCAATAAGAAGACTTTTTTTTATTTTGCCCTTTTTTTTTTATTTCATTGTAAACTGTTCAGTTTATTTTATATATTTATTCATATTATTTGCGCATAGCTTGGGACTTCAATCTAGTAATAGTAGTTCCAGTTGAAAATAGTAGGCGACATTGCCAATACTCAAACAATTAAGTTAGTATGAAGACAAAAGAATCTGGATACTGGAGTGTTGGTGAAACAAGAAATTTGTAATTTTGTCAAAAGGATTTATGAGCGTGTCTAAATGGTCAAAGATAATATAAATCACTTACTAGGTTTTAACAAACAGAACATTTCGTTACTTAGTTTGAAGTTAAGATTATAAAAAATATAAATCGAAGACTGTGAGCTTACTTGTAATGTTTGCTACAAGATCCGTCTACATAAAAAAGGAAGCAAAAATCACTACAATAAAAAGTTTTGTGGGGCCTCTTTCGGTTGACTTGAACTGAACGTGTCATTTTCTTTTGTAACCGTTACGTAAAGATAGATGCAGACTTAGAAAGTAACGTTACGTTTTTCTTTATTTGTAAACAGCTGGTCATTACTATTGTTGTTATAGCCAGCATATCTGTTTTTCAATTATCAAGGATGGAGTTTCGATAGTAATAAGGCGAACGCGAGTGATTATATTTTATATAGATTCTATTGTTTTGCGGCTAACGAGTTCATAATGTGTGCTATGCGATTGTTTGTACCAAGTGAATGACAATTTTATGTTGGAGGCAATACTTAACTAATACTTTACGAGGTAATGTGACGTGACGATGCAATGTTATTGATGGTTTTCATAACGAAGTAGTTATTGAGATACAAAAAACAGTTCCATAGATAATCATCAAGGTAAACAAACTTAAGCAACATAAAAATATGGTTTGTCTTGCATATATATTACCACCAGCGGGACAACAAGCGGACAGATAGAACAACTTCCTGAAGAAAGCGAATGCAATAAAATACGTGCAATTGAGACGTGAGGAATGGTGTTAGTAGCTTTCTTTGAAATGCACATGTTAAGTATTCATTGAACAGTATGATGATGCTAAATATATTGAAGCAAAAAATATTACTCAAACCGCCCATAACTTACGGCATTAACACGGCTAACAATACCAACGATCCTACTTAGTTTTTATGTAAGCATAGGAACTGAGACAAGCAAGCCGTTTGCCTAATAGTATACGACACTGTATCTGCCGGCATGTAGTATCTGCAGTGCCACCTGGATGACGTCAAGTTGCTGTTTATACACAATTAAATTGGCATTTGGCTCTTTCAGCTGTTAGCGCTTAGTTTAGTCTCGTTAAAGGACCTATTAGACCATGCGATATTTAGTCAGTCTTACTGAGATCCCGCGTTAGATCGAGTAGTGTAATAAGATTTATACTCTAGTTAGACTGTTAGACCTCGCTCGGCCGCGCTAACTAAGATTAAGTTAAGAACGTTTAGTCAGCGCGCGGCAGCCGCAGAGAGGTCGTCTCTTTTAGGCGGACACAATGGCATGCTCAAAGAAAAAACAATCTCTCTTATTTATTTTAAGCTTTCACACTCTCAGACCCACATTAAGTTCGATGACTTGTGTCGTGGGTGCCGGAAACATTAACATCTTACACACAATAAGAAACGCAAATTTTCCTTGGGTAGAAAAATTGTTTTCTTGCCGGGAATCGAACCCTATAACCCTGCTAAGAAAGCGAACGCGCACCCAACTAGGCCAACGGGTAGTTTATTTCTATCGTATTCGTTTATTACATACCATATCTAAGTCAAGAATATCATAAATATTATTGTAATAAACAACACCGTCCAGAGGGATTTCGGGTGATGTCAGAAATATATTTAAAAAATTGCAAAAAAGTCTTGGCCCATGTTCTTATTTTTTTCCTTTCATTTGAATAGAACTAAAAATCGCGGTAACAGCTTCGGCAATTTTTTGGGGCATCGAAAGCTTCGTCATGAAACCTCTACCAATGACGTACGCCTTGCGAATGAGTTAGCGTGCGATATTCAGAGCAGTGTAATAGCGAGCTTGACTAATTACTACATATAATACTAATACTGCGGACGGACGCGGACCAGCCCGCACCGACGCACCATGGGAGTGTATCGTCTGTGGTAGCGTAGACATGTCCGTTTCGGTGCGTCCGATCCGCAGCGAGTCGGTAACTGCAAAGGACGATGTATTTTGGAATGGCTTCGAATCTCAAGACACACACAGACTAACTTTCTGTGGTAGTAGGCCGTGCGTGATAATCCGTAGAATAACTCACCGTTGGAAGCCAGCTTATAAGAAGTCTGAATATCGCACACAGAATATCGCCTGGTCTAATAGGCCCTTTCCGCAGTCCTGCAATTCGGCATTACACGGCGGCAGTGTAACGAAATTAGCTATCGTCATAAAAAAGTTGAATGTTTTTCTGAAATATATTCAGCCCATCAGAAACAAACTTCGACTATTGCTTGCTTCTCTATGTACTCATCCGGCCATACATGTATTAACCCAATTGTTTTCTTATTAAAGCTGGCGTTGGCATGCATAGCAGTCCTATCAGTCCTCATCGAGGCAGGAGGACACGGGGGAGGCCACAAAAAAGTCGTCATTCACGTGCCGGTGTACGTGAAGCATCATCATCATAAGCACACGATTGTGAAGCATGTGCACCACAAGCACGGCGGTGGCGGCGGTGATGACCACTACGAAGTACTGGGGTACACGTACGGGCAGCCTAAGGCCGCTCCTCATCATGGAGTTGGAGGTACGCATCTTAACTTGGTCTAGACTTATAAGCTTTATAGTAAAGTGCAATATATTTTTGAACCACTGTAAATAAAGATAAAGCGAAAATAAAGCGATATTGGCAATCATAGATCCTGATTGGGTCGCAGTATTAAATCCTGCGACGGCCTTAAGTTTCTAGTGAATGTATCATCTTGATTAAATTCATGGTGACATTTGCTCTCATATTTATGTTTGGAATTTACGATTCCACTCACGTTCGTCGCATTGTTGCGAGACTAGTTTCGGAACAGTCGGTGTTCCCTCATCAGTCGAGTACGCACGTAGACAGTCCGACAAAGGTCATCTCATGCTCGCATTGCTTGCTATCATCGTAGTTTACCAACTTAGAACCAGTAGAAAAATGTGTCTCTTCTCGACCACAGTGAAATCGAGGTCAAAAAAAAGGTCAAACGTTCGTCTATTGCAGATATAAATAAATTAGTGTGAAGCAATAAAATACAAGTATACATTATGTGAATTAGTTTATAGTAAATGATTTCTTAGGTATACGCGAAACTTTGAACGGATTTTATGCCATAAATAAAAAAAAAGAGACTTTTCGAACTCTGCAGTGTTTTTGGTCACGGGAAGACAGGATCTCAGAGGTCTCTAGTCTGCCAGTGACCACGAACTAAAATTTTCACTCGGTCATCTTTAAATATAATATCTGTTTAACATCAAATTTATAATTAAACTCTTCAACTAAGCAATATTCTATGGCTCATAGGTATGTATGGGTATGATTATTATAATCACTTTTTTATATATAATTTCGTTAGTGTTAAATTTCACCTAATGGTTAGTCGAGAAATCTATCGTAATGAGATTTTCTAGTTAACGGCTGACATTGCATTTCAAGGTCGAGTTCTTGGTCATTGGGTATACGAGAAGTAAAGGCCGCAATAACTTTTGATTTTAATGTTGGGTAAGCTCTATAGGCAAGGAAACACACCAAAATATTCATATCTAAGTACTAATTACTGCTGAATACTTTCTTAATAATATAGTGCTCCGCATTTTAACACATATATACCACGACTAATAAAAGACAAGAATAGTGTTTCTACGCTTTTTACCCGACTGCCAAGGAATGGTTATGTTTTTCGAGCGTTGTTTGAATATTTCTATATTACCTGATTCATTCGTCTCAAAAACCCAAGGGTTCTTAGTTACATTTCAAGTCATATTTTTTTTTTTACCAAACCCATCGAGTAGTGTTTTAAAATAAAGAAAATAAAAAGGAGATTTAAAAATTTTTAACTAGTCATACGTTTAAATTAAACAAGGAATAATAAATTGTATTCAAATTTGCTTATGGGTGGGTTGACCATATTGCAGTCGGATTTTAGTTTTTTAATTTGAAATATTATTACCTATGTGTTGGCCTTGTACTCTATCTGTCTCTTTCAGACGGTTTAATCAGTGTCTGGATTAGGTACGAGATAAACACTTCCGTTAATGACTAAAGAATAAAGTATACTCTATTTTTTTACAAATTATACCAGTTTTCGATATCCATAAGTTTTATTTTATAAAAATACATAATTAACTATATTTAAATGTACTATACCGATTAATATATATTTCTGTCTATCTAATTTATTAATCAACATAATTTAACTTCGCTATGCCCTTTTTTATACAGGTATACCTTAGGCCAAGGATAGGGGTATATTGGAAACCAGCACTGTGTGCTCATGTAATAGAACACGCAGTACAAGCTGAATTTACTCCAATTGCTATATAAAAAGTAGTATTAAGTAAACGCTTGATTCGGTGTATATTCTTTGTTAGTGCAATAAAAATATTTCTTTCTTTCTTTCTTAATTCAAACTAAAAACTAAATTAAAGTAAATCAAAAATACTTAACTTAAAACAATGCTTAAAAATATTGGATTTTTTTTATTTTTATTTAGCAGACCTCATCCAGTCTTAGCTAAGAAGCTTAAAGAATCTACACGAATGAAATAAACGAGTCATAAACTATCTAGAAATTATTTTGGCCAATCCTGAATGTCTAAGATGCATGATAAAAACTTGCGGATGCGCCCTACTTGATTTAAGATATTATAGAAATAAATAAATAATTTACAGATATTTACAGTTACAACATAATCCTTTTTTTTTTCTTTCTTATAATGATGTACCAATTACGTTTGGAACACCATTGGAATTACGATCTAGCCTTAAGACTAATAGGTAATTTGATTTTGACCTAAACTGCTAAGTAGAGTAGTATATTAAGAATGTGTCCAATAACACTTTTCTTACTGTCTCTATTATCGGGAAGACACTTTGTTCTTGTGTTCTTTGTTAATAGCACTCACTATATTACACTGTCACATCACTACACTAGCTCAAAAGGTTTAGTTCTTTTGAGTCTTCTCACTAAGTCTGTGTTGTCAAGGAGCTGGATTGCCTCAACATTCACATGGTGATGAAGTCTTTGTTCATGAGCTTCGGCGAGTCTTTTTATAACACTAGCGACGAGTTCCACTTTTAGGTCCCGATGAAGATCGTCATTTCTAATGTACCATGGTGCATTAACAATGCCCCTCAGTACTTTATTTTGGAATCTTTGTATCATCTGTATGTTGCTATGTTTGGTACAGCCCCACAGCTGAATACCGTACGTCCATATTGGCATGAGGACTTGTTTATACAAAAGTAATTTATTGTAGACTGACAATGAAGAAAACTTCCCAAGTAGCCAATTCATTTTTCGGTAGCGAAGCTCTAGCTCATCGCGTTTCTTTTTGACATGTGCTTTCCAGTGAAGCTTAACGTCTAGTGTCATGCCTAGGTATTTGGCTGTATTTTCGTACGGTAACATAATCCTGATGTTCAAACGATCATGTAATTTAGACACGTAGACGGAAGCCGTTCTTACTGCCATTCTAAATCATTTCGATGACGCAAGCACGTTAATGGCACCTATCTTTATTTATTTATATGTATGGATTGAGTAATATATGTATTAAGTGTAGTAAGCGGACCATGCTTCGCGTCACGCTGCATACCTTAAATAATGTACCTCTTCATATGTTAACGAAAATAATAGATCACATTATGACAAGGTATAATAATGTGTTTGTAACCGTCGCTGCGGCTCCTTCTGCAATAAACAAAATAACATTCTAAAATTACAATTTACCGTCAAGATAAAATAATATTCACTAAATACATCAAAATCTAGTTTATACAAGTTACCTCGTATCATACGAGAACTCACTCGAACACAAATCATATTTATGGATGCAAGCATTTATCCAAAACAATATTTATCACACATACCAAAATAGATTTTTTTAATTCCGATAGGCAAGCATTTACCACAATGTCCCGTGATGGAAAGTGATGACTTGTTAAGCAAAGATCTATACTTGATTAACTGTGTTAGGAAGTGATGAAATGATATGGCCTTTCAAGGACTTAATCGTAACATTTATTTTTAAATGCATGATGTGACTAATTAGACGTTTTTCCATATTGCTCCAAAGATATGATTAAAAGGTTATAATTATGGTTTCCCGCGAAATATTGAGATAACAAAACCGCTAAGGCTAAGGTTTCTCATTGTAACGACCTTTAACCTATGAACTTCTAAGAATCTAATATATTATAATAATACTAGCAGTGCCCCGAGGCTTTGCCCGCGTTAATGAAGTTAAAAAGTAGCCTATTATTTATTCCGCAACCTAAACTATCTACATTCTAAATTTAATCAAAATCGGTTTATTCATTACGGAGATACGTGGTAACAAACATACACACACATTTTCGCTTTATAATATTAGTGGGATAGGATATGTAGATAAAGCTTCTGTAGAAAAAAAAAACAAATCGAACTGCGACTGTGAGATTTTTTCGTGCATACCGAATGGTTTGTTTATATTTTTTCTTTTAATTTTTCAGGCCACGGTTGGCATGCTGCCGATGAAGGTCATGACGGTGATGAGTCCCCAGTAAGCTTCGAAGGCGGAGACCACGGAGGCTACGCTCTTTCAGAATCTGAAGACTACAGCTCAGGGCATGAAGGATATTAAGAACATTGGCTTAAAAAACTCTCTCACAAATCTGTGGACATTGTTTTCACAATTATGGGTCCTAAAATGTCAGTAGGTATAACTATCCAACTGTTGTAGATTGCGCCGTGTTTTTTTTACATAGCAGTGAATCATGCTTATGTCCCATGTATCTAAACAGTACGAGACACATTGGAACTTTGGCGTATATTTTAGTCTAGCCTAAGTATATCAAATGTTATCGCTAGAATAATACTTGGATGTGTGACCTTTATAGTTCAGATTCACGATGTAATTTTTGAAATGTAATTTTATACATAACATTTCGCAGTGCTATTCACTACTAAGTATTTTTTTATTTCAATTAATCGTACATTATGAATTTCTCAGTTCTGTCTGCCAATGAAGCAACATAATGAAGAACAGGAATGAGGTTGATAAATCCTGCATGAAAATTTCAGATATGATTACTATCGAATCGAGTGTCTTATGCTCTACAAATGTAAATATATATTATAATATGTCGTATGAGAACAGGGTCGGTTAATGTGATTAATAATTGCGAATTATAAACATAATTTAAGGCATTTACAGGTAGTGGGATTTTCATTAGTAATTATTACAGATATTTTTGCATAATGTTTAAGAAATAAAATGATTAACTTACGGGATATAGGTATGTAGGAAGTGCAAATAATTGTAAATAGCTAATTGGTTATTTCAAGGTTCAAGTATTTTCTGTGAATAATCTAAATAACGGCCAAAAAACTATTAATGTCTCTTGTACTAAGTCCACCATGAAGATCTCGGAGGGAGGACTTTCAAAGAGATGGCAATGCAGATTAATCTCAATTAAATAATAGGGCATGCTTGTTTTTTAGCCGACGATTATTAAAACGATCTGTCATTAACGACTTATGTTTATAACCTTATGATAAACATTACAAATAGTATTTTTACTTGCAAAAGCATAAAATGTATTAATGGTACAAAAAAGAATGCATGATTGAATAAAGCTATAGGAATAGATGTATAGTTATTAGTCGTTATATAAATACTCACGAGACTCTCTGTATGTTGTGTAAAGTGTATCTAGACAATAACAAAACCAAGATTGGTTTATGAGTAAATAATCTTCGATGTCCCACTATGAGGATTCTCCAAAAATAGTGGAAATTAAATTGTCTGTTTTGCAAATTACAATGTTATATAATATTACATATTAGAGATGGATTCAAATCAGTTAAATGCAGCATTGGTATTTTCATGGAACTATATTTATTATTTAAAGCAGTACAGCCATTCCAAAAAGGTACGCCCATTCTCCACGTATCAAATTCATGACACATTTGGTAAAACATATTTTGTCAAATAAATGATACCTTATTTAGAGTATTGTTAGTTACTTTCGTAGGATATAGAGGCGTTTATTATTAGTCTGGAAGGTTTATTGTCTAGGTTTCTTGGTACAATAATACTATTATAATTAAGTACGTAACGTAGTATATTTTATGAATGGTAGGTAATATTTTTTAAGAAACTGTTGTGACGGCTTTCTCAACATTGTTAACTAATTTTAGATATTGTTAAGACATTTTATAATGATTTTTGTAATTGGTTTTTATTCAGCTTAAAACTTACTACTAATAACTATTTCCTAAATTTCCTTATTTATGAAACATGAAACGTTCCATAAACCTCCTTTAGATCCTAAAATATGTTTTATTGTCTTTTTTGACGCAAGATATGCATGATATCTAATATCAATTATAATTTTTATTGATGTTATTTATCACGTGTCAAAACGATTAAGCTTATATTTTATGTTAATATGGTCAACCATATGTTTTATTCTAAGAATCAACAACAAGTACCAAGTTTTAAAAAAAAAAATAGACCTGTCGAAATCATAAGCTTAAAGTCAATCGGCTTTATCGTAATAAATCATATATTTATGTAGCTTGCTTTTAAATATGGACTAAGAGAAAACTGAAGAATTTATAACCATAACTAGTTGAATAATATAATTCATATCTACCAAACTCACCCCGTTTTCCTTATCCTTACCCAACACACTTACTTTTACACACTCACACACACAGATAAACCCATACAATGCGCAAACTCGATATTATGTAGTACACATATTAATATATTAAATTTAATGTAATTAAAGTAAAATAATATGGTAGTAGACATATTCTAATAATTTAAAAAAGTAAATTAGATTTATTCAACATAACAAATATATACTTACTTAAAAACTTAAATATATTATATATTCCATTAAACTAAAAACTTATTAAAATTAACCAAAAATAACTATAACTAGATATAAATATGTACAAAACTTAATCTAATAGACCTCTACCAGTTGTTAGTTACCAGTTTAAAAAAGTATACCTAATATAAGTATACTTCTTCAGCAGTTCTTTGAAATCCTTGTATTTTCTTTATAGTTTTGTGTGTAATCGGCCATGACTGACATCCGTAGAGCAGAGTAGGAGTCGCTAGTCCATTGCTTTTTCTTAAAGTGAATTTTCATTTTGGATTGTAAAATGGTTTTTAGTAACCAGTAGGAGCTCCAAGATTTAACACGTCTTTCCACTTCAAAGGCAGTTAAAGGGATTTGGTGTGTTTCCTTTTTTTAGTAGAGTAGGATAGTTTTAGATGTTTCCCATTGAGCCGACATTTTAGTTTGTCATTACACTATCTTGTTAAAATAGATGAGAGATGATGATTTCTTTCTTATTTGTTTTTGATGGGTTTTCTTTGAAGTTTGGTTCTTTCCTTTATCATGTTTTTCAGTGATTATGTATTTCAATTTCTGTTGTTTTTTAATCTTGGTTGTTCATTGTCGCTGTTTCTGATCTGTTGTAGAAGGTTATCACATGTTTCCTGAATGGAGTTTGAAGCGTCATTTTCTTTTGTAGAGTCAGTAAATATATTTTTCAATGATTGGCGCTCTATAGGCGTATATTCAGACTGTCTGTTTTGAAACAATTTTCTCGTTTTGTGATTTGTATTTGAAGAAATCGTTGCTCTTATCATCTTGTGGTCTGTAGGATGTTGGTGTTTATAACCTCTTCAATGTTTTTAACATTGCGTAAGTTCGATTTCGTTTCTAGTTTTTCCGTCTGGTGATCTCTAAATCCATTTATTTTTAACTTTGTTTCTTAAAGTACGTGTTTATGATGAAAAGTTCGTTTTCTAGGCAAAACAAAGAAGATTTTTTTCTCGATTATTCCGTGTATCCATATCTGGGGTATCATCTGGGGTAGGCTTACCAATCTTTGCGTTGAAATCGCCCATTATTATGACTTAGGGTAGAGTGTTCTGTAACGCATTTCTTATATTGTGGTAAAATCGGTCTGTCTCTTCTTGTAAAGAACTTTCCGCGGGAGCATAGACTTGGATGATATTGAGACTAAGCTAATATCCAGTCTCACAACTCTGACATAGGGTTGAAATCTAATAAGTTTAATCCGAGTTCTTTTTTAATCATGTGCCCAACACCATTTTTACCGCTTTTTTCCCTTGTATATAGAAATACGTAGTCTGGGTGCTCTTAATTTCTGAAAGGCCTATAATATGGATATAAATTTGATGTTTTGTAAAGCGTGTTGTCTTGTCGGCTGACTCTTACTAGAGACCTTACATGTGTGCATATATGAATATTTTCGAATGATGGAGACTGTAATCTTGATTAAGATGGCGGGTAAAGGTCTACTACTCCCACAGTGACCAGCTGTATAGTGAGATACAGTTTTGTAACAAATATTTGTTTTCTTTTTGCTTTGGTTTTGGAGAGGCCTTCTATCGTTGCTATTGTACTGTGTTCTATGTCATTTGTAGAACAAGCAGCTGTAATTTTAAATCCGGGATGGTCTTGTATTTCTTTGAATTTCGGAAAAGATTTCTCTGTGGTGTGTGTAGAATCTAATTAAGCGGTAAATTAAATAAAATTACAAATACGTAAATTCACAAATTTTTTAAAGTTTCTTGAAATAGTTTGCCGCGAACAGATGTGGAAGTACTGTTGGTCCAAAGAAGGTCGTTTGTTTGTTCGAAAAGAACAGGGAAGTTCGTATTCGAGAATTCGAAGCGAAACTGACTTAAATATTGAGGATTAGAAAAAATGTTTGAGGAGCCTAATTCTCTTAATCTATTTTTTTACATTACAAGTCGTGGACGACTCGGTCGATAGAACGCAAAATGATAGAAGCTTTTGAAATTTAGAGGAAGAGAACGAACAAGTATATCCTCGAGCAACTGCACATAAGAATAAGACTATCCACACCAAAGTATCCTGGGTTATTTTGGTCACATTGCCCGTCCTTAACCTTGACAAGATGGTTGTGGTGGGCAAGGTAGTAGACCTCGTAGCTCGTTGCCACGACTTCTTATAGCAGTCTTACTTTAATAATACAATGAATTGTCGTACCATGACATTTTAAAAATACTTTATTCTTAAATCGCTGAGCAATTTTGATGACGTCACTCTAAAATGGCATTGATGTTGGATAATAATATGTCTAGATAGACTGCAGAAAAACAGAATGTGTCGAAAAAAATATTGGCGAACCGTCAACCTTAACTTCCATACCCGACACTCAGTGTCAGTAGGATCGTCACTGGAAACGGACTAGTCACTAAGCAAATTGAGCTGTAAAAAAGTACGAGTTGAGTGATTAAGCTGTACAAAAATTACAAAGGCCGATTAATAAGAACAAAGGACTTTGTCAATTTTCAGCTCTGCGTGAACAGGATGCTCACAAAATCTATGTTGTCGATAAATCAGTTTATTATTAATAATAATTACCGTGCTGTATTTGTGTATCAAGATGAACTTATCTTATAAAAGTTGATTTAATTAATTGTTACTCTGATAATAACCAAAATGAGAGTGGTGAAGCGTCTTTGCCTTTTATAATATAAGAAATAAGTATAAATTATACATCTGTGAATAAATACTTCACTTTATATACCTAATATTCATATTGGCAAGAATCTTTGGATATTTGTGTACATTTGCAGTGTATTAGGCTCTCTGCTGACCACTGTTAGAGATCGTTCAAGGACGATCCTAGAGATGGCGCTAGTTGTATCGAGTGACATTTTTTCCGCTCGCGACTAACTTCACAGACTTAAAATAGAAACTTCAGTCCTGTGTGTCACCTGGTCCGTGTGGTTGACAAAGAAAACGCTCCGCTATTGAATTTTGTGACGTAGAAAACTAATTAAATAATTATCATCTAATTAACCAGGACTTAAAATAAAAACTTCATCGTGTTTATTGTGATCGACCGCTTGAACTGTGATGTGACTTATTGTTCAGTGCCTCGCAGATTTTCGGATGTGTTCGGATTAAAACTCGCCGGCCGGCGCGACGTGGAGTTGTGTGTGTGCGCTTAGGCATACATACAGTTTGCTGTAGTTCCTTTCTTGGGGAGCTCCGGAGGCGGTTTCGACGCAGTCTAGGTACGTGGGCTTAAATAAACACTGTAAATTGATTCGTGTATCCCTACTGATTTTTGCCAATGTTCAAAATAATTTACCGCTATCATTAAAAATATTAATACGTAAATGGTGGGCTATTTACACGCCAGCGATTTTACTCGCGCCACCATAATTTTGGTCCTTCGAGCCGGATAGTCCAGTTTAATTACCTTTTGCTTTGAGTTATTAACCATAAACATTTCATACATAAGTTCGCCCGCCCGTTGCTATGTGCAATTCACTCCGCTTATAACTACCTATAGTGTAACTGCCGCCCGCTAATTTACCTACTTGTATCCCCCGCATTTGTTGTTTGTAAATAAACATTTAGTAGTTTATTCGTGCATAAATTATTAGCATAACGATAACCGAACATGTCGAAACCAAGTTCAGATACGATGTTGATCATTTTAGGAGAAAAGAAAGAGTTGTTATTTAAACGTATGAATCATTCGTTTAATATGTCTAAAAACATCACTTCTTTCGAGAGTTCAAGGTCGAATGAAAACTTTATGTCTGAAACAGAAACTATGGATGACCTTCATAATAATTTTGAATCTATTGTAGATAAAATTAATGAGATTACCTTAATGTCGAACCCTTCCGCGAGTCCCGATTTTGGTTGTTTGGAGTCGTTTGACGAATTGTTTACAAGAGTGAAACGCGTTAGAAATAAGATGAATAATCACGCTAATGTATCACCGCTGCGAAGTGATAGTGCTTCTGTGTTTAAATTGGAGCCGCTTCATATTAAGGAATTCGATGGTAAAATACAGAATTGGCCAGCGTTTTATGAATCCTTTAAAGCAAATATTCACGATAATACGCGTCTAAGTAATTCGCAACGCATTCAATACTTAGTTAGTAAATTGAGTCATTCCGCAAATTCCGTTATTTCGGGGATTGTACCAACGGGTGAAACATACAGCATAATTTGGGATAGCTTAGTCAAGAAATACCAGGATAAGCGACTTTTAGGAACACATTATCTCAACAATGTGTTAGATTTAAAAGGGTGTACTCACACTGCCGCTAGTCTCGATTCATTTATCGATCATTTTTCGGCATCGATTTCTGCTCTCAAACAGCTGCATGTTTCGGATTTGACGGATTTTATTCTCGTGCACTGCGCACTTAGAAAATTAGACACTCAAACCGCACAATGTTTTGAACTTTCTGTTAGAGATGTTGAAATACCTACAACAAAACAGCTGATCAGTTTCGTTCAAGATCAGGCTAAGATCTTAGGACGTTTGAACCCGACCATGTACATGAACTCAAACCCGCGTAATTCAAATAACACATATAAACCGCCCGCTTCTACGTCACGGAACACACGCTCAAACACATATAAAACCTTTGTTGCGAGCGAGGTACCAATGGTTGCTACCGGAACCTCTGCTTCGCACTCATACCCGCCCGCCATATCTCATTGCGCATTTTGTAATGAAACCGCTCACACACATTTATATACTTGTGCTAAATTCAAAAATACACACGATCCTAAATCTCGTTATGATTTTATTAAATCCAAACGTGGATGTGTAAACTGTCTCAGTATGACGCATAATTTATCGACCTGTAATTCGTCATCAGTCTGCGAGTTATGTAGAAAACGACACCATACGCTTTTACATTTTGTGAAACAAAATAATAATACGCATGTACACACTGCTTATGCGAATTTTCCCGTGCTGTCGCCGACAACGCCGCCGCCGCCGGTGCCGCCGCCGACTGATTGCGCGCCTTCACCCGCTTTAAATCAACCGCTTACGTCACATAATGCCGCTGTGCTTCTATCCGCCGAAACAAAACCGAAGTCGACTGTTTTATTATCAACCGCTCAGGTGTACGCGCGTTCTAAAGGTAGTACAGGTCCGAAAACTATCATCAGATGTTTAATTGATAATGGTAGCATGAACAATTTAGTAACGACTGAATGTTGCCGCGCTTTAAACTTGCCGATAATACCTTTGAGTAATTCTTTTGTCAAAGGTGTTGGCTCAACTTCGCGTCCAATCGTTGGATACGTGTATTTGGATATTGAATCCCGCATATACCCGCAACAGAAATACACCATACACGCTCTTGTCGTGGAGTGTATTACAGATCAATTGCCGTTGCAATTTATTGAATGGAATCGTAACATAGATTACCATGACCTCCCGCTCGCAGATTTTAGTTGGAATATTCCAGGAGACATTCAGGCAATTATAGGTGCGCAACTCTTTCCGTACATTTATTTGGGGAAGCGGGTTGACTTTGGTTTGGGACTTCCACCTGCACTTCTAACCACTTTTGGTTACGTTCTGATGGGAGATTATCCGCGTAATGACACCATACCTACCGCTTCTTTCACCGCGCTCGCGCTGAACGATCTAGTACAGAAGTTTTGGGAACTCGAAGAAGTACCTACGATGCGTTTGTTGTCACCCGAAGAGACGGAATGCGTAAATATTTTCACGTCATCAGTGACGCGTGATGATGTCGGTCGCTACACGGTATCGCTGCCATTCAGCAAGGATCCATCTGAACTCGGCAATTCACATGCTGTTGCTCTTCGCCGATTTATGGCACTAGAGAGAAGATTTCGCCAGTCACCCGATTTGAGGGAAAATTACAACCAGGTCATTCGAGAATATATCGACAATGGTTATCTTAGCCCTGTCGATGAAACCGAAATTTCTGGTGGAGGCTACTACATACCTCACCATGCGGTCGTGCGACCTGATAAGCCGATGCCGCGTATAGTGTTAGATGCAAGTTCGAAAACTCACACAGGTTTGTCTTTAAATGACGTGTTGCATATAGGACCTAATATGCAAGCTGATCTGTTTTTATTGCTTTTGCAATTCCGCTTGTTTCCTGTCGCGATGAACGCTGACATAAAACAAATGTACTTACGCATAGGTGTACCCGTGGAACAGCGTAAATACTTACGCATCTTGTTTCGTTTCAACGAGAACGAACAAGTGCGTACTTTTGTCTTCAAACGTTTACCGTTTGGACTCAAGTCGAGCCCTTATATAGCTATGCGCACTGTGCGACAGCTGGCTTCCGACATGAGTCCACACTATCCTGACGCTGCAAAAGTTGCAGAATCCAGTCTCTATATGGATGATCTGGTATATTCTGCACATAATGAACAAACCGCTATGCAGCTGTCACAAGACCTAATAAACATGTTCAGATCGGGTGATTTTGATCTGGTGAAATGGTCTAGCAACTCACCAGCTTTCTTAAGTAGTCTTCCTGATTCGCACCGCAAATCTCTCGATTTTGACGAAGGCAATATTTCCGCGAAGATCTTAGGTCTTTCCTGGGAATCTTCTGAAGATAACTTTTTCTTCACTTCCTCTGTAATAACCGACAAATGCACTAAGAGAAATATACTCTCCGTAGTTGCACGATTATTCGATGTTCTGGGTTTGGTCGCTCCAGTCATTCTCTATGCCAAATTGCTCATTAAAGAGTTGTGGTTGAGTAACAGTGGCTGGGACGATCCCGCTCCGGAAAATATTGCTGTCCGCTTCTCCGCCCTTGTGCAAGAATTTCCCTTGCTTGATACCTTACGGATTCCGCGCCATGTAGGTGTAAATATTGACTGCATTGTGAATCTCGTTAGCTTTTGTGATGCTAGTTTAAATGGCATGGGTTGTGTGATCTTTTTACATTGTACCTACCCTGCTGGCATCATAGTTCGCTTACTTTGCGCAAAGTCAAAGGTCTCACCGACTAAAGTCACGACTCTTGCACGTCTTGAGTTATGTGCTGCTGTGCTTATGTCTAAGTTAGTGAAGGTTGTCAATGACTCTTACGCTGCACGCGTTCCTATTGCAGGAGTGTATGCATTCTCTGATTCGACTATTGCCTTATCGTGGATACATTCTTCCCCACATCGTTGGTCGATTTTCGTGAGTAACCGCGTCGCTCAGTGTCAAGAGAACATAGCCGCGAAACACTTCTACCACGTAGCTGGTGTAGAAAATCCTAGTGATTGTCTGTCTCGAGGTATGCTGCCGTCGCAGCTAGTCTCGCATGACCTCTGGTGGAATGGCCCTTCCTGGATGCATTCCGCTCCTGAAGAATGGCCAATCAAGCCATTTTCGCCGACTGACTGCAGTAACCTTCCTGAGCACAAGACAAATGTGTTGACAGTGACTTCTCAATCGGAACAACCGCTTTTATGTGAGTTGGCGCAACGCATTTCGTCTTGGGACAAATTGCTGCGTGTCATCTCATACATCCTGAGATTCGCACGACCGAAAAATAACATCGTGCCACGGTCTGTTCAGGCATTGACAGCCGCGGAACGTGCTATGGTCCGCGCCGTGCAATCAGTTCATTTTGCAGATGACATAAAGTGCATTAAAAATAAAAAAATGCCATCCATAAAGCTGCAACGCTTGGCTGTCTTCTTAAATGAAGAGGATATTTTGCGGGTTGGCGGAAGACTTTCTAAGTCAAATCTTCCATTTGATGCCAAGTACCCGGTCCTACTTCCTAAACGCGATCATATCGTTGATCTTATCATACGACATTACCATGTCGTGAACTGTCATACTGGCCCTGGACTTCTCATGTCGATTTTACGACAGCGTTTCTGGATATTAGATGCCAGAACTGTCGTCAGGTCTCAATGTCGTAAATGTAATACGTGTTTTAAGGTGAATCCGTCGCATCCCACTCCCATGATGGCAGATCTTCCTGCGTATCGTGTTTCAGAAGCGAAAGCCTTTGCTCACACAGGAGTAGATTATGCGGGTCCCATACGCATAACGCTTACCCGCCGTAGAGGTCAACACGCGCAGAAGGCGTATGTCTGTCTGTTTGTATGCCTGGTTACCCACGCTGTGCATGTTGAGTTGGTAACTTCATTAAATTCTTCAGCTTTTATAGACGCCTTTAAACGCTTTATTTCCCGCCGCGGACAAGTATCCTGTCTTCACTCTGATAATTCCACCACTTTCGTTGGTGCTAAAGCTCAATTGGATGAGCTATATACTTTTTTATTGAACTCTAGTTTCAATTCGTCACTCTCAGAGGAGTTGATGACCCGACGCATTGACTGGAAAATGATTCCTCCTAGAGCTCCCCATTTTGGAGCAATGTGGGAATCGAACATTAAGAGTTTGAAAACTCATATGTACAGGGTGATAGGTAGTCAGCTTCTAACATATGAGGAATTCAAACAAATTACAAACCGTATTGACGCAAATAGAGTGTATTCTTAATTCGCGCCCTCTGAATGTCGTATCTTCTGATCCACATCCAGAGGTGATAACTCCCACCCATTTTTTAATGTCGTCTCCCCTGCAATACTTACCCACTGCCGATCTTTCTGATCAGCGCATCAGTCTTGTACAACGCAAAGAACTTTTGGACAGCATGGTCCAATCCTTTTGGAAAAAATGGCGCTTAGAGTATTTGCATACGTTGCAAGTAAGGCAAAAGTGGGCTACTCCGGATAAATGGACGTCTATATACTATGTCTGGATGTCGCTTCAAAAACCCATCCAGCCAGTCTTGGCCAGCCATACCTTCTTCCGAGTTGAAAGGATTCTCGATATGATTTCTCTTTGCGAGCTCAAATGCTAGTATACGTAGCTCCTTCCCAGTGATTCCAAATAATCGCGATTGCATTGATTTCACGTACGTAGCTAACTTCTTTCTCTTGACCTATAGTAAATACTGTCTTGAAACGGCCTAAGACCTTTTTACCACTGTCATTATCCGAATCTGTATCTTCATCTTGAGAATTGCGAGCTTTTCTTACTCTTCGTTCTAAAGTTGACTTTGGCACACTAAAAGCAGCTGAAGCCCTAAGAAATCCCATTTTCTTCGACAGAACAGCAGCCACAGCTTTTCTCATGTCGTCTTCGTCCCATTTTTGCCGGTCCGTTTTTCTCACATAATTACGAACCATTTTATCGCTGTGAACAAAGAAAAATCTTATATATTTCATATATTAGGCATAACCTAATATTACATACTAGCGTCTGTCCTCGGCTTCGCCACAGCACCCCGATAAAAGCCTTTCTCAGTGTTCAAGTTATCTCCACACCAAATTTCATCAAAATTGGTTCAGCTGTTTAATCGTGCAAAAGTAACAAACAGACAGATGCAATGGCAGAAAGACAGAGTTACTTTCGCATTCATAATATTAGTCTGATGTGTGATTTATATAGCAATTATTTTATAATGGATGCCCGAGAAAGAACCAGTGACCCGACAACCAAGCAAGCATAGCGATTATTGCAATATTTTTTGGATAATATCTGAAAACCTTTCCGTTTTAACGGGGCAAAATGGGATACTATTCCGTTATGCCCCGATCATTTTGCCCCCAGCAACAAACTTTTGTACGTCAATCTGCAATTCTAACCTATGTTGTTATTATTTAAAAAGTATTGGTTTACGTACAGGTTAATATGCGTCCTTGCCATTTGCATTTAAAAGGTTTACTTAATTGCAATTACTCCCGATAGAATATATAATGTGGACGAAACTGGAGTCAGCACAGTCCCAAAAACTCAGTCGAAAATATTGACATTAAAAGGACAAAAACAAGTTGGATGTCTTACATCAGGAGAGAGAGGTCAGCTGATTACAGCCGAAATATGTTTCAGCGCAACTGGAGTGTTTGCACCTCCGATGCTAATATATGCTAGAAAGCGTATGAAACCTGAACTCCTAGATGGTGCACCTGCTGGATTTTGGGGAGCATGCAGTGACAATGGGTGGATCAGTGCAAAAATATTTTTTGACTGGTTCAAATATTTTGTAGATTTCACAAAACCCACCAAAGAAAAACCTGTTTTGCTCCTTTTAGATGGCCATGCTTCACACACAAAAAACCTTGAACTGATTGACTACGCTAGAGAGCACAATGTCGTACTATTATGTACGCCACCACATTGCACTCACAAACTACAGCCGTTAGACGTGTCTTTTATGAAGCCCATGAGTACATATTATAGTGCAGAAGTAAAAAAATGGTTGAGAGATCATCCCGGACGCGTGGTAACACCATATCAAGTTGCAGATTTGCTTGGGAAAGCGTACTTACAAGCAGCAACAATGCTCACAGCCATAAATGGTTTCAGAAAATGTGGCATTTGGCCTGTGGACAGAAACGTATTTACTGAAGCAGATTTTTTAGCTGCCGAAACGACAAATACTGAGAATATTGTCACTGAACATCAAAACGTAGCGAATACAGAAATCCCTTTAACATCAGGCAGTGCGTTGGCAGCTCAATTAGATTCTACTGTTACAAACACCAAAGAAAAAGCTCCTGAACCTACTGTCATCAACGATGATTCCAATAAACATACTTTACCCATTGATGAAACTTACACTGACAGTGAAATGCCCGCTACTAGTGCTACAGCAAATATTGAGATTTCTATGTTTCCGATCTATGAACAGACTTCTGAAAATTCCAATTCCAAAGATAAAGCTCCAGAAACTATTGAATCCAATGCACATATTGAACAAGGTATATCCACTCCTGATGCCTACTCTGAGTGTGACATGGCCGGTCCTAGTACTAGAGGAAACATTGAGAATTTTACTGCTCCAGTCTCTGCACAAACTCTTCAAGCGGTTGCATCTACTTCAAAGTCTAGGTCTCCTGAAAGGCAGATTATTAAAGCGACGGGTTCGTTTTTGGTTTCTCCAGAAATTATTATGGCAATACCAAAACAAATACGAACTACGGAGAGGCAAACTCGAAAACGTGGAAAAACTGCAGTTCTGACAGAATCTCCCTACAAATATGAACTTGAAAAAGAAAAGGCTATGAAAAAAATCAAAGATAAGAAACAAACAAAGACTGATGCTAAGAAAAAGACCGAAAATAAGAGAAAAATCAAGAAACGTAAAAACAAAACAGAGTCAAGGAATCGAGCTCTTCTGAAGATGACGAGAATGATTGTGCTTGCTTGTATTGTGGTTACTTGTATTCGCAATCAGATGAGGGTTGGATTGCATGCGGCTCCTGTGGTAGTTGGGCACACAATTCCTGCGCTGGAGTGGATGAATATGACGAAGAACATATTTGTGGCAGCGTTCACAAATATGTTCTTCGTCATATTCTGTCTATATGTCTGATTAAAAATTGTTTCTTCATTTTGCCCCGTGACGTTCCCGTCCACGGGGTAAAATAGGAAATATGACAATTACGATTAAGTTCCTAATTACCAAATAAGTTGACTGATTATGATTAAAAACTTGAATAATTATTAAACCTAAGCATATTATTAACGTTTCCAATTAAAAAGTTTATTAATAAAGTTGTTAATTTTCTATATACAATATTTTTTCTCTTAACTATCCCATTTTGCCCCAAATTCCCCTACACATATTTGGTACACATTAGCCGAAAAATATATCTTATCTTACTAATATTATAAATCCGAAAGTTTATGTGTGTGTGAATGTTTGTTACCACGTATCTCCGTAACAAATTAACCGATTTTGATAAAATGTTGAATATATATATAGTTTAAGTTCCGCAATAACACATAGGCTAAATCAACCCTTAATTGTGCTAAATAGGGTAAAAAGTTTGTATGGAAATTTTTACTCGCTTTGATTCACTCAAAACTCGGTACAAATTAACATTCAAGTAAATAAAGAAACACGTATATTTTATTGTTTCAAAGCTACCCCTGTGGTGTGTGCAAGGTAGTTCTAAAGTTTGTATGGAAAATCTTATTTCTTGCTTCGATTTACTCAAAACTCTGTACAAATAAGCTTTAAAATATATAATAAAACATGTATATTTTAATTTTTTCAAAACTACCCCTAGGATGTGTGCAATATAATTCCAAACTTCGTATAAAATTTTTATTTCTTGGTTCGATTCCTTCAAAACTCAGTTTAAAACATTAAAGTAAATGATAAAACACGTATATTTTATTTGTACATAACTACCCCTAGAGTGTGTGCAAAGTAGTTCTAAAGTTTGAATGGAATATCATATTGCTTGCTTCGATTTACTCAAAACTCGGTACACATAAACGGTCTACTAGATTTAGATTATAGACGAGAATGCGAATTCAAACCATTAATCAATCTATCCAAAATTATAAACCCTGAAAAAGTTCAACCACAACTTTTAACTCACTCGGGCGAAGCCGCGGGACACAGCTAGTTTTGTTATATTTTATGCCTACGAAAGTAATAGAGAATTTATCGGAGAAGCAATACAACAATATTATTGTGGGCCGAAGGACTGTAGGTTGCTACGCTCATGTAATGTAATGTGGTATTTGAGCTGGGCAAATAGCTTATAGTATACATATTGATACAAAGTTATTATAATATTCCGTTACCTACTGATATAAGCTAATAAGCTTTTATCATAATTATTTGTAAAGTAACTGTTCACGTCAGGCTTAAATGGCGTACAAGTGGACACTGTCCTTTAGTCACTTATAACCCTTAGGTTACATTATTACGTATTACGCCAAAATATGAAGCATGTCATTTATATATATTACTAGCTGCGCCCCGCGGCTTTGCCCGCGTAAGTCCCGGACCAGCCAGAATTCGGGGTTAAAAAGTAGCCTTTGTCCTTTCTCAGGCTCTAGACTATCTGTGTACCAGATTTCGTTTAAATCGGTTCAGTAGTTTTGGCGTGAAAGCGTAAGAGACAGACAGACAGAGTTACTTTCGCATTTATAATATTAGTAAGGATAGTAAGGATAATTCTATGGTTATTGATAAAATTGTACAGCAAATGGCGGACTTGTAAGAACTTGAGGACTTGAGCCAGACTAGTTATATCTTCTAATTTATGTTAGCCTAATACTTTCATGGTTCGAAAATCATTCGCCAGTCATCACCTACTGTTTATCTACGATTGAAAGTGGCAGGAAAATAGCGTGCTTACCACCCTCGACCACTTGATTTGTTCAAGGGTCTTATTTTCCCACAACTGATTAGTGACACTGGTATCTGAAAACTGATAAAGTTAAAAAAACATACTTTAGGTATTTTAGGACATTTAATTTGTGCTTCTGAGCCTGGATGTGATTGTGATGTAAATATTTTCGGCACTCGCGATGCAAATCTTTGAACGTCTTGTGGGACTGTGAGTATATGTGTGCGTTTTGTTTTTATTTTGTAATTTCGCCGCGTATATAATAAAAAAAGACAAAAATATATATGCGACGTCAAAAAGCAATTTGACCACTATCTCACCAGATGGAAAGCGATGATGCGGCCGAAGATGTAGCATGCCAGCCTAGAAGATACCTATTCACTCTTGACTTGAAGACTGCCATATAATACCGCTCAGGAAACAAAGACGCAGGCAATGAGTTCCACTCCCTCGCAGTACGGATGATAAACGTAGAAGCGAAATGCTTCGAGCGAGCTGGAGGTATCTCAACCATGAATGGATGACGTTTGTCTTGTTGTTAGATGGTAAAACGGGCTTGGGGGAATTAACTCAAATTTGTTCTGCTCGATGGCAAAGTAAGGTACGCGTTTGTCTACTAAGCAGCGGGTATAAGGTTGGATGCCTGGTGGAAACACATACTTAGGTACATTTGTGTTTATAATTCTGGGAGTTATTATAGGTGTGGTGTGGATGTTTCATGCACCCACGACACAAGTCATCGAACAGTCTCTTGCACACGAATTTGCCCATATTAAAGTAGGATACATCTATGGTTGCAGTCTCTATTAAAACCTACGCGATAATAACATCCGTACGTATTAAATCTTCGCTCATTTCGCCACTTACGCCGATGGTGTAAGCACGTCCGCTATGGGAGCACGTGTTGTTTTCGAAGTGAGTATTTTCTGTTACATTACTATTTGATGGATTGTTAATGTTTTAATTGCTACATTAGTTCTTGTATTTATACGATCTGCTGATATTATTTGAGTAATATACAAAAATATGCAAAATATTGGGTGGTAGCTTTCTAATAGATAAAAACAACTTGCAAATTAATTAAGCGGCCAGGTGGTCGGAAAACTGACTTGGAAAAAAAAATGATTTTTTATTTGTTGATGGTTTTAGTTTACGTTCTGAGTTGTGTTGCAGTTTTTTTTAATTTGTTCTGTTGATGTTGATATTATTAATATGTTTGTTTACGACTGCTAAAATATTATAGGATCCTGTATAAATCGTAGATGTGGTCGCCTAACTGAATTCAAAATGAGTTAACGACCGCCGACAAGGCCAGTTTTCGGCCATGTATTGTAATTAAATGGCCGACAATAGGATTTAGCAAACTGATATATCGTTAATACGACCACCAGAAGAAATAATGTAAATGTAACTATGTAGTTATAAATTTTTACAAAAATACCCAATAAAAGGAATTTTTTCACGGTTTATGTATGTATGTATATAAATTTCTTTCCACCATAACTTTTAAATTCCAAACAGATTTGAACTCTGGCTATATATTTTATTTAAATTTTTATTACATTTTAGTTCTTTTTTGCCAGGGCAGTCGTGTGTTTTTATTTACGAGAGCTTGTTCATGTTTTCAGATGTCTTCCAATAAACCCAAAAAGAAAAAAAAATACCGAAAATTAGCTCTTACTTATTCAATCGTTAGAATTGGCATTAAAAGTAGTTAGAAATGAGGGAAAAGGTATAAGAGAAACTTGTAGAAAGTATAGAATCCCCAGGACGAACATACAAGACAGATTAAGTGGCAAAAGAGCAGATGAATTGAAAAACAGGGGACCAGAACCAATATTGGCGGGGGAGAAACAAGTGGTTGAATGGCTAATCAATATTGCCAAGTGTGGTTTCCCTGTTAAGAAACAAGAGTAACTAGATACCGTACAGAAGATTTTAAAAGACCAGGGGAATTCAAATCCATTTAAAAACGATCGCCCCAGTCAGACCTGGTACCTAGGATTCCTTAAAAGAAACCCTGAAATTTCACTTCGATCTGCCCTGGGAAATTTGATTTTGCCCAGGGATTGAGATCAGCTCGCGCACGTGTTGCTAAAGAGTCTATACGCCTATGGTTTCGTGGGCTTGAAATTCTTTTTAGCAGGATCGGAGCAAATAGAGGTGCTTCAACACCCAGAACGTATATTTAACGCTGACGAGAGTCGATTTTCCTTATGCCCTAAAACTGGAAAAGTATGTAGACCCAAAGGTTTCGCAACCTGTATCAGGTTAAAGCTGGCAATCAAAAAGATAACTTTACTGTCTTAGTGACTTTTAATGCCAGTGGAAAAATGTGTCCACCATTAGTGGTGTTTCCTTATTTACGGCCACCATAAGCTGTCACTGACAGTATGCCTCCAGATTGAACTTTAGGGCGGAGCGAGTCAGGCTGGATGAACGGTGACGTCTGTCGTAAAACGAGCATTAATTAAGAAAGCTTACTATAAAACGACCGACTATATTAATGACAAGGATGCATGGAGGAAAACTGCACAAGCGCTTTCTAGTGACTACCATAATAACACCTAGGTTAATACAATTATTTGCCGAGTTTCTTGCCAGGTTCTTCTCGAGATGGCTGAATTTTGCGAATCTGGCAGTAGAATCATTAACTTTCATGAGTCCCTTTTTGGAGCACATGTGAATAAACGATTTTAATTTTGATTATGACGTATTCTTTGAATACGTCGTTAATGATTTTAACTCATGGGTTGTGGAAAATAACACACAGAAGCTAATCCTACTTCTTGTAGATGGTCACAAATCGCATATATCTTTGGTCTTGAGTTCAATGTGCGAACAATTTGGAATTATATTATATGCATTGCCCCCGAACACAACTTATAAAGCTGACGACGTCAGTGTTTTTGCTCCGTTAAAAGTTCAATGGAGAAAAGTAGTCCGATTTTTTTTGTCAAAGCCGGAGTTACGTTGGCATAACCCAACGTACAACCATCACACCATGCATCACGTTACACCATTTTAGATAAGCTCAACTTAACAATTGTAATTCAGTTTAAAATAAAGTTCAGTTCTGCTTTGACCGTGACTCTGGACAGTAGTCCACGCTTTTATTTTTAAAAAGCCTCTCGCCCGTTCGGTAGACTTATCTGGCGCAGTCGGTAGGATCGTGTCAATAAAACGGGTTCGCGAACGAGTAAAATCCTCTACGCAACATCCGCGACGCGATCAAAAGTTCCTGTTTTCCCGAAAGTCCGGCGAGCACGAAGCAGAATTCACCAGCCTACAATCGGCATGCTCGTGGGGTAAGTCATAAAACTCTGCTGCTCCCGAGTTTCCTTTTATAATCACCTAACTGGTTTCAGTGCAGTGTGTTGATTTATTTGTACTGTGCATTTATTACTTTATTTCGTGTATAATTTGTTGTGCTTTTGTGTGTTTTTAAATCGTTCAAAGCTAAAATGGCTCAAGAACAGAAAGTAGAAGAAATTGTGTCTAAAATAGAAATTGACTACAAAACTCTATCCTTTTTCTTGCCCACTTATGACGGCAATAAGAAAACGTTAGCATTTTATATTAAGAGCGTCGAGAATGCTCTAGATCTAATCGAAAACAGGCAGCATCCTAGTGTCGCGTGTTTGATTAGGAATAAATTAAAAGGAAAGGCTGTAGAAGCGCTCTCAGAGTGTACCGAGTTTAACACTTGGGAAGATATAAAAGGCATACTCAGCCGTAGATTCGGTGAATTTAGAGACGAAGTTAAGATAGTTCAAGAGCTGTTGCATGTTCACAAAGGTAGTTTAGATATAGAAGCGTTTGCTGAAAAAATAAGAACTTAAGTACACTCTTATAAACCTCGATCTAAATAAAAAACAATACTACGAAAAAATGGCAATGAACATGTTTCTTGATCAACTAGAATCGTTATTAGCTCTCAGTGTACGGGTGCAAAATCCGGATTCTTTAGAACAAACGATTGTATTGGCTAGACAAGAAGAACTTAAACTAAAGAATAAAAGATCCTCCGAGCATAGGGCTAGACCTAGTTCGGTCAAACCGAACATGGCTATACCAAATAATAACTATAAATATCAACAACCTTTTGTAAACAATAGCTATAGGTTCCAACAACCAAATAGATTCGCAGGTTACAACGGCCAACCGTCCCAAAGACCTTTAGCTAATCGGCAGCCGATGGGAAATAATCAGAAACCGATACCCCAACCCGGTACGTCGAATGATAACAATAATAGATCCTTTAAACCCGCGCCCTACGCACCTATAAACTTTCAGTCGGATATGGAGAATCCTCAAGAAGAGTGTCCCGATGTAGAACCTGAAAATAATAACGTAGACGGAGAAGAGAATGAAAATTTTTACCTTTATACGAACCTAGAAACGGAAACATAGTACATTTGAACCTTCATTATCACAACCGTTTGCCATACATTTACATAAAGGAATTAGGTGGTCGTTTCTTACTTGATACTGGAGCTTCGCAATCTCTTATCTCTCCGAATGCAATCCTAGATAACAACATCCGACTTGAGCGTGAGACGCATTATATTAAGACAGCTCATAACGTATCCAAACATGATACCGTGTCATATATTTCACTCCCGCCATTGTTTAACTGTTACTATACTCATAAGTTCCTGTTATTCGACTTCGACCCAGACTTTATCGGTCTTATAGGAGTCGACTTACTATCGCCACTGGGTTGTAAGATCGACATGAAGAATATGATCCTGAGAACGGACGTCGCAGCGATCCCTATAAGAGGCGATATGCGATCATATATGTTTATACAACCACGGTGTGAACAGCTAGTAAATCTTTTATGTAATTATCGCGACGGCGATTACGAACTAACGGCTCATAAAACCGGCAACGGTCTCGTGTTCCCTTCTGCATTAGTGTCGGTTAAATTAGGCGTAATAACCACATCCGTTATTAACGAGTCGGAAAGTAAAATAAACTTGGTGAATAATTATAAATTAAAGTTAACACCATTATCTAAGAATGATTATCCAGTTTCACCCTATTATACATCATACAAGTATAGGGATTTAGATCAGTTATTGAAAAATAACCTTAATAGACTCAGAACAGAGCATATGAACCGACATTTAAAAACATACATTAACTTGAGAAATCCATTGAAGTCAAGGCATACAGTACAAGTGAATCAATTAACTTTGTACTAGAAATTCCCCTTGTAACTAAATGTCCTTACTAATAATCCTTACTAATAAAATTACCTAATAATATCACGACATTTGTGGGAACCATGCAAATTCATCAGATAATTACAAAAGGAAACGGTACCTTGTCCTACAGGGATATTGGTAGTTTTTGCGGAGAACTATAACCTTTAACATCTCCATGGTCATTCCCAATTAGGATAGTTCCAAAAAAATTTATGCGTCTGGTCAGCGCAAGTGGCGTGTAGTAATTGGCTTCGGCTGTTGGTCTTCCTTGTAAATAAATAAAAAAATTCTTTCTGATAAAAAACAAAATGGCGATTCCTACCTAATTCCAAATATTTCCGAAAAATTGGACCAGCTAGGCGGTTTCGTAGACGGCCGAAGGGGGAAAATGTATGTAAAACCTTAGTACTCTTGACCTTTCTTCCGGTTTCCACCATATTAAAATCTCGGAACTAGATGCTCCTAAGTCTGATTTTTCAGTACCGCAAGGACATTTCGAATTAGAAAACGACCGCCCTATCGCAAATGCATCCAGGATCCTAAACAAAGCTAAATGCAATTATAGTGTAACGGAAAAGGAATGTTTGGCTATGATTTTCCGCACGAAAACCTTCCGGCCATATTTGCATAGGCATAAATTTACGATTGTTACTGACCATCGCCCCCTTAAATGGCAGCTTAACTGTAAGGAACCAGGGTCTAAATTGGTAAGATGGAGACTTAAACTAGAACAGTTCGATTACGGAGTGATGTACAAAAAAGGGAAAATCAACAGAAACGCTAACACGTTGTCGCGTTATCAAGTGAGGCCTCAACATCCGGGCTGTCTAACGAAGGTCCCACTCAAACAAAAGATACTTCTACCGAAGTCCTTGATGATTTAATTGACTTAGGTGACTTGGACCATCCATCTTGAACCATTTATAAAGCCCACTTGGGGTCCCGCCATAGACTCAGTCCACTGAATCTTCCATCTCCTTTTAATCCTTATTCTCCGCCAACTCTTCCACCAACAAATTCTCCATCTAAAACAAACAACAAATTGATGATATATCTCCTAACTCCAATAGAGACTATTCCGATTCCTGAAGTCTTTTAATAACAAAAACGAAACCTTTAACACTTATATTAAAGAGCATAACGAAAGCTTACTAAAAAGTTAAGCTAAGTTATAGTAAAACCGGCGCTCCTAGGTTTGACTAGTCAATCCTCAGGTCTGAATTGAAATCTTAGTCAAAGCCCAAATAAATAAAGTTTTTCGGCCTTTGACAAAAGAATTTTCGCCAAACCTAGAAGCAACTAATTTAGTCAGGCAAACGTCGAAACTCAATGAAATCGGGGTTTGACCAGTCAAACTTCAATTAAGAATTAGAATGTCTTCTTTTGTTAGATTAGGCGTAATAAAACGATTTTTTTCTAATTTTGATGTTTATTGTTTTATGTTGTCATATTTAAAGTAAAAAAAATTGGATTGTATGGTTCATGGTGAGGCATTTTGACATTTAGAATTGCACAATACGTTAGATCTCTTACGTTTACATAATTTTGAAAATCATTTTTTGTTGCAATGACATTTTATAAAGTCTTGGCCTCCAAATTCGGAATATTTTGCACTTATTTTGGAAATCAAATCAAAATCATATCAGATGGGCCCCAAAGAGGCACCGTCATGAAAGTTAGTGACTCTAATGCCAGATTCACAAAATTACACAAGACTGTGCCATATGACTCAGTCCATTCTACGTCACTAATGACCGGACTGTGCCGAATGGCACACTTTAACATTTGCAGCTTTTGAACCTTATTTTGTATAAAATAAGGTTAATTTTTTACCTTTACCTTCTTTATGAAAATAGGACCTATTGAATGACGCTTCAATATGAAAGCGACAACAGCACCATCTAGGAACTAATATTTAATAATACAGCCAATCAAAGTTCGGCAACCTCTCACACCATTACGCGACTTGGTTTTGTGTGGTGAGGTGGTCTTGGTGCGCATTATAAAGTGATTTAAATCAAATAAACTTACTTAGTTACTTATCGGGGCGCAGTGACCCAAAATGAGTCTTGGCCTCCGACACCACAAGACGCCATTTCTCTCTGTCCTGTGCAACTTCCTGCCACGAGGCGGTTTGGAGTTCACGCAAGTCCTTCTCTGTTTCGTCCTTCCAGCGGTATCTGGGACGCCCTACAGGTCGCCGTCCGGTTGGCAGTCCCAGGTACGCTCGCTTTGCTGCACGACCCTCTCCGTTCTAAATGTCCAAGCAAACGAAGTCTATACCCTAGATCCAAATAAACGGTGAGTGGCTATTTTATTACACACTTGAGTATTTTCCCAAGCCTTTTACATAATCACAATAGTATAATGTGTAACATATTTTGATACATCATAACATATTTGAACATCGAGTAAAAATAGCCGATCCTCACGACATTCGCGGGCGAATTTACCGATCGTTTGGCTGTCAGAGAGGAAGGAGCTACAGTGTTTCAAGGACAATGATGCGTGGGAGTTGAGTGACGTTCCAAAAGATGGTAGAGTTGTACAGTGCAAGTGGGTGCTTCGTAAAAAGTATGATAGTGAAAACAAAGTCCGTTTGCGCGTTTAGTAGCTAAAGATTTTTCACAAGTTGAAGGTGTGTACTTAACAGAAACTTTTTCTCATGTCATGAGACATACAACTTTAAGGTTACTTTCTGCATTGTCAGTACAATTAAGTTTGAATTCAGCTCATCTTGATAAAACAACTGCTTTCTTGAATAACCCTCTAGAGGAAACTATTTATATGCGGATACCAGTAGGTTTTCCTGAAAGAACAAAAAATGGTCAGGTACTATGGGCTCAAACAGTCCTCTAGAGTATGTACAAGAGAGTCGACGAATGTTTATTAAACGTGAGCTATATTAGATCTAAAATAGAGCCATGTATGTATACAAAAATGCAAGATCAATTGAAAACTATTGTTACATTATTTGGAGACGAATTCTTAATTTTTTCAAATAATATTAATAAAACTAATCATTTAAAGCAGGTCCTAGCTAGCCATTTCAAATTTAAAGATTTAGAAGAAATTAAGAGGTATCTAGGAGTAAACATACCTGTTAATATATTTCAGCAAACATTAACATTAAGTCAGATAGATTATATTGAGCAGCTGTTGCATACATTTAATATGAGCGAATGTAAACCGATTCAGACTACAATGGAAAATAGGTTGAATATATCTAACAATGAACATTGTGTAGGTAATTTTCCATATCAACGAATAATTGGATGTCTAACGTAGTTAGTTATCCAAGCCAATTTAATAATATTTATTCTAAAGAACATTATTCATATGTAAAGCGGTTGTTGAGTTATTTAAAATGTACCAGAGATTATGGCCTGAAGTATTCTAGTAATGTAAGCTCAATATTATAAGGGTTTGTTAATGCTGATTGGGGTGGAAACATCATCGATAGGTCATCATACTCTGGAACTTGTTTCACTTTATCTGGTTGTGTTAATATCTTAGGAAACAAAAAAACAGAAAACTGTTGCTTTATCGAGTAGCGAAGCCGAGTACATGGCGATTACCGAAGCCTGTTAAGAAGCGGTTTATTTGCGTAATTTACATTATAAATAACACAAGATTGTATACTATTGATCTTTATAACGCGGGAAAGTTCAATCACACAGCACTCATCGCACTACCACATCCTTACGCGAGTAGGTTGCCAAGCAACGAACCACTCGCGCATGGCTGCGCCCATATTGTTTCATGCTACCGTTGTTTTCATGTAGTTAAGTGTTCCCGCAAAGTGCATAAATAATTGTTCAACTACTAACTTAATAAAGCAAACATTATATGATTTTAACACTACGACGAGTCTTCATTCAGCATTCCGTGTTAAATCTTTTCAATAACAACCAGAGTGAACAAAAGTTAACCATAAACCCAGCTTATCTCGAACGAACTAAGCATATTGATATAAAATATCACTTTTGTAGACAATGTGTAGAAAATAAAGTTGTGAATGGTAGGTATTCGCCAACCGAAATATCTGCTGATTTATTCACTAAGAGTTTATGTTCCATTAAACATAATATTTTTATAGATAAAATAGGTGTGCAAATTGTTTAATATTTAAGTGTTTTTATATTGTCAGATATAGTGTGGGTGTTGTAATGATATCTACAAGATAAGGCTAGGTCCATCCATGTTGTCTATGTATCAAACATGGTTTATAAAATAAATCATTCATCTGTCGGTCTATGCAAGTGACGTTTTTGTATTTCACGGCACGTTGATAGCAGACGGTGACGCAAGCACATTTAAAAAATACTGGAAAGCAGACCATATCCGAATCATCAAGTGCAGAAGATTGAATGTACAAACCATCTGCTTCGGAATTAGAGACTCCACTAGCGTTTTTCGAGCGTCGTTGTCGTGTCAGTGTACGCACAGCGTCGACGCGACGTCTAAGCCGCGGCGACGTGACGAACTGCCGAACGCCCCAGGCTTACGCGGCGCCAGAGCAACGTTTTTTGCGAACAAGTACTATCGAATACAACTATCGCGCGTCTCGTCAGTCGTAACGTTGGCAGTATAGAGAACACACGTCATGTCCGAAATACAGTCAACGCCCGAAGATGTGTTTGATACTGAACGTTTTATACAAGAAATACAAAATCGGCCTATTTTGTGGGATATAGGGAAGAGAGAATATAATGATCGCGTTCTTAAAAAAAGGCTTGGGAAGAGATATGTACTTTGTTTATTCCACAGATTTAAATAAAAACAACAAAAGAAAAAATTAAGAGGGTGAGTGTAAACTTTTGTATTTTATTATTTTGCCATGGTAATGCTCCATGATTTGAAACGAAGTAATAAGCAAATTTATTTCTTTCAGCGAAACATGTTGATAGCCGTATGATTTGTTGTTGATCGATATTTTCACTATCCACTATTACGGTCTTTGGTGGTATGTTGGTTTTAGCACGTGTTGTTCGAGTCTTTCTGGATCTGACAAAGTTATGTAATATGCAACAAGTTTTTATTATTTCTGAAACTGTAAACTGTATTTAAGATCGAATAGCTAAAGGAAATGTGGTTTCAAACGTAAGGGCTTTGTTAAATAAAATAATGGGTCATACGGCACAAATCGCTCTTCATTCTAAAAGTCTACTTTACAATGTTACTATCAACCAAGCTGAGCAATTTAATAGCATTGTGGCAAAGTTGCAAGTGGGTGGCAAGCGCGTACATTTTTCACTGAAAAACTCGTATACAGCCCGATGTAATGCAGCTGTTGTTTCTTTTTATTTCGCAAGACCTCAATACGCCATATACAAATCGAGATTTCACAGGAGTCCAAGTAAACTTTTGATTACAGTTACAAAATTTTAGTTATTTGTAATTTTTTAAGATTTCTTATACTCGAGTTTCCTCGGTTTACTGCTGGCCCCGAGACCCTCAGGGAAAGGGTGGCTCAGTTCCCCTGCTAACAAAAACTGTATCACCTAAGACCTTCGTGATAGTTACTGTGTGTATAGCTGCTTGTTTCTGCATCATGTGCGTGTTGATATTTGAGTCCAATTTTTCTTTGTATCTGTGCAGGCTTTTAGCTATGACTCCGGTTGCCGGAGCCAGGCCAGGCCCGTGTTTTAGTCACTGAAGAAAAAATCAGAAACTGGTTTAAAGAATTCGTGAGAAGGTCACGGCGCTCACTGCGAACGCGAGCACGCTCGGCGCGGCGCGAGAGGGGCGCGCTTGGTGGGGGTGGGGGTGGCATGCCCTTGTCGACACTACTTGGTCGCGATGGTCTTGGCGCCAGCCGAGATTGTCCGAGTGTGGGTGGTAATTGATCAGCGTCATCACCGGAAAATGACGCAGGTATACAAACAAAGCTGATCATGTCCTTTTTAACTTCGGTAGCACCAAACTGCTTTTGTTTCGAGGTAGTGTTAAGAATTGGTATCCACGCTGACGGTAACCTAGGGCGCAAGAGTCGACCTCAAATCGTGAGTCAAGCAGTTTCATTTATATAGAGTATAATAATGGTTTAAAGAAGTCACAGACTTATTAGGCCCTGAAGACTGCGAAGTTCTTAATAAACCAGAGAGGGTATGGAATTGCGACGAAACATACTTTTTTTTGGCTCCTAAAGGCGGGCTAGTTCTAGCACCAAGAGGTGAACTTGTATACGATACTTCGAAAAATACTGATAAAGAAAATATCACCACTCTTTTCACTGTGAACGCTAATGGTGAAATTGCTCCTCCTTTAACTCTTTACTTTGTGCAGAACGCACCAAAACATTGGTCAGTTGGCAAAACTGACAAGAGTTGGATGACTGGTGAAAGTTTCTATGAGTACATTGGAAATGTATTCCTGCCACATTTTAAGATAAGAAAATTCAAATGCCAGTGATATTGTTTTAGATGGACATAAGTCCCATCTAACTCTATACCGAAGCAGGCTTTGTCGAGAAAATGGGATAGTAGTAGTTGCTATAGTTCCAAACACAACTCATATAATGCAGCCCTTGGACGTAGCTGTCTTTTTCCCGTTAAAGAAATGGGTAAAGTATATACGTAAATGGAGAATTGATAATGATGGTCAAGAAATTACTAAATTTAATCTACCATCTGCTTCTTACGACATTATAATGAAGGATCCTAACTATGCTAAAAATGTCAAGGCAGGTTTTAAGACTTGCGGTCTGTACCCTTTTGGACCGGAAAATGTTAACTTTAAACGAATCATTAAACATCCGAACGATAACACAGAGAACAATACTAGTATTGTTCATTCAATATCACATTGATACTAGTATCAATGTGTTAGAAGAATCGTTTCATCTGGATTATCTGGAAAATAAGATTCAACCAGATATTCTAAAAGAATATCTGAATATTTGTTTAAATATTTTGCAATAAATTATTTATATTCTATTCTAAAAGATTTTCAAGACGTTTATCAAACTGGATTAGATTGGACTGGTTGTGCTGAAGTTGCAATGCTTTAAAGATGATAATTCAGTTCCACAGGCAAGAACACTACCATCATCGAATGAGATAAGTTCTTCTAATACATTTTCTAAAAAAATATCGTCGCCAAGTATACTCAATGAATCTCGGTTGTCCGTTGATACATTGTCCACAGTTATAAATTTATTATAAGAAGGAGACTATGAATTAGTCGAGTTCAAAAGCGGTAAAAATACATTACGATATTATTTTGGCAAGATCATTCATGAAATAGATAATGATAACGATTTAGAGATAAGTTATCTCAGGAAAGCAAAAAAGAGTGACACATTTGTCGTACCACAAATACCAGATCTAGCAGCTGCTGCAGAAGTCGATATTAAAATGATATTGCCATTTGCTTTCACAAACGGAACCAAGAGACAAAACTCTTTATTTACTTTTGAAATTGATTTCTCGGGGTATAATATGGCATGATATTGTTATGTATTAATTAATAAATAAATACCTTACATTTTAAACACGCCGTTTTTGTTTAACCTATATTAAAAAAAAAGAAACTTATACTGATTATTATGGCCAGAACCGGTACAATGTGTATGGCCAAAACTACGTAGAAAGTGGCCAAAAGTAGCGATTTGAGCATTGTTTCAGTTTTTTATTTTTATTTAAAATTAAAAAATTCCATTAAAGACTCTTTGTCTGCATTTCCAATAAAGTATTTAATGTTCTCTATGTATCACATCACTACATATTCAAATGTTACCATTATTGAATATGTAGTGATGTCCTAAAGGAATTAAAACGTCTAAAAGTGGCCAAAATCAACAAAAACGCTCGCGATCCAGTTATGGACACTTGTCCATTAATGGATTTCCATTACCACAACAACAGAAGAATATCTTTTCTCTGCCTTATTATTGCCGACTAAAATATTAGTCAGTTAACAAGTTAAGCTTTTTTTAAAACTGAATTGTAATATTAATAATTGTTTATTATAAATTTTTGGAAATGTCTCCGACGACTAATTATACGCCACAACAAATGGGTCATGCGATGGAGGCGGTGAAGAAGATTTTTTCAGCGCAAGAGGAAAACGTGCTCAAAGATTGGATCTTCGCTTCAGCTGAGAGACAGACATTTCCCCATTTCAAAGGATCAACTACTAGAAAGTGACCAACAGATCATTAAGAATTTAAAAAAACCTAATCCGCTTACTGAGAACAGACCAGGAAAAAAATGGTATTATGTGTTTTTGCGTTGTCATCCGGACATTTCAGAACGTGTTGCTCAAAATTTTCCAACACCTCGGGATGATGTTACGGAAACACAAATAAACAATTGGTTTTCTGAAATAGATTTGTACTTGGAATCTAAAGGTCTGAAGGAAATTTTATACGACAAGGGTCTATAATACTTACGAAAGCGCCTTTTTTTTAACCCTAAGCCAGCAAAAAGAGGCGTAAAAAATATTTACGCCACGAGTGGCCACGAAAAAGAAAATCTCACGGTTTTATTGACAGCGAATGCAGCAGGTTATCTGGCACTACCGATGATCGCGTTTTCGTACAAACGTGTGCCAAAGAATATTGCTGATAGTATACCAGACTCAAATAGAATTGGAAAGTCAGAAACGGGATGGATGTACGAAGATACTTTTTATGAGTACGTCACAACCTTTTTTTTTTTGTGGGGGGAAAATGCCTTGCACTTCCCTTCCTTCCCAGGGGTGAAGGAAGGGGGTATGTGGGGCTCGAACCCACTAAAAACCCCCCCGTGAGCAGACCCTCGCCGAGGTTGGGCAAGATAGGGTCGCGCTAGCAGTCACTATCTTGCCCCGGCGGTAGGCCCGAGTACAAACCGGGCCACTGCGCCTATGTAGGGGTGACCTTGCTCACCAAGGCCACCCCTCAGACTTGTGGGGCCGTGCAAGCCAGTGGAGAGCTCCCTGACTCTCCACCGGTGACCCCACTACAGAGGAGAGAGGAGGCTGTCAATGTAAAATGCTTCTCTCTCTTGCGTGTACCATATTCATGAGCGCACATGTCTGTAATTTAATTAATTAATTCTTAATAAAGACAGTTCATTTCAAGCTTTGCTTTAATTATATCAGGTTATGGGCCGTCCCTACCTGTCGCGTAGTGATATTTTCAAAGTTCTAGTTGATTTACCGAGTGAAAAAACGGAACAGTAAAAAACCGCGCCACGGGTTTTTCCGACTGACTCTTTTATAGCATATTTCAGCTAAAATCTTAAGGAAATACTTAAAATATGTCGAGCAACAACTCGCTTATATCAATAGAGAAGCTTTCAGGCCGGGAAAATTGGACCACTTGGAGTTTTGCCGTGAAAGCATACATTCAGCATGAAGATCTCCATAGCTGTATTCTATCAGAACCCGTTCTCGGAGATGCCAAATAGGTAAAACAAGACCTTAGAGCTAATTCAAAGCTGATGTTATTAATTGATCCTGTATTGTATACGTCCATGTCCAAGACGCAGATTATGCAAAGCAGGTTTGGGACCACTTAGCAAAGGCATTCGAAGACAATGGATTGACTCGAAAGGTGGGTTTATTAAAAGAATTAATAAACACTAATCTGGAAAACTGTCTATCTGTAGAAGATTATATTAATAAAATCATGTCCGCAGCTCATAAATTGAGAAATATTCATTTCGTGGTGGATGATGAATGGTTAGGCACCCTGATGCTTGCAGGCTTACCGGACATATATAAGCCGATGATAATGGGTTTAGAGAGCTCTGGTATTAAGATTAGTGCTGATTTAGTGAAAAATAAGTTGCTACAAGAAATTAAATCATCAGACACGACACTACCGCACTTTATACAAGCTCGAAATACAAACATCAGTCTCATCCCAAATATAATCAACACACACACAGGAACCTAAAAAGGTCCCTAGATGTTTTAATTGCAATAAACATGGCCATATTAGCAAAAATTGTTGGCATAGGAAAGGAAATTGTAATACGAAAACAGTAAATAAAGCCGAATATGTTGCAGCATTTTCAGCATCTACAACTGCAAATGTAACCACATCGAGGGACTGGTATGTCGACAGCGGAGCGTCCATGCACATGACCATGCACCGGGACTGGCTCATGGACATTACAGCTGCACCTGTACAGAATGTAAGAGTTGCCTATAGCAAAATTTTGAAAGTTGAATGCTGTGGCAACGCTTCTATACAAGTAAAGTCAAAAAATGGAAACACCCAAAAGATACAGGTGAGAAATGTTCTGTATGTCCCAGATTTGTCTACTAATTTATTGTCAGTATGCAATATAATAAAAAATGGTTGCAAAGTGAAATTTAATGATAAAGGCTGCAATATTCTAAATAACATAGGGCAAATATTAGCTGTAGCAAAGCTGTCAAATTGTATGTATAGACTGAATGTTATAAATGAAACAGCGCAGGCTATGCCAGCCATAGCAGAAAATGACATATATCTGTGGCACCAGCGGATGGGACACTTGAACTTTACAGATGTGAACAAGATACCATGCTGTACCACCGGAGTAAAATTGTCGCCGAAAAAGGAAAATTTCAGATGCATAAGTTGCATAGAAGGAAAACAAACTAGACAGTCTTTTCCAAGTGATGGCTCCCGGGTAACCGAGTTGTTAGAAGTTATTCACTCTGATGTATGTGGAAAGATGCAAACCGTGACACTTGGAGGTGCCAGGTACTTTGTAACCTTTACTGACGATTTTTCAAGAAAAGTAGATGTATACCCAATTAAGAATAAAACGAAAGTTTTTCAAAAGTTTATAGAATTCAAAAATAGGGTAGAGAATGAATTAGACAAAAAGATAAAAAAATTTAGAAGTGATAATGGCACAGAATACAAAAATAACAATTTTCTTAATTGTTTTAAGAAATTTGGGATATAGCACCAGACTAGCAACCCATACATACCTGAACAAAATGGTCTGAGCGAGAGGATGAATAGAACTTTAATAGAACGAGCAAAATGTATGCTGTTAAATTCTCAGTTACAGAATGAATATTGGGGTGAAGCTATTACCACCGCAGCACATATAATCAACCGCTCGCCGACAAGATCCCTCTCTGACAAGACACCGGAAGAAGTATGGACTGGAAAAAAACCCGATTTAAGTCACATGAAGATATTTGGCTGCAAGGCCATGGTGCACATACCTAAACAACAACGTCAAAAGCTTGATGTAAAATCACGTGAGTTGATATTTGTTGGATATTCCGATGGAGTTAAGGGCTACCGATTCATAGACCCTATAAACAAGCAAGCTGTTACAAGCAGAGATGTTGTATTTCTCGAAGCCACAGTGAAAAGAAATTACATTGAAGAAATTACAGCATCCATACCTGAAAAAGAAGAGAGAGAAACATTTTACATTGACAGTAGGGATGAGACGGTTAAACTAGGGCTGTGTTTGCGTTCATCGATTAATACAATTATACCTAAGAACTACAGATCAAGCTGAAAATGTAAAAATGACTAATATGTTCGAAATCATGTATAAAACCACAATCAAACAGCATCAAACTTAGCTTAGCAGCATCAAAATTAGCATAAAGAGTCTATAGAACTTTAAATAAAACATTACCAATCAATGAGATTCATATGTTTACAGATGCTAAAGTAGCTTTGGCATGGCTATAAACAGATCCAATTAAGCTAAATGCCTATGTTCCAAATAAACGAAAATTATAACTGATAGCTCAAAAGGAGTCACATTTAATTACATAAATACAAAACAAAATCCAGCTGATTGCTTGAGTAGAGGAGTCAAACCCTGTGATTTACAGAATCATAAATAGTGGTTTTCAGAACCACCGGTAATGTCTACCTCCGATTAAAACTCGTAAACAAGAACGAATCGAGAAGACATTTTATTTTAGAGATGTCATAAGCCGATCCATAGCAAGAAAGCGAGAAACAAAAACTAGAGGAAAAAATAAAATGCAGATAAGGTATTTAACAGACACAATACATCATTTACATCAAACTGAATAATAGGAATGAGGAAATTACAGCTTTACAACCTTTTTTCGCTATGAACCGTATTACATTTTGTCACTTACGGCCAAAAAGAGAGATACCTGTATGTGCTTTAACCATAGATACATGGAGTATCTTTTTTATTGCTCTAAAAGTTAAGATTGTAAAAATCTTGAAACAATTAGTAAGTCGGATTCTTCTAAAGACACTCTTCAAAAGGTACTGGTAAAATTTTTAAATCGATTTTTTTTAATTTAAGCAACATGGCTATACCAAATTTTCATTAAACATCTGCTCATAAAAGAAATTGCCATTTTAGTCGAGTTTTCTGAAAATCACGACAGTAAACTTGGGGCCAAGATCCAGCCGATGCATTTTGGTGCGTCAAAAATAATATATCACTTCATTGTGGTATAATTTATTGGTATGATAAGCCACAATCATTTGTTTCTATATCCAATAATACTTGGCATGAATCCAATGCCATCTGGGCACACCTCTAGCCCATATTACAGTTGGTCTAGAAATTAGATCCAACAATCGAAATCATACATTTTGTTCTGCCGGCCCAATTCCCAATACAGACAGAAAATTTCTGCACTTTTCTGCAATTTGAGAAATTTTAGTATGATTGCGTCAGCAAGCTGCAAAATGTGGATTTGACAAACAAGATGATCATCTTATAGATCAAATTGCAGAAAAGTGTAATTAAATAAAATTGGCAAAAAAAAACTTTAGGGGACAGTGTCACCTTGGACAAAATCGTAACAGAAGCAAACACACTTGAAGTGGTAAGCTAACAGTTAGAAGACTACGGGAACAAAAATAAAAATTTGGAATTAATCTTTACACAAAGTGGAAAATAGTATAGACAATAACTTCATTAAACTTAGGCTAGGCACTTAGCTTTCATCCTTTCAGCACTGAGACTCCTGCACATCCTTGACACCAAAGTCCAAACCTAGTCACACGTTAACCATTACAAAGAAACTTCGCGAAACAAGTATTAACAATATTGGCGGAACACTACACTCTTCAAAAGGCACTGGTAAAATGACCCTTTTTGGCATCCAACATGGCGCGAGGGCTCTTTTCCGCTTCAGTGCTGCCAGCCACCTAGTAGTTCCGGTAATATTGTTTAAGGCTTATCTTAGATTCAAAATGGAGGGCTTTGGTGCTGCCATCTGTGGTTGATATCGCGAAAGTCGCGACATGGCATATGAACTATTCAATTCAATTCAATTTATTTATTTCAGATAATTAATCCATATTTTAAAAGAATTCTATTACAAATATATAATAATAACAATTTATAGTATTATATTAATTAAATGTCTAATAAAAAATAAAATAATAATAATAATTGATTGAATATTAAAGCACATGCGAAATTAAATATAAATGTCAAATAAAATAAAGTAAAAATTAAATGTCAAATAAAATAAAATTAGATGTATGAAGGACCGCTGGCGTGCAGCTGCGTCCACCTCTTTAACATCGGCGAGTCCCACCGCTCAGACAATACGCTAAGGATACCGTTCGGACTGCCACGTACACGCCCTAATATTGAGGCGCACCTTTTTCTCATGATGGCTGGGAAATCATCCACTCGCGCCTCAGCAAACATGGCGGACGCGCTACAAAAGCGTGGCAACCCCAACAATATCCTAAACGCATTATTATACTGAATGTTCAATACTTTGTACGCCCGCTTTGTAAAGCTAGCCCACAGGCTGCACGTGTAGAAGGTCTGGCAGTATGCCTTGAATAATGTTACCTTAACTTGTTTAGAACAGCGTGCAAACCTGCGTGCCAGCATGTTACAGCGGACGGACAGGGCCCTGCGTTCCCTCTCAATGTCCTCATTGTCACAGAGGTCATCGGTCACCCAGTGACCCAGATACTTAAATGAACTGACCCTATTCAAACGCGTGCCGCACAGAGTTACATGAGGGACATGAGAGTAGCTTTTGTTGCCCGCCTTAAACATCATGAACTCACTCTTCTTCGCGTTGTATCTGAGCCCATGAGCTTCCGCGTATGATTGGCAAATGCACAGGAGTTTCCGAAGCGCCCCAATCGATGGGCTCAGCAGCACCATATCATCAGCGTAACTGATGTTGTTAACGCTAACCCCGTCTATGGAACAGCCGACCCCGGTACCGCTGAGCTCACCGATGAGCTGATTCATGTACAAGTTGAAGAAACGGGGCGAGCTCAACCCCCCCTGCCTCACCCCGCACTCCAACCCGTACACATCCGAGTGTGCACCTGCCCAACGCAATTTGTTTAGTTGATTACCGTACCAAAACCAAAACAAAGAGATGACCTCACGTGGTACCTTCGTCTCACACTGCAATTTCTGCCATAGTTTGTCATAGCACACCAAATCGAAAGCTTTTGATAGGTCGAGATAACAAGCATAAACCGGTGTACCCCGACTGGTGTAGTATTGAACAGTCTGCTTGAGGGAGAGGATAGCCGTCTCTGTCGACAGACCTGGTCTAAAGCCAAACTGGGCGTCATAAAGTTGGAGATGCTTTTCCAACTGCTTATCAAGCAAACTGTCCAGCACCTTCGCTATGACAGTAGCCAGTGATATCGGTGATGAGGCTTGCCTTTTATTTTCCTCCTTTCCCTCCTTTCTCAATTTTCCTCGGCTAGACCACAAGAAGACTGAGAACCATATTTTGAATTGCGCGCCTACCGCGGCTTCCACCTATCGCCGGGAGAGGGCGTTGTGTGACCCCCGCCGTAATCATCGAACGTTCACCCCGCGAAGCGGTGTAGAAATCAAGAAAATCATTAGCTACAGACCTACTACGGTTAAAATTCAAAACTATTTTTCACCAAGTAAAAGTTTATAACACAGTGTTACCAAAATCAGTGTCGTGCGACGCGGCATCGTCCAAATAGTGTTTTGGTGCGGGTGCGCTTGGGACAGAAGCAGTGGTGGATCAAGTGGCCGGGGTACGTACCTAAACTTTCCAATCATTTCTCCCAAGGCAAGCCTGTCAATTCATTCTATTACATTTACCTACCTAGCCTTCCGCGACGGAAGCGTAAACATAAAGTGGTCCTTTCGAGCGCGAATACCTATGGATTTTTGGGTTTAATTTAATTAAATAACTCCAATTAACAGACTTATTCTATAAAAAATAATCTCATCCTAACAAGGTTAAATATATTCATTAGCAGATATTTTTTCGTTTTTATACGTATTTACGTATTTCTGTGCTCATAAAAACCAATTATAGCCTAAGTTGTCACAACTACCTCCTCACCGTTTTTATTAGTCGGCAAATACGTACTTGTAAAAATGGATGAAGATGATGCTCAATTAGCTTTGCTTATTACTCGGAAAGAATACATTTATCGTGATATACAGATATTGGCCTCGATTCTGATGTCACACACTTAACTAAATTTAAACTATTCCTGTCTTTTACAAAATAGGAACACAAGACAGAGATAGCATACTGCTGTGCTGTCAAGTTAGTCAGAACTTAGATGTCTATGCAAGCTTAGTCGAGTATGTTATTGGTGTTGACTAAAAACACGCGCCCTTCTGCTGTTAATATTTTAAATGATAAACTAGCTTGATAGCTCTAAAATGTATGCTATCTCTGTTTTGTGTTTCTATTTTGTAAGAGACAGGGATAGTTTAAATTTAATTTAGTAAGTGTACATCAGAATCGAGGCCATTATATGATTTGTCGAAACAGGTTCGAAAAGATATCACTGAAATCGGGGCATTTAAAAGTAGGTATAAACGCATTGTATCTATTCGCACCGAGTTCTTAGAAGTGGTGAATGAAATAAATATTCTGAAGTGTAAACTGGATCCTAAACACACAGTTACTTACAAAATAGTAGAATCATTCGATGCGTTGTACTATATCGTTCAAACCACGGCCGAAGAAGTGTTGTCGGCGCCGCGCCCGGCGCCGGTCGAATCGCACGGCACCGCCACCGATTCAATGAGCGGCGTTACGCAGCGGAAACCAATGGGTCAAGTTAGACTGGTTAAGCTAGAATTATGTAAGTTTGACGGAAAGATAGAACTATGGCAAACATTCTATGACACCTTTTTGTCGTTAGTTCATGACAATCAAAACTTGACCCCGATAGAAAAGTTTCATTACTTGTTATCTTGCCTATCGGATTCGGCATTGTCAGTAGTTAAAGGTGTTCCCGTGACATCTGATAATTACCCGGTAGTATTCAATGCTCTCGTGAGCCGCTTTCAAAACAAGCGCTTATTAGCAACTAACTATCTTGATAATATTTGCACCTACGTTCCGATGAAATTCTGTAACTTAAATGAGTTGCGTAATATGACCAGCTTACTTTACGAATCGGTAAATGCTCTTAAAGCAGTAAATATTGAAAACTTAGGCGAATTCGTATTGTTCTATTTAGCAGCTCGAAATTTGGATGTGGATACACGAAAGCGCTTCGAGTTTCAAAACAAAGAATCGATTCCTACTTTCGACAAATTATTACAGTTTTTACAAGATTATGTCAAGGTTCTCGAAGCTAGCGAGTCAAGTGTCATCTCCCGGCCGATTACTCAGCAAAGAGTGCTGCAGCCGCGGATACAACCACCTAGGACTTACGACATGCGCCAGCGCAATAATAATAACACGCCGCAATATCGGACATCTTATCACACGTTATCAAAGGGTGGCGCAGGGATGTACTCAAGTGCAGGGCCGCACACAGAATTTGTGGCCCCATATTCGGATATGAATGACAGTGCATTCTACAATACAGGGACGTATTTAGAGTCAGGGCCGTCCTTAGAAACGGAGCAATATACTGAACCAGAGCCGTACTTAGATTCAGCACAGTATAATAATACGGTGCCCCTCTTAGATTCGGGGCTGTATAATCATGAAGGACAGTATTCATTCTCGCAAGAGGAACAGGGTGTTACAGGGACGTATGCAGCTGCAGTTCACTAAAATAACGCGAATAAATTTCCCGATTGTGCTTGTTGTGGTTTTTCTCATCATGGGATTTACAAGTGTCCGTTGTTTCTTGCGTATAACTTAGCCGGTCGATACAACGTTATCAAAACAAAAAGGCTTTGCGTCAATTGCTTGCGCCCCAATCATAGCGCGGACAAATGCCAATCTAAATCCAACTGCACAAAGTGTCACGCTCGTCACCATACCCTTATTCATGAGCCAGTAAATGTTACGTCCCCATCTAGTAGCATCAGTGTTGAATCGGATACAGCTGCGCCTGCTGTTACGCCCGCGATAACGATGAATTCTACAAGTACAAGCGCGCACGTAGGGCACAGCCGCTCCTTGGTTGTACTTGGTACTTGTGCTGTGCGGGCTCGGGGTCCGCTGGGACTCATCACGATTCGTGCTCTTATCGATAGCGGTGCTCAGGACTGTTTTATGACAACATCTTGCGCACGGCGCTTAGGGCTACCGCTGCGTCGCTGTAACATTGCCGTTGCAGGTCTGGGTCAAAATACGGTGCATCAAATAAAAGGCGTGACGTCCTGCACTGTACAACCACGTTCTGCTGATAATCCGAGTTTCAATATCAGCCCTATCATTATGGATACTATTACTAGCCAAATGCCTGCTGTAGAACTACCATCGTCAGTCCGAGAAGCCTGTAAGCATCTTATATTTGCTGATGAGAAATTCGACAGACCTAACGATGTCGACCTTTTGCTAGGAGCCGAGTTGTTTCATGATCTTTATGACGGACAGCGTTTAGTCTTAGGCCACGGTTTACCGGCCGTTTTACGCGCCCAAAGTACCACGACGAGCCTAAGAGTCGTTTTTGACTGTAGTGCAAAGACGTCCAATGGAACCGCACTTAATGAAATCGTGTACACAGGTCCGAAACTGCAGAACGATATCGTAGATATAATTACGATGTTCCGGATACCTTGCATCGTATTTACTGCCGATATAGCTAAGATGTACAGGAATATTCAATTACGAGCTGAAGATCGAAAATACCAGCACATTCTATGGAGAAATTCGCCGACTGATTCCGTAAGTGAATATGAACTAAATACCGTTACATATGGCGTAAGTAGCTCACCTTATTTAGCAATCCGCACATTGCACCAGCTCGCTGATGACCATGGAGCACAATGGCCTGAGGCTGCCGCTATTCTCAAACAGGATACGTTTATGGATGACATAGCCGCTGGAGCGCCCTCTGTAAATAAAGCTCTAAAATTAAAGGATGACCTAGTAAATTTATTGAGCTGTGGGAAGTTTGAATTAAGAAAATGGAGTAGCAACTCACCTGAGTTTCTCGCCAAGCTACCTGCGGAGCACTGTCAAGTGCCGAAACCATTCTGCGATGAAAGCAATCAACACACACTTAAAATCCTGGGAATCCAGTGGGATCCGGTACAGGACTTATTTACCTACTCAGCGTCCGAACCCAGTTCAAAATGTACAAAACGAGCTATTTTGTCCGATGTGGCTCGCATATATGATCCTCTCGGTTGGTTGACTCCGGTCGTTCTCGTGGCTAAATTGCTTCTACAGGATCTCTGGCGGCTTCAACTACATTGGGATGACGTTGTTCCAAATGAGATTCAAAATCAATGGCGTAACTTTTGTGCAGAGCTGCAGTACTTACACAAAGTTCGGATCCCACGTCAAATGGTCACACCCAACGCAACTAACTTCGAACTCGTTGGTTTTTGCGACGGATCAACAAAAGGTTATGGATGCTGCATATACTTACGATCATCCGAAAATTTTACAGTCTCGGTGCATCTGCTTATTGCGAAATCACGAGTGGCACCTTTGAAGGTACTAACTGTAAACCGCCTTAAACTTCTTGCGGCTGCCCTATTGTCGCGCGTATTAAAGCACATGTTCCAGCGTCTTCAGTCTAGGCTTACAGTCACCAGAATTACTGCGCTTACAGACAGCAGCACTGTCTTATCTTGGTTAAACACTCCACCATACAAGCTCAAAACATTTGTAGCACATCGGGTTGCCAAAATCACAGCAGAAGTAGGCGTAGAAAACTGGCAACATGTGCCGACTCATGACAATGTAGCGGATTTTTGCAGTCGAGGTTTGAGCTGTTCGCAACTTACTGCTACTTCGAACTGGTGGACAGGTCCAACGTGGTTAATAGCTAATCCAGGTACCTGGCCGATTCGAAAAGATCCGCTAAATCTTAAAGTAATACCAGAGTTGAAACCTACGGCTCATGCAGCTTGCCCAGTAGTGAAATTAGAAGATTCAAGTCTTATCACTAAATTGTTAGACAACCATTCTTCATTGTCTCGGGTTCAGCGAGTTCTTGCATGGTGCTTGCGTTTTGTGAACAATGCCAAATTATCTAAAGAAAGACGTTATACTTTCAGCCTGACAGTGGAAGAACTGAACACTGCTCTCAACAAATTAATCAAACATGAACAGAACTTGTCGTTTGCTGCAGAAATTGCTTTGACTATTCGTAAGGATCAATGTGAGCGTTCCATACAAAAACTTAACCCTTATAAAGACGAAGCAGGTCTGTTTCGTGTAGGAGGGCGATTGCAAAACGCTCATCTGCCAGAAACAGCGAAGAAGCCTTTATTATTACCAAAACGTTCCCGGTTGTCGCTGCTATTAATTGATCATTTTCACAAATTGTACTTACATTGTGGACCACGGATGTTACAATCCCTTGTGCTGCGGAAATTTTGGATTATAGGCATACGTAATCTGATCCGTTCTCGGTTGTCAAAATGTGTTACATGCTTCAAAACTAAACCGAAACCCTGTCAACCTTTGATGGGAAACTTACCATCGCCTCGAGTCCAACCTTCGAGATGCTTCGAAAAAATCGGAGTAGATTTCGCTGGCCCATTTACCGTCAAGGAAAGTCGTAGACGAAATGCGCGTACATACAAGGTTTATGTGTGTGTGATAGTTTGCTTAGCCGTTAAAGCTGTTTCAATCGATGTCGTATCTGAATTATCGACCTCAGCTTTTATCGCGACGCTTGATCGCTTTGTGTCTCGACGTGGATTGTGCCGCTATATGATTACGGATTGTGGTTCAAATTTTGTAGGAGCTAGACGTTACCTAAAAGAAACTCAACAGTTTCTGCAGAATCACCAACCTGAAATTGACTTACAATTAGCTGCACGAGGCATAGTTTGGCATTTAAACCCACCAACTGGGAGTTATTTTGGTGGAATTTTTGAAAGCGGCGTCCGCTCCATGAAATATCACCTAAAACGGGTAGTAGGGCTCCAGGTGCTGACATACGAAGAGCTTACAACAGTACTCACCAAAGTTGAAGCTGTATTAAATTCCCGTCCGCTTTGCGTGATATCTACGGATCCAGGGGAAGTAGATGTTCTTACACCCGGGCATTTCCTAACTGGTGGTCCGTTGGTCTCTTTGCCAGAAAACCAACTAGAAGACAGCTATCTTCCTCCGCGTGAGCGATGGATGATGCTTCAAAAGTTAACGCAAAGCTTCTGGCGTGTTTGGCAGCGAGATTATCTGCACAGTTTGCAGCAGCGCGGACGCTGGCTCCAGGATCAAGACAACCTAAAAATTGGAGATATAGTGATGATAGTAGACTCAAACCTCCCTTCATTAGAGTGGCGTTACGGCCAAATAACTGCTCTTCATCCAGGTGACGACGGTGTAGTACGCGTGGTTACGCTTAAAACGAGCAAGGGATATTTTAGACGACCCGTCACAAAGTTATGTCCATTACCTCTTACAGATTAACCGTCTTTAATAGCATGTATTCTTTCTAGATAATAAGCATAAATTCATATTTTAAATAAGTAATTGGTATTCTAAGCACAATATCCCAGTAATTAAAATTCCAACTTGTCTTAATTTTGAGTTATATATAGCCGTTTTATGTAATATCACTTCATAAGCGTTGTCCAAATGGATTATTTCAGGATAGTTTATGAAATCCCTTAAATGATTTCATGTGGGGGGATATGATGAGGCTTGCCTTTTATTTTCCTCCTTTCCCTCCTTTCTCAATTTTCCTCGGCCAGACCACAAGAAGACTGAGAACCATATTTTGATTTGCGCGCCAACCGCGGCTTCCACCTATCGCCGGGAGAGGGCGTTGTGTGACCCCCGCCGTAATCATCGAACGTTCACCCCGCGAAGCGGTGTAGAAATCAAGAAAATCATTAGCTACAGACCTACTACGGTTAAAATTCAAAACTATTTTTCACCAAGTAAAAGTTTATAACACAGTGTTACCAAAATCAGTGTCGTGCGACGCGGCATCGTCCAAATAGTGTTTTGGTGCGGGTGCGCTTGGGACAGAAGCAGTGGTGGATCAAGTGGCCGGGGTACGTACCTAAACTTTCCAATCATTTCTCCCAAGGCAAGCCTCTCAATTCATTCAATTACATTTACCAACCTAGCCTTCCGCGACGGAAGCGTAAACAATCGGTCTATAATTAGACAAGTCCGATGAGTCACATGTCTTGCCCTTTACGATTGGTACCACAACAGTATACATAAGTTTTTCTGGCAGGTAACTGTGACTAATACAAAGGTTAAAGAACAACGAGAGTACTCTAGGTAAATGCACTCCCGCGTGCTTCAGGTGCTCGATGCTGAGATCATCGTGACCAGGTGACTTGCCTCTCACCATCTTCTGTATAACCGTCGCGACTTCCTTAGCAGAAAGCCTGACGCTGAGTGTGGTGGGATGGTTCTCAGCAGCGGGCACCCGAGACGCAGACGCGGGCCCGAGCGGGGACTCGGCCTTGAAGTGACGCTGAAATGCACAGGCTATGTCACGGGGATCATGTAAACCACCAACGCTGGTGGGAAAGCTCGACTTAGGGTTCAGCTTCTTCGTATTTTTCCAAAAACTGCTAAAATCTTTACTGACATGATTTTCCGCAATAATATTCATTTTTATTTGTGTTGCATTGTTTTGACAATAAGCCAATTTAGATTTAAAAATCTTTCTGGATTCGCACATATTAGTGTATACTTTCCCAGACTTAGGTTTACCGGCTAATACCCACGTTTGAAAACAAAGTCGTGCCGTCCCATGAGCACCACTGACATACCGGTTCCACCCAGTCACATACTTACAATTATTTCGTTTAGGTACATTAAAACTAGCCTTTGAGGCCTCAGTCAAGATATCAATAATTCTGTCATATAATTTATTTATTATCAGGTTATGTTCATCGTTATTACACATACCATCAGCACATTTTTGGAAATTAGGGGGAAAGTCAATTAATCTTAGTTTAGAGTTACAAATATATGAATATTTTTCTATCTGCTCGGAATCTCTTTCACCCCATTTTACATTATTAAATACTAAATTGTTTTGTGTTGCTGGCTGTACACATGTAGGTCGAATAATATTAAAATTACAAACAATCATTAGCGGATAGTGATCGGACCAGTAGGTATCATAAAGTACAGACGCACTTAATAAAGCTGAACGCGCGGCGCTCGTCATTACGCAATGATCGAGCCAGCTATGACTACCACTCGCAGCACACACAAACGTATAAGTATCTGTAGGTAAAAGCTCCATATCGACGCACGACCAAGATTGTTCCGCACAATAAGTTAATAATTCAGCAGAAAACAGCTTACCCGGATGAGCGTTAAAATCCCCGAGCATAATAACTGAATCCACGTCATTGCCTTCAATAATTGCATTAATTTCACTCAAACAATCCGTAAACTCACACAGGTTTTCATTTAAATTATTAGGCATATATACCGTTATCACTAACAGAGACCGGTCGACGCACACTACCTTTATTGCAGCTATACGCACACTACTGCAAGGAATAACGCACACGTTCGGGAATACTGCAGTCCTCCACAGCAGGGCCACGCCTCCATACGGCCTACCGCGTAGAACACCCGTAGACGTGTCCACAGAAGACTTTCCAGTGAAGGAAAATGCGTCATCAATGTTTCCTAGCAAAGGAATGTCGTGCTGCAACAGCCACGTTTCCTGTAGCGCCACGATGTCTGCTTGTTTACAAAGTTTTCTCACACATTCGAATGACCTCGTAAGATTTTTACAATTAAATGATATTAATTTTGTTGTGAAATCCATGTGAAAGTTTTGATTTGTCAATATCCCGATAGTTACGCCTCACTGTATCGCGGTTAAAGTCAACAAATCGGCGATATAATATTCCAACGGGCCAAAAATCATCATTTAAAAATACGTCAACCTTACATTTAGGTACAAATATTTTAAATGCATTGTATTCTTTCGTCATTTTCATATTCATTTTCTCTAAGTCAATGTCTAGGTTTGTTTTGCTAGTTATGTATTTCTTTATATCACACACGGTCGTTTCTTTTGACACATTGTAGATATAAATTGGAACTTTGATACCGGCGGCTTTAAAGTTGGAATTAGTGTCCACAATAGCTGTTCCAGTTTTTCCGATGAAGCGGTTTCTCAACCCTTTCTTCTGCACAAGTATAAATCCGTCGTCTAGCGGCTGTGATTTAAAACCACCCTCACTATCACTTAGAATCTCTGAGTAAGTTTTTCTATCAATCCGTTTTGTTTGTGTAGTACTCTTGCCGGCGGTGTGTATCGGTGCATTTATAACACACTCTATCGAGACCGGGGCGGGGGGTCGGTCAACAGATGACGCAACTGTAGGCACGGAAGGATCAGCTGTGCGCTGCGCTTCGCCGACACCTGAACCGTTAGATTCTCGGCACGGCGAAATTTTATCGCTACCTTCATCAGAAAAAATGAACCTTTTTTTGGAAGGTGTAACTGTTGACGTTTTTCTACATGTTAATGTATCATTACACATGGCAGACAATCCCATGGGTCCACTTTCACATTCAAAGCTTGACAGCAAAGCAGTTGCACCTCGTCTTATGTTGACATTTTGTTGGAAGTTGTTCACAATCGACGCATTCTTTAGGGCTTCTACTTCCGTACGAAGGTCTCCCAGTTGTTTTACCGTGGCATATTCTTCCGACATGCGGTCCAGGTCACTTCTCATTTTAACAATATCCTTAAGTAATCTGGTTACGTCGACGTGATCGAACAAGACGGGCGGTAGTTTTTGCAGATCTCGCGCCACAAAAATAGGGATTTGCTCAGGATCGGTCTCTTTCAGTAAACATACGATATCTTCAATATCACGCAATGTTTTGCCTTGATTTTTCCTTGTCTTCTTACGCTTTGTTGTTGTTATAGATGTAAACAACAAGTTTTTGGCATTTAAGATATCACTCTCGGAAAAAGCACTAACACAAATTCGGCTAATACTTTGTTCGTCCATCACGTCGATTTTATTACAAATAAACGCGAGTACTTCGTTTATAACTACGTTACACGACGCACATTTCACGATGTCCGAAGACATTGGTTTACTCGATTTATCGTTATCCATAGCGACAATGCATGCGTACGCGAACGCGCGCTGACGCTGACTGATATATCAATCTATATAATATCTATATAATTACTATGATCAATCATGAGATACTAATTTGTTTACAAAATGAAATTTAATTTATAATTATATTTATGCGAATGGCGCGAACACTGCGTAACGACGTTAACTAGCGTGAATGCGGCCCCGACTTGTGTTGGCTTTGCCGGCTAGAAGAAAACATACTTCTTTTGTTTGTACTATGGCAATAGTTTCATAGTATTCACCCCTTCGGCCGCCTACGAAACTGGAGTTACGTAACTAGTTACTAACTAAACATAATTCGTCCTTGAACGATACCAGTTACGTAGGAATAGGTTTTTTTCTTTATACGACACTTGGTTACGTAGCAGGAAACTTGAAGTTAGTTACGGGACGGGACTTTTTAATTCTTCTGTTTTAACAATAACAGTGGGTGTAAAGGCGGTGTAACTCTCAATAACAGAAATGAACTTGTAAAAGAAAAAATACACCTAGACACATGTCAAGTAAATCATGCCTTAAATTTAATGTTATAGGAATTGGATTTACGTAGCAGGAAACTTGAAGTTAGTTACGGGACGGGACTTTTTAATTCTTCTATTTTAACAATAACAGTGGGTGTAAAGGCGGTGTAACTCTCAATAACAGAAATGAACTTGTAAAAGAAAAAATACACCTAGACACATGTCAAGTAAATCATGCCTTAAATTTAATGTTATAGGAATTGGATTTACGTAGCAGGAAACTTGAAGTTAGTTACGGGACGGGACTTTTTAATTCTTCTATTTTAACAATAACAGTGGGTGTAAAGGCGGTGTAACTCTCAATAACAGAAATGAACTTGTAAAAGAAAAAATACACCTAGACACATGTCAAGTAAATCATGCCTTAAATTTAATTTAAAAGGAATTGGATTGCCTTAAAGAAAAGACCAGTCAAAACTTCGAGTCAATACAAAAACAATACGATGGTATGGTGAATAATCTAGAAAACGCAGGTATTGATTTTTTGCAAGAAATCCCCGCATTCGAACGTATAAAAACGGGATTATATAACCATCGAAACAATGTGCTACGAGCTCCAAGCGTGCGCTTCAATTCATCGACAGAAGTTAAGATACCAAAAAAAATCCATCAGTTTCTTCTGGCACAATATGAAGATGGCGACAGTAACTTATTTATATTTTGTAACAACAGAGTTAGATCAATTATTGAACGATTTAAGCATGTACTGGGCGATGGAACTTTTAACTCGTGCCCAATTGCAGTCAAGCAAATTTACACAATTCACGGTTACGATGAAATTACGGGGTCAATTATTCCGTTGATTTACAAGTTTAAAAGTCATTGATATCTTTAAAAAGAAAACCAAAAAGTCCAAAAATTATGCGGAAATCGACGATGAAATAAATCGCACAATAGCACAATTAAATGAAAATAAAATAACTGTAAAATAACATTGCATCGAAATTATACCTCCATTTTCTTTTAAGTTTTAAAATACAAAGTAAAGTAAAGTGAAATTTATATTATATAAGTTAAATTTAGTTTATACGCGTAAGAATGCGTACTAATTTTTTGTTTTTTTTTGTTCAATTTACCAGTAATTGCAAGAAACAAATATATGAGAATATTGGTTTCATCATTTTTAGAGAAAAAAAAAACAACCCATATAAGATCACTTTGTTGTCGGTCTGTCAGTCAGGCTGTGTGTCTGTCTGTGTGTCTGTTTGTCCGTCTGTTTAGGGTACCAGTATCGTACATGGAAGAATTACCTATGTGTTGTTCATAACAACGTAACCAAGTGTCGTATTAAGAAAATAACCTATTCCTACGTAACTGGTATCGTTCAAGGACGAATTATGTTTAGTTAGTAACTAGTTACGTAACTCCGGTTTCGTAGGCGGCCGAAGGGGTATTCACAGGCAGCGCATTCCATAGTCAAAGAGCTTATACTGTGAATGAGCTACTATACTAACAAAATCGAAGCACCTATCTAAAGACTAGTGTTCGACTGAAACTTTTTCAGACTTTTCGTCGGCTCTAGGATGAATAGTGTATTATTATCTTTAGTTTCTTATCTGCACACAGGCTCAACACGCAAACGTGTCTACTTTTGCTCAAAGCTCTCGTGTGACTGACGCGGTGCGCTCGAGACAGTGAATTGTATGTATTATGTATGTCTGTATATAAGTGTATATTAAATTAATAGTAATTATAATACTACAATATTTATAATATCGACGGCTCCTACGTATACCAGTGTATCTGAAAGATACACACTTATACATCTGATACATTTTTGAAATCTACGTATGTGATTCTATAATACAGAAAAAAAAAGAAAATCTATATTTGTTGCTAAAAAAAGTCAGATGTATAAGTGAGTAACTAATATTTTTCTCTATAACTCTCCGCTGAACAATTTATGAATGTACCACATACCTACGATTGCGCGGGAGATTTTGTGGCGCGGGCGGGGCGGGGTAACTAACTGCCCGATGCTCAGTTGTTCGGCGGACGTCAAGCGGTTCGCGCGCCAAAAGTTTGTGGAGTATGTGCTGTCATTTTCTTTGTCAAAAGCAAACGATCAAAATTTATTTCGGTGTTAAGAAAAGGTGCTCTTATCAAATATTAAGACTCTAGAACAGGTAACTGGATTTTTATACTAACTGTTTTGCTATGTCACTGTGTTTTTGAAGTTCCGGCGTAAAAGTGTGTAACTACACAGATACATACTTTTACTTCGGGATTTCAGTGACTGATTATGTGTATCTAGGCATTTACACGTTTGTACGTTGTAAAGTTGTAAGTTCATTGTTAGGTATGTGGTATATAAAGAGTTTTACTTTGGAATGTTACAATACTTAAAACTGTATTTGACAATTACACACTTTTACATCGATATTATTGCATTAATCTTACACTTAGATAGTTATACTTCTATTAAAATAACTAGTAGTTCGCCCCGAACTGAGACCTCACGAGAACTTTTTTCCTTGCATTTCGCTCGAGTGTTGCAAATTTAGATGAATTCGTCATTATTTCTTCCCAGTTACACAGTAAACAAATATTTGCAAAAGGTAAGTGATCTAGGAAGTAGTGGCAGGAGGAAGTCAGTTTTTAGCAAAGTTTTTAGTTTAAAAAACATATTGGCTTGGATTTTGTTCTGAATTAGAGCCTTTAATTAACTTGACCCCTCACGCCAAACATTGTAAACCAGTTACGATTGATTTTGGAATTTGAGATTTCAATTCTTATCTACTGCTTATAACTTTCTTTTTTCGTTAGTATCGTTTAATTTTAGTAATTGTTGTTGAAGTACAGGATATAAATGTTACCATACGTAAGTAGCATGTAATAATGTCAAGCCGTTTTTGACATAAGACCCCGGGACAAAATAGGTCTAAAATTAGTGACTTTGCTGTGTTACCAAATTGTTAATTTTCAACACAGGTTTTTAAAAAAAAACGGTTTCGTATTCGGCTTTTAAAGTTATTTTCAACGATACCCCACACGGGTAGGTAAAAAAATTAAAAATAAATTGCCCTCCGTTTACATGTATGGGTGCCCCCTTAATATTTGCATTTTTATAATTGTAATTATCATATTTGGCTTTGGGCCATAGCTTTGCATATTGTGTGAGTTTGAAGTAAATCGCTTGTTTGGTTTAGGAGCTATATGCCTCTGACAGATGGACGGACGGACGGACGGACAAACTAATGTGCTGATAATTGCATAGTTTTTAGGGTTTTTTTTTGCACGCTTGAATTTTATAAGATGGTGAATCTCCTGTTCCTTTTTCCGATCATTTTACGGAAGATGATTTGCGACAATTATCGGAAATTATTAATCAAGAAAATGATGAAGACCAACCACGTTATAATTTAGTTCATTTACATATTTTCACACAGCCACAGCCCAAAAATCAACCAGAATAGTTTCGAGTTTGGTTTCTTTTGACACCTAAAAATAAGGTAGATAGGCAATTGATTTGATTTAAAAAAATATTGAAAATAGCATATTTGTTTTTATTTTCCAGAATTATGTAACACAGTAGAACAATTAAATACAGAAAATAATGAAAACATCAACCCGACCACATGCGAAAAAGAAAATCAGAAAGAGAACTGTTCCTCTGGTAACTCAACTTTAAAGGTTTTTGCTGAGCCCAGGTCACCTCTGAAACAGATCAAAGAACCACAATAGTCCGTCCATCTACAATTTCAAATGACCCAACTTTATGTTCAGTAATGATGCCCGAGTCGCCGTTACTTACGAGTATGCTTAACTTAAAGGCAAATAGTGGCATTATGCCCTTTTATGATTCTCCAAATTTATCGCCCTATTTAAATCAGCATATGGTTGAGTTGTGTGGCGTTGCTTTTCCTGCTGTATCTTGTGTCGATTCACCAGTTGCACCTCGTGTCGTTTCTCCAGCTTCACTTTGTGTTGATTCACCAGCTGAATCTTGTGTCAATTCGGAAAATCAAGCTGGGTCTTCTAGGAAAAAAAGACATAATCCTAAGCGTAGAGACAAAGGCAGATTGCGCGCAGTGCATAAAGATCAATGGATTGTGATGTTAAACGTAAGGTTTGCAAAAATTTAGGCCTACAATATAAAAGTAGGAACGGGGAAATAAGAAAGAAGAGAGAAATGGGGCCAGCGTGTAGAGAGAAATGCCTCCTGAAATGTTCAAAAACATTTTCCGATATGGAACAGAATAAAATATTTTCATCGTTCTGGAAAATGGGAGATTTGGTACGCCACTGGGATTACATAAGCAGATATTGTGACGTGGTACCTAAACGCCGCACAACCACCGAGACCGTCTCTCGTAGAGAAAATACTCTGAAGTATTACTTACCTACGTCAATTGCAAATAGTGACGATGGTAGTACATCTGAAAATCAACCCAAAAACCAAATGTTGTCTAAAGAATCAAAGGTGCAGGTTTGCAAAACAATGTTTTTAAATACTTTAGGGATCAAACAGGGCCTAGTATACTCAGCTTTGAAAAAACTTTCAGAACAAGGAACGGTAGCCACAGATCAAAGAGGGACGCATTCTTCTCATCGTCAAGTCACAACAAATGAAATGACAGCCAGTGTTTCTGATCACGTGAATAGCTTGTGCCCTGTGGAATCACATTATTGACTATGCCGATGCCTGCTATCTTGATCTCACGGCGGACCAGCTGAATAAACTTGAGCGTCTCCAATAAGGTTTATTTTCGGCTTGCGAAAATATGACCACATCTCACAGTTTCGTACTAAGCTCAAGTGGCTCCCAATTCGTCTTCGCCGGAATACCCATATTTTGTCCCTTTTATACAATATATTGCACAATGAATAACGAAAAAAGAAAGTTATCTTCACTGCTGCAATACACTAAACCTTCGATCAACAGAAAATCTCAAGCTCTCCATGCCTGTTCATAAAACTATATTTTATGATGCGTCTTTTACGGTGGTAGCAGTGCGTTTGTGGAACACTCTACCCATTTCCATAAGGCAAGCTACTTCGCTACTTGCCTTCAAAGCGAAGGTTAAAAATTTGTATCTCAACGTCTGATTAGATAGATTGTTTTCATCTCTTACTTGTAGATAGTAAGTTTGAAATACTGTATAGGTACCTATTATTATTTATTCAGAATTGTTTTTTTTTAAATATGTTATGTTATTGTATTATGTATTTATTTATTTATATGTTATATGTATGAATATATATTATTATAAATATATTTAGATAATCACAACACCGACCTACGTTCTTATATATTGTTTTTCTCTTTTTCCATCTAAAGGTTGACTGGAAGAGATCGCTTTTAGCGATAAGTCCGCCCATTGTACTTAGATATAAATAATATGATTGTTTTTTATGTAATTTTATTTGGTGCAATAAAGTGTTTTGTATTGTATTATATTATGTACGAAAAGAAACCAACAAAAAGTACTTTGATGGAACACTTTCATTGGCACGGATGTTTATTTTGTACAAAGAGTGGAACGATCCAAAAAACCAAGAAAAAGCCAAAACTGCAAGACAATATGCTGATATTGTTAATAAAAATATGAATATCGGATTTTATGTACCCAAAAAAGATCAATGCGATGTTTGCCATGTCTATAAAAACTTACCGCAACCTATTATAGAAAACGAATCGGACATTTACAAAACACATATAAGAAACAAGACAATTGCACGAGAGCGAAAAATAAAGACAAGGAATGGTCAATCAAGTCCCATGATACTGAAAGTCGTTCACTTACAGCAGTGTATGATTTTCAAAAAGTGCATAGTATGCCATGTGGTGAAACGAGCATTCTGTATTACATGCGAAAGCTTACTGTTTTCAATTTCACCATTTTTGACATGGGTGCAAAAATTGCCAAGTGCTATGTATGGGACGAAAGTATTGCTAGTCGTGGAGCAAATGAGGTCAGCAGTTGTTTTTATGATTACATAAAAGAAAACCATGAAAATGGTGTGAAAAATTTTAACTTTTGGTCAGACAATTGTGGAGGCCAATATCGTAACCGCATCGTTTGCTGCCTATATGCGAGCAGCAAACGATTTTGAGGTAACCATCACGCACAAATACTTTGAGAAAGGTCACACTCAGAATGAAGGTGACAGCGTTCACTCGCTCATCGAAAAACCGAATGATATATACACCAGCGCAATGGTATGCAATCATAAGATTTGCCAAACGGGAGGGACACCCCTACGTTGTAAAAGAGATGAATACATCCGACTTTATTTGACTTCAAATCGTTGATGTTAATACCCGGATGAACTGGACACAAAACGCAGATGGAGAAAAAGTTTTTTGGTCATACACCAGACAACTGGAATTTTTCCAAAATCTGCTGGCAAAATATATTATAAGACTGATTTTTGTGATCGTCATGGTCTAGCTAATATATATTTTAAAAAGGTTATTGTTGTCACGACACTGGAACCACCAAAAACAAGGGCTAGAAACCGACAAAGATTGGAAGTGAATCAAATACAGACTTTGCTGTTAAGTCCATTGAAAGCAGCGTACCTTGGAAAACTGCCTATCCCAGCAGCAAAGATACAAGACTTTAAGTACTTGTGTCAAATAAACATTATTCCATCCATTTATCATGATTTCTATTTCACCTTGATGGAAGGTGATGAAGTTATTGAAAGTGATGACGTATACTTTAGAAGAATTCTAGCTTAGTATATTTTATGATAATGTTTGAAGTACAAAGTAGTTGATTATTCTATAAAAATATGAGTGATACCAAATACAAATTCCTATTCGCCTTCATCGTAATTGTCACATTCTTTCCTTGCTCTATAATATACTCTTCAACCCAGCTTCTCCTTCCTATCTTAAGGATCGTTTCCAGTTTCTTCACACTAAGAATACTCTTTCACTGAGGTCATCTGAAACCCTTCAGTTAAAAATGCCTCCACACACCACCTCTTTTTATGATGCATCTTTCACTGTTCAGGGGGTTTGTCTTTGAAACAGCTAACCTGTCAGAATCGTACTCATTTAAAGAAAATGTAAAAAAAATCTACTTAAGTATCGCAAATTGGTATTAAGTTATGAATTTTGGTATAATATCTTATTAATATTTAAGTTTTATTTGTTTATATATTTAAATGTGTGTATATTTATGTAATTGTTTAAGTAGGTATACAATATAATATGTATAACTATAATTTATTATATTTATGTATTTGTTACATATTTGGTATTTACAATTTTATTTTTATTTTTTATATATAATTTGTTTAGAACTGTAGTACACCACAGTCTCAAAACTATTTTGCTATCTCCTCTCCATCCAAAGGTTGTCTGGAAGAGATCGCTTTAAGCGATAAGACCGCTCATTGTACTAGCCTAAGTTATTTTCAATGTAATTGTTTGCTGTTTTTTTCTTATTTAATTGGTGTACAATAAAGAGTTCATCTATATATCTATCTAAATTAGAAATCGTTCAATGTTTTAGTAAGTAAGTGCCTTCAAAATACCAAATTTTAATACTGTCACTTAAATTTAGGAATGAACTAAAATTATAACTATAATTGACAACCCAGTTGACGTACATAGTGAGTAAATTCAAAATTGGCTGATTTTAGTAGTTTAAAAATTTCAAGTGATTTTTACATTTAGAATACTTCTTTAAAAACTTCAAATCAATTGTTTTTAAACTTGGACTTTGAGAGGTTTTACTTAAAAAAACAACTGATACCTACATAATTTTATAATAAATAAACAGACAAACGTATCATAGGAACAACATGGCAATTTTTTCTAATACAAACGAGTCGCCAACTACAGAAAAATAGAGTAATACTTTTTTTTTCAAAGTCGGATTTTCTGGCTTGCTTAGGATTTTAAAGGCATGGATAACAAGCTGCAAACTTTGTGCTCGCGCGTTGCTGTATTCAATTGGTACACTTTTCACATAAGCAACGACGAGAAATGGCAAGAAAAAGTATTCAATGGTAAAATTAGAGGGATGTAATTTAGCAAACAAGGTTATAGAACTTCTAATTAGTTAGCAAGGGATAGAAGTACCTTGCTGCTGAACATCCGACACAGCCGAACATAAAGGGGCTTACCACCAACTTTTAGAAAACAATGTTGTTGCAGGAAAGTTTTATTGTATTGTTGAAATAATATTCCTTTGATTCATACCATGACCCTTTTTTACCATAGAGTTTGTAACAGATCAAGCTTACTTATTCCGTGTTTGTGACGTCACTCTGACAAGTTCATTCAGCTTGTACTACGAGGTGATTTTTGACAGCAAGCGATATTGTTTATGAGTCAAATTTAGCAATGTTAAAAAAGTTACTCAAGAGGAACTTTTTAACATGTTTTTGCAATAAAAAGGCTTGAATTATCATCAAAGTGTATAATTAGTGGATAAAAACTGTAAAAAACCTAGTTACTACTAAAAATTGATGCACAAGATCTTAAATGAAATGATAACGAGTTTCTTGGAATTATGTGAAAAGTAGTGTACCTACGGAACAATAATTTGGATGTAAAGTTATAGACAATCAGTGATCTATTAATACTTATGTGTGTGTCATCATATATTATAATTATAGAATGACGTGAAATAAAGACTTCGTTGTTCACATACTTATTATTTTGTTGTTTTTTATACAGGTAAAATGCCTCGTAGCAAAAACAACATCAAACGGACTCCTATTGCTAAAACAGCACTTTCTAGTGCTATTTAACTAGTTAAAGAAAAAAAATCTCATTAAGAGGGGCTGCCAAACATTTTAACTTGTCAAGATGTACTTTAAAGAGGCATATAAACACTGCTTGAAGACTGGTAAAGATGCGAGCGACCTTCATGATAATTTAGCCGTGAAAAAAGTTTTTACAGGTGACGAAGAACTCTTGCTTTTACATACAAGAAGCAGCAAAGTTACAGTATGGACTCACTTTAAAGGACGTTAATAGGTTGGCATATGAGTTCGCGACGAAAAACAATAAAAAATATCCAGCTCAATGGGACAAAGACCAAATGGCTGCGGAGTACTGGTTACGTCTTTTCCGTAAACGACATCAAAAGCAATTAACTTTACGCAAGCCTGAAGCCATTAGCCTTACCCTTTCTACACACGTGCAATTGGTTTTTGAAAATTACAAAAAAGCTTTGTCCAAATGCCCACAATAAGAGCGATTAATATTTGGAATGTGGATGAAAGTGGTATCTTAACAGTCCATGTTCCACCAAAATATTAGCACCTAAAGGTGTCAAACAAGTTGGTGCAATGACGAGCGGAGAAAAAGGAAATACAGTCACAATGATAGCTGCAATAAATGCAGGAGGTTGATTCATTCCTCCTATGCTCATATTTCCGCGTGTAAAATTCAAGGATTTTATGCATGTTGGAACTCCTGATGGAACTATTGGTGGAGCTAATCCTTCTGGATGGTCTAATGAAGCGTTGTTTCTACAATTTTTCAAACACTTTATTCAATATGTAAAACCATCTAAGGATTATCCAACCATTTTACTACTTGACAATCATGAAAGTCACATTCAAATACCAGTTATAGAATCGGCCAGAGAAAATAGCGTCATCCTTGTAACTTTCCATCCACACACAAGTCATAAATTTCAACCTTTGGATAAGACTGTATTCGGTCATTTTAAGAAATACTATAAAACTTAAGACTTGTGTAACTCATGATTGATTCATTAAAATGATATATATCTGAAGCAAAGATATATTGAATCAGTAAATCACCCGTACACAAAATAAATCTTTATATCACTGTATCATAAGGATAAAGTTGGTTTGGATTCGTTATGGCACAATTTCATTGGTCGTTAACTCGTTCGGTATACAGCATACGGGGAGTCCCCGCAGGCGAGATAACAACCAATGAAAGTTACCAAGTCGATACGTGTCTGCGGGGATTCCCCGCATGCTTTCTACCGACCGTGATATCGACCAATGAAATTCATCGGTCGATATACAGCTTGCGGGTCATGAGTCAAATACTTTTTATTCTTCAATTTCGTTCGTGAGTGCTTACTGGATTGGAAAGAAGACTGTGCAAAATGGCTGATCGGTTTACGGATTCGCAAATGTTAAAACTTGTGGATATCTATCGAGATTACGATTGTTTATGAAATGTGACTAATACGTTGTATAGAAACCGAGATGCAAGAGAAAGTGCGTACAAAATAATTGCGGAAAGGCTAAATATTACAGGCATCTCAAATAAAGAAATACCAAAAAAAAAAACAAAAATCTCAGATCATCCTACTATCAAGAATTAAAAAGGATTGAAGCAAGTACTCGATCAGGTGCTAGCCAGGTTTCCGTATATAAACCAAAGGTTTCGTGGTTTACAACTGCCGATGGATTTTTGAGGACATTTAGAAATAAACAAGAAACTGTTTCGAATGTAAGTAAAACTTTATTTTTTTTTGTTAGTGAATACATCTTGTTTGCCATTGTACTGTACCTTCACCATTAAAGTAATGAGTGTATTGATCTCGAATTGTTGTTCCACTTTCATGCGTATATACTTCTTCTATGTCCTGTAAGCCTAGAATACGTCTTTGTCTCCAGGTGCCAATTATCGTACCCTTATATCTTCATAATCCGCAAGTCCAGGTTCGATGTAGTCGGAACTTTTCTTCTTTAGCCAATTATGAAGAGTACAAAATGTTCTTGTTATTTTCATTGTACTAACTGCATTGTTGGGAATCCTTTCTTCAAAAATTCTAAATCGACTTGCCAATATACCGAATGCGTTTTCGACTATTCGTCGAGCCCTTGAGAGTCGGAAATTAAATTTTTTTGGCTGTAATGTTAGATTAGTCCCTGGATATGGTTTCATAATATTGTTTTGGAGCGGGAATGCAGCATCCGCAACAAAAACACTTTGTGCTGGAATATTCAGACTGCCGTCATCAATTGCACGTTTCAATGAGGAATTACTGTAAACGCCGCCTTTGGAATATCTGCCTTTAGCACCAATATCAATATAACTGAACAAATAATCATCATCTACGCAAGCTAGTAATACTATGCTGTACTTTTTTTTGTAATTATAGAAGTCAGACCCGCTATTCGCTGGAGCTCGCATGATTACATGTTTACCATCGATTGCACCGATACATCCAGGAAAATTCCATTTCAACTCAAATCCAGTTTTTATTTCATTCCATTTTTGTTCTGTGTTTGGTGTCTGAAATAAAAATATAACGCCATTAATATGTTGTTTTTACATATTAATGAAAATTCAAGTATGATTTCTGATAATGACTCAGAAACACAAAATTCTGAATCACTGGAGGATAGTATCACTGAAGAAAATTCCAATGATGCCGTTATTGACAATAATGAAAGTAATCACATTGAAAGGGAATAAAACGAAAGTGCAGCACCTCAATTTGTTATCCCAGCAAAGAAAGCAGTAAAAAAAAGAGGAAAACTGATTCAAAAAGATGACGAAATACATGAAGCTATTGACAGAATTGATAAAATTGCTATGAGTGTTACTAATAGTACAAATTCGTTAATAGAAAATAAAGAAGATGAATTTGACGTTTTTGGAAAATATTTAGCTACGACTCTGCGTTCTTTACCAAGTGAACTAGCAATTATTGCAAAAACAGACATTCAAAAGGCTTTATCACACATTCAATTAAGAGCGTTGAAACAACAAAACCAATCTCGACTGTTATCGTATGATGTTTCAACGTCTAATTTCTATGATCCTCAAAATCCGGGATATTTCAGTTTAACATCATCAACGTCTGTTTCTGTGCCACTCTTGTTAATAACTGGCGACGAACATGGTGGCTCTCCCTAGTCCCCGCATGCGGACCCTGTGGCATGCTTTCCAGAAATCTCTCGCACCCCGCATGCGGGCCCTATGGACTAATGAAAACGGTTCCCCGAATGCGGGCCCTGTGGCATGCGTTCCAGAAATCTCTCGCACCCCGCATGCGGGCCCCATCGACTAATGAAATTGCGCCATTACGGACAAAGATAGAAAGAAACGAATTGATGGATTATAGTGGAAAAGAAAGAGAGAGCATGATTATTTAGCGTTTGCACAGTGAGGCAGGTTCCATAAGGTTACAAACGCCCGCAACAGAATATCTAAAATAAAATGAATCGTAAGTAGTCGAAATAAGGTGTAGTCTTGCTGTAAAAAGTCGTCTATTTTTTAATATTTCAAATGTGCATACAGAGCTTCAACGAAAGCCGTTAGACGGGTGAAACATCTTTATAGTTAAAATTAGTTAAGTTAAATCTTTATAGTTTAATGTTAAGGCTAATATGCTAGAAAATGCGGAACGTTTAAATTATTATTTTGAATCTTAGTCTTCGAATTGTTTTTGACGATTATTTACGCGGGTGATAATTAAAAACCTGTATTGTAATACTGTTAACTTAACTAATTATAATAAATAAACATTAATTTTCAATAAATTAATCTCACAGAATAATTATCTCTGGTATTCTACAACTCAGTTGATAAGATCGCCACTGATGACTAGAAATGAAAATTGATTAATTCATTATCACTTTTCGCTTCTGGTCATACAGACGATTCTATATCCATCCAAATCACATCGCAGGGTGAGTTAAAGATACAAATGAGTGATATATATCAGAAGATCCGAAATATAAGTATCTCTCTTTTCTTTTCAATGATACATATTGCGCATGTCTAATAACACTGCAGAAAATGAATTAATGTTGAAACCCGGTCATGTGGGTAAACCACTGACAATATATGATATTGCCGGTCTTGTTGGAAAAGCTTTTCCACAATATTTTACTCCCTCAAATATTATTCAGGGAACATGAATTTATGCCATCAAACGTAACTGACCGACCCTTCCCTGTGTGTGAAAACGAGCCTCATGCTGGGACCTCATCTGAAGAAACGAATGCAATTCTTGAACAGCCAGATTGTAAGAACAGCATCTTCCTGGAGAATCCACTCAAAAATACAAAGAAGTTCTTGAAACCTCGTTGCAAGAAAACACACCAGGATGTTCCAATGTTGTAACGCCATCTATGATTAGACCGCACCCAAAAGCTGAACCAAGAAAAGAAATTCGAAAAGGCAGACAGAAAGGAAAGTCAAGGATACTAACTGACACTCCGGAAAAAAATGAAATAGAAAGAATAAAGGCAGCAAGACGAAATAAAAAACTTAAAATAGATAAGAAGGTAAAAAACTAAAAGAAGTTCAGAAAAAAAAATTAAAAGAAAAATCAGAAACATCAGAAGATGAAGACGAAAGCTTTTCTGTGCGAGATTCAGATGCTTCAGAAGGGTTTATATCTTCTGAGGAAGAACCATTAAGCAATTATTTTGAGGGAAATAAAGAGAATAGACACGCAAAAATTTTGAAGATGGTGATTACGTTATCTTTATATACGAAGGTGAATACTTTGTTGGCCAAATAGTGTCTGTCAGTGAAGAGGGTGCGCTTATAAAATCCATGAAGAAGTCGCTAAAAAACTGGAACTGGCCAGAAAAAGAAGATCTCAACTTATACCAATGGTTAGAAAATAAGGAAAAAATAAAAAGTCCGAAAAAAGGATAGATAAATAAGATATAGACCCAAGGATAAAAGCACGCCAACTGGCGTACGAGATAAAAAAAAAACGTGATTTACCGATTTTCAATCGTTGTTCATTAACATCACACCAGCAAGCAATAAGCCGATTAGTACGAAATAGCAACAGTAGCAACTTTTGAAAATGTTCAATAGAAAGTAAGTTAATGTTTGATATTTTTACAATTAGTTATGATGTAACTAGTATGTTTTATTTACAGCATTGCCTTCAACGGCTTTCTGGTGAATAATTCTTAATTAATGATTTGCAGCATCCGAACTCGTCGGGTTTCTGGTCGGCAGCTAGAAGTTTTGTGGGAGTTTTTAACTTAAACTTAAACTCTTATAGAGACATAGCTACGTCTTATAACAGATCTTTGCAAGCTAAGAAACACTCAAAAAGAAAGTGAAGTGAAGTAGCCCAAATTTTAAATGCTCAAGGAGACGGAGCTTATAAGGAGTGGAATGAGTGGAATAATGTATGCTACTTATGTTGTGGGTGCCGGAAAGTACCACATCACATACACAATCACTACCAGAACCAGGAACACAAATTTTCCTTGGGGAGTAAACCGCCGGGAATCGAACCCGATACCCCTGCTTAGAAGGCGAACGCCACCCAACTAAGCCAACGACCAGTTGAAATAATTAACGTTTTTAAGCTATTGCATAGCTTCTATCGCGGGCCTTGAGCGTGGAGACCGAATCCAGAAATTCCGTAACGAAAATAACCTAACACTGGGACACCGACGGTGATACTTTCCCTCTGTCCACTAAAATCCATTGTAAAGATCTATTGATGGATCTTTTTGCACCTTTATGTCCACTTTAATCCTTTATCCATATATTTTTGCAAATTGGATTTTTTAAAACTAACCTGTGTCTAAAAATCCATTGTAAAGATCCATTGATGGATCATTTTAGTGGACCGAGGGGACACTTTTTAGTTTTGCCATCTATCGATGAATTTAAAAATTATAACTTAGAAAAATGCTATGCAATAGCTTTACCGCGGCAGTCCCGAGTGCCACGCGTCTTTTTTTTTATAAAATTTAGTATTTATTCGATAAGTTTTTCACTGATAATTATAAATTAATAATTACTTTGGATAATAATTACAACTTTTATTTTATGAAATTCTGCGGTTATTTTGAACCTATTTTAGCAATGTTACGTCAAACCCTCGAATAGAAACCATAAAGTATACAATACAGACGTACGAACAAAAAAAAGCTGACAGGAATACGAACGGAGTGATTACATTTTCTTTGGAATACGCCTTATTGAATGAACGTTCTAGTGTGACGTCATCAAAATTGCTAAGCAATTTTATGATAAAATAAGCTTGTTTTATGAATGTCATAGTACGAAAATGCACTGCATTATTAAAGTAAGACTGCTATAAGAGGTCGTGGTAAGCCCCCTGGACTGGTTCTGGCTGAAAAAAGCGAGCTACCGGTGTCATTTACTGGGAATTCTAAAAATAAGTGGTTAAATAAGCTTAATAAAACAATATTATATATATTAATTAATAATAAAATAGTTTGCTTTCATTTTGCATCACGGATTCGCAGCGTTATACATTCAGCGGCATTGTTACAAAAAATTAAAATAACTACAAAACACTCTCTACTACAATTTCTCTCACTAGAATTACTGCATACATTTCTCTTTATTTACAGTAACAAGTAAAAAACGTCATACACACAAAACGACAAAATAATACAAAATCAACAACGCCATTTTTAAACTTTCGCGGCAGAACACTTAAATTTAAGCTTTTTAACAAATACTAGTACTAGAACTAAAATCTCCAAAATACTCCCCCTACAAATGTGGTTATTTTAATTATGTCATTTGTGAAAAAGAATTGAATAATTATCTTCTCCTAATTATTTAAAAATAACCTTAAAAAACCGACGCGACGCGCGACGTTCATTATATAAAACTTGAGCGAATGAAGAAATAAAAATGGAATCTTCTTGTATTTTATACTCTCTTTGGTTCTTTTTTTTCACGGATTGGCGGGCGGCGATATTTTTTGTGCAGCAAATTTGACTTAAAATGCATCCAAGCTAACTTCAGACATTTGTACGAAATCGCGTCGGAGAAATCTTAGAGAATACTAGCAACTGCGATTGGCGGCATGTTCCGACAAATGAGAACCCCGCTGACATAATTTCTCCTGGTGTTGATACTGGTGACATTCAGGTAATTGATTTGTAGTGGTCAGGCCTGCCGTACCTCAGACGCGATAACACTCATTGGCCTTCAAATTCTATATCTCACGAAGTAGGACCATTACCAGAGTGCACCGAAATTTCATTGCACGCATCGGTTATCGATGGTAGTGACTTCATAAAATTTTAACGCTTTTCGAAACTTTTGAGACTGAAAAGCTCCGTGGCATATATGCTGCGATTTGTTGCCTTTGTAAAAAACAGTAAACTTGAATGGATTTCTAACAAACGATGAACTGGAGAAGGCCTTAACTTTAATTATAAGACTCGCTCAAAACGCATCGTTTTCTGAATACGATCTTTTCGTCGATCGAGCAATTCATGTAAATTTTATGTTTTCTGAGACAATGATAAACTACTACGAGTTGGCGGTCGCTTATGTAACTCAGATTTTACTTATGATAAAAAGCACCCTATCTAAGTACAGTGCACTCATCGCTTTGCGAAGCTATATAATGCGTACGTTGTACACGAATGAAAGGAAAGGTTCTTGGACCTTTTATGGGAAATTTGCCCCGATCGCGGTTAGAACCAGGTGGCTATCCATTCGAGTGTATAGGGGTAGACTAAGCAGGTCCAATGTTATGTGCTAGTCGCCAAGGGCGTGGTTGTAGGCTAGTAAAAGTCTATATTGCTATTTTCGTATGTTTCAGCACAAAATGTGTACACACTGAACTTGTAGGCAATTTAACGTGTAGCAATTTTTTGGCTGCATTGCGCAGGTTCATATTTCGCCGAGGAAAAATTCGAGACTTGTATATTCTATTTCACGATGGAGGTTTGGTCTTGTTTGTTGTTAGCCGTGCACATGCACATTGAGTTAGTGTGCGTAACCTCGAGAGCGCTCAGTCACGATCGCGACGCGGTCTAAGTCACTAGTGTTCTTGGACCCACGCAAGATGTCAGCACGGCAACTAAACGCAGAAAAGTCGTCCACAGTGAGGTAACTTTTTTTTTACATTCAATAATTTGTTAAATTAGTTGAAAGTCACTAATTCCGATTATATTTATATTTTAGGGTCGAAGCATGATAGCTAGTGTTTACCATTTCCTGAAAGAGGAGTTTGAATTTACAGAATCGGTTATGGAGCCTAGCTGTGATTTGTCTCATTTACGAAATATTATACAGCGTACAGCAGACAGCAGACAACTGTCCAACGGATCTTGAAAGAAGAGAAGGAATTGCCATGCGCTTCCTCAAAGTTTACTTCTCCTATGAAGAAAAGAAGGAAACGAGATAATAAGATAGAAATAGACAATTTCACAGCTGATGTTGTCCGGAGTACGATACAAAATTTTCATGACGTCCATAAAGAAATTCCAACGTTGGTAAAATTAATAACAGTTTTAAATGAAAAAATTGGCTTTGAAGGTTGTCTCGAAACGCTTCGTCAGTTATTGCTGAAATTAGGATACAAGTGGCGTAAAACAGAAAATAACCGTAAAATTTTGACTGAACGTCATGATATACAGATGTGACGCCTAAAATATTTAAAGAAGATGTCGGAATATCGCTCTCAAGACTTGACGCCGCCGTTGACGCTCGGACACTTTTAATAGGAAGACCGCTCGTCGCCCTTCCTGCAACAAATCTCAAGGACTGCAATCCGAATCATTTAACTCGGTACCAGAAAATTGAAAATCATCCGAAGATAATTTTGCAAGATTTGTCTTTTAGTGAAATAGCCTGTTGAAAGCTGATCTTCTAACGCCCGGGGGCATGTTCGGACAAATCATTCCTTCACAAATTACATTGACGTTTATTTCTTGTTGACATGACGGAACATCTCATTTGTATACTCTTTGGTTGTCAATTTTTAAAACCCGTATAACATTTTTATTTCTAGCCTTGAAGAGGCGCTTTATTTCAACGACTCTCCGCCTGATCCAGATAAGTACAGATTTCCAACAGCTAAGCGCTCATACATATACTCGGTCCTAACCTATATTCATGACTCTCACAACATTGCACACTTCTCATTCTTTTATTTGTTTTATTTTTGATTATTTTGTATGTATATTTCTGTGTATTTTATTTATTTTGTTGTTTCTTTGTAGTGTTAATGTTGTGTGTGTTATTAATAATAACACATACAACAATATTCTTTCTTTCTTACATATCTTTCAACCGCAAGGGTTTAGGTCGGAATCACTTAATTACCCATCGCATTGATACTGGTGATTCTCCTCCCATTAGGGAAAGGTACGATAGGCTCTCACCTGATAAACAAAAGATCCTAGTCGAGCAGGTAGATGAGATGCTGGGTTTAGATTTAGGGGAAAATTGTGTAAGTGCGTGGCAAAGCCCTGTCTTACTTGTCGATATGAAAAATGGCCAGCCTCGATTTTGTCTCGACAGTCGAAAGCTCAACTTGGTGACTAAGCGAGACGCGTATAACTTGCCGTATATCTCAATATAATATCAGAGATTTTAGACAATTTGCGCGACGCGTAGTCGTTTTCTTAGTAGTCTAGAACTGTCTAAGGCTTTTTGGCAGATTCCTATCGCAGAGCAGGATCGAGACAAGACAGCAATTTACGTCCCAGGCCGTAGGAAATTAAAATTCAAGACCACCTTTTGGATTGACTAATGCTCCTGCCACACAACAGCGTTTAGTTGTTTACATTGTTAGGGAATGTGGATCATTGCATATTTAGATGACGTTATCATTGTTAGTAGTACTTTCGATGAGCACGTCTCTTTCCACCTTCGTGTCCTGGACAAACTACGCAAAGCCAACTTGACTATTAACTTGGAAAAATGTTTGGGTTCTTCCGAAGTCAACTTAAGTACTTAGGTTATGTGGTTTATGCGAACGGGTTGCGAACCGTTAATTAACTAAATTACGTTACTCCCACCAATCGTAAGGATTCAAACGGTTTCTAGGATGAAGAGCCCGATCGGAATCTCAATGAAGCGATCCAAGGACACCTCGATTCAATCGCCTCGTCATGCTACGGCAAGCAAATGTACAATCCCACTGCCGTGTTGAGAGCCATAGATACTCGAGCAGGTCCCTCAAAGAGGCAATTTGCTCTGACTCTCGCTCAGAACTGCACATGGGGGATTAAGTCTTTTCTTGGTTGTTTGACAGGGATGGAGACAACAATCCTGTGCATCACCTCAGCTCAGAGAAAATAAAAATAATTTAATGAAAGATTTATAAACGAGTTGAGTAGTTATTTTAGATTGGTAGCTGAACCTTCCGTCGATGATATCTCGAACTTTAGTTTTCTTTAACTAAAAGGCGAAGCAGTTATTACTGAACTTAAATGTAAATTAAAATTGATGCGTGACAACGCTAAAGACAAAGAAACTTCTAAAACAATTTCCAGCAAGTTACCAAAATTAAGCTTAGCTCAATTTGATGGAAAAATACCTACCATTCCATTGGGAGACGTCAAGAACGCCATTGGTAGATTGGAAGTGTCTAATAAAATGATGAAATAGCTATGTCTTTACTGAGAGAAAAATCTGATTATTGATGCCCATTACACTGCTTTATACAAAATAAAGCCATCTCAAAAAACTACGGTGTATGATCGACGTACTCTCAATGAGGTAGAAAGACACGTGAGAATTCTCAAGTCTTTGGGAGAAGACACAAATCACAACCACTTGAAATTCCTAATTCGAGAAAAGTTTCCCCAAGACATGATTAACGAGATGGGAATGATGGCTAAATTAGATTCCATAGAAGAAATGTCTGCAAGTGATAATCACTGCTCGGGAAGAGATGCCAATCGAATATCATTCGGAAAACCTCAAAGAACGAGCAAGATATAGTAGAGACATTGCACACAATCTATATATCTATCTATCTATTTTATTTATATTATATACAATGTGTCTGTGCATCGTTTTTGGAGACTTAAGGGGGGTGAAATATGGGGATTTTTATCGACAAATCACTATCCCAATTTTCTCTTGGTCCCTACTAAAATGGCAGCCATTTTGTTTTTTTTACTTCGCAGCTCAGGCGCCTGCACTGCTTTAATCATTGCTATCGATGTAGACGTCTTAGGAAGACAAAAGATGATACATTTCATTCAATATATTTTTCAAAAAATAAGATACAAGAATTAATCAAATAAAAATCATAATTTTACATTGCATTTTTTTAGTTTTTTATCTTTTCCATGAAAACGAACCTATCAAGCAATATTTTTTTTATTGTTTTATAAAAGTATAAGATATTTTCTTTAAAATAAATCTTACGTCTAAGCCATAAATAAGATAGTTCAAAAGTTGTGTTAGTTTAAACATGACCCTTAAAAACTTAAGTAAAAACACATGTTAAACAGTAGATTCTAGGCCCCAGATTACAGGTATAATTTCATGGGCGTGTCTTAAGACAGCTCTTCTTTGTGACAAGATGTTAGAAGGAGACGTGTATAGGGTTTGAGTGAGACAAAATGTCGGTTCTACTCAGAATAGGACGCACTGACAGGTAGTCAGTCGTCCCTCGCCCAGCGTTGTGATTACATTCAGAGCGTCGTTTTTCAAGCCACGACGTGTCCAACATCCATTTTGTCTGAAATTGTCTGTGAATTTTGCAACGGGAACGCGAATGCTGCTGTGAGAGAGTATGCGAGAAGATTCCCCAATAGACCTACGCCGAATGCTCGCACGTTCATCAGATTGCACTCGAATCTCGCCGAATATGGAATTAGAAGACCCGCTAACGAACGTACTCGTTTGGTATCTCCGCGAGAGAAAGAAGAGGTGTTGGAGTTAATAACGCAAGACTACAACAAAAAAAAATCGAATTCGAGTTTTTTTCGAGTTATTGCATTTTCTGAGAAGATTTACTATAGTAACATTTTTTTTTATTTTTTTCACCATCTGAAAGTAGAAATTTCAACGAACAGAAAACATACCAAATTTTTGAAAAAAAGCTGATATTTTGACGGGTGAATTTTCGGTTGAAAACTAGGGTGCTTTTTCGATATTAATTCAAAATAAGGTGAAAAAATAAATATTTCTAATCAGATAAATTACAGCGTATTTGGGACATAAAAAGGTAAGTTTTCACCAAATTTCGTGAAACAATATTTTTTTATAAATAGATAAAAATAAAAAACCATAAACTTGTTTTTATGAATTTTTCACATAAATTTTGAGGTTATGTGAAAAAAGTGTATATACAAAAGTTTTAGATCTTTTTATTACCTACAACTTTGCCATTTGACTTTTTTCCATAGGACTTTTAGTTTTGCCGGAAATCGAGAAAAACCGTTTTTTACCCTTAAAAACTCACCCCCATCCCTTCCCGACCTCAGATCGCCCGTAAATTATTTTTCCTTTCATTTTTATAATATTCTCCTCCTTTTCTAATGGGTTTCATCCTACTAATATTTTATTTCACTTTTTATTATTTTTAAAGGCTTCTACCCTGGTCTATTGGTCTTCTGTAACCATTCTCCAAACTACTGTAGTAGAAGCAATAACAGAAGAAAGTCCAAGAACATGCGTTGCAGACTTATGATGGATTGAACTTAAATGTAAATTGAAATTGATGCGTGACAACGCTAAAGACAAAGAAACTTCTAAAACAATACAATCAGACTTTGATGGATTCGGGGATTCAAAGGAGTTGCGAGTCGTTGATAGCTTGAAATTGCCAGTTGAAGAGGAGCATCGCTTAGCTGTTTTCACCTTTGGCGCGGATGTACCACAGGAATATGATAGCCCTTTAGTCAAACTTCGCCTTATAAGACTCACGAAAAAAATAATTGTATGTCAATGTTGTTCCTCGGATCTCGCAGGGAGTTCCATGTCCCTTAAAGGAGCAAAAGGGGTGGAGGAATGACACCATACTTGCTGATGATGGTTCATTAAATGATCAAATTGACATACTTATTGACAACGATTACTATTTTTCGTTTATGTCAACGGATTAGCAACAATTAGCAGAAAATCTCTTCTTAGTGAATTCCGATGTAGGCTGGATTTTAACTGACTGACAAGAAAAAAGTAAGTGAATTTCCAATACATTATCTAGCCCGCCATGGGGTGAAATCACCCGGGAAATCGTCTATGATGGCTCATAATACGGTTTAATAAGGTTGCCATTTCAGCTGATGTGGAAAAGGCTTTCTTACAACTTACCCTTCAGGAGAATGTAACGAGATTCCTATGGACAAAAGATATCACCATTATCACCCAAGCTGCAAATGATGACAAAGTTTTACATCTTCTGTAGAGTCCCATTTGGCATCATATCAAGTCCATTAAAAGACCATTAAAAACCATCTGAAGAGATCTCAATATAAAGAAGTACGGAGAGTAGCTAGTGACATTTACACACATCAACGGAATCTATGGATACCTTAACCCTTAAATTATTGACTACTTTATAGTTTAAAATCTTTTTAGATTTCATAAAAAGTTTATGTACAGATTGAAACCTCTTTTATTCTATTTTCTAAATTTAAAAATGTAAATAAAAAAAAACAAAATAAGGCGGCAAAATTGTTAGTAATTCTTTACGACAAGGAAAGTTCAAATTGTTTTATTGAAATTAATTAATGAAAAAAATAATTTTTAATAGGCTTTTTATTTGATTTAACGTGCCGTGTGAGCTTTAAGACTCATGTCACGTCGTCATTTGAGCCGAGATGAAATGTTACAAGCCGTGGGCATGTTAGAAAATGGTACTATTCGACGAGTCGTTGCGGAAGCCCTACACACCAGCCAAAACGTGGTATCAAGGTTGTGGTCACGTTATCGCAGTACTGGAAATGTGGCTGAACGGCACACGGGTAGATATCGTGTTACTACGCAGAGACAGGATCGATTTCTCCAAATGACCGCCAGAAGATAACCCAATATCACAGCGATGCAACTAGTACACAGTCTCCAGGAGGACACCAGCTGCTGGTAAGAGACCAAACCGTCCGAAGGAGGTTGCATGAAGTTGGTCTTCATGCTCGAAGACCGCTACGTGTTCCAGCATTGCGACGTGGCAATCGCGGTCGGCGGCTTTCGTGGGCTCGGGAGCATTTACCATGGAGTGACGAGTCTTTGGTGGTGTTCACGGATGAGTCTCGGTTTGGGTTTCATCCGGATTCACGAAGAACACGCGTTTGGAGAACTCCAGGGAGAGTTAGCTGTCTACGGCATCCCCAGGAGGTCCACTCATACCAAGGGACAGCTCGTTAAAATATAGATGAATGTACTTCGATGTTATACCCAACAAATAGATATAGAACCAACTACATTGTATCACAGATTTCTCAACAAAGGCATATGCAGCTGTATTCTACATAGTCAACAAAAACGGGAAGGGATTTATTATTGGCAAATCTCGATTGGTACCAATCAAAGACCAAGACAGGGTGGCGGCGCAATAGAAGGTGCATATTGCATCATCTTTTTTGCGGGGTCGAAAGCGCGCGGGCGGTTGGAGCCTATTATTGTTGGGTAGGCGGGCTCATGGAGCTTTAGTCACCATGACTCACTTTGACGGGAAGCGTCGCGTATTTTGAGTGCGCGCATTTTACGAGAACTCTCTTTCATACATTGCTACTACGCGACTATTGTTCTGAATATTGACTATGGCGAATTAGTGAAGCTCAGAGAGCAAATTTACTACGCTATATCAAGTAAGAATTGGCAACGCTATATCAAGTAAGAATTAATATTCAAACATTAATAGAATAGACAGAAAAAAAGTTATCGAACTTAGGCTAGACACTTAGCTTTCATCCTTTCAGCAGTGTTCATGGGTTGTTTTCGTCCGCGTTGTGAGTTGGTGTTGGTGGAGTTTTGGCTCCTGGCCGCGGCGCCTAGCTACAAAACGTGCCCTAAGCGGTGCGGCCAGCGACGCAAACGCGTGCCGCGACAACCCGCTGGGCCGACAGGGGGTGAGTGCGCGGTGCCCCCCGCACCCGCCGCACTCTCCCCCCCTCCACCGGAGACAGCAAAGCATTATTATGCGCCGCCAGTCTCGGACGCGATACCGGCGTGTATGCCGGTTACGCGGTCGGCGGTTGACGTGGTCTTACGCAGCCCAGGTGGGCTACGCTGGCTACCCACTTACTGGGGCTCTGCGTTACCCCCGCATACTCCGCTGGCGCACATTACGCGCCATCGGCCACGACGCAAACGTCGCAGCGAGCGCTGCCGGGGAGCCTATGCACTATGTGCTGGGCGCTCTAGGCAAGCTGCTCGCCGGTATATCTGCCGGCGACGACATTCAGGTAGCGGCTGCGCGCGGACTAGCTAACCTTAGGGGTGCCGTCGCGAGCCGTTAGTCCGCGCTCTCTACCCGAATGTATGTCGGAGCGTCGAGATCAGGCCTCCATCTGTGGTTGAACTGTGGCTTTTGTCAACTACACGGACCAAGACACACACGAAGAAGAATGCGAGCGCAAAACGTCACTCGAAACAACTGCAAATAGCGCCATCTAGCTGATATCTTTTGAACGATCTCTAACAGCGGTCAGCAGTGAGCTTAATACACTGCAACTGTACCCAAATATCTCAAGATTCTTGCCAATATGAATATTAGGTATTTAAAGATCGCAACTAGGCGAGGTATTTATTCATAGATATACAACCTGTAACAAAAAGGGGTAGTAATACTTGGTGGTGTGTATGTGTATCGTGCCAGGCATCGTCTGCCAGAAAACGAAAGTCGAAATCGGACAATTTTTTTTCCGTACTAAAATAAAAATATATATTTTTAAAATACTTTTAACAACCCTACAGTTAAATGTGCGGCAATCGGAAATATTTGTTCTGTACAAAAATTAAAAAATATTTTTTTTCAACCCTACGACTACATCCGTGGCGCTGCGACCTTGACCTTTGTTATGGCCACGGACTGTCAGACGTCTAGGTCCAAAGGGCTATGTGGTGTAGAACGGTAGCTGATGAAATAGGGTTGCAAATGACAAAATTTTTTAGACACTTTCATTCATCATAACTCAATGTTAATGGTGCTGCCGCGAATGCAGAAGTTCCTGTTAGACTCCATACATTTAGCTAGATGTGTGGCTTGATTATTACTACACCTTTATGTTACACATTGTATAATTTACATTTAATTTTAATATCATAAAAGGCAAAGACGCTTCACGACGAGGTTCAGTTGAAATAGGTTCAGCTCTATATTCACACAGCACAGAGCAGTTTGAATATAAGTGAATATAAGGCTTTGGGGGCCGAAACAAAAACAATCAAATCATTCATACATTACTTCAAGTTCAATGGACGTATGCCAAAGCACCTCCAACTTTACAATGTCTTCAAATTACATTCCCTGTTAGGGGGCATAGCTCTTTACCTGCAGACGGCGTTTTCGGACGAATAGAACAAGACCTGAGAAATACTCCAATAATTACTACAAGAGAAGAATATTTTTTATCATATCAAAAGGCATGGAGAATTACAAGAATTTGGAATAGATTGGTTAGTAGATTTGAAGAGCTTAACAGATAACTTAAAGAAATAAGATAGCAAATATAACAAACTTGTGATGACACAACATTTAGATGAATATACGATACAGCGCCGGCGCCGTGGCCTTATTAATGGGATTGGCCATGTGGCGAATTCTATTAGATGAATATTTCGCAGAAAAATATAGCCATGACATTTACCTGATTCAACAAAACGAGAAACATCTATTGAATTTATAAAAAAATCAAACATCTATTGTTAAATCAAAATCCGAATACATAATGGCAAAACAACAAAAAAATATCAACAAACAGAAGAATTAAACAACGTATCTGTACTTCAAAAATGTACATTAATATCATTAAGAACCATTAATTTGTTACATAATTTAAAAGGAACTCAAGATATTCAACTAGATGCACTAACTATTTTACGCCACGGACAATTTAATATTCATTTACCTTTCCACCTTTACCCTTTACCTTTCCATACTCCTGGACAGCTGCAAAAAGAGTTCAGCATAATTTCAACGCAGTTATCGAGTGATGTAACTGTACTCGTAGAGCAGGATAACATAAAAAGCTCGTCTTCTTTTCTTTACCGTTAAGGTGAGAATTACTAAACAATACCTCATTTATGAAATAACATACCCACTTATAAGCAGATACAAATATAAACTATACTAGATATATCCGATACCGCATCAAATTAACAACAGTATGATTATTGGAATACATTGCAACAGATATTCAATAGGATTCGGAGCTGTCTAAATGTACACAACAAAATATATCTTTTTTGTGTAATATGAATTCGCCAATTTACCACCTTAGCGTAAAGAACAGTCTCTGTAGTCTCGACAATAATACAAATAAGTGCGAAGTCCGAAAATCGAAATGTGAAAATCGGTTACAGCTCAACAATCCTTCGTTATATTTGTACCATGCATTGTTGCAGCGACTGTAGGATGAAAATTATGTGTGAAGAAGAACAAAACGTTAGAATGGATAACATGAAACCAGCTGGTCTGCTCTATCTCGACCCAGGGTGTTGGTTGAAAGGGCCGGATTTTAAGTTGCACATCTAAACAACAAAACTAAATCAACTGAAGATATCATCCAACGTTTAAGTGCCCCAGATAGACGGTGAACTTTGACTTCCACAGTCCAAAAGAACGCGCGCCGGGTAAGTACTGTTGTCACGCTCATCGACGACTTCAACCACTGCAGTGCCCAGGAGGACTTCGCTGTTACTCGAGCATGAGGTAAGTGTAGTCAAAACAGCGCTAGTGCTAGCCACAGTATTTAAATTTTGTTTATCATGGCTAGTGTTTTGTTTTACCTCGTTAGTTTGTAAGTTCAAGTTACTTTCGTTTTGCAATACTTTATTGACACTTTTATTATTATTATTATGACACAATAAACTATTATGCTTTTTGTTACAGGCTCTGCAGGAGCTGAGACGACAGTTGGAAGTGGAATGCCCTGGACGAAGACAATTGGAGCAGAGCTTGCGTTTTGAAACTTCTGCTTCTCTGGCTTCGATACTCAAATTCTTAAATTGATTGCATTCATACACACGATGATTCTCATTACACATAAAACATGATCTATTTGACGTAGATGAGAAAAAAGTTTTAATGTGTCTTGGTTCCTTACTACTAGCAAACCTTTCATTTCTATTAACCTGGACTGCTCTAGAGCCGCCTTGGACAGTCTCTAAAATATCAGCACGTTGTCTTAAAAATTGGTAAAAGTCTTCTAGTTCTATAGACCCACCAAGGTTCGCTTTGTACTCTTCCCACTTAATGCTAGTTACACTATCTAGCTTTTGCACAATAATATAAATTACAAGACTATCCCACTTATCAGTCTGCTCACCGAGCGTATTTAAAGCCCTCAAATTCTTTGAAACATGATCTATAATGTACCTGAGTGATCTATGCGACTCCCTATTTAAAGATTCGAGGCTGAATAACGATTTGAGGTGGTTATTAATCAGTACGTTTTTGTTATTATATCTGTTACACAATAGTTCCCAAGCAACCTGGTAATTTTCACTGGTAATCTCAATTGATTTTATTGTGACAGAGGCACCGCCCTCTAGAGCTGGAGTGTCCGACGGATTTGTTCCTTCGCCGGGCAGCACGCAGGGATTAGTCTTGTAGACGTGATAAATGTACACTAAATATTGTATTGACATAACCAAAGGATTAGATTTTGTTAAATATAATTGTCTTGGAGAAGAAAAAGTTTATTATATTGCGAGGTATATAAGCTGCCCCTGTGGGGTTCTTTATGAGGAGCCTATAGTCCAAGTTAACAGTTCTCTTAAAGTGTACATATTTATTGGTGGCCTGTCTAGAACTAACAACAAATTGTTACGTACTAGTGTGACATCTGATAAGAGTTTTAAACTTCTGGCAAGTGAATTAGCACATCATCATAATATTGATTACGAACCAGTCCTACATTCAATACATAGAGGGTTATCAATATTAAACAATAATCATGGAGAAAGCATCAACTATGAGGGATGCACTAGAATTGATGAAACTAGCTGAAAGCCCAGATGTGAGGAATGAGGTTGAATTGTCTGGTGTAATCCCATCATCTATAATTGGATCAGATATCAAAAAGGACATCATAGTTCTGGGTATTACACCAGATCAATTTATTAAGGATTTTGCAGCAGTAGAATTTGATTTTGCTGAATTGTGCGCAACATTTGCCAGGCATTGCAAAGATTTTAATGATGACCTGCAGATGAATGTCCCATCCAAAGCTTTGGAATTCTCTGCAAAAGTTTTGTTTGAGGTAGGACCATATATAAGGAATGAGAAAAAGTCAAAGGGTGACAAGGCAGTAAGATTTAGATTCCCATATGTCAAAGACACTGACAAGCTATCTTGTCATACTGTCATAGTCTCTACTTTTAGAGAGTCAGTGTATAATAAGAAAGATGACACTGACAAAGTGATGGTATTGACATTCAAACAAGCTGGGATGTTGGCAATGCACACTTTCAATAAGATAATAGCATTGGCATACAATCATGATGGTTCAGTGCTTATGACACCACTGTGTGAAGCAGTTTATTCTAGAGAATCAATAACTGAAATGTCAGATGAACTTGTAATGAGTGAAATTGATGTTATCAGGATGATAAACTGTAGCACAGCAACTGGTGGTCAACACCTAACAAACTCAGACTTGGCATGTGCAGTTGTCAGTGTCATTGCCACAACTCGAAGAGTGATAAATAAAGATGTTAGAAACATGATGATTACAAAAATCATCAAGCAATACTCTGCAAAGCAAAAGGAGTACAAAACAAATGTGTTCAATGTTTTGTCAAAGTTTGCACTTGGTGGAGTTCCGCCTGGGATGGATGCTGATACCCTAATAGAGAGCTTCAGCAACATACAGGCCAGTGAGATCAACCTGAGAGCAAGAGCTCTTGCTATGAAACAGAGTGAGACCACAATATCCATCCCAACCACATCAAAGGCAAAGACCCCTATATTTAACCCAGAGTACACATCAGTGGCAACTGAAACCAAGAGGATCATCAAGCCCAAATGATTGGAATTTATCATAAGTACACAATTGACCAGTAGTATGGAGGAATAATGTTTAGTACTGCCATGCTTGGTTCAATTGTAATTTATTTGTAAGTTAGTTTTAAATTAATTAGGACTTAAAACAACTTGTCCGGGAGCTGATTTGGCTGATGTGGAATTGCAGCAATCAAACAACCTGGACAGTATAGAAGTGTATTAAAATTAAAATATCTTATAAATGCGTGTCGCGCGCCGTGCGACCGCTGTGGCTCTGGCTTCGGTCGAAGCCTCGTTGCCGGCGCAGCGCCGCCCGCGCCCCGCAGCCCGCGCCCGGCCGCCGCTGGTGCAGATCACGTGCCTTGCGCGTGAACAGGCTCCCCGCCTTGGGAACACTGGTTTCCAAGAGACTCGTCCTCTGGGTTGGTAGCTGGAAGCAGGCAGACCCTGCCTAAGGCCCTCTGGATGACGCCACGCGCAGTCGTGAAATCGGCTACTCGGGTGATGCCGTCTGCCCCTGGATACAGTTTTTTAACTCGTCCCAAGCGCCATCGCATGGGGGGAAGGTTGTCGTCCTTGATGACGACAAGATCGTCCTCCTTGAGCGTCTTCCTCTGCTCTCGCCACTTAGTCCGCTGCTGAAGCTCGCTTAAGTACTCTTTATGGAACCGGTCCCAGAAGTGCTGCTTAATCTGTTCCAATCTTTGATATCTGTTTGGACAATTCGTAACAATCGGTGGTTCTGGTAAAGCAGTCAGCGGCCGGCCTATGAGGAAGTGCCCTGGAGTCAGAGGAGTCATATCAGATGGGTCTGACGTTAGAGGAGTTAACGGGCGGGAATTTAGGATCGCTTCGATCTGAGTGAATAGCGTCGTAAGCTCCTCGAACGTAAGATTCGCGTTTCCTATTACACGTTTCATTAGTAACTTTGCTGAACGGATTCCAGCCTCGTTTAACCCCCTCCAGTGAGGGGAATAAGCGGGCGAAAAATGAAATTTAATGCCCTCATCGTGGGCAGCCTCACTGATAGAACTTTGGCTTGCTCGCAACATTCTACCCAGTTCATTATTGGCACCCACAAAGTTGGTGCCATTGTCACAATAAATGTCATGAGGCTTGCCACGACGCGAGATAAATCTTCGCAAACACATTAAAAATGCTTCAGTACTCAGACTACTAACCACCTCTAACGTTAATGCCTTAGTGCTTAGACACACAAAAAGACTAAGCCAACATTTGGATACCTTACATCCTCTGCCCTTGCGGTCTACGATTGAGAAGGGCCCGCTTAAGTCTACGCCTGTCACGAGGAAGGGATAGGTAAGAGTGACTCGAGGAGGAGGTAAGTTACCCATCATAGGCTGTATTGAGTTACTTTGCATACGAACACACACGATACATTTACTAAATGTACTGCGTGCAAGATTACGTCCACCGATGGGCCAATATTGATCTCGTATAATGCTAAGTAATAATTCAGGCCCACAATGTTTATGACGTACATGTTCTCTCTGAAACAACAGTTTCGTAAAGTTATGACGTGCACATAATAAAATGGGATGTTTTTTAGAATAATCACAGATAGAGTTTTGGATTCTGCCTCCAACCCTAATTAAATCCTGCTCATCTAAGTAGGGGTTTAGTGACAAAATTCTCGATTTATGATTTATCTTTTTATTGGTTTTTAATGATTGCACCTCATTTGGAAAGGAATCGTGTTGGCAGGTTTTGATTAGGGTCTGAGTAGACTTATCTATTTCATCGTTACTCAGATCACCACTAAGCCTCGAATCTTTCTTTGTTTTACAATTGTGAATAAATCTTAAGATATATCCTACCACCCGGATCATTCGTTGAAATTTCGAGAACCTATCAAAATCAAATGAAGGCTCAACAGACACACAACATGTATTTGCCTTGAGCTCCGGAAGCTCAACATTTTCTATAGGAACGCTTGGCCATTCCGTTTTAGGTTTCATTAAAAATGGTGGGCCACTCCACCATAACTCTAAATCTTGAAGCTTGCTAGGGCTGACTCCTCGAGAAGCTATGTCTGCTGGGTTAATTTCCGTAGAAATGTGATGCCAGGAAGATTTGTCAGTCAGTTCATGAATTTCATTTACTCGATTGTAAACAAATTGCTTTAGATTACTAGGGTTGGTATTTTTGATCCATCCAAGCACAATTGTTGAATCACTCCAGAAATATTTTTGATCAATCTTACGACTGAGTGACTGACAAACCTTTGTACTTAACTGAGCACCAAGCAGGGCTGCTGCCAGTTCGAGCCGCGGTATGGTACTGGGCTTCAAGGGGGCAACCCTAGCCTTGGCACATAATAACTTGACTGATACGTTGTCCTCTTGATCAGTACAACGTATAAATACACATGCTGCAAATGCACTCTGAGAGCTATCGACAAAACAGTGTAATTCCACTGACACTGGAGTGTCCGACGATGGATGCAAGACGTGGCGTGGAATATTTATCGCTTTTATTTGTTTTAAATTATTTGCAAAGTCACTCCACTCTTTCGATACATCGGCGGACACCAAATCATCCCAGTCCAGTTTAGACTCCCACAACCTCTGTAACAGCATTTTAGGAACAATCGTACAAGCGCTTAGCAACCCTAGGGGGTCAAAAATCTTGCATGTTGCTGCTAGAATGGTTCGCTTTGTGAAAGGCTGCTCGATCTGAAAGTCGATTGAATAATACAGCTTATCCTGTGAGGGACACCAATTCAACCCCAGCACTGAAGATTGATTCTGTAAGTTAGAGTACTGATCATTTGTCTGGGATAAATCCTTTTCAGTACATGTGGTTGAAATGGGGTCACTCGCAAATATACTTGGAATGTTAGTTCTAAATTTTCTAAGTGGGAGGCAAGCCTCAGCCAACTTATCGACCACTGCATCACAGAAGTATTTGAGTTCTGTTTTGTTATCACAACCGGTTATAAGATCGTCACAATAAAAATCGTTTTTTATAATATTAGCTACTCGTTTGTCTGAACACTCCGTTGATAACTGAACTAAGCATCTGGTGGTCAGATAAGGGGCCGATGCTGTCCCATACGTTACAGTACTGAGCTGTAATGTTCGTAAAGGCTGAGCTTCATTGTCTCGCCATAATATCAGCTGTAAGTGACGTTGCGATTCATCCAGCATAACCTGACGGAACATTTTCTCAATGTCCCTTGTTAATACATACTTATGCTGGCGGAATCGCAACAAAATTGACATCAAATCATTTTGTACTACCGGGCCCACGTACTGGATATCATTTAACGATTTACCTGATGCTGTGCGAGCAGAACCGTTAAAAACGACCCGAAGTTTTGTGGTCTCGCTTTTCTCTCGCAGCACGGCATGATGAGGTAAATAATTTCCAGTAGGTGGCTTATCTATTTCTGTTAAATGACCTAATGTGGCATATTCGTGTATAAAATCACTATACATTTCCTTCAACTTCGGCTGCTTTTGAAAACGCCTTTCCAAATTTATAAAACATCTCTTAGCAAGTGAGTAAGAGTCTCCGAGAGCCTCAGGAGACTCGCGCAAAGGCATTTTTACTTGGAATCTACCAGACGGTAAGCGAATTGTATTTTCATTAAAGGAATTTTCACAGATTTGTTCATCTGTTGACAATGATCGTTTTGGCATTATGAAATTTTCCAAGTCCCAAAATTTAGAAAGTGAGTCTTTAATTTCCTGACTAAAATGACATACAGATTTCTTATTAGATTTCACGGATGGCGTGGTCAGAGTCATGGGTCCTGAAACCAACCATCCAAACTTCGAATAAATTAAGTTAGGTTTATTTTCACCTAATGATATCTGGCAACCACCCTTAACAATATTCCACATCACATCGGACCCAATTAATATATCAACTTTGTTACTTTTATGGAAGTTTGGATCGGCGAGTGCAGTATTGTTGGGTATGTTTAAATCCGCGGGATCGATTTCTACACTAGGTAAGTTTTTTGAAATATTTGATATAATCATACAATGTACGTCCGTAGTGTAGGCATTAATTCTTGACTTTAATTTTAATGTGCAATATTCAGTGGCTGTAGATATTGAATTGTTCAGTCCACTTATACATCGTGACTTAGTACTATTAGTTTTAATTTTAAGTTTATTTTTCAGGTGATCAGTGACAAATGAACTTTGACTTCCACAGTCCAAAAGAACGCGCGCCGGGTAAGTACTGTTGTCACGCTCATCGACGACTTCAACCACTGCAGTGCCCAGGAGGACTTCGCTGTTACTCGAGCATGAGGTAAGTGTAGTCAAAACAGCGCTAGTGCTAGCCACAGTATTTAAATTTTGTTTATCATGGCTAGTGTTTTGTTTTACCTCGTTAGTTTGTAAGTTCAAGTTACTTTCGTTTTGCAATACTTTATTGACACTTTTATTATTATTATTATGACACAATAAACTATTATGCTTTTTGTTACAGGCTCTGCAGGAGCTGAGACGACAGTTGGAAGTAGAATGCCCTGGACGAAGACAATTGGAGCAGAGCTTGCGTTTTGAAACTTCTGCTTCTCTGGCTTCGATACTCAAATTCTTAAATTGATTACATTCATACACACGATGATTCTCATTACACATAAAACATGATCTATTTGACGTAGATGAGAAAAAAGTTTTAATGTGTCTTGGTTCCTTACTACTAACAAACCTTTCATTTCTATTAACCTGGACTGCTCTAGAGCCGCCTTGGACAGTCTCTAAAATATCAGCACGTTGTCTTAAAAATTGGTAAAAGTCTTCTAGTTCTATAGACCCACCAAGGTTCGCTTTGTACTCTTCCCACTTAATGCTAGTTACACTATCTAGCTTTTGCACAATAATATAAATTACAAGACTATCCCACTTATCAGTCTGCTCACCGAGCGTATTTAAAGCCCTCAAATTCTTTGAAACATGATCTATAATGTACCTGAGTGATCTATGCGACTCCCTATTTAAAGATTCGAGGCTGAATAACGATTTGAGGTGGTTATTAATCAGTACGTTTTTGTTATTATATCTGTTACACAATAGTTCCCAAGCAACCTGGTAATTTTCACTGGTAAACTCAATTGATTTTATTGTGACAGAGGCACCGCCCTCTAGAGCTGGAGTGTCCGACGGATTTGTTCCTTCGCCGGGCAGCACGCAGGGATTAGTCTTGTAGACGTGATAAATGTACACTAAATATTGTATTGACATAACCAAAGGATTAGATTTTGTTAAATATAATTGTCTTGGAGAAGAAAAAGTTTATTATATTGCGAGGTATATAAGCTGCCCCTGTGGGGTTCTTTATGAGGAGCCTATAGTCCAAGTTAACAGTTCTCTTAAAGTGTACATATTTATTGGTGGCCTGTCTAGAACTAACAACAAATTGTTACGTACTAGTGTGACATCTGATAAGAGTTTTAAACTTCTGGCAAGTGAATTAGCACATCATCATAATATTGATTACGAACCAGTCCTACATTCAATACATAGAGGGTTATCAATATTAAACAATAATCATGGAGAAAGCATCAACTATGAGGGATGCACTAGAATTGATGAAACTAGCTGAAAGCCCAGATGTGAGGAATGAGGTTGAATTGTCTGGTGTAATCCCATCATCTATAATTGGATCAGATATCAAAAAGGACATCATAGTTCTGGGTATTACACCAGATCAATTTATTAAGGATTTTGCAGCAGTAGAATTTGATTTTGCTGAATTGTGCGCAACATTTGCCAGGCATTGCAAAGATTTTAATGATGACCTGCAGATGAATGTCCCATCCAAAGCTTTGGAATTCTCTGCAAAAGTTTTGTTTGAGGTAGGACCATATATAAGGAATGAGAAAAAGTCAAAGGGTGACAAGGCAGTAAGATTTAGATTCCCATATGTCAAAGACACTGACAAGCTATCTTGTCATACTGTCATAGTCTCTACTTTTAGAGAGTCAGTGTATAATAAGAAAGATGACACTGACAAAGTGATGGTATTGACATTCAAACAAGCTGGGATGTTGGCAATGCACACTTTCAATAAGATAATAGCATTGGCATACAATCATGATGGTTCAGTGCTTATGACACCACTGTGTGGAGCAGTTTATTCTAGAGAATCAATAACTGAAATGTCAGATGAACTTGTAATGAGTGAAATTGATGTTATCAGGATGATAAACTGTAGCACAGCAACTGGTGGTCAACACCTAACAAACTCAGACTTGGCATGTGCAGTTGTCAGTGTCATTGCCACAACTCGAAGAGTGATAAATAAAGATGTTAGAAACATGATGATTACAAAAATCATCAAGCAATACTCTGCAAAGCAAAAGGAGTACAAAACAAATGTGTTCAATGTTTTGTCAAAGTTTGCACTTGGTGGAGTTCCGCCTGGGATGGATGCTGATACCCTAATAGAGAGCTTCAGCAACATACAGGCCAGTGAGATCAACCTGAGAGCAAGAGCTCTTGCTATGAAACAGAGTGAGACCACAATATCCATCCCAACCACATCAAAGGCAAAGACCCCTATATTTAACCCAGAGTACACATCAGTGGCAACTGAAACCAAGAGGATCATCAAGCCCAAATGATTGGAATTTATCATAAGTACACAATTGACCAGTAGTATGGAGGAATAATGTTTAGTACTGCCATGCTTGGTTCAATTGTAATTTATTTGTAAGTTAGTTTTAAATTAATTAGGACTTAAAACAACTTGTCCGGGAGCTGATTTGGCTGATGTGGAATTGCAGCAATCAAACAACCTGGACAGTATAGAAGTGTATTAAAATTAAAATATCTTATAAATGCGTGTCGCGCGCCGTGCGACCGCTGTGGCTCTGGCTTCGGTCGAAGCCTCGTTGCCGGCGCAGCGCCGCCCGCGCCCCGCAGCCCGCGCCCGGCCGCCGCTGGTGCAGATCACGTGCCTTGCGCGTGAACAGGCTCCCCGCCTTGGGAACACTGGTTTCCAAGAGACTCGTCCTCTGGGTTGGTAGCTGGAAGCAGGCAGACCCTGCCTAAGGCCCTCTGGATGACGCCACGCGCAGTCGTGAAATCGGCTACTCGGGTGATGCCGTCTGCCCCTGGATACAGTTTTTTAACTCGTCCCAAGCGCCATCGCATGGGGGGAAGGTTGTCGTCCTTGATGACGACAAGATCGTCCTCCTTGAGCGTCTTCCTCTGCTCTCGCCACTTAGTCCGCTGCTGAAGCTCGCTTAAGTACTCTTTATGGAACCGGTCCCAGAAGTGCTGCTTAATCTGTTCCAATCTTTGATATCTGTTTGGACAATTCGTAACAATCGGTGGTTCTGGTAAAGCAGTCAGCGGCCGGCCTATGAGGAAGTGCCCTGGAGTCAGAGGAGTCATATCAGATGGGTCTGACGTTAGAGGAGTTAACGGGCGGGAATTTAGGATCGCTTCGATCTGAGTGAATAGCGTCGTAAGCTCCTGGAACGTAAGATTCGCGTTTCCTATTACACGTTTCATTAGTAACTTTGCTGAACGGATTCCAGCCTCGTTTAACCCCCTCCAGTGAGGGGAATAAGCGGGCGAAAAATGAAATTTAATGCCCTCATCGTGGGCAGCCTCACTGATAGAACTTTGGCTTGCTCGCAACATTCTACCCAGTTCATTATTGGCACCCACAAAGTTGGTGCCATTGTCACAATAAATGTCATGAGGCTTGCCACGACGCGAGATAAATCTTCGCAAACACATTAAAAATGCTTCAGTACTCAGACTACTAACCACCTCTAACGTTAATGCCTTAGTGCTTAGACACACAAAAAGACTAAGCCAACATTTGGATACCTTACATCCTCTGCCCTTGCGGTCTACGATTGAGAAGGGCCCGCTTAAGTCTACGCCTGTCACGAGGAAGGGATAGGTAAGAGTGACTCGAGGAGGAGGTAAGTTACCCATCATAGGCTGTATTGAGTTACTTTGCATACGAACACACACGATACATTTACTAAATGTACTGCGTGCAAGATTACGTCCACCGATGGGCCAATATTGATCTCGTATAATGCTAAGTAATAATTCAGGCCCACAATGTTTATGACGTACATGTTCTCTCTGAAACAACAGTTTCGTAAAGTTATGACGTGCACATAATAAAATGGGATGTTTTTTAGAATAATCACAGATAGAGTTTTGGATTCTGCCTCCAACCCTAATTAAATCCTGCTCATCTAAGTAGGGGTTTAGTGACAAAATTCTCGATTTATGATTTATCTTTTTATTGGTTTTTAATGATTGCACCTCATTTGGAAAGGAATCGTGTTGGCAGGTTTTGATTAGGGTCTGAGTAGACTTATCTATTTCATCGTTACTCAGATCACCACTAAGCCTCGAATCTTTCTTTGTTTTACAATTGTGAATAAATCTTAAGATATATCCTACCACCCGGATCATTCGTTGAAATTTCGAGAACCTATCAAAATCAAATGAAGGCTCAACAGACACACAACATGTATTTGCCTTGAGCTCCGGAAGCTCAACATTTTCTATAGGAACGCTTGGCCATTCCGTTTTAGGTTTCATTAAAAATGGTGGGCCACTCCACCATAACTCTAAATCTTGAAGCTTGCTAGGGCTGACTCCTCGAGAAGCTATGTCTGCTGGGTTAATTTCCGTAGAAATGTGATGCCAGGAAGATTTGTCAGTCAGTTCATGAATTTCATTTACTCGATTGTAAACAAATTGCTTTAGATTACTAGGGTTGGTATTTTTGATCCATCCAAGCACAATTGTTGAATCACTCCAGAAATATTTTTGATCAATCTTACGACTGAGTGACTGACAAACCTTTGTACTTAACTGAGCACCAAGCAGGGCTGCTGCCAGTTCGAGCCGCGGTATGGTACTGGGCTTCAAGGGGGCAACCCTAGCCTTGGCACATAATAACTTGACTGATACGTTGTCCTCTTGATCAGTACAACGTATAAATACACATGCTGCAAATGCACTCTGAGAGCTATCGACAAAACAGTGTAATTCCACTGACACTGGAGTGTCCGACGATGGATGCAAGACGTGGCGTGGAATATTTATCGCTTTTATTTGTTTTAAATTATTTGCAAAGTCACTCCACTCTTTCGATACATCGGCGGACACCAAATCATCCCAGTCCAGTTTAGACTCCCACAACCTCTGTAACAGCATTTTAGGAACAATCGTACAAGCGCTTAGCAACCCTAGGGGGTCAAAAATCTTGCATGTTGCTGCTAGAATGGTTCGCTTTGTGAAAGGCTGCTCGATCTGAAAGTCGATTGAATAATACAGCTTATCCTGTGAGGGACACCAATTCAACCCCAGCACTGAAGATTGATTCTGTAAGTTAGAGTACTGATAATTTGTCTGGGATAAATCCTTTTCAGTACATGTGGTTGAAATGGGGTCACTCGCAAATATACTTGGAATGTTAGTTCTAAATTTTCTAAGTGGGAGGCAAGCCTCAGCCAACTTATCGACCACTGCATCACAGAAGTATTTGAGTTCTGTTTTGTTATCACAACCGGTTATAAGATCGTCACAATAAAAATCGTTTTTTATAATATTAGCTACTCGTTTGTCTGAACACTCCGTTGATAACTGAACTAAGCATCTGGTGGTCAGATAAGGGGCCGATGCTGTCCCATACGTTACAGTACTGAGCTGTAATGTTCGTAAAGGCTGAGCTTCATTGTCTCGCCATAATATCAGCTGTAAGTGACGTTGCGATTCATCCAGCATAACCTGACGGAACATTTTCTCAATGTCCCCTGTTAATACATACTTATGCTGGCGGAATCGCAACAAAATTGACATCAAATCATTTTGTACTACCGGGCCCACGTACTGGATATCATTTAACGATTTACCTGATGCTGTGCGAGCAGAACCGTTAAAAACGACCCGAAGTTTTGTGGTCTCGCTTTTCTCTCGCAGCACGGCATGATGAGGTAAATAATTTCCAGTAGGTGGCTTATCTATTTCTGTTAAATGACCTAATGTGGCATATTCGTGTATAAAATCACTATACATTTCCTTCAACTTCGGCTGCTTTTGAAAACGCCTTTCCAAATTTATAAAACATCTCTTAGCAAGTGAGTAAGAGTCTCCGAGAGCCTCAGGAGACTCGCGCAAAGGCATTTTTACTTGGAATCTACCAGACAGTAAGCGAATTGTATTTTCATTAAAGGAATTTTCACAGATTTGTTCATCTGTTGACAATGATCGTTTTGGCATTATGAAATTTTCCAAGTCCCAAAATTTAGAAAGTGAGTCTTTAATTTCCTGACTAAAATGACATACAGATTTCTTATTAGATTTCACGGATGGCGTGGTCAGAGTCATGGGTCCTGAAACCAACCATCCAAACTTCGAATAAATTAAGTTAGGTTTATTTTCACCTAATGATATCTGGCAACCACCCTTAACAATATTCCACATCACATCGGACCCAATTAATATATCAACTTTGTTACTTTTATGGAAGTTTGGATCGGCGAGTGCAGTATTGTTGGGTATGTTTAAATCCGCGGGATCGATTTCTACACTAGGTAAGTTTTTTGAAATATTTGATATAATCATACAATGTACGTCCGTAGTGTAGGCATTAATTCTTGACTTTAATTTTAATGTGCAATATTCAGTGGCTGTAGATATTGAATTGTTCAGTCCACTTATACATCGTGACTTAGTACTATTAGTTTTAATTTTAAGTTTATTTTTCAGGTGATCAGTGACAAATGAACTTTGACTTCCACAGTCCAAAAGAACGCGCGCCGGGTAAGTACTGTTGTCACGCTCATCGACGACTTCAACCACTGCAGTGCCCAGGAGGACTTCGCTGTTACTCGAGCATGAGGTAAGTGTAGTCAAAACAGCGCTAGTGCTAGCCACAGTATTTAAATTTTGTTTATCATGGCTAGTGTTTTGTTTTACCTCGTTAGTTTGTAAGTTCAAGTTACTTTCGTTTTGCAATACTTTATTGACACTTTTATTATTATTATTATGACACAATAAACTATTATGCTTTTTGTTACAGGCTCTGCAGGAGCTGAGACGACAGTTGGAAGTAGAATGCCCTGGACGAAGACAATTGGAGCAGAGCTTGCGTTTTGAAACTTCTGCTTCTCTGGCTTCGATACTCAAATTCTTAAATTGATTACATTCATACACACGATGATTCTCATTACACATAAAACATGATCTATTTGACGTAGATGAGAAAAAAGTTTTAATGTGTCTTGGTTCCTTACTACTAACAAACCTTTCATTTCTATTAACCTGGACTGCTCTAGAGCCGCCTTGGACAGTCTCTAAAATATCAGCACGTTGTCTTAAAAATTGGTAAAAGTCTTCTAGTTCTATAGACCCACCAAGGTTCGCTTTGTACTCTTCCCACTTAATGCTAGTTACACTATCTAGCTTTTGCACAATAATATAAATTACAAGACTATCCCACTTATCAGTCTGCTCACCGAGCGTATTTAAAGCCCTCAAATTCTTTGAAACATGATCTATAATGTACCTGAGTGATCTATGCGACTCCCTATTTAAAGATTCGAGGCTGAATAACGATTTGAGGTGGTTATTAATCAGTACGTTTTTGTTATTATATCTGTTACACAATAGTTCCCAAGCAACCTGGTAATTTTCACTGGTAAACTCAATTGATTTTATTGTGACAGAGGCACCGCCCTCTAGAGCTGGAGTGTCCGACGGATTTGTTCCTTCGCCGGGCAGCACGCAGGGATTAGTCTTGTAGACGTGATAAATGTACACTAAATATTGTATTGACATAACCAAAGGATTAGATTTTGTTAAATATAATTGTCTTGGAGAAGAAAAAGTTTATTATATTGCGAGGTATATAAGCTGCCCCTGTGGGGTTCTTTATGAGGAGCCTATAGTCCAAGTTAACAGTTCTCTTAAAGTGTACATATTTATTGGTGGCCTGTCTAGAACTAACAACAAATTGTTACGTACTAGTGTGACATCTGATAAGAGTTTTAAACTTCTGGCAAGTGAATTAGCACATCATCATAATATTGATTACGAACCAGTCCTACATTCAATACATAGAGGGTTATCAATATTAAACAATAATCATGGAGAAAGCATCAACTATGAGGGATGCACTAGAATTGATGAAACTAGCTGAAAGCCCAGATGTGAGGAATGAGGTTGAATTGTCTGGTGTAATCCCATCATCTATAATTGGATCAGATATCAAAAAGGACATCATAGTTCTGGGTATTACACCAGATCAATTTATTAAGGATTTTGCAGCAGTAGAATTTGATTTTGCTGAATTGTGCGCAACATTTGCCAGGCATTGCAAAGATTTTAATGATGACCTGCAGATGAATGTCCCATCCAAAGCTTTGGAATTCTCTGCAAAAGTTTTGTTTGAGGTAGGACCATATATAAGGAATGAGAAAAAGTCAAAGGGTGACAAGGCAGTAAGATTTAGATTCCCATATGTCAAAGACACTGACAAGCTATCTTGTCATACTGTCATAGTCTCTACTTTTAGAGAGTCAGTGTATAATAAGAAAGATGACACTGACAAAGTGATGGTATTGACATTCAAACAAGCTGGGATGTTGGCAATGCACACTTTCAATAAGATAATAGCATTGGCATACAATCATGATGGTTCAGTGCTTATGACACCACTGTGTGGAGCAGTTTATTCTAGAGAATCAATAACTGAAATGTCAGATGAACTTGTAATGAGTGAAATTGATGTTATCAGGATGATAAACTGTAGCACAGCAACTGGTGGTCAACACCTAACAAACTCAGACTTGGCATGTGCAGTTGTCAGTGTCATTGCCACAACTCGAAGAGTGATAAATAAAGATGTTAGAAACATGATGATTACAAAAATCATCAAGCAATACTCTGCAAAGCAAAAGGAGTACAAAACAAATGTGTTCAATGTTTTGTCAAAGTTTGCACTTGGTGGAGTTCCGCCTGGGATGGATGCTGATACCCTAATAGAGAGCTTCAGCAACATACAGGCCAGTGAGATCAACCTGAGAGCAAGAGCTCTTGCTATGAAACAGAGTGAGACCACAATATCCATCCCAACCACATCAAAGGCAAAGACCCCTATATTTAACCCAGAGTACACATCAGTGGCAACTGAAACCAAGAGGATCATCAAGCCCAAATGATTGGAATTTATCATAAGTACACAATTGACCAGTAGTATGGAGGAATAATGTTTAGTACTGCCATGCTTGGTTCAATTGTAATTTATTTGTAAGTTAGTTTTAAATTAATTAGGACTTAAAACAACTTGTCCGGGAGCTGATTTGGCTGATGTGGAATTGCAGCAATCAAACAACCTGGACAGTATAGAAGTGTATTAAAATTAAAATATCTTATAAATGCGTGTCGCGCGCCGTGCGACCGCTGTGGCTCTGGCTTCGGTCGAAGCCTCGTTGCCGGCGCAGCGCCGCCCGCGCCCCGCAGCCCGCGCCCGGCCGCCGCTGGTGCAGATCACGTGCCTTGCGCGTGAACAGGCTCCCCGCCTTGGGAACACTGGTTTCCAAGAGACTCGTCCTCTGGGTTGGTAGCTGGAAGCAGGCAGACCCTGCCTAAGGCCCTCTGGATGACGCCACGCGCAGTCGTGAAATCGGCTACTCGGGTGATGCCGTCTGCCCCTGGATACAGTTTTTTAACTCGTCCCAAGCGCCATCGCATGGGGGGAAGGTTGTCGTCCTTGATGACGACAAGATCGTCCTCCTTGAGCGTCTTCCTCTGCTCTCGCCACTTAGTCCGCTGCTGAAGCTCGCTTAAGTACTCTTTATGGAACCGGTCCCAGAAGTGCTGCTTAATCTGTTCCAATCTTTGATATCTGTTTGGACAATTCGTAACAATCGGTGGTTCTGGTAAAGCAGTCAGCGGCCGGCCTATGAGGAAGTGCCCTGGAGTCAGAGGAGTCATATCAGATGGGTCTGACGTTAGAGGAGTTAACGGGCGGGAATTTAGGATCGCTTCGATCTGAGTGAATAGCGTCGTAAGCTCCTCGAACGTAAGATTCGCGTTTCCTATTACACGTTTCATTAGTAACTTTGCTGAACGGATTCCAGCCTCGTTTAACCCCCTCCAGTGAGGGGAATAAGCGGGCGAAAAATGAAATTTAATGCCCTCATCGTGGGCAGCCTCACTGATAGAACTTTGGCTTGCTCGCAACATTCTACCCAGTTCATTATTGGCACCCACAAAGTTGGTGCCATTGTCACAATAAATGTCATGAGGCTTGCCACGACGCGAGATAAATCTTCGCAAACACATTAAAAATGCTTCAGTACTCAGACTACTAACCACCTCTAACGTTAATGCCTTAGTGCTTAGACACACAAAAAGACTAAGCCAACATTTGGATACCTTACATCCTCTGCCCTTGCGGTCTACGATTGAGAAGGGCCCGCTTAAGTCTACGCCTGTCACGAGGAAGGGATAGGTAAGAGTGACTCGAGGAGGAGGTAAGTTACCCATCATAGGCTGTATTGAGTTACTTTGCATACGAACACACACGATACATTTACTAAATGTACTGCGTGCAAGATTACGTCCACCGATGGGCCAATATTGATCTCGTATAATGCTAAGTAATAATTCAGGCCCACAATGTTTATGACGTACATGTTCTCTCTGAAACAACAGTTTCGTAAAGTTATGACGTGCACATAATAAAATGGGATGTTTTTTAGAATAATCACAGATAGAGTTTTGGATTCTGCCTCCAACCCTAATTAAATCCTGCTCATCTAAGTAGGGGTTTAGTGACAAAATTCTCGATTTATGATTTATCTTTTTATTGGTTTTTAATGATTGCACCTCATTTGGAAAGGAATCGTGTTGGCAGGTTTTGATTAGGGTCTGAGTAGACTTATCTATTTCATCGTTACTCAGATCACCACTAAGCCTCGAATCTTTCTTTGTTTTACAATTGTGAATAAATCTTAAGATATATCCTACCACCCGGATCATTCGTTGAAATTTCGAGAACCTATCAAAATCAAATGAAGGCTCAACAGACACACAACATGTATTTGCCTTGAGCTCCGGAAGCTCAACATTTTCTATAGGAACGCTTGGCCATTCCGTTTTAGGTTTCATTAAAAATGGTGGGCCACTCCACCATAACTCTAAATCTTGAAGCTTGCTAGGGCTGACTCCTCGAGAAGCTATGTCTGCTGGGTTAATTTCCGTAGAAATGTGATGCCAGGAAGATTTGTCAGTCAGTTCATGAATTTCATTTACTCGATTGTAAACAAATTGCTTTAGATTACTAGGGTTGGTATTTTTGATCCATCCAAGCACAATTGTTGAATCACTCCAGAAATATTTTTGATCAATCTTACGACTGAGTGACTGACAAACCTTTGTACTTAACTGAGCACCAAGCAGGGCTGCTGCCAGTTCGAGCCGCGGTATGGTACTGGGCTTCAAGGGGGCAACCCTAGCCTTGGCACATAATAACTTGACTGATACGTTGTCCTCTTGATCAGTACAACGTATAAATACACATGCTGCAAATGCACTCTGAGAGCTATCGACAAAACAGTGTAATTCCACTGACACTGGAGTGTCCGACGATGGATGCAAGACGTGGCGTGGAATATTTATCGCTTTTATTTGTTTTAAATTATTTGCAAAGTCACTCCACTCTTTCGATACATCGGCGGACACCAAATCATCCCAGTCCAGTTTAGACTCCCACAACCTCTGTAACAGCATTTTAGGAACAATCGTACAAGCGCTTAGCAACCCTAGGGGGTCAAAAATCTTGCATGTTGCTGCTAGAATGGTTCGCTTTGTGAAAGGCTGCTCGATCTGAAAGTCGATTGAATAATACAGCTTATCCTGTGAGGGACACCAATTCAACCCCAGCACTGAAGATTGATTCTGTAAGTTAGAGTACTGATAATTTGTCTGGGATAAATCCTTTTCAGTACATGTGGTTGAAATGGGGTCACTCGCAAATATACTTGGAATGTTAGTTCTAAATTTTCTAAGTGGGAGGCAAGCCTCAGCCAACTTATCGACCACTGCATCACAGAAGTATTTGAGTTCTGTTTTGTTATCACAACCGGTTATAAGATCGTCACAATAAAAATCGTTTTTTATAATATTAGCTACTCGTTTGTCTGAACACTCCGTTGATAACTGAACTAAGCATCTGGTGGTCAGATAAGGGGCCGATGCTGTCCCATACGTTACAGTACTGAGCTGTAATGTTCGTAAAGGCTGAGCTTCATTGTCTCGCCATAATATCAGCTGTAAGTGACGTTGCGATTCATCCAGCATAACCTGACGGAACATTTTCTCAATGTCCCCTGTTAATACATACTTATGCTGGCGGAATCGCAACAAAATTGACATCAAATCATTTTGTACTACCGGGCCCACGTACTGGATATCATTTAACGATTTACCTGATGCTGTGCGAGCAGAACCGTTAAAAACGACCCGAAGTTTTGTGGTCTCGCTTTTCTCTCGCAGCACGGCATGATGAGGTAAATAATTTCCAGTAGGTGGCTTATCTATTTCTGTTAAATGACCTAATGTGGCATATTCGTGTATAAAATCACTATACATTTCCTTCAACTTCGGCTGCTTTTGAAAACGCCTTTCCAAATTTATAAAACATCTCTTAGCAAGTGAGTAAGAGTCTCCGAGAGCCTCAGGAGACTCGCGCAAAGGCATTTTTACTTGGAATCTACCAGACAGTAAGCGAATTGTATTTTCATTAAAGGAATTTTCACAGATTTGTTCATCTGTTGACAATGATCGTTTTGGCATTATGAAATTTTCCAAGTCCCAAAATTTAGAAAGTGAGTCTTTAATTTCCTGACTAAAATGACATACAGATTTCTTATTAGATTTCACGGATGGCGTGGTCAGAGTCATGGGTCCTGAAACCAACCATCCAAACTTCGAATAAATTAAGTTAGGTTTATTTTCACCTAATGATATCTGGCAACCACCCTTAACAATATTCCACATCACATCGGACCCAATTAATATATCAACTTTGTTACTTTTATGGAAGTTTGGATCGGCGAGTGCAGTATTGTTGGGTATGTTTAAATCCGCGGGATCGATTTCTACACTAGGTAAGTTTTTTGAAATATTTGATATAATCATACAATGTACGTCCGTAGTGTAGGCATTAATTCTTGACTTTAATTTTAATGTGCAATATTCAGTGGCTGTAGATATTGAATTGTTCAGTCCACTTATACATCGTGACTTAGTACTATTAGTTTTAATTTTAAGTTTATTTTTCAGGTGATCAGTGACAAATGAACTTTGACTTCCACAGTCCAAAAGAACGCGCGCCGGGTAAGTACTGTTGTCACGCTCATCGACGACTTCAACCACTGCAGTGCCCAGGAGGACTTCGCTGTTACTCGAGCATGAGGTAAGTGTAGTCAAAACAGCGCTAGTGCTAGCCACAGTATTTAAATTTTGTTTATCATGGCTAGTGTTTTGTTTTACCTCGTTAGTTTGTAAGTTCAAGTTACTTTCGTTTTGCAATACTTTATTGACACTTTTATTATTATTATTATGACACAATAAACTATTATGCTTTTTGTTACAGGCTCTGCAGGAGCTGAGACGACAGTTGGAAGTAGAATGCCCTGGACGAAGACAATTGGAGCAGAGCTTGCGTTTTGAAACTTCTGCTTCTCTGGCTTCGATACTCAAATTCTTAAATTGATTACATTCATACACACGATGATTCTCATTACACATAAAACATGATCTATTTGACGTAGATGAGAAAAAAGTTTTAATGTGTCTTGGTTCCTTACTACTAACAAACCTTTCATTTCTATTAACCTGGACTGCTCTAGAGCCGCCTTGGACAGTCTCTAAAATATCAGCACGTTGTCTTAAAAATTGGTAAAAGTCTTCTAGTTCTATAGACCCACCAAGGTTCGCTTTGTACTCTTCCCACTTAATGCTAGTTACACTATCTAGCCTTTGCACTATAATATAAATTACAAGACTATCCCACTTATCAGTGTGCTCACCGAGCGTATTTAAAGCCCTCAAATTCTTTGCATGATCTATAATGTACCTGAGTGATCTATGCGACTCCCTATTTAAAGATTCGAGGCTGAATAACGATTTGAGGTGGTTATTAATCAGTACGTTTTTGTTATTATATCTGTTACACAATAGTTCCCAAGCAACCTGGTAATTTTCACTGGTAAACTCAATTGATTTTATTGTGACAGCAGCACCACCCTCTAGAGAAGACCTGAGGTAGTGGAACTTGCTGATGTCAGGTATATTGTCATTCGCATTGATGAGCGAGTCGAAGGTGTCCCGAAATTCAAGCCATTTCAAATAATTTCCATCAAAACTCGGTAATTTTATAGTTGGCAATCGAATTTGATTATTTAAGTGGTTATTATTATTGTTGTTATTACTACAGTTACTTCCAAGTGAAAGTCTACGCTGGGCAGCTTCGTCACGCTCCTCGCGTTTTAAAATTATGTCCTGGGCACTAGACATGACCGCGAAGAACTGGCTTTCAATTTCGATTCTCTCTTGTAAGCGTTTATCTAAATTGCTTTCCAAATCTAATGTTTCTATTTGAGTTTGTACCTTTTCAAAGTCTGAAAATAATTCTTTAATTTTTGTTAGTCTCACATTAATATCACTTATATTTTTTGTCGTGATGCTATCGGTTTCAATTTGTTCAATAACCGAGAGAAAATCTTTGAATACTGTTAATCGCGCTTTAATTGTACCACGTTTACGAACTAATAAAGCCAGTTCGTCCTGGTCCGACACTTTACTTTGAGCCATGATTGATTTGCAAATGATAAAATATAAAGATGTGGGCAAGAATGTGCAAGCAAACCGAAATCCGTTGAGGCGAAGCGGGTAGACCCAGCGCTGCGCAGCGGCCGGACCACGTGGTACGGGTCGAGCGCAGCCACAAGCGGCGCGTAGCAACAAGCGCGCAGCGGTGAACGAGCGCGCCCAGCCTGGAATGTTCGGCGGCTCGGCTAAGCAATGTGCAATGGATGCGCGTATTTAAGCGGGTGAAATGAAAAGGCAGTTTATGAATTAAGAAAAGGTTGAAGAGATTCAAATGCAAAGCGAGTGAAAATAATAAGTATTTAATAGTTACGGAACTCTAAATTCAAAGATTTATCATTTAACAATGAGCAAAACAATGGAAGAAAATAAGGTTTTATGTTTAAATAATTACGTAGGATGGTTACTTTACGTAACGTTAATTACGCTTGCAATTATAAAAAACACGATTTGCTATACTATAATAAGGTAAATGTTACTGTATTATACAGTTATGACCCCTAGTTTGGGCCGTTAAATATCTATAACGCGCAAAGTTACTAATTGCAAACGTAAAAGACAAAGAAAATAGTAAATATTGTACCCCTAGTTTGGGCAGTTATATGTAGAAGTAAACGTTACGTTGCAATATTGATTACACGTAACTAACTATAAGAATACAGAGTATTTAACTAAGTAGGTATATCGTAAATAAGTGAATTAAGGCAGAAATCAGTTAGCAAAATTGACTAATTTTTCGTTACGTTTTACTTTTTAATTTTGTAGGTAGATTTCCGTAGTACACGTTGAATGATTCTATACGTGTAACTCGAAATTTTAATCGACTATTTACTTGGAAAATAGACTTTAGTGTAAGTAATTAACGCACTTTTTAGATTGACTCACGACACTATTTAACACTGATCGAAAGGGGTGCAAGGGAAGTGATTAGGCAAGGAACGGGCTTACTTCCTTTATGAATGGCCTTCTGGAGCGCTGGCTGTCCGGGAGACTTCGAGAAAGTTGTCCGCTTGTCCTTGTCTTGACCGCGTCGTGCGACCTTTGATCCCTTGCCCGACGATGTGTAGTGCAGGTCTTCTGGACTTCACCGGCCCTTGGATGCAGACCGATGTCCTGTCACGGTCGCCAACTTGTCCGGGAGCTGATTTGGCTGATGTGGAATTGCAGCAATCAAACAACCTGGACAGTATAGAAGTGTATTAAAATTAAAATATCTTATAAATGCGTGTCGCGCGCCGTGCGACCGCTGTGGCTCTGGCTTCGGTCGAAGCCTCGTTGCCGGCGCAGCGCCGCCCGCGCCCCGCAGCCCGCGCCCGGCCGCCGCTGGTGCAGATCACGTGCCTTGCGCGTGAACAGACAATTTAAATAATATAATTAATACATCCATGCTATTCGCCATCACCCAAACGATGCAAAACGAGTCCGACTCAGCGGAAATTGAGAAGGAATTCAAAAAGTTGCACAAACTTATTGAAGACCTGAAGAATAACGATTGCTTGAGGCAACACTATCTTTTCATGACATGCACCAATATGCTGTGAGTTACGTCCTGCTATTTCTGGTTGGTGCGGCAAAGGTGACAGGCATCGTACAGGCAGATTGAAAAAAAGTAAAGGTTTGTAGCAACAGGAGTTAGAAACCCGTCGCAGGGTGAAGATTTTTTTATATTTTTTATAAACGACATTTTTTTTAAATACAAACAAAGTTTTTTTTTAAACTATTAAATTAAAATTAAAATGGGAATTAGCGTAACTTACGTGTTGTCATTGTCGAATGATATTTAATTTTTATTGATTACTTAATTCAAAATATTTAATGTAGCTATTAGCTCAATTACAAATGATAATTTATATTTTAGAAGCATAATGTAATAAAGAACAAAAACAATACATATACAAAAAAAAGGGAAAAAGAAACCGCAAAATTAAAATAAAAAATTAGAAGAAAAACAAAGTATTCGACATAACAAAAAACAATTAAAAAATACAATAAGAAAGAACGAAATATATTTATTGCTACTATAAAAAACAAAAATACATGAAATTAAACTAAAACTCTTAACTTATATACTTATATACTTTTTATAGGGCAATCGGGGTAAATTCAGCTTTGTACTGCGTGTTCATTTACATGAGCACACAGTGCTGGTTTTAAATTTACCCCGATCCTTGGCCTTAAATATATATACCGGAATAGAAAATAAATAGTGATATAGCGAGGTAAAACATAGTGTTAATTAATAAATTAGATTGACAGAAGTATAATATTAATCGGTGTAGTACATTATTAGATAAACAATTTAAAATTATACTTCGATGTTACATCCTCGAGATTTAATATACCATGTAGTCCGTATTTCGTTGTATTGCATCGTCACACTGTTCAAAGCATATTAATAAAATAAAAATAAGAAAAAAGAAAGTTGTTCACTCGTTCAGTACTCACTCAGCGGTCGATATCAGTCTGTGGCCACTCCAAGCTTCATTCGTGTTTCGTGTGCCGCATCGTCGATAACTCCGTAATCGAATTGTGTCCAATTGGAAGTAATCAGTGATGGATTTAACAGCAGGCTGAGTCGGCTGGAGCCTAGGGCGGCAAATTTGGGACCAATTTTTTTTGACTAGTTTACATTCATACTAATTACGGGCAAAAGATGGTGTAATATACACTATCATCCTATTACACTAACCTTTTATTGAAACTGCAACATTATGATTTGGGAATCATAATATTTCATTTACGAAAACATTACAATTAATATGATTGTGAACTAAGTAATTGAATTGTAGAGGTTGGTAAGAGCGGCAAAATGATATACCCTACTGGCGGCAATTGTGTAAATCCGCCACTGGAAGTAATCACTAAATATGGGCAAAAGGAAGCACCAAAGTAATGACCATGACACTATACGTCGAAAAATTCGTCACTTGGAGAAAAAATTACATCGTTTCAGGCGAAACAAAGGTTAGTTTTTAATCTACCTACATTTTTTACAGAAAATTTTGTTGTTTACTATTCGTGCACAAAACGATTGCTTTTCATTATACACCGTTTTATTGTGGTAATACCTGATATTACCCTATTGGTAAACTAACTAAATATGGATTCCCTAAAGTGGTGATACGCGATGTCATCCCGGAATTACCTTATGTACTTTCTTAAGAGGCCGGGGTGGCTTTGAACGAGTCTATAGGCTGTCTCTGTTTAACTTGCAAACTGTGCCCATGCTTGATGCGATAGCACTACCGAACAAACAATTATAATAGGTGCCGTAATACCAAAAATTATGAATGAAAATGTTATGTTTAGCCATTGTTTTTTGTATTAATAGTACCTTGAAATGATAATCTATGTTCCTGTTGTAATGACAAAAGAAATTTGTTCGTTTTTAATACAAAACGAATAAGTTAAAGATGCGACATTTACGTCGTAATAATGTGTGAAAATCAATTGGTTTATATTTCGTTTTAGGTAATTATTTTGGAATAAAAACTATCCAGGAACCTAGATTAATACGTTTTTTATCTGAATAACAGCACAGTATGGTGGTTATATGCTTGAATTATAAATCATTTCGGTATTACGTTTGTATGGGCAAATCAACTACCCGGCGCCTTAATGTGGTGGTACCCGATGCCATCTTGAAAGAAACAGTTTTATATGAAAATACGTACCTGAAGGGAACTTTGTTCCTCTACAGATCGAGATCACAGATCCGAATCCAGCTCCTCGCACACGTATCTTGAGCGGTATGCTAGCGGACAGGAACACATAAGCGATATTGAAAGCTTTTACCTGAAAGACGATTGCCCAGAAATAAAACTGCACTCTGTCGTAAACGAGGTACCTCCAGATACACCTGTAGTACCAGATTCAGTCCCTGACTTAGTCTTAGTTCCGGGTCCAGCCTCTGCCACGGCTTCGGCTGTAACTCCATTGCTGGAGCCGCCGGCTTCAGATATACCAGATGAGATCTTACAAATCTTAGGAGAGGCCAAGAAGTTGGATCAAACATTAGGTGAAAAAATACCTAAAGAGGTCTCTGAACGTTGGAGTATTCTGATAGATGGCCTTGACAAAGAACAAAAGAAGTCAGTTTTAGAGAATATGTTGGTACCATAAAACTTTCTGCTAGCTCGAGCACCAAAATTAAATCCGGAAGTGATCCCAGTGTTGTCAGATTCGTCTAAAAATTGCGACAAAAGGTTAGGAAAAGCACAAAACCAGCTAGGTTCAGGCGTCGCCGGCTTAGTAACCTTAACTAAAGATTTAAAACAATCTGATATGAACAAACTTGAGATTATAAAGAGAAATTAGTCAAGTCCTGCTCGACTTACACTATGAAGAAACTCTTAAACAGACGAAAACTAATAGTTCCGCTTTTAAATAAAAGTTTCTGGAATACTATAAAAAATGTTAAAAGAGAAATGCATCTTTTTGGTGATAAACTTAGTGAAGACATAAGAAACACCAAAGTAATATTCAAAAGTCTAGTCAACAAATTAAGAAAGCAATGATTATACGACCAACTACTACTCATCGTAGACCGACAATGTCGAAAAACAGACGACTGCCTTCCCGCCAGACAAACAACTTGAAGCCACGACAGCATCGAGCCAGTACCATGAGCCACAACCGTCGTCGTCGACGAGATTCAATAGACGCGCCGCGTCCTCGCCACTACCGTCAGCCAACAAGCCGCGTGACCAGTGACGTCGATAGAGGTACCACATGCGGGTAGAATATAACATTTTCTTAGTACTTGGCTATCTACTACTCCATATATAATATATATATATATATATATATATATATCTACGGTTTAGACTTGACCAGTTACATTTATAAACAGAAAGGCCTTGCAAATGCATACATACCTAACATGTTTTGTAATTCATCTGTTTAATTAAGCATAAGTGAAAAATAAACAATAATACATACATAATAATACATTTTGATGATGAATAAATAAAAAAAAAAAATAAAAATATCAGTTTACCTCACGGACATAGCTCCGCCCCGTATGTCTTACTAAGTTGCTAAAACCTATAGTGTCTCGTCTTCGAGAACATGGACATACAATAGTAGCGTACCTAGACGATATTTGGTGTATCGGTAAAGATTACATATCTTGTTTAAACACTGTTAATACGGTAGTGACACTGTTACTAAACCTGGGCTTTGTAATTAACCAGGAAAAGTCTGATGTATATCCGAAACAGTTATGTAAATTTCTAGGATTTTAAATCAACACTCGTAGCATGTCACTACAACTACCCACTGATAAAATTATTAAAGTAATTCCTAATGATAAAACCTAATACGATTAGACAAAAAGAATCCGTGACTATCCGTGAGTTTGCAAAATGTTAGGTACGCTTACTGCCTCTTGTCCTGCCGTAGCTTATGAATAGCTATACGGCAAACATTTTGAATGCGAAGAGTATTTAACGACAATTAAAACCCAGGTAAACGTAAAGTTCAGATTCTATCAGGTATAGATTTGTATTATGGTTTTAATTACTACAAAATTTATTTTCGTATTTTGTAAATTTTCAGCATTTTACTGTCAAATGTCTATTCAGATCATATTTTATGAAAAACTAGCTGTGCCCCGCAATTTTGCTTACGTTGATTAGGATTGCAAGTAACCTGTGTCCCATTTCGGTGTCTAGACTATCACCATACCAAATTTTTTTCACATTTGGTTGCATAGGCACCTACTTACGCTCTCACTTATACACGCACACGCATACACATACGTACACACGCACACAAACACAAACACACAAACTTGTAGATTTGTAATATTAATTTGACATGCATTGCTTGTACTAGAAAATACGGGTTGATTTTGTTACATGTTATTGGTGTTATGCCCACAGTTTTGCGTGATGAAGAGGCTGTTATCAATGCACTCAATGATTCCGAAATTGGAGACTTCGAAGACAACGATGAAGTGGAATCCGAAGTCGAAACAACAAGACCACATGCTGATAGCCCTTCAGGTGACAGTTCAGGAGACGAAATGCCGCTGTCCGCTATAAGAAGTCAAGGATCACGAGGCGGATTAAGGACTCGCGGTGGAACATCTGGTCACCTTGGCCATGTTCTCACTCGTGGAGGATTATCTCAAAGTAAAGAACATCAGAGGTTACAAGAATGGTCACAGGCTGATTTTACGCCACCCAACATTCCATTCACTCAACCAGCTTACCCAATACTTAGTTTGAGCCCGGAGACTTCGCGGATCATTTTGATTATTTCCAGCAATATTTTGATCATCATTTAATAGGAGTTATCGTCGAAAAGTCTAATCAGACGCACCTTAAAGAATTCGGAACAAATTTATACCTGATAGAATCTGAACTTTACGTTTACCTGGGTATCACAATGGTAATGGCTGGAATAAATTATCCAAAACAACGAATTTACTGGGAAGCAAAATATCGAGTGCCTTTGATCGCAGAAAGTATGTCAAGGAATAGATTTTTTCAGCTGAGACAATCTCTCTTCAGTTCGTTTTCGACGATAATATAAGCCCTATTGAGAGATAAACTCTGGAAAGTCCGCCCATTGCTTGATTAAATTATGAAAGGATGCTGCATGCAACCAAAACAAGAATGTTTGTCGATAGATGAGATGATCATACCCTTCACAGGTAAATGTGGAATCAAACAGTACGTTCCAGGCAAACCCAATCCAACTGGTCTGAAAGCCTTTGTACTCGCTAATCCTAACGGTGTTTTTTGCAATTTACATATATATCAAGAAAAAACAACGACATATCCAACCTATAACAGTACCGACTTTGGACTCGGCATGAAAGCTGTATTAAGCCTAACAGAAGATCTAGCTACCGAACATACACTGTTCTTCGATAGGTACTTCACTACCCCTAAGCTAGCCAAACATCTATTGCTGAAGAATATTTTATGCGCTGGAACCATAATGAAGAATAGGATTCCGGTAGCAGCTCAGTCATCACTAAAAACTGATAGACATATGAAATCAGAAGGAAGAGGTACCACACAGGTTTCGACAAACAGGGATGGCGATTTAGCTCTGACAAAGTGGTATGACAATAAATACTTTACTGTCAACAGTACATGCAAAGGAGCCCATGGATACTTGCCAACGATGGTGCAAAGCTCAAAGAACCTACCTTCAAGTTTCTAGACCCCTGGTCGTCAAGGCTTATAATTCAAACATGGGTGGGGTAGATTTAGCAGATAGATTGCTTGCAATATGCCTCAATCGATACAGGACAAAAAAATGGACACAGCGTCTCCTCAGCCACATGATTGATCTCGCACTTTCAATCTCTTGGCTCCTTTACAAATCCCACAAATTGTCACGAGTCCCAGCCAAAAAAATTCAACAACTGCGTGATTTTAAATTAGAGCTGGGACAAAATTTGATCGAGGCATTTGCAGTGACCGATGTATCAGGCTCCTCGGAAGAAGATGAAGATAATGAACAACGGCCAACGTCCAGGATTAGTCAAAGTTCCATCTCAAAGATTAAGAAGAAAAGGAGCAAAGCACATGCCAGAAATGTCAGGCACTCAGAAAAGATGCAGACGCTGTCATAGAATGAAAACTAATGTGATTTGTATCAAGTGCTATTTACATTTGTGCTTCACAAGGCAAAGGAATTGTTTTAAGGATTTCCACTCCTAAACAATTAAGAAAAGGAATGTGATATGTGTTATTATAATAAGTAGAATGTCAAACAAGAAAATTGATTAGTTTATAAGGACTGATTTAATAACTAAGTTAATAATTAAAATAGTTGTTTTGTAAGAGCTTAAGCAGAATTTACAGGTGAGAGAGAAGTCTATTTATTTAAGTAGAATTTTCGGACAAGAATAAGATTTCAAAATTAAGACTGATATAAAAATAAAGTAAAACTACTTAGAAAGGTAGTTGTGATTGTAATAATAATAACAGGTGTTATGTAAAGCAGAATTTGCAGATGAGACTGACAAGTATAATAATTGAAGTAGAATTTTGAGGCAAGAAAAATAATTAAAATTAAGACTGATTTAAGAATTAAGTAATCTACTAAAGCTCTATTATTTCTTCTGTGATTATAAGAATTTAGACAGAATATGAAGACAAGGCTGTAAGTAATGTTATAATTTAAGAATTCAGTTGATTACAAGAAAGGAATTTGAAGAGAATTGTAATATTTTTTTAAATTAGTGTATAATTAAAGAATTTATTTGATTACAACGGAGAAGTAAAAATAAATTTGTAACAGTTTTTTGTTCATAAGTTGAGAAAAGCATTTGATAAATAATTTAAGCAGTATTGTGTTACTCGTGAAAAATAATTTGATTATCTAATAATTGTAAAATAAAGTCAAATTATGTACTATTGGTTTTATTTAATGCTAGTAGATCAATAATCATAACGACCCAAGAGCCTTTCAGCAGAACAAAAGATAGTCAAAGTTAAATAAGTAAATAAGCATCTCAGCATACCGACTCAACAACGAACCGTGCAACCTCTGATGTATGAGAGTCTACCGACACAGAGAGACGCCCCGGATTTACGAAGTGCTTAGTGCACCGTTCACCTCTATACGTTGTTGAAGCAGTAAAACGCATTTGACATGCCGCCGAAAGTGCCAAAACGGCAAGTGAACGACGCCGCGAATACCTACAGCGAATCCGACGAGGAGGAAAATCGGACGATATTTTGTCGCCGACAATCACGATGACGGAGGAGATGCTTCAGTCCTTTGTTACTAATATAACCAGGAGCCAGCTGGAGTCCAACCGGATCCGATATGGTTGGACATCCAAAATAATATTAGTTACATTTCCCTAACAGCTCATTTTATAAATGAGAATACCGAACTGAAATCTGTCTTGCTGAGCAGCATCCAGTTCGATGACCGAAAGACTGGTGACAATTTGGCTGGCTTTTTAAGGGAAGAATATAACGGGTGTCATAACTGACAATGGACCTTACGTTGTGGCGGCAGTAGAATGACCAGCTGGCGACACTTATCATGTTTCGCTCATGACATAAACCTTTTTGTGTCTCATAGTCTGGACGTGATCAAGGAGCAAGTGGAGAGAGTGAAAGCAATATTTTAGGGACAATTCCTACGCCGACCACAAACTTAAGGCAATGCAAAATCAAATGGTTACCTCCGCTGAAATTAAAGCAGAGCATCATCACTCGTTGGAATTCGACGTACGATATGCTCGCACGATTACTAAAAATAAACGATGCCGTAGTGAGCACGTTAGCTTTAGAACAACCCAGACTATCACTGGATGACTGGCAGGTACTAGAGGAAAGCGTGAGAATTCTTAAGTCTATTACGACGTCACTGAAGAAATAAGCTCCGAAAAAACGGTATCTATATCCAAGGTAATCGTCTTGTGACAAGATGCTTGCTGAAGAGCAGTCCAGAATCCTGTTAGAAGTTAATAGAAGCTCTCCAAACTCAATGAAACAACCACTTCTGAAGCTTAATTTTTGGATCCACGATTAAAAAAAACATGCATTTAGTAATAAAGAAAAATATGAGCAGTGTTTGCGTTCTATCAAAACAAAACTACGTTTCTTAATCAACCAAAATACGCAGGAGGCACAACAGGTTGATGTTCAACAATTGCAAACATCAACTTCGTCAAGCATGTGGGCGGAATTTGACCAGGAAGAAGAGAACGAGATAGTGATAAATCCAACGGCAGATTCCATAGTGGAGTTTCATAGTGGACAAATATTTAAACGAGACGGTCTGATGACCCGCTGAAGTAATGTCATGATCGCCGTCTGCTATACCCGAACTTATTCACACTGATAAAGCGTAGGCTGTGCGTTAAAGCGACGTCGGCTCCAAGTGGGAGAATCTTTTCTAAAGCCGGAATTACAACAACCGCAAGAAGAAGCTCACTGAAACCAAGTAAAGCATCAAAAGTGATATTTTTAATCATAATTTAGAGTAGAATGAGCCTTTTTTCGTAAATGTCCTTATTTGTCACCAACTTTATTATTTTTCCTAATAAAGTTTTTTTTTTTTTTCTTATAATGATGTACCAATTACGTTTGGAACACCATTGGAATTACGATCTAGCCTTAAGACTAATAGGTAATTTGATTTTGACCTAAACTGCTAAGTAGAGTAGTATATTAAGAATGTGTCCAATAACACTTTTCTTACTGTCTCTATTATCGGAAAGACACTTTGTTCTTGTGTTCTTTGTTAATAGCACTCACTATATTACACTGTCACATCACTACACCAGCTCAAAAGGTTTAGTTCTTTTGAGTCTTCTCACTAAGTCTGTGTTGTCGAGGAGCTGGATTGCCTCAACATTCACATGGTGATGAAGTCTTTGTTCATGAGCTTCGGCGAGTCTTTTTATAACACTAGCGACGAGTTCCACTTTTAGGTCCCGATGAAGATCGTCATTTCTAATGTAGCATGGTGCATTAACAATGCCCCTCAGTACTTTGTTTTGGAATTTTTGTATCATCTGGATGTTACTATGTTTGGTACAGCCCCACAGCTGAATACCGTACGTCCATATTGGCATGAGGACTTGTTTGTACAAAAGTAATTTATTGTAGACTGACAATGAAGAAAACTTCCCAAGTAGCCAATTCATTTTTCGGTAGCGAAGCTCTAGCTCATCGCGTTTCTTTTTGACATGTGCTTTCCAGCGAAGCTTAACGTCTAGTGTCATGCCTAGGTATTTGGCTGTATTTTCGTACGGTATTGCTCGACCATTTATATACACTGGGTGATAGTTTGGTCTTTTATTGGTGAAATCTATATGTATAGATTTTGTGTCGTTAAGTTTTATCCTCCATTTCTTTGTCCAAGCGCAAATGGTATTGATGGCTGTTTGGACTTTTTTTACTGCATCCTCTTGTGTGACTCCTGTTGCCATGATAGCTGTGTCATCCGCAAAAGTTGCTATAACGCTTTTCTCCATAACTGGAATATCACAAGTGTATAATAAGTACAGGACCGGACCTAGTACACTTCCCTGTGGTACTCCAGCTTTTATTTCCTTTAGCTCTGAGTATGCATCGTCTTGTCTTACTCTGAACATTCTCTGTGTGAGATAAGACTCTAAGATATCTGCAAACTGTTTCGGAAGTAAAATTCTAAGTTTGTATATGAGACCTTTATGCCATACCTTATCAAATGCTTGTGCTACATCCAGGAAGACGGTAGTACAAACTTTCTTTTCTTCTAAAGTTTTTTCGATCATGTTGGTAATTCTGTGAACTTGATCTATAGTAGAATGCTTTTCCCTAAAACCGAATTGGTAGTCAGGAATCAAGTTGTTTTCTTCTATGATTGCTTTTAAACGTTTTAAGAGAAGTTTTTAGAATAGTTTTGATATTATGGGAAGTAGAGAGATGGGTCTGTATGATGTGGTCTCATTTGAAGGTTTACCTGGTTTGGGTATCATAATCACTTCGGCGACTTTCCACGTATCAGGTACATATTTTAGTCTAAATGTAGCATTGATAAGAGTAGTAAGTTTTACTATAGCTTTACGAGGGAGATTTTTCAACACTTCCCCCGTAACGTAAGGTCGTAGCCAGGAGTTTTCTTGTGGTTCAGCTGCTTGATCCCATTTTGAACTTCTCTTGGTGTTACGAGTCTTATTTCGTTGCAGGCATGGTTTAACGTTTCATCTTGAGTAATGTCATCTTCTTGTTCGTCATTAGGTTTGAAAATATTTACCAAATGCTGTGCAAATACAGTTGCTTTTTGTTGGTTACTTACTGCCCATTTTCCACATTGTTTTATTGGTGGGATATGCATCATCGGTTTCTCTACATTTTTCATCGCTTTCCATAATGAGTAATCAGTTGTACGATCACTTGTTAGATTACTAAGGTAGGTGTTTGTCATTTCATTATTAAAATTCTGGATATCTCTTCTTAACTTTTTGGTGAGATTATTTAGCAATTTCTTGTCGTTCGGAGATCTAGATGTGTGCCATTTTTGTCTTTGTTTTCGTTTTATAGCTATAAGGTTGATTATTTCTTTTGGATAATAATTACCTCTTATTTTTCTCTTGTAATCAGGCGTATTATTCCGGGCGCACCGTTGAATATCTATTGTAAATTTATTTACTTCTATATCTAGTTGTTCTTGATTTTTTAATGGGACTTTCAGATCAATTATTTGTTCAAGGTCTAGCTTAAAGCTTTCCCAGTCCGTATTTTTATTAACTAGAAAAGGGTTGCTTTCTTTTTGTATAATAGTCTCGCTGATTGTGAGTATGATCGGTGAATGATCTGAGCTCATGTGGCAACCTTCCTCAAAAAAAATAACGTGGTGTCAAAATAAATATATTAAAAAAAAATGTTCTTATTACACAATAAATAACTGTTAATCCAACCAACACTAAAATATTCTAAATCATAATTTAGAGTACTTTTAATTACAATATAGATAGAGGACATGTCTTGTTGAGCATTATTAGATTAGATCTGAAGTATATTAGTGAACTCTAGTCTGTGGTGGGAGTTATTACTATGCGCTAGGGTGTTAGCGGCGCGGTAGGAGCTTAGGTTGTCGTGACCGATAACCGACTTTTTGCTGGGTCACTTGCCTCGTCGGTCGCGAACGACCGAGATCTCCTAAAATAACCGACCAACACAGGAATATAATATACAAATTTTTGACCTGAGTTGCTTCGACTTATGCAAATTCCTGTTTAAAATAGAAAGATATAGTAGTTTCAGAAAAATATAGTAGTTTTTTAAAAAACCATAATATATCGCACACAGGTCAATACCGAATTATGTCGAAAAATCTCAAAATTGACTTTATTGAATCGGCAAAATTTTACTGCACATACCACAAAGACAGTCATATCGATATTAACAAAAATGTCTAACAGATTGCGCGCTAAGTCACTCTGGGTGAATTAATGAATGCTAAGTCATACCACGAATACGAATTTAATTCTAGTTGCGACTTGCCTGCCTAAGGGAACAGTACGTAATGCCGTTACAGAAGAGTGAATTATTTCGTAATAATCGGTGTTGTTGAGTGCAATGTAGTTATAATTTTACCGCCGGTTTTTTTTGTAGTTTTAATTCAGTGTTGTCGAACATTATGATTCTGCGTTTAAATACTAACAAAAAAACCGGCTACTATTTTATCTGATCAGAGTTATGAAAGTGATTTTATAGATGATTCAGATACAGATCCCACGATTTCTTTGCCAACTAGACAAATAACACGGCCTCCAATAATCCCTAGAAGAATTTCTACTTCCTCTTCCACGAGCACTTCATCAATGACCAGCTCATCATCAAAGTCCAGCTCATCATCATCAAACTCCAGTAGCTCAAGCAGCTCATCTAATAATGCATCCAATAGATCAGTTCCTTCTGTAGCTGATATTCAAGTTGATTCCAACTCTACTCTAACACAACCTTCAACTTCTGCTGTCACTGACAGTGCTCAAACAGTAAGCGATCCCAAGTTAAATAAGAAAAGAGGGCGAAACCTTACTTCCTGGAAATCCAAGACTAAAACTTTGCGGAATACAGCGTATGTTTCTTTATCAAACCCAACAAAACATATAGCTGAACGTCAAATTCGTCAAATTTGCGAGAAATGTAAGTTGAAATGCAAATCACATATAGACAAAACGCTTAGGCAGGAGATCTTGGCAGCTGGATGATCTGGAGAGGTAAAGAGAATACGTCGTCAGGCATACACAAGAAATCAAGCCAAAGGTAAAATAGGTATATCACTTCCCAAAAATTAAGGTCTTTGAATTCGGCTTATTATTTTGAAATAGAAAGCTTAAGGATTAGGATTTGCAAAGAGTTTTTAAAGCTACGCTGAGCATATGTGATATATACATTAAGACAGCCTTATCAAAGAAAACAGATGATGGTTTCATTGAAGCTGATGCTCGAAGGAAGCATGGTAATCAACGCAAAATAGATACTGAAATAAAAGGCAGTGTGATCAATTTCATAAACTCTATTCCCAGAATAGAGTCTCATTATCTAAGGGCTCAAACTACAAGAGAATATATCCCATGTGACAAATGTTTGGCAGACTTGTATCGAGATAACAAACAACTCCGAGGGCAACATAATTTACCTCCTGCTTTAACTTCAACATTCAGTAGAATATCCATTGAGGTCTTCAATATTTCTTTTTACGTAAAAAAGACCAATGCGACCTATGCGAAAGTTACAAATGCTAATGTTGAGGGTAAGGCTAAGCTGCGTGAAAAAAAACCGCCTCAAATAAAAAAGAATGGTCCAGATTGGAAAAAGAAGTTGACAAAAAGAGGAAGGATGTCATCATAGCAGTATATGACCTGCAAGTTGTTATGCAGGTTCCCAAAGGCCAAGTTTCTCTTTTTTTTTTATAAATCTAGAATTAACTGCCTGAACTTTACTGTAAGTGACTTGATGGCAAAGGATGTTGTTTGTTATTACTGGGACGAGACCGAAGCAAAGCGTGGCGCAGTTGAGATAGTAAGTTGTGTCCTTAAATATATCGAAATGGTACTTGAAAAGAGTGATCCTAATACTGATGTTGACATTATATTCTATAGCTATAATTGCTGTGGGCAACGAAAAAATAAATACATACTGTCCGTCTATGCTTATGCAGTTAATACGCTAAGAGTAAATTCTATAACTCACAAAATTTTGATTCGAGCACATTCAAATGAAGGCGACAATGTCCACAGTGTAATAGAAAAACAGATAAAAAGACATTTGAAATCTGGCCCTATTTACTGCCCACAGCTATATGCTACTCTGATTCGTACTGCCAAAAAACAGGACAGCCGTATCTCGTAGAAGAGCTTTCACATGACAATTTTTACGACCTTATGTCCTACAGGAGGCTTGGGGTAATAACTAATGTGGATGAGGATAATAACCAGCTCAAATGGCATGACATTAAACCACTTCGCGTTGAAATACAAAATCCTTTGACATTCTTTTATAAAACATCGTTCGAAGAGACCAATTTTAAGAAAGTTTGTGTTCGAAATCAACACTTTTCTATCCTGTTGCTTAAAGCATATATGGAAAAGCAACGTGTGGCTGAAAACAAAAAGAGAGATATTATGGAGTTAAACGACAAAAATATAATTCCTGCAAGTTACGTTAAGTCCTATTATGAGACTGCTTTAAATTTAGAGTCTAACTGAAAAACGAAACACTAAGTTCCTATCTTAGTTATGAGTTTTAGAAGGATTTTTCCTCGCCTTTTATATTCTTTTAATATGAACGTACTAGGTACTTGTTGATTTTTAAGTTCAAGTTAATTAATATTTGTTGTTGTTTAAGTACACCTATAAATAAGGCTTCTTACCCTAACAAGACTGGTTATCATAGTTTAGAAAAGGAGGAATATAAAGAGTTTTATAGAAACTTATGTGCCTAAAAAGAAATATAAGTCTTTAAAATGAAGAAAGAAATAAATAAATAGAAGATATTAGTATATTACTAGCAACACCATAGTATGAATGATAATTGTAGCATTTAGCACCTTTCTAGAGTAAATGACACTGTTTCTTAACACTTTTCTATTATTTTCTGATTAAAACCTGTGTATCTTTAGAAATATAAGAACAATGTTATTTTTCTACGATTTAAATAGTTTAATTTACGCTCCCATATAAAGTAAGCAATTGAAAAATGGCTTGGTCATAGTATTTTTTTTCAATTAACAGTTTTATCGTAATATCTTTGCTTAATGCCGCAATCACTTAACACCTTTGTAATTTCCAGCCCTCAATTACGACTGATACATTCAGTTGCTACAAAGAAATATTCCGAACGATAACCCAGTTGAAGGGTGGCATTAAAAACAGAATTCCTGTAAAGCCGCCGTTGTATCGATTCATACAGTTACTCAAAAAGGAAGCCCAGTATCAAGACAGAAAGAACGATGGCGACACGTGACCCAGTCGAATAAAAAAAAACCCGGCCCCGTTCATTAATGTTATTATGATTGTTTTAAATGTTAATTTTTCTCTAATTATTTTATAGGTCTCGTATATTTTTAGAAGTAGGGACTCAAAAGTTCATTTTTTTAACAAATAGTTAGTCAACATAACGCAGGTCCGTGAAATAGAACGCAATACGCTGGGTTCTGCATTATGAATGGTACGTTCCATTACACTTAATTCATTATAATATTACAAAATATAGCTTGTTATTTGTTTCATGGTAATGTAACCTATTTTAACAGTCATTTTTACGATAAAATGTTAAATTGAAGGCTAAAAATATAATTAATAGGCTAATATAACTTAAAATACAGTATTCATGTAGGTACTAAACTAACTTATGTAAAAATTCAGTAAATCACTTGAATAGGAACGTTGTCATCTGTCAGTAATGTCACGTTATTTTCACTTCCACCGACAATCGTGTTCAAAGATAATGTAATCACTTGATCGTGTTATTCTAACCGAAGTTTCCGAAGTTTTCCATTATTTGTTGATTTACCGAAGATTTGGCCCGATAATATTCCTTTCCGACGACGCTTTTCACGAGACACACGGCATTCCCTCTGGACTAACGATTTGCAAGTGATTTGATCTTTGTTGAAAATGGCTCTGCGGTGTATAAATTGCCGGTTACGCATATCTCGTATCCGAAGACATGCATTGTCTGAGGCAAATGACGAAGTGATAGAAAGAGTTAGAAGATGGGTTTATCCTCAAGAAGTAAGTATTTTATGACGTCCTAACCTTTTCCCCATTTCCCGTTGTATTTCAACCATGTGCTTAAGTAGGGTAGTCCTGTCGAAAAATATTGTTCTCATTTGTGTCCACAAGAACCCCTCAAGTACAAACTTAATTATGTGGACAAACCTGAGGGACAACTTTAATAAGCGCTTGGAATTCCCTTGCTCTGTGCTATTTTTTTTTAACAATATTTTTGTGCAAGATAAATGTACCCGTGCTTTGATAAAATCAACATTTTAACATTTAGTTAAAATGTTGATTTTATTATACTTTAATAAGGCCCTATGATTTTGTCTAAGATTTTAAGCTACTTGATGTGTTTTACTAATAAGTACTTAACATAACTTTCTCTCGGTGCAGGTGACTAACAGTGACCATGTTTGTCACACATGCTGGGAATTGATAAATCAAGATGATACTGTAGTGTCACGTCAAGAAGGCACTGCACAAGTAACTGGTCATCGCCATATTTGTGTAGGATGTGGCAGATCCATTCTCAGAACAAGGAGTAGATTGGTTTTCCGACCTGAGACATCAGAGAGTGAAAATATGATTGGGAATGTAATATCAGAATGGATACAGCCGCGCCAGGTATGTTTAATATAATCATCCAACCTTATAAGTGATTTGCTTGATACTTGACATGTCTATTTGCAAGAGGTAAATGTTGTTTGTGAACTGATAAAAAATATTGTTTAGAAACACATGGCAACATTGTTATTTATATTTAAGAATTAAAAGGAGTTTATTTATATTAGTATTAGAGTTAAGACATTGTGAAACAGAGCTACTGCTAGTAAAGATCATATTTTACTATTTTTAAATACCGATAGGCAGGCGAGCTTATGATGATGACTAAGACTCTAGTTTACATTCCTTGTCATAACTTGTTATCTTATATGAGTCTTTTTGCTTGTCGGTCAATGGAATCAAGAGCATCGCGCCGGCACTAGGCGATTCCGGCAGCGCTGTTCTGATGTCAACTTTATTACATTTTTATTTTAATTTAATTACATTTTTGTTGGTTGTTCCAGTTGTTACCCACTGATGAAGTCTGTATACCTTGCTGGCTGAGAGCCCAAAGAATATTGAGAAATCGTCAGCAAATTAGTGCAGGTGAACTACCTGCAGCTACCATGCCCGCTGCCATACCTGAGGGAACATCTGCTGAACCTGCACCTTTAAATGTTGTAGCACCTCCAGCCATATCTGCAGCTGTGACTCTGGTGCAATCTGCAGAATTACCTGCCACCATAGCTGCTGTCATACCTCCAGCTACATCTGGAGCCTTACCTGCCGCCGTACCTGCTGTCTTACATGCTGCTGTACCAGCTCAAATAGAACTGCCTACATTACGTAGAGCAGCCAATACGGCTCGTCGTTGCTTGTTTGTGGAATGTGATGACAGCGAGAAGCGAAGTATACCTGATGTTTTAAGGAGAAGAATTATTAAAGACTTCAATTTTTACATACCTCCAAATGCAAAAATATGCAATTACCATTTGGAAAGAAATGCATTTCATGAATTATATGCTGCTGAAAACTCAATGACGACATTTACTGCTTCACATGTAGAAGAAATAATTTTTCTTTTAGCATCAGAAGACAGAAATATTGACTTTCAAAATCCACAAAACATTGATGATGATCTTTTTAAATACTGGTTTGGAAGGACAAAGAGTGAATATCAACAAATACTAGCCCAAGTTCCAAGACTTAATAGTGGTCACATCAAACGTGGCTTTAATGGTCTTTTATGTAAAATGCGCACTGGAGATAGTGATGAAAGAATTGCAGCTTTATTTGGAATGCCAAGAAGAACTCTGGAAGACAATATGAGAACAGCGCGAGACATTCTTTTACAGGACTATGTGCCAAACCATCTAGGGTGGCAGCATGCTTCCAGACAAGAATTTGTTAGGAGAAATACATTCCTAGCAGAGCACCTTTTTGGAAACCCAGAAGCTCCTCTTGAAAATAGAGAATTAATTGTGATTGCTGATGGCACATATCTGTACACACAGAAAAGCAGCAACTATATGTTTCAAAAGGAGACATACTCCTTACATAAATACCATAACTTGGTAAAACCATTTTTGATAGTATGCTGTGATGGTTATATAATTGAAGCACTGGGACCATACCCAGCTACAAAAAATGATGCTGCAATTATGAGGGATCTCTTGGAACAAGAAAGCTTCACAAGCCCGACAACTCCATTTCAGGAAAATGATGTTTTCATTCTGGACCGAGGTTTTAGAGACTGCGCAGACATAATGATGGATAAAGGTTTTCAAGTGCACATGCCTGAGACCAGAGAAGAGGGAGAAAGGCAACTTACTACTCTTCAAGCAAACATAACTAGATGCGTTACTATGAATAGATGGGTAGTAGAAGCCGTGAATGGACGATTCAGTAGAGATTTTAAAATCTTCAGAGAAGACTATTTTAACAAAAATTGTCCACACATAATGCAAGACTTTTCTATTGCCGCAGCATTATTAAACCACTTCGCACTGCAGTTCACAGAAAGAAGAAATGTGGAACAAGTAATAAATATAATTCAAGAAAAAATTATGCAAGAGAATGAAGTGGGTCAGATAGTACAGGAAAATAATTTGAATAGGAGGCACACTTTATTCCAGACAATAACAACATCAAATATTGTGTTCCCTCAACTGAGCATTGAAGATATGCAGCTCATTGCTCTCGGCACATACCAAATACGCCAAGCAAAATCATATGTTGGAGAACATTTGAGAGTCCACGGCATGTACACCATCGAGGTGTCTAGAGATGAGACACAATTACGGGGCACAAGTCTTGAGGGTATTGCTTCATTCATACTACGTGCCAAAATAAAATCAAGACACTCTGGGAGTAAATCATACTTTGCATATATTGCTGTAGACCGGAGTCTTGAGGGCAGACAAGCAATACTAGGCCATTATTGCTACTGTGCTGCAGGAAAACGCACCGTTGGCTGTTGCTCACACATAATGAGTATTATCTGGTACTTGGGCTATGCTAGGTACCAACGGAATCTGTCAGCTCCAGCTGCTTTTTTGGATGATCTCTTAGTAAGATAAATAAATACAATGCTTCAAAATAAAATAGCATCTTTTATTTCAATCTAAAGCTCCCTTCAAGGGCATGTACTAGGTAGGTAGGCATATAGAAGGGTTGCAAATAAGTGTCTTAATGATTCTGCTATCAATACAATATTATTATATCAATAATGTAAGTGTAATATCACAAGCATTTTCTTAAAGGTGTAGGAATAAAACTTGTATATACATGCGTCGTTTATAGTGTTGCTTAAACATATGACACCTATTTGTACAGAGAGAACAATGAAAATGATGTGTAGGTACTTACCCTATTGACTAAAGCGTAAATAATTAATTATTAGAAGCTAAAAGGCAGCCGAGAGTCGTAGAGAGGATTATAACGACAGATATAGCTATCGCAGGCTTCCTGATGTAGTGACGCAAAGTGATTTGGCCTGTGGTAATAGCATTTGCAAAAACAACCATGTAAAGCTATTAGTGAAACTCATTTTTTTACTAATACTCGTATTTATACCTGACACAACACAATACAGCTGGGTTTACAGTAGGTATGTAGTTATTTAGGTAATAATCATAATAACATTATAGGTTATAAGTTCCTACACAATTTAACCTTTGTTAATTATTTTCTCCCAACTTCTGTACATTAAATACTATTTGTATACGAATTCTTGTAGCATAAGTTATCATTGATAAAAGTATCTCTTATGAACGTAGCTTGCAGATGTCAAAAAGGTTGGGTAATACAATGTATGGGACGTCGCCATTGTTCTTTAAGAAGGATAGAAACCTTTTGTAAAGGAAAACGGCGTAGTTTACTATTACTAGTGCACTGAAAAACGAAATTACCGTATTGAAATGTTTAGAACTCTTTTGCAGGGTGAATTAAATACGTTGACTTGGACGTGCCAAGAAGCCTTTTTTGGTTGGTACAATTAATTATTGTCGAGTTGTCTGTACTTTTGCCTTAAAGCGAATCGATCATAAATCGATTATGTCATAAAGCGATTGTCCTAAAGCTAATCTGTCATAAAGCGAATAAGCGCACTGAACGAGTATTCAGAACGGTGCGCGGTGTAAAAAATTGCCAAAATGCACAAGCCATTTACAGATCTTCCTATTGATATAGATTTACAAATATGCAGACGTAAATTTTGTAAAAAAATTACACGAGATGTCTGCTCTTGACGAAATGGGATATTTGTCAGAGCTACTGCAGCGACGCAAGATTACCCTTGTTGAAGCAGATACGGCTATAAGAACTACAATTAGAGTTTTTAATTCGATGGCCACACAACCAGGACCCAAACTTACTGAAGTTTTAAGCTCTACCCCCGAAACTACTACAACTTCATGTGGGTAAAGTTATACCCATATATACTGCACAACTCTACACTAGTTTGGCAAATAACATGAAGTGTGTGTTAACACAAATTCGTCTTCTCATAGTGCTTGTGAAACGAAACATCAGTTTGAAAATGAGAATATATACACAAATTTACTCACGAGTATCGAGGTTCTTGAGCTAAAGAATTGGCCTAAATCAAATGTTGAAGTAAACATCCAATAAGGAGACAAAGAAGTCAGTTATCTATGCAATCAGTTCCGACTACACAATGCGCAAATAATTCGAGGATTTCGATCCTATAAAATGAGTGCAGGAACAGAAAAAATACCTGATCAGAAACCACTTTTAACGTGAGTGTGATAGGAATTTCAGTTCTATGAATGAAATAGTTAACTCCAATAAGATCATCTTTGTCGGTGGAAGCAACTGCTGCGCTGTTATTTATAAATTCTGTTAGACCACCGCTAACGCAATTTGATCCTGAAAAGTATGTACGATCATGGATAGCTAAAGGAAATAATATTATATTAATGAAGCTAATCAAGAGTGCTGGAAGTACTTGGCAGCTGCTAATACTAGTGACGTTGTAAATGATGATATCTTCCAGTACTGGCGGGATTAGAATAATATCATTTCCGCTGTTAAGAAAACTAGCAATTCCTGCCACCAGCACGCCAAGCGAACGCATGTTTTTAATAGCAGGACTAACTGTCACTGCCAAGAGTCAAGACTGAGCCCATTACGCGTGAATAAAATTATTTTTATACACATATACACAAAAAAATATACTGTTTTTCTTTTTATTTTTACCACCACCGAAAAGGGAGTTTTCTATATGAAATAAGTGAGCATTGATTGGTTCCTTGTGCAGGGAGTAGATGTTAAAATAGTAAAATGAAATCACTTTTTTGATTGGTTAACTTTACTTTATGACATCCACTCACAGCACAATCAATTAATTAATCAACCAATCAATTCTCACTTTTTTTCCATTCGTGGTTGAAACTCAGCCGCAACGCAAATTTTCATAGTTAGATCTAAACTTCACATATTTTGTCAAGTCTTGGGAATACGCTACAAATGTAGCTACAGGGAGTCCACCGAAAATGACTTATCGTTCAGCCTTGGATATATTGGCACCATTGTGTATCTTCAGTACACCTGAAGTAGCAGAGAAAATAGCAGCAAGACGCGGCGTCTCGAGTAACTGCATCTCAAAATCAAGAATTCATTGCGATCAACTTTAATAACAGGACATTTTTCGACAACACATAAATTGGACTAGTGTGAGCGTTAACTGTTTTCTAAAGCAATTTACAGGAGCATTAAAAAGGTGTTTTATAAAAAGAAGTATAAAATTTACTTACAAGCAAAGGAAAAAAAGAGTGGGTTACTAAAGGAGTAAGAGCGTCGATTGTAATGACAAGGTTTCTCACATTGAATGTAAAAAATGCATACGGCGAAGTAGCTTTAAGGTATAAAAGATTGTACATACAAATATATAGAACGGTATGACACGCACGAAAATTTACAATACAGCAAGAAATAAATGCAGCCAAAAACTCTAAAATATAAATATGGAACGTTGTTAACAAATACCGGAACAAAGACATAAAAATCAAATGGAAAATATTATTCTTAAATCAGATGACGACCATAAAATTATTTATAAACCACAGCAAAAAGGTGAATTTTCTAAACATCATGTGCAAAAATCTCTTACTAAATATAATAATAACGAGTTAACGAGTATATTAACAGAACGTAAAAAAGGTTGAAAGCAATATTATTTTTGATTCTATTATGAAGTATGAAGTTGAAACTGTAGTAAAATGTATGCCCACCAAAAAATCATGTGGTCACGACGAAATACCAATGAAAATCATCAAGGATAACATAGATTTATTGGCAGACCCGTCGGTCCACTTTTTAGAACAAAACACTTTCCCTGATCAATTAAAGTTATCCCAAAAGGAGTCAAAACTGAAGCTAAACATTTTCGTCCTATTTCGTTGCTGCTAATCATTTCAAGAATATTCGAAAAACATATAAACGATTACTCCAGCACTTACGCCTTAATAACACATTCAAGTGATCGACAGTTTGGATACCAAAAATCCTTCGGTACTATACTCGTAGATGCTATAAACACACTAAGGGCGCTTTCAATTTAGACGTTTCGTGTAAAAGATTTATATATATATCCTAGCTGACCCGGAACGTTGTTTTGCCATATACATTATTTCTAGGAAATCTTTTTTTAGTTCAATAAAAAAATAGGGGTTGATCGTAGAAGGGTAAAAATATAGGGTTGTGTGTATTTTTAAATGCTGAATCATATAAAAATAAAACTGTCCGAAAATAAAAAAATAATTTGTGGTGGGCCACCCTTATCACTTAGGGCAGGGGTCGAGAACCTGCGGCTCGCGAGCCACATGCGGCTCTTTGGATGTGAAGCTGCGGATCTATAGTTCCATAGTCAAATATTAAGTATATTATGAAAAAAAACATTTGAAAATCGTTTTTAGCGTCTTCACCAGTGCTTTATCAGTGACGTATAATTTTTAGATTGTTTATATGTTTGGCAATTTTCATTGATTTCGGCATAGCTGGGCATAACACCTTTAATCGTAAACTAAATATCTAGTATTTGCCAAAATTTAAAAAAATCTAAACAGTGCAGACTGCACCGTGAAAAACACGTTCTGACAAGTCCGTTCGTGCTAGTCGGCGATCACCGCACACGGGAGGCAACCATAGATGCGACAAAACTATGTACTTATAGTCAATTAGTAGGTGAGAGAGTGAGAAAAAGGTTTTCGTGTCTAAATTGTTTATTTTAATAATGAGATTATTAGAGAATTATTTATTTTATTTAGGTAAGTATTTTTTACTGAAATATATAGTTGTTAAAAGATTTTTGATAAATTATATTTAATTATGCCCAGTTTCTCATATGTATTTAAGTAGATATACGTTGACAAAGTAAATAATTGCAAAACTTGTCATCTACTGTTTTGAATACCTAAATAATAATTTTAAAAAAATCTTTATTACAGCTTATCCGCAAGCATGGCATCTACAAAAAAGAGAAGAACTGACGAAGAGCATCGAGAATTCAATCGGGATTGGACGGAGTCGTTTGCTTTCATATGCAACTCTGATGGCCTTCCTACTTGTCTCATTTGCCAAGAAAACCTCGCACATAATAAGAAATCAAATTTAGAGAGACACTTAACTACAAAACATACTCAGTTAGCTAGTAAATATCCAGCCGGCGTAGAACGAAAAAAGCTTTGATGAGCTCCAAAAACAAAAACAGCAATCAAGTTCCATGTTAAGTAACTGGACGCAATCTACAAGTAATGTTAATCTGGCAAGTTTCGCGTTATCACTAGATATTGCAAAAAAAGGCAAACCATCCACAGATGGTGAGTATGTCAAAGATTGCTTCATACGTACATCTGAAGAACTGTTTCGTGACCTCGAAGATAATAAGATCGATTTAAATAAAATCGTTTCAATAGCAACTGATGGAGCCAGAAGTATGACAGGAAAAAATAAAGGTACAACAACGATTCTTCAGAGCAAAATAAATCACGAAATTCTAACGTTTCACTGCATAATACGCCAAGAAGCGCTTTGTGCCCAGATATTTCCGGCCGAAATACTTCAGGTCATGAATTTGGTAATCAAGATTTTTAACATCTTCTTTTCTTGTCAAAAGCACTCTACCATCGTCAGTTTAAAGAATTCTAAACGAAATGGAGACTAAGTATTCCGATCTCCTTCTTCACAATAAAGTGCGATGGCTTTCCATAGGTAAGGTGTTGAAACGTTTTGTTCTGTGCTTGAATGAAATAAATACATTCCTCAATGAAAAAGGCATTAATCTCCCTGAATTAGAGGACGTCAAATGGTTGCAAATATTTTACTTTATGGTGGACATCACAGCGACATTAAATGAGCTGAATCTAAAACTGCAAGGAAAGGGAAACCCAGCCTACGTTTTGGTAGAAGAATTGGTTTGTTTCGAAGAAAAATTGATTATTTTTGCAGAAAATATTCGGAGCGGTAAATTACTTCATTTTCAATTTCTAAAGCAATATCGCGATAAAACCAGTGCAACTGTTGACACGAATTACTTCAGCACAGTTATAACCCTTTACACCCGAGATTGCGCAAACGTGAGTTTTGACTTTGGAAAATTCTACACGGCATCCGAAACATTTTTTGCGAACGCAACCAACGTCACTCGTTTGTGAGTTTATCTGAGAGTGTGTCAAAATATACTTTATTGACATAGAAATAAGTTAGGACTTGTTAGTCGATGAAAAGACGCGGGAAGGATGGCTGCATTTTTAGACAACAGCGCCCGCTCAAGTAAGTACCTCGTATTATAATAAATTACAGGAATTTTTAAACACTTTTTCCGGTATATTGCTAGTATATTAATTGGCGAAGAAACTGACGTGTGTTTACACATACATTAAGTTAGTAGTTTGTCGGGAATGTTCTTTGAAATTTAAACTCGCACGATCGTAGCATATCGATTGTAGTATGTGAACTTAATAGTAACTATTATTGTACGGGTTTTTTGTAATTTTGATGTTTTGAGTCTTTGAATTTATTTATTTTATAACTTTTGGGACGTTCGCTCACGGAAGAAAGCATATCTGACTTTTAGGAAATAGAAATATCTCCGAGAACCAAGATTTGAACTATGATGACGTAGAATTCGATCCGGATGTTCTATTTCGGTAAACTGCTGACTAAAATGTAACTGAAAAGGAGCAGGATGACGAAATTATCGAAGAAAGACATCTAACTCAGCTTTATTATTTTTACCATTGATACAGCCACCTTCGCTGCTGATTGAATGACCTCTACCATCAACACCAAGCTGCTACCCGAGATACAAGAAGTTCACGTCAAAAGCCTTCGCGTTCAACTTCTATCACTAATGATAGATTGATATCGCCTGCAACTAATCGTGGAAGAGGGTCTATTAGTGGATGAAGACCAAAATCAGTACCTTTCAGGATTGCAAGGAAGCAGACTGCTTTTACAGGAAAGGCCCATAAATATCCTGCCTTGCCAAAAAAGTAAGATGTCCATTTAACTACTCTAATGACTATTTTAACTACAAGCCTTGAATATCATGGGCTGCATTCCTTACCTTTGAATACCAATGTAGCTGTGGTGTGTCATCATCATCTCAGCCTCAAGAAGTCCACTGCTGGATATAGGCCTCAACCAAAGATTTCCAAAAAAAACGGTTGTTAACGGCCTGCATCCAGCGTCTTCCTGCGACCTTCATTATGTCGTCCGTCCACCTTGTGGGCGGTCTTCCGACACTGCGTTTGCCAGTCCGTGGCCTCCATTCGAGAACCTTTCGGCCCTATCGGCCATCAGTTCTGCGTACTATGTGCCCTGCCCATTTCCACTTCGACTTGCTAATCCGCCGGGCTATGTCGGTGACTTTCGTTCGTCTACGGATCTCTTCATCTCTAATTCGATCTCGTAGAGAAATTTCGAGCATAGCCCGTTTCATAGCTTGTTGTGCGACTCTGAGCTTATTTATAAGGCCCACAGTAAGAGGCCACGTGGTGTGTGGCTAGCTGGTTCTAAATTAGAACTGATTTGTGGCCTGATCACAAGATAGAGGTTTAACTCTTTGCAATGCGTTTTATTTTGTCAATTCTGACTCTCCAGCTGCAGACGAAACGGATAACCCGCTATGGAAAGTGCAACCCATGACTGACAAGGTTAAAGAAACCTGTAACAAGCTAGAAAGAGTTCCAGGCTTCTATTCTATTAACGAACAGATGATACGTTTCACAGGACGCTGTAAGCTGATTGGCTAATAAATTGCCCAGAAAAGGCTCAATGCCCCTCCTTGACTTTTGCATGAATATTGCTGACACTTTATCATCTATAACCGATCGGGCTCATGGGTAAGACTGCGATCGAGATGATTTTTTTGCTCAAGTACCTCGACTACCACGTAACTAAGTTAAAATGTAAATTTTATCAAAAAATAGATACTTTTTAAGTTCTTATAATAAAAATTAAAAATACGATTTAAATCATAGTTTTATTTTCATTATTCAGTACAATATAACCCGATGATGATACACACTCATGATCGTGCCACTTGGAATTATTTCCTGAAACTCACGATCATGAGGGTCTGATTGCTGGAAACCAGCACCAGCAGGATTTTTTTCAGTATTTTTCTCAAATGTTCTGGATACTAAGGAAACCGCGTAACCACATTTTACTAGCATTTTAAGCAACTTCATCTCTCGGGTGTAAAGGGATAAAAAAATTAAAGATGAATTTGCTGGCAGATTTCAGCAATTCAAAACCAACAAAACCACTCTAGCATTCATAGTAAACTCTCAACACAAATAGAAACGAAATCCACATTGAGCTATTTGGAGTTGATATTGGATCTCTAGGAATGCAATTAATCGATTTAAAAAATAAAGCTTGTTGGAGTGGAAAATTTACAGAGCTAAAATGCAAGTTGGAAGAGTTGGAGGTCCAGAAATGTATGTACGTAACGCAACAAAAGTGGACAGCTTTAAATGAAATGCCGCGAGTTGATGCAATTATATTCGACGCATGGAATAGTCTTCCAGATTGCTACAGTGAGGTGAAGAAGTTGGCATTTGGAGTGCTGACTATCTTCGGATCGACATATTCGTGCGAGCAAGCGTTCTCTTGCATGAATATAATTAAAAGTAAAGTAAGAAGCCAACTAATAAATGAAAATTTAGAGTCGTGTTTGAAACTTAGAACCACAAGTTATGAGCCAAATGTATGCAAACTTTCAAAAACCATGCAAAGCCAACGCTCCCATTGGATTTGTTTGCTCAAATTTATGTTAATGTTTTTTATTTTTAAGTACAAGTTACATTGGTTAGTAAAGTTTATATTTTATACTTCAATAACAAACAATTGAGCAAACAAATTCAATAGGAGCGATGGCATTGCATGGTTATTCAAGTACAAGTTAGTGTTGTAAGGAAATGTTTATCCTAATATTTTAATTAAATAATAAATGATTATCTAATAATAAATACCATACATACATTATCTGATTTTTTGTAAAAAAAACACTACTTAAATATATAAATAGATATGTTTCTTATGAATAAACAGATTAGACTTTTTTCAAAAAACCTTATTTATGCAAGTTGGCAAGAAAAATTTTTGTGGCTCTTTAAAAACTTTGAAATTTTGTAAATTGTAATTTTTGGCTCTTCTGACTCAAAAGGTTGCCGACCCCTGACTTAGGGCGATGAATTCTCAAAACTACAAAGTGTGAATATAAATTTTTATCAAAATCGGTTCAGCCGTTTCGGAGGTGTATGGTAACAAACACTGTGACACGAAATTTATATATATATTTAGATATTATTAGTATTTGTGTGACTTATTTGTTATATAATATTTAAAAATATGTTAATAAATTATTTACATGTATTCCTATATTTACACATTTATTATCCTTTTTCAAATACATTTACTGCACCTCCAGGATGGCTGGCAGAAAATGCTATTCTAGCATTAAGTCCTCCTTGTACTGTTTTTAGTGCAAAAGTATTAAATAAATAAGAAGTTTGTTCATCTTGACGACATCAATTATTCTACAACTATTAAGTTCCCATGTAAGTTACATTCCTTTGTAATAAGAAATAGAATATTTGAAGTAATAAGAACATAAAACCTTAAAAAATCTGTCTGAAACTTTGGAAACAAATGCAGATTAAATTTATTAAATACGCAAGTGAGATTTCGATATCTAAACCTAAAAAAAAAAGAAAACATAAAAGAATACTTTATTTTGTTTAACTTGAAAAATATTAAAAACAGTTTATTCCTATGGGTACATTATTTTATAATGGGTGCGTATTAAAAACAACCAAAACCAATAAAACTGACACAGTCAACATAGCTTGGATTTCTAAATATAGTCCATTAAAACCTTATGGTATGTACAATTATCAACGTAACTAGTCAATGCAACTTAAATGTTAGACGAACGAGCATAGCATTTCAAGTAAGTGTTCAACCTTAATATTCCCATTTATGAATTCCATTATATATTATTCGTTCTGTATATTACCCTCAGAATCAATAAGCAGGTTGTACAAGAATAAGTGGCACATTTAAACAGCATCCATGCAAAAATTAATTTCACAAATGAAATGGAAAAGGAGAGAACTATATCTTTCCTTGTTGTGAAGGTAGAAGTCGAAATAGACTGAGTGGGTTGGTTTCGATCAACCACTATACAGGAAATCAACCCACACAGATAGCCTTCATAGGGACTCACATCATCATCCTCATCAACTTAACTCTGTAGTCCCTTACTAGCCGTGTATATAACCCAAACGATAAGGAACATTTACAAGATGAGCTAAAACGTGTGAGCGGTGTTTTACAAAGGAATGGTTGCAAAGGACGGATGATAGTACCAAGACACTCAACGAAATACCGGGGTTGGGTCGAACGACATCCAGCATACTTACCGTACATAAAAGGAGTGACAGATAAGGTAGCCAACATCCTAGACTGGTGAGAGAAGTGATTGAAATTTCTTAATACACACCTATTAGAATATAATGGACCTTGAGTACAAACTGTATTTAATATTTTTAAAGTTTAAAGAAATAAAGTATTCTTTTATATGTTTTTTGTCCCATTCGACCACATACAAATTGCAAGGGGGTGCCCTTCAAAAGTGTTTTGCTACTTCGTTTAAAATAATCTCAAGCCCATCAGCCAAGTTTAACAATAAAAATATTTTAAAATGACATTATCCCATAGACATATATACACCTAATATATAAACTACCCAATATATATACCTAACAAGCTCTTGGATCAAAAACTAGGGGTGCATAGTTGTAAATGGATAGAGAAGTACTTAGGTAAAGGACAGAACCTTCTAAATACATGTTGGAAATCACCTGTTTCAACGGCCAGTACTTTAAGCCATCTATTTGAAATTTTTATCAGACTTAGTGGATAATTGAATCTCAATCAGCCTTATTTGCTGACTACAGACAGTTAATTCACCCCTGACTGCTACATGAGGATCTTAACCACATTTAAAATCTGTGGATGGCAGTGAAGATGTTACCACCCCAAACTGAATAAGACCACAACTGAATCATCAAATAAAGTTAAACACTTCCAATTGTACCATCTTTCATCAACAATGGGATCAACCAAAATTTAGAGTCATTAACTTTCATGGGTGTATGAGGCCTGTCTGAATAAACAATTTTGAATTGAACTTAGAACCAAACCTAGATTATGGTACACTGTATAACAAGTAACAACACAATACAACATTCAAAGTCAATTTGCGAGAAACCTAGGAGTGGTCATAGCTTCAAAACTCACATTTGGAGGTTAGCTTTTTTTGATCTTCCAATAATAGAAAAAGCCAACTCACTCCTCTATGTTGTTTACAAATCATACAAAGTCATAAACGTTTTTACAGAACTTTATGTCGGACCAAACAATAGTCAGCCACTCCAACAAACGCCTTTAAGAAAATGGCGGAGAGATGACCCCTGCAACTCAATCCAACGCTAGTGAAGTGGACATAATCGTCTATAAACAAATAATACATTGAGCGACTTCAAAGCTGGGTGTAATAAGTCGCTAGAAAGGAAGAGACCGAGGCACGCAAGCATTCATGGCAGCTAGGCAGCAATTTGCCATCGCATGTACAGATAATTCAGATAAAACATGGCTAAGCGCACATCCTAGGACCAAAACCGGAGCGCAAAGGGGACCCATCGAGTGTCGTTTTTCGGAATAGCTTGCCCACCCACCCAAGCAGACTTGCGGCATGCGGAACAAAGAAGTCTCCCGTAATAACACAGGTGATCAAACAGTATTCGATTACACACATAAAACAGCACTAATTAAAATATATTTAGGGGTTTTTCGTCTTTATCCCAAGATTTATAAAATTTCTCTGTTCGTCCATTTTGTGCAAGCAACCAAAGATAATGTAAAAGATAATTTAATCACTCTTTTCGATTATGTAATTACGTGTTTGCAAACAAAGAGCATGTAGATGGTTTGCAAATTGCAAGAAAACCGTAAACCACAGACCACAGAGTACTACGTACCACAGCCACAGATTATTATCACTCCTGTCAAGTCCTGTCCAACCAAATGGAAAACGGATTGAATACATTATCTGTAGCCAAACCCATAATGTTATGATTTTTTATTTTGGCTTCGCAATCTTGTAAATTTAGCCAGAGTCATTTTATAATATATTTCAAGTTGAACATCTATACTCATATTATAACCAGGTTAAGTTTGTTTGTAAAAAGTTATCTGAAACTACTGATCCGATTCTAAAAAATATTTTACTAATAGATAGCTAGACTATCCTGAGTGTTAACTTAGTATGTTTTAATGGGATTAAATTTAGTTTTCAGTCCGAAATTATAATATTTGTAAGACAAGTAAAAAAACAATTAGCTAATTGGCCGCTTTATTGGACTACGCTCACTGACACTGACATTTGACGTAAGTGAAATGTGAATACAATGGATAGCAAATATATTAACCTTCATTGGCTTTACAAAAAACTCCGCGGACAGCATATTATTAGTATGTTTAGCTCAATATAAAATAGGTACTTTTAGTAGTTAAAAATCTTAAAAAATAGCAGCCTTTCATTTATCAAAATAACCTGTTTCATCGTCTTACATAGTTCATGTCACCACAATTTGCGCTTTATTGCATATCTACACTAAGACAGTTAATAGCTCAGAAGAAATCGCTTGATTTATCTGAGGGTGGCGACGATGGGTCACAGATTGAGTAACAGTAACGGCGTAATCCAACACATTAAGCGTGAAGATCATAGAATGAAGATCGTCTTCGTTTTTACCCGACTTACATAAGAAGGAGGATCTAAAGTCGACTGTTTTTTTGAACTGCGCGCTGGCCTACCTTTTTGAGGGCGCGTTCGCCTTTAAGGCGCCGGGGTCGATTCCCGATGGGAACGCATGTTTTCTCCCCACGGGAAGTTTGTGATTCTGGTTTTGGGTATGGTGTTAATGTTTACGGCCACACGTACACAAGTATGGGCTGAGAGCGTTTATTGGATTAAAAACGTTTTTGTGTCTGTATTTTTACTCGATCGACGCTGGGCTGGTCAGCTAGTATTTCAGAGAGAATCCCTATTAGAATTTTGAAGCGCAAGTGAAAATCATGTTTTTAATTTTTGTGTGATTTGCCTATACTCATGCACGTTCACAATCTATTAACGGTTAATAATAAATCCATCATTATTAAACAATAACTCTCGAAGAATCACAAGAAGCAATACATACAAAATCAACAACAAATATTTTAATGATACCTATTTAAAGATAACACATCATACAACTAGACTTCTCAAATTCAAATTCAGTCAAGTCACGTCCAAGTAGTAGAATGTTAACTAGATACAACATTTTATTGGAGTTTTGGAGCGAAAACGAAAGTAAAGTTATTTAACTTTGTATGATTTGCGTACTCTCATGCCGCCAATATTACACGTGAACTCTGGAAGAATAACAAGTTATGGCAAATAATATAAAATTAAAAAATGCATTTTTCATTTTCGCGGCATAAACGCCGCTTATCTCTGGCATTAGTCATGTATCCACATGACGTGTCACATTTCCCTACACAAGAATTTTTTTTTCCTGAGTTTTGGCTTCGCAATCTTATGCATTTAGCCAGTGTCAAGTGATAATATATTTCAAGTGTATTTCATATTATAGGTCCTAGTCACAAGTCACAGTCAAAGTCAAGTAAAAGAGTCAAGGTCCAGTCGTAGTCAAGTCATGCCCTAGTAAAGTGGTAGAAACTTTACTAGAACTTCTATTGGAGTTTTGGAGCGAAGGTGAAAATCACATTTTTCAACTTTGTATGATTTGCCTACACTTTGCACGTTCACTAAGTATTAACGGTTAATAATCCACCATTATTACACATTAACACTCGAAGAATCACAGGTTTTGGAAAATTTTACAAAATCAACAACGCCATTTTTTCACTTTCGCGGCAAAACTCCTACACAAGAATTTTTTCGCTTATAAATTACTTAGGTTTGTTTCCTATCTTGACGATTTATAATTTTTTTGCATTTACATTAAAAGTTTGGCACTGACAATTTAGGACCAAGTGTCATGTACTTTATTTTAACTTGGGTCCGCAAACTGTCCATTTAGCTAAGTAATAAATATTTGAAGTTTTATTAATTATAGTCACAGTAATAATGAACATTAAGAATAATCACTGGACACAGTCAAATCAATCAAAGTGAAGTGGTAGAAATTTTACAAGAATCTCTTGGAGTTTTGGAGCAAAATATCACGTTTTTCAACTAAGTCTTTAGTTTGCCTCGTTCACGTTTAATAATTCCACCAATATTGTGATGTGTAATATTTTTTTTAATTAATAGACTCAAAAGACTCGACTCGAAGAAACACAAGATTTAGAAACAAATACAAAATCACTTGATAACTTGTATTTATCATCGTGGACACACGCACTTATTACATATGGAAATTAGTGTCCGACCGAAACTGGTTTCTTAGCTGAAACCGAAACCGAAACCGAACTTTCGGCCTTGCTCTATGTTTAAAGGGGACAGAAAAGTTTTTTTTTTCTCTTTCTAATTGCTATATTTAATGATGCTTGGAGTCTTGGACCTTCATATCGAGGTCATTGACCTTGACCTTAACTGATTTTGCCCATAACTTGGTAGGGGTAGGTGTGAGGTAAAAACGTTTTAGACAAATATGTGTCCAGAAAGGTGGTTCTACATGATGGCATCAAAAAAGTCCCAAAACTGCAGCAGGTGTCGAGAAGGGGGCAGACACTTCAGACCATATTGACTCCCTATTAAGCATGTGTTTTTATTTGCGGATTCGATAGAACTATCCAAGACAATCTTCTTAAGTTAGAACAACATGTAATTTAAAACACTCACCGCCCCGCAATATACAATGTACAGAAAGATTTTCTGGCGCTCCGCCGGCCGCTGCCGCGGCACGCTCGCTTCGCTCGCTCGGCTCGCGCGTTGTGGTCACAAAAAACCTAACCACTACTCCTCGCTTCGTTCGTCGTCGTACCTATTCATGACTGCCCTAGCCTAAATTATAAGCGAAATTTTTCAAAGTCCTTTTTCCTCAGTGCCCCCTTTACGACACCCTAACCTTAGAGTGCTTTACTTTTGCTTTTTAGCAATTCATGATTAAGTGGACGGCGGCGAACTGTACTTTTACAGCAAAATATCGTTAACGTAACTGTTGCGTTGATCGAGTATACGAAAACGATTTTACTAGATTCGACTTCGTTATTTGGTTGAGTAATATCTCAAGAGATAATGTCTCAAACAAAATATATGGTTTCTCCTTTTGTTGCGGTAAGTGTAAAAGAGAAAAGAGACCGTCGGTCAAGAATGGCGCGAAGTCGTACATTTTCGACTGTAACAACTTCTCATTGTTTTAATTAAATCAAAATTAAAAAGACTAACTCAACTAGAAATGATGGTGATGTATTTAAGTACGAGCAGTGAGTTGAAATTATTTCAATAATATGTGGTTATAATGTGTTTGTGATTGAATTGTTTTATTATAGTTTGTTTACAAAAAGATTTACGTGAGACGAGATATCTCAATAAACTCTTATAGATTTTGCTCGTTATAGATTGCCATACAAATTAGACTTAAACACTTGAGCGAGGCCCGAGCCGCACGCCTCCGCGTTTTGATGCGATTTGTCTGAAACTAGTCGACTACAAAGTAAGTCGAAGTTTTCGTGTTTAAAGCCGAATATAACATTTAAACATAATGTGTCGTGAGTATTACATATAGTTTTGACGTTAAATTATATGTAATTCTTTTAATATTGTTTGGCGTCTACATTTTGTTGACAGATCTACTATTTTGCAGACAAGCCCTATTATTTAATAAATGCAAAACCAAAACAACTTAAATCATACCAGTTGTTTTTATTTTTGGAAGCTTACATGGGATAAGCCATGTTAGCTTGCTAAACTTTGATGCTGGGGGTATGAGATAGGTGCAGACGGAATTCCAGGGCAAGTCCTGGAATCGTCCTTGGGAAGATGGGCGACCGGCTTCAGGTTTGACGAATGCTTCACGTGAGGACGAGGCTGTGGAAAGATGGCCGACTGTGCCTGCTCCCGAAGAAGGGTCGATCTGTTGTCTCACCTTCCGGATACAGGCCTATAGTATTTCTGGTTGATACCATGCATGCCATGCGCTACGATATGAGGCGCCGCCGTCGCGTCTCCTTCGGAGTTGGTCTCCAGCTGGCCTCGAGACTCATGGGGGCTGTGGCTACCTCGGGAATGGTGCTGCCGAACGTGGGCAGCCCGAACGCAGCCTGCCGTCGGCTTTACTCCGGAGTAATCCGGAGCTTTACACGCTTTCAGCAATTACATGCGGAGATATCTCCCTGAGTAGCGTGGTAGACGCCATGCTCGGCAGCGAGAGATCGTGGTATGCGGTGGTCTCCTTCTGCTAAGCGGAGATGGAGCAGAAGCTGCCCGCGGAGTGGGTCAAAGAGGTCGATCCACATTCTAACCCGCTCCGGTGCAGATGGTTCGTCCGCCTCCTCTCTCCTCTGTAGTCTCTGGGGTCTCTGATGGAGAGTCATGGGACCGCTCCACGGGATTGCCCGACCCCACACGTCTGGGGGGTGGCCTTGGTGAGCACGGTCACTTCTCCATAGGTGCAGTGGCCCGGTTTGCATCAGGGCCAACCGCCGGGGCAAGATAGTGACTTTTAGCGCGACTCAATCTTGCTCCACTTTGGCGAAGGAATGTTCACGGGGAGGTTTTTAGTGGGTTTGTCACACACCCATTTACTTCACCCATGGGAAGGAAGTGAAGTGAAAAAAGAAGAAAGATAAATAAGCATTTTCCCCTCACAAAAAGAAAGGTACATAAATCATTTATTACGCAATAAGTAAAGGTCGGGTTCGCGAGGAAGGCGTCTCGGCACTGATTAAAACCCACGCCGCAGCTGCTGGGCTGCCGCGCCGCCTGGGCCCTATCCTATTATTGTTAAGCCATTTATAACATGTCCAAGTTATAAGTGGCTTACCAAAAAAAAAACCGTCGTAATACCTTCTTATTGTCCGAGCAAAGAGAGGTATCTGAGTAAACATAGGTGTTAACTACAAAAAAAAGTCAATGTAGTTTCTCAGATGCCGCACAATAAAATTATACATATTGTATAGTTAGTCAAATTGCTATCGGACAAGCTACTCCACTATCGGCCTTCAAAGGTTATGGAGCCTCACTCGGAACTACTGATTGAAAATAATGCTTAATCTCACTGTTTCGCTTCTGCCTATGAAACATAAAATATACGTGAATGATAAATACTAGTGGCTCTGTGAGTTGAAGACCTCGAGTATTTTTAGAAATGGCTGAAATATGTTTTTTTAACCAACTTGTCGGGGAGAACAACCGGTTATTTCTGAACACCGCGACATACGAAAGCAATTTTTCCCAAGCTGAAACGGAGACGCTTCGCTCGCGCCTCGCGCTCGCTCGGTCAATAATGAAATGATCGTTCAGTACCAGTACAAACGTTCACAACTCACTAGTCCGTGAATTCTTACCTGCAATTTTATTGTAATTTTCTTAGACCAGTGCCAAATAAACGACTATCAAGAGAAGACGTTTTGTTTTATATTTCAACCGTACCCACATAATTGAGCCTCAAGCGACTAAACTAATAATACTTTCCATTTCCGTCTCTCTCCATCCAAAGGTAGTAAATTAAATAGATACCTGAACTCCTTATACATAGACTAGTAGTAGGTATTTAAATAACCTACTTTCAAATCAGAATCTCTATCCTTTTCTTCATATTTCATTCCGTTTAAACACCCAAAAGAATTTGTTAAACTCTCTAGATAGATCTAACTGTTTACTAAAAAACAAAGTTTGCTTTTCATTTCTCTATCAGTTTTCCGTTTCCCATCAGTTGATTGTGAGAATTATTCAGTTTTACAAAATGCGCAACAAACTTGTTTCGCTATTTGTAGTTGTCAATGTTTCCAATGCTGTAGGACAGAAAACAGTGGGAACTGTTTTTACTCCGTTTCACAAGTAAGTATAGGTAGTCCACAACTAGAACCTTTTGCAATTGATGAATGTGGCCACACATAAACGGTACATTGTAAAAACATATGAGCTGCATTTGTTTTAATTTTTACCGACTTCACAAAAAAGGAGGAGGTACTCAAGTCAATTGTTTTTTTTTGTATGTTTGTAAGCCTCATAACTTCGTTCCACGTGAACCGATTTTGAATTTTATTTTATGTTTGATAGATGTTGCTTTCCAATTGGTCCCATTTAAATTTGATCACGATCTGACGAGTAGTTTTTGATTTATCCTCAATAATGCGTATTATGTGGACAACATTAATGATGTTCTCTTTTTAACCGACTTCAAAAGTTACCTCATAACTTCTTTTTTTACCGACATCCTAAAATTTTTTTTTTTTGTTGTTTTTTTGTGGATCATATATGTATACGCACTAGCCCTGCTACCTATGTATTAATCCTAAGTATAGGCCATGTACATTCCTAATTTCAGCCAAATCCGTTCAGCCATTACCTAAAGCGAGAAGGGGACAAACATACTTATACACAACTACACACAAACTTTTAATTTTGTATTTATAATTTTAGTATGATGATCGAAAACCTTCAAGGAGAAACTAACTACACCAAAATTATTAAATTGTAGAAACAGGGAAAAAAAATCCATTAAAGAGTATAACCTAGTTCTGACAATCAAAGTATTCTAAAGTCGTTATGTAACGACCATTTTGGGGTCACATTTTTGTTCTTTTGGCTATTACGCCCGTGTTTTAGTTTTTATTTCCTTTTGTTTAGTTTACGTCATTCCGGAAGTAGGGCGATTCGAATCATGTTCTTCGCTTTTTGGCCAACAAAAACAAATCTGGATGACATAAGGTTTTGAGAGCATAGAGTTTGGGTGGAGTAAGTTCTTTTATGTGGCATGAAGCGCCAAAAACACCAAAGAAACAAAATAGTGAAAGAATCATAATTTATCAAAAAAACAACTTAAGAAAATAACAGGACGAGTAATCGAATTAAAACTTGTAACTTTTCTACAAATACACTTAAATATATTTTTTTGTACTTATTAATCACCGCCCTCACCGTTCATTTAGCTTACTGATTTTAGCTATAACCATTATATGACAACTTTGTATAAAGTATTAACGATAAAAAAAACAACATTCAAGAATTAATAAACAACACCTAAAGTAAACAACCTACTAACTAATAAACAACAGTTTCAACTCCCCCAGATGTTATAGTTTGCTGGATGCCGGCCTCCCGTTGGAACGACTCTGGACCTTCATCGTTCGACAAATAAGCCGTGTTGCCTCCGACACCGCCAGCAAATGCATTATTTGCATCGTCAAAACCAGACTCTCCTTGGAAACTCACCGGAAATTCTGGCGTAGGCTGAATACTGGATACGCCAGAATTTGATACCGGTGGAGAAGAAGCGAGTGAAGCACCCTGAACAGTTCCAGTAAAGCTTTCTCCTCCTCCTAAGGACACCGTCGGTTGTGCTATTGCGCCAGCAAATGGGTCGTGATTATTCGTTTGCACTGCACCTTGGGAAGCCAATTCAGCGAAAGGGTCATGAGAAGGTTGCTCTGCTGCGCCTCGAAGATACCCATAAGTAGCTGGAAACGAGTTTTGCAGACTGTTGACCGAAGTAAATACGTCATCTTCACCCTCATCACCTTGCTCCGTGACCTCGTATCCGTGACTTCCAACGGAGGCACCACTTCCGGGTATGACCCCAGGCAGTGAGTCATATACTTTAACTTGTTTCACGGTGTGTGTTACACCGTGAACTTGCGGTATGTGAGATCCGTGAGAGTCAATGTTGCCATCGTAGGCCGGCACAGAAGGCGAAAATGATCCGTAATGTTCTTCAAATGATGGAATCTGTGGCGCCGGTGGGTCGTAGCTAACTGAAGGTGTATCGTGGTGATGGTGACCATGACTATGACTTTTGTGTCCGTGGTGACCGTGATGCTTATGGTGTCCGTGATGGCCATGATGTCCGTGATGACCTTTAGAGGACGTGTGAGTTGTCGTATGAGCTTTCTTCTGATGGTGATGATAATGGTGTCCTTGTGGAATTTGCGGCTTGTGATGGTGATGGTGGTGATGATGCTCTTTCTTTGGTTTGTGATGATGATGATGTATTGTTATGACTTTCTTGTGGTGGTCGTGATGAATGAACTCTGGCAAGTGTATTTTGACGTGTGTACTGAAAAGAAAATCCTCATTTAATATTGTATAAATAAAAAATAACTTAATTTAATAATGATTTCGCAATATTATAGGACACAGCATTTTGTATGAGGTTTACGGAGTTATTGTACGATGTTGTTTATTGTCAAATATCACTACAAAAATATGTAATTGAGCCAACATTGCATTAATCATTCGCTGAGTGATTTTTAAACAATACTATATTTATAATTTTACATGCATCACTGAACATTTTTATTAAAATGTGCAGAACATAACATCAATGCAAGTGCGCAAGCCGTTGCTCAAACTGCTTATTGCACTGATATTCCCGGACAAAAGACCAAGAAATGTTAGCATTAAAACATAATTAAGAAATTCACCATTTACGTGACGAATTACTTAATTATGGACCACAATAAGCATACTAAGCATAAAAATAAAGAAATAAATAAAACTCTTACTAATGTTTTTCTCCATGACCACCAGTCTCTCCATCTTTTAGACACAGCACCACCAATAACAGCAAATATTTCTCCAAATTCATGTCTCTAATGCACCGACGGACGACACTACAATGTCCACAACAGCTTTACGAAGGTAGCAGAACTAACAACACCAGAACGGACCTACGTTCACATTTTGTATCAAAACAGTACGTTCAATAGATCCCGATCCTCGTTTTATTTCAGAGCAGTAAAGCGGGCATCACGAGCACACCGTGGCCACGCCGCAACAGATTGAGTAGCGAAACATCGTGAGATGACCATTTATCCAATTTCACTTAAATAAACCCGTAATATCAACAAAAAGACAACAATCGCTATTGTCGGCGGAGCATGCCCAGAGCCGCGCCGCCGATACGATTGTCGATCTAATTTTCATCGATGCAGAGTCCGATTCGTGAACTAGGAAGTCCGTTAGACTTGTTTTTGTGGACACTGTGTGTAACAAGTATTACACACCGTTCCAAAACAACGCATTCAATCTAACTGCGGCGGCCATAGCGGGTGGCGTAATAGAAGAATACGGATTGCACGCACTCTTCCAGCTTCCAACGACACATCTCATGAACAATTTATTATAAAATTAATACGCAAATGTAGCATTTTATATGTCCACTGAGCTTTTGATAAATCCCTATCTCTATAAATCAGGCTTTGTGATATGTCGTTGTTTATTCACAGAATTTTTCATCTGGAATCCGGTGAAGTGATGACAAATGAGAATATTCTAATACCACTTATTGTGTCGGGAAGGGCCGTTGGAAATATAAATAAATATAAACACGTGCATCAATAAGTCCGAGTGGCGTCCAATAAATAAAGTCCGTAGGATGCTTGTAGGCGTCGGATTGCGCCCGTAAATACTTCCGCTAAGAGTAAACGTGGCCTATTAAAATTTAATTATCCATCCCATTCAGATTTATTGGTTTCCCGAGGGAAACATTTTTGTGAGAGCTTAGTATCTACCTTATGTTTATTTCGTTACCTCATGATATAAAACCGCGATGGTTTAATTTATGAGCACTAGAAAATCTTTTTCTACTTTGATAAATTGTTTTTAGTGTACCGTACCTCAAAAGGAGAGAAGAATCTGTATTCTATTAAAACCCTTTTTCTCAGTTGAAGTTAAAATTAATATCAAACACCTCCTTAAGGCTGTAAAGAAATCAAGCTTCTTAGTTAACGCAATAATCTAATACGCCCCTTTATGCGACAAAAATTGCCAATATTGTCACTAGCAAATAAATCAAAACCTATATGCCAATTTCCGCAGACCTAGCAAATTTAACAAGAAACAAGGTCTCGCAGAACAAATAACGGTAAATCGTGAATATTTTTAACGAAACAGTTAAACTAAAAATACGAGAAAAAAGCTTCTACATATAAGTTTGTACAGAACCCTCGGTGAGACTTGCAATTGTCGAATTTGTTTTAGTAATGACGAAACTCACAATTGAACTTAAGTAGTTTTAAGGTATGTAGAGTTTCCTTGATACTTTATTTTTTAATGTTGGATTCGCAATCTTTGTACATTTAGCATGAAGTTATAAACTATTTCAAAGGTAATTTCTATTTCATTAAAGAAGCACAGTCAAACTTAAGTAAAAGAGTCAAGGTCCAGTTATAATCAAGTCACGCCCTTATAAAGTGGTAGAAACTTTACTTCTTATAATTTCTGTTGGAGTTTTAGACCGAAAGCGATAACCTTGTTTGTCAAGTTTGTATGATTTGCTTTCATTTGTGTACGTTCATTACGAATTACCGGTTAAAAATCCACCAATTTACACTTAACATTGGAAGAACACAAGTTTTGAAGAAAAAAAAAATCATAATTATTATTTTTTTCACTTTCGCTCCTTATTACTGCTATGTCACGGTTGTATATACGATATACGTGTTAAATAAACCACATCAGGTATTTTAAATATATTTTATTGAGCTTCCTTTTATAAAGTTAAATTGTAGACAAAAGACGCTCTTATCTACAATAAAATTACTCTTCAAACGATAAAAACAATCTCATAACACCTTAAAAAATGCCAATTTACAACGAAACTACAATTATTATATTGGCTGTACTTATCAATAGTTAAATCCTAGAAATAACTAAACGCAAATCATTGGTGTATAAATAATCCCTACAGTTAACACCACACAACACACACATATTAATGAGACCGCTAAGATAAGCCTCGCGTGCCGCTTTACTCAAATATAACGAACGTTGATATTATTACAGCAATCAAACGATAATTGGATACAATTTATATTTCAGTCTATACCATTCCACTTATTTATCTCAACCAAATAGATAACTAATCTCAAAATCACTAATTTGTGATTCGTTTGAAAATCAGCTTATGTCATTAGATAGAACATTGAATAAATAACAGGTTTTAATTAAAACTAAAATTTTAGAGGGCTTAGTCTGAATAATTTAGTAAAGCCTTTTCATAATAAGATGAGACGTATCTTAATGGATATAATTATGCCGCTTGAGTTTAAATCCATGACATGTCAACAAGGATGGTAGATCTTTTTATAAATATCTGAAAACTAACAATAATTTAGTACTTTATGGCGTTGTACACCTTAATAACTTCGTTTCTTGTCCTTAATGCAGGGCCCGTGTCTTGCTTCCTGCAACAAAATGTAATATGATTATAGTATTCTACAACAAAATATTTATCTTTAGTGTTATCCAATAATAATCCCGTTTGCCAGATATTTGAATCAATCAATCAATCGGACGGCGCGGCGCAGCGTTTTATTTTATGGTATATAATTTAGGCCCATAGTCTCATGCTCTGTGGTTGGACCACAGGCAATTTTTATGGCCGTAGTACAACTGATAGATTATCTGACCACGACAAACCAAAATTATACTAAGATAGTTGTCGGATGTGACAGATGTTGTTAATTTGGTGTAATGTTTTTATTTTGATTTCAGTTTCGTGGTAAAATTTACGATAAAATATACCGTCATTGTTATCTATGTGTTTTGATTTGTTGCGGTCATTTTATATAAATCTTAATCTGGGAGTTTTCAAGTCAAGAGTCAATAGGTACCTTCTAGGCAAGCATGTCACATCTTCGGCCGCATCATCACTTTCCATCAGGTGAAAAAACTTTCAATCAAATGCTTGCTTATTGAGCATAAAAAAACATTACTACTTTGTAAAAAATCTTCTGATTTTGTCTTATTGACAACTAATGTTAAAAATTCTACTTCCTATATTCATCAGTGAAATAACGACTAAAAGATTCCTAATCCTGACGATTATTAGGAGAAGCTTTATATCCACCAGTTGAAAATATATGTAAGTATAAACGGGTGATGACGTAGTTGAACAATCTCAAAAGACCCGCGTCCGGATCCTTTCTACTAAAGGTACATGAGACAGAAAAAAATCAATACCTATTCATATTAGAATAATGGTTTACACAATTTCTCGCTAATGATATCGATTTTCATAGAAAACTGATAAAAGCTCAAAGATACCTACATTCACATGTATAATTGTACATCTGCCGAATTCGAAATGTTATACCTACCGATGCGTCCTTGGAATTCACAATTCAAAAACAACAAGCCCTGCAAGATACATACCTACGTTCGTCTGTAGAGGGGGATCACGTGCCGGGTAGAGAGCCCCGAAATCTGAGGCACGTCTGGTATATCGATGGGCAGTTCAATTGGAGCATCAGGCAGAAACTCTGGAATGCTCAAACCGGGAACAGGCTGGCTGTGCTGGCCGCTCGCTGGCTCCTCGTGGATGTGCATGTGGTGGAAATGTTCGTGGTCTTCGGAAGGAGAACCGGCGTGGTCGTGTGCATCGTGCATCGAGTGGTGGTGGTGGATCGTCTTGTACACCGTGTGCGTGTGCTTGATCTTTTTAACCTTGTATGGGACGTGGATCACAACTTTTTTCGTTCGCCTGTGGAAGAATACTTTAATATTAGCATTGAGGAGAATTATAAAACCTTTTAATATAAGAGTTTTTTTATACCTTTTAATAAATATGAAACATTAAAGGGGTGCACGGGGAATAAGAGTCAGTGCGTAATGAGAGACAGTGTCCTACGTAACAATCATACAATAGAGACTCGCTGTATCACTTAGGATCTCGCCTCTCACACCTCTTACATCGGCAAACATGCTCGGCCGGTAATCGCGCTCGTGTCGGATTGAACGGTTATCAAATGTTGAGCGCGTGAGCGATTTAAAAATATGCAATTTTTCAAATTATGTCTGTTTTAAGTTTGAAATTTATGTCTCTCTTTATCAATCAGCGTCTTCGTATTTATTAAGAATTCATTTTGCGGCCAGTAATCTTATTTTTTTTATTGCTTAGTATTATTATTATTTTAGTAAATTTGAATGCAAGAAAAATATCTGTCATAGGGGTAATTGGAGTCAAATGGCCACTACTACTGTTTTGTTTGATGATAAACAGGATTTTATCCTTACTTGTTGATTAGTTATCCTTACTAATATTATAAATGCGAAAGTAACTCTGTCTGTCTGTCTGTCGCGCTTTCCCGCCAAAATTACTGAACCGATTTAAATGAAATATAGTACACAGATAGTCTTAGAGTTTGGGAAAGAACATAGCTTCTTCTGCTAGGAATAGGCTTATTTTTATCCCGGAATTCCCGCGTGTCCGGAATTTACGCGGGCGCCGCTAGTAGATAACAAAACAAAAATAAATAAAAAATCTGAGTCCAGTTAAGAATTACATTGAGTTTGGCTTAAGTGGCTTCCAATTCCCCCATTTCCCCTATTAGTTAAATGTTACGGTTAAAATTACGCTTTTGCATCAAATTACAATACACGATCGATAAGGTTAATTAGTGGTGGTAAATTCGCTTTAACTTCTAAACAAATTGGTAATGTGTTTCTCTGACCACCGACCTAAAACAATACGACAATATAGCCATTTTATAACTGAAAAAAAACATTACATATTCGTTATGATTATGGCACATGTCTGTTTTAATAATAACAGAAAACAAAACAAACGTTCATTCGGTGTAGCGCGTAGTTACATTCTCATAATTCTCATAAAATTGACCATTTCCGTCACAGGCTGCGCGTTTCAGGAGCTTCACGGTTCGATGCGCTCGACTATACCGGCTTCCTAACTTCCTGCACGGGAGGGGCAGTAGATACAATAATGATATATTATGCTATCTTTATAACACGAGGGAAAATATTATCTACTCATACAAATTGTAACGCTCAAAGTCAATGAAAGGAGTTTCTTTTTCGTTTTCTCATTTATTGTATAGTATATATAATAAGGTCCAGATAAAGTTATAATAGGATTAGAATGGTGATTAATTGCAACCTTGAGTCTTGAAAAGATCAAGGAGAATTAATGGTAAGACCTATTTGCACGTGTAGGAATGATAAGACATCGGAGAAGGTTACATAACAATATATAAAGGAAAATAAAGTTTAAAAATTAAAAGTAAAACAATTATTATCCAATGAAAAAATCGTGAATGTTTTCATTTCTTAATAAAAATTCGGGAAATCTTAAGAAAATTAAGATTCGATTATTATTAAAAGACGATCTCAAAATAATTCAACACAACACAACACATCAATAAAGTGATTAAATATGTAACAAAAAATGTACATTCTTATAAAAACTTTTTAAAGATATATGCCTAACATTTGCGTGGCTTTTTCTATGTTAGTCGGGATAAAAAGTACCTACGACCATCCTACGTCCTTTTTAAATGTTTTAGACAGTTTGCTTAGTTTGATGAGCGTTCGCCTTTAAGCAAGAGTATCGGATTCGATTCCCAGAGAGAACACAAGTTTTTCTCCTCAAAAAAAAATTGTGTTTCTGGTTCTAGGTGTGGTGTGAGTGTTTCCAGGACCCACGACACTAGTCATCGATTATTGTGGGGCTGTGAGTGTGAAAGCGTTTATGTTTTTATATTAGTTTTTAGTTTTAGAGACTAGGTTCATTAACGGCGGAACTAAATAAATTACTTTTGTGTCGAGTCTGCGATTCCCTAAAAAACTCAAATAAAATTTTATTTATCAACCGACTTCCAAAATGGAGGAGGTTCTCGATTCGACTATATGATTTTATTAACAAAATTAGTACGATTGAAATCAGTCTAAAATGATTACAGACTGTGTTTGCAATACAAAAAATGTTGGTGCGTAAGCTACATTTTGACAAAGCTTTACGAATTTATCCTTTTTAAATTTGTTACTTTAGCTCTAAGTAGCACGGCTATTGCTGTAAAAACTTAGAGTTTAAATCTAATAAATAAATAATCAAGTGTGAACGGAGTTAAGTAATTATCCCGATGAAAAAAAGTGTTCACCATGTCTCCATCTTCTCTATATAACAATATAGAGAAGATGAAACAAAAAAATAATGTTGCACGTGACCCCAAACTAAACAAATTTAAACTCTACACAGATATTTGTGTAGCATCCAGGGTCGAACGGACCTAAGTCAAATAAATATGTACTTTTCTTTATTTTATCTGAGAATTATTCTTGTGCCTTACAGAAAAATGTCTATAAGATTATTTATAACTTGTTGTAAGTAGTACGATGCCCTTTGTGGCATTAAATTAAAATTCGTTATGATTTAACTTAAATTATTTAAATATCGGTAAGAACAAATACTCACCCTTCGGTATAGGCGACAAGCACCGCCAGGATAGCGGCCATACATAACTGAAAATAATAGTTATCCCGTATTTATAACTTGTATTGCTGAAATTCGAAACAAATAACTATGTAATTATCACCTTGTTATATAAAAACAGTATAAAGAGTAGAAAGACTAATGATTTATACATTTACGCACAAGCTGTAAGTAGTAACTACTCATAATCTTTACATCACACGTACAATACAAAACACACAGCGGCGCGCTTCAAATAGTAATTAGGTATATAATACTTAAACATAACACTTTAACAAGTGAACGAAACATATTCCCATGGCCAACGATAATAATTCCTACAATTAATCGCTTACTAATTAAATAGACAAGTGACTCACGACCTGATAATAATTGTTCACTCTCAACTGTTTGTTTGTCGACAAAAACTTACCACGGCACGACAATCCATGGTCTCTACAATGTGGTGGAAAGCACAGAATATGTTAATAAAAACAGCGAAAACCGGCGTGCGAATAAGATACAACTTAACGGAAAAATGCTTTCCCACGCTCGCGCGAAAATGATGCGCTCGAACGCAAGTGCACACTAACAATGAAAGCAAATGCATTAGTCAATACTTTTATATAGCACACACGAATGCACCAGCTAACATCCAGACACATGTGCACATGCGTGTACTCCTGCCTCTGGCAAAACGATCTCTTCGTAGCATTATCACCGTCTTCTATACCTGTGTCTAAGTCCCATAACTAGACGCGTAGATTTCCTTAGAAACTTTGGAGAACGCCTGAACTTAAAATCGTTTTTTTTTTCTGAAAAGTATAATAAATATTGGCACACACTTGAAAATAGATAATATTAGATGCTCTTGAGCGGCCTCAAAAATAGTGATATAATAAAGATAAGCTAAAAAATTCCAAAACTATCACAGACATAATGAACATCCCATAATAGTGATATGATACGGATAAGCTAACAAAGTTCCAAAACTATCACAGACATAACGAATATCCCATAATACGGGTATAATTAAGTCCTTAAAATGGGACGTACTTTATCATCGACGTAAGGTCGCGAGCCTATCGGTTTTCTATCGTTTACATTTCATAGAGTGCGCGCAAGAATGCATACACTAGTTAATTCCATTCCACCATGCCCTTTTACCATCTCACAACAAGACAAACTGGCAAACGGCAGACATTTGTGGTTGACATTCCTCCAGTATGTACGAACTTACGAAGTGTTTTGATTCACGTACATCAACCGTACAGCGAAAGAGTGGAACCAGGAACACATTACCAGCGTTTTTGTTGAACAGTATAGTCTGGGAGTCTTCAATTCTAGAGAGAGCAGGTATATTCTAAGCAAGCTTGCTACATCTTCGATCGCATCATTACTTTCCATCAGGTGAGATAGTGGTCAAATGCTTGCTTATCCAGTATAAAAAGGGAGTATAATGTGTATACATAGTCATAAAGAGCGTCAACCCCGTGAGCTATCAAGTGATCTAAGATCATTATGCGGGGCGCTGTTGTCCAAGTATTTAGCCTGACCAGTTAGTTTGACTACGGGACAATGTAAATATTATATAATACCAGCCTTATACTTGTAAAGGCCACAAAAAGCCTAACGGCTTTTCACAAGTATACAAAATATCATCTATACTATAATAATCTTTGTCCTGATATAGGTACTGATTCACTGACTGACTGACTGACTTAGAGACAACGAACATCCTAAACCACTGCTCGTAGAGACTTGAAATTTGGAGGATAAATTTGTCTTAGTATTTAGGAGAGTGTAGGCGTATGAGAATGGATTTTTGAAAATTCTACCCCTAAGATGGTTAAATGGGGTGAAAACCTTTGTATGAAACTTTTTTGGTTATTTAACTTGTAGCGATTAAAATTGGTATTAAAGTACATAGTTTATTTAATATAAAAAAATAATTTATCATTCTTTTTTGCATTAAGGTGGTGCAATGGGGAATTAACGTTCGTATGGAAAGATTTTTATTTATGAAGTTAAATTGTATCGGAGTAGTAAATTGAAAGGAAATTTTATTCATAAGTCATAACAGTTAATTGGAAATAACTACTCGTTAAGTCTATTATAATCACGCTTATATTATAAAAATACAAAAGTTTCTGTGTTAGTGTATAAGTTTGTTTTATTTTTACGCTTTAACGGCTAAACTGATTTGGCTGAAATTTCCAATGTACATAGTTAGCTTATACACATTAATAACACAAAGTTTACTTTTTAACTTAATTAATTACCGCGGGCGAACCCGCGGGACACGGCAAGCGTAATATGAATAAAGAAAACTTATATAGATGAACTTGTACATCTCTATATTGGTATGAGCCTTGAGTCTAATTTCGGTGTCATAGTTATGAGCGAATCGCAACCACGATTCCATTGCAGCGATCATAATTTGTTTCATAAATTTCTAAATAATTGCGGTAATCCGTATCTGAAACAGATATCTTAATAAAACCATTACACGGTTCGTAACTTAGTTTCAACGTCTACTGCGGCGGTTTGATGGTGAAAGAATACCAATAAATTGATTTGCAGCAGCTATCGAAATCATAACATCATCTAACAGTTCTGGGTGCTAACACCATTTCAAATGATGTGATGATATAAGAACAGTTCAACCTTGAACTTGTAGCGCAATATTGATTTAATTCAGCTAAATTACCGTTTACAACATCGAATTTGCGTTAGTAATATCCAGACCGAGAAATCGATTAATTGAGGTTCGTGTTTCTTACGTAGGCTATTTAAAAGGATACTTCCGTTATGAACGAATATTTATATTTACTTTGCTTTTTTAAATGGACATTTAAAATTAGAAATGTCTAGGTCGATTTAGGTTTTTTCTTATTTGATAGAATAAATCGATTTCGCTCGTTTTAGGGACTATTGAAGAAGATAAAACTGTTCTATAAAAGTGTATATTATTGTAATGGACCAAAAGATAGTTGTTATGTTAGAATAGCTTATGGTAACTTAGCTGTTTAGGAGTCTGCAAAAACATTACGATTGATTTGGGCTTCTATTGTATGTGAATGAAAATTATCATTTCCCATGCTAGGTCTAACATGCCTACCATTATCAAACACATTACTACTATGTTATAAGTATAGAAGTATACAATATTTAAAAATATTATCTAAGTTAACCCGCGTCTTTGACTCAAAAGCCTAAATTTTGTTTTCAACTTGGAACAAAGCTCGTACCTACTGAACCGATTTTGAAAATTCTCTTACCAATAGAAAGCCACGTTATTTGCGAGTATCATAGGCTATGTTTTTTTTTACCCAAGCAAATCCGGGCAGGTCAGATAGTTATATATAATTAGTGTATTTATAATTTATATTTTAGTGTATTCATCTTTGTGAGAATTCATTCGTATACCTATCATTGCACGGTGTAGCCTTTTTATCAAAGGGCATAATTTCTTTCTTATTACATTAAACACTGGCTTCCTTAATACCAATACCTTCGTCGATAAGCCGCTACAAACGATTTACTATCGACATTTCTAATTAGCGGAGTGAAAATTATGAGAGTGTGGCAAATTGTATGGCTACATTGTTTGAGGCATTCATCACAATGTCTCTTAATGAGCACTCAACTAGCAATCAGATATTCAGATAAGCTTGGATTTTCTCCTGTTTAACCCCGGGCTATTATAATCTTGGACAAACTTCGACACATCATTGTGAAATAAATTTATCATCAAACAACATTGCATGATTAAATTTAAATTGAAACAGGAATAAGCGTGTCATACGCGTTGCAGTCTAGATCGACAATTGTTTCGGATTCATTAAAAACTGAATGAAAAGGTATGGACTGAGGAAGCGTGCATCATCTTCGAACGCATCGTAGCTTTCCACCAGGTGAGATTATGGTCAAACGCTGGCTTAGCTACAAATAAAAAAGCGTGCTAACCGTAACAGCATCATCACTCGTAAATTACGTAGTGATTGACCACTATCTATATACTTAATTACTATTACAGCAAATACTTTTATTTACGATAGAGTAATAAACAAACGCTCATGTAACTAATTTTTTCCTGGTTTGTTACCTTAAGATCCACGCGTTCTTCATAACATTTAATTATATTTGTAGGTAACAATACTATTATGTTCACTCAGTGAATGTAGTAACCACATGCTAAACATCATTATGAAACATTTTTTTTTGCGTTAAACAATAATAACTTTTTAGTACTGGGTAGAAAACTCGCCTGCGTTGAACCCCAACCCACAGGAGCCGTATTTTCCCGTGACTCCAAACAACCTCTCTCCCACAGCCGGTAACGCAAAGGCATGATATTAATTTTATTTCCATCATGCACATGGCATTTTCTCATGCCCGCACGGTTTACTACCCTGTACCATAGTACAGTCGTATTTCATCCAGGATAATAATATACAACAACCGTTGATTACTATCTCACCCACTTAAAAATTTTAATTTGTATCTTAGATCTCACCTGAAATTAAGTAATTGGCGCTTCTGCTATCATCATCAAGGTCCTCTCTAGTTGAATATCTAACTAAGATTATATTGTAAAAAATTTTAATTTTATACTCTTCCGCCTCAAAAGGTTGCCGACCCCTGTACTAGGGGATGGATGATATTATTAGGTTGACAATAACTGTGACTAATGCGAGGAAAAACTTATAGTATTGCATTGTATAGTATATTTGATGGTTTATAAAATACTGGATTATGGCATGGGACATAATACTATTATTATTAACGGTTTGTAATTCTTGAATATAGATGATTTATGTATATATAATAGTAAGCTACTACTAGTGACTTTGAATTGCCCGTTGGCTAAGATGGGGGCACGTTCGCCTTCTACGCAGCAGGTATCGGGTTCGATTCCCGGTGGGAACACAAGTTTTCACCCCAAGGGAAATTTATGTTTCTGGTTCTGAGTGAGATATAGTGTGATTTTAATGTTTCCGGCACCCACGACATAAGTAATCGAACTTAGTGTGGAGCTGTGACTGTGAAAGCGTTTATAACTTAGGCCTAGCCTAGGCGATGGCCTAGTGGTGTGATGACACCAGAGGTTGTTGATCATAATCTTGATAATAATAACTTATATTATTATTATTACAGTAATTTGGTTTACTTACTTGTAATGTAAAAAATCTGTTTTATAACTTTAGTTATGTAAATCCAGAGTTGGTGCTTTTTTGCGTGAAACATCTGTGGTTAAGTGAGTCTGTGTAAAAAAATAATTATGTAGGTACCTCTATTTAAAATATTGAGTTACGATTAATCTGTAGACGCAAATATTATATACTAGCCGTGCCCCGCGGCTTCGCCCGCTATTATCAAGTTAAAAACTAGCCTATGTGTTAATCCTAGGTATAATCTATGTACATTCCAAATTTCATTTGAGTGAAATTTGGACAGACCGTTCAGCCGTTAAAGCGTGAAGAGGGTACTTACACACTTACACACACCATTGCGGATTTATAATATTAGTAGGATTTGAAATTGAATTAATTTTTTATATGAAGAAATAAAAAAACCTAACCTGAGCTTGCGGATCCTGAAAATGTTTCCAAAGACCGTATCGCAGCTCCCAGTCTTCAAAGAACAAAGTGGGCTTGTTCCACGTGATGTGGTGTCGTCCGATGTTGTAGAACAGAACCAACGGTGGATTTAGCTGCGGGGCTTCTTTTGCTCGCCGTGCTATTATCTGGTTTACATAGCGGTACAACACAGGGGTCTTGTGCACCCAGCATATCAGAGACATTATGGATATAACTATAGCATGCAGCCAGTATCTACAAATAGCTGGCAAGTTATCGCCATTTAGCGCGTAGTCCTGCACTGACATAGCTATGCAAGCTGCTGCGGCTGCAGTAAAACCACACGGTACTTCCAGCACTAAGCAACATATCACCGTGAATATAGACCTCAAGTTAGTCATGTTGCTACAATGTCTTCTCACAGCTAGCATTAAATATTCGTGGAGTGATTCCCTATAGTTGCGGATGAATGCTTTATCGCCTTTGTCGTAAGATCCTACCTTCAATCGTACCTGCACAAAAATATTTTTTATTAATTTTAAGATTTAATTCCTTGATGTGAGTTACTCAATTACTTTTTTAGAACCAACCTGAGAGAACTCATAATAAATAGATGGAACCATAAGGAAGGGTTCATTATTTTGTCGATCTAAGAAGTTCCTAAGGAGACGGCAGCCTAGCAGACTGTAAAGGACTCTAGTCGAGCCGACCAGGTTACTTAGCACGTGTAGGAACATTCCTTCACGAAAACTCTCCGAGAAAGACTCGACTTTGTATAGTGTCGCCACATAGTCAATCAAAGCAGAAAACTCTAGAATTTCGTCATCAGTCATGTTTGATGATACCGAAAACCAGTTCAGCATCGTAGATATAATAAGGTAACGGTCACTGTTCTTTGCCCGTTCAAAGATTCGTCGAAGACACACTTCAAAGCCCTTTCTAAGATAGCCGTAAGAACTGTTATGATTGTCGTTCTTGGCTATACTATGAGCAAAGAATCCTAGAAGTCTCGTCACAAAAGGCAACAGATTAGTCGTATCAATTACCCAGTTCTTACTCTTCAGCAGGTCGTACAAAACCCTCATTCGGTGTCGAGCAGATTTCACATCATGAAAGAGTACGCGGTGTATATCGGTGAGCATAATATGGAAAAGTGTCGTTCTCCCTCTGTTGAAATAAAGAACTACTTCCAATATTTGTTCGACAAAACTCTCAAACGGCCAAAGTCCGACGTCACCGAAAAATTTAAGGGTTATTTTAATAGTGATACTGCTGCGTTCAGGGTGTAATTGGTCCATGGTCTTTTGGAAAACAGCCTCTGTTTTGTTAAAGCACCTTTTCCTACCCCAGTGGCAATACCTTGAGGTTACTTTGTTTAGTTTCAACTGCATTCCGAAGTAGTAAACTAAAGTAAGAGCACACAAGAGTAATTCTTCGAAGTCGGAGTCATGGAGGTTCTTCCTTTCTGTGTTCGATAAAATAAAGTTTAGTTTTTTTATTGCAGTTAATTTGTTTTCATGGTAATCAGAATTCAAATCCATCGGCATGTACGCCTCACGCAGTTGGTATATTTTATCCTGCAGATCAACACCGACAAGTTTTGCCTGTTTTGGTCGAAACCAAACCATGACTCAAAATTCGCATTTAATTTTATATCCTGCCTTTTACATATTTATGTCAGTATACAAAGATATTGTAATCACTCCGTTTTCAACGTATCCATAAACACGTGCGCTGTATTTCTATGGTATTTCTTTTGATTACAATCAATATAAATAGTGTACCAGTAATACCTACACTTTTTTAATCAAATTAATTGAATACTAAAAAAATAATAATCAAGGATTTTTAAGCTAGAATCAAAGATATTGTAATCACTCCGTTTGCTAGAATAATAGAATCCCGGTAGGGAGTAATAGTTAAACGGAGTGATTGCAATATCTTTGGTAAAAGTTTCTGTGAATAGAATTAACTACCAAACCAGTGCCGAATTTTAAATCAGAGATAAATAAGATATATATCCACAGGTTTTAAACATGCATTAAATCGTCAATAATAGAATATCAATGGTAATGTCAAATCGTTTTATCAATTGAATAGAGAACTATTATGTTTGCGGTCCAGATGAAAGGTTACTGAATTACCTGCATCGAGATAGGAAACAAACCTACGGTTTTAGCTACAACCAAAGATATTGTAATCACTCCGCTACAACATCCTTGATTACCTGTGTACCTCATGCCCAGAGCGACTATTCAGTAATAGTATTCTGTGGACTAGGTACAATAAAGTTTAAGAATGGTATAAATTATGTTTAATGCTCTTTTGAACAATACTCCACACGGATAGAAAACAAGTTGTAACACATTACCATTAGCCGCTTAGGCTAAGTGATTACCTTAAATATTTAAATTTTTAATTTATATAATTTCAGTTGCCATTTTTGGTATTGGGCCAAAGATTATTTAAAAACAAAAAAATATGCCCTATAGGCAAGCAATTAACCATAATCTCGCCTGATGGAAAGTGATGATGCGGCCGAAGATGTAGCATGCTTGCCTAGAAGGTACCTATTCACTCTTGACTTGAAAACTCCCAGATTATACCGTTCGGGAAGCAAAGACAAGGGCAATGAGTTCCACTCCTTTGAAGTACGGATGATATAAGTAGAAGCGAAACGCTTCGAGCGATACATATTCTATGTGAATTTGAAGTTATTTGATTGGTTAAGGTATGGTTAAGGTTTATTTATTCTATATTTATTTATTTTATGTTTAGCCGGTAAATGTGCAATGACAAAGTGTCAAACCACTTAAGTCAACTTAGAGATCTCGCTTCGCTCGATCAATTATTGGGCGACGAATACAGTCATGCAACTGAAGCACGGAAAAGTAAGTTTATTCATGAGTCAACTATGATAAGTAAGAGAAAATAAAAGCTAGAATACCGTTTGATGTTTGGCGACAGATGTTGAGAAATCGATTATGGTTGAAGATAGCCCTTTTTTACCTTCACCGGAAGATTAAGGCTATCGTATCGTATCGGAACTGCGACCGCTTGATCGACATCCGACCAACACTATCACTTAGCTGCCATTGCAAGGAAAATAAGTAGGACTTGAGCTTCCGGTGTAGGTAACGTTGTGATGAAATCCATGTTGCTAGGGCATATTCTAAAACTCATCTGGCTTACTGATCTGCTTCTAAATTCTGCCGTCGTCTACCACACTCAATTGAAAATATCTATCATCGATCACTATTTATTGTTCCAGCAGCTTTATCGCCCTGGGCAACATAACCACTCACCAAGAGATAAGATTGTGGCAGCAAAAAACAGCAAATCCAAATAATACAATGTTTCAAATAAGGTCCATTAGTTTCAAATACACAAGTACCACATTTATATTAGTCGTTAGACCCGAATAGAGATCTCGCCCCTACATTTTGCCTAAAAGAAAAAAACTTTTGAGGTTAATTGCTTATTACTTTTCAGTATTACTTCCGTTCAGCACTTTGTCCGTCCCGCCGTCCGTCTGCCCGTCTGTCAGAGGCATCTAGCGTCTAAACCATATAAGCGAATGACTTCAAATTCTCACAGAATATGTAAAACTACGACCCAAAGCCAGGATTGACATGTAACACATTATATAAATGAAAATATTAAGCTAAGGTTAATTACATGTAAGTGGGGGGAAAAATATTTCTTATTTTTTTATCTACCCTTGTGGGTATCGTTGAAAAAGGGTTTGACAAGTAGAGTACGAAACCGGTGTTAAAAAAAAACTATGTTGGAAAATAACGATTTGGTAGGTCACCAAAGTAACTGTTTTAAGACCTATTTTGTCCCGGGGTCTATCTCAAAAACGGAATACATCCATACTAAACGCTGAAACTTAAGTATACTATCCGTTACATCCTGTATCCAAATCAAACAATTATTACATAGAAAAAAGTTATAAGCAAGTAAACTCAAAAGTTTTTCTCTATGAGGTAGAATGTCGGCTTGAGATCTCAGTTCGGCCCGAACGACTAGTGATCATTGTTTTGAGTTCTGTATTTGTTGTATAACTAGAGGATTTATCAGATATTATATTCTAGTTTCAGTTTTAAATATGTGGCCGTTATTGAGATAGATCTAACCGGGACAATATTTGTTTAAAATCAGTGACTTTGTTGTCCTACCAAATTGTTATTTTCCAACATATATTTAAAAAAAAGGTTTGCAAAGCTCTTTTCAACGATACTCCGAACGATTGGCTTAGGAATAAAGCCTTATATATTCTCTGAGAAATTGAAGATATTGGCTAGCATGGTTTAGACGCTATAGATTAGTATAGATGCCTCTGTCAGACGCACGGACGATCGTACAAAGTGCTGAACCATCCAGGGCAACCTAAAGATCTCGCATCGCTTGATCAATCATTAAAATTGTAATAGTATCTGTTTCAAACAAAGTTGTTTAAGATAAATATTATTTTTAGTCATTATCTGTTGAAAATGTTTACGTTCATCAGATACTATGATTATTATCTTTGTCACTAACAACGACGACGTTACATTCGACATCAATTTTAAATTAACTAAGTAAAAAAACGACCGAAGGTAGGAAGTATCTTTAACTATTGCCCTCGAGCATCCTACAAATGGGAACACCATCCAACGAAGTGAGTATACAATAATGAACAACTTGCCAACAGAGCGTGAAAAATTGAGTTCTCATTTGGAATTATTGAATGAATAGTGAGTGCCGTTCTCGCGATATCGAGAACACGATGAAAGTGTTTCTGTTTACGTAATGCTACTTCCCGCCGTTTCCGTTCGTGCAAAAAGAGCAGCATGAGCCCAAGCCCAAGTAAACGCAAGAACGCAATCAAACACTTATTTACCATTACGCCACCCGCCTGAACGTTACGTGGTATTATCATTTTGTAACGACTATTACAACCGCACCACATGAATAAAACACTAACCAATACTGTAAATTATTTATTAGAATGAACACACGCTTACACTATCAGTCTTCGATCCTAGCCTCGAAAAATCTTAAATATGTATAAATTATGAAAATAAATATTTTAGAATTCATTGGTGGGATTAAAATACTCTTCAACGTTATTGTTTGTTAGAGTTTCTGGTATTGTCAGAGACGTCGGACATCTGCTGGGGTACGGGGTACGCAGGCTGCGAGTAGGTTTGAGCTACGTACGGGCCGGGACCGACTTGTTCTTGGAGCTTTTCGGCCTCTTCAGGGGCCACGGGGCACATGCAAGGTACGAGCTGTACGTGCTGAAGAGATACAGGGGTCAGGGACGAGCTCGCGGGGACGCTGATAGGGATCGGAGCCATGCTCTGTTGTAGAGACATTTCTGGCTGCGCGTACTGGTTGTTTTGTATCTGATACACTTTCCTTGTGTCATAAGGCGAATATGCGTATTGGTAACGGAACGGTGACAGGTTCGGCGATATCGGCTGCATCCACGCATTCGGCACAGACGCCTGCCTGCTGGAAAAAACACACCATCTTCAATTATACACTACGTAATGCACACGAACGTATATACGCCATAATAATATGATTGGAAGCTATTCATTCGCTGTGCTGTAACGACGCGGAAATATATTTTTCACCAGTGACAGTGGACATAGAAAGTAGACATAAATAAGCACAAACATATTGTATTATAGCAGAAAAAAAATTACGTTGGAATATGTCACCAAGCATAAACATACTACGTACTTATAATGTATTTGATAAAATTTAAGGTGTTTGTAACTTCTTGTTGTGTTAATCAATTGTGACTAGTTCTTAAAGTTTTTTTTAGCATTATATTGTAAGTTGCAAGACACTGAATAAAATAGTTTTACGATTGTAATTTAATTTACATAATATCAAAAGTATAACGTGCGCAAATAACTATATATGAAATTCGCAACAAAATTCGCATTGGTATAATATTTATACAAAGTCATTATAAAAGTACATTAATGAAGTCACGATATAACTTAGTCACATATTTTGGTACTTACGTCGTATCAGAGCCCCATTTTAGGAAGAACGCCTCCGAAGTTGCTGCTATGGCAATGAGCAGGAAAAATCCCATCTGTAACAAGACAATATAATGACGGTGAATATCGATCTTTATGACTTGTCTGTAAATACTATTACTACGTACATTGTCGTCGACACCTCATAATTGACATACTACATTATCTTATTTATAGGCTAATTATTTTACCCGATCATTAGTTAGCTTATCCCAATTCTCAATAAAAACCCTATAATTTTCAGTAGCTTTAACCTGGCGCACGCATCGATCTACCAATATTTGTTTGTAGGTGTATTTGTAGGGCGTAGTGATAATAATTAATCGAGCGAAGCGAAATCTCCCAGTTGGTTTAGATAGTTCAGCACTTTATCCGGCCGTCAAATTATGTAAAACTAAAAAAAAAAGAAAATATAAATGAATATATTAATGCGCACCCACACACGTAAGTAACTATCTTTCATACATTACCGGAAAATGAAACAAAATGATTCGAAATAAATATTTTTTGAACTGCCGGCTGGAGTAGTCGGTAGCAGTTTAAGCAGTTCAATTACCGGTAGAAACTACGCCTTAAATTACTAGTTTTCATGGATAGCTGTCACGAACACCACAACACCACTTAGACTTTGGTAACATTTTTCTAATTGAGGGTGGTCACCTCTGTATTTCGGTAAAGGTAGCTAGCCAGACAAGCACGAGAAAAAGCTCTACCACCATATGCAGTCTCGTATATCTAATAATATGAAATGGACATGCACTACGATGTACTAGTACTACAGCATTCCATTGTTGTGAAGTCACTTTCATTTTTCTTCATGATGAAGGTACTCATGTCTTATTTCTTTTATACCTGTTACGTGCGTTCTTGATGTAACGCTCTTCTATTTTATTTATTTTCATTTTAACCACGTAACGAGATTGGAGAGATGATTATCATCGTTGTTCCGATTTTGCGGTGAATGTAAGGAATGTAGTTAATTAGCAAAACGCTCTAAAATAATAATGATTTGGTACACGGAACATAGATTTATGCCACTCGGGTCGGATTATATACTTTTTGTTTTATGTGAGAAAGACATGAATGATTTAAGTATTTTCTTTAATATATTGAGTAATTATTATGTTGCGATGCATTTTATATTTAAAACGTCAGTAGATACTCACGAAATCGATTTTTACTTTGCTTAATAATTACATATCATCCATTATTCAATGCTGACAACAAACCTATCCATTTAATCTGGATTGCAGGTGTTTTTTTTTTATACGTATTGTAATTGTATCGTTCATAAAAACCACCCAATAGTTGATATTTTAGACGATCTATCCGGCTAAGTGCACAATATGCTAGTTGCTTAACCTCAGTCCTGTAAATGTACTTCTAATTTAGATTTTTTCGTTTAAATTATTGTGTAAGTTTAGTTTTTAAGATTATGTAAACAATAATTAAGTAAATTATGTGTGTGTGATGTAAATGTTTCCAGCATCCTCGACGCATGTCTTCGAACTTAGTGTAGGGATCTCGCTCGCTCTCGAGCAAGTTTCCTGCACTGTGGTCTATTATCATATTCTACGTGTAGTATCTGTCTAAACCACAGAACAGTGGTCTTAAGTTATTCAAAGGTATAATTATTAGGTGTAAAAACAGAGGCTTGTCATACAAGCCTTTGTTTTTACACATCTTTTATCAGATTCACATGTATGTAACTAACTAATTTACAATGTAAACAGATCGTGTAGGACGATTCAACCTACTTCTAATTCTATAATCATTTTGTAACATTAGTATATATTTGAACTGCTCATTTACTCTGCTAATTTGACTTCGCTCGGAATGAATTATTTTGCAAAAATCGTAATCCTATCCGTTTTGGCGAATTAGAAGCGAAAATAATTAAATAACTACCTTGCGCGAAATGAAGGTACACAAATGGGTTTGTTCGTCTTTGATTTCTTGTCCGTCATTTTAATTTTTCATCGTAATTCAGCAACGAAACAAGACAATGGTGCCGATTCTGTTGTCCAGAATTAGACTAAACTAGCCTAAAATTAGTTTTAGTCCTGCTTTAGTCCAAAACCTATTCAGAAAATGCATGATTAGACTAAAATTAAGTTTGACAGGACTAAGTTAGTTTAGTTACTCTATTTAGTGAAAATAACCAAATTCTTATTCTGATGTACATATTTTACGTCAAATTAAGACTAAAAATAAAAAATTTAAACTCAAATTAGTCTGTATGAAAAGGATCTGGATTATTTTTAATGTGATCTTATACTTGAAAGAATAACACGTGCAATTAATGAAGCAAATACTGACCTACAAAGTCTATAATGGAGGAATATGTGATTGCTGCTCTTGTGAATACAATTCAATTTGGTTGCTTTCAAATTCAATTTTAGTCCTGTCATTTCAACTTTTAAATTAGGTTCAACGTAAAATCAGAATAGCGTTTAGGTATTCTTTGACTAAAATTAGTTCATTTTTAGTTTAGTTTAGGTTAGTTCGGTGCTCAACAGAATTAGCACCAATAACTTTCGTTCAAATACAAGGTAATAAAACGCAATTTTGTTCACTGTTTTCATGTTAGAAAAGTCAAGTGGTGATGACTTAAGGGTAATAGACAAGTAAATATTATAGTTGAACTAAAATGGCGTCATTGCTCATTTCTTGGTTGTTTTGTTCGGCTTCCACCAATACATTTAATGTATCGTTATTTACCTTAGAGTCTGGTCTTCTGGTATTTATATTTCAAGTCTCCACTATTAATAATAACGATTACCTATTCCAAAATGCACAGTGTGTTTGATTTTCCTATCTAAACGCATTGCATTGTCATCGGGCTAAAATATTCGGTACAACAAATTTCAGTTAACTCCGAGGTTAAAAAGGAACCCGCAATATTTTACCGAGACGCACTAACTAAAATAAAACTGGCCAAGTGCTTGTCTGATTCGTTCATTGAGGGTTTCGTATACAAAACTCGAGCAAAAAACACGTAGCTATATGTATGGTTATATCATAGATGTACTGTAACTATAAAATCACTTCAAGTTTGAAGATTGTTTTTAAGATAGGGCAAATACAACAATTTTCATGTTTCTAGTATGGGGATTGTTAAATATTTACTTGTTGTCGTTTTTACTATTTGTTTTATAATAATATGTACCTAATTTATGAGTATTTAACAAACTAGCTATCACGGATTCAAAAGTTGAGCCCTTAAATGGTTAGGGCTGACAGATGGCTTAGGCTTATAAGGTTCCGTTTGCACCAATTTCCGTTACTTTGGGTACGGGATCCTAAAAACATGTTTTCATTCCCAGGAACACGCGATAATCAAGCGAACCCACTGATTCGTCTGATAGAAACATTATAAAGCGATTTGAAGCCGTAGATAATCGGTAATGGACCATGCGAGTCCCGAAGTCATAAAATATCATCTCAAAACATCCCGAGAAGGTCATTGACACCCATTTTTATTCAGGTACATTTGTACGATTCAACGCTATGTGGTCACTCAAATGATTATGAGATATAAACACGAATTTCTATAACATCAATAACTTACGAGTTAGCTACTTACTGGGTAGGTATATACTAGCTGTACGCGATGCAGAGAAATACAATTTTTTATCTAATATCTGTTCGAAATAACTGAAATGCGAATAATTACCGATACGACTTTTATAGTCAACTAGTCTACTAAACCGTTATATATTGGCTAATTTATTTTTTATTTCTCATATAACATGTAGGTATAGTATAATTACATATACAACATGCATGACGATCGTGTAAAATATTTCGTGCACCATATTTTGCCTAATAAGCTTTACAAGTAGAAAGTGGCAGTTACACAATTAGATGAATTGATCATTTACAGTAATAGTAACAATAAAAAAAAATACATTATTAATATTTTAGATCAACATTAACAATATCTACTACTATCCAAATACTTGAAAAAATTACCATACATACATTCAACTTAATATGTATGAAGTACAATTGCAACTGAAAATATTTCACTGGTTCAGTTAGTTTTGGCACTAAATACAAAATATACCTACGACAAAAAGTTTCGTTGGTAAATTGATTGGCACACAAACACTGAGTGAAATGATAAAGAATGCCAACAAAAGAGGTGTAAAGTAATCATTTATCATCAAAGGTGTTAAACATAGGAATAACTTAAGTAACTCACAATCATCGAAGATTTTACAGCTCAATCAATTCAATGGGCAGCTGTCATAATAAAGATGTTATCTGAGTGTTAACAAAACGGTCGAGATGCCGGCGTGACTTGCACCGGTCTACCACCTCATCAGACTCCATTGAGCCAGTTATAGCCCTTTTTATAACCACTATATAAATTGAAAATGTATCCAACAATGGTAGACAATCATCACCCGCTGCTCACTGTATACATTGAAGAAGTTACTCCAAATCTATTTGTTCCTTACGATGTGCGAGTTATGTACTATGATACTAATACCACTTGCGTGATGCGTACGTATTCTTAACAGGTACCTACATACATACACTTGCGTATTGTCCTATTTAAAAAAATGCAACTAATACAGGTTAACACAAATAATTATACATCAATACTAAGTATTACAAAAAAGTCCAAAGAACATTCTGTACATTGAAGATATTTAAGAAAAAATACCAGCTTCGACTAATTTGAAGATGCTGATCACAAATATTTTAATTTGTATGATAAAATTAAAAACAACAAAATATATTGTATTTTGTACACGAAATGGGATCGCAAACAAATATAACATAATAACATTTGAATGAAACGTAAACTCACCACTCTGTTCGAGTCCGGATGCATTTCACTGGAGTAGAAACTAAACTGAACCAACGTTCACCGCCTGCGAGCCCAATCTCAGAACTGCTCGAAGATACAAGGATTAGAGACCCTTTACACAAAAAAGCCACGATATTCGGGAACCAAGATGCGTGCACCCACTCCGCCGACAGAATGACCGATCCCAAGAGTCCAGTCGTTTTTTATACACGGTTTCAGAAACATTCCGTCCTTAAAAGCCGGTCCCCGACCTCAACATGAGGTATAATAATAATCTTATTAACTTATCTACACTTCTATCTTTACTTAGAACGTACCGTTATATTAGTTCGATTTTAAAGAGGAGTTTCGTAGACACAGGCCACTTAAGATAATTTCACACATTTTACTCGGTACGGCTTAAGTGTTTTTTTGAGATGGTGTATCGGCTTGAACGATCGAGTGATCCCGCTGGTTATTTGGCCAGTACAGAATCTTAGACTCAATATTTTTATCAAAGATCTTTTTTCTTTTGCGCTTATTAGCATTATCTGGAAGCTTTTCTTATCATACCAAGGCCACGAGATGACTCATTTTCAATAAACAATACGTTCGCGATCGTTGAAAAAAGATTCAATTAATTTTTTTCTCTCCAGATCCTAATTTCGCTATTCCGCATACATACCACCAACAAACACCTTTAACTGCGAAACAGAGTAATGCGTAAAAAACAGACGATCTGGCTGCATTATTTAATTGGCCCTGAGTTTATAATTACATGTCCACCAAATGGGCTAAGCCGGCTGCGCGTGGAACCTTATTACTTATGTAAAGTTCGGGGTGGCACTGCAGATATTATAGGCTGGAACAAGGTTTACCATCTGGCGAACAAATTGCTTGTCATAATCATTAAACAGTCTTATTTAATTGCACAGTAGAGAGTCGCTCATCCAACCCCTTTGCGGTGCGGAAACTATCGGCTTAATACTAGTACCTAATTGTTAGTTCAACGGTAACGCTTCCTGCATAGTAATATTAAAAAAAAAACAAATTTCAGCTTCTGTACACCGAGTTCGATTCTTCTCATAACCATAAACCATATAAAATAACCACAAGAGATGGATATTTTTTGTAAACAATACCGTGGCATGCAAATAATAAAACACTTTGAACTCCCATAACGAAGCTGGACATAAAAACAAATCAACAACAACGAAGCGAAAATTCTTGACAATTAAAAGATTACATACAAAAATGTATAGGAAAAAATTCACTCCACAGCATCTAATACTTACGTCAGAGATGAAAAAAGCAGTAATAAGTAATCTTCAGTAAAATCCAAAATATGTTTCTCATTTTGTCAGTCAGTCAACAATGATCATAGTAAGTGTGCATAGCTATCATACCAATACGGCGAAGTGAAACTCCACCAATGTGCGTAGGATATGTCCCGTTCGTCCCGTGTAGTTCTTCCCTGGCCGTGCTTGCGGACCGGTGCACCCGGCACCGTAATAGCAGGGGAAGGATGCGCCGGAGACTCGTGTCGAATCGAGACGTATTCATTACCGATCCGACAACCTCCTTCCTCGTCGGTGTTGCGACTCGTCATGCTCCCCCATGCATAAAATTAAGAGAAACAATCAACATCATCCAGTTACTGGATGGGTGAGCACAAACGGTTATAAGTTTTCGGAAGGAGTTTATCGAAATTCCTTTTTCAACATCTTTACAATATTTTTTTGTATCAAATTGAATCAGCTCTTTGGTTACATTTATTCATTTTTTTAACACCGCACTTGATAACCTTGAACACGTTTTGTCTAAATATGCCAAAGAACATAATAGGGTGTCATGCCCTATTGCTCTAACCGTCCCCGTAAGACGTTAATAATAAGGAAAGGATAATTTCGTCGCTTCAGGCAGAGCTTGAGTAGCTCCGCGGTTAGTGCAATAGGGCATGACACCCTATGGCCGCGGGTTCAAACCCCGCCTCATGCGATAATTTTTCCTTTCTAAATGTATTAATATAGTTCTGCCTAGCATGGCTAATGCTATATAAAAAAAAATCAAATACCATAATAGGTTTTCTAACACTCTTATCAATAACAAAAAATCCGGCCAAATGCAAGAAGGACTCGCGCACCGAGGGTTCAGTACAAACCTGTAGGCATATAATTCAATTCAATTAAATTTCAAGATTCTGAGGTCACGTGAAGTACAGACAGACAGACAGACGGACCACATAGTGATCCTATAAGGGTTCAATTTTTTCGTTTTGAGGTACGGAACACTAAAAAGTAATAATAAATACCTATAACTGCCGTTAATTTCGGGGTAATTTCCGTTTCTGCGCTGCTGCCTACGCTAACGTAGATGAAACATCATGTTATTATTGTAAATCAGCAAGCGTGACGCTCACCATCAGCCGAGCGACTTGCTTGATTCGTCACTCAAAAACCATTAAAAGAATATCACTGTTATTGCGACCTTTGCAAACTAACATGTCGGCAACCATGAAGCCATAGACCTAGTCGGCCCACTGCACCGCTCTAAACCATGTTTGGTTATGGTAAGTAACAATATTTGTCTTTTTCATGTTGCTTTAGATTATGGGATAATGGCTTAGTGAACCTCTCTTAGTTTTATAAACCTGAAAGAGTAAGTAGCTACATCATAGCACTTCGCTCTTATCTTGTCCCATTAATGTTTTATCACCGTGGATGGAACGTCGCACTTATAGTAACTAACAAAACGGTCCTTTAATTTTAGAGAAAAGTTGTAATAGGTAACAAAACTATACCTATACCAACACATCTGTTGTTGTTGTTGTGCATGTTCTAATTGATGTAAGTATAGGTACTTACAACAAAAACATAATATGTTAGTAGATATAAGTACAGATATATTTTACAATATGTACTATATAAACTAGAAAAAATGGTGAAACAAGTTTTTATTTACTACAAGAATTTGAAATTGCTTATTTTCACCAAAAACAAAATAACTACTCCTAGTTAAGTAATTCCTAAAATTACAAAACTGCTAGGCATATACATAACTATCACATATTATACGTACCTTTTACCACTTCATTTTTATTATGCGATACGTAACAGCATTGCAGCAGTTCAAAAAGTACGCGTTGGGAATCTAGATCTCTATCTAGCTGAAACAAATCGAACTGAATATTTCCCGCCTCTGGAACTTTTGCATCAAGATTCTAGTGTTTTTTGGCTCTAAACTTGGCTTCACTATTATGAACCCGAAACGAAATTAAGAGTTTATTACTTCGAATAGTAGGAAGCTCCAAGTTATCTAACTCCGATGAAAATTCAAGGTAAGCCCTCCAGCCGGGATTAATTTCTGGGATAGTTACGGCACATTACATTATGCGTTAAATATAAAATTTCAAAACGAAATTTGCATAAATCGGCAAGGTAAACTAGCACAGAATTACTTGTTTCATATAGATAACGCCCGCCGCGCTACTCTACCGTTGCGAAGGCTACAGTCCGAAAAGCTCGATTTGAAATTCTTTGGCCTCGTCCATAATCAGCTGACTTGCTCCTATTGCTTGATTTATGTATATTTCCTTATTTGAAGAAGTATTTTTGTAGTACAGGATTTCTTTAGAAAACAACGTTAACGCTTTCACAGTCACAGTCCCACACAAAGTTCTATGACTTGTGTCGTAGGTGCCGGAAACATGACACACACAATCACACCCAGAACCACAAATTTCCCTTGGGGAGAACGCTTGTGTTTCCACCGGGAATCAACCCGATGCTGCTTTAAAGGCGAACGCGCACTCAACTTGCAGAAATGCAGGCAGGTGCTAAGATGAGAAGCTCTCTAAGAAGGTGATTTTAATCTTATTAAAAAGATATTCCTAATTTCACAGAGTGTGTTGGTATATCAAAAATGTTAATATTAAATATAATAAAAGTTACCTCTAACCAGGTACTGAGTATTTTCATCACTACTAGTATAGGTACAAAGAACATGTTGTAAAGAAAATGCTGGCATATAATTTTATATTCTACACCTAATCTCGTGTCACTTGCTTATACAGTGCAACAAGGATCTATTGGCATCCGACCCCCTATTACGTATCTTTGTTGCACGCGGTTTCTATTTGAATTAAGCAAAAATGAACCTTATTTCTTAGGAGTTTTGTCAATTTAGTATTGAAACCGTTTGCAACAAAGATAGGTAATCGGGGGGCAGAATTGGAACTAACGCTGCCATCTTATGAACTGTCACTTTGACAAATCTGTGAGCCCGCCTGTTTATAGGTATACCAGATGGGAATCTGAGGGTTCCTGACATAATTCTTTACTTACAATAAAGTGTTAAGACCACTTACGGTTTTTAATAAAGTAAATCTTGTGTACTATGCAGGCCATGCCTAGTTTGGGGCCCACTGAAACTATCATTGTAATATGTATTTCTCTGTGTTAAATAAAATATTCAATCATTCATTCATAAAAAACAAGCAAATCCATTCCAACTCACATCCTCACACTAAGTTCAAAGACTTGTATGGCGGGTGCCGGAAACATACAGATCAGACTTAAGGCTCTTGTGGCACTTGAATGACATTTACAGGGGACATAGTAGATGGCTCGGACAAAGAGGTTGTTGCATAAGGACCGCCAGCTAATAAAATCTCCCTTAACAAAATTAGACAAAAAGAGTGGAAAATTGGGAATGGTACCTACCCAACATCGAAAAATGCAAACGAGAAAAAAATCTAGAACCACAGATTGGCCTCGGACTTGTAACCCATCATCATTTGTTATTCCATATTATTAAACGCTTTCACTTCTCACAGCTCCACACTAAGTTCGATGCCTTATAAATTGGGTGTCAGTAACATTCACATCACACTCACAATAACACCTAGAATTAGAATCACAAATTTCCCTTTGGGAGAAAACTTGTGTTAAGACAATTTGTTTTTTTTTTAATAAAATACTTTTAGAGGGCTGGCTTCAAATACGTGCAGTGTCACTTGTTTAAATTTTAAATTTATTAATAACTGTAAATGGTCTTTACCTATATTAAACAGTAAACATTTCGTCAGATTCCCATCTAGTACTTCTATACAAAGTCATAAGCCGATTGACAGATTTGTCAAAAAGTGACACAAGATGACGACGCGTCGTCATCTTGTGTCACTTTTTTTCTGACAGCGTCGCGACGCTACTGTGCCACAAAGATTTTTGGCAGTCGCGGAACTAATGCCGCCATCTTGTGAAATGTTAGTTTTTGACAAGTCAAATCAATTCAAAATCATTTATTCACATGGGGCCCAAAGAGGCACTCATGAAAGTTAATGACAAATCTATCAGTCCGCCTATGGCTGTATAATTATAGAGTTACCAGGTGGGAATCTGAATATTTATGACATAATTCCTTACCAATAAAGGTAAAGATCATTTACGGATTTTTAATTAAAGTCGAAATTGCACATATTTGATAATAGACCTTTTCAGACAGAATCTTTGATCTAGTAGATTGTAATAAACATCGAGATAGGAAACAAACCTACGTTCTTTACCTCCATTAATCCTTGGTAATAAATGATCTGCGGATGCGAACTGGTAAAGTTGGATGCGGTGTAGTTTTTCTCGTTGTTTATAGATAAATACGTTATTCTACGGTTTCTAGGTCTGGATGTTGGATGCCATACCCAATTTTCCATTTCGTTAAAATTAGAGAATATTTACTTGATTGCAATATTGTAAACGTTTTGTGTTCTCTAAAGGAATATATTATTAGCCGGCGCCCTTAAGCAACAACCACTTTGGCTGCGGCAGCAATATTTTTGTCTGAGGCAACAACAACGCCCTCTGTAAATGGCTGACAAGTGCCACAAGATCCTTGTCGCATGTATGAGTACCTAACGGTAATATTAAAATTTATTATGTATTTCATATATAATTTATTGATATGCGAGAATTAAACATATTTGAAACAAATAAGTAAGTAGGTATAGGTTTGATATAGAAAATAGTTATGGCCTAATCTAGTTATAGTATTAGTATCTAATGTTATTTATCTTCTCTGTTAAGTCTAAGGTGTCAAGTGAAAACTGGCGATGACGAGCATTTTACGAGGCAGGGTGTGACGATGTCGCTCTTGTATAAAATAATACATTATCTTAATTATCACACATTTTTTTAAAATATAGCATTCAGACGAAAGTCATAGAACTAAATGAGCTAAGGGTTAGAACAAGAATCAGGGTCTGAGAGATTTCTGGTATTTTACAAATAACCTTCTATATACCTGTACACCTATATACATGAAACCGTTACCGTTACAGAGATGCCTCGCCTCAACGATTTACGCATTTGCACACACATTCACTTATTCACAAACTTTCTGTTATAAAGTAGTAAAAAAATTACAAAATATAGATAATTTATTAGTCAGCAATAAATTATTCAAAACATAAAGGTAGGAAAACTAATAATAATTTGAAATGTTATATCGAGAGTTATGAAACCAGATAGATACACAAAAAGAAAACTAGATGCACAACGTGTTGTTACAAAGCGGTCAATTATCTAATCATCCTCTTTCTCATCGTCGAAGTTGAATCTCCTCATGCCGTCGAACCTGAATCCGTACGCAGCCGCGTTTTTTACATCCACCAGCCCCGGGTTGCGATGCTTGTAGAAACTGCCGTGCCCGTGCGCTGGCCTCGACGATCCATTTGGAATGCCATGTGCTTCTCGGGGGTAAAATGCCTCAAACGTGCCGACAGATGGCAGCACGCTCTTGAGATCTCCGTCCTTGGGATCGTAAGGTCGGCACAGAGATGGCGTCACTGACAGCAGTAACACGGCGGCGAAAGCGAACTGCATCTGGAATGAAGCTAGTCTTTACGAAAACAATAGCCTAACGCGTTCAGCGAGAGAATCGGTACGTACGGCGTCGATGAGGCCGCTTACGTAATGGCGAGGGCAAGCGACACTCGGTCACCTTGAGAGCGGGCTCATGCTAAAAGCGGGGCGGCGCGAACTAGATTCTGCGACAACACTTTCCCTTTACGCGGCGAACGATACCAACACCTTTGTTGCCGACTGTTCACACACTGACGCTGGACTATAACACGCACGTATATAGGTTCTAATACATTTTCAATGCGCAACGCTGTTAACTAAAACGGTCAGCATCTAAATGACGATTTGTTGTTGTGTAAGGTCCTTCACAGAGTATAATGGATATGATATATGCGCAAGAATCTACAGATATAATAAATCTGCTGCATTTTTATTGTATTAGGACACCAATTTATAATATATTTAACATGTATATATAGTAATGTTTAATTTAATTAAATATTTTAATATGTTTTGGGGTGATATTAATAAAATAGTCAAGTCCCACATGTTCCATCTTTAATGAAAATATTTTCCCTTAGAACCTTAGATTTTAGACAGTTAATAAACTCTACGGGGTGTTAACTTAGGCCTTTTAACATGGGGATGAGCCTTGTAATGGTGGCATTTGCCTTGGTGTGTGCCCATACTTTGAGAGGATAACATTAAAATTGTACTAGATAAGAGTAAATCGTAATAAATATAAAGTAAAATAAAATTAAGAGGGTTGTGCTGTGTACACAGTATTATTATCATATTGATATAAAGAACCCTTTATGTGTGTAAATTTTACAAATATTATTAGTTAATTTTTAATTTGTGTTTTGCTTTTTCTATGTTCACCCGCAAATTATTACATAATTTATAGAAAACACAATTTAAAAGATACAACATCCCCATAATAAAAGGTCTAACGGCGCTAAAGATGTTTGTAACACTCATCGATTACAATATTGTGAATATATAAAGACTATTTTAATAATAGCCATTGAATATTTTTATATAATTATTATAAAATTTAGATACATTTCGCGCGCATTTTGAGTATCTGAGATTTAAATATCCTTTTAAATAATTAATTACATTATTATAAACTGCTACATCAACAAACAGGGGTCCAAATATAGACTCTTTCATTTATAAAATCAAATTCTATAATATTATGTCCTGTAATCTGGAAAATATAATATACCGCATCCGTTCTATGGGGTTTATTTCATATAAATAACTACAACGAAGCCCCTTACAAAATCAAGATATAAGCAATCAATTATAGACAAAGAGCTGATAAAATGCAGTGAATTGTATACACTAGTAATTGGTCGATATGGAGTTATAGCGTTTTTCTGGATATTATAATAATCTCTAATATACCTAAATTTAACGTTGAAATTATTTAAGTTTGTTAATTCTAGTTTTATTTTACACAAACTTCGTTTGGGTAAGTCAGCCAAGTATGGGTCAACGTTTTTACAATAATAATGAATTGGCTTTTATTTAGAGTTTCAATCATTTTTAAGGTATAAGCGGTAAAAATTACATCGCTTCTCAAAAGTATCTTCAATAACCAGTATTCAGACTAAGAAAAATTATTATCAACTATTCTCCAGTCAGACGCCTAAAATAAATTTTAGATACAAATTGACGTGTCATTTATGTCGCCAGCTCTCATTCTATTATACATAGACACATACTTGATAACATAAGCTCACTCGCATAAAATTAATTTGCAAAAGCAAATGAATTAAGCATTTCTTTCAACCGTGCCAAATTTTGTACTATTTGCCATAACCATTGCTCTATATCTCGCATGTGCCCATTTAATATATTACCCTAACTTCACAATATAGTTAATATATTTATTTATTTCTAAACCAGATAAGGAAAAGCGTTACATTTATTTGTATTGTGTAGACCAACTTGCACCACTTCAAATAATCTTAAAATCTAATAAATATTTATAAATATTGGTGTTCCTGAGTGTGTTTATTTAAATAAGATATTTGAAATGTACTTACACACACACTTGTTTACACACACTTGTACATTTTAATAATAGAGACGTCTCGAATGTAGTTACGAATACGAGCTTCACTAAGTCGGTCGAAAGTTATTCTCAGACCTTTATTGGGTTCTGGTGCGCACCTTTCATTTGCTGTTTATTTCGCATTAAAACCACATAACATTAAATAGGTATTGATGATTATTGTATTTTTTACAACTGTCTGCTTACCGTGCACATTTTCGATATGAGAATCGCTAACGTCAATTAAGGCGACTTGGTATCGCGTTGGCGGACTGGAGCCAAACTGTAGCCTTGTAGAATTGCCTGCATAGGCAGCGTGCGCGCATTCATATATTTTTTAAAATTAATCTTACACTATTACAAAAAACTTTATTTCACAACGGGGTTTGAATGTTTGTTGGCCACCAATATTTTTACACCCAATATTTTTACACCCAATATTTTTTGTAAAAAATGTCTTTTATAGAAACAGAATAAAGTTGATTCATTCCACTGACGGGAATGGGAAATTTGGTGTTTTTTAGTAATGTTTAATTTTTTTTTCTATAGAGCTAAATTTATTCAATCGCGTATCGCTGAACATATCCGAATAAAATATTTTGTGAACATTTATTACACATAAAAAATGCTATTATTCGACCGTTTTTAAAGGTCAAATCTTTAATATTCGTGAGGATGAATCGGGATGAATCGTCCAATTTGGAGCCTACTTCACCTTAATATAGATGAAGTGTAACATATATGAAATGGGAGGGGCGTATATTATTACTTGAGAACTATTTATATCCAAAGCAGTGCAAGCGTCGTATCCTACAATTAGAAAATTTTAATCGACTTGTATATTGCAAAACAACTAGCTACTTACATTTTACTTAAAATTCCATTTTAGCATAAATTATCTATTATGAAATAAGAATATAGCGCCAAGAAAAATAATCGACAAAAGTTTGAATAATTATAGATATAGTTTAGAATGTTTAGGCACATTTAAGGTAAGGTGTAAAGCGCCTTTTGCAGCCACCGAATGATCTATCGAACTTGGGGCCCACCGTAATAATAATTCTCTTGTACAACACCGTACCGTGGAAATATTTTAATAACACAAAAAGACAGACGTATTTTTATGGTGTACAAGAAAATGATTTACATTATTTAGGCCTACTAATTACAATCTGCTTTAGTGGCGATTAGAACTAGATGTGGAAACTAAACATAGTAATACTTTTTAACTGTTTGTTCAATATATCACTAGCCGTTGAATTTCTTACCCTTGGAATAAAACTAGTCAAACTTAGACATGTAAATAAAGGTCATTTTCGGCGGATATTGAATGTAGCCAACACAATATAGCGGGCTGTGTTAAGTATCATTTGACATTAATATGGGCTACTGATACATATCACCCGGCACCGGCCAAGTTATACTCTGCGCGCGTACCACTGTCAAGATCCACGCCGCGCGAAACTACTTGTAACGACATGTCTTTACAAACTAGTATTTTTTTTTATGGGGGAAAATGCCAAGCACTTCTCTTCCTCCAGGGGTGAAAGAAAGGGTATGTGGTGTAAAAGGTTATAGAGTATGTGGTGTCTCAAACCCATTAAAAACCTCCCGCGAGTAGTCCCTCTCCGAGGTGGGGTAAGATATGGTCACTATCTTGCCAAGCGTGACTTTGCTCACCAAGGCAACCCCCCAGATGTGAGAAGCTGTGGCAGCCGGTGGAGAGCCTCCTGGCTCTCAACCAGTGGAGAGGGAGTACCTCCACACTACAGAGGAAGAGAGAGGAGGCGGTATATATGCGGAGGCCCGGGTGATATATGCGGTAACCCATGACATAATTTAGTACAGCGTGAGATCAATGCAGCTATCACTATTGTTACGAAAATTACTCAACTAGAATGCAAAGGTATAAAATACCTGTTACAAGGATGAAATTCCAGTGAGGACTCAATACATCTTTAATACTCTTGTAAAATCATAGTCGTCACACTATGCAAATTCACAAAATTCCACAGCGCATGCTTAGTACATTTTGTAAATTAACGTGATCATCAGGTAACCACGAGAAAATTAACCTATCATTATTAAGTCATTATAATATATAAATTATACCTTAAATTATATAAACAATCGCAAATAACGATAGTATGGAACTATACAGGATACAACTAAAATAAATTAAAGCACCTACAATATACCTACATTTATGTGACATACAGATTATACAATTGTGATATATTCTAATTTACTAACGAAAAATAAATGGAATTTCATTATGACCTATTCATCTATTCATGTCTAATATACTTTCAAAAATTACAAAACGATAATTCAATTGTAGTCAATGCTTGCCACACATTCCACAAGGGTGACTCCCTGGATAACGTGTGAATTTTGCTCGAGTTTTATTTAGGTAACAAAACTGAAATCGTATTAATTGTTTCACAATGCTATAATAATACAATAATGTTCTTTTTCTGCGCGTATTTTATACAAACAAAAAATATATTATTTAAAAATTCAACATAATAATACAATAAAGAAATCACATTCAAATTGAAGAAAAAAATAGAAATAAAGTAACGTTTCTTATTTTTACTACCCTACGGTTTCAGATGCATTTTTATTAATAAAATCATTAAAATAGTAGATCAAGGGGACATGGTTTCTATATAAAAATTTAAACATTACAAAATATGATATATTTTTTAAATTGCTTTAGAATACTTAATTTAGAATAAATTATATTAACGCTAAACAAGATTTTTATACATAATAATGTGTAATATTTTTTTTAAGAATATTAGTTATTTGTACAAATTCTTGTTATATTTTTAGGAAATTTATCGAATGCAGATCACGTGGAGTAAGCTAAATAATACTTACGATATTGAATCATATCGTATAATATGACGAAAATAAACGAATTGTGAACTCCGGACATGGTTTATAAAATGCTTCGAACTAAACTAACGAACACAGCAAGATACTTTTCCAAGAAGGCGTGCTCTGAAAAAAGAAAGCTGATAGTTAAGCTTGACGCATTGGCCAGTCCTCTGCCCTATGCGCGGCAGGCGGGTCCTGTTCGATTCCCGGTGGGACCACAATTTTCCTTCCCAAGAGACATATGTGCTTCTGGTTCTGATTGTATGTGTGTGATGTAAATAGTTTCGGCATCCACTATACAATTCTTTGAACTTAGTGTGGGACTGTTAGTGTGAATAATGTAGCACTGTATTTCAACCGAATTCAAAAAGGAGGTTCTCAATTCGTCTGTATGTTTTTTTTTTTGTGTTTATGTTACGCGTTATAACCGCAAATTTTGATATTTTTTTTGTTTAGTAGATTATACTTCAGCGGTGGTCCCATATAAATTTTATAGAAATAGATTCAGCCAAAACTAAAATATAAGCGTTGATGTCTATTATTATTATTTCGGGGTCTTCTGACCAGGTATTTTTATACTTAATAGAAGGTCCCAACTTACCTTAAGTTAAGCAAAACTTCGTTACAGAAATTAATCTTTTTCAATTTTTCAATTATACCTTGTTTATAAAAAAACGTTTGTAATATCCATTTGTTTGTAAAAACCATTGCGTTTATAACTGTAAGTGTATTCTCTATTGTATACTTTTTTTTTTAAGTTACAATCATTGCTTTTACATAAGGTCACATGAGGTTTATAAACTATTGTAATACCTTTTTATATAAAAGTTCGTATGCTCACTGTTGTAATATGTTATACTTTTGCAAATCGTATTGCATTCACGGAAGTTAATTTAAAGTGTATCCACTATTGTAATACCGTTTGTATTTATATCATTGCTATATATTATAAGGTGACAACAGGTTTATTCAATACTAGCCGTGTCCCGCGGCTTTGCCCGCTATTATCAATTTTAAAAGTAGCATATGTGTTTATCCTAGGTATAAGCTATATACATTCCAAATTTCATCCAAATCCCTTCAGCCGTTAAAGCGTGAAGACGGAACAAACATACTTACACACTTACACACAACTTTCGGATTTATAATATTAGTAGGATTTAATTGTAATATGTCAGCTGGCTAAAGTATTCAGATCATCTTTGTCTAATAGCTGATAAATTGATGGTCCTGTTGTAAGTAAGTAAGGTGTCAGTTTCTGGACGTCCACGCCGCGATCGATGCTTGGCAGTAGCACAATTTACTCACTAATGAACATTTGTTCTTCTACCTCTAGGTGTGATTGTTTATTTTGCGAATGTTAGCGGCACCCGCAACAAGTGCTTGGTGCGGGTTTGTCAGTGTGAAATTATTACTAATATATTATGAGTCTTACAACAGCAATCGAAATACCAAACAAAAAACGATAATATTTACTGATTAATTTTGTTTAAACGTGAACAAATTATTGTTATTTTTTTTTTGTTTTTACTTACTTTTAAGCATTTGACAAATTGACAATTTCAATTGGTCAAGAATGGCAGATGTTTGTGAATTCTTGTTTGTTTCATAAGTATTTAGCGGTATTAACAAATAGACCACGAGAATAACACGAAAATGAATCGCGGTCCTAGTTGTAATGGAATATAATTTGTAGGTATATTCCATGATACAAACATCATCATTTGTTCATCATAGTGATTGCATCATCATAGTGACAACACAAGATTCATAATTTAATGAATCATCGAGATATAAAAAAAAATCTTAATCGATTTAACAAAACTCACCCTTATACATATCGTAAACCAATTTGTGATATGAATTTGACGATTAAATTAATAAATGCAGTAACATTTTATCTAAATCTAGCGTAAGAAATCGTGCATTGTACAATAATGCATAGATCTTATATATATATAGAAATATTATATGCACTTAAGAAACTTACACATAAAATAAATTAGTCAATATTGCTTACAAATGATAATATCGACTTAGCCTAAAGCTGTGTCGATGTGAAGTTTTATATTTATATTTTTTTAATATTGTTAAAGCGACAGCAAATACCAAGACATATCAGGCTAGTCCATCTCGCCCAACCCGAAAAAGTTAAATCAGAGCATATGCTAGAGTAATTAATTATATTTAAAGATCTTTTTAATCTCTTCGGGATTAAAAATACAAAAGTATATTTTGTTTTTTTTTTGTTTGTTTAATAGTCAGCTTTTGAATACATTGGCTGTATTGTGCCTGCAGTTGTTATTTTGAGGGGGGGGAGTTAACATCATTATTTCTAACAATACTGTATTGGTTGGTGAATCAATCAACTTTCTATCTGATACCACTTCCAAATGTTTGAAACATGATGTCCCATGGAAAATAATGTAGATTTGCTCTTAATAACCTGATCAATGAAAACCGCTACAAAATCAGTATCAAAACTTACTTTTTCAATTTAAGTTGTCGTAAGCTACCGAATCCAGTTAAACTCGCTGTTAAACGCTTTCCCTCAGATAGAAGTGATTTATATACGTCAATTTCTTGAGAAAATTCAATTGTTATCGATAGTCTTGAGTATTTGCTATCACTAGTGCTTAAGTCCCTATAATCTAGACGCTGTACTGGTAACTTTCCACTTTGGTCTTGGGCGCTGGTTGTGTGAAAGGCGAAAACCATAGAAGGGAGAAGCGGCCGAAAACTGACTGAATGCTCTTCCACTTGGACTTGCGTGCCCACCGAGCCTGCTCTTTCTTTAGCTGTTCGATACCCTGAAACAAACATAAACATAAACGCTTTCACACTCACAAGAGCTTTTGAAAATATGCGCCACCGAGTTTCTTGCCAGGTTCTTCTCGATTGCTGTAATTTTGCTAATCTGACAGTAGAATCATTAACTTTCATGCCTCTTTGTGAACCATTAAATAAACTATTTCGATTTTGATTGATGAATTGTGTAGTGGATGCCGGAAACATTCACACACACAATCACAACCAGAGCGTGAAACAAATTTTCCTTGGGGAGAAAACATATGTTCATGCCGGGAATTGAACCCGGTACCCCTTCTTAGAAGGCGAACGCCCACTTAACTAAGCCAACAAGCAGTTCAAACAACAGGTTAGTATTATTTTCCGTACATCAGACGGGGGCTTTCTACAAAGCAAGTAGTCTATTTATTCCCAATAGTAATAAAATCTTTCGCAATGGGCTCGTTCAATTACTGTTGTTACACTATGAACCCATACCCTAGATCAGACATACAAATGCTTATAAACAATTACGTTTCATCATTATCATCATTCATCAGAGTGTAAGCGCAGACGTTAGTTCGAGTCAACAAAAACATCTAAGTCGCGATGTTAAAAAAAATAGTTTTTTTTTCTGCTCGACCTGACCACAATCTCATTTGTTGGAAAGTAATGATATAACATGCTTCCCTAGAAGATACTATTCACCCTTAACTTGTATATGAATACGAGTTTATTTTCATAAAGAAAATAAAACGCTATCTATCTTCTTACCAGCACAAATAATTGAATGTTAGATTTACAGATGTTACGTTAAGCCATGTATTTTCGTTTATTTAACTTATTTCTTTTTTCGTGTAAGTGATTTTTCTTTTGTACGTGAAATTAAAAATATGTATACTGAAAAAGAGCTTACTGTTTCGTCATTCCAGATAGCGTGTAGCTGCGTTCCGAGCATGACTGCGGTGAATATAGCGAAGAGCAGAGCTTCTGCGATGAGGAACAGAAGCAGCACGACAGTCGCGGGGGGAGAGTACGCACTGCACTCGCGCCACTCGTGTCGGATGCACGTCACGAACTGATACACAGCCAGGCACACGGCGTGGACCGAAATCGCCGCTATGTAGAACTGGAACCATCGTACAACAACGCCGGTCGTTACTACAATTAACGTAACCAATAATATGCACTGGAACCATGATACAACAATTAAGGTCGATACTAGCTTTAACCTAAGCAATAACGTGCATGAAGACAATGTAAACAAGGGATTAGCCCACTGCGCCAACTGAGTAGTCGATAATATGTGGGTTATATTGTTATAGTAAAAAGGCTCTATCTTAAAATTTTTTCGCGAAGTACTTCAACATTTTACATCTATTATAGTGTCATTATCATTGGGGATCCAATCTGATTTGAAGCTTTTATTAAGCCATAAAACAGACTATTGAAAAAACCCTGAACGTCATATTCGGCAAACGCCTTTTCATCAAGAATAGCTAAGAACTTTTCCAATAAAGCTCATTCAATAGAAAACAGCTGTGAAATCGATATTTAGTTCGATATTCAAAATATTTGTGCATCTCTAATGCCCTTTTGACATCCCTATATCCATAGTATAAAATAAAACATTCAGCTGATAGACCGCACTACGATCACTTGCATAATATTGATTATTTTAATAATAAAGTACACAATACTTCGTGGATTCAATGCAGCCTATGAATATTTCATTTTGAAATAGCCGGACACAGTTACCCTTTGTTTGCTCTATTCGAAACGAGGCCGAATGGTTATAAGTTTAAAACTGTACGCAAGTAGACTGAACGAAGAAAATAGGCTATAAATGAGTCCTTCATGCTATAGATACAGTGAGATTTCAAATACCGAACCGAGACATTTTAAGATGTGGGATGAGCATTGTCATAAGACCAATCTTCCTGTAGTACCGTAGACTCTAGTCGTTTTGAGTGTTCTCTCTCAATCTGACAAAAACGCAGTAGGAGTTTTCATATTGACTTTTACGATATTTGAGTTTCTCTTTCATGAAGCTAAGGAGCTTCTAAGGAGTGTTTATGGAGATCTGTTGAGTTCCGATTCAAATATAAGCCTGAATGTAACAATTAATAAATGAATGTGAATTATAAATGTCATCTGGACAAAAGAAAGTAGTTTTAGTGCAACAGAATTAATGTATGTTACATTAATTCTGTTGCACTAAAATTACTTTTTCTTTTTATGGTAGGACTGACCGGCAATATGGGTTTTGCCAGAACCGGTCAGCAGGAGGCCTTCTTGCGTATGCCATTGGCGATAAAAAGCTAGTCAAGTCCAAATGCAAAGTCTTAGTCACCGACGGCGTATGGTACGCCTATCGGTATTCTATCGCTTACTATTTAGAAAGTGTGCGCAGGAATTAATGAGTTAATTCCCCCGAACCTTTTTTTACCATTTAACAACAAGACATACTATAGATCAAACGTCATCCATTAATGGTTGACATACCTTCAGTTCCCTAAATGCTTTTTCTGAGTGTATACAAAGTCTAGAATGATTTGGAATTTTCTAGGTTAATATATTACAGCATCGGCCAACAAAAAAATAAATAATCAAGTTCTATTTTATTAATAATTATATATTTGCATTTCTGGTCATAAGTGCGGCGCGTTCAAAATATTATTATATCCTAATTGGAGACTGTTAATTTAAGGGTTATTTAAAGACTAAGGCAAAACAATAATAAGCAATTAACTACGAAATGAATATTTCCCGTCGTCAAAATAATTATATCAAAAACAGATTGGGTACCGTTACTTGAAGCTTTGACCGACTTTCTATATTATACAATTTTGCGTTTGGAGCGACATTAAACATTGTTTTTAGGGAGACGAATACGATTTGTGAAATAGAGATCGAGGCCAGACCCGAGCTACAAATTTTAATATAAATGTTTAAAATTAAACTAATCGCCTTTGTTGTCGTTCGGGCGGTAAAAATCGAAAATAATATACTTGGTAACACACCTGTCTAAAATAACTAAAGCGTAATACTCCCTTGTACTGCGTAATTTTCCCTTCGACATTTTGATATGAATATTTAATATGAAAAAAGCGGGTACATTTTTTCTAGTAAACGACGTAATAATATATAATAATGTAAATATTTAGACTTTGGGCACAGCGATATTTATAAGCGGCCCGCGTGGTTCCCACTAGTTTATTATGTACTACTTTGGGTTTGTTCTGTTATTCTACTTTTACTTGACATTTATCATATCGTTTTGGTTATAATACACTTATATATTGTCTCAAAACATCTTATTTTTGGCCAGCCTTGTAAATGTTATATATTGTTGGTCTTTTTTATTAAGATATCAACTTCAAATGTGTGAAAATTTAATTTTTAAAAGAAAATACTCCTTTATTACTACAAGATGATTAAAATAACCGTGTTATGAGTTACTTATTGGGTACTTGGTATTCAGTTTTGAGTGTAAAAAAGAAAAAGTAACGCACCATAGCATGTATCAATTAAATCATAGTATCTAAAATAAATCTACATAAGTATTTATTATGAGTCTGTTTAATAATTAAACGCAAGCAAAGCTTAATAAATCTTCAGAACCTTGATGAGATTAAATGTATTAAACACGCATTATTAACGATAGCTCAAAACTACTGATCAGATCTTGATCAAATTGAAATAGGACCAATGGGAAAGCACATCAATCAAACTGAAATAATTTCAATATCATTTCATATCAAAAGAAGTTATAAGGTAACACACAATAAAAAATACAGTCGAAATGAGTACCTCCTTTTATGAAATCGGTGAAAAACTTTATGAACGATGGTTTTGTAAATAACTAAACAATTCTTTTTTTTTATTATACCGTATAATTGATTAAAGATTATAGTGTCTATAATACACAATAATTAAGTTAACCCAAAAAAGGAGGTCCAGGTTTAAAAAATATCTGTAGTATAAACGCTTACCGTAAAAAGCACGAAGTACTTCTGATTGTTTTCGCCGACACAGTTGTTGACCCATGGGCAATGATGGTCCATCTTTCTGATACATCTCTGGCAAACGGAACAGTGATGGGCCCGCTCAGGTTTGATGCTGCAACATTTGGTGCACTTGAATATCACCTGGCCTTCGCGGAAACTCATCTGCTTTATCATCTCCTTGGTCGCGTTGCCTTTTGGTACGGCGCCCTGGAATCATATTCAATGAACATAAAAACGCCTGAATATTGCTGCGTTCCTAGTATATCAATTTATATGAAAATATTTTCTCTTATCGCTTTATCGCAACGAAAAGAGGCAAAAGGCCTAGGAAGCGTCTCGTTGCTTAGTTCTCTAGTATCGGGCCTGAATTATCTGAGCACCCGGTGTCTATACATAAGAAGTTGTCACCGAGTACCGGTCCTAAAATGTATATAATGTATGATGCCGAAAAGCCTGTTATTATCTAATACACAATGAAAACAAACAACGAATAATTTCTTAGGAGAGAATTTCATACTTTTAAATTGTCTGAAATGAACCTTACCGGGTCAGTGAACATTGTTCTGAGATGGGAAGCGAAGGCGAGAAACGCTAGACTCTGAAACACTATAATGTTCGCGTAGCTGTAGATCGGATACGTTGATATCCCGGGGACCAGCATTACCATCATGACCACAAACTCCGCGTATAGAATCAGGAGCCATGTCAGCAGCGCGCATATAATGCCGCAAATATCCTGAAATCATTCATGTATTCTATGTCAAACTGTCAAATACCTGTAGTAAAAGTCTGTAAAGCTATAAGGCTATTCCTTAAGGCATAGTGTGATCATTGAAATGTAGTGCAAGTATAGGTAACTAGTAGAACGCGTGAAAAAAAAACGCAACGTATCTACTTACAGAGAGAATAAGAAGTGTCAATGAACACATTCTTATCATTATGTTAAAATTACTCACTAGACAAATAATGGCTTTATTGTAATTATGAAAATTTGGAACACGGCTAGGTATTAAAGAATAAGGAAAACAACTTATTCTTTTAAAGTACTGTAAAATATTATGATATTTTGTATTGATCAGATATTATGTATAAGGAAATTACTTCGTGATAGGTAATACGGTTTTCGCCAAAATCCGTGAACTAGTGATTTCTAGCCATCACACACGGAAAAGCACAATGACATGGTGTTTCACTGATTCTTGAATGTATTTTTATAGAAGAAAAAACTATAAACTCATGTCGAAAACTTAAAACTCAATGCATGTGAAACAGCAAATGTTCCTTTGTTTTCTTTAATCACAGAATGATTATTAAGAATAGGACTTCCAACGGCACGGCGCTTTTAATCACACCATTGCTATATTCCATTTGTGCTACCAAGGAGTCAAAGCAGTTGTAATTAAAATGCAATTAAAGTGTATATATAGATACGGTTTCTACCTTTATGCACCAAGCTTTCCCTCCGCAGCATTTATTATGCATATCTTTATCGGGCCGCGTGAGTATCAGGCACTCCGGGTCTACCTGATACTGGTTCTCCATGTCATCTTCAGAGCTTTCGTAGAACTCTCGTATCATTGATGTTTCAGACGTCGGCTCTGAAACTGTAATTATTCGTTACTCTGTCACGACTGTCATCTTGGTACATACTTGACATATCTACGCACATACAGTTATAAATTATAAAACAATTAATTCGCAAATCATAATAAACTTAGGACAAGTAAGCTCTATTAGGTAAATGAAAGTCGCGCATGCTTTATTTCAATTTCAATTGTGATTAGTCAAGTGCCTCCACATTTATGATGGTAAGACTCGGTTCTATTAGCATTTCTTAGTAGCAATTACACGCCAGTTTGGTCATTAGTCTCAAACTTGCTCAGGCAGAGTTCGCTGTTTAGCTTCATATCAGTATTATAAAGTCTTTGTAAATATCTTGTTTGTTGAATCGCATAAGAACAACCAATTCAGCAGTTTCTGTTAATAAATAAACAGAGGCGGGATATCAATATCAAAATTATCTTTAAATATTGTAAAAATCAATTTAGCCGTATTTTTATCTCTGATAGGCTAGCTGATGGTAAGTAAACACACTAGGCCTAGAATTAGTGACTTTCAAGGATAGTTGCTAGAACATAATTTTAGTGATTATGACGACAGATTTTTCTACTTTGCCCGTCATAGGATTTGAAAGCGCGACCACCGACTGGAAGGCAGGCATACTAGTTGTTTCGTAGTAGGTTCGATTATTACATGATGTTAATATGTGTCTCATGAACAAACATTGTCCTCACATTCCATCAAAGATTTGTTTTATTACTAATGAACGTGATTATTATGACTCCCACCCAATAAATTAGAATATTAAGACAAATAATATTTTCCATGGTTCTTCTACAAATAGAATCTTCTAAATCACCCGCAGCATAGAAGGCAGACATGTAGCCAACTACTCCAGCGGTCAGTTGAAATGAGCCAATATAGGTGCGCATAGCTTCGCTTAAATTTGAAACTGTTTAAAACAGATGTAGAAGCAAATGTCGCTACGCGCACTTATGGTGCCAGTCTCCTTTTCACCAATACAGGTGCAAATGCAAGTATACTGAGTATGCAATCACGACTTTCAACCAGTGTAACAAGTGAAAATATATATCGCTACGGCTTTTGCAATAAAAAGTACAAAAATAAACAGATACAAAGCTAAGACACCCTTGGCTTACCCCGGGATAGCCCGGGCAATGAGATATCTTCCATTTCGTTATTAGCACTTTTTTTTGGCGGCATCAAGATTAATGGCGATGTTTTTTTTACTGGCATATATTTGACCATATTTTTTTTAGCATCTATTTTCCCAAACATTCGTTTTTTGCTTAATGTTGGTACTCGTTTCGGCATCGATTTTTTTTTACAAATCTTACTGCAAAACCACACAAAAAGGGTTATACATTAATAGAAATAATATGATCTCTCAGTTGCCCTTTTAAATAAAATTTTGCTCTCATCACCACATCTATTTATGATCCGCCAATAGTGGAAAAAGGCAACAAAGAGTTTAAAACTTAGCATATTTGTGATGACATTCACTGTCAAATATGCTAATCATAGATAGCATCACTATTGTAATAAATACAAAATGCTAAGATAGATCAGCAGTGATACAAAATAGTAAACATTTTCTTAGATAAATGATCATATGCATTAATTACCATTGCTCCTTGAATTCATCAAACTATTATTGTTGTATAAGACATATATAAATTAACACAGTATATATGTATTCTACAACAATAATAATTATATACCTCACCAATATTACAATATGCATAACTCTGGTATTTTTCTTGCAAGTATTATACATATGAGCATTTGAAAGCAATAATACTATTACAATAATTTGTGAATAGTTATTTAGTGTTGCTAGATGCAGCAACACTAAATAACTATTCACAAATAATTGTACAAATGCTGACAGTTAAAAAATAAAACAAAATTCAAAACAGATTATAAGAGTATTTTCTTTTATTAACACAACAAAAATCGCAAAGGAATTTAAGCAAAAACATAAAATCTCAAAGCCAAATTTACGCTCATAAGTAAGAAGACAGGAAACGCGACAGCTAGTGAAGTAGTGCATTCGCAAGCGAGTCAATCTCAATTCTGTGCCAGTGTATCATGAGTGGGTGAGTATTCAACTGATCATATCCTTCTGATCATGTCATATTGTTTCTGTTGTTAATTTAGAAATAAAATCAAGGATCCAGAAAAGAAGGTCCTAACTTTCAAACTATTTTTTCAACATTAATTTTTTTTCGTCACTTTCCATCAGTTGAGATAGTAGTCAAATGCTTAACTGTCAGCATAAAAAAAAAACTTACTTTCAGTAAAGCAAATCACCCAGGCATTGATGCCATCGCATCTATAATTGAAGCCATTGCATGTTACAATCACATACATAAACCTCTATACACTGCTGGCAACTACAATAGCTCATTCACAAACCTTCTTATACATCTTTTATGAACAGTTCAAAGTTCAGGAAAATCAAATATGTTATAGCATACCAAGCTGAAATCTATCTATGCTTGTTTATAAATATCCAAATCAATATACCATTAGAATTATCGCCAAGATAGTGAACCGTAAATACAAAAATTTCATGATTTTTAATTTGTTGGATTGATCTCCGTCTCAAACAGCAGAATCATATAAAAACATTGAAAAATTTAAGAACAAATAAAACACTTTCTATCATAATTTTCCATCACCACGCGGGTGAAACTGCGTGGCACAGCTAGTAAGTTTATATTTATAGTAGAAAGGACATAAAGGAGATAAGTACTAACTTAACCTCTTTGCTGCTGTGCAAACAGATTTCTCCAGTGTAACTGCGAAAGTGTTAATGCCGATTATACTTATGTTTTGCTCACTATTTTGTGCTTGTAATGAAACAGTCAGCCGTTCACAAATTAGACAAAGACCAAACATGCTCACAGTAAGATATAACAGTTATACACTAAGCGAAGTCTCTAAGTAAACGCTAATGTTAAGAACATAGTCTATTCGCCCATCTACCTATAGCTTCACCCATCTTTCAGGGGTGTAATAAACATAATTAAGTATATGATTTCATAAAATTCTGTTTTATTGTTATATTTCTTTTTTCCATATTAATTCTAGCTATTCTAACTATTTTAAAATCAGCTTAGAAGCTGAATGAAAAAATATTCTCCAAAATCAGTGATCTAACATGTGCAAGAAGTGATAACAATGTGCGATTGTAAAAAAATCTGCAAGCTATTTTGTGGAATATCTGACAAAGTAGGCATGCATGTAACATTACAAAAATTTTATTTCATTAAGAAAAATGCATTAGTTCCTTACCTTAAATACCTGAAATATTATAGCACAACAGCACAGGCAGACTTTGAGTTCTGCGACAGTTAGCTTAACCTGGAATTCTCATATCTCATCCAGATAGAGAAATGTATCTATACCAAGCAAGTGAGCTGCGATGTTGTGGTACCCAACACAAACAGAATATATCTAAAAAGAAAACAATATACGTAGGTATTAGAAAAGAAAACAAATATAATTTCTGCTAAATTACTCATGCAATAATACATATTTATAAAACTCTGACAAAAACTTAAAGTTGACAAATAAGTTAAATAGAATTTATTTATAGAATCAAGTCCTGATACCCAAGCCTGCTACACCAACGTCAGGTACAGGAGTGAACTAAACACGGTCTGCCGCCAGACTATCCGGGCGCATGCGTAAGGCTGGCTTTGGGTAAGTTGTTGATGTTGTGAATGTTGGCATCAGAACATGAAAGGTATGCACGATTTATGTTTAATTTACTCACACGAAAGCAGCTTCGACTCTTTTGCATATATCATAAATGCCATAATCATTGTCAAATTTCTATGAAGCCCCAAGACCGTATAGAAAATGGTCGTAATAGAAGATGCTTACCTGAGGAGGCCGCCCGCGTGCAAGTATCTGCTGTTTCATCACCAGTGTCTCCAAGTAGTTTGTTTGAAGCTTCTGACTAAATAGAAATAGGCAAATAGTTTTTAAAATAAGGGATAGCTTTAATTCGGGCGAGATTAAATTTAAAATCAATAGAAACGAAACGAAATCAAATCACTCCAACTGCAGCCACAAAATTTTACAGACCACAGATAATATTATTATTATTTTTATAGCGATCCTCAATTGACAAATGACAGTTAATAAAAATGACATTGGGTATGAGAGCCGCAAAGATAATGTAATCACTAGAAGGCCGTATGAATAAACGAAACTCATGAACATAGGGTAGTAAGTTCAGGACGAAACTCAAGTACAAAAATAAAACCGGCCAAGTGCGAGTCGGACTCGCGCACGAAGCGTTCCGTACCATTATCTATAAAAAATCAAGTTTGTTGTATGCCTCTTAAATATTTATTTTATTTTATTTTTAGTATTTGTCTTTAACAAGAAATAGAAATACATCATCTGTGAAAATCTCAACTGTGACAGACGGACGGACGGACGGACGGACAGCGAAGTCTCAGTAATAGGGTCCCGTTTTTACCCTTTGGGTACGAAACCCTAAAAAACGAGCGAGTCTTACATAGCATATTATGATGTGTTACATCTGACTTGTTATCCTACTATGAAACTCTCTTCATTCCTCTAATATCCCTATGGACAGCGGCGATTAACTTTAAGAGAAATCACTCCCACGAACCGAGAGGAAAGATGTTACACATAAAAAAAATCTCAAATCATACAAACTTGTACACTCATGTCATAGAAACAAGAACTTTAGCTGCAAATTGATTAATTTTGACTGCGCAATCTTGTGCAAATATTTAAAGTATCTTACATATTTCATTATAGTAGTCACTCATGCTCGTGGCATGAGTGTAGGTACATACACTTATAGTCTACCATTATTGCATATGAACACTCGAAGATTCATAAGTTTCAGAAAATAATACAAAATCAACAACGCCATTTTTTCAATTTCGTGGCAAAAACACAGACATTTCAAAGACATTAAATTTATATATCTTATTTATCTATACAGTAAATACAGTGAATGCACAGACATTTCACAGTGAACTTGAGTGCACACTCACAACTCACAAGAGTGTAAAATTAGGTTTCATCCAAGAAAAGATTTGGAGAAGCATTCGGTGAGTTTAGGGATAATTGTAATCTATTCATTATCAGCTCCAAAAAATCTTTGGCCGTAGAAAATCTTATAATCATTTTTAGTTTTTAATTAGGAATTGTATGTAATCGGAGCTTTGTTTGTTTTTTTTAGCAAAGTTTCGAACGATATTCCACATGGAAGTGACATGACATGGCTGATGTGACATAACAATTTAAGTGACAATTCAGCAGACTATTTCACCGAATCACCTTTCTGTTTTTTGTTTTCTACTTTTTCCCGGGTTTCTAATTGAGATAATATTGTATATTTTTCATTCTTAATACATTTAGTATTGCGCTTTAATCAGATAAAAAGAAAATCTATTACTTTTTATTCACGAATCATCAATCAAGTTTAGCACTGCTGTAGTTCTGCAGCAAAAGTTCAACGTACAGTGTGCTACTGAATCAGCACTTGCGAGTCTACCAGAAGATCAGTCATGCCACCAGTAAGATTTTTCGTGCATTTAAGTAGTTACTAACGCGGAGTTAACTCGCATGAAATATAATTAAATTAAATGATGATAAATATAGTTCATGTCCCTTGCCTTTTCTAGGAATTGTGTCTTTCTCCATACCAAAATTCAAGAAAATTCATAAAAAATCTGTTCGTTCGTATTTTAGAAGTTGTTAACAAACCAAAAGAAAGTTAGTTTCTTATTAATATACTTTTGTAAAGAGATAGATAATTTTATATTATTGTTATCTGGAACTATGTACACTGTGGGAAGTCGACCATGTGACACTAGTCAATTTAAGACTACACATAAGTTTATTAATTCAAGATAGGCAAATATTTGACCACTATCTCACCTGATGGTAAGCAACAAGGTGATTGATGGAGCAAGTTTGCCTACGAGATACCTATTCACTCGTGACTTGTAAACTTCTACATTGTACTTAACAAGAAACACTGACTCAGGTAAGATGTTCCATTTTTTTGCAGTTCACACAAAGAATGTGGAGGCAAAACGCTTGAGGCAAAATGCTTTGTTCATATTGAAATCCAACTGCCACAATGTTCAAAATGTCAGATTTTTTTACTAGACTTATGTGGATCAATTAACTTTTACCAATCATTGACTAGAAGAAGATGTGCATCATACACAATTCATGTAGTGTTCAGTGTGCCTTGAGTCATTTTTTTTGAGAGGGAAAGGTGAATTAATAATTTAAAGTTTCAAAGAAATAGAAAGAGTTTATGTTTGTATCAAACAAACATTTTGTCTTATAACATCAATTCTGCTGTTTCTTCCTATTCCTAATTGTAACTCAGGAGCCTATCTTCGCGAATGAAACACATTCATTTCTTCTAACTGATAGTTTGATTGAGTTTTGATAGTTGGATAACTCTTTAATATTTAAAATGTATGACAATAAACATAACTTCTACATTAAGACCAGACCCTTGGGAAGCTGATTTGTCTTCATTATGCGAGTGTTACTAACGGTATGACCTGTAACCAAAATTCTATATAGCAACTACCACATGCAATATAATGAAATTTTTTTAAATTAAATTTTATGAACTGTTTCAAGTCGGGTATAGAAAAAGTATTTGAATACCCTTAGATTCCTTTTATCATATTTCATTTTAAATTACCGTTTAGGATCTATAATGATTTATAGTTAGGTTAAATTTTAGTTTAGCAACCATTTTCACTTAAATTTTCAATACTTATAATAAAGATGTGTATTCTTATAAAACTGCATAATAAGTCTTATTATTTATTTATTATTTTGCACAATATAAATGTACACAGAGGACTTAATGCTAATACAGAACTAATATGAATGAAAAAGTGTAAAATAAATTAATAAATCAAAAAACCTGACTGCAACCAACAAGTGCAATGAATTAGAATGTGGTACATAGTGGCTTTAACAGTTTGGAGTAGTCATTGGTAAGATTTGAGCTGATCTAGATTGTTAATGAACCTTGACTTTCAAATTCACTGTTCTGCATTAGAACTAATTTGAATGGTTTCTTGATTTATTATTTTATTACAGCATGGATTAAGAAATAAGTTTAACTTGTGCTGAAACTACACTGTATGTGAAGGACAAGGAAATGGTGATTTATGTAAATAACTTAAAAGATTAAAAGCGTGAATCTGTTTTTTTACAGCCACAGAAGGGCAAGGCACCCACTAAAGGTGCCAAACAGATTTTGATGGAGAATACAGCAACGGTCACCTTCTACAGAAACATGGCATTAGGATCTACTCTATTTTATGGCATATTTATGGGCACGCTATATCCAGAAGAAATAACTGCATGGATTATAGTAAGTATTAGTGAGGGCACAAATTTTCTTCTTGAGGGGAATTTGTGTTTCTGGATTTGGTTGGAATTGTGTATATGAGGTATTATATTTCCAATTCCTGTCTTTAAACTTAGTGTTGGATGTGATTTATCCACTGGCACACTCTTTGGTAAAAACTTTAAGAATAACTAGTACTATTTAGGATGGCACAAGCAAGACATTCAACTGATGCAGTTTTATTGTCTAGCTCTAGTGCCACTCTGGACAATGTCTAACCCATGTGGCACTACAAAACACTCCTATATTTCTATCTATTTCCACATACAGGTCAGAGTTAAAAACCGAAATTGCAGCTCTGTCCTTAGTATTATGCTAAGTTTGCAGACCTTTTCCGGCAAATTCTGTAATAATTATAACGTTATTCGCAATCAGTTCATCACAGAAAAATGTGACACAACACTTTACTGCTTTTTATAATAATTAAATGCAAGCAAAGCTTAAAAAAATCCGACTTCACCGCTTTATATTCGAACTTCCGAAAAAGATGTACTAAGCACGCATTATTGACGATATCTCAAGAACTACTTAACAGACCTTGATCAAATTTAAATGGGAGCAATATCATTCAAACAAAAAAAAATTCGAAATCGGTTCACTTGCAACGAAGATATGAGGTGACACACATAAAAAAAAAACAGCCGGCTTCAGTACCTCCTCCTTTTTTGTGAAGTCGGTAGAAAAGAATGTAATATGACTAGAGGTGAAATAGTGGCTCATTTGTACGAGAACCATTATTTCTTGCTTGTGCCCGATAGTCCCCATTGTATCTGTACCCTGTTACCGCTACTAACATAAACCCAAGATTTGCCCACTGCAGCAACTGGGTTTTCATATAGTGTAAAAAAGTGGTCCAATTGTGTAATACAAAGCATCAACTCAAAAGTAAAACAATAAATTATTAAAAATCAGTCAAGAAGAATGACTCAGGTTCCCCCATCTATATAGCCACATTTTGTGTGGAAATCAATATTGTTGTCATTAAATCTGATTGGCCATATTTGTTTTATCTGAAAACGACACCGCATTTGCATTTGTAGCTATAAATATAGAAATATGAGGATTGAAAGTGCGAGCGGCGCGAGCTAACTTCACCTCCCCCTCTCCCCCAGCGGGGAGTTTTTATTAAGTGATAGTCACTAGCAATATAGTATATTCTGAATAGAGTTTTCTTTTTCCAGACGTTAAATGTGCTAACTGTAGGAGTTCAGATAGGATGCTACCAAATGATGAGATACACCAGCCGAGCCACCTACACCGACAACTCTGTGCTTGTGGATCCTGGTTTAGATCTCAATATGGAAGGCGGAATGGGAGAGTAAGTTCTTAAACTAGTCATCATGTTTTATTTGTTATTGATAATTCCTCATTGTTTGCTTAGTCTAGTTAACAAGAACAAGGGAAGAATTAAAGACATGACTTTCTATAGCCTTGTTAACCACTCTTAACCACATTAACTCATTTTTATTCACTATCATCTTCTTCGTTCATTGTGCCTGGCACGTCAATGCAGCCCTCAACTAGAACTAGAAGTAAAATAAACTGTTCCATTGAAATCTTATGCTACAATGTTTTGTCTCTTTCTATTACAGACACATCAAAGACATCGTGATCCTGTTAGCAATAACCCATATAGTGGCGGTTATAAGCAGTTACTTCTGGTTTCTGCTGCTTCTTCTACCCTTCAGGGCGTCCTGGCTGATCTGGACAAATTTCCTTGGACCGTGGTTCTTCCAAGAAGCACCTCAAGACAATGAGCAAGACGACAAGAAGCGGAAAAAGATGGAGAGGAAAATGAAACGCTACCAGCAGTGAATAACGGAACAAGTACCTATCCTAATTCATAAGTCATTAAGTCTCTAAGGCTACGCTACGGGCTAATTGCCTATATTTTCTAAATCTAAACTAAATTTACACTCTCTGTACAATTTAAGAATATAATATCTATACTATACTTACCTATATATTTTACAAAAATGAATCATATATGATACATAAAAAATAATTCTAATGGTTTTAATGTGGGACAGGGAATCGGTTAAAATACTGTAAACATTTTGAGATGCATATTATACACAAAGACCATAGAATTATTATAAGGTTAGAAGTGCCCCTTTCAAAGTTTTCTGAATATTCTAGATTCGCGTGGCGCTGTTGTTCCGACAAATGGAACAAAATCTTCATTAAAGCGAGATTTAGTACTAAAGTACAAACCATTGGCATCCTAGTCAAGTTGACTTGTCATTTCCATTGCCTTATTGTTATATTGCCTTATACATTTTATTCTGATTGATAAAGGAACATTGTTTGTCTCTATTTCAATCAGATAAATTATTAATAGTTAATTAAAAATAATAATTGTGACTTTTACAATAAGTGTGGATTTTCATATAGGTTGTGTATTGTTGTTATAATAATATCCATGTTGCTCCTGTGCATTTAGTCACTTATCGTTTATACGAAGCATTTCGCTTCTACTTTCATCATAGGAACAACGAAAGCACGGAACAGTGCGTTCTTCTGTGTTTACGTAAGGCAATATGGGGTTGTTTACTAGGCAAGCGTGAGGTTAGTGTTCATAAACTAGCTTAGTTATAAAAAAATGGTTTGATTTGAATGTGAAAGTCGTGAGCTAAAATTGTTAATACTCATCGCACTTTTAGCACTGAGTTCATAATAGTACAATTTTAGAAGCCTTACTGCACAAAGATATTTAGATTAAGACGCTATGCAAATTTTTGAGCCGCTAAGAATAAGTTGTTTCAGACAAAACACAGTTTTCATATTTAGATAATTGGTATATATATACAGTACTAGCTGCGCCCCGCGGTTTCACCCGCGTTGATAATGATGAAAAGTGATGATGATGATGATGATGAAAAATAGATGTTGGCCGATTCTCATAGATACCGGATAAGCACAAAAAAATTCATCAAAATCGGTCAAGCCGTTTCGGAGGAGTATGGCAACGAAAACTGTGACACGAGAATTTTATATATACAGTATATACTTGATTCAAACTAAATAAATGTAAACCAGAAACATGATTGGTGAAAGTTTCATCAATCAGACTGTTTTTCAAAATTAGATCTTCTGAAACTGTATTATAGCGCTTACGCCCTAAAAAGATAAAAATTAAATTTTTACTAAACTTTTTAAATAATAGATATATTATAATTAAAAATTGGTACCATTTTTATTGTAAATGGTTAAATTAACACTCAAGACAAGATTCTAACATTTATCACTACAACACTTCACGAATAGAAAAAACCAATGCGTGTAGTAAGCCAGTTAACATTGTTTTTAAAGTTACTTAATCTTAATATTACTTAAATATTTATAAATACCGAAAATTTAGCAATAAAAATATCTATCCGAAGAAATTTGAGCAAATTTATCGCCTGAGAGGTAAGTGCAAACTGTGCCGTCTGTGTGCGCACTGACGTGACGGTGCGGCGAACGAGCAGTTACGCTGCATACCGGTCAGCAGTGTGGCCGTCTTACTTACGTTGACGGTCATCCGCCACTTGTCTAGCCACTCTGGTAGAGTGGCTCACAATAATTAATGCTACTTATGCCATAGAATAGCTTCAAGTCATCAGCAAACATTAGACATTCTGCCGTTTTGATGACCTGCGGCGGGTCATTTATTATATATTTATTGTTATATTATTAGGAATTGAGTTGGACCTAGTATTCTACCCTGACTAACACCAGATCGTGCCACATAGGGATTGGAACAAACTTCGGTAAGCTGTACATATTACACACGGTTAGCAAAATAACTAGCGAATAACTCATGCAAAGAGAGAGAGTAAAACCGATTGTCGAAAACTTTCTTAAAAGAACGTCATTATTAACGCGATCGAATGCTTTTTGAAAATCAAAAATGTTCTGGTTGTAATTGTGTGTGTGATGTGAATGTTACCGGTACATGTCATCGATTTGAGTGTGGGGCTGTGAGTGTAAAAGCGTTTAAAAATATGCCACATCTACCTGCATATTTTGATCCTTCCTGGCTACTAAGTAATCTACATAACTGACGTGATTAGTTGTGAATAAACCGTGCTGGCATTCCGCCGGTTGAGTTTGTACCTGGTTAGTGATGTAACGATTCAGGAATAATTCAAACACCTTGCCGAAGGTCGACAGAACCGAATAGGTCTATAGTTTTCTACCTGTGACCTTAAACCACCCTTAGGAATAGGCGTTAAACGCGAGATTTTCTAAAACTGGATATTTACTAGTTGATAGTGTCAAGTTATTTATGTAAAGAAGTGGTTTCATGAAAACTGATACACAATCTTTTACTATAAATGGTGGCATCCCAATAGGGCTCGGTCACTTTTGTGGCTTGAGGCGGCGTATTGCTTATCCGATAGAACGCGACGTGGCTCTGATCTATATGTTCATCTCTTTCTACAGATAGGCGAGTAAATAGCACTTCAACTTTTTTGCACTTTCGGCTAATATAAATTTGGGTATCGTCTTAATAGCGTATTTTTCTACGATGCAATATAATAAAATTATAGAGACACAGAGTTATTAGCTTGAGCTTATACATCTCTCCGCGAAGGCGGAGCGCCGATATTCTTGTAGCTTAGCGGCTTTGTAGTTTCCTCAAATAAGTGCACCGTGCGTGCTTCTAGCCACACTAATTTGTAATTTAATGGATCCCTTATGCAACAACATAGTTATTATGTATAACCAGACTAAATAATGGTACAATAAAACAATGTTTATCTATTTATAATAAGTGTAGATAAAGTGTCTCTTTGTATTTTTGTAAATGCTAATTAAAGCAGTTTTTGTTAATACTAGCACTATAGTCTTGTTATGTTCTGGTTGGGTGTTGTTAATAAATATTATGAATCAAATTATCTCTTAGTTTTATTTATTTATTATATTACTTCAATTGTTAAGAATTTTCTGTTTGCGTCACGGCAATTAAGTAAATTACTTGTAAACTGCGTAAGTGGTCGCAACTTGAGTAAATATTGGAATTGCTACTAAACGTTTTAATAGATTTATGCATCAGTAGGTCTATTGTGGTTGTCAAACTGCGATTGTTCGAATTGAGGCGATGTCGATACGACAGTCGAAAGTTCATTCGATTAGATGGTTCATAGAAAAAAGAAAATCGTTCGATTTCGACTTCGATGTAAAGATAATCGATGCCTGGAATACACCCCCTTCCCCTGTACCCAGAAGACAAATCCTAGGATATTTCATCTGTACTTAGTGACTCTAGCTTGTATGACAAAAGAAGTAAGAAAATATTAATTAAAATTTCAGTGCCTCTAGTTAAGTATTTGTAATTTTAACCCGACTGCAAAGGAGGGTAATATGTTTATCAGCCTATATATTATATATATTTGTTGTTTTATGGCATTCTAGCGACTAAACGCGTGGGCCGATTTTGATGATTCTTACGTCAATCGTTTTGTCTTAATCGTGCGAATATCACTAAAGAGATGACAGTCATTAAACTTCAAAATGGCGACCGCCAGACGTTATATCTGAGTATATTCTTTTCTATACGATATATTGTGAAAAATAAATAAACAAAATTCGGCGAACTGTGTCAAGGGAGTTTTGCCGCTAAAGTGAAAAAATGGCGTTTTTCATTTTGTATAATTTTCCAAAATCTGTAATTCTTCGAGTGTTAATGTGTTATACGTGTGAAACAATGGTGGATTATTAACCGTTTATACTTAGTAAACTTGCAGTTGAAAAACGTGATTTTCGCCGTCGCTCCAAAACTCCAATAGAAGTTGTAGTAAAGTTTCTACCACTTTACTAGAGCATGACTTAACTATGACTGGACCTCGGCTCTTTTACTTGACTTTGACTGTGACTTGTGACTAGGACTTGACTATAAATTGTATACTTGAAATATATTATTAAATTAAAAGAAGAAAAAACTGTCAAGTGCGGTATAACTCAATAGTATGTATATTTCAACTTATTTTATTATAATTTTGATTTTTTAATCAGAATAAACTTAGTCAAAGGCGAATGTCATCAGGTAGCGAATGTATTCTTTTCTATGAACGTCATCATCGAAAGGAAGATAACGGAAAAAATAAAATTGATTATACGTACTCTGGAACGTACGCGACGACTACAGTGCGACAAGGACCTCTTGGCAGCTGAACTGTGACAGCTGGAACTAACACCGTCATCTTGTAGTCAACAAGTATCAGTTTTTGACAAATCGGTCAGTCGGTCTATGGCTGTATATAGGGCTACCAGGTGGGAATCCGAGGATACCTGATAAAATTCATTTCAAAATATATCATACATATAAATATAAACGCTGTCACACTTACAGCCCCACGCTAAGTTCGATGACTTGAGTCGTGGGTGCCGGGAAACATTCACATCGCACACACAATCACAACCAGAACCAGAAACACAAATTTTCCATTTAAATAATAGTTTCAAAATGTATCTTGACCATATTTTTTAAGATATTAATAATTTTAGCATGTCTTACATTCACGGTTCACATTCCACAGCGAAAACCTTTACTGTGAAGGAACTTCCATAAATAGATGCCTTGTTTTGAGGAAGTTTTATTGGAGAGTGTTTGAAGAAAAAAAAAGAAAGGGTATGAGATAAATAAAGATATTGAAAACGTTTTTTGATAAAAAAGGAGCGGTAAATAGATAGGGCTAAATAGAATACTATGTTAATTATTCACTATATAATTTTTACATCACTATGTTAATTTAATAACAATAATATTTAAAGTAACCGCTAACACAAACACTTAAAATAATAAGTGGAAACCACATTACAAATCAAATTTTATGAACGTAAACACTCCCGCATCGCCCGCAATTGGACATGACTTTAAAACGCTTTAATTTTGGAAATCCTGGCCCGATATCGATGAAACAATAACTATTATTATATGCACGAGTACGCGCATTAAATGCATAAACTTTTATAGTTATATTTTGATGTGTTGGTGTGACTCATTACTACTTATAACTCGAGAACGGATGGACCGATTTTAATGATCTTTGATTTGTTGGATTTATCTCCGCTCCTAATAGCAGAGTGACTATTAAAATATCGGAAAAAGTACGAAAAACAATATTTTTTTCTTACATTTTGTAAAGGAATTGAGGTTTAGATGATATAAAAATAATCGCGGGCAAAGTCGCGGGGATCAACTAGTTTTATATAAAATGAGAATCTTACCATTGCTATTTTAAATATTATATACCTAGAAGAAGAAAATATGTTATCTGAAATAAATTAAACATAATATGTGATGTTGGATGCCATTCCCAATCTTCCTTGCAATCTTTCATTCCGTCAAAATTATACAAAAATCACTTGATTGTAATGTTGTAAACTTCTTGTACTGTTACAAAGAATAGAGGATATATAATAGATTTAATTAGCTGGCGACCCTTAAGCTACAACCTTTTTGTATCTGGAAACAACCTCTTTTTCTGAAGCAATAACAAGGCCCCCTATTTTAAATCAGTCAAGTGCCACTAGATTCTTGTCGCACTAGTAACTAAGGACTAAACAATATTATTACCAAGGATTTTATAGCTACAGTAATTAAACCGTAGGTTTGTTTCCTATCTCGATGATTACTAAGAATGATTTTAAGAAGGAACATCTTCGAGTGGTATGGTCTTTATAACTAACCTGGTGCTTTACCCAACAACTGAAATCAAGTAAAAGTTAGGTACATGTAGTTATAATATGACATGCACTAATCACGACTGAATTCCACATTTTGATAGTTGAATTAAACACGTAAAGAACTAAACGAAATTAATTACATAAAATTATATTGTTTTTATAACTAGAGTTATAGCTAACTACTTGAGAATCAAAGTAGGTACCTAGATATACCTATTCAATGCAATTGGATTTACATATTGCATTGATATAGACATAAATATTATTATAAATATGCATAGCAGGCCATTCAAATAAAAATAAAAAGCAATAGCAGGTACGTAATATAAAACATATTACCCTTATATAATATGAGAAAAATATCGTCTATAGTAATATTAGTAATAATACAAAAGTGATATACTTGCGTCTAAGTACTTCTCACGCCCAATAATGAGCAGAGAGATTGGTACGAGTAAAAGGCTTGCGGTATAAGCCATCATTTTAAGCTATTGCATAGCTTCTATCGCGGGCCTTGAGCGTGGAGACCGAATCCGGAAATTCCGTAACGAAATAACCTAACACCCCCCACTCCGACCGGCGCAGCAGTGATACTTTTTAGTTTTGCCATCTATCGATGAAAGCCAGAACTTTTAATGACTTTTTTGAAATATCACGCTTGTCTCTTTAGTTCAGCAACTCGCCTCTAGGTGGCAGGAAAAAAATACTGCATAAATAAAATAAATAAATAATTATAATTGCATAAGTTGATAAAAAATGCTATGCAATAGCTTTACCGCGGCAGTCCCCGAGTGCCACACGTCTTTTTTTTAATTTTGATTTATATAACCCAAACCGTGGAGGTCATGTCATGGTTTTAGGGTATCTATTATATAAATATCAGGTACCATCACATTAAAGTGTTTTTGCTAGAGTTCGCGGTACAGCGGCAAGCAAATTGGCATTCCTTGTATTGCATGTATGTATCTCCTCGTCTCGCATACAATATTCATCGAGGTTTTCGCGTGCATATATTTCAATGATGCTTAATTATTTCAAACGCGTTATGAAACGATTGTTGCTATATAACTTCTGCTGACATATGGATCCGCCTGAATCCTGTTTAAAGAAAAACTTGTAACAGTCCAATCAGGCGACACAGCCCTGAGAGACTAGCTGAAACATTCACAGCTCAGGTGTTGCAAAAAATACAAAGGTAGAAGTCGAGGAGCGGCACATTCAGAGTCCACGCTCCGCAGAGCTAGCAACCGACCGCGTCTGCGCACCCTACGACTTGTGCTCGCATTATATACGTAAGTCAATATTTTATTTTATTACAGTGTTCCGTTTTTAAATTGGTTTAGTGAAGCAATTTAAAAATAAGTTTAATAATCCAATGCATGCACCTTATTTATTTTACATTGAATTATTATTTTTGTATTATTTGCGGCAAATTTTACTATTTATTACAATTGGATAGGTGTAACTTTCGCAAAGATGTACTGTTATTGTTAATATTGGTCCTGTTTCGATCCTTTTTATGGTTTGTTATTTTAAAGAATATGTGAATATAATAATAATAAAACAACGTTACGTTATAATAATAAACAAAGTGTTTCGGAGAAAAAAGAGATCCATAACAGACAATAGAGGAAATTCGATTTTTTCTTTTACTTATATTTGTGATCATAAATGTTTTGATTATCTAATATGTAGCTTACATACTTGCAAATTAATAGTATTATTTATTGTCAATGTTGTATAAATTTACGAAGAGATTTATTTTTTACCTACTATAGATACTAATTAGTAGGTAATTTTAATTTCTCAGCTGGCCCAATCGTATTTCAAACAATATAAAGATACTTAATACAGAAAGTTTCTCATTACCACAGAACATTGCATACTATAGATACATTTTAAGGTACTTACTTTTAATCAGGAAAACACTATTTTCTCATTTACATTTAGCCTTTCCTAGCAAACAATCAGATTCAGTTGACATCGCATTCAACTACTAATTACCTCTTCACCAATATAATAAATAGGTACATTTTGTATGTGTTCGTGTTCCTATTATATTACAAACGCTATCGAAAGAGGCTGCGGACAGCAAGCATGCTATAAAATTATCGTACCAATATTATAAATGTGAAAGTTTGTGTGTGAGTATGTTTTAACCATGTATCCATGTAACGGATGAAATTTTGTATTGGAGAGTCGAGATATGACCACATTTTTTTTTTGTTTGTTCCACCTTTTTTCCTCCGACAAAGGTCGGAGACTTTTTTTAGCAAAGCAATTTTCTATTTCTATTTCTGATTTTTTCTTCTTTTTTTTTCGCCTTTTGTTCCACACGCTTTTGTTGTTAGTACGAGTATACTCAACAATAAACATATTATTATTAACTTATGTATACATATTTTACAAAGGTAAGTTCTTCACTCAGTTTCTACTACTAGAACTAATGTCATTTTTTTAAGTTTTTTTATTTTTTCTGTTATTTTTTCTCATATTTTTTATTTATTTACAAATATTTTTTTACCTTGATGTGTTATAATTTTTTTTTGCCATTTACAATATTTTAGTATTTATTAACCTGGTATGTCCTTTATGTGTATGTCCTTCACATTTATTTCAAATTACACTCACATGTATATCATGTTTGTTTTGATTTGAAAATGTCTGGGTTACGTTCCTACAGTCAAAAAATTTCTTACACTTTCGAATAAGACATAGGCTTAACTTTTTGATTAATGTAGTCCTCAGTAAAACATATCTGTCTTTCTCTTTCTGATCATTGCGTGATATAGTCTACTCAGGCGACTAAGACTATATCATCTATAGGTATAGTTAGGCAACTACTCCTACTTGACTCTATGCCCAAGGTTTTCGATTTGCATACCTACACTTATCCTTCTATCCATCTATGATGTATCATGTATCTCCTCAGTCTATGAAACAATTACCGTAAAATATTACGATCTAGAACAATATCTAAATAGGTAAAACGATATCAATTATCGATTAATAGCCGTACAAATTCGCGTGAAGGCATTTGCAAACATTCACGAGTAAATTAGTATAGAGAACTTAGCATAAAAGTTTGTGGCCCAAATTTTGCGATTTAGAAACATATGTCCATATTACGAAAATTCGTTTATGGTTGCCGGTTACATAATTAGAAACTGAGCTCAATCGACCGGCCGTGGACCATGGAACTTGGACGGCCTCATATCATTGACTAATAATTGCTTAGAGTTTGTTTAACAATTGCCTATTCATTCGACAATATCACTGGTTAATAGTCAATTGCAGTAGATGTTTACTCTAAGGATTTAATGATAATAAGGTACAATAGTTACGCTTCAAGCTACGCCCACATGACATTAAACACGCCTATTTGAGAATTTAATACTCTCAAAGAATATAGTCGAAACGAGTTATCTCTGTTACGATTAGACGGATTCCTATGAGTGGTAAATTTATATCGGTGGTGAATTTAAATAAGTTCTTCATATCCCTCACTTTTTTAGGCTAGCGTTTGATCAATATGTCACATCATGGTATGTGATGATGTGGTCGAGGTTGGTAAACACACGAGCCCTAGAAACGAGTTCTGATTTCGACTCTCAATTTGTATATTTAACATTCGTTAAGTTAAAGTAATAAAGACTTGAGAAAAATTAAATAAAATAATATACTGTAAAAATCAAGTGAAAAATGTCCTTAGTTAATTTAGTTCCTCACAACGAGAGAGTTGTTGTGCCTTGTGCAACATACAATATGTAATACAGGCAATTGGCTCTTAGACTAGGAAAGAAAAAACATATTTATCTTTATGATATCAAAATATATAAAACCGGCCACGAGTAAATCACAGTTAGTAGACGAAGTTTTTATTAATGTAATCGGGTGAAAGAGGAGAGTGGGTGGGTGGTCAGTTCCTATAGTTACAACGGAGTATTACGAGGGCTCACTTTGTTGAGAATTACTAGCAGTTTAATAAACCGAGCGAACCGAGGTCTTTAAGTTAACTTGGGTGGTTCAGTACTTATCAAATTTTAAAAAAAACAATCTAAGTTTAAACTTAGATTTTTTTAAAGGTCTTTTACTCCATGTCTTTCAAGATCTCGTCTATTTTTTCAACAATACTCACGTGGGCGGAAATGGGTATTGCTTTTTTTAGTATGGAGGCTTAAGATATTAATTTTTATCATGTTAATTGCCCTTTTTTGGTTTTAGGCCAAAGCTTTACTTCTTTAAAAATTTGTAATTATTTGATTGTATGGGTTAGACGCTAAATGCTTCTGAGTGACGGACGGGCAAAGTGCAAACCACATAAGTCAGCTCAATAAATAATATTATTACTTAGCAGCACCTATCAATAACAATAGTAAACACAAACTTAAGTTGCCTATTTAAATGTCGGTTATATACTGAACATAAATTTATGTATCACGCCTTCTTTTTTACGCGATACCTGCTATCTTATTCATCGTGCATTTGACTTCTTTTATCTAGTTTTGTTACCCACACAATATACATATACCTACTTAGTTATATTTTATATTATTATATTATATTTAAGTTCGTTTTTTTAGAACCAATTAGAAAGCAACATCTTTAAGGGGCTGGTATACGTCAATGCGAGCACCTTTTTTTACCACAGCCAATTGTCCCCCTTACACTTTTGCACGTAAAGGTGTATATTGCGTGAATTACATCGTGGCGGTTACGCTAGGTCGCGCGTGGCGATCTTTGATTTTTAATGGTTTTATTCAAATTTCGTGAAAATGCGCCTCAAATAAAAAAAAATAAGCTGAAGACATCATTCGCCTAGTAAATATACGTATATGAAATAACTTTCCCAGTGTTTTGATATAAAATGGCGGAACGAAATGGTTACAAAAACACAAATTGATGTTATTTGCATGAGATTTGATAATTATTTCCTTTATATTTACGAACGTTATGAATATTCTAAGAAGAAGGCATCATTTATCGTATCACATAGATTACGACAAATATTTATTTATCTGGTTTTATTATGAATGCCGAGTAAAACGGTTACAAAAACACGCATTTTAGTTGAAATTCTGGTATCGCCACCTTAACTAAAAAAAATATTTCGAAATCGGCTCACGTGGAGAGAAGTTATGAGGTAAAAATACAGTCGACTTGAGTACCTCCTCCTTTTTTGGGAAGTCGGTAATAAATAGCCTTTAACCTTTTAAATTTAACGCATATTCTTTATTAGGAGTTTTTTAAGGTTATTGAGCAAGTCGCTCGCTTGATGGTAAGCGTCACACCAATTACAGTTCTATGCCACCTAAAGTTTTGAACTAATATAATTAGAACTCCTGCGCGACAAAGCACTGCGCTCGGCACCCTGAGATATTACATGTTAAATCTTTATATGTCCTGTAATTTCACTGATACTTGATATTCATGTAAGACTTCAACTTAATTGAATAAAGGAAACTGGGCCAAAATTAACTTATTTTTATTAACTGTATATATTTATAATAACGGGTGGATTGAGAATCATTTTGCACTTAAAATCAATAAATAATTATGTTACCTGAGACTGCCATCTAAAACCGTAATACTTACTACGAAAAACATATTACACCCGCTACCCATTTGAAGGGGAAGGAACAAAAGAAATTAATAACTGTGTATAATTCGAAGTAAACGAACTGTTAATTTACTTATAAACGGTTTAACATAGCGGGATAATTACAACTAAACAAGTAGACAAGTGCACAATTAGTAAATATACAATGTATCACAATTATATAGTACTTCTAAGTACATCATATGTTATAGGTACAAATACCAGGTCACGCGTACCTATACGAGTCGCGAGTCGTGGCTTGATATCAACCTTATATCAAACATTGCAATAGTAATTACCGGACAGGACATAATGCCGTAGTTATAAACGTAACGAATAAGTTAATAAACCTATAACATACTTGTTATTACAACGATGTGCATTATTGATAGACTTAACGCTATAGAACTATCCATAGAAGAAAAAAATTTATTACGTAAAAAAATTCCTTCTACTATTAATTTCTGACTTCAATTTATCAATTGGCTTAGTAATTATCTTTATCAGATAATCTGAGTTATATATAGAATTTATTCATTTAGGTTGTTAAATCCACTCCCAAACGACTGGACCGATTTTCATCGAACATACTTGTACAGTGTCGGTCAAGTTACCTTTCAAACAAAAAAACTAAATCATAATCGGTACAGCCGTGTCGGTGCTACAATGCCACAGACAGACATAGATACACAGATACACCCGTTAAACTTATAACACCCCTCTTTATGCGTCGGCGGTTAAAAGTACGCGACGCGAGCGAGTTTTTAATGTCGATGAGTATGATGCTCAACCTGCCCGCCCCTTAAACAGGGATGATTAAAGGCCTTGTTACACTTGCCTGAATTTAGTTGTCTAAATAAAAATAATTTAGGAAGAAAATTAGAAGCGTCTGATTATAATGTCCTAATTTAGTTACTAAATCAGTTACCAGTAGTAAGCGCAACGAAATCGGACGTGTTTATTACGAAGATGGCTCCAGTACTGTCCAGACGCCAAAACAAATACCTTTGCCTTTGCTTGTATGCCGTTGCATTGGTTCAGTTAAAATAGAAAAAAGAAAAAAAACGAACATAGATAAAAAAATACTGCCAGGCGAAAAGTTATATATATATTATTAATGTTTTTGAACCAGAGGGCTTTAGAAATGATCTACGAATGGATTCGACATTGTTTTTAACTGACTTGAAAAAAAAGGAGTAGTTTCTCAATACAACTGTATTTATTATTTATATATCTTCCTCACAACTTCTTTCTAGGTGAACCGATTTTGATGATTTTATTTTGTTTGAAATCTGGCTTCCCATGTGATCCTGTTTAAATTTAATCAAGATCTAACCAGTAGTTTTTGAGTTATCTTCCATAAAACGTATTTGATTCATTTAATCCGGTCAAGGGTTCCGAAGATAAAGCGGTGAAGTCGAATTTTAAGCTTGCTTGCGTTTACATTATTATTAAACAGCAAGATCGTATTAGACGGTATGAGTACAAAAAAAAATTGGTATTGCCTTAAAATTTCTTGCAACAGGAAACTCGTACCAAGATAAAAAAAAAAACAGTTCTTTAATATTCTAACCTTTCAAAATAGACTGATATCACTAACTGAATGCGATAACACCTTCCTAAATCAGTTTCTTATTAGACTTAGAAATTATTCAGTCTGTCAGAAACCATCCTAATTACTGAAATTAGGATTTCAGCTTGGTGAATGCTATACTTGACCAAATTCAGTAACGTCTAATTTACGTAGTGATTGTGGTTAAATGCTTGCCTATCGGATATAAAAATAGAAGGCTTACTTTAGAAAGGTGTAATAAGCCCTTTAGATCTCTATGGACGGGTTATAAAAACTCGTAAATATGTAAGTATTTACCGACCGCATCCACGTAGGTGCCAAGTTTTTATCAGCTGATAATGCTAATCGAAAAGTTTACTTACTACTATATACATTTAGATTATATCAGAGGTATATTTTATGTTATATCTGATATGGTGTCTAGGTCTCGTGATGGTAAGTGACGATGTGGCGAGGATGTTAAACTTGTCCTAGAATAATTAGCCGTCCTGAATATCTGCCATAATGCAAAAATTTTCCTTCCCAAGGTACAAGGTTGTGCTTCTGGTTCTGGGTGTGAGTTTGAGCGTGATATGTAAATGTATCCGGCACCCGCGTTACAAGTCTTTAAACTTAGTGTGGGACTGTGAGTGTGAATGCGTTTGTTTTGTATGTCACACATATAATTGTATATGGAATACAACACCTTAATTGTTGTGGAAAATATAGCAGTCAGAAGATAGTTGTAGAACTTAATGAGCTAAGGTTTAGCGTTAAGAATCAGGGTCCGAGAGCTTACTGGTATTTTACAAATAACTCTGTAAAAGTATACAATTTTATTTTGGTTGAGGAAATATAGGCAATTGGATTTGAAATTAAGTAAATCTGCTCGTAGTGTATGGTAACCATTTAGACGTAATCATTAGATGGAACGTATCGCGTGTCCATGAACTGGCTTGCTGTCAGTAGAGTTGTTAGCGGCAGATCTTCACGCAACTTGAGCACGTATGTACCAGTATACCTAAGTATTGTGACTACAGTTCAACCAGTAACACAACTAGCATAATATCTAAGTTTAGAAGTTTGGAATACTGGGTACAACGCATATTCATAACAAGTTTTTGTATGCCGGCTCTTCTATTGACTCTATCAAAAGTTAACTGGTTGAACCATATTAATTTAAAAGTAAATATTTAAAAACTCACTTTATTCAGTTTCAAAATTTCAAACAAGCTCTTCAGACTAAATAAGACAAGCTCATTTAAAACTTGACGTATCATTTGATAACAGCAAAGTAGATATGACTAACGAGACAATTTTTTTAGGTGTCACAATCGATACAAATTTAAGTTTTAAATAAATAATAAACTTTATAAATACTGCTGACATTTCATCTAAAAATTGCGATTAACGCGTATTACGGATATGTTTATCCTCATTTAAGTTATGGTGTTATATTTTGGGGCAACTCCGTTAACATCAAATTCTGTTTTCTTATACAAAAAAGGTGTCTGCGAGCCATATTTAAATTAAGTTGAACTGATACTTTACGTAATGTTTTTAAAAATTACTCTTTTCTTACATTAACTGGAATTTATGTGTATAAAATTTGTGTAATTGTCAAGTCTAATGAAAGTTTATTTTTTGAAGTTAAATCAAATCGTGCAGTGTCCCTCAGACCCAAATATCAACATAACATATGTATACCGTAAATAAATAATAGTATGTTTTATAATTCTGCATTTGTGATGAACATAAAAATGTATAATGGAATACAATTTAAACGGAAATTGAAGTGATGGCTTATTCCTAAAGTTCACTATAGCCTTAAGGAGTTTTTTGATTCTTAATATTTTATATTATTTATTAAACTTCTTGTTTTAAAGTTTAAAGTTTATACGCACTTTGTTGCTATATCTACTAAATTTACAAATATGTTTTTATCTCTTTAAGTACTTATATGTTTTGTTACATTTAGGATGATAAAATATTGTTCGCTCGAAATGGGCAAGCTGTTGAAATTGTATATTTAGGATCTTGTAAACACAGTCTGACAATAAAGCATAATATTCTGATTATGATTCTGAAAAAAGAAAGGGAAAGACAGAGCGATAAAAATAGAGGCGGAGCAATTTGATTTATGCAGTGTTCCTATTTATTTGAAAATTGTAGAAATGCATATACGAAGATAATGTAATCAAGCATATATTCGAAAATCGTTTTTTTGTAAGATATTGTCATCTTCATTTGCTAATTATACCCATAATCTATGGTAATTACTGTTGATTGGCGCATAATCGCATGACGCGTTTTTCTCTTGTTGCTTTGAATGATTGTGCCTTCTTGAGAAAGTATTTAGCATAGAGATTCGAAACAAACCTTCGGATTTGCAAAATCCTTAGTATGTAGAAAATAGTAGTCTAAATATCATCATAGTATCATATCAAGTAGGTAAAATAATGTCATCGACTGTCTTTGTTTATTTAGATCATCCCTAAGTGTAAAAAGCATGTTTAACTTTAATTAAAAATATTGTAGAACCGGGGTTCGCCACCAATAATATATATCAACTAGAATGAACTGAGCTGACACATAAAATAATTGAACCAGTATGGTTACATTTCGATCCGAATTGTTCAGAAAAATGCAGCCACGCTGAAGAGAAACGGTATTATTATGATTAAAGAACATGTTTCAAAATTATCCTAACTTGAGTTACTGCGTTATTATATCATCTTCAAAAAAATTGTGTACCTATTTGTGTATTAGCACTCTACCGGTTTCTGCTCAAATAAAGTTATGTCACAGCAAACAGTCATGTACTAATTTAACATGATCGTGGTTGAAATGAGGCCCCAATATGTCACAGTCTGTAAGAGACACGGATAGCGCAGAAAATAATAATCTTTCGATCAGATCAGATAGTGGTCAATCTATCTAGCAGAATAAAAAAGTCTCGATCACAGTGATATTATTAATTCCAGATAAGTACAATTTGGTTGTCTTTTAATCTCGAGTGAACAGGTATCTTCTAGGCAAGCGTGTTCCCTCTTCGACCACATCGTGACTTTCCATCATTTAAGATAGTGGTAAATGTTTGCCTATAATGAATAAAAACATTTTGGAAAAATACGACACTTGTGTGAATAAAACTTATCGAGGCATCTTTGTAACGGAAGATCGGATTTTGATGAAATGTTGTATATGGATATATATAGGCTTTACCGATAACCGCGGGCACAGCCAGTAGTTTATAAAGTATTAATATAAGTATTACTTTAGTTGAAACTCTAGTTTTGACCTCGTTTTGGTCCTCAATAAATTCGAAAAAAGTCTCACTTTTTACCTACTTCGGAAAAAAGGAGGAGGTACTCAAGTCGAGTGTATTTTTTTTGGGTTCAATGAGCTGAGCCACAAGAAAACTCCTGGCTACGACCTTATTACTGGGGAAGTGATGAAAAATATCCCTCGAAATTCTATAGTAAAACTTACTACTCTTATCAATGCTACTTTTGGACTAAAATATGTGAGTGATACGTGGAAAGTCACCGAAGTGATAATGATACCAAATATATGTATAAATAAAACCAGGTAAACATTCAAATGAGGCTACATCATACAGACCCATTTATCTGCTTACCGTAATATCAAAACCATTCGAAAAATTTATCTTAAAATGTTTAAAACCAATTATAATATAGAACCAAAAAACTCGATTCCAGGTGAGATAGTGGTCAAATGTTTTACCATTATCTCACTCTCACTCAACTCACCACTCATCATCTATTCCGCATAAAAAAACCTGACTACCAATTCGGTTTTAGGGAAAAGCATTCTACTATAGATCAAGTTCACAGAATTACCAACATCATCGAAAAATCTTTAGAAAAAAGGAAGTACCTACTACCATCTTCCTGGATGTAACGCAAGCATTTAATAAGGTGTGGCATAAAGGTCTCTCACACAAACTTAGAAATTTACTTCCAAAGCAGTTTGCGGATATCTTAGAGCCTTACCTCTCACCCGTCATACAGATCATGTTCAGAGTAAGACAAGACGATGCATACTCAGAACTAAAGCAAAGAAAAGCCGGAGTACCACAGGGAAGTGTACTAGATCCGGTCCTGTACTTATAAAATTTGTGATATTCTAGTCTTGGAGTCTGGAGAAAAGTGTTATAGCAACTTTTGCCGATGACGCAGCTATCATGGCAATAGGAGTCACACAAGAAGAGGCAGTAAAAGCCGGGTTCCATTTCATAGCTTTGGAGGGTTAAGTTCCTAAGCATCATAATCGAAATACCCACTTTCAGAACGATGCTTTGCGCGAGGAGTCCGGTTGCAGAAAGAGAGTTAATAAACTCTACCAGATAAGTGGTAGAATCGGTTCGATCTAGTATGGACCGGTATACCACCTCGTCTCCTTCAACTTCTTCCAAAATACCACACTTTTCTGCCATGAATCACATTTTATGGCAGCTGCTAAATCATTTTTGGGCGTAAGTACTGCTCGTTCACAAGAATTATCCTGACGTGTAACTTGAGATACATTTTAAAAAGCGAATTGAATGAGTACCTCCACCACAGAAACAATTTTACAAAGGTTCTCTGGTAGATTTACTAACGGTAACGAATCGGGAAATAAAATTTCGCTGACAAAAAAAAATACCGAAAATTATTGCGCTAGGGCGTTGCCCACTAAGTGTGCCCACATGTTCCTATCCTATGTGTTAATTTAGCATTAAGTTCTAGTTTATTAAATTAATTAATCCTATAAAAAGCTAGTGTCAAAATTGAACAGTTATCTTGGCGACTTATCAATTAATTATGAATGATGATAACTTTTCTTTCCAACGTTCAATTGTAATTAATTAAATTTTATTTATATCTTCAGGCAAAGTTTAATCGACTTGTAAAAACCATATGTAAATGTGTTTAGTAGTTTTGGAGATCCGCGAAGTAGTTTCTACTAAACGTGAGATCCGGTCAATATTAAATTGAAAGCAGTGGGAATAATATATATTTTTCTGCGGTAAAATGGAGCCTTTATTTTAAGTTAGACATGTAGCAATAAATCGGTGAAAACAGCATTCAATTCCGTGCAGTAGTTTTAGCGTGATGCGCGTACAAACGTCCAGATAGTGCGGTAAAATGGAGCCTATATTTGAAGTTAATCAAAATCGTTTAGTCACATGGGCCCCAAAGAGGCATTCATAAAAGTTAATGATTCTACTGCCAGATTCGCAAAATTACAGCCATCTCGAGAAGAACATAGCAAAAAAACTCGGCGGCGCATTTTTTTAATTTTTTTCTTAATACTAATACATAATTATATTAACCTAGATATCTGTATTATATAGTCGCTAGAAAGCGCTTGTGAAGTTGCCTCCATTAGACTTGTAGCAATACATCGGTGAAAACAGCATTCAATTCCATGCAGTTGTGGTTGCGTGATACGCGTACAAACATCCAGACAGACAGACAGTGGGATAAAATGGAGCCTATATTTTAAGTTAGAACTGTAGCAATACATATCGGTGAAAACAGCATTCAATCCCATGCAGTAGTTTTGTGTTTTGCGTGATGCACGTAGTAACACTCAGACAGACAGACAAGAATTCTATTAATTGTTTTGGCTTCTGTTGCTCTGATAATTACCTCCACAAATAAGTTTATCTTAAATATCTTCAATGTACAGACATCAGCCTGTTACAATGTTTTATATGTATAGATTCCTAATAAAAAGCATTTATATACATAGGTGTCATTTTATAGTCATAAAGGTTATATTACAAAATGTTATACTTAACTTATATTTGACTTACAAGCATTCATAACTTTTTTGCAACAAGGTCTAAAATACCGAATTGCTTTTGTCTATTGTTAAACGTTATTGTAAAACAATAGAATCAAATTATCACAATTACAGAAAAAAAAACAGTGCTTAGTACCTATCCACGCGTAGAATTTCCTTACAATTGAATATTTATTTCTCTGTGAGGTCATTATTGTATTTCCTGATATATCAAGGATCAATCGCCGGCATCTCGGCGTCCTCAGCAGCTGCACAAATAACTGCATCGACCCAGAATATTTCAGGGAATAATTTGTTAAAAGATCCTAAATTAAGGAGCACAAATTTCCTCGTCAAGGGAAATTTGTGCTTATGGCTCTGGGTGTGGTTGTGTGTGTCATCTGTTATGTGAAAATTTCCGGCATTCCGATACAAGTCTTTGAATTTGTATAGAAATGTGTAAGTGAAAATAATACCTGTTAAATTATCAACTTATTATAAGGTAACCTATAAGTTTATAATTTTCACATGCATTGATTTATTATGTCCAAATTATAACACTCTTCATTTTACATAAACAGAAAACTAAATAACAAGTTGAATGATACATGTTTACTATACTCTTCATGGGTAAAGAGACCTCGTTGTTGTTTTCTAAAACACTGAATGACAAGTTATGCTCCAGTAACAGTAGTAAAAAATATTCTTACATAACATAAGGTTGGTACATCTGGATACAATCTTGATACAATACAGCAGAACAGGTTAAATGAATTACAATTACAATTTTCATACATTGCGCAATCCATTGTGTAGATAGATGTAGGTAGTTCCATGTAAACAAGGGTTTCTGACATGACAGCTTTCTATTTTGTAATTTGATGGAATCAAGTAAATTGCCTCAGTTATGTGTGGTTATATAATTTTTGGAACATGATTATCTAAAGTACCTAGTCATAAGTATCACGATTTCAGTCATATTTTAGTACATTCATGTGTACATTACAACATACGAAGTTGGTTGTCGTTGGTTACGGGTATTATTGAGCTGGCCTTTGCCACGCTGCTTACATATCTTTACATTCGCTGCTTAATTCATAGCCCTTGTTTTTGAATTGAGATGATGAACAGGCAGCATTGAGAGATAATAGCATTGAGATAAGTAACGTGATCTATAAAATAAGCATGTCAGTAATCTTCAATATACAAATATGCAGCCAACAGATTGACTGTAATTGACGTACGATGAATAAATGTGTTTCGGACCTGAAAACTGCAGATAAGATGTAGGTAACCTGCCGTGTATGAATTAGAACGCATGAAACTTCCAAGTCGAAACTCGCCCGCCAAACTTCCAAGTCGAAACTCGCCCGCCAAATTTCAACTTCTAAGTCGAAACTCGCCCGCCAAATTTTGAAACGTAACGGTTTCCTTATTTAGATGTATTTTTGTCTAGGCCTTTACACAGACTTCTTGATGAAAAATTGTAGCGGTGTAAAACGGAGACACCTTTTCATCTATGCTGCAAAACGTGCTAAATTGCGCTGCAGCTGATCAGAAGTTAAAGCAGCTACTAAATATCGAGTGACGTACACGTCCGTGTATTCTTTAAACGGTTATCTGTACAAACAGGGTTTATTGCAGTGGGATGACAGAATGTGACTGTTATTGAGTAGGACTTTGGATACTTACTAAAGAAATGAGACCATAGATAAATTTCACTTATATCTTGGACTTGGTTATATCTGCCGGGTATAGATTTGCATTTGTCATTTAATAAATTAAATGATAGCTGTTAGCAATTTCGTTCAATTAAAATTTGAGATCCGGAAGAAACCATTTTACAGTAATTATTACTTACTTGCATATATAACTAATTAGTTGATTAGAGTTTAAAGCATATTGTACGTTCACGGCCATCTAGGATCTAGGCTACCTACGCGTTATTAGTTTGTGCAATGGCCATGAGCCAGATTCAATTGGCGTCAATTAGGTATTTCAACCAAACATTTTTACGCATTTTACTCAGACATCAATTATCTACTTACACTGTCTAATTTATTATGCGAACGTAGTATAATAATAAATGCATTATAATCCCTTTTGTTTACTGGGATAGTGGCCACAGCTGTGAGTGGTTCTGAGAAAGCCATTACGTCTTTATCAATAATTAAAGCTTCACAAGGAATGAAAATTGAAACATACATAAAATACAAGGCAATTGGTTTGACGCAAAGGTCAAGCTGAGTAAAATCTAGCCCACTCGTGCTGTGCCTTCAATGCCGGCAACAACTCACTTTGTTTGAACTATTGAAATGATACTTATTATCATAGCGAGCATTTTGTGCAACATCGCCGGCGTTCAGAGTCTTACGTGTCCGGAAATTTTAGAAATGCCTTCAGATAAGAGTTGGACTATATCGGAACTGCAAACTATTCTACCTAAAGATATAATCGATTGTTTGGCACATCTCGGCAAAGAACAGATGCCAGACGAGGAAGCCGACTACATTTGGCAAACGATTAAAAAATTCTACGAGGGCATTGTAAATATACCGGATTCAGTACTGACGAATCTTCACTGGGTTACGCCCGCAGTGAAGCCGGAAGAGTTTGGGAACCTAACTCTAGACAATATAGATGTCATCGAAAACTTTGGTCTCAATTATAACCTGCACCGGGAGCAGCTTGCGGCCATCGCAGAACGCGTCCGGGAAGATTTCGCCGGGAAGGAACCTGAAGAGTATACCTACTACGATCTAATGGCACTGAAACAAATCCTCTGCCAGTTCAACAGAAGTGAAATAGAGAGGATTCATCCCTCAGCATATAGAGAAGCCGCGCTGATGATCGGAAAGCTCGAGAATTGTGACGCTGATCCCTTGACGGGCTTCGCGACTCTAGCAGTAAATGCTTCTGCATTTGGTTCGCCTGATAAATGGACTGAGGCTACTATAAAAATTATCGGAGTAGTTGCTGAATTCTTGCCACAAAATGACAAAGCACTAATTACAGTTGGCTCTAGAGTCTAAGTAAAAGGTCTTGGCGTAAACCTCGTACAATCTAATTGTTCTGTATATCCAGGTAGAAGGCATACTATATACATTGTAAAATTAAAATTGTTGTAAAACGTGTTATAAGCGTTATTTATCATTCCTTGGTTTTAGAAGGCTAGAAAAAAAAACCCATATTTATTAAGGTTTTTTTATTCATTGCATTTTACGATACCTTGGCAATAGTAAGCTAGTTGAGTCAAAACTGCAAAGTCTCGGTCACCGACGTAAGGTAGCAAGCGTTTCGGTATTCTATTGCTTACATGTTGAGGAGTGTGTCAAGGATTTACATGATATAATTTCTCCATGCCCTTTTTATCATCAAACAACAAGACAAACTGTCAAACATCATCCATTTATGGTTGACATACCTCCAGTTCACTCAAAGCGTTTTGCTTCTACGTTTATCATCCGTACAGCGAAGGAGTGGAACTCATTGCTTACGTCTTTGTTCCCTGAACGTGGTTCAATCTGGGTTTCTTCAAGTCTAGAGTGAATAGGTACCTTCTAGGCAAGCATGTTCCATCTTCAGCCGCGTCATCACTTTCCATCAGGTGAGATGACGGTCAAATGCTTGCCTAGCATTAAAAAAAACACGCTTTGAAATACTACGTTTTCTAACAGTGCCCTATCTTAAGCATGTTTAGGCGAAAATTACAAAATTATTAAAATATAGGATGTTATATAGGAAAAATTTGTAAAACAAAAATCTCTATATATGTATCTATATAGCCATGCAATATTTCAGATTTATAACAACAATCGTGTGAAAGCTATTTTTGGTGCCGTTTTTTCGATGCTAAAATTTTGTATTTCGGTTTTGGCTTGACCAATTTCGATAAAAAAATTATGGGACCAGTTCTGAAGTATATATACTCTACTAAAGAAAAATCATCAAAATCGATTCATAATTGGCGGAGATATTGCGTAATATACAACAAAAAAAAACATACAGGCGAATTGAGAACCTCCTTTTTGAAGTCGGTTGAAAACTAGCAGCTAGGAGTACAAACTAGACATCACAAAAAGTATTTTTTTATTTTTGTTCATATTATTGCTTAATAACTCGCTATAAACTCAAAACAAGGTCATGACATGAAAAAAAAAACATAAATTTGAAAAAAAAAAACACGACTGTCGAATAATGTTAAATGCTGACAATTAGCTGGTGACAAAATCCGGCGTTCAGGTAGGTACAGTCAAAATACGAAATGCGATACTTTACGTAAAGGTCGGCTTTTTGGTAACTTATGCTGTCGAAAAACCAAAAATGTAGGTATAATATTCTGGGAAAACGTGTACCCAATTCCGACAGTATAAAACTTTAGCGATGATGAAAGCGTCGTTGACTTGGTTTGACGATTGAACCTGAAAGAGATCTAAAAGAGTTCTGTGGATAGTCGAGTTATTCTTATTAAATACTTTGCTAACATATCAGGAATGATGATATTGTAAAAAAAAAAGGGCCTCTAGCGATGACAGCGTCTAAGCCAATGCCGTGGCGAGATCGGTTGTGTCCAAACATATGACTAAACATACATATAATTATATGACCCGCGTTTAAAGTAAGACACTAATAGTCTATGTTATATTACCTTTAATAGGCTTCAGCGATAGAGAGCATGTGAGAACTATGTGAAATAATAGTATTTTCCCCTTTTTTTTCTAAATAAGAACAACTGAAACATAATATGTATTGGACTACAATATATAAATACTACAATATAATCTCTTATTACGAAAAAATTAAAATATTACATTAGCAATATTAATGGCGCAAGTTATAGTATTTTATAATTTTAAAGGCTTCACTCGAAGAAATACAGGCAAAATATTATTATGATCAAACATTATGAACCAGCTTGTCCTATCGCAATCTTGACAATATTAGTACATTTGTCTTTAAATTATACTCATGGATAATACGATATGCCTCAGACCGGAAATCGGACTATTTGGTCAAGTATAATGGTCATGATCGCGGAGAAGTTGATATCCTTGTACTAGAACAAGAAAGGAAATTCGCACAATAATAAATGCCTCAAGGGTTTTACTCAATTTCTTATGTTATATCCAAAGATTATTTGAGATATAAAATGTTTGCATTTGAGATGTAAATGTTTTTAGGAGTTAATTTATTATCTTAGTTAATTGTAGGCTTTAGCTTTTACCAGTTGTAAATAAAAAGAACTATGAGTTGTATAACCTGAGAACTTGTCAAGACGAATGAAACAAGCCCAAACTCGGTTGGTTTATCTTTTTTAGTTCAGATGTTCCTATGGTCATCTTCCGTATCCATCACCAGACCAGCTCCATAGTACCATATCATTGCATTGTCACCAAAGGTATAAAAGTACACCAAATTTCGAGTCCAATCGGATATCGGGAAGTGGGTCTAATTTGCAGCTTTACAAGATAGGTGAAACTAAATATCCCCGTAGCATAATATAACCATTACCACTTTGATTAGAATCTAAAATCTAGAATTTTTGAAATGGGGCATTTAACATTTGACATTTTTTAATAACATACCTACACAAATTATGCAACGGCAACCAAGCCTGCGTCACCTGTCTCTCCTTCTTTCCTGGCCTAACCTATCCTCTAGGGCTTTATAGGGACCTGTGATAGTTAGCTGGCTAAAATGTTGACAGAATACAATATGTGTTAAAATAAAGGATATCTTAAAAAATGGTGTTTGGTGATGGATTCATATTTCACCTTAGGGTCTGAATATTTTTAACAACACGTGATGGGATATCATACAAATCAATTTAATGCTATATTATTTGATGAAGACTGAAAAAAGGAATCTAAAAAAATAATGTATGGAAAATCGCTAATGAGTTTCTTGCCAGGCAGGTTCTTCTTGAGACGCCTATCAATTTGGTAATCTGGCAATTAGTCATTTACTTTCATGCTTGTCTCTTTGGGTCCTGTCTGAATTAACAATTTTGATTTGTTAACGGTATTGTCTCATTTTGAGGCAAACAATTATTATTATTAATATAATATTGATCCAACCTAGACAGACCTTCGGATATTAAATGTGATCTAGACCTTGGACATGGTAGAGCTTTTACTCATGTCACAGAAACATACCGGAAACGATGATGAGGTTGAAATTAGCCTATGTTTCCTGATCTAAATCTGATCAGTATTTGCATTTACAGGTATTTGATATGAATTATTAATGACTAACCTTGGTACGAAATTATACTATTAAATATACGTATAATTTCATAATAATATGTGGCAACATTCAAATAAATTTATAAGAGTAGGGAGTTTTGCCGCGAAGGTGAAAAAATGGCGTTGTTGATTTTGTGTCATTTTCCAAAACCTTGTGATTCTTCGAGTGTTAATGTGTAATAACGGTGGATTATTAACCGTTCATACTTAGTAAATGTGCATAAGTGTAGGCAAGTCATACAAAGTTGAAAAACGTGATTTTCGCCTTCGCTCCAAAACTCCAATAGAAGTTCTAGTAAAGTTTCTACCACTTTACTAGGGCATGACTTGACTATGACTGACTACTTGACTTTGACTGTGACTTGTGACTAAGACTTTTATTATGAAGAATAGAAATTGTTAATATTTGTTTAATATTTCGACTGAAGGACTATGCATCCATGGTCATGAAATAATATAAAAAAGAAATTTATAAGAGTAGGTACCTACCTAGAAAAATACTCTGCGGTTTATTTTGGTGTGATATTTATTCACTTATTGGATTCTCATTGTTGTATACAATTTGGAAAGAAACATGTGAACAAAATAAAGACCAAACTATTAATTATAACGTTTGCCTACATATCAATTATTTTTCAATATTTAAGCACATTATTAGAAAATCTTGATGTTCCTGGGATAAACTAAGGTCGATTTATATAGTAATATCAAGAAAGAACATAACTGAAATAAAAATTAAATTATAAGTTTTTCAGATATAATATTTTTTTCTTTGTTCCCGTTGACAATATTATTGCAATGGATTCCCATCGAGATAGGAAACAAATAACTTTTGCTACAACATCCTTGTGGATTCCTTTACACATTATAGACATGAGAAACAATACATTTAGAAAAAAAATGTCTGGTTATGAATAATGCGATTTCGCCATACGTTATGCTAATTTGCCATTTTTTTATTATTAATAGAGTCAGAAAATATTGGTGTTTTAACAATCAATGCAACTAGTATTCAGAACATTTTTGCCGCGAATGTGAAAAAATGGCGTTATTGATTTTGTATAATTCTACAAAACCTGTGATTCTTCGAGTGAAAAAGTGTAATAATGATGGATAATTAACCGTTAATACTTATAGTAAACGTGCATAAGTGTAGGCAAATCATACAAATTTGAAAAATGTTATTTCCGCCTTCGCTCCAAATAAAAGTTCTAGAAGAGTTTCTCTACTTTATTAGGGCATGACTTGACTTTGACTAGACCTTGACTCTTTTACTTGACTTTGACTGTGACTAGGACTTTTAATATGAATTACACTTGAAATACATTATTACTTGACGCTGCTTGCTAAACGCACAAGATTGCGAAGCTAATATAAAGAAAAAAAGTATCGAGGAAACTTCGTTTTTGAATTCCATCATCAGGTATAATGTCTATTATGAAAACTTTATCTTTTGTTTTTGCTGATAGTTATAGGCTTAACTTGGCAGGTCAAAAAAAACATATTATAATATGCCTAGCATGCCCTGTAATTTCACTGAAAATATTGTCCTTCAATTCGAAGTTTATAGTAATGTTTGCAAACTACTGCTAATAATAATTGTAAATAAATAATAGTAAATAATAAATAATAACTAATAGATAATAGTTCAATCACAGGCGGTAGGACTATTATCATTCAGTCTAGGCTAGTATAGGCTGTTTAATTCTATAGTTATCGACAATTTATAACTATCAACAATCGATAATTTATCGGCATTTTGACGTATATTAGGCAGCATGATATTGCCTAATACCTGTAGGTACATATGCTACTAAGTATACCTGCTATTTGTATGATAATTGATAATACAAGGATAGTACCAATTAGTGAAATGGAAATTAATAAGTCACATAAACATTTTTGTACACATATTTGGCTACATTATCACTTTCCATGTTGTGAGATGACGGTCAAATGCTTGCCTGTCTAGGATTTAATAAAAACTCGTCAAAAATTACATGCATATAAGTACTGTAGATCTGTCGTACCTCGTATTTAAGATGTATTATCACGGTCCTTATTAATTTTCAAAGTACTTCGAAACCTAGGAACGAGGCCCTAACTCAAACTTGTTATCCGAATCTAATCCAACCTAATAAAAAATCGATGTATTCAGAATCCAACATTCACGAATTTGACCTACTCCGCCCAAAGTCTCAAACCGTGGTGTAATCGAATCATGCAAAATAGTGCCAAAATTGTGATTCAGCAATAGTCGATCCGACCAAAACATACCGGTTTGGCTGGTTTATGGTTTTAGGTCAAGCGTTTTTCATTAATTATACTAGCATACGCTGTATAATAACCTAGTTTGTTAGATGGGGTCATTGCAGATAAATTAAATGATTTATTGAAACAACCTTGAACCGTATGTAGGCATTGCTAGTATTGTAGAACATTTGCTCTGTTTGATTGTCCTGCTGATCTTTAATTTATCGATAAGTCCAGTCCAGAGCATTTGCTCTGTTAATGTCCTGTTGATCTTTAATTTACGACTAACTCCAGTCCGAGCTACAACGCAAGATTTAATTCTTCGGTGAACAGTTTAGTTAGACCTAGTATAACTAGGCGAACAGCAGGATGCTGAAGTCAGGACATCCACAATCAGGAGAAACTATTTTATTGACGGTTTAAGCTTATCCTTTCGTCACGATGCGATGGCGCAATCCTATAGGCAAAATAATGTGGCGACAGGGTTATAATACAGTACCTATATACCAATGTTTAGATACTATTTTACACTTGTTGTAAAAACAAGTTCAAAACAAACTATCAAATGTCATCCATTTATGGTTGACATACCTCCACTAAGCGTTTCGCTTCTACTTTCATCATCCGTATAGCGAAGGAGTGGAACTCATTGCCCGCGTCTTTGTTCCCCGAACGGTATAATCTTGGAGTCTTCAAGTCTAGAGTGAATAGGTATCTTCTAGGCATGCATGTTACATCTTCGGCCGCATCGTCATTTTTCATCAAGTGAGATGGTGGTCAAATACCTAATTCTTATATTCCTGGATCTTCGCATGCTTAAACAATATCTATTTCCAGTATAACAACATGACGACAGCGAGCGTGCTGGTGACAGTCACCACCAGCTGGAGTGTCAACGGTGAGAAGATCGATAAGGAATGTTTGGCGAAGACCTTGAAGAGTTACGTCTCTCAAGCTGCCCAAGAAATCAGAGAAACACCGGTGATCAGAGAGCAGGCTATGCACATCATGAGAGACTGGATCCAGCAGAACAATGACATCAGGGACGTCCGAGAAGGTTTGTCAGCTTTTACAAGGCAATGTTGTATGCAGTTGTATATGTTTAGTTGATATGATGAAATATGGTCTGAAAAAAAAATCCTGCAGGACCCTCACAGCAGTATAGTATGGGTATCTATCAGTACCTCGTGAATTAAACAGGATTATGCGTAGTACATGCTAGAAAATAAAAAGCAAAAATTTTAAATCCATAAAACCCTATAAACTTTATATTAATTTTATTGTTAGTCATTGGAATGTATTTGCTATGTTACCAACATAGATTTTAGTAAAAAAACTTTCAGATCAATGACCTCTCTTCAAGTAAGTAGCGTTCCCATCATGTTGCCTCGCTGAACTGAAATGCTAATACGATGAGACTAAGAAGCACCAGCATTTTGTATGGGTCACCCCCCTAAAATTTTATTTATATCATTTGAATTGCCATATTTAGCTGTGGGCTATAGCTTCACATATTCTCTAAGAAGATATTCGCATCTAAGGTTCAGACACTAATTGCCCCTGATAGGACTGGAAGGACGGACGAACAACGTGCTGAACCACCCAACTTCACTGTAATCTATTAAGAGATCTAAGAAAGTGGAGTAAGAAATAAAAAAAAATATTTTGTTACTAAAAAGTACAAGTATAAAATAATAAGGCTTTTATGCGATCTAATGTCTTAAAGTCAGTGTCAGACTGACCCATTACCTAGTGTGACGCACTGACAGATCAGTGCGTCATAGTACGTAATGGGTGATCGGTCGAAGGTATTTTAATTTTTATGATAAAATGTTTAACGAGTCGAATCGAAAAACACAAAGCTACATATTTGAAAAGCGGTCAATAGTTACCTCACACGCGTTCGTCATTTTCAAGCAGGCCGGATTCGACCGGATACCCGGATATTGATCCGGCCGATTACAGCAGGATTGATAAAAACAAGATGGTTTTCACTCTCGGCCAAATTAAACTGTTACCAAGTTAATCGAATGTAATTTTACTTATTGTAGGTAGTATCTAAAAAATCAACTTTGTTTCTAAAGTTAAGATTACATCACAAGCAAACAATTAAATCTACATTTCAATTGTTTACACTACTAGTAGTATAGTGTAGGTAACAAGTAATATGTTAACGACGTAACGAGTGTCTCAGTATTTCACTTCCTAAATTTCACAGTAACTGAAAAAAATCTAATATAAATATCCTTACGTAATTAACTAAGATGAGAAATTGAGTACACAATTATTATTAAAGTATGTGAGAATGCTAATAAACAAGTCTCATATTTATGACAAACACCACGATTTGATGAATCTGTCTAATGAATTGCATAATTATCACAATAAAGAGCTTGTTTTATAATTATAACTGTTTAATTTTACTAATTTACGATGCATAATTATTTTAAGAGGCCTGCGGAGGTTGATTTGCCCATACAATCGTAATACCGAAATTATTTTTAATTCAAGGATACCACCATACTGTGCTGTTATTCAGATTAAAAACATATTAATCTAGGTTCCTGGATAGTTTTTATTACAAAATAATTACCTAAAACGAAATATAAACCAATTGATTTATACACATTATTACGACATAAATGTCGCATCTTTAACTTATTCGTTTTGTATAAAAAACTAACACATTTCTTTTGTCATTACAACAGGAACATAGATTATCATTTCAAGGTACTATTAATGCAAAAAGCAATGGGTAAACATTACATTTTCATTCATAATTTTTGGTATTACGGCATCTATCATAATTAGTTCGGTCGGTAGTGCTATCGCATCAAGCATGGGCTCAGTTTGCCAGTTAAACAGAGACAGCCTATAGACTCGTTCAAAGCCTCCCCGGCCTCTTAAGTATTAGAGATTTATTTAGAATATATTATCAAAATATTAAATTTCTTTTTGAAAAATTAAAACAAATAGTGAATTTATGTCATGTAATCAAGTCCCTAATGACAAAGTAATAGCACTTTTTGCACGAACACCGCTATTACTTTGTCATAAATTCCAAACACTGGATCCGGTCTGGTGCCTGTTCCGATTAAACTTTAATGATGCTGGATCCGACGGCATCTATACAGCGAAGACCTAGTAAGTAACCTACAAGGCATCGAGCTTAAAGGTAACTAAAGTTCCCATCATGCTGGTGGAATTACCTCTCTGAATTGCAAAGCTACAAAGCGTTGAGACAAATAAGTACTAGCATTTAGATCACGCGTCGCCTCAACCAGGTCCTCTGATAGATTTTTGAGAATAGAATGAGCTCCCAGACCCCACGGGCCCAATGTCTCAACACGATACGGCTCAAATATGTAACCACTTTTGAGGTTTCCATATTTTCGCCGTTAGCGCTGCTCTGCCGAAGTTGCTGCAGCGCCAACCCCATTCTGTGTTTATAATAATTAAATTATTGTCCTTCCTTCCAGACGATGCTTTCATACTCCGGTTTCTAAGGCAGAAAAAGTACAGCATCCCGATGGCACAGCAGACCATGCTGAAGTACCTAAGCCTCAGAAAATATTACCCAGATGTATTCCAAAAGCTCGATTGCGAAGAAGATAAGCTGCGAGATATCTTCAATAATGGGTAAGGAACATAATTTGTTGTTTTTTATTTGCCAGTGTTCAAAACGCCAAGTAGTATTGTGCAAACAGTACCTACCTACTGAATTTCAGATTGAAGTTATAAAGCTTAATGAGTTTCATCTGCGTCAGAGTTTAAAATGTTGAAGTTAAAAATCTGGTTAGCACTGAACTGAAATGGGCAAGAGTGACGCTTACCATCAGGCGAGAGAGACAAGCATATATTTGTCTCTCAGCAACTAAAAAAAATTGGATATGAATTTCAATGCTTGGACCTGACACGGGGTTGCAATGGTTCAATGTTTAGTTCCTTTGCCATATTAGCTGGCCTGAAAATTCCTGAAACCTATATGTTAATGCTCATACGAAAACCAAGCGCCACTTATAAATCTAGTTATATATTTCTTTAAGCTGACATGAGAAGAAATAAATTTAAAGCTCTTATTTAATTAAATAATGGAAAACTGATACTGTCATACGATTGATTAATCAATACCAATATTATAAAGAGGTAAAGTTCGTTTGTAAAAGGCAATCTCTGAAACTACCGATTCGATTCTGAAAATTCTTTCACGAATAGATAGTTACATTTTCGCTGTGTCATAGGCTATGTTTTATTGGGATAAAAGTTAGATTTCAGTTCAAAATAATAATATTCGTATGACAATTCGAAGCACAATTTGCTAACTGGCCGCTTTTTCGGCGTACGCTGACTGAACAGTTAGACATAGTTGTGTGTGTGTGTGTAGTGTTAAGCGGCCCAACGACACAAGTCTTAGTACTTTTAATGTGGGGCTGTGAGTGTGAAAGCATTTATGTGTATATTTTTTTTCACCCGGGCGACGCCGGGTTTATCAGCTAGAAGTCTATACATTATCTTCATGTATCATATAGATTATATATATATTTATAATTTATAATAACTAATATTATAAATCCGAAAGTTTGTGTGTAAGTGTGCAAGTATGTAAGTGTGTAAGTATGTTTGTTCTTTCTACACGCTTTAACAGCTGAACGGATTTTGATGAAATTTGGAATGTAGATAGCTTGTACCTAGGATTAATACAAAGGCTACTTTTTAACTTGATAATAGCGGGCGAAGCCGCGGGGTACGGCTAGTATTTATATATTTGGTCTTATCCGTTCAATCTAATGAATTGGTTCTGACGAAATTGTGATTCACCTTTATTATTTAAATCGCTATCATTATGGATAGGCCAATAAATCATTTTGCTAAATTGTCCAAGGATCTTTTTAACATTTTAGACGTCTACGCAATAGTCTTTAATATACTAATTTAAACTGGCGCTAAAACCGTCTAAATCTTCTAATGTCGCATTCAGATTCGGTGTTTAGTTATCTAGCGAGTTCGCTTGGAGCGCTACCACTTCTTTGCCCAGCAGCCGACAATGTGCAAGTAGGACAAGTTTGTTTAGACTTGTTATTTTACAAGCACATTCACACTCGGAGCCACACACTAAGTTTAAAGACTTGTATTGTGGATGCCGGTCACATTTACTTATCACAAACACACAATTATAACCAGAACTAGAAGCATATGTCCCTTGGGAAAGAAAAATGCGCTCCTGGCGGAAATAGAACTCAGGGCCCAAGGCAAAGAGGGCCGATTTGCCACCGTTCCAACTATTATACTTGGAAATAGGCATAAGACATTGCGTCGTGAAACTTTGTTATTCAATAGTACTGGGAAGATATATATTGTTAAAAGTATGAAGATATTTGATTCGCTCCTAGACTTAGACCACATAAACTAGGCGCAAAGCATGAACGATTACCTAAAGTGCCTGCGATTTTATTTTGTAAATAAGTAGCAACTAGGCCGTCCTGTGCTTTAATAATATTTACAGGTTTTGCTTAGTTTTAACACAAATTGTACGGTATGGAATAGGCCTACAAGGCATCGAGCTGGGATAATGATGGTAACGCTACCTACTGGTAGTGATCAGTGGGTAGAGTTCCCATCATGCTGGCGACATTGCCTCTTATCTCTGAATTGCAATAATAATAAGTTAAGCAAAAAAAGTTTAAACATTTTGATCACGCGTTGCCTTTACCAGGCACTCTGATAGATTTTAGAAAATTGAATGAGCTCCCAGTCCCCAAGGGCCCAGTGTCTCAATACAAAACGGCTCAAATATGTTATCACTGAATTACTCTCTACGTGGCATTTTGGCCAATGTGGGGTTCACTTTTTGTTGCTCGTGGTCCTCTGAGCTATTAGATTGGTAGGAACACGGACATTTTTCACTACTAATCAGCGATCATCCCTGGCATGGCAATTTTCGGTTGGTTTTTCCAGAAATTTTCTTCGATACTAACCTCGTCTTGACTTTTATAACGCAATAAAAAAGGAAGTAGTTAAATCTGTCGTTAATTGTGATCTTTCATACATGCGGCAACTGATTTTTATTTTATTGTATTAGTAGATAAGAAAGATGACAAGCAAATTGCTCGCGTGATGGTAAGCGACACTCCCGCCTACATACATCTGAAGACCAGAGAGTCCCCGTGGGACTGCAATGCAATCCTCTCCCTGAGACTTAAAATGTTGCGTCTCTTATACCCAGAAATTACACTGGCAAGTCACTTTGTCAGATTATTTTGATGTTATTTGGCGGTTTGGTACCTCCCAAGCGGTCACCACCTTGTAAAGTTTATTGCCTATGTTCTATCAGTTGTAAATTATATTTTCTGGTGTGCAACTAGTTGTAACACGGGGAAGTTTTTTGACATCGTATTTAAAATCATAAAGGAACTGGGTTAGAACTAAGTAGTTGAGTTCATGTTGTAAAAAACAACGCATCATAATCATAAACGCATAGTAGTACTAACCATTTCTCTGGTATTTGAACAACACGTGTGACAGCACCACAAAACACAAAACCGGCTTTTACTTTTCTAAACATTTATCCTTGAACTTTATTATAACTGTCAATGAAACTGGTCCTAAACATTTCAAGTTACAAATGCAAACGCGTTGCGTTGCGTAACACCATGATATAATTTTATTTGCTATACCTATTACATAACGTTTGCTCAATCCCAAGGTACGTGGCGGTGTCGCCGGTGCGCGACGGCAAGGGTCGTCGGGTCATCATCTACAATATGAGTAAGACAACATTGTTACAGACAGTGTTACAAGGGATGCTTGCCATCTGCTAAGTAGCTAAGCAAACGGTTGCAATTTTGTGCGTCGTACCACTGTTACGCCGCGCGCCGCCCCGCCCGCCGCGCCTTAGACAGCCAGTCGACTCCTAACTGAAATAAGTAACGATTGACGAAATTCCTAACTGAAATAAGTAAATACATATGTATAATTTCAGGGAGGCAAGCATCTGTTGTGCATATAATATGTTAATAAATGTATACGTGTTAATTTACGTGCAGTTTTGGGCATTTATCCCAAATTAAAAATGAGCTTAAATTGTAGCGCAGCTAACCTATCTATTTCGGCATTTGTTTACAAACATCGTATTATATTATGTTAGTCCATTGGCTTTTGAATTGTACTCGAAAGTACCATTTTTAAAAAGTTTTATAGGCATTTTTAAACGTTCTTTTCTATGGCTGCATTGTCACTTTCCATCAGCTGAGATAGTGATCAAATGCTTGCCTATCAAACATTAAAAAATGGCACGTTACGAGTACCTACCATTCAAAGCCAATGGACAAACAATATAAGTAATACTATGTCTGTGAATTTCACTGACAGGCAATTACAATTAATTTGTTAGACAACGTTCAAGTTGAAGACTATCAACTTTATCTAACAAATTTAAAGTAGTGACGATCATTTTCATATTGGCCGATCTCTACTATAATTATCTATTAAATCGAACAGTAATTGTGCTTCAGAGCGCGAGCGTATGGCTGTCACACACTGGACACACCTGGCTCAGACGTATGGTGACACGGGCACCACTGTTTGGAAACCGTCCGCGTCCGTGTCCCATTACGCAATCCGTCTAAGCTAGACAATAAATATGGGTCTGTTACATTTGGAGCAAGGTGTGCCAACTGTTTAGCAGCTATAAGACTGGACTTACTATAACATTTTCTTACGAATACTTATAATGAAACTTAAGGCATTGGTAGTATCCCATTTCACTAGAGCGGATATTTCCCTGATTAAACTCAAGCAATAAATTAATTAATCCATCCAGAGCTTATATCCCACCTTCTCTGGCTCTTCAAACTGCCAAAGAAGATGGCACTACAAGCCAGACTAATCGAGGTATTTACCAATCAATGGGAAACTTCATTTAATAAACATAAACTGGATTAATGTTAACACGCTTGCGTGTGTGAATGCATAAGCGAATGTTGTAAATGTGATTAGCCACGGCAATAGTGAATTGTTAATTATTTTGTTGCTGCGAAATATGGACGTACTAACGATGTGTATGTAAGTATGATTTGCTTAGTAGTGCGTATACGTAGAGCTATATTGATTGACATTTGATTTGCACATTACATTTCCATCGGAACGGAAAATTGTACAAAATCTAACGCACATGCATCAACTACGACTACTCTGACAAGAGTGCCCGACTAAGAAGAAGATATTGGACTGACACACGAATCATTATTAAGGGCTTTTCGAACCATTGCACGAATCATTGAAACGACCGAGAATAGTCGAGGAGCCAATCATACTTATTACTTTTTTTAATATATAAAATTGATAATAGATTTTCGAAGAGACAAGGCAGACTTCCGTTCTATGGTCAGTCAATGACGTCTCGAGCCTGCATTTTCTCTTCATACTTGAAAATCTATGGGAAATCATCCGACAATTTTTAAAATGGCACATCACTGTTGCTAATTCATTATTTGATTACCTATTTATTGGTCTCAAGATGCATCGGATGTTTTCCATCTCTTTTTATGCAATAAGGCAAGCATTTGACTACCTCTGGAAGATAACGCTTTGTATTCTTTTAATGTCAGAATATGCCAAATTATATATTTTTTCAGTATTTGTCGCTCGAGATTTATTAATATTAAATCAAAACAAATCTCTCCGATGAAGACAATTAAGATAGAACTTCACTTGAGTTGAGTTTGATTATTTAATTATATTATACGTTCAAATGTATATCCAAGATATTTTTCTTGAAGGCACTTTACAAATCCGGTTTATAAAGGGTCTATAAAGAGTTTGAAGCGTTTGAAGTCAGTGTAACTCGTTTAAAATTGTTATTTAACTAGTAAGTACCATCGCTGCGAATATGCTGTGTGATAGTGCGACTTTTTTGCGTGTGTCCTACACACATAATCTTTACTCATACATTTTTCAGGTAAATTCAATGCCAGCAAGTACGACTGCTGGGACATGTGTCGTGCCCACATCTTGATCTATGAGAGTTTGATGTGCGACCCCCTGGACCAAATTTGCGGATTTACACATGTTGGTGATGGTAACGGAGTCAGCAGCGCTCACATAACTACATGGAATCCTACCGACTTCGCCAGGCTTTTGAAATGGGGAGAGGTTAGTTATTTATCATTATATTTTTTATGTAGTTAGTAATACGTCAAAACTCTTTTAATTTATGGGAGTATGCGAAGCTTGGTTCAAATGTGTAGAGTACTGGGTATTTTACTAAGAGACGTATCAAGGACAGCAATCACCCACGGAACTTAGCTATTTAAAGTTCCGGTGACAGTGTAAATGTAGGTACCTTTACCTTGTTATTTTTTTATAAGGACGGCTAGAGAAATCTGAAACCAGAAGAGATATTCTGAAACTGTCTTAGGAACCATTCATATTTAATGGGGAAAATAAATCGGTATAATCGATTCAAGCGTTATTATATTATACAGTGTAATTATGCAGAAATTGTTAGATCATGCCCTGTTTGACCATAAGTTTTTTTTAATGCTGATTGACTCTGTTTCATGTACAGAGATCATTTTGTTGGATCCGAAGAAAAAATCGGGATAACAGATGTTAGCCGTGGCGACTGCCGAGTTGCCGACACTTAGAAATTTCATCGAATATTGGTCGGCTTTTGAGCAGCGTGGCGCGTTTATCGCTATATTACCCTACTATAGGTCAAAAAGTGTGTCAATTTTGCCTACTAAATTATCTTATAGTATTAATTAATGAAAGTAACAGAGTCTAACTGGCATAGTGATCTGTTTCATTAAAGTTGTATATTGTAGATGATATTATTTTGTAATTTGTAGGTTATACCTACTTAATAAAATTTTAACGCTTGTGTAGAATTATTGTAAACCAGAGGATAGGATGTTAATATAATTGTGGTTCAACCGTGCTGTCATGGCAGATGACAGAAATACTTAATTGCCCATTATTGCGCTATAAACCTAACAGCGGTAACCTATTATGTAAACCAGTGGATATGTTCGCTTGATGAGTGCAGATAACACTTATTGTAGATATAAGTATAGATAATAACCCATTATGAAGCTCTTTCGAGAATAGGTTGGAATGATAGGTATTAAAAGATTCTAGATAATAATATAATTTAATTAAGTTATCCACTGTTATTTTAATAAGTAGGCATTTATGCGTTACATAATTAAGGCATGTATTTAATGAAACGAATAATTTTTCAATCCTTAGACAAAAGGTCAATTAAAATCAGTCCAATAAATATGTCTATCCAAAGTGCCGAATATTTTTTTAAATTGTGCACAATGCTCTGTTATACATCGTAGTAGTTATCTGTAGTTTTTTTGTAACTATAATATCTTCACACTTATCTGGAGGAAATGAGATAAACAAAGTTACAGATTAGAGGGAGAACGATGATTTTCAGCCTTTTCAGCTATTCAATATCTTACTTCTTCAAATTCACTTTCAAGCATACTTCAAGTACTCTTCCACGTGATAGAATGCCTGGTCAACAAGCCAGCTTGTTTTTAAATGATGACCTTGAGGGTGCATCTCTGACCTTACTTGGCAGACGGTTGAATACGGCCAGCGCCATGACACCATTATTCCAGCTGAAGTGTTTAATTTATCGGAATTACGCAATCTAATTACCCCTTTCTTATTCTATCATCGGACATCCAGACGCTCTGCTAAGCGACATCGCTATATTTCACCGCATTCCACAAATGCGGACGAAGCGTTTTACTTCCACGTTCATTATGCGAACCGCAAAGGACTGGATACCCTGCATATATCTGTGTTTCCTGATTAGTATAATATGGGAGTGAATAGGCATCTTTCAAAACGTGCTCCATCATCAACTGCATCGTTTACCATCGGATGTGATCAAATGCGTCAACTGGGTCGTCAAACGTCATCATCATCATCTCAGCCGCAAGAAGTCCACTGATGGATATAGGCCTTCCCCAAAGATCTCCAAAATGAACGGTTATTAGCGGCGTGCACCCAGCGTCATCCTGCGACCTTCATTATGTCGTCTGTCCACATAGAGGGCGGTCTGCCGACACTGCGCTTGCAAGTCCGTGGCCTCCAACCTTTCGGCCTCATCGGCCTCTACGTACTATGTGCCCTGCCCATTGCCACTAAAACTTGCTAATCCGCTATGTCGGTGACTTTCGTTCGTCTACGGATCTCCTCATTCCTGATTCGATCTCGTAGAAAAACCCCGAGCTCGTTATGTGACTTTGAGATTATTTATAAGGAACACAGTAAGAAGCCAGGTTTCAGTACTATATGTCATCACTACACTGGTCACACTACACAAAGACTTTCGTCTTGAGGCATTGAGGTATATTTGACGAAAAGACGTTGCAAGGTTTCCCGAACCCTATCCAGCCCAGTTGAACCCATTGATATTGATGCCGAGTCCTTTCCACTCCAGGAGCTTGAAGGCATCTTCCAACGCGGCAGTGAACAGTTTCGGAGAACTGACGTCTCCCTGTCTCACGCCTCTTTGTACTGGAATTGCCCTCGAATTCTGTTTTTGTACTTTAGACCGACATAGTAGCGTTATTGTACAAACACGTTAGCTCTTCGATATATCGATGGTCAATATGGCATCGCTGGAGAGACTCAAGCACCGCCCACGTTTCGATCGAATCAAAGGCTTTCTCAGTCTACAAACGCTAAGCATAGTGGCAAGTTATACTCCTCAGTCTTTTGTATAACTTGCCACTGGAAGTCATCCAACCTGCGACTGAGACGGTTCGTAATGACCCTCGAAAACAGTTTATAAACATGATTAGAAGCGTGATGGGTCTGTAGTTCATCAGCAAAGTGTTATCACCTTTCTTGAAGAATCGGAAGACTTCAATGATAACAAACGTCATTTCTCCATAAGGTGTAAAGTTTGGCTGCAGAGTTTTCGAGGTCTATCTGCACGGCGAGGTCTAGTATGCTTAGAACCTACCGTTTGGACAGTTTCTACTAAACCGCTACTAATCTCGTCCACCAAAGCTAAATTCTCCAGGCAAGCAAAGCGATTAGTATGTTCGAGTTGAAAACTTTCGGGGTTTTGGATATGTGCGCGAGTAGGTCGGATCGTAGAATTCATTAGACGGAACCTCTCAAGTTTAACATTGATATCCAATATGCCTCTAACCATTCGGTGATCACTACCAGTTTTCACCCGGTGACTCACGATCAGACATCATTGAATATTCGTTTCTTGGAGGTCGGAATGAATAGCTCTTCTTTCTCTAGAAATTCGGCCAGCCTCTGTCCGCTGGGGTTCCGTTGCCCATATCCAAATTGCCCCATCCTCAACTCATACTTGCTCCTCTTGCCCAGCTTCACCTTGTCCCCCATAACAACATTGAAGGAGGAATGTATGGCCCTACTAATGTCCTCATGCATACCCTCAACCTCTTCATCTGGGTGTGCTGAGGTCGGTACCTACGTATACCTGAATGACCTTTAGCGAATATCTCACATACTCTGAGTATTAGGTATACCACCCTACTCGAAACACTGTCGATGTTCAGAATGTTGTTAATAAGGGACTTGCGGACGAGAAACCCGACACCACCTTGCCACTGTAAGTCGCCCTTCCGGTGGTAGAGTAGGTTACCGGATTTCAGGGTTATCGTGTCCTCGCCTTCTTTACGGACTTCGCAAAGTCCCATAATATCCCAACATAACCTACTCATTTCCTGTTCCAGCTCGAAAATGTTTTCGTCAGTCTTCATAGTGCGTACGTTATGTTTTACCAGTCGTCGTCATTGAGAATGTACGTCAAACGTACAACTTGTAAATTTTTACATTCTTTGTGAATGTATGCAACATATTTTCACCACTATATTTACATATTTCGTCACTATAAACAGTAGGTAGTGCGTAACCATATAGGTGCAAATCTGGCTGCTAATATTTACTCAATCAGGGATCTAAAAAGTTATTATTATGTAAACGGGTCGTTAGAAGTGAAAGAACTATTGGAATCTTCTTTTTATCTACGGTTTGAAACGGCTATTCAAACTCTGTTCTCCTTTGGTACAAATTATATATAACTATCACCTACAGACCACCGAAAATGACAGCGCCCTTTTGTCCCGACTGCGCGACGTTTTTTTTTTTTTTATTTGTGACAGTCTAGTGTTTGACCACTATCTCACCTGATGGAAAGTGACGATGTGATCGAAGCTGGTAAACACACTAGACCTGGAATACGCAGGCTCTCAAAAAACGTAAAGGAGGTTTATGTGTTTATCGGTCTATGTATGTTTGTTCTTTTGTGGCGTTCTAAAGACCGAACACGCGAACCGATTTTGATGATTTTAACGTCTTTTCAACCGACATCAAAAAAGGAGGTTCTTAATTCGACTGAGTTTTTTTCTTATGTTTGTATGTTACTCGATATCTCCGCCAATTATGAATCGATTTTGATGATTTTTTGTTTGGTTTACTTCAAAGGTATTATACATTTTATCGAAATCAGTCAAGCCAAAGCAGAAATATAAGCTATGAAGTCGGTTTTTTTAAGCTTTGCTTGCGTTTATTTTCTTGCAAATATTTTCTTCATCTTACAAGTGTCACTAAAGACATGTCAATAATTAAAATTCATTATGAGGTAAAACCAGACGCCCTTATGTGAAAAATAAACAAATAAAAGTCGACGAAGTAAACGAAGTAATTACCTACCTGTACAAATGGATTATTGTTGTTTTATAATTTGTTTTGAATTTGAAAGTAATTTGTAGGTATCTTTTTCAATTCGAATAATCGTTTAGGACCTAAGTATCACGATTCACAGGAACCATTCTCACTACAATTTTCAATATGAAACATAAAGCTGTAATTAAGTTTTATATAATCGCATATAAAGTCTTAGTAACAAAAAGTTTAAAATAAACATTATTATAAATAAATCAAACCCGCTAAAGTAAAAAAATAGCATTGTCGATTAAGTACCTATACATATTTTTTAAATTTTGTTAACTTTCGAGTGTTAATGTGTAACTCATAAAGATGGAGTATTTTTTAGAATACTTGTCAAAGTGCATGAATGTAGGCAAATCAGGTAAAGTTGGAAATCATAGGTTTTTTTTCATTTTCGTTTCTAAGCTCCATTACAAGTTCTAGCAAAGTTTCTACCAACTTACTAGGAAATGTCTTGACTTTAACTAGACCTTGGCACTTTTACTCGACTTTGACTTTGATGACTAAGGTTACTTTTATGAAACACGAGCCGTAATACAAGGCTCGCTCGCGGTGATAAAATTAAAAAGTAGCATAATAATATGTGTTAATCCTAGGTATGGCTATGTACATTCCAAATTTCATCTAAATCCGTTCAGCCGTTACAGTGTGAAGAGGGAATAATTAAACTTACTCACAAACTTTCGGATTTATAATATTAGTATGATGTAATATACTTGAAATATTTTGAAGTGAAACTTATAACGGGAAAGCTTTGAAATTCTGATCCGCAACCTTTTTTGTGTGACGAAAAGTGCTGTGAGTAACCCTGTAATACAAAAGTTTTGCTTCTATCGTGTGTCTTTGCGACAAACCCTGTTATTTTAATTGTTTGTAATTGGCACATAGATTGCAGAGCTAAAATTGAAAAAATTAAATATACATTGATACAGCAAAAGACGTCACACGTAATGGGACTGTACTTATAATACTCTGTAGGAGCGCACTACAATATTACGCTGTCGCATTACTGGACTAACTCATAATTAAATGCAAGCAAAGCTTACAAAAACCGACTTCACCGCTTAACACATAAAATGTGTTAAACACACATTATTGACGATAACACAAAAACTACTTATCAGATCTCAAATTTAAATGGTACGAAAGGGAAAGCACCAGCTTTCAAACAAAAAAAAAACATCAATATCGGTTCACGTAGAAAGATTTCGTTCTTTTGAGTCTTCTCACTAAGTCTGTGTAGTCGAGGAGCTGGATTGCCCCAACATTCACATGGTGATGAAGTCTTCGTTCATGAGCTCCATGATCCGTGAAGATAGATCCGTGTCTAATGAGGTTATTTTTTTTATTTCAGCAATCGTTGCCGATGAGGCATAAGGAGATTCATCTGGTTAACATTCCAGTCGCCATCAAATACATCATAGACTTTGCGGCGAGCAAAGTTTCACCGAAAATGTCGGAACGTCTCAATGTAAGTCGCGCGACTTTTTATGCTTCAAATGTAATTACCCAATGATTTTTATATTACTATGATTATTCAAAAGTATTAGATACGTTATAATTACAATTTGTAATTAACAAATTCGTCGAAGCTGTAAAACGCCTGCTGGCTATGCAATCGTCGAAAACACCGATTTATCGACAGAGATATCAGGGTGTTAAAAGCTACGACTTTTCTACCATTGTGTTTTTTCCAAAGAATATATTAAATGGAGACTTAACGTGATAAGTTTCCCTTAATTGTCTACCTGAGGCCATAGCGTATAATAATATAAGAAAAGGTAGACAATTATCGCGAACAACCATAGAATTGGAGGTACGACGCGATGGAGCAACACCGAAGGCTTTAGCTATGTGTGCGTGACATGACAACACTTCACAGCACATTGCTAATATTATTCAATACTGTAGGAACAATGTAGGGTCTTTACAGAATCTGTGCCTGTGGCTAATAATCACACCTATATTATTAATGCTAAAGTTTGTGTGTAAACGTATATGTAAAAAAAAACCGAGTCACAGCCCCACACTAAGTTCGATCCTACAGCGTGCAGCGCTCCTTTGGAATATGGTGAATCCTACCTATTTTTGGGTGGATTCCACCCCTCCATTTCTTCATCTCTGGCTATTTGGTCGATATGTCTTATTTCTTTCCTACTCAGAGGATTTTATTTTCCAATGAGCGTTCTCCTATGTTTACCACCTGGCGGCACGTCAAAGGAATCAGGCCTCCTCTCTGCCTACTGTTTCAGAAACAGGTGATTAGTAACAAAACGTTTTACCTTTCAGATCCACTGCAATCTCAAAACTCTGCACAAGAAGATTGATGTTGACTGCTTGCCTAAAGAGTTCGGAGGAAAGATACAGTTCAGCGAAATGATCCAATACACAAAAAAGATGCTGAGTGAGAGAAGGCAGGAGTTATTAGATTTGGATAACATGAAATTACTCAGCACCAGAGGCATCATATCTTCCAGGAAACCTACTGGCATCCAGCCGGGAGATGGTTCGGTGGAAGGAAGTTTTAGAAAACTGGAGATAGACTAAAATGCATTTAATGTTATTGTATAGATGCCTGTTCTTGTGATATTCCTTTTGTAGTTCTAAATTTAGTTTCTTCCGAGTTTTTCTTTTACTATTGTTAGCATGGTTTTGTAACATATATAGTTCGATAGATTTACAGTATTGGTACGTGTATCTCTTGTAGTCATGCTAGTGAATAACCTACTTATTTTTTCTGAGTAGGTTACCTTCAATTTGATTAGGATAATGATCATGTATTTTTATGTGACAATTTCGACGGCTACAAGATGGGTCGAGCATAGTTTTATTTAATGTATATTATCCATTATAAATTGTTTTTGTGGGTAATTTTACTGTTAAGTACTGCTTGTGGATCCTTGGGATACTTTTTAGAAAATATGTTTAGACATTCAATATTAGGTTTAAGTCATATGATAAGGGATTATACCTGCGTAGTATATCTATCCCTGTGAAGTTAAGAATATAGCAATTAACATTGGGTAGTTCTCAAGAAAGGGTTATATTGATTAGCAAATATATTCAAAATCATTGTATTTTAATATAGTAGAGTTATGCATTGTTTTTAGTGTTTAAAACATTGTTCAATGCTTAAAGCCGAAACATATACATAACACCACTAGCAGTAAGTTAGATAGGTAGTCAACGCTTAGGGGTATATTCATATTAGGGACATGATATACGAAGCGCCTGAGGCACACGCCCCGGGTGATGTGAAGATAAAATACATGGCGCCTAAGGGAGTAAGGGACCTTCATATACAAAGCTCCTGGGCGCGCGTCCGAGCGGCGGCGGGAGCGCGGCGGAAGCGCAGCGGAAGCGCGCCGGCGACCCTTCCCCCCGCACTGCCGTTTTGTATACTGCTGTCATAAGGAAAAAAGATGTATATGCATTCTTGAAAAAAAAATGTAATATACATCATCGGAATCACGAAAAATAGACGCATCTATTAGTATTTTTTAATTTTAAAACATTCCAAAGCAGCCTACTAAATCTTACTTTTAATTAAGACGCATCTGCCACAAGTATTGTGCGACAACGATCTCTTTGCAGTCCGTGACAGACGGAACTAGCGCCACTATCTTGTAAAGTGTCATTTTTCGACAAAACTGTCAGTATATACATATTTAAATACAGCCATAGGCGGACTAACAGATTTGTGCCTGGTAGCCCTTTACCAGGTGGGAGGCTGAGGATTCCTGAGAAAATTCCTTACCAATAAAGGTGCAGACCATTTACGGATTTTCAATTCAAGTCGAAATTGCACATATTTGATAACAGACTTCTTAGAAATTACTCCATTAAAAAAATCTGAAACACCATTATTTCTTGTTAAATAAATATTTTATATTTTATGAGAATCTTACCATCCCTCTTTTAAAATATTATATAGAAGAAGAAATTTGGTATCGCGAAATATCTTTGTATTTATTTATTCTTATTTAAACACAAAAATAATCTTTGAACAAGTAGATTGTATGTTTATTTGTTTGTAAGTAGTATTTAAATTACAAAATAGTTTAATTTTTTATAGTGCATGCGCTGCTTTCTTGTATTTGTTGAGACACCACCTACAGCAAAATATTTTACCATCCTGTCGATACAAATTATTTAACTTACTTATTTGTGTTTAATAAAGAAATATTGTATAGTATTGCTCGCTGGCAAAGTTGGATGCGTTTTGTTTTTTTCGTTGTTTCCATGGATGCCATTCCCAATTTTTCATTCCGTCAAAATTAGACAAGTTGATAGATTGCAATATTGTAAACTTCTTGTATGGTCATAAAGGGAGATTTTATTAGATGGCGACCCTTATGTAACAACCTCTTTGTGAGTTTTTGCCGCGAAAGTGAAAAAATGGCGTTGTTGATTTTGTATAATTTTCCAAAACCTGTGATTCTTCGAGTGTTAATGTGTAATAATGGTGGATTATTAACCGTTAATACTTAGTAAATGTGCATAAGTGTAGGCAAGTCATACAAAGTTGAAAAACGTGGTTTTCGCCTTCGCTCCAAATCTCCAATAGAAGTTCTAGTAAAGTTTCTACCACTTTACTAGGGCATGACTTGACTATGACTGACTACTTGGCTTTGACTGTGACTTGTGACTAAGACTTTTATTATGAAAAATAGAAATTGTTAATATTTGTTTAATATTTCGACTGAAGGACTATGCATCCATGGTCATGAAATAATAATAAAAAAAAAACCTCTTTGTATGAGGATAAAACCTCTTTATCTGAGGCAACAACAACGCCTCCCTGCAAATTTCAGTCAAGTGCCACAAGATTCTTGGCGCACTCTCAGACTAAATAAGAAAGTGTCGCACTGTTCTAAATAATAAAGACATTTCAGATGTATATAATTCAATTTTGTCAAAAATGACAGTTACGTATTTTTCCTTATGACGGCAGAAGTAGTATTGCATTAGCTTCTGGCGCTTCTTTCTGAGCGTCAGGAATAGATGATAGTCATTTTGCCTAGGCTGGGCGCCGAGGTTCTTTTTTTCATTACCCTCGGGGAATCTGGTAGGTACATGCCGCGTGCCGTCCGGACCACGAACTCCCCCACTGACTCGACCTTCACGTCCCGGGCGATGGCGTCATTGCGAACGTAACGACCTGCTCCTGTACAGATCTTCAGGGCGGCAGAAAAAAATACACAAAGCGCCCTGTACGAGCGCCTTGGGCGCTTTGTATATCAAGTCCCGCGATATCTCATAGTTTTTCTATTAGGAAAAAGGCATTAGCCAAAATAAATATGCACCATTGATAAATTGATAATACATTGCTCCCACAGAAATATAGATAATGTGCCTTATTATTTCGATTTCTGTGAATGCTCCCTGCGTTAATAATTGAACCATACGATATTAATTGGTTATTAGAGCATAGATAAAACCAAATTAGTAAAATTGTTTGCACTTCCATATGACCTTAATACCTACTTAGTCTGTGAGTCCATTCAACGATATCATACGCAGTATAATATATAATGATATTTGTTACTATATTTGTACATATAAAGATTTCTTTAACATCAAAACTACACTGGTCAGCATGAACCGCTACAAAATTTTCAAAGATGGTTTATTTGCTCTCATCTCGGTATCTTCATGGTAATGGCTACGCCACACGCACGTGGCGGGGCGAGGTGACCATGTACCGCGTCCTCGAAATGCGAACTGTGTGACGCAGCCTTAAGAGAAATAATTTCTTCCCATATTGGCTCCACTGTCAAATGGAACTGCATAGAATAACTCTCGTATATCTACAACTATTGTCTCGCATTATGATACTGGTATAGCAACATTAGGATATAAAATAGGTACTTATATACATATTAGATACTCATATAGAGTAAAAGTGTAACTACTTATTAAAGTGTTAATATTTTACTAGCTAACTATTATTTTTCCTTTTTGACGAATACCTTTATATTTTTCTTAACTTTCGAATTGTAATTCACTATCTATTCCTCGCGTCTCGTCGTCCCCTGCGTTCATAAGGATTCTGATGATAAATATAAGGTAATAATAAGGTATCCTCCATTTTCTATGATTTAATAAACTATCTAAGATTCAGTAGACAGTATTGAAGACGTGTCAATCAGTCAATCAGACATATTAGTATACTATACGTAGTGACTAATGAGCTTAGTTGGAATTGTAGTGTTATTCCACCAAAGCGTTTTGTTATAACTATCTACTTATTTACATATTTTGTAAGGACTATTAAGTTGTAGAACAAACAAATTGTACTTGATTGTGAGTGTCAAGCCTGTCTAGATTATAGTGGCTGGAACAGACGGAGTGCAGATAACAGAATTGCGGCGTGCGAGGATGCGGGCACCCTGTAGCCGGTAACGGAACCAACGTTCGTTATGTTCACAATTATAAGAATTATATTATGCAAGACCCCGCGCCGTTCGCGCGACCCAAATGCGTGCAGTATGCCGCTTTATTGAGACTTAAAGTAATGGCCTCTAGACGAATCATTTGTAATTTTACACCATTTCAAACGCCTGTGGTCTATATATTTTATAATACTTATTTAGATTTCCAATTCGCTAAAAAATAACAAAAAATTTAAGGAGGACCGAGGATAGAACCTGGCGTCCAAGATCGGAGTTAAGCTGTACGAACTTCACGTAGCGCCATGTTTCTTGAACACTGAGGGTGAATTATTTATTAATATTTGGATGGGGTGAATATTGGGTGAATATTTTAACCAGTCAAATTGTCGCAATTTGTTTAGATTGAGGAAGCTAAGAGGTCCTAAGATCACAGCCAAAATCAAAAAGTAAACACCCATCTTTGCCAGTGGAGCAGTCAGGCAGCAGCGGTCGTCAAGTTTAGACTAGTAAAAATAAATCAGAACTTTGTCAGTACTGGTTTTTGTATGATAAGCTGTTCATGAATTTTACACAAATTTAATTATGTATCATTTTCCATTGTAGAAACTGGCTATGCAGAGTAATTTAAAGAAAAAATAAAACAATCGCTTAGATAAACAAAAATCTGTTTCTAGAAGATTCGAACCCATGCCTCCCGTTACCGCTCGCAAAACTGATAAAAGCATAATATAATGTACTGCCCTTAGAATACATTATAAACCACATCTTCGTATGCTACTCAGTGACCTCAGTGAATGCCTCTCTCAGTGGAAGCCATCGTTCAACCAAGTTATCATGGAGGACGATTATGAAACCGTAACTAGACCTCCGAGAGGCGGTCACCTCAGCCACTGGACCACTGGTAGGGCAACGAGTAAGGCGAAAATAAGGAACGCTTTCGTCGTCGTTTTTGTACAATTATAGGAATTTCAACTTTATCATTTATACATTAGGATGAATTTCAGTAAACGCTATGCATAGGGTAGAAAAGGAAAGGTATATAATAGAATAAGATAGATGCGCCAAACAATCAGGGGTGCGTTCAGAGCCTAAACTCTGGATACAAATGTACGGAGGGTCGGTAGAGCGAGTTAAAATGCCCCAGACTTCTATACCTCGGATAATAACCACCAAACAATAACTGAAAAAAAAATCTAAATAAGCAAGCTAATTATTATTAGCTTGCCTATTTAGATATTTTTTTAGCTATTGCTAAATCGTTTGGAGCCTACGAGGGTGGATAAAAACAACCAAGTTGTAGGCACCGACTCCGAATGCGCCTCGTTGCCTATTGCGCAGCGCATCATGGATCGTAAATATTCTATCGAGAGTTTATGGCAGGGGTGGATCCAGGATTGTTGTTTGGAAGGGGCTTGACCCAGCTGAGGGTAGATTTTAGATATAAAAGTTTAAATAGAACTTAAGTTGCAAATTCGCTGCTCAACCATTAGAACCAAACGGATCTAAATACTATTAGGATATACCTCCTCGGAAAACCAATTTTTAAAATCAATACCACATTTTTAATAATGATAATAGTAATATATCTCCAAGTGAGTTTCAAGACCGAAACATGATAAAAACTAAAAACTAAGAAAAGTTTAGTAAATAGCAGTTTTCAAAATATTTTAATTTTGAAGACCAAGTTTTACTTAATCGAACTGCCTGTTAGCTTAGTTAGGTGGGCGTTCGCCTTCTGAGCGAGGGTATCGGGTTCAATTCTCAGCGGGAACACCAGTTATCTCCATTAGGAAAATTTGTGTTTCTGGTTCTGGTTGTGATTGTGTGTGTGATGTGAATGTTACCGGCACCCATGAAACAAGTCATCGAACTTAGTGTTGGGCTGTGAGTGTGAAAACGTTATATTGCCATTATAGGTGTGACATTTGCTCCGCGCTGACAGCGTGCGGTGAATCGGGCGCGACTTTTAAAAAAGCGTATCGTGTGTGGCACCTTTAATCCAAACACCAAAGATAATGTTATAAACTCTTTGTACCAAACATCTAAGAAAAGTATGAATAAAACCTCAATGTTGTAAGGTACATATGTATTTCGAAAAATCTGTTTGTCAAAAAAAAATGATATTGTGTTCCAAAGATAATGTAATCACTCCGTTTTTGCGTACTATGATACGGTTACTAAAATCAATCGGTTGATTCAATGGTTCATAAGAAAAGAAAATCGTTCGATTTCGATTTTGATGTGACGCCCGGAATAGACCTCCAGGTTCTTCTCGGGATGGCTATACAGTCATTAACTTTCATGAACCTGGTAATTATAGTCATTGACTTTCATGAGTAGGCACTCAAGTGAAAAGTGAAAAGATAATTCGGTTAGAGGCCTAAAGGTCCAACGCGAATAAACAAATTTGAATCTTGGTAACAGCTTGACAGAACTGAATATTATTCTGATATTCATGACTTATGTCTTACAAATTTCTTCTATGTTGTTCTTATTATAAAATCCATCGAGATAGAAACAACTGCGGTTTCTGCAAAATCCTTGATAAAATCTTAAATTGCTCATTGATTGAACTGCCCGTTTGGTTACGTGCGCGATCAAGAACCCGGTGGATTCCATCCCAATGAACATTTTTCGCGTTCGGTTGTGGGTGTAATTGTTTATTTAATATAAATGTTTCTAGCACCGATGTCTTTGATGGGGGTACTTCCCAACGGATCATAGTATCAGATTTTCACATTAACCGATCATAACAGTATGGGTATCGGGTACGATTCCCGGTGGAAACATAAGTTTTCTCCCGAAGGGAAACTTGTGTTTCTGGTTCTGGGTGTGATCGTGTGTTGGCTGGGAATGTGTAGCCTTAAGACGGTAGGTAAAACTCGGGTATTTAAGTAAGTTGAGCAAGGATGGGTACATACAATAAAAACATAGTTATTGGTAATTATTCGATAACTTTATTATTCAAGTAATTAAAATTTGGTACTTATCCTTAATAAAATTTGTTATAATAACATAATGCATTAGGTAAATACTTTGGTTTTTATAATTCGAAATCTTTTAAACTAAAACTGCACGCTTTACAACAAAGTGGACCAGTCACGAAGGACCCAAAAATAAAAGTGCCGGCCGACGGTATAGATATATGAACTCGTTTTAGTTTTTTTCGGTTGACTTTGCATTACAATACGTATAGCTCTCTGTCGCAAATTTTATGCTCTACAATTTTTATAACAGTTGGTAACATAGTTGGAGCAATAGAAACCGCAATAAAACTGTTTTTCTTTACGTTTGGCCTTGAATAACTTAGTACGCAGACACGAGAATTTATGAGACTCTTGAGACAACTTTTAGTAAGCCAAAATGAAGGGTTATTTCGTTAGTGCCGGCTACCTAAATTAGCCGGCACTAACGAAATTTTCTAGTAGCATTATTCAACAAACCTGTAGCATACGACGTGATCAGACTGACTATTAAATATAAACAAATTTTGATATAGTGGCGCGCAGTTTGTCTGGGAGACCTTTATTTTTTACATATAGATTCGATGTGTACGTAATATTTTAAAATGATCGTTTAATGATCAATCTAATATCTTAGCCTATATTTAGGACGATTCAACTTTCACATAGATATAGATCATATTATTTTTGAAATTTACAATAAAATGATGTACTAATTATGTCATGATTTGAATTAAAATAATAGCAATGAGAATATATCTACGGCATTATACTACAGATTACATAATAGTTATATGATTATTCCCATAAGCTTAAAATAAGTTATGACTGATAATGTCTAAATTATTATATTATTTTTATAACTATACTGTCTTTAAAACATGTGTACAAGTCAATCTACGGGCCAATTGCCTATATTTCCTAAAACTATATACAGCAAAGACCTAAGTTACCTACGTTACATCGAGCTTATAGGTAACTCAAATGCTCAAACTATACTTAAATAAAATATGTAAAAAATTATAGTGACAAAACTAATGACTCTGACAAGAATAGAAACTATTACTACATACTAAAAAACATATCACAAGATTTTCTTCTACACCCACCAGAGCGGGAAAAGGGCCGAAAACGATCCATTGTCAAAACTCAAATTTCTAAGTGGCCAGTAAAATAAATAACCTCGAAGGCATGCGTGGCGCTTACCATCAGCCCTTGCTCGTCCTTTTTTATGCTACACTAATAGTATTAAAGATATTTGAAGTAAGCCGTTACTTTTAATATTGTTTACCTACTGCGGTTGCCTACTCCGGTTTGATGAAACCCGGTTAACATTTTAGGTGGGCTAGAAAATAGTCATAAGTATATTGTTACATATTCATGTAAAAGTCACATATTATATCCAATATCGCGTTATATGTTACAGTAACATATAACTGTAACATGACTTGTAAGAACTCGTCGTGCTGATCTGGACAAAAAACGAGATGCGACAAAGGCCAGACCACCTGCAGCCATACCTTACTTCTATGCAAACGGTGTTCTGTCGTGCCCTACATGCAGCAGAACCTTTTCTGTCAAAATCGCGTACGCCAGTCACAAATGAGCACACCGTCGACGGGCAACCAAGCTCTGTCATATAAAATTGTTCATAAAAAGCCACAAAACAGTCGCTGAGGCCGAAATCGACTAGGAAAGCATCATCATCATGTTTTGTTATAAGTAACATATTAACATTACATGCACATGTAACGTTACTGTCACTGTAATATTTAATATAGTCAAATCACATCAATATCTAGCAGTGACGTGTAAATTAATGTTACATATTCATGTAACTGTATAAAGGAATATTAAACATCAATGTTAGACATATAACAGTAATATGTAACATATTATATCAGTTACGTATTCATCCAACTTGGAAAGTTTTTCATCGAGTCGAAAAGTTTGTAGGCCGATCCTCTGCCGTATATGCTGAAAGTAGAGGTGAGGTGTTGTTGGCTCACGGATTCGGCCAACAAGTTCTTGGCAGCCTCAATTTGTGTTAGTGGAGGTGAAACTTCGGTGTAGTTGCCTGAAATGTTAACATTGACACATTTACTACAAACCCTGTTTAAGGAGCTAGCAGCTTCTGCTATTAATATTTTAATTCTGTATGGGGACGATAAGGCCTGCACTGATGACGTCCCGCTAGGGGCGTATTGTACATTCAAGTGTTACTTATAACTTATATGAGAATAAAATTCACATATTTTGCTTCTACGTTCATCATCTGTACAGTGAAGAAGTGGAACTCACTGCCTGCGTCTTTGTTCCCTGAACGGTACAATCTGGGTTTCTTCAAGCGTAGAGTTGATAGGTACCTTCAAGCATGTCCCATCTTCGGCCGCATCGTCACTTTTCATTAGGTGAGATAGCGGTCAAATGTTTGAATATATAGCATTAAAAAAATCCCCCTGCCAGCAGTTAATTGCGGCAAGCATGCAACATCCTCGGCCGCATCATCACTTTCCATCAGGTGAAATTGTGGTCAAATCGGGCATAAAAAAAACACCATGTTTGTAACGTTTCGTAGCTTATAGGTAAGTACAGACCTCAAAGTAAAAAAGGGATCCTTTTTTTTGAGCTTGTCTAGAAAAGGGCGAAATTTGGGGTCTATAAATAATTCCGGACCAACATTTTCCTTAATACGTGCACTAGCTCTAAGTTTGCGCGTAGACTGGACGCAACAAGGCGTCTCTTGTATCTCAACTCACGCACGATACGCGCGTATCTAGCGCGAGTCGAGCCAGGCGAAGTGCACGCGAAGTATTCACGCGAAACGATTCGCGGTAAATTCGCTCCATCTGAACAAGGTCTTTTAAGATCATTTAGTGGTCTGTCTGTCTATCAAGATCTTTGTTTGAGGAACGCGTTGAGGTCTTAAGTTGAATGTCAAAAACTACGATCTACATTATTGATTATATTATAATGGCAGAAGCTGCTAGCTTTTATAAGAATACTAACCGTGCCCCGCGGCTTCTACCGCGTGTATCAAGTTAAAAAGTAGCCTTTGTGTTAATACTAGGTATAAGCTATGTATATATTTCAAATGTCATCCAAATCCATTCAGACGTAAAAGCGTAGAGAGAAAACAAACACACAAACTTTCGGATTTATAATATTAGTGCAATTGCCTTCTAAGCAGGGGTTATCGGGTTCGATTCCCGGCGGCGGCGAAGAAAAATATTCTTCCCAAGGAAAATTAGTGTTTCTCGTTCTGGGTGTGATCGTGTGAAGTTAATGTTGCCGGCACCCACGACACAGTAATCGAACTTATCGTGGGGCTGTGAGTGTGAAACCGTTTTTTTTTTGTAACACAAAAGGGTGGCTATAACGGTATTTTGGTCGAGACTATCGGCCTCGGACAGAATGGTTAAGCGATTTGTAACACATAACTCCACTTGTGTTAACAATTGAATGTAAATGTTACAAGGCCGCATATTCGTTGAGATGGAAAAGCCCATAATACTCACCAAAAAAATTTAATCTAGAAGCAATCAGTAAGACCTAAGTAGCTTTACTCACCTATAAATGCTAGGACTAATGACTGAGGGAACAGCGTAGAAGTTCGATGCCAGCCCAAAGACTCGTAGGCTTCTCCGTTAGAACCAATGACAAAATTCCAAGGCAGCACTTTGTCGCTGGAATTTGTTTTCGCCTAAAAAAAAAACCATGAATTGTTACATTTTTTATTTATTGATAATTAGAACGGCCGGAACCACTTACACTAATTAACACAATATTACATCATTAGTTAAAACATTTATAAATCATTGGTGCACTTAAAATCATTGGTTAACTTTTGTAATTGGTTAAATAATTATTTTAAATCTATATTAATTATCACTATCGAGAATTTGTATATTTTTTATTTTTTATGTTAAGACATTGCCAGATAATAATAATTAAATAATTTAAACGCAAGCAAAGCTTAAAAATACCGACTTCATCGCTTTTATTTCGGTTTTGGATGGACCGATTTTGATAAAATTTATATGGCACTACCTCTGAAGTATACTCTACCGAAAAGAATAATTAAAATCGATTCAGAATTGACGGAGATATCGCGTAACATACATACAAAACATACAGTCGAATTGAGAACCTTTTTTCAAGTCGGTTAAAAAAGTTAATATAAAAATATTGTTTCATATAAAAATAAATAAATAAAATTGTAATCAAACGCGGCCATATGACGTCACACATCGAACGATCACGACCCAATGTCTACCGTGAAGGAAAGTTCAATTATATCAAAGATGCGGACACTGACGTCTACAATCAGTACATTTTTTAAAACAATAATTGAGGTTTATTTTATTGATGTTATTTTATGCAAACAAAGATTTTAAAACTAACATTAAACCTTTATACAACACAAACATCGCATTATTGAATGAAATATATATAAGTTTCACGAAATAAATTGTATTCCTATTATTATATTTAAATCTCATGCATAACATACGGAGAACCAGTTTCTTTAAAAAAAAAGCGTGAGTTATGGCTCAAGAGACTGTTTGCAATTTTATACTTTGAGCCATAGCTTAAACATTTTATGGTAATTCGAAGTTATTCGCTTGTATGGTTAAGACGGACAAAATGTGGAATACCCCGAGTCAATTAAGAGATTTTTTTATTTTTATGCCTGATAGGCAAGCATTTGGCCACAAGATATCACCCATCGCTAGATCAAAAATTTCTTAATACTTTATGAACCGATTTAAATTATTACTATAAACAAAATTATACATATATAACATATTATTATCAGATTGATATTTGTATGTGTAAATCCGTAAGCAAATCCGTCTCTTTGTTGCTTCTCCACGGCTAAACTGTTGTTTCTATCTTGGTGAAAATTAGTAAAGATATAGTTTATGTCACGGGGGAGGACACAGATAATTCCTATCCTAATTCATCATCAGTAAGATGGGCGAAGCCGCGTGACACAGCTACACTGACAAAAATCTCGTTTATGTTGCTCACATTCTAGCGCTATATGTGACCACAATTTCTTTTGATTGTTTACTCACAGCCCCACACTAAGTACGATGACTTGCGCCGTGGGTGCCGAAAACATTCACAGCCCACACACAATTACACCCAGAACCAGAAACACGAGTTGTCCTTGAGATGAAAACTTGTGTACCAGACGGGAATCGATCCCGATACCCCTGCTTAGAAGACGAACGCTCTCCCAAATAAGGCAAGGGCAGTTAAAAAATACTATAATTATTTAGTAACAATCACAAAATTATTTGTTAAAAAATTTTAGTAACTGTAATTTTGACTAGATGTTTCTGAGAACTTTAGTAGTCTATAGTTGCCCCAATTTTTCTTCTCCGTGTCGTTGCTATAAGTCACACACCAGTAAATATCCTTGTGGTTAAAGTAAATGCAGAACACTTGACCACAACGCCGGGGGCAATGCAATATTATCTCTCTGAACACTTACAATTACATTACTACATCAACATCATAACGAGGGCGCTGCCACCTGAGATACGAGATAACTCCTACTCAGATTACCGTAGAGCACCAATACTTCTCTTCATTTTGTGATTATTTATATATTTCAAAACTGAACTGCACGTTGGTTTAGTTGTGTGCGCGTTCGCCTTCTAAGCAGGGGTATCGGGTTCGATTCCCGGCGGGAACACAAGTTTTCCGCCTTCTATTTGTGTTTCAGGTTCTGGTTGTGACCCATAGCACAAGTCATCGAACTTTGTGTGTGAAAGCTTTTTAAGTGTTTTATAATCACCAACGGTATACATTATATACAGGGTAATTAGCAAAATACTAGAAACATCTTATACCTCGTAAATAATTCTAACCATTGAGACTAACGTGTTGGCGTGGTACGGGTACTGCTAAAATTCTGTTTTATGATTTTTCAAATAAATTTTATATTATATTATTTATCTTCTCTGTAAAGTCTAAGGCATCAAGTGTCAAATGGCGTTAAGTTGCATATTACAAGGTTCTTTACGGGACAGTGTAGTTTAAACAAATACGGATTTTATAACAAATTGTATGGATCTTCTCAATTATTACAGAAAATTTAATGCTATCATTAATTCAGAATGATAGCATTAAATTAAGAATCAAGGTCTTGACAGCTTTCTGCTATTTTGCAAATGACCCTGTATACTATATAAGAAACTTAAAATACTTACTTAATAATTACTTTTAAGCTTCGCCCGGGTGTGATAAATGAAGAACCGCTCGACCGATTTTGTGTACATAAACCATCTACTAAATAGTCCGAACAAAGCCAAAACAGTTGGTTTGGATAGGTGAGCCTGTTCTTGAGTTATAAATTTACAACGAAAAGTGGCATTGATTTTTATATATATAGATAGATATAACATTTTATAAGGCTATGATAAATGCAATAGTATAATAATATGTTCTGATACATATACCGTTTACCATTTTTACCGATTATTTACATAAACGCTTCCAGACTCACAGCCCCACACTAAGTTCGATGTATTGTGTCGTGGGTGCCAGAAACATTAATATCACTAACACAATCATACCCAGAACCAACTATGTTTCTATTTCATCTATACAAGGTTACTTTGAATTAACCTTTTTAAATTCCGTATTCATTGTTCAATCGAGTATTGAACAATGAATATGAAATTTGTAAATGACGGATATTCGGATGTAAAGCGAGCGAAATCCTTGTCTTCTACGCCGCGTGTACCTGATTCAATTACCGCCAGGCGCACATATTTTTAATTTTACGTGTTTGATACTCGCTTTTAATCATAGCTCGGCAATTTACCTACTTACCAACATAAAATTCATTAAAAAAACGATGTATTTTTTTACAAATATATGTTGGGTTGCATTGTCGATACCAGACCCGCCTGCAGAGTATGGAGTGTTAATTCAACAACCTTGTATATTTATCTACACATACACACATCTACACATACACGCACATACAAGAGCTTTAAAATTTCACCTGCAATTCCTGCAAGAGCACAGAACAGGATTGAGTTGTGAAGCACTGGTTTGTTGCAGTGTGGATGACAATCACTTGCTGCACTCTCATTGACGAGGACGCCACAGGACTTGAAGTTAAATTAGAGTCCCACTGCCTTCTGGTAACCAGCCTTAGCGGATCTTCGATAGGCGGTAGAATATTTTCTGAAAAATAATGCATATGTATAAATACATTGCTTGGCTAATAGAAATCACTTTTTAGTTTCGATACAAATGAAAAGTGTTGTTAAAACGTCGCTTAAGGCCGCAAAAATGATACGCTGAATAATGAATAATAATAATTGAACGCAAAGCTTAAAAACCGACTTCATCGCTTATATTTTGGTTTTGGCTTGATAGATTTCGATAAAATTTATATGGGACCACCTATAAAGTATAAACTAGCAAACAAAATAAATATCATTAAAATCGATTGATAATTGGCGGAGATATCGCTTAACATACATAAAAAAAAATACATTCGAATTGAGAACCTCCTTTTTTGAAGTCGGTTGAAAACAAAATTAATTCATATCATCTAACAAAGCCAGATTTTTTTTACCTTCTCATGAAGTTTAAAATTTAGCAAGAAATACCTAGTAACTTTTTAATTCGCGAAAAATAATCACTGAAAGCAAACACTGTCACTGTTAACACTTTCGCCGTACATCTAGATACAGTACAACTTAATAGCGACAGATAGCTATGTACCGATATACAAACGTAGCTCACGGCTTAAATAAATATAATAGTAAAATAAAACTAAAAAATAAGCTTTATAAATAAAAAAAATAATAAAAACATTTTTTTGTGATGTCATCGGTCCTCGATATGTCTACGAAGTTTAAATTAAATCTGACGGTTTGAAGTAGGTCAAAATCAAGCCCAAAGGAGTTGGTTACAAACAAACAAAGCGTGTGAAAAACGGTGTTTCGGCAGCTTTTTTGAAAGAGTTTAATTATATGCAAGCGCCTTTACCATCCTCGATCACATCATCACTTACGAACTGGTGAAATAGTGGTAAAGATAAAAGATACAATGCGGAGAATATATTAAACATTCTCCACACTGTATCTTATTGTCTAAGCGAGTGAAATCCGTTGCATCTTCGACTTTAGAGTATCGATGGCTTGGGTATTCTCTGTGAAACAACACTTTGAGCAGGACATCAGTGTAGACCTTACTGGTTATTAGTCAAATTCATTCTTCACTTTTGTTAAGGCTATAGATAATTCTCTTCGTTTTGACCGACTCAAATTTTAAGATATTCAAGTGTTACAGAGCTACCTTATATCAAATATAACAAACCTCGCATAATAAAAAATAATGATATGCTTACCTGACCTGTTTTGCATGACCAGCAGATAAATGCCAATGATGACGCCCATCACTAAGATGATTAGCAACAGGCTGACGGTGAATATAAGGCACAAGCTTCTCTCAGTGCCCTGAGCATCCGGGAATCGCAGCAAGAGTGGTGTCTCCTCGCTGGGACTCGGTGAATGTTCCTCCACTCGATTCGAACTTTGCCTCGTCTCATGATCTGGAAAACATCGTATCTCCAGCTTTAACATCCTTAAAACTTCAAAATGCATCTCAGAAACACAGCACTATTATTTTATTTTCTTTACATATTCTCTTAACCATTCATATAACACAAACTGTGCTTTAAACATTCAAAGTAAATACTGATTATGAGTATTATTTCTACATGGGATGAGGTTGAATGATAAGACAATTATTACAGTCGATATCATATAGCTGTATTTCCCCCATGTTGATAAATGTAGTTCCACTTAACTCATTTTAGACTGGGCGAACACTGGTTGTTGGTTGGCACATGTAATAAGTAACTGATATGAGACTAGTTACTCATTGGGAATTAGTTATCATGTTTGTTAGATGAGTGTTACATACCACATTACCTATTTATCTTCACTATCATATTACAAATAAGAATTGATAATAATATCAGTTTATAAAATATCATGGAACCAATGCTTTGTGTGATTTAGTAACAGAACAGAGCTATTAGATTTATGGAAAAAAAGTTGTTTTAGAAATTGAAGAAGCTTTTATATATATTGTATATATAGAAAAAAAATTAAAGTTCATACAATCCCAATTTGGTACGGTTTAAAAAGTTTGCTATTTATTAATAAATTATAAACATATTAAATTTTTATAATTAAACATGTTTATCCTAATAGCCCAACCAAAGTATTTTTTGTTGATTTTGGAATAGCCATGAAATAGACAAGTTGCTGGCCAGATATAAGTGATTCCACCTGCTTTATGATAGGTATGTATCTGTTATGTATATCATTAATACTAATTTTAACTTTTTTTTACTGTATGGATGATGAACGTAGAAGCAAAACGCATCGAGCGAAACTGAAGGTATGTCAACCATAATAGGTTGACTTTGGGCAGTCTCTCTGGTTGTTAGATGGTAAAAGGGACATGGTGGAATTAGCTCATGTTATTCCTGGGCACACTCTCCAAAATGCAAAGGATACAATTATGATAGACTTGCAACCATATGCCTGTGACTGGGGCTCTGCAATTGAGACTTAACTAGCTTATTATCGCCAATAAGTCTTCTTGCTCTACGGTCAATAGACTCAAGACCTTCAAGTTGGTACTTAGCGAATCCATCCTTGTGATGGCCACAGTACTCCATACATTAATATCAGTTGAGAAGCTGTTGAGGTGTGAAGTACTGCCCGTCCTTTGCGAACATACCCAGCTTCTTAGTGGCCAGTTGAGCTCTGGCTTCTTGAAGGATAAGGTAACGCCAAGAAGCTCAAGTTTGTTTTTGCTATTGGTATTGGCACATCTTGGAAGGTTGGAGATTGGTCAAATGGTCTCCATTTGGTGGAGAAGAGGCATGCCAACCTACCTACACTTCTTTTAATATACTTTTGATGACTCTGCTGCACTAATGAATACTTCACTTCTTCTCTCAAAGTTATCATGGTTTGGACATATCTAAGTTTGAAAGAACTTATCTTTCTAACTGACAGCAATAAATTGAACTGCATCAGCCTTTTGAGAAATCATGTAATCACTTTTCTCAGCAATCATTATGTTTTAAAAATGAAATCTCGATGCAAGAGTATCATCATTTCCATCAGGTGATATAGCAGACAAATGCTTATCTGACAATAAAATACTTATTTCACTACGCAGCTTATAATTCTAGCAAGAATCATTTGCCGCCATCCATTAGACAGCTAAAAACCAATAATTATTTTAGACATTAAGAAATGCCTGATAGATGAACAAAGTAAGCGTGACATTAATATACACACATTAATATAGAGTTTTATTTTTTATAATTATAGATAGTTCCAAGCTAAAATATTTGTTGAAGGAATTTTAGTAATTAAAGTAATTGACTGCCTCATCAACAGGGCTGTGAATAAACAGTTTGTTTTTGTTTTGCAGTTTGTGTATGTCTGTTTGTGGACTTGTTCTGAGGTGAAATTTTGTTTAAGCTTACAAATATTAATGTAGCTGAAGAGTGTTGTTACATCACTTTTAGCTCCATAAAGAAAATGCCTTTCTAAACTAAAACTAGTGCTTAGTGAAAATTTAGCAAAACTTGAGTCATTCAACATTAAATAAGAAAATGTCTCGGGTTTGGTTGTGATTGTGTGTAATGTGAATGTTCCGGCACTCAAGACACAAATCATTGAACTTTTTTTTAAATGTTAAATAGGCAAGCATTTGACCACTTTCTCACCTGACGGAAAGTGATGATGCGGCCGAAGATGCAACATGCTTGCCTACAAGATACCTATCCACTCTTGATTTGAAGACTCCCAGATTATACCCCTCGGAGAACAATGATGCAGGCAATGAGTTCCACTCCTACACTGTACAGATGATGTAGACTGTACAGATGATGTAAACTGTAGGGATGATGTAGAAGCAAAACACTTCGAGCAAACTCGAGGTATGTAAGCCATAAATAGATGGCGTTTGTCAGTTTGTCTGGTTGTTAGATAGTAAAAGGGGCATGGTGAAATTAACTCATGTAATTCCTGCTCACACTCTCCAAAATGGAAACGATAGAATACCAATAGACTTGCGACCATATGTCTGTGACCGAGGTTCTGCAATCAGGACTCAATTAGCTAATTATCGATAATCGAGTCTTTTTGCTCATCGGTCAACACGGTGCACACTCAAGACCTTCTAGCTGGTACTTAATTTCGAGGCCAATGTTGTTGGCTTTAATAATTATTACATTATTATTAATTAGGTGTCATTAGTAAGATTAATTATAATTAATCTTACTAATGACACTTACCTAATAAAGACCAACTAAGTTACTATGTATATATAATCACTATGTATATATATAATGTTCACCAATGGCTGCAAGTGTGAATATGTTTTAACACTTATATTATAATCCGATCCGATTGAGTTTTAAATGACTCTTGAGTTTGTGCACATATGAGTTTGTACAGGCAGAGCATTCCAGAGATGCACGGCTTTTATAGTAAAGAAGAATCGAAGAAGCTTGTGCTGTGCGCTGGCATTTAAAGACGCAACATGTAGGTATGTTTATATTCTCTTTATGCTGTAACAGCTTATACCAAGGATTAACACATAGGCTACTTTTTAACTTGATAAACGAGGTCGAAGCTGTGGGGCACGGCTTAGAACTTATAATACAAATCCTAAACTATTTCAGACTCACTAAACCTGTAGATTTAGTGAAGAATGAAATTAAATTATGCTTGCCTTGTATCGCAGAATTTAAAAATATGTTCAAGATTCGATCAAGTTAGTAAATATACTCAAGGGCCAGCTTAAGGGAGGTAGTAATACTTACAATAAGGTAGATAGATATTAGGCCAAACTTACCAACAGAATATAGGGGTTGCATTTTCTCGACAATCGCACCAAATACAGATTTTAGAGATTTTATATCCGTAAATATACGGGTAAGTTAACCTTCAATAAAATGTATTATTCAAAGATTAAGAAAAAATATGCCATTATAAAAATCACAAAACTTATACCGCAACCGCACTGTTTGTTTCAAACAATAATTGAAGATCAGAAAAAAATTAAGGAAACTACATGTTACATTAATATACTAATGCCATTTTTGCTTTGTTTGCAAATTCATTATTACCATTTCGATTATTTAGGGCCACCCTTATTTACATTACGTGAGTAGAAATAATACCAGGACAGAAAACAAGATCCTACTAAACTTCAAAATATTATTCACAATCGCCTCAAAAAAAAAATAGTAGCACAAAACGAGCAATTTAGTTATACGTCTTAGTTAAGTATTAGGGAAACGAACGCATTGCTATCCCTCGTGGAAAGCTTGTTTGGTATTTAAAGTTTAGATTATTTCTGCATCTTTACAACAGCAAGGGTGTTGCTTACCACCAGAACTGCATTTGGCTCGTCTCACCACTAGCATAATAAAAACTTCCTAGTATGGTAATTTAGTACGTCATTTTTAATTTATAATAAGACACTGATGGATCACTGTTTTGCCTGTTGGTAAGTGATGATTATGTAGTTGAGAGTGGTTAACATGCCAGGTCTAGAACGTTAGAAATGTACAACCGCTTGCCGTTTTGCTGTTCTAAACTTACAAAAGCCAGTAACTGGTTCCATAAAGTTATAATTCTATTATAAGATCAGCTCAAATTAAACCCTTTTCGGTATTCTACCTTTTCCATTTTAGAGTGTTTTTTATGCTGCAAAGATAAGCATTTGAACTCTATCTCATTTAAGGGAAAGTGAAGATGCAGCCGAAGATGTAACATGCTAGCCTAGAAGATACCTAGTCACTCTAGACTTGAAGCACCCAGATTTTACCGTTCAGGAAACAAAGACGCAGGCAATGACTTCCACACCCTCGCTGTACGGATGATAAACATAGAAGCAAAATGCTTCGAGTGAACCGGGGTATGTCAACCATATAAGCGTGACGTTTGATAGTTTGTCTTGTGATTTCGTGTGCACAGAAATTAAACGAGTTAATTCCTTCATGCCCTTTTTACCATCTAACAACAAGACAAACTGTCAAACGCCATCCATAATATATAGTTGACATAGGTACAACCAGTTCACTCGAAGCGTTTTGCTTCTACGTTTATCATCTGTACTGCGAAGGAGTGGAACTCATTGACGGCGCGGCGTCTTAGTTCCGAAGATGTAATCTGAGAGTCTTCAAGTCAAGAGTGAATAGTCATCTTCTAGGCAAGCATGCTATTATCTTTTTATAGTGGTCAAATGCTTGCCTAACGGTAAGCAACATGCTCCCGCCTGTATACATCTAGTACCAACCAGAACTTTGAATAACAAAGTTCCGCTGCACTGCAATGCGATCTTACATTGCAAATATGTAGTTATTATATTGGCTATTCACTCTGACAGCCGGGATAAGTCCTGCTCTTTCAGGATTGCATTGACAGTGCTCGGCATAGGGTTGGAAACTCCACTGGTGGACTTACACGAAGTCTTCTAACGGTCCTCTTAACGGGGTTTCATCTCTGCGGCCATGTGGAACACAAGAGAAGAGAAAAATTAATGAAAGCAAGAGATAAATTTTTATTTTAGAGATTCATGAATAAATAATTATTTATTCATAAATCTCTAAAATAAATAAATGTTATATCCCATCTATCCTGGACAATTTAATTTTTACCTTCCAACTGCATTTGTGGAATCCATCACTTTAGTAGATTTATCCATGGCTGGCAACATTAAGGAAGAAAAGTTAGTATGTGCATACTGCATAGTAGATATATTTCTACAATGGTATGTGTGCGTGTTTTCGTTGAATGTGTTTATCTGTTTGTCTATGTGTGCCCTGAATTTCGGTTTGTTTACCTTATTCTTTTGAGTAGAATATATTATTTTCTATTATTCTTACTACGTAAAAGTAGATCAAGAGCCTTCCTACCGGTCTTTTTTCTCTAGGATAGAGGTCTTAGCTACTGGTGACCAGTATCGACATGACCATTGACCTGCGGCCCGTGTCTCAGAATCTGCAAATATATAATGATATGATGATAAACAATGTACTTATATTGGTACTAGATTAGGCTCAGAATACATTCTGTATTCTGAGAGATTAGGTATGTTTGTCACCTAAATCCTAAGGCTGAGCGGCTGGACCGATTTGAATGAAATGTTAAACTGGTCATGTCGAAACTTTGTTAGTGTGCTATACGTACACATAGCACACCAACAACAAGTATTTGATAGTTGACACTGACATATTACTGAGTTTGAATAAGAAAGAAATACGTTTTTTTCTTTTAATATTGGCTTCGCAATCTTGTGCATATAGCCAGTGTCAAGTGATCATGTATTTCAAGTGTATTTCATATTAAAAAGTCTTACTCACAAGTCACAGTCAAAGTCAAGTAAAACAGTCAAGGTCCAGTCATAGTCAAGTCATGCCCTAGTAAAGTAGTAGAAACTGTACTAGAAGTTCTATTGGAGTTTTGAATTGAAGAAATACGATTATTATTGATTATTATTTAGACACTTTGACACTTTGTAGCCGTTTTGACTCTCCAATTATAACAATGTCAATTCAAAAGTTTTTTTTAAATACTTTTCGATATTCAATATCTACGGGTCAATTGCCTTTGTTTTTAAAACTTGAACGTGAGTTTTTAAAAGGTTAATATCAAGGCGTCAAACTAACCCACGTTCTAGGATTGCTACGACACGATCGAAATGCACACGGATTCGTTCCATTGTTGTACACATATTATGACTAATAGGGATATATGCAGTGGCGGATTTACAGATTTGCCGCCAGTAAGCTATTAAAATTTTGCCGCCCCTACTGACCTCAGCAATTTGATACCTTAATTCGCTATTGTATCTATGGGATTATTACTTGATTTAAATTAATAGCCATTTCAAAATCTAAGATGATACTATTCGGATTCAGTTCAACTTCTTCTACTAAAGCGAGTTGCTATCCAAGTATAGTTTAAAAAGGATATATACGAACGTGACTTGTAAAGAGAGTGTATAGAGTGCCAAAGACTACAAAACCTAGCGACGAGCCTCGTTAAGCATACCCATTAAAGATAATGTAATCACTCCGTTTTAATAGGTACCCATATACCAAGGTACAAGCCTTGGGTATATATCTTATTTATATATTGGGTATATTTCTCGCGTCTACATTTTGCCTAATAGGGATTATTTAGAGATTAATTGCTTTTTTTTTCCTTTATAATCATTGTTTGATTTTTGTATTTTTTGTTCAAGTACAGGATATAACGTACCTATGCCTACATATTACACGTAAGATTCAGCTTTAAATGAGTAGCCGTTTTTGAGATAGACTCCAAGTGACAAAATAGATCTAAAACAGTGATTTGGTGACCTACAAAGTTGTTATTTACTAGTATAGATTTTTTTTAACCGGTTTTGTACTCTACTTGCAAAGCCCTATTCAAAGACGATCCACATATATATAATTTTAATTGCCGTTTCTGGATTTGGGCTATTGCTTTACGTATTCTAAGAGAATTTAAAGTCATTCACTTATTCAGTTTAGACACTATATGTCTCTGACAGACGAACGGACGGACAAAGTAATGAATCACCCAAGTCAACTTAGAGAAACTACGGTCTACATCAGTATCACTATATCAGTATTTCTACTCGATTGTTAACAGTCTGAATATTGCCATCCTGTGCTGAAATGTACCTGTATCCTGTGCTGGAATACCTAGGCATATTTCCAGTATAAAAGTTACTCTATGTATAATACAAAGATAATGATTGCACTTCGTTTACTATATTTTGTAGTCAAAATTTAAAACGGAGTGATTACCTTATCCCACCGAGATAGGAGACAAACCTACGGTTTGTGTTACAAAATCCTTGCCTTATTCATATCCAACAATATCCAACACATTGAGATCGAGAGAAACAAACCTACGGTAGCTACAACTAAAGATATTGTAATTACTCCGTTTGCTACAACATCCTTGATCCAACATCATGTCAAAGATAATGTAATCACTCCCATAGAGGAACATTTTATACCGGACCGTTTAATTAAACGGAGTGATTACATTATCTTTGCGTTTAATCATGTTCGCGTTCATAAAAATATAACTTATTTACTGCACAATAATTTTCGCTTATCGACCATAACAAGTGATTAACAAATGTTATATTTCTTGTTTCAGACTGAGCCCCACGTCATCAACATCCTTCGAGCATGGTACAAATACTGGGATGCGTTACTTTTCCTCGTCGTTTTTGGAAGCTACGTGGTGGGTGTATTTATGCTTAGAAGCCAACGACCACAGTTAAAGTTTTCACTTCAACGACGAGGTATCGAGCTTGATGCGGAGCGACGGCACCATGACGATTGATGACGTAAAAACAATGAATATCTAAGTATGTAACTTGGTTCGAAATTCTTCGACTACATACGTTAATAAATGATTTCAAGTACCCCAATACTTTACCTTTAGCAATCGTAATTGCATACGACCCTAGAAGATGCAGCTAGATGTGATGCCTGAAAATGTACAAGTCCAAATGAATCTTTAAATAACAAGTTGCTAGCTTACATAAGTACTTAACTGACGAGTGTCTAATGCTGGATTATCAAAGAGCTCAGCTGGCGGCTAATAAAACGGGTTTCCTTGCAAAGGTTAGGCACTACACATCAGGGCAGCTTCTTAATTTATATCAAGCTCAAGTCCGATCGTGCATGGAGTACAGCGGCCACCTGTGGAATAGATCACTAGCTTGAAGCTCTTGAGTCCATCCACCGGCGAGCAAAAATACTCATTGTCGATGATAAGTCGAGTCCAAATTGCAGAGTCTCGGTCACCGACATAAGGTCGCAAGCCTATCGATATTCGTACGTTTACAGTGTGCCTACGTTGGAATTACACGAGTTAATCCCCCATGCCCGTTTTACCATCTAACAATAAGACAAACTGTTAAACGTCATCTACATATGGTTGACCATCGAGATAGGCAATAAACCTACGGTTTGCAAAAGCTACAAAATCTTTATGGTTGAAATACCTCCAGTTCGCTCGAAGCGTTTCACTTCTCGGTTTATCATCCGTACCTACTGCGAAGTAGTGGCACTAATTGCCCTCGTCTTTGTTCACCGAACGGTATAATCTGGGAGTCATCAAGTCAAGAGTGAGTAGGTATCTTCTAGGCAAGTATGCTACATCTTCGGCTGCATCATCGCTCTCCATCAGGTGAGATTGTGATCAAATGCTTGCCTATTAAGTATGAATATTTTTTTAAAACTTGTATTAATGATATACATAACAGATACTTACCTATCATAAAGCAGGTGGAATCACTGATATCTTACCAGCAACTTGTTTATTTTATGGCTATTCTAAAATCAACAAAAAATACTTTGGTTGGGCTATTAGGATAAATACCTATATTTTGTTATAAAAATGCTTGTAGGTTGACGACGACAACTAGCTGTCTCCTAGGCTGTGAGGCTCGCAGATGTTGTACTGCACCAGTGTAAAATAACACTACTCGGAGGGTATTTCAGGTCGTTTTACTTGAGCAGCTTTTATGTGTTATATACACACAAAAGTGATACAACGCCTTACGTATCAAATATAGAAAAGAAAAAAATTCTGGCGTTGCGTTACGCGCTATTGTAGTGCATCAGGGACAAGTTGCAAATGCAATATCGATATTTTGTATGCAATCACTTTCCATCAGGTGAGATAGCGGCCAAGTGCTTACCTATCTGTCATAAAAAAAATAATGAACTGCATTACTGATAATTATCATGTGGCTGAATAGAAACTCGTATTGACGTACAGCTTCCCTAGGGCCTTAAAGTGAATATACTTTAAGGCCCTAGGGAAGCTGTACGTCAATACGAGCTTCTTTTATAATTACGGTCGGATTTTAGCCGCGAAAGTGATAAAATGGCGTTGTCTATTTTGTATTATTTTCCAAATCTTGTGATTTTTCGAGTGTTGATGTGTATGTGGATTATTAATATATCTTCCATGCAAGTGTACTTCATACTTTCATCTGGAATCGGTTCCTCTTCAATCAATAATACAACCTAGTTTGTTGATCTAAGGTCTGTGAAACAAGAAACGCCTGTAGTAGGAAGAATGGCAATGACTTTTTGCCGCGAAAATGAAAATATGTTCATTTTATGTTAATTTACAAAAGTTGTGGCTTTCAGGTGTTTATGTGTTATAATGGTGGATTATAACATATAATTACAATAATTATTAACCGATAATACTTAGTGAAGGTGCATGAGTGTAGACAAATCATACTAAGTTGAATAACGTGATTTTCGCTATCGTTCCAAAATTTCAATAGAAATTCTAGTAAAACCTACCACTTTACTATATATGGGCTGACTATGGCTGGACCATGAATCTTTTACTTTCGTTAAAGTTGTGGTTGAGTGTGACTTGTGACTAGGCCTATGTTTATAAACAGATCTTATACTAAAAAGTTATTATAAGTTATAGTTAAGTTGAGTTATTATACTTAAAAAATAATTATTACTTGACGATGCAGGCTAAATGCACAACGCTTACAGAACCAAAATTAAAAAAAAAACCTGAAGCATCCTGCCTGATCATATTGCACATAAATGATGATATTGATTTTTTAAATAGCCGTGAATGTACGCCTTACATAAGCTAAAGATGTTCGTCGTTTAGTAATCTAAACGTATTTAAAACAGTGTTTAATATAAGAGTAGCCGTGCCGCGCGACTTCGCCTGCGTTTATCAAGTTAAAAAGTAGCCTATGTGTTAATCCTAGATAAAAGCTACGTACATTTCAAATTTCATCCAAATCATTCGGCCGTTACAGCGTAGAGACCTTTAGTTTCTGTGGTCTGTGGAGAATACAAACATATTTACACACAAACTTACGGTTTTGTAATATTAGCGTAATAACGGAACAAAAAGGTTTTAAAAAAATATATGAAATTTGTTTTTTCTTCTTCTCTTATATTTCTAAATTAACATAAATGCTGAAAGCACTCACAGCCCCACACTAAATTCCATAACTTGTGTCGTGGGTGTCGGAAACATTCACTTCACACACACAATCCCAACCAGACCCAGAAACTCAAATTTTCCTTTCAGAGATAACTTAGTTTCCCGATTTAAATGTCAAGAATATTTTGAAAAGGTGTTTTTTCTTCATCATAAAAATTTCAACGAATATAATCTCTAAGTTTACTTGGGTGATTCGGCACTTTCACTTTGTCCGTCCGTCCGTCCGTCTGTCAGAAGCATCGAGCTTCTAAGCCATATAAGTGAATAACTTAAAATTCTCGATTAATATGTAAAGCTATGGCCCAAAGTCAAAAAGGACAATTAAAATTATATAAATGAAAATATTAAGTGGGCACACACACGAAAGTGAGGAGTAAACATCTTCGTTGGATCTCTGCAAGTAGAGTACGAAACCGGTTTTAGAAAAATCTATGTTGGAAAATAGCACTTTGGTAGGCCACTAAAGTCACTGTTTTTAGACCTATTTTGTCCCGGAGTCTATCTAACAACGGCTACACATTTAAAGCTGCCACTATATTTGAACAACAAATACAGAAACCAAACAATTATTATAAAGAAAAAAATATAAGCAATTAACCTCAAAAGTTTTTCTATATTTAGCAAAATATAGGCGCGAGATCTCAGTTCGGGGCGAACGACTACTTATATATTATAATAACATATTTTTCATGAATTTATGGTAATAAGTTCATGAATTAAAACGGCAATAGTAGGTACAACTAGTAGCTCCCTTTTTTGAGGTTATTGCTTGTATCTCGAATATCTTTTCGAATATAATTATAGTTAGGTAAATATACTTCAATAAAATTTAAAAAAAGAATACTTCTGACAACATTTTCCACATCAAATTTCCTGCAGAATTGAAATTATCCTATTCATTATCCGACTTTAAAAAGGAGGAGGTTCTCAATTCGACTGTATGTTTTTTTACCTCCTGTATATATTTACCTCATAACTTCTTTCTGGGTAAACCGATTCCGATGGTTTTTTTACCAACTTACAAAAAAGGAGGAGGTACTCAGGTCGACTGTATTTTTTTTCTGTTTATGTGTGTTACCTCATCACTTCTTTCCACGTGAACCGATTTCGAATTTTTTTTAGTTTGAAAGATGTTGCTTTCCAATTGGTCCCATTTAAATTTGGTCAAGATCTGATCTCTAGTGTTTGAGTTATCGTCAATAATGCGTGTTTGATACATTAAATCTGTTCAAGGTTCCGAAGATAAAGCAGTGAAGTCGGTTTTTTTAAGCTTTGCTTGCGTTTAATTATTTTGTTTGAATTTTGTTACTCCTTATGTGGTCCCATTTAAATTTTGGTTAAGATCGGACCTGTAGATTTTTCGTTATCCTCAATAATGCGTTTTAAATTAGGGTACCGAAAATAAAGCGAAGAAGTGAAAAAAATATCGCTTCAGGCGGGGTTTGAACCCGCGGCCATAGGGTGTCATACTCTACTGCTCTAACAGGCACTTGCGTTTAATCATTATTATTCTACGATTAATACTGTAGGAGCTTTAGAATTAATTTATTTTAGAAATGAAAACGAATTAACTAGGTATTTTTTAATCTAATACTTTTAAACGAGCAATTCTTGTATATAAATCGATCTAGCTTATAGGTCTTTCTGTATTCTGAGCTTATAGGTTTCATTTTTAGAAAACGTAGTTTTTACGAGCAAAGTTCGGTCATCCAGGTACTTTATTTTAAATGGAAAATATAAGTTAGACTTGTTTTTATTATGTTTAAAAAAATACAGGTACAATACCTACTGTATTTTGGATTAAAGGGCAATATGTATGTAATGAAATCACAAGGCAATTTAACGTCGAAAGGAGATTTAACATCTGATATCAGGAAGAAGAACGTAGCGCTTTGATGCGCAGTGTTTCCAATTATTTTATTCCAAAACTTTGGGTAGCACTGAACTGTAATTAACTACTCCCAAAAAGGAACTCCTCTGAGATTAAAACACATAAAGTACCTATCAGGACAAATTTAGATTATACCTATTCGTAACTATGAATCATGAGACCTACATTTGCAGCAGTGACCCAAAACAACATGTTTACAAGTCATCTAGTAGAAGATCTGCAGTCTTATAGTACCTATCTACTACAAACCTACATCGACGTGCGTCTTATAATGTTGCCTGGATATGAGAACCGATTGTCGAATAGTCGGCGGCACACACTGGTCCCATATCACAAAATAGTGGACATAGACATCGTTTACTTTAGATTGTCCTGATATTGTTTACATGATACTTCGCCTAATTCTAAGCAACTTTTATTGTCATATTTCGGATAAACCAGTCTATGCCTAAGAAAAAAAAATTGAATTATTTTTTGTATAGAACAAAAGTGTTTTTTGTGTTTTTTTTTTCGTATGCGGCAGAGATGTCAAGTTGAAACTTATTATGTATTATGGAGGGCATAATTTTCGACATTAAATGCGAAAACACCTACTCTGTATCTGTGCCACTTTAAAGACGGCAGGCGTTTAAATATTTCTATGAAAGGGTTTGAGTTATATGCCCGTTTGGGCACTCAAACGCTTAAAACTTGTTCATTTAATCATTATTTTGTCTGTTCATTTTTTATATAATAGTAAAGAATACTTTTTTAAACTTAAGTAATTTTTTTTCTTATTAAATAAATATTGAAAATATCTTGGAACTTATAAAATAAATATTGAAAATATCTGGCATTTGGTCATTCGGAATCATGCATGATTTCTAACTGCTCATAGTTTCTCAGAGACCTTATGCCGATTTGTAAACATCTTTGTGACTGTTACATGAACACTGTGAAATTTGTAATAATCCTTCAATATACAGTCAATGATTGCAGCCAAACTTGGGTTCCCGTCGTTTTTCAATTTACTAATTTATGCAAACAATAATTCTTCACTAGAATGGTAGATAAAAAGTGTTCCAGATCGTATTTTTTACTGCTTGTTAAGTAATCTTCAAATGGTTATATTTATGTAGATAATAGTATTTGTAGCAGCATCGAAAGAAGATGGGCCGGCTTCGGTAATATCCAACTCTACTTGGACAGCCTTGTTATTGGGTGAATATGGACACAAAATTGACAGTTTAAGTTACGATGGCCAAGGAATATCAAATTGCAACCACTCCAAGTTTTTGACATGAGTTTGCTTTTGACCATTTTTTCTTTAGATAGACATAGTTAGACATTTTTTCTTTAGTTAGACATAGTTTCGGATAAATCTCTTGAGAACTTCAAGATCTTCCACAGACACATCAACAGTAATGCAATTCAATAGCCTTGCATACAAAAAAATCTATTTTTTTTATGTTACCGCTTGCACACACAATCACAAATTCACAACCGAAACACAAGTTTTCCTTGAGGAGAAAATTTGTGTTCCCGCCGGGAATCAAACCCGATACTTAGAAGGCGGACGCTCGACCAACTTAGTCAACGCGACGGCCAGTTCATAAAATATCCAAATTTGTGCGTTATTCGAGGGGATACCATAGCGCTACGTATACCAGTGTGATGTTTAAAATGAATAAAAAAAATACAAAAATAATATTAGCTAAATATAGCGTGAAGGAGTCATTAATGTTGTATTTTACTATTTTTTTTTAATAATTAAAAAATATTGTGATTAATACGTTCGGAGAAAAATGGTTACAAGTTTTAAAATAGAGGTGACTTTGATATTTTTTATTTAACATTTATCTAATAAAAGTTTCCTTAAATTTTGAGAAGAAGGTGTCATGCTTCACATAATGAAAAATGACATAATTTTTCTATTACGGTTTCAGAGAAGAACGGTTACAATATCCACATAATTTCAGCCGTTTGAGGGAATCGTTCCCTTAAAACGAGTACGCGAGATCACTTATTGATACTTAAAAGTAGAAAGATGAGTATTTTTTACCAAATACAAACTTTATATAGTTAGGACGTTATTAAGCACACTATGTAGATAATGTACGACGAGCAACCTCTCATTGGTCAATGAGGCATTTAATTACCTCTGGAACCGCAATATCAAACAATAGTTAGGTAGGAAAAGGGTTTAATGGAAATAAATAAATAAATAATATCTTTATTGACATAGTTTAGAAGATTAAATTAAAAACACTAATACATGAAATTTTGATATTAAGTTAAAGTAATTAGTTAAGTTACAAAGCATAATAAGTAAACGCTTATGGGTACTTTAATATTACAAAATGCTTTGGAAAATGAATGAATAAACAGGTAATTTCTGATTCTCTTGGTAATCGTTTTTAACGGTACATAAACGGTACAAAAAGGGCTAGAGGGCTAAAGTTAAAAACTATGCGTGATTTCGAATGACCAAGTGCTAAGACATTGTATTTCCAATATTCATTTTATAAGAAGAATAAAATTATTTAACTTTAGTTATTTTACAAAAAGTAACATTTTCTATTATTGATCGAGTAAAGCGAGATATCTAAATTGATTGGGATGGTTCAATACTTTGTCCGAATATATAAAACTATGGCCGAAAGACGGAAATGGCAATTAAAATTATATAAATTAATATATGAAGGGGGCACCCATACACATAATTGGGGAGCAAATTATTCTTATTTTTTAATATAACCTTGTTGTGGGGTATCGTTGAAAAGAGCTATGTAAGTAAAATACGAAACCGGTTTAAAAATATATATGTTGGAAAATAACAATTTAGTAGGCCAACAAAGTCACTATTTTTGGACCTATTGGGTCTATCTCAAAAAGGGCTTCATATATAAAGCTCAAACTTACATATAATATCTTTTATATCCTGTACATGAACGACAACTACAGAAATTTAACAAATATTACAAAGAAAGAAAGTTATGAGCAATTAACCTCAATCGCGAGATCTCAGTTTGGGGCGAACGACTAGTAGTAATAAAAATGTACTGACGAAATAATGATTAAGTGTACAAGTTTTAAGCGTTTGAGTGCCCAAACGGGCATATAACTCAAACCCTCTCATATAAATATTTATACGCCTACCGTTTTTAAAGAAAAACATACAGAGAAGGAGTAAGCATTTAATGTCGAAAATTACGCCCTCCATTATACATAATAAGTTTCATCTTGACGTCTCTGCCGTATACGAAAAAAAAACAAAATAAACTTTGCTCCATTCAAAAAAAAATTTTTTTTTTCTTACGAATGGACTGGTTTGTCCAAAATCACATAACAATCAAAGTTTTAGTTAGAATTAGGCGAAGTATCATGTAAAAAAAATCAGGACAATCTAAGTACTTCGATGTGTATGTCCACTATTTTGTGATATGGGAGCAGTGTGCAGCAGCGCGCCGATATTTAGAGGCCAACTGCAATCGGGTTGGGGCTTCGATGTCAGAGTCCAAGGAAAGTTAACAAGTCTGGAAGTCTTGATAGAGTCTTGTAAATACCTATTTACTAGGCAAGCGGGCTTCAACCCCATCATCACTTCATTACGATCTTATCTAATTTTCAAATACTTGCTTATTCAGCCCAAAGAAAAAAAATAAAATAAATAAATAATATAATCATTCCGTTTTAATAACAGTAAAGTGTATTTGATCAATCTGAACTCAATGTGTAGCGGTAGGTAATGGTCGGCTACTAAATACATAATAATCTATTGTTCTTAAAGTCATTCGGCTTGAATTCGGACTGAAAAGTTAAGCGCCAGGTCAAGGTGGACGTGCCACTAGGTCGATCAAGCACATAAATATGTAGATACATAATATCACAAGATATTTAAAAGTGCATGATACAATATATTGTTCAGAACGTATAAATAGGGAATGCACAGTTCTGTATTTAAATGTTGACAGTCCATGCCGATAACGTACCTGACCTAGCGTAATGTCCGACTGTGTGCAACCCCACACACGCGTCAGATTGCTGGCACAGGATGGGCAGTATAAAAGGGATCTACAGCCAATTTCTTCAGTTAATTCTGCCTTTGTAAGTGAAGAAGTCGTGTAAAAAACAAAGTAAGTGAATATGCGATATCAAGTTGCGTTCGTTTGTGCTAATTGTGAGCTGGTTATGTTTTATTTGACGATATGTGAAAATTAAAGCGAAATATTATTTACTATATTTAAATGCGAAAACATTGATACGAGTAATGTCATAATAATAACTAATATGCGTGCCGCGATATCCATATTGTCTTAGTTAAAAAAATCAGAGTTCCAAATTAATATTAATATTTGAACTGCTCGTTGGCTTAGTTGGCTGGCGTTCGCCTTCTTAGCAGGGGTATCGGGTACGAGTCCCGGCGGGAACACAAGTTTTCTCCCCAAGGAAAATTTGTGTTTCTGGTTGTGATTGTGTGTGTGACGTGAATGTTTCCGCCACCTACGACACAAGTCATCGAAGTTAGTGTGGGGCTGTGAGTGTGAAAGCGTTTACGTTATGTTAATATTGCAAATATCGATTCATATTTTATTAAATGTGAAAGTAGCAAATGAAAGTCGGTTAAAACACTTTTCTTGTCACTTAATAGCTTTAATTATATATGTTCAGGGTATGTCCTATATTATTAACTACCATGAGCTTAGCAGATATAACTCCATAATCAATAAAAAAAAACTTGAGGGGTGTCAAGGGACACCCGGATGGAACGAAGTTCAATTTCCGTCTAGCCCCCTTTCGCAACGCGTGATAAGGAACTTTCGTTCCAAAATTTAAAAAAACATCCAAAAACCAACATCACGCGGTGTTCCCAGGCGGTCACCCATCCAAGTACTGACCGCGCCTAACGTTGCTTAACTTCGGTGATCGGACGAGAACGTGGTATGGCTTACAACTATAGCAAAAAGTGTCGTTACAACTTTTGGTCTTAATTTTTTCCGTCTATATTTATTTCCGATTTCGAACATTCTGTTTTTGTTTATAAGGATATAGTGTCAAGCTCTCACAGCCCCACACTGAAAGTACTATAACTTGTTTCGTGGGGCAGTAAACATTAACATCACACTCACAACATTCACGTCATACCCAGAACCAGAAACGTTCTCTTCACGTTGTCACGACAGAATGGATGAAATTAAACGCGGGCGAAGTCGCGGGGCTCAGTTAGGTTTAAAATAAATATGTAATATTGATTCGTATCTGCTTGTTGTAAAATATATTCTCCAAAGGTCATTAAAAGGGTTATCATAATCATCAAGCCTTGTAACAATAATGTATCAAAATTTTGATGTTTCCCATATAGACCATCGCTACCTCGCACTGCCTTAATGTTAATAATCTTATTACAGAATGAAGCTGCTGACCTTATTGCTAGGAACGCTGCTAAGCGGTTTCGCTGTTGATGACGCTGCACCCGTTAAAAAGAGCTCCTGCGAGACTGAACTGGAGAGTACACTGCTGTGGGCTTGTGGCGCAATGAACTATGACCAACACGAGGCTCCTTTAAACAGAATCGGTAATGTCTTCTCAATGCATCATTAAAAAATAACACTCGCCAAGTCCGAGCTCGGTAGCGAGGTATCCGGGGCCCAACACAGACTCGCACTTGGCTGGTTTTTAACCGACTTCAAACAAAGCAGAAGGTTCTCAATTAGACTGTTTTTTTTAATGTGTGTTGCCCCTTAACTTTTTTTTAGGTGAACCGATTTTGATGATTATTTATTTGAAAGCTGGTGCTTCCTATGTGGTCTCATTTAAATTTGATCAAGATTAGTATTTTTTAGTTATCCTCAATAATGCGTACCTATATAATTCATTTAATCTGATCAAGGGTTTCTAAGATAAAGCGGTGAAGTAGGATATTTAAGCTTTTCTTGCGTTTAAATTGTTTTATTTATTATTGTTAGTCAAAATTCTTTGAGTCACCAGAAAGACCATCAACTCTTTGGCAGCAAAATAATAAAATAATTTTTTTTTAAGGTTCAGTCTCACCACGATCGCTCACTTTTTTACCGACTTCCCAAAAAAGGAGGAGGTACTCAAGTCGACTGTATTTTTTTTTTTATATGTGTTACCTCATTTCTCCTCTGCACGTGAGCCGATTTCGAATTTTTTTTTTAGTTTGAAAAATATTGCTTTCTGATTGGTCCCATTTAAATTTGATCAAGATCTGATCAGTAGTTCTTGAAATATCGTCAATAATGTCTATTTTGTGACGAATAATTGACGATGTTCTGGTTACCCGACTTCAAAAGTTACATCACAACTTCTTTCGTTGTGAGCCGATTTTGATGATTCTTTTTTTATTTCAAAGCTAGGGGATCAAGGTTCCGATGATAAAGCGGTGAAGTCGATTTTTTTAAGCTTTGCTTTCGTTTAATAATTTATGTTCGATATAGGTACAGTTTTGACCACCATCTCACCTGATGTTAAGCGACGATGTGGTCGACGATGGAGCAATCTTGCTTTCATCAAATAATACGTACTAGAGATCTATAGAGATAGCGTGACCCATATCGTTATTCAGCACCCATCCATACCAACCCCTACGTAGTGTTTTGACTTCCTTGTATGTATGTTTGTAAATGTATATAATCTCTTCCAAACGGCTGGATTGATTTCGACAGTATCATTAGTTATGTCTCAAAACGCCAAATGTTTAAAAAAAAAACAAAATGGCTGATTGGTGGCACTAAGTTGTAAACCAAACCTATCGAGTAGCGTATCACAATGAATGAAATTGTAAGGAGAATACAAAAATATACGTCATATATTTAAATTTAATTCAGAGTAATAAATTGGCAATTAATGCATTACAATGGTTGTTTTATCGTTTTAGATGTGTGAAAATCGGCCAAGTGTGTTTTGAATTATAAGTATTATTTACGAAAATGTGTAAAATAAAAATATCAGAAAACGCGACTGCAAAAAATAAGTCAAATAAATTCTAATGCAGAACATTAACATTAACAGTCGGGACTCGCTATTAGAAAAAAAAAAACCGGTCTAAATTTTTAATGGATCCTAAAGCAGTCGGTTTTATTATACTTTATTTATTTACTTACTATAATTATATTATTTAATAAATATTATAATATTTACATATTATTCCTTACTTCGAATAACTTTTTACAAAGATAGTCTCCAAATTTCTTCACCGTAGAACAAATTGGGCTCAGGCTCACTAAAATAAATGAGATTTTGAGCTCAGACAGAACATGTAGCTATAAATTAGACTACTTATATGAATATTTTACAAATAGATTTTCTTTTTTCAGTACCGCTAATCCCAGACGAACCGGCTAAAGACTATTCACCATTGAGGCATTGCTGCATGGAGCCCTGCAGCTTTGAAGAGTTATCCAACTATTGTTATATATTCGACGTTAAATATGTAGACTAATTTTAACAACGAATTTTTCGACTTTTCGAGATGTATACGTACTTAATTTCGAATCGTATTTATAAAGTACCTGGTCTTTGACATATTGTTTTGTACTTTGATTTCAGCATTTATAATAATGTGATACTTATTGAAAATATAAGTAAATTTTTAGCAGGTTTTCTACCTGTATAATTTTTAAACCATAACATTTATAATAATGTAATATTTAAAATACAAGTAGGAAATAGTTTTGAATGTTTTGTAGTATTTCGTTTTGATATTTGCATTTATAATAATGTAGTTATATTGAAAATAAAAGTTTATCTAAAATTCATCTTTTATTGAATTATATATAATTAACCTCTCAAAATGTCCAGGCTATGTATAGAATACAGATACTGCTAGTATACCATTAATTGGCCAAACTATTAGGGACAGTGCCCAAATTTATGTAATGTAGATATATTTTATAATAAATGTTTGGGTATATATCATATTATTTTTAAAGGGTTATTTTATTTGATATTGTGACTGGTGATGTGACTGATGACTGATGATCTGTGAAAGTTAGCAAATTTTTCTCCGACTTTTCTTATGAATATTATTATTTCGAACTGATATATTATTTCGAACTTTTATCCCAACAAAACATAGCCTATGACACTCAGAGATAGTGTAGCTATCTATTAGTGAAAGAATTTTCAGAATGTGATCAGTAGTTTTAGAAATTACCTGATTGATGACATACAAATATGTGTATGGAGTACTGCGGTCACCTCTGGGATGGATCCGCTAAGTACCAGTTGGAGGCTCTTGAATCTATTGACCGGCGAGCCAAAAGACTAATTGGCGACAGTAAGCTAATCGAGTCCAGGTTGCAAAGTCTCGGTCACCGACGTAAGGTGGCAAGCTTATCGGTATTCTATCGATTACATTTTGGAGAGTGTGCACAGGAATTACATGACTTAATTCCCCCATGCCCTTTTTACCATCTAACAACAAGACAAACTGTTAAGCGTCATCCATTTATGGTCGACATACCTCCAGTTCGCTCAAAGCGTTTTGCTTCTACATCTCATCATCCGTACGGCGAAGGAGTGGAACTCATTGCCTGCGTCTTTGTTCCCCGAACGGTATAATCTGGGAGTCTTCAAGTCTCGAGTGAATAGGTATCTTCTAGGCAAGCATGTCACACCTTCGGCCGCATCATCGCTTTCCATCAGGTGAGATAGTGGTCAAATGCTTGCCTATCCAACATAAAAAAAAAACAAACAAACAAACAAACTCTTTATAATATTAGTATAGATTGTAGATATAACTAGCTGATATGCACGGGCGGGACGCGCGACGTCGCGTCGCGTCGTCGTCGCCCGCTTTTCGCTAATAGTCCAATAGGTACTTTTGTTAGTAATGGTTTGGCTTACATTTGTGTTAGTCGTACCTTAGGCATTAATAGGTAGATCTCAGCATTTGTGTGCCTCACGGAATTAAACACGGTTTCAAGAAATTAACTATCTCTATGCTAAATTTCATCCATATCGTTCTTAACTGAACTGCCCGTTGGCTTAGTTTGGTGAGCGTTTGTCATCAAGTATCGAATTCGATTCTCGGCGACAGAACAAGTTTTCTCCGCAAGAAAAATTTGTGTTTCTTGTTATGTGATGTGACTATTTCCGGTACCCACGACGACGCAAGTCATTGAACTTAGTGTGGGGTATGTTTATGTGTATGTGTGTATGTTTTATTTATCTACCGACTTCACAAAAAAAGGAAAAGGTACTCAAGTCGACTGTATTTTTTTACCGGCTTCCCAATAAAGGAGGAGGTTCTCAAGTTGACTGTTTTTTTTTTGTACCTCATATGTTCTCTCCTCGTGAGCCGATTCCGAAATTTTTTTTTAGTTTGAAAGATGTTGCTTTCTAATTTGTCCCATTTAAATTTGATCAAGATCTGATCAGTAGTTCCTGAAATATCGTCAATAATGTCTATTTTGTGACGAATAATGCGTACTTTGACGATGTTCTCGTTTACCCGAACTCAAAAGTTACCTCATAACTTCTTTCGTTTTGAACCGATTTTGATGATTCTTTTTTTATTTGAAAGCTGGTGCTTTTCATGTGGTCCCATTGAAATTTGATCAAGGTTTGATCTTTTTTGAAATTAAATCTAGTTTTTGAGTTATAGTCAATAATGCGTGTTTATACATTAAATCTTATCAAGGTTCCGATGATAAAGCGGTGAAGTCGGTTTTTTTAAGCTTTGCTTGCGTTTAATTATTTTATGCCCGATAGGTAAGCATTTGACCACAATCTCACCTGATGGAAAGTGATGATGCGGCCGAAGATGTAACATGCTTGCCTAGAAGGTACCTGTTCACTCTTGACTTGTAGACTCAATCGCATCGTTGGCGGTCGGTCGTAACAACAATGAAGTCTTATATTGCAGTTTTCTAGACTGCATTTAGAATCATCTACTGCAATATGTTGTTTTGGGTCATTGCAGCTATAAATACATTAATGAGTCGTAGTAATCGGAGTAGCGCCAAATAAACGTTTATAACAATACCATTCAAATGTTCCAACAGGTATGTAACTATATGATACCATCACGTGTCTTTAGAAATGATTATCTTTGAACGAATTTATAAAATAAAAATATTTCTTAGCATTGGACCGCGTCGTCCCACTTAAATAATGTTTTAATCAATATTAATCAAATGGAATGATTACATTATCTTTGTATTCATTATGTTAAATTACGACGAAATCACAGTATCGCTACTAAGTATAAGTACAGGTAAGAAAATATTAACGGGACATAGAGGAAAAGTAAAATAAATATTGAAGATATGAATTTCATTTCAGGTTTATTTTTTTTATAATAATAACTACATTAAACCAGTTAAAAAAAATTACCTGAGCCGGGAATCTACCCTATTCTTGTTTTTCGAAATGGTAAAAAAACATCTCTTGAACAAATGTACTATACACATAAATACACTTTCCATCAGGTTATATTGTGGTCAAATGTTTGCCTATCAGGCATAAAAAAATGTATGTCATTAAAATCTATCGTGTTATGTACACATTTAAATATACGGATATACACAGTACAGAACATTTTATTGTCTTTCGTTACTAAATCCCATTGGAAGACGGGATTATTTAATTTTTATGGCAGCGGCTGCTAAAGTGCAACCTTTAACAATGTTTTTTTTTGTTAAGCATTTGACCACTATCTCACCTGATGGAAAGTGATAATATTGAGTCAATGTCTTTTTGTTTATCGAGAACGTTTTGTTCATTGTAAACCTAAGTTATGTGATGGTTAGCATTTACTTCACAACGCACTTTATTTGTACCTATTTAAACACCGATGCAACAAGTGGTCTCTAAGTTTTTTTTTATGCCAGATAGGTAAGCATTTGGCCGCTATCTCACATAATGGAAAGTGATGATGCGGTTGAAAAAGTTAAAATAGTAAAAAAAAAAATAAGTCAGCATAGATTTGGTGGTGATACAGAGCCGTAAGTTTTTCTAAGATAATAAATAAATTCCATGATAGAATAGAAACATTCAGTAAGGAGTTTTTAAGAATTAACTTTCTGTAAAACGCAGCGAGATGGGAAATTAAAACTTATTTTTGATATTGACGGTAGGTGACGTTCAGAATGCAGTTTCTGACGAATCCGAGAACATCTGTAAATGCTGAAAGCATCACTATCCACTGAAAATTGTAACATGATCACCAATACAAAGTACTCTGTAGTGTGCATCCCCTTTGTATAACTAACTGCACACATGCATGCACTTTTTGGCACAGGATCATTAGTATAAAAGGGGACTGCGGCAGTTTTCTTCAGTTCATTTCGGTTTTCTTAGTGGGCTAGGTGTTTCAAAATAACAAAGTAAGTGAATAGACCGTACTATATGTGTTAATGTTTAATTGTTTATGTTTATTGTGTGCTAGTTTTATTTATTTTATCTGCGATTTGATTATTTTATGTGTGTTTGGACAGTGTTACAAATTTATGTTAGTACTTACCTAAAATAATGAGTAAAATTGGAAAAACAAAGTTATAGGTTCAAATTATTTACAACCGATAATACACTGGAATATTAAGGTATTAAAAACATGTAACTAATTATAGTTTAGGTAATATCTCGGGACTTAATCGCGCTAAAAAACTATTTTTATTTACCTCGACGTTTCGGCCAAGTTGCATTGGCCATGGTCTTGAGAAGACTGAAACTCGAATCGCGAAAGTTTAAAAATTACAATGTAACTAATTATTAATTTAAAAAACTGTGCTGCGCTGTTTTAAAATAAGCTATGTGATCGGATCCCAAAAATTGTGTAGCTTAGAAAATATAATTCTTAAAGTTAATGAAAGCCGGCTAGTTTCACCTGATGGACAGTGATGATGCGGCCGAAGATGTGACATGTTTGTCTAAAAGATACCTATCCACTCTTGACTTGAAGATTCCCAAACTATTAAATAAAAAATAATAATTTGATTAATTAAATTATTTTTTCAGTCTCATAAGTTCTAGAATTACACATTTACTACCTTCCTTGATAGCACTGGAACTGATGTTTAGGTACCTAATTATGTGCAGTGGGCTTAGATAACTATAAAAGAATTGAACTCTGTTAATGCTTTTGAAAATGATGAACAAAACAAACAAAAAATAAACTATGAAGTGAACACCTCTTTCGTATTTATCTTTACATGGGTACCTATTATGTAAACTACTTCACCAAAAACTTAATCCAAGTAAATCTGAGTTGTAAAGTTGCGAGAACCTAATATTAAGTAAAGTGTTGGTTTAAGTTGAATGGTTTTAGTACATTATGCCAGATACACAGCAAGAAATTTATAAATATTGTTTACTATTTTTGTACCATGATTTTGAAGAAATATCGCATGTTCTCTGCAATAATTAAACGCAAGCAAAGCTTAAAAATCCCCACTTCTGCGCTTTATCTTCGGAACCTTGATTGACCAGATTTAACGTATTAAACACGCATTATTGACAATAACTCAAAAACTAGTGATCAGATCTTGACCAAATTTAAATGGGACCACGTGGAAAACACCAGCTATCAAATAAAAAATAATCATCAAAATCAGCGCACAAAGAAAGAAGTTATGAGATTACTTTTAAAATCGGTTGAAAACGAGAACATCGTCAATGTAGTCCACAGAATACGCATTATTGAGGATAACTCAAAAACTACTAGTCAGATATTGATCAAATTTAAATGGGACCAATTGGAAAGCAACATCTACCAAACAAAAAAGAAATTCTAAATCGGTTCACGTAGAACGAAGTTATGAGGAACACACATAAATTCAGTCGACTTGAGTACCTCCTCCTGTTTTTGGGAAGTCGGTTATGTTTCCAGTCGTGAATATGTACTTTTGTAAAGTTATGTACAAAATACATTTATACAAACAATAAATGCACTGAATGAAATATTATAGGGTCAGGTCTTTTTGTTAGGTGATTGAAAAAAAACATGAAGCTTAAACTTGAAGCCAAACTTACTTTACTATATATATTGCCATATTATAAAAAACTATGGATATCTGGCCAAACCATCGCTATTATCTTAATGTTGAATTTAATGATTACAGAATGAAGACGCAATTATTAATCCTGGGCCTGATATTAACCGGTGCCACTGTTGGGCGTTCAAGGCCTACGCCCTGGGTACGGACGCCATGTGAGCTGGTGCTTGAAAATACCCTGATGTTGGTGTGCAGCGCCACGGTCGAACAACGCCCCTTTCTGGCTGGTCGCTACGGTAATGTCTTATCAATGCACAGCCCTGGATCTAGGAGAGACTAACCGGGGCACAGTTTCAGGGGGCGCCAAAATTATCACACTAATATTATAAAGGAGAAAGTTTGTGAGTGTGTTCACGCTCAAACGGCAGGACCAATTTAAGTGAAATTTAGTATGGGGGTAGCCTATGCTCTGGATTAACACATAGGCTATTTTTATTCCGGAATTTTCGCTTATCTAAGACTTACGCGGGTAAAACCGCGGGGCATAGATCGTAATAAAATATGAATAAATATAAAAAAACCTGCTCCACAAAGCTCCTAGCATACTGAGGCCATGGTTAGGTCACCATCGGCTTGTAAAAAAAGGCGCCACATATAGGCCCAAACCACAAGAAAACTTGTGGACTCGAGATACCGATTTGAGTTTTGCTGTGTCACAAATAGACGTCATTTAGCAATTTAAAAAAAAATTCTAACTGGATAGATTATTGTATTATCTATTTATTGCAATCCGAGCTAAACTAGCACCCACATGTTTTCGTCGCGTGTGGCAAACATTGGCGCCACACTGCACTTGGCAGGTTATATTATTTGACGCATTGTTGGGAAGATTTGAGCCGGTCTAGATTTATAATGGGTCCAGACAGTTGTAATCACTATATTGCTTTACAATATTTTCTGCACTATACTGCTTTAGATTTTTTTTATTACAAATATAATATGATTGGTAGGCAATCTTTGCTGTATATATTTTGAGTTTAGTTTTAGGAAACATAGGCAATTGGCCTATATTAGTATTAGAGCAGATATTAGTATCAGTTTTAAATAACTGGCAAGTATTTGACCACTATCTCACCTGATGGAAAGCGATGATGCGGCTGAAGATGTAGTATGCCTGCCTAGTAGATACCTATTCAATCTTGACGTGGACTGTATTACGTTGTAGACTGACTTCAGAAAACAAAGACGCGGGCAATGAGTTCCACTCCCGCACAGTATCGTGTAATGTGTGTATTGATCATGAAACTAGTTCAATGGCGTATAATAAGTATTATTTAACAAAATTTTCGACTAATGCCATAGTGGAAATAAATAAGTTGGTTATCTTAATAGAGTGGTACCAAACGCGGCTTGTATGTGTGCACACTATGATATGATAACTTACACACCGGCGAAGCCAACACGAGCCGGGGCCGTTTTGCAGTGTTCGCGCCATTCGCCACGGGTCTTTCCGCGCAGACAGATATCACGTGCCGTGCGAAGCGTTTCCCTCGAATTATGGATACATCAAACAATCGGACCTATTGTTGTGTTACTCTACATGCTTATTCAATTTAATAGCTATGTAGGTTTTTGAAGTGAAAACTTCTATAGGCGTGTTGAGCACTTTTTGGGTGAACAAAAATCATGGAACTCGCCTCATTGTCACCTACGGCCAATAATTGTTGAGCTCAACGCGCGATACATATTGCTCACGATCGGGGATCAACTTATAATGGTTATTTATGTATAATGACTGCCGATAGAAGTGAAAACTATATAATTATAATGTATATATATACATTATAATTATATAGTTTTCAAGTCCCCAATCACTTCCTGCATGTTTTTTTTGTAAATTAAGTAAAAGATTGATCTATTACTGGGTCGTAGACAAGTAAGTATGCCGCGAACATTGATTTATTGAAGCCTACTTAGCTATGATGGTTTTCTTTTTAACTTCGTTATATATACTACTACCGTGATTTCTTTTACACATACACAAAAACTTCTTTTTTTCTAGATTTTGTTTTAACTCTGTCGGCGGAATATTTATGTATTCATGCCAAATTACAGCTTTCATGCAAATGTAATCGTATCTATTTTGCCACCACAATTTATACTATTTTATTGTACCCACTTGCTGGTTTGTTATAATATACATTTTACATATAGGTATTTTTAAAAGTCGGAGATCGTGACCTGCGTATTCGGCTAAAGTAGGCATTTGAATCTTCTATGGGCCTCGAGTTATCATGCTTATATGTTTCTACTATGCTAATGCGCTTGATTTTTCTTTTTAGATTTAATTTAAAGGTCATATAATTTTTACGCTGTTTTGTTTTTATTGCGTATTTATAGATTTGTGGAATTTATTGTTTTTATTTTACTCATATTAATTAGGATTATAAGATGGTAATTTTGATGTTTAATCCATGAAAAATCCTTGGTTTGATTACTTACTTCTAGTTAAATACAAGAGGCTATTATAATGTAAGGTGTATACAAAACTGAAAGTATATAAAGCATAATGAAACGTGTTCCCTTCAGATTGTTCGCCATAATCGTGTAAAACACACATTAAAAAATGGGCTATATAAATCGAACAATTAATATCTACTCGATACAGAAAAAATGCCGGAGGATTGTTGCGATAAATAAATATATTAATATTTGTTTTTTTTTTAGTGCCGGTAACTGAGCTCGACCCTACACCCGGACCCTACGCTGAATTTTTTGGCTACTGCTGCAAAGACTCCTGCCCTATCGTTAATTTATTCCAATACTGTTACCTTTTGAAGGCGTTCTTCCCATAAATGACGACATTTGCAATGTATAAGTACTAATATATATGTATATATATATATATATATATATATATATATGTAATATGTATATGTAATATGTATAATAATAATACATAAATTTAACATTTTATAACACAAGTTTTCTGGTCAACGCAGTGTTTCTGGTTCAGGCTGGTAAATGAGCGTGGTGTGAATGTCTCCGGCACCCGTGATACAAGTCTTCTAACATAGCGTGGGGCTGTGAGTGTTGAAAGTGTTAAGAAAAAAAATCGTAACAAAAAGTACTTGGGTTTTGTACCTACTTTGATTTGATTTTGATATCAACATTTGTATTGTAATATCAAAAAAAAAAGTAACAAGACGTTATTAACATATTTTGTAATTTTGCATTTTGATATTAGCATTTATAATAATGTGATACCTATTGAAAATTAAAGCAGGTAAATATTTTTCGTGTTTTGTAGTCTTGCATTTTGATATGATCATTTATAATAATGGAATATCGAAAATTAAAGTAGGTAATGTTTTTCATGTTTCGTAGTTTTGCATTGTAATGTTATCATGCCTAGTTTGGGGCCATAGAGAATTACTACTTTGTTGTACTATAATACTAACAACATATTTTATGTTATTGCTATTATTTGTTTTACCTGATATCTGCAATAAATATGATTATGATAATGTAATATTGAACATTAAAGTAGGTAATGGTTTTCATGTATTGTAGCCTTGCATTTTGATATTTTCCTTTGTAATAATGTAATATTGAACATTAAAGTAGGTAATGTTATTCATGTTTTGTAGTTTTCTATTGGATGTTTTGAAAATAAAAATTAACGTAGTAAAAAAATAATATTTTATTTTGGTTCATTTCATGCCTATCTTCTAATTTTAAAACTATATAACATCTCATAGTGTCCAGGCGAGAGGTCCATATAAGGCTAACTTTTATAAAAGCCGTGATAATATTATTCATTTTTACTTGCTTGTCGTATGGAGTACCCTGCCGTGGGCAGTCGTAGTGTCAGATTTTTTCTGACCGCCCTGAGGGCTAACGGATAAAAACATAAATTCCATACTTACGCGAAATACTTAAAGAGAAATTGTGTCGACTGACAATTTACTAATATCACTATATCATGGCTTTGACAATAATCTGCGACTAAGACAATAGATTTATGTCAGCAGAGCGATGTGGAACTCAACTATTATATTTCGATGGGTCTTGTAGACATTTTGCCACTTATATAACTCAGTATTTAAGGACGCTTTTCGTCTGAATCGAAATATAAAAGTTCGCCTCTCATCGGTTGATACGACCGCAACGGTCGCCTGGACGTTATAGAGTAGGTAGATAAAATATGAGAATACAAACTAAACAACATAACACTTAGCATCAGTGGGAATCTAGATACTTCCTTAATTAAAAGCAACATTTTTTGTACCACGACGATAATAATCAGACTTAGTCATGGAAGCTGAAAACTTAATGAATGAAAAATGACGACAAATTACATTTGTGAGACGATTTGCCTGTCCCAGTAGTCCGGACCTAACTTAATATACCTATTAGTAGAGCTACTAATAGGTTGAGTACTGAGTGTCCGAACATACTGTGTTGCGTATAATCTTTAGAAAAACTGGTGGTAGGTAGAGATCGTCTATGTTAAAAATAAATTATATTTGTGAAACGATTGAGTATCAAATAGCGCGTTAATTTCGAGAATATACTATCTCTTTACCCATATACAACTTGAATTATAAAAAAAATATATTTCGGAACTCTTATGATTGTAGTGGAGCGTAGGCATACAAGTTGACAAATATTAATTCCCCTCTGATCTCTTGGGTAATGGTCCTGACTATATATGGGATCAACACCAATGTAATGTTCTTTGTCAAAATACTATTGTGACAAAGTAATCGTTTGCAACTAAACCATCAATTTATGAAATTTCACGTCACACACATACTATTTTATGAAACATTTTCATGTCGAGATTCACTTGGATACAATATATCTGTCTTCTGAAAATTATTTTAGAAACAATCGCACTGTTCTGGCTTATTCGCATCGCACTATACAGACATTCATAAATGAAACAAAAGTATTTGTACCTACGATGAGCCGCGATGACAATGTTCTCCGTCCTAGAAGGACGTCTCCAAGCTATACGCAGTCTTCAAAGGATATGGCAGAAAACGCTTCTTTCACGCATGCGTTTCAGTATATTCCTAGGGGAACCCCTCATTAGATTACTGGAATTATCAGTTATTAAATTATATGAATAAATTAATTATTTGGGAAACTGCCACGTGGACTGCTGCAACTGCTTGGTCGGTTGCTCCGGGGCTGGTTTCACCGCCACGGATTTTTGGCTTGCTGCTGTATTGTTGTCGCTTCTGTCCCACCCGTGGGAGTCGTGCACGTGTTCGTGGTGATCAGGAGAGGGGAACCATTCAGAGATCCATACAGGCCGCCAAATTTTCTTCACTCCTGGGACCCAAATTTGCTTCCAGTCACTCACCCAAATCTGTTTCCAGTCTTCCTTCCACTCGAGCTTTTTGTCCGGTATCCAAACCAGTTTCTTCGATGGTTTCCAAATTTGTTGCCAAGCCTCTTTCCAGATTAATTTTTTATCATCGATCCAGATTTGTTTTTTCTCTGTTTTCCATATTTGCTTGTATTCGTCTTTCCATTCAAGTTTTTTGTCTGGGATCCAAATCTGTTTTTTGCTAGGTTTGTAGTACTTTTTCCATAACGGTTTCCACACAAGCTTCTTTTTCCATAAGTCATGGGAAGTGTATTCCCAGCCGTCATGATCTTTGCCCAAGTACTTTTCTCCGGGAACGCCTACCTTGACCCATTCAGGAATCCACACCTTTTTCCAAGCAGGAACTTGAATGTCCTTCCAACCAGGCACAACAATATCTTTGTAAACAGGAACAGTTATTTTTTTCCAGTCCGGGACTTTCACTTCCTTCCAAGCCGGGACTTTGATGGGTTTCCATACCGGTTTGTAAATTTTTTTCCAATCTGGCACCTTTATTTCCTTCCATACGGGTACCTTAGTAGGCACCCAGATAGGCTTCCAAATCTTTTTATACGATGGCTTCCATATTTGTTTTTTAGCGGGCTTCCAAATCTTTTTCCATCCTGGTTTCCAAATAAGTTTCTTTTTCCAGTAGCCTGGATCGTGGTGGTCGTGATGATCATGATGGTCGTCATGATGTTCCTCAATGTGCTCTTCGTGATGATCGTGATGATCATGATGATCCTCGTGGTGATCAATCACCTCGTGGTGGTCTCCATGTTGATGCAGATCATCGTGGTCCTGGAAAGGGTTCACGAGGTTATCCGGCGGGGCTGGATAGTCGTATCCGACTCGCTTCTGTGCTGCATTTTCGTTCGGAGACGTCTGCTCCAACTGCTGCTGTGCTTGTTGATTCTGTTGTATCGCTTTTCCCGAAACTAGAGCAATTTGTGCAATTACCGCTAGGGTAACCTGCAACAAAGCAGAAAAACGTATTAATGGGGATCATAAACCTATACCAATTGACATAAGCGCACAGCATTTAAATAAATCCTGGTTAACATTCGCGCAGCTCGCCTCGCACTACAATTACATAACTACCGAAGTAATGATCCACAACCACAACCAGTCAGTCATATAGTAAGTAAGTAGTCCACTCGTATGAGATAAATATCGCCGGGCTAATCGTGGCTGGCATCTATAACAAACAAAAGTTTCACCGTGGCCCTTGTTTAGAATTATATAAATTTCATTTAATGAGGCCGTATCATAAACTGTTACGTAATATCGGTTATGTGAATCACAAAAGGAAAGTGAGATTAAGACAAGTTGTTAGTTGTCTAAGTAAGGTGGGGACCAGGTCAGGTCACTCTCGCCTGCATCGCAGGCAGCAGCGGATCTAAAGGAGGTTTCGCAAATCTAGAATATTCGTCACGAACCGGATACTATCTCTTTCAGGATCGAGTTCAACAACCATATCAGCCGTCACCGTTTTTAAAAGATTCTAAATAAAAATAAGTAACGAACTTAACCTAAGTTAGGCTGTTTCGTGAAAGCTGTTTTTATTTACCTATGAGTTAGTGAATAGAAGTTGAAATCAATGCTACGTTTATTTGGTAGTCCAAGGTAGGAACTAAGTAAGTCATCATCTCTCTCTCAACTATTATCACATTCTAGGCTTAGCCTGTATATCACCCTCGACCATCGTGAGATTAGTGGTCAAAAGCTAACTGTCAGACATAAATTATAATATTTAGTTATCATTGAGATCCAGTTATTCTGTTATATATGTTGTTTTGCCATCCTGTACTCTAATTACTTGTCGCATCGTGTGAGATAGTGGTCAAAGGATAGCATTATAGCATATCATGCATAAAAACCTTTCTCATATTTTGTAAACCATAATCAAGCTAAAATGAAGACAAATTAAATAAAAACTTTACATTGCGAAATGTAAGTATGAGCACTGTAGTAAACTTGTAGTTTATGCAAAGTAGGTGAAACGGTGAAAATTACCGAGAAAGTGTCCATCTAGTGCATTAGCGTAGTTCACACCAGAGGCTAAAATGATACAACACAACACAGTAGGCGTTACACAAGCCTTACACAATAATCGAAACCTCTACAATACAATAGCGATCCACATACGACACATAAGTAATGACCCCGGCCTTATAAGAACTGAACCAAAATTGTATCGAACAATGGACAGAAGATTAATTATTTGTAATGGACCATTCGCGTAATGAATAGTTAAGAATATCTAAACCAGTTTTTAAAGTTTAAAGAGTTCCTGAGGACCGGGGACAATGAGACAACCAAGTTCTTTTCGAAGTCCTACAGGTTGTCGGCGTTGGAATCTTCGCTAACCCACGACCTACCTAAGCATAAGTCACACTTGGGAGCAGGGTGTCAGACTTATCGCCCGACAAACTTCTGTATTCTTATTCCGGTGCTTTCTTGTACATATGAAATCGCTAAACCGTCAATAAAAAATATTATATGCTGCTATTTAAAATGTAGGTAATTACGTACGTAAACAGTGTTTAAGAAATTCTCGACCGAGAACGTATTTCGAGCGTCGCGTCGACCGGAAGATTTGATTACGTAAGGTTACTGCACGCCACGACAGTCGAAAGGCCGAGTTTATCCACATTGCATTTCAAATGAGGTTTATCTACGTCTCGTCTGCTAAACAATAGCAAGGAACCGAATCGAGTTGCCGTTATCTGACTGCAGGTCGTCATTAAAAACATACAATTGTTGATCGAATGTGACATTCCGCAAGTACTACGCTCTTAGCTTTTATAAGCCTTTTTCGTGTTCATATACAATAGCTTAGAAACAATGAAAGGTTACAGAAAAAGAAACGAGGAGTGGCGTCGTTCGCGTTAGTTTCGTGAACATGTTGTGAACTCGACCCGATCTTAGTACGGCAATTATTCTATTATATATTTTCCCGATTTGAGCGCGTGAACAAACCAAGAAGGATTAATTATATTTTATTAGGAAATAATATAGACTTCGAAGGCTGAGCTTCTCGTCTCTCAAATAACACGTCGATCAAAATAGATCCATGGACTTGGATACGGTTTCGGCCACATTGATCATGATAAGCAATGCTTATTCGTATTTTTATCCAAATCCACACACACACACATTTACAGACAAACTTCCGCATTTATTATATTAGCGTGATAAAATAGGAGCTATTGATAAAGAGTCCGATTTCCTGTATTACCATAAAGCTGTCTTATAGAGTAGTTAGATTTCCGTTATTAATTATTATAAAATATCAAATCATTGTGTATTATCTAATTTCGAATTAGTTTTCTAGTTTTGATGTAACAACATATGATGTAACACTTCTAATCGCGTACGGAATTTATAGTAACTTCCTCAATCCTTTCGCGGTCAAACACCGCGATTCGCTGAAGTATAATTAGAGATCGTGTAATCTAAAATTAAACATTCCTTCACCAGCGGTTCAGTGTCAAATTTATAGAGATATACGAATTTGATTCATCATATATTTTGGATAAGACGATGTTTACCGCTCAGTGGCGATCAAAACGGTGTCAATTCTGTCGCCCAAATTTTAGTGGTCCCAAAAAAAGGGAAATCAAGTATACCTACCAACTATATACCGTAATTTAGAAACCGATATAAAGGAAATCTGATCCCGTAAAGTCACAGCAAAGACTTTATGGTTTGATGGTAATCTGATTATTGATCATTATCATTTATTAGTATCATTTTTATGTAAATTCCTATAAATGTTCGCCGAACAAAATGATCTTAATTGGGACAATTGTGTATGCCGTGTTTGGTTTCCCGGGGTTTCCTTTGATTTCATGCCAAGTAATGTTTACTAAGTGGTTGTGGCTCCGCTCCAACAAGTCAAATGGCGGACAACGGGTCCGCCACTGCCCGCTTGCTTGATTCTTCCTATAAAATTAAATTGGAGTCATAAAATTAATCATTTATATACAAAAAGATACAACCGATGGTGGAACACGTATTAGAGAGTCCACTTATATTACAAGCACTGTTAACTGTCGCTATCTACGGCTTAATTGTATATATTTCCTAAAATTAAAACACTTGGGTAACCTATAAGTTCGATGTCTTGCAGGTAACTTAGGTCTTTGCTGTATATAGTTTTAGTGACAAAAGAGCTTTTCGAACAAATTAACTTATTTATGTGCCTCAAAAAAATCACCGTCACGAGGAGCACTATAAAACTCTACTGTAGAACTGTTGTATAGTAAAATATTTGTTATCAAAAGTTTTACTTCGCGCGTAATTGCAAAATACACCTAAAGCATATTTACAAAGCGACGCGCTGCCAATATTGAGATTTGTTCAAGTTCAACACATTTGAACAAATAACTACCATATCGGTCTCAGTTGCAAACACTTAAATATTGTTTAAATCACTTTTGTTTCACTATTTATTTCCGAAAAGGATATTTGAAATAACACTGACCACTTGGCTCCAGATCCCTCGCATGATGGGGCGGGGAACGGCCTGTCCACAAGGTGAGACGCCGGAACTGTTTTTACTCTATTACTTGTTACCTTGGGTATGGATTTATATATGAGCTGGCCCACCCCATGCGAGGCTCGGCGCGGTGGGGCGTTCACTTTCGCGGGCACCCATCTCAGCCTGACGCGGAGCCTCGAGCCTCTCGGGAAGCGTGGGAAGTCAGGCAGGACGTACAATAAAAATGTTACATAAACCGATAAAAACACCGATATGGTAGTTTTAAAACCAATAAGTTATGCCATGGAATCCATTATTCATAAGTAACCTAATTGATCCTTTATAATGAAGCCAGTGAAGTAAAGACATCTTGTTTTTTATTATGTAAATCAAGCATATCCGATATTAAAATAAACTTAAAAGTGTTGAAATTTTTAAATTTATTCAACTCAGTCACTTTAGTTTTGCTTTATTTCCTGGAACATAGGGTATATTTCTAGGGACTACGTAAAAGCATTTGAGTGCTTTTTAATTGGAATTATACATATTAAGAGCTCAGTTGTTATAACTGAGCTCAATCATCGAAATAGGAAGTAGGTACTACGTACGAATATATAGTACTTAATTCTTGCTTAAGAATAATTTGCCGTATGATTGCTTGATGAACTTTGTTCCTCGTATCCTACCACATTTTCTACAGAATAAAGGTTAGAGCTGGGGTCCTATCCGCAAAATAATTTCTTTATATACTAGCCGCGCACCGCGGTTTTACCTACGTTAGTCACGAACCCGCAGGAATACTGAATAAAAAGTAGCCTATATATTAATCCAGGATGTCAGCTACCTCCATACCAATATTTCATCAATATTGGTCCAGCCGTTTGAGCGTGAAGAAGTAACAAACATGCAATCACACTCTCAAACTTTCGCTTTTATAAAATTAGTGTGATCTTTGACGCGACGATAGCTCAGTCATAGTAAAGGCGATCGTCGCGGTTTCGGATTCTACGATAGGCCCAAGCTTTAGGTAAAGGTAACATCGTGATAAAAACAATGCTGGTACAGCATTTTCTCGTCTGTATTTTGAACACTAACCTAAAAACAACAGCGGTCGTAATTTCCCTCAAGTCTATCGGAAGCTACACTTGTGAGCTATCATTCTAGGCCTACGTAGCGTGTTTACAATCTACGAACGTATATATATATCACTTACCATCAGGTGAGATAGAGACCGAAAGCTACCTTATTACGCTTAAAAAATACTTTAATGGAATTTGCGTAATTGCGCATTCATAAAATGCTGTCGTCTAATAATAATTTGGAAGGCCACCACAGTTTTTAGACCTATTTTGTCCCGGGGTCTATCTCAAAAATTGAGCTGAAACTTATGTATAATATCTGTTATATCGTGTATTCCTGGTTGAACTCGCCGAGTTATACCCGAAACCACCAAAACGCCTGCAAACGTGACCCAGGATACAGAGGACCTGGAATACTTCTGATAGCCCCACGGCATGAGGGCAGACAAGCCTTACCAGTTGACACCTCGGTCACCGAAAAATCATCAGCCGCCAAGAACATACAAGGACTTCAAAATTACAAAAATTTACTTCAACTTCATTTAATTTCCAAACAAGATATGTAACGATATACTTTTTGGACCCTGGACAGTCAAACATACGGTATGTTTGACTGTCCATTTTATTTACCTACAAACGTACAAATTTTCGGCAAATTCTATGCAATAGTTTCTAATATATCGATTTTAGAGTGTCCAACCGAATATAACTTCAAAAAAGTAGAGACAACAAAAAATCGCCTAAAATCGCATCCATATGTTTCAAATTTCATCTAAATTCGTTCAGCCGTTAAAACGTGAAAAGGGAACAAACATACTTACACACAAACTTTCGGATTTATAATATTAGGTATAGCATTTATTTCGTCATATCAAAGGTTGACTGGGAAACAGTTTCGCGGCAAAACTCCTGCATTTGTTTTCTCTGACGATCACGTGACGCGGGGAAATACGTATAATTAGTTGATAAGTATTTATAATTTGTGTGATGAAGATTATACAACAGTGAAAAGTATATGTGTTAAAGAGATAATGTAGTTATTGAAAGGCTAATATTAATAAAACACTGGGAATCTGAAAGCGTTTATTAATAACAAAAGGTAAATAAATAAATAAAAAAAAAGAAAGAATGAAAAATCATTTATTATTAATGGCACACACAACATTTACACTACAAACAAACAGCAAATAATTAAACGCAAGCAAAGCTTAAAAAACCGACTTCACCGCTTTATCTTCGGAACCTTGATCAGATTTAATGTATTAAACACGCATTATTGTCTATAACTCAAAAACAAGAGATCAGATCTTGATCAAATTTCAATGGAACCACAAGAAAAGGACCATGCAGCTTTCAAATAAAAAAAAAACATCAAAATCGGCTCACAACGAAAGAAGTTATGAAGTAACCTTTGAAGTCGGTTAAACGAGAACATCGTCAAAGTAGGCGTACAAAATAGGCATTATTGAGGATATTTCAAAAACTAGGGTGAAGATGCCGAATATGAGATACTATTTTTATTTTTGTCTATAAAAAAACAACTCTTACACTTAGAGTTTCACAAACTATATTTGTGAATAGGGAATTTAATATATATTAACAATATAGTTGCTATTTAATCTTAATTGTAAAATATTTTCAGTTATATTAGATAAAATAAAAAATGGCCAAAATTACGTCTTAGCCAAAGGGTCTCCTATTATGAGATACTAGTGGTTACTAATATGAGACAGTATCTTATATTAGGTTTCTACAGTTTTAAGGTTTATAAAATGTATAAAAACCAAAATATACTCAATTAAATCACAGTTTTTATTTGCACTTAATAATTACGTTTATGCGTTTATTAAAAGAGATCTAAATTATTCGTTTGCCTTAACTAATGATCAAAGGTAGATTTAATCTACATCAGCCTCTTAATTATAATCACAGCGATACTCGTAATGGCACATTTTTAACAATATCAATTAATCAACAATAGATAACAGTAAGATCTCTTCAAGAGGGTTCATAATTTTACATATCCAAACATAAAGAACACAAAAAAGAATTTTTTTGAAGAATAAATATTATTATTATATTATTTAGTCCATTTTTCTCCTCTCGTGTCTTCTGAGAACTTGCCACTGCAGTATGGACACTCAGCGTCATAAGATTCATCATTACTACTGCTATCTGCGAGCTCAGGCAAGTCGTCATCTTCAGAACTGGAACTGTGTGACTCCTTAGTTTTCTTTTTCTTTACAACTTTTTTTATTCTTTTTCTTAGCCTGTGATTCCTTTATTGTCTTCTTAGAGCCTTTCTTCTGACTTTTTTTGTTTTCCTTTTCTTTCTTTTTATTTAAACTCTCTGAGTGTTTTTTTATATGGAGATGCAGTAATTATATATATTATTCGTTTTTCTTTTTATTGGAGCCATCTAAAATATAATAAAAAAACATTTGATCAAAGACCTATACTTACGCCGCACCTGGATCCTAATATGAGATATCTCATTTTAGGAACCTTAATGTGTCTCATATTGGGAATTCATCAAAATTTTACAAAATGGCTGCCTACTCTTTGGTTGACAAAGAAAACACAATAATATGGCATCCGTTTCTTAAAATTGACCGTATTATTGATACAATGAACGTAAATTAAAAGAATTTAGTGAAATTATAAATTTATTACATACCTCGTAAACATTTGATGACAAAATTTTGTTTCTGTGGTTCCACAAAAAACCGTACGCCCACGTACTAATCGCGCCACTGGCCGGCGCGCACTGACACACGATTAGAGCGGTTACTATGTTGCTTCGGGTGACACTAGCGCCAAATAGTTGCCGTGAATAGTTTGGGCAAAACCTTGCTACCTCATATTTGGCGCCTATCTCATATTCGGCATCTTCACCCTACTGATCAGATCTTGATCAAATTTAAATGGGACCAATAAGAAAGCTACATCTTTCAAACTCGGCTCACGTGGAGAGAAGATATGAGGTAACAAACATAAAAAAAAAAAAAAAGACATTCGACTTGAGTACCTCCTCCTTTTTTGGGAAGTTGGTAAAAAGCGTAAATAAAAGCGTTTATTAATATAAAAAGGTAATAAATAACCTTATTTACCTTTAATATTACCATGGTAAAATCAAAAAGTAAATAAATCATAGTAATAAGTTTTACTTATCTTTTGATAATTAATTAATAATTGAAACGCAAGTAAAGCTTAAAAACTACTTCATTGCTAATATTTTGGTTTTGGCTTGACCGATTTCGATAAAATTTATATGAGACCACCTCTTCAGAGTTCAGTATACTACCTCAAAAAAAAAATATAAAAATCGATTCATAATTGGCGGAGATATCGCGTAACATACATACAAAAAAAACATATAGTCGAATTGAGAACCTCCTTTTTTGAAGTCGTTTGAAAATAATTGTTGTCTATTATTAGTAATGTAAATATACCTAATTGGAATATAGTTCGAATTCAGTAATGAAAGTATGTTTTTGTGCTTTATTAAGTTTGATAAGTACTATTGTTTTTATTCATTTGTCACTCATATCTTAAATCCAAGCCCCGTGTATCCGTTCCCTCCCCGAATTTTTGGCCGGGCCCGCATTTTATGAGATTACTTTCAACATCCAATTCAAACTTTCCCTCTTTATAATATTAGTATTGATATAATATTTTCTACCGTTCAAATAATTCAACTCTTAAATTATGCAACAAAGTATGAAATGTAATTAAACTTAAAAGTTATAAAAGTTTAAAAAAAACTGTGTCTATTCTGTATAGTCTATAAGAGCAACAAGCTGTTGCAGAACGTAGAACAAAACGCGGAAGTGCTATGAAAAATTACGGCGCTGACGACCTTTTTGTCGCGAGAATACTGTAGGTACCCCGAACTTTTACCAAAAAAAAGCATAAATTTTGCTTTGGATAGCGTGTCTATACGTTAGCTCAATGATCTACATTCTTCTCAGTGCGGTTACACTGCAAGTAAACGAAGATCAAGGTCCAGTTCCTAAGAGTATTATTACTCTATTCCACCTACTTCCTATAATGTCAAGTCAACGCCTCGAACCACTCTTCTCTAATTACATTAATCCAATCTGATTCACTCGTTACCTAATAAGTCTTGTTGATCTCAAACAAAACACAGGAAAGTATTACGAAATTTGGCATCTAATACTACATCGAGGCGCCAAAGCGGTCAACGGTGGTCATTGCGCTCTAGGATCGACCATTTTAATCGTACTGCTACGTCGTTGTTTGCAACAAAGTAATGCGTTATTTTTGTACTCGCCCGTTCTCGCGCCTACTATTTACTCCACAACTACCGTTTACAAGTAGTTATTATTAGTCGCCATCGAACTGAGATCTTTTTGCCTAATAGAGAAAACGTTGAGGTTAATTGCTTACAACTTTTCTTCTTAACAATAATGGTTTGATTTTTGTATTTGTTTATTTTAATTAGAGGATATAACGGATATTATATGTATGTTTCAGCTCTCAATATGAAGTCGAGTCATAATAGTTTGGTAAGGAACAGTAAGGGGCCAATACTCGCGCACCCACACTACCACAATGCCTAAAATGTAGCGTCCAACGTGATCTGTTGATCTACCTACTGATGTTATAACTTGTTTATCTCACGCAGAAAATAACAAGCCTGTTTATCGTATACACTGTTGCATTTAATTAAAATAAGTAACATTTGTAACATCTGTAGTAAAATCCTAATACTATTATAAATTCGAAAGTTTGTGTGTAAGTGTGTGAGTATGTTTGTTCTTTCTTCTCGCTTAAACGGCTAAACGGATTTGAATGAATAAAACAAGAATAAACGGTTTAAACAGAATTTAAAAAAATGCTATATACAACAGATTTTATTATCAAAAGGAAAGTAACAATAATGAATAAACTAAATAACGGTAATGTAATGTTATACTACTACTTAATATATATATATATATATTATACTACGTATTTAATACTATACTACTTAATAAAATAATTGTTATTTACTTTTTTCTTACGTTTTAACTCCCCCTTAGCCTTATCAATCCTATTTTAAAATCCTACAGTTAAAGCCACCTATCCAATAGACGTAAGCGATAATTTGAAAGATTATGCAAAATCTGCGTTGCAAAAAAGCGGTTTCTCCGTTCCGCAAAACGAAACCGACGCAGGTGTAAATGAATGCAAAATGCGAACTGTCGCCGGCAATCTGGCGTTGCGTAAGTATGCATGACATGCAGTTTTATTCATTACCTCCGCGAGTTGCGAATGTTAGGCCCTACATTGTGCTACTTATAGATTTAAATATTTAGCCTGATATTTTACAAATAGGTACTTTTATATACAGAAAAGAGCACACATCAAGCCAAGCTTATTTCGTACCCAAAACCTCACAGTCACGCGGTGTTAAAATCATAAGCTCTCCGATGTGCTATACTGGCTTTATCTATCCTACTAATATTATAAATTCGAAAGTTTTTGTGTAAGTGTGTGTGTAGTGTGTAAGCATGTTTGTTCTCTCTTCGCGCTTTAACGGCTGTACGAATTTGAATGAAATTCGGAATGAACATAGATTATACCTAGGATTAACACATAGGCTACTTTTAACTTGATAATAGCCGCAGGGCACGGCTAGTTATTCATAATACTCTATAAATAATTTCACACCGGGTAACAAACCCCAAACAGGTATATACCTACGGAACAGGCTCAGTGCGTTCTATCAACGCGTCACTTCCCTTTGGCAAAAATTGTAAACAGGAAATGTGTGTTATGTAGTTATGGATGCAATAGACTTGCGTGCTTTGAATCCCTTGACTATCTATGTCTATAAATGAATATTCTGTGTTAGAAGAATGTTATTATTGGGAAATAATTAAAACGGAAATCGCCGGAATCATTGATAAGATCTTGTAAATTTTTATATGGTACCAATTTGACATTCTATCAAATAAAAAAATAATCAACAAAATCGGTTCACCTAGAATAAAGTTCTGATGTAACACACATAAGAAAGATAATACAGTCGAATTGAGAACCTCCTCCTTTTTAGAAGTCGGTTAAAAATAATTTCTATCCACTTCAGCTACAGCTTTGTAGCTAGTAACACTTAGACAATACCTAACCAACATCGTTTAGTTCTTATATTCTCATTATCTCATTTATTATCGTTTAATATATATTAGTAGAAGTATTCATGAAACAATAATTACGGTTGTTTCCATTGGAGTATTGTCAATAAGGAATAGGAATAAGAAATGCAAGTTAAGCACTTCCTATAGCTATTCGAGGTGCAGGTTGCACCCGGAAACGAAGAGGTTCCTCGCGAACGGGTCGAATGACTTTCTCAGATCATGTCCTGTATCCACCTACCTTGTCTACCTCGCCTTTAGTGCAGCTTAGCGGGCCATTACATAACACTCCCTGCTCCGGATGCCGACTTGTACCGGCAATGGCGGCACTACGGTCACAGAATAACTTAAAATATGTACTAGCTGCAGGGACAAATGGTAGGTCATGCTGTTTGTACCTATCTACTCTACAATTATACCTAATTTTTTCGCTCCGAATTGAGCATTTTGATCTTGGAGAAAACATTACTATTTATTGTTTGTATTTTATATGCAGTACGGAACATAAATTCAATATATATATATATATATATAGCCTTTTGGAAATTATGGGGCAAAATATGCCCCAGCTTAAAAATAAGAGCATCATCATTTAGAATAGAATAGAATAGAAAATCATTTATTGCTAAATATTTAAACAATCACATTATGGTACACAAAAGAAAAAAAAATACATGCAAGAAATATTTGGCAATTGGAATATGTTCAGCGCTAAGACTGCACAAACTAAGTGTTTGTGCAGGGCTGGTTTTCAGCATATCCCATCGATCTCAGGTGTTACTCGAAAATAAAGTCATGGTAGTCCTTTAACAATATTGTAGTTAATAACATTTAAAACTATACCTATCATATAAGTTGTCTACGCGGAAGAAGACGGTCATACCTACAGGTCATATTTAATGTATGGTTTCCTGTGGTTGTACACAAAGAAAGTAACTCATTATTAGTATTAAAAATATTTTTTATCTACGGGCCAATTGCCTATATTTCCTAAAACTAAAAGTACCTATAAGATATGTCTTGCAGGTAACTTAGTTCTTTGCTGTACTTATTTTTAGTTTAGTTTCAAAGAAAGTTGGAATAAATTGGTAAGATGCCTTTTTACCCGACTGCGCATCGGAAAGGAGTGTAATGAGTTTATCCGTTTAATTATGTATGTTTGTTCCTTTATGGCGTTCTAGAAACCAAACGCGTGGGCAGATTTTGATGAGATTACGTCAATTGATTTGTCTTATTCTTGCGAGTTTTCTATTACATTTAATTTTTCGTTCTTTTTTCTTCTTTCCATTTTTCATTTTGAATAACCATTTAGGACCATTGATTTAAAGTTGGTAATCATTTTCACTTAAATTTAAGTAAAGTTCTTTTATAATCGTACAATATGTCTCATTATTTAAAAAGTAAGTATATTTACTTGTTTTTCTCTGACTAGGTGACCCAAAGAACTTCGTACAACGCTATCTATTGAAAGCAATACGAGTGGCAATTAAATGACACAAGTTTAAAAATACCACTATTTTTATGAAAATTTAATTTTCTTTAAATTTTCATTATTCTAAACTACCCATCTATTGACAAAAACAAAATCATATCGCTCATTTCGAGTTTGAGCGAGACTACGCACGGCAATTTATTTATATAAATTTCAAGACACATCCTACTAATGTTATAAATGTGAAATTTTGTGTGTGTGAATGTTTGTTACCACGTATCTCCGTAACGAATAAGCCGATTTTGATGAAATTTAAAATGTAGATAGTTTAGGTTCCGGAACGCATAGGCTACTTTTAACTTAATATACGCGGGCAAAGCCGCAGGGCAGTAGAAGATATATAGATAGACAAACTTGAGCATAGTAAGAACAGACCTTATTTCTCAGTATTTACAGATTAAAATTGAAACATATTGCAACGAAAGGGAAGAAAATAGCCTGTTAATGCTTATAAAGCAGGTCATGTTCGTCAAAGTACGACCATTACGACATTATATTATTTTTAGATCAGAATACATCTCTAACCTCTACCCACATCATGACACCTAAATGGTAAAAAATTCTGTCATCAAATGGTCATCCCACCCACGGTCAAATTCACTTGATTAATCCGACTGTATCGTGTAATTTGAACTATAATAGAAAGTAGGATACCTATCGTGTATTGCCTAACTCACTCAAGAAAGGTCTAGCCAAAAAGTAATTCGGTACTGACATTTCGATACAGAAATAAATAAAACAATGTATGTAGAAATTGGCAGGCTTTCCAATGAGGTGGTGGTATGTAGGAACCAACGACCGTCTAAAATGGTCCTGTGTCTGGGCTGCTCCTTCCAGATATATCTTAAGCAAACCCCGGGGATGAGTACGGCACAGATTCAATACTAGTAACAACGAGATACGGTAGCGGGTAATATTACAAATATTCCAGTAGGTAATTGTATGCACTCATAGTTAGGCATACATAAAATGGAAGAGATAACACCTACTTAAGCCATCCCCTCACACCTCACTCACCTCACCAATGCCCCTGCCGATCAGCACCAACGAAAACGAAGCTCCTGTGAAACAAACGCATTTCCAAGTGGGGTAGATCTCATATTGGCGGCCGGTTCCCGGCCTCACAGCGCCGGTGGGAGATGAATAGGGAGATAAGGTAATTTGAAAGTAAAGTAACATGAATGCGTCGACAATACCCACGTTACGACTCGTTGCAAAGATTCGTGACTTGGACCACTTGCAAAATAATTACCTAAATGAGAGCATAAAACATTTTTAGTTGGTAATCTGGTAACATCCATTTAAAGAACAATTACTTATTATGCAACTTCGGCAGAGCACCGCAAACGGCGTAAATATGGAAGTGCAGTGGTTACATATTTGAGCCGTTTAGTTTTTGGGCCCGTGGGGACCGGGAGCTCATTCTATTTTCAAAAATGTATAAGAGCGCCTGTCTGATGGTGGCGATGCGTGATCAAAATTTTGGTACTTACTAGTAAGTACCTAGGCTTAACGTATTAGCATTGCAATTAAGAGAGGCAATGCCGCCTGCATGATGAGAACGCTACCCATTGGGAGTGGGCTTAAGCTCTTGATTTACCTAAAAGCTCGGTGCCTTAATGTAGGTAACTTAGGTGTTTGCTGTATATATGGTGGTAATAGATTTAGGAAATATAGGCCATTGGCTCGTAGATATAGTTTAATTATGCTCTTTATTAGAGCACGTCTTAACTATGACTGGACCTTGACTCATTTACTTGCTATATTACAAAACATGTATGTATTCATACCTCTTCGTCTGCCATGTTCCTCTTCCTACAAATCTGAAGTATTCATATCTGTCTACAAAAGTATATAATATAAACACAATACTAAAATATAATTACTATCTGATCTCATGCATGTACATATTTTCGTTTTGTTTTAGTAAGGTAGAGATTTTTCATTCTAAATGTGCACGCCCCTCCACCAAATTTGTTAAACTATCGAGTGTGAAATGTATGAAAATATTAAATTTTATGGAGTCCCGGGAGTGCATATTTAGAATGAAGGATCTATACCTACATGCTTAGTTTATTATTTGATTAGCTTTATCGATCCTGTCTTTTGTTCTAATTAATTAATTTAAAAAAAGGATATACATTTATTTGTATTACTAAAAAAAGAAAATCTTTTGTATTAAATGAAAACGTTATTAGGATTAGCGTGACTTAAGTACGCTCAAAATTGCACAAATGTATTGTTTCGGCTTCATTCGGAAGTCTCTTTAGGTTTAGTCCGTTTTATTATATAGCACGGATTAACGACTACTAGGAAATTTTGGTGAGTTGTCTGCGTATACATGTAAAATTTCCACCGGTCCAAAAAAATTAAAAAGAAGCAAATGGTTTTTTTTTTATTATTTTAGACTGGATACATTTGTTGGATTTGGTAAAGTACTAAACAAACATAAACATGAAATTATTAAGTTTTAAGTATGATATTAAAGTACTAGGAAGCTATAAACGCGAAAGAGGTAAAATCATTTTTTCTTTACATGGCAATGCAACGCAAGCCGCAACACAGCGGCAATGCAACGCAAGCAACAACAATTAAGATCTATAAAGTGCGTAGGTTTTAATTTACGTTTATTTTTTTATAAAATATCCTCAGACTTTTTTAAGTGCGTGGGATAGCCAAAGTATGCCTGGCAGAATTATGTCTGGTTGTGAAATTTATCGCGGCTATATCAATTGAAGTGTACGGTCATCTTGTAACGTAATCCCTTATGAATTCATAGTAAGTCGTGTGGTTACAGAACACTAGGAAAAGTAAGTACCCATGCCATAATAATGATGGTGTTAAGGTTCGTGCGACAGGAGCTTGACGAGACTACACCACTGGAATGATAACCAGTGTGTGCGGTCGACACGTCACCGGCACTCGACTCTGGACAGGTGATTTATCACAAACCATTATGTTTGAAAGTGAACGTGCAATTGTCACCTTTGCGTAAAGGTAAGCACTTCCAGCGGAGCCAGTTACGTGATCTCAAAATTATATCTACATACAACGCAGAAGACCTAACTCGCAATGCCATTGAACAAATATTCATAGGTTTATTTTTATTTTGATTAGGCAAACATCAATTATCTCTGATGTTAAGTGGCGATGGAGCACGTGTGCCTAAAATTTACCTATTTGATCTCCACCTGAAGGCTCCAAGATTGCACTTATCTGGAAACACAGACCCTGGGAAAGAGTTCCACTTCTTGTAGTACGTACGCATCATGAACGTGGAATCATAACGCTGTGTGCGTATATGACTGAGATCTTGATATTTATTTATTTACATCTTGAGGAGTGAACGTAGCAAATGCACGAGTTAATTCTCCCATGCCCGTCGTTGACATACCTACCTCCAGATCGCTCGAAACGAATCGCGTTTTTACGTTTATCATCCGCAGCATTTTACCTCTATCTCACCCGATGGTAAGTGATGACGAGGTTGAGGGTAGTAAACACGATAGGCATACTAAACTCTTTCACACTCACATCCCCAGACTAAGTTCGATGACTTGTGTCGTGGGTGCCGGAAACATTCACATTATACACACAATCACAGAACCAGAAACACCAATTTTCCTTGTTGGGAAAACTTGTGTTCCCACCGGGAATCGAACCCGACACTGCTTAGAAGGCGAACGCTCACCTAACTAAGTCAATGGGCAGTTCAGTATTATTATGATATGCCGTTGTTGTGCAACATCTATTATCAATTTAGCTCTTAGCCTCTGACTCAACTCAGCTCAGACACGATAAACATCCTATATCGCGTCGCAGTACTATTTCTAGTCAGTGCAAAATAAATGTACTTAGGTTCATTGCAGTTCATGATTACGTCCTTCAAACAAATTTTTAGTATTTTTCGAATTCCGTGTACATGATGTTAATGTCGGAGCCAACGTTTAAATCGACAACAATGCATATACAAGTAACATTTAATTTAATATTTTAATATTCATGGTATTACTGTGAACTATATTGTACCAATTTCATAACTTAAAAACTGTTTACTTATTAGAAAAAGTTCTTACCTAGAAATGGAAAAATAAACTTAATATTAAAAATAAATTTTCCCACAAAATGAAAAAAAAAAGTTAAAATTCGTATTAAAATTATAAAATTCGCGGTAAGTAATTCGAATTTAGCATTCGCAAAGTTATTGTTAGGTACATATTATAGACATCGTAGTTTTGGTACTTATATTAGAATTCTTTATGTTAATGTTTTGTCACGTCATTATAATATTTTTTTTAAAATTTGAAAGCTACTTTCTACGGTCTGATTTTCTATATTTCCTAAAACTATACAGCAAACAGCAAAGACCTAAGTTACCTACAAGACATTGAGTTTATATGTAGGCACTAACCAACACGTTGCTGACTACAAACCCACTAAAATGTTTTTTACAGAATAACTATCTAGTGGGCTTGAACACTTGAGTTACCTATAAGCTCAGTGTGATGTAGGTAACTTAGTTCCTCGCTGTATATAGTTTTAGGAAATATAGGCAATTGGCCTGTAGATACCATAAGGTCGTGGCATACTTTACTATCTCTGTCGTACGGTTCCAATACTAAATTGACAAAACTAAGAAATAAGGTTCATATTTGCTTAATTCTAATAAAAGAAGCATTTGACCAGTGTATCATTAGAAGAAAAGTAATGTTGCGCCCGAAGATATATACTCCTAGCATGCTTGCTTAGAAGATACATATTCAGTTTTGACTTACATTAAAAATCGTTGCTGCAACTCTTTATTACACACTACACTGATAAAACATAGACTATTTTTTTAAAGACGTAAGATTAAAATGAAATATCTAACAGGTATACTCTAGTATTTTGTGAGTGATAGTCAAACTCTAGCCTATCTACATTTACATAAACTTCGTCACTAATATTATAACAGAGTTAAGTTGGTAAGTCTCTTTATAAAAAGTAATCTGTGGTACTACTGATTCGATTTCGTTTTTTTTACTAATATCTGGATATCAACTATTTGAGTGTCAGAGCATATGTTTTATTCAGATAAAAGCATCAGATAATCAGTGGGTTTTCAGTATGAAATCACAGTAAAAATGCTGAGTAACTTTTTGACACAAAGTTTTATTTCTCATTCTTTTGTTTGTTTGCAAGCTGTTTTCTTGTATTCATTATTTATGTTATTTTTTATTTAGTTTATAGCGCCAAATAAAAGTATTTAATTCATTAATTAATCCATTTAATAATTGTAAGACACGCAATAAGCTTCCTTATTTAATATTTTCTATTTGAAACTGAAAAATATATTCGGGCTATATTTATTTAGCTTTTAGAGGCATTCAATATTATTCCTGTCAAAATAAACTATTTCATCGTCTCATGAATTTTAATAGGCGTAATAGGTATGAGTAATAGGCTCTAGATAGCACATCCTGTATCACATATTGTAATGTTTAAGATCTCTATCTTACACGCATAATGTTCCGGATTACGCAGTAACAAACATTTCGCTGTGTGTCTACGTTTTGAAACGACTTAGATAAGAAGGAAGTTGTCAACTCTACTAAATATTTCTTTTTGTTATGCTGTTTGGTGACGCGGGCGGGTCGGCTCATTAGAAAATGTAATAACCAATGGCTATTCTGTAACTCTTGGCATCCCTGCACTTTTAATAATTATTGTGAAGATTTTCTAGAAGCGGTCTCTCTTAATAAAGCAACACGCATCTTCATCAAAGTCAAAACATTAAAATTTTGTCAAAATAATATTTTATACATTAAAAGAGATGTGAGATGGCGGTCAAAGGTTTGCCTATCTAGAATAAACAAAAATTAAAAAATATAAGTGGTTTCAAACATACCTCACCAAATATTTCAATTTGGTAGCGGGCTGTTTAGTTTTCTATTGTTCAATTGGACAATAGAAAACTATTTACCGACTTCCCAAAAAAGGATTAGGTACTTAAGTCGACTGTATTTTTTATGTGTGATACCTCATAACTTCTTTCCACGTGAACCGAATTCGAAAATTTTCGGTTTTTTTAAGCTTTGCTTGCGTTTAATTACGTGGGTACCTCTTTACTTGTCTACAGTAGAACTGAATTGGACTTTTAGTTGCAATTTATTACGCCGTAGTTAATATGTTTACACTACCTACGTACTACAATTTGATTACCCGTAATGTTGTGTTAACATTTAATTTGACTATATTTGGATTTGTACCTACCCACAACACTTAAATATAAATACCCGGCATCCGGCTGTTCTAGATACAATAAGCTCTTACATAATGCTTTATTCACATGGGATTCCAATTAAGAACATCGATGAATAATGAAGGAAAGCAAACGCTTCAAGGTCGATCAAGACGTGGTGCGGAATAATCATAATTGCTCGTGGATTGTGGTCACGTTTACATTTCTCTACTGGCTATCGTAACCACCAAATGAGTGCCATTGAACACGTCACACGTCCATTTTAATGCCATTTTACATAACGTGGCACTTGACATGTCGTGCACCTGTAATGACCCACTTAAGATGACAGAACGCGACTTTTTAACGGGGACAGGAAATTAGCATATTTATATCGCTATTGGTCATACTAATTTAAATAATACATAAGTTGTAAGCATGACCCGCTGCTTCTGAGATATGATGTGTTCATTTCGAAGGTATTACGTAGTTTTGTTTTGTTATATCTTTGTTATTAACTACTTGAGTACGGCGAAACAAAAAAGAGGTAATTATAACATCGCATATATTTGTGTGTAAGTAAATATGTATTGTTTGTTCCCTCAATGACAGAGTCCAGTTAATTAATCGAATGTAACGAACAAATTATATGTCTATGTAGTATACCTGCTAGTAGCTATGTGAGCTGAAGACAACGCGAATTTGACTTTGAAAATAAAAAAATAAAAACTTGATTGATAAAAAACCATATAATAAAATTATCGAACCTGCTTACAAAATTGCACGAGAATCGGTTGAGTAATGCGACCTGTAGAGGTGAACAGGCGGACATCCGCCATAATTGGCTGTGGTTAAAAAAAGGTGCTTGCAGATAGATATATGTGTTTCATTCATAGAATCAACAAAAAAATATCAAGATTATTATTTTTATTACTGTCGTTGGACTCGGGCAAATTTTAAACTTAAAACCTAATAATATACCCTCAAGAAATAAAAAGTAAAGGTCTGAAAATGTCTATATATAAAATTCTTCCGTACTTGTGTATGTGACTGAACTCTTTCTAAACGGCTGGAACGATTTTTATGAAAATGTTTGTGTGTACAAGAATGATTTGGATTCACAATTTCGATAAATAATGTTTTTTTTAATTTAGTCAAACTTAAACGTAAAAAATAAAACTAAGTCATTTAGTTTTTAGTATGGTATTAAAGTACGTGACAACCACAAAGTGGAAGAGTTAAAAATTTTTACCGACTTCCCAAAAAAGGAGGAGGTACTCAAGTCGACTGTTTTTATAAAAAAAAAATTATGTGTATATACTTCTCTCAACGTGAGCCGATTTTGATAATTCTTTTTTTATTTGAAAGCTGGTGCTTTTCATATGGTCCCATTGAAATGTTATCAAGATCTGATCTCGTTTTTGAGTTATAGTCAATAATGCGTGGTTAATACATTAAATTTGATCAAGATTCCGAAGATAAAGCGGTGAAGTCGGTTTTTTTAAGCTTTGCCTGCGTTTAATTATTTTTCTTTACATGGTATAGCAACGAATGCTAGGTACAGTAAGTATAACATTAAATGAGTTTATAACATTTTTTTTTTCCTCGTTATTTCAGAAATAAGAATAAGCAAATAAACACATTCACACTCGCAAACCCACATTAAGTTTAAATATTGGTACTGTGGAAGCCGAAAACATTTACGGCACACAGAATTACACCCAGAACCAGAAGCACAAATATTCCTTGAAAAGATAATTGTGCTCCTTCCAGGAATCGAAATCAGGACCAGCGGCGCAGAGCGCCAACCAATGCGCCAACTTATAATTATTATTAAAATCGTTGCTTTGAAGATTTGCAGATTGAAGTTTCTGATTTAAAGGGAGGGTTGCAAATTGCTGTTGTTGTTTATCCAGGCGTTTCCTGCACAAAAAAAAACATTAAATTACTTCACTGCGGGCCTATCAAACCACTGGCTTCAAACCTCTGGTGGTACGAGCATGGTAGGTATGACTACTTGCTATGCTGCCGAGTAATAGTGCTGTAAGACACTAACTAACAGATAAAACTACATAAATAATTAAACGCAAGCAAAGCTTAAAAAAACCGACTTCACCGCTTTATCTTCGGAACCATGATCAGATTTAATGTATTAAACACGCATTATTGACTATAACTCAAAAACTAAATATCAGATCTTGATCAAATTTCAATAGGACCACATGAAAAGCACCAGCTTTCAAATAAAAAAAGAATGATCAAAATCGACTCAAAACGAAAGAAGTTATGAGGTACCTTTGAAGTCGGGTAAACGAGAACATCGTCAAAGTACGCAATATTCGTCACAAAATAGACATTATTGACGATATATCAAGAACTACCGATCAGATTTTGATCTAATTTAAATGGGACCAATTAGAAAGCAACATCTTTCACACAAAAAAAAATTCGAATTCGGCTCACGTGGAGAGAAGTTATGAGGTAACACACATAAAAAATACAGTCGACTTGAGTACCTCCTCCTTTTTTGGGCAGTCAGTAATAAAGAGCCATTTCGCAAATTGTATTTTATGTGTGTTACCTCATAACTTCTTTCCACGTGAGCCGATTTTGATAATTATTTTTTTATTTGATAGCTGGTACTTTTCATGTGGTCCCATTTAAATTTGATCAAGATCTTATATCTAGTTTGAGTTATAGTCAATAATGCGTGTTTAATACATTAAATCTGATCAAGGTTCCGAAGATAAAGCGGTGAAGTCGGTTTTTTTAAAGCTTTGCTTGAGTTTAATTATTTTTTTTTTTATGTGGTTTACCTCATAACTTCTCTCCGCCGAAGCCGATTTCGAAAATTTTTTTTAGTTTGAAAGATGTTGCTTTCTAATAATAAGAAAGCAACATCTTTCAAACTAAAAAAAATTATTGGTCCCATTCAAATTTTATCAAGATCTGTAATGTTCTTGTTTACCCGACTTCAAAAGTTACCTCATAACTTCTTTCGTTGTGAGCCTGAAATGATTTGTAAGTAGTCTTCCTACTTCCATGTAATTAAATTGGCCGAAAAAGTTAACCGTGGTAGATTTCAGAAGTGACAGTTTTCAACAATTTGAAAACCTTAATTTGAACACAAAAAAGTGCACTGGTCAAATGTGAACGCTTTTAAAGTACCTAACATTCAGAATATTCATTGACATCAAAAATGTGTTAATTGATCACAAATCAGTTTACCCAATAGCGTGCGTTTAATTATTAAGAATTTTCAATATCCTACTTCCTACTTATATTATAAATCCGTAAGTTTGTGTTTAAATGTTTAAGTGTGTAAGTATAGCAGTACATATTTCTCTTCTCTTCTTTTTATTATGTAACGGCTAAACGGATTTGAATTGTATTTGTAATGCTTATTACTTGGTTAACGCAGGCGAAGCCACGGGGCACGGCTAGTTCAATATAAATAATGTTACTGACTAGGATTACTTTTATTAACAAGGCTAGCAGGCTAGGTTCGTGAATGAAGTACATAAATAAACTCAAAAAATATTTGTTACTTCAAACCGGCTAAATGCACACAGCATCCGGAGCCAAAGAAACACCTTTCTATTTGTGTTAAATATGTTAAGAGTTTTGCCGCGAAAGTGAAAAATGGCGTTGTTGATTTTGTATAATTTTTCCAAAACCTGTGATTATTCGAGTGTTAAATAATGATGGGTTATTAACCGTCAATACTTAGTAAGTGTAGGCGTCATACAAAGTTGTAAAACGTGATTTTCGCCTTCGCTCCAAAACTCCAATAGAAGTTCTAGTAAAGTTTCTACCACTTTACTAGGGCATGAATTTACTATGATTGGACCTTAACTCTTTTACTTGACTTTTACTTTGACTTGTAACTAGGACTTTTTATGTAAAAAACACTTAAAATATATTATAACTTAACATTGGCTAAATGCACAAAATTGCGAAGCCAAATTTAAAAGGAAAAAAAATGTTAATCGTCTATGTCTGTTGAAGTCTGTTGCTGTCGGAGTGATTACATTATCTTCGGTTGCTGTCATCAAGTTGTTATTGTACCGAGTGATTACATTATCTTTGATTGTACGTTTTAGGTTAAGTAGTTTTTAAACTAATAATTATAAGCCGAAATTACCGAAATGTTCTCAAGCAAAGGTCTAAGAATTGCAGAATTATTCAAGCAAGCTGTAGCAACTACTAAAAGTTTTGACCAAAACCTTCGTAAGGTAGGCATTGAAAGTGGTTTCGTAACTTTGTTTACATTCATGTAAATAAATAAAACGAACATTTGTATATTATATAACATGGCTCCTTTTAATAGAAAATTTAAAGTACTTACCTAAGTACTTTTATCTTATAAAATTGAGCAAAGAGCATTCATATTATCATACTACTAGCTATTTTTTTAGCTCTCTGGCACGTAACCTAAACCGTAGAGGCTGATAAAATTATATTCCAACGTCCTTTGTACTTTGGTATCCCCGGCGGCGCTGACTGTCAACAGAGACGATGGCATGGATCATGCGAAAACTAATTTTAACATCCTTGTTAGCCCTGATGACATCTAATGATGGAGGATGGTACAGACCAATAATCATTCTCCCAGTGTTTCATTTAACCTGTATAAAAATGAATGGGGGCGATAAGTCCTACACTGACATCCAGCTCTCCCTTTACATGCAGTCTGTACTTATACCACCAAAATATACCCCACAAATTATGTTGTTTTGTTTGAAGTAATATTTGTTATGTGACTTCCATAGTGGTATGTTTGCATACATCATGTTACTTAATTAGAGTTAGTTTTAGCTCCTTCCTTGTCTAGTTTTATTCTTATTCAATATGGGGGTGTTAAGACCTGCACTGACATCCCACTTGGGGTGTATTGTGCATTTCCCCCTGCCAAGAACTACCCCATCCAACCCAGCTCCTTAAAATAACAAAGTGTGGTTTTTGGGTGCTGGCATAACTGTTCCAGTGGTGAAGTTGTTGTATTTGTATTTAAATTCTGTGAGTCTTTAGGCGAGTCTTTATGTTTTGTGGATTGTTGCTCTAGCATTCCAGTGTTGACTCTAATTTCTTCAGTGACAGCACACTGAGCTATTACGTGTTCTACGGTTTCGTTTTCCTCCATACATCCCCTACACAAAGGGCTATCTGTGACCCCAATTTTGTGTAGGTGGTAGTTGAGGTTACAGTGACCTGTTATAAGGCCTACCATTAGACGAAGATCTCTAGTCTAGTAAGATATCTAGTCTATCATATGTTTCCTGGGCATGAGCAGTCTTTTTGGTCCATTTCCTTATTCATTCTCTTCTCCATAACAGTTCAGAGCCACCCAAAGCTTCTAACTTATATACTTAGGTCAGAATTATTTGTGACAAAGCTAGATATTAGTTAAATCTCTTTAAGCGCAGTAATTACACTGATAACATTGCCCTTTGATGTTTTTTCTGTGTTGTGTCCATCAAAGTAATATGTCCTATTTGGGGACACCCATCAGATGACAAATCAGAACAAACCTTATTGGTTACTTACAATTACAATTTCAGGTGAAGGTGGTAAGTTGTGGTGAGGGTAGAATGGTGACAGAGTTCCAAGTTGGGCCGGAACACTTGAACCAGCGTGGCACCTTGCACGGAGGCTTCATCGCCCATCTCGTCGATGCCATATCTACATATGCACTGACTGCAAATGAAAATATTGAGACCAGAGGAGTTTCTGTAGACCTAAGTATAACGTAAGATAATTGTTCTACTACAATAATAATTACTTCCACACCTAGAGCCGTTCACTGTTTGCAGACTTTTATTGTGGACACAAATTAAATTATCGCGATCATTTTTTTTTTGTGCCTGATTGGCAAGCATTTGACCACAATCTCACCTGATGGAAAGTGATGATGCGGCCGAAGATGTAGCATGCTTGCCTAGAAGGTACATATTCACTTTTGACTTGAAGACTCCCAGATTGTACCGTAATCTTAAGGAATGTTTTATGCATAATTTTTCTGCATAATATTAATTAAATATTTCCTGTGATTGTAAACATTGGACTTTTTTAAACTTTTTTACTAGTTAGCACCAATTTATCTGTCCATCTATCTATTCGTTTAGTTGTATGTCTTTCTGTCACATAATTTGCGTCAACATTTATCTGTGTTAAGAAAGGCTTGATACATAAACATGCTTTTTAGGCTGCCAAATCTTCTAAATCTGCCAATAAGAGAATAGTTTAAGTCAACCATTTTTTTATATCTGTCTAATAGATATTAATGAGAAGTATTACAACTCCATAGATGCAATGCAGCATCCTCTAATGGTTAAAATACCTACAATTTGCAATAAACGTTTCGCTTCCTCTATTAATATATGAACTACAAAAGAATTGTGTTGTCTACTGTATTTCCCGAAGAGTATAATTTGGAGTTGTTCAAGAATATAGTAGGTATCTACTGAGCAAGCATGCTCTATCTTCGACTGCTTAGTCGCGTTCCATCGGGTGAGATTACGGTCGGCCTACTTGTGGCTAGTGAATTATGACTGTATATGAACATAGTATCTAGCCAGGCGTTAACGAGAATATACCCTACCACCATGGATTTCTTTATGAAAGGATTTTTTTCTTAAATGTTACCGGAAACTGAAGGCCGTCGTAGGATTCGAATCCCCGGCCCCCATTTAAAAGAAGGGCATTCTACTACGTTACCCTCACGGTTTTATCAGAAGCCGGTTATTTGGGGGCGTCCATTAATTACGTGAGGCATTTAGGGGGGAGGGGGTCGAGCCGAACCTCACCCAAACTCACGTGGGGGAGAGGGGGTGTCTCGGCAAATATCACATTTAATGAAGTAAATAAAACTACTGATTAATGGCTTAAAAATATATATATTTAGTCAGTAAGGGTAGTCTTAAATAAAAAAAATTTTACAAAATGTGAGTTAAATAAATTCAACGCAATCAAGCACATAATAACTTATTTGCATTAACATAATTATGCACGCATTTCGAAAAATCTCACGTGAGATTAGGGAAGGGGGGAGGGGGTAGAGCAACATCTCACGACAACTCACCAAGGAGAGAGAGGGGGTCGAAAAATCGCCAAAATCACCTCACATAATTAATGGATGCCTCTTTTGTCTGTGCCTAGTACGAAATAATCGAAATAAAACCAAAAATAGATGTAAACCAGAAGATGTAATTTTGAATACATTTACCTTTTGAACTGGCCGTTGGCTTAATTGAGTGCACGTTCGCCTTCTAAGTAGCAGGTATCATGTTCGATTCCCGGTAGAAACACAAGTTCTCCCCAACGGAAATTTGTGTTCCTGATTCTGGGTATTATTGTAAATTTTTCTGGCACCCACGATACAAGTTATCGAACTTTGTGTTGCTGTGAGTGTGACAACGTTTATTTTTATATTTTACTAACTATAACTTTAATATTTTCAGTTATATGACTGCCGCGAGAGAGGGTGACTGGATCCTAATAGACGCCGTAACAAAGAAAACTGGTAAAAAAATTGCATTCCTAGAAGTAGAGGTTCGTAACAAACAGAGTAATGCATTATTAGCAACAGGGAGACATACAAAGTATATAGGAATTTAGTATAATAAATCATTACAATACATATAAACGATGATATATGTCTATCAGTAGGTCTATTCTGCTCGTCAAATTACGATAGTTCGAATTGATGCGGCGTCAATACGACAGTCGATCGGTTGAAAGTTCTGAAAATTAGATGGTTCATAAGAAAAAAAAATCGTTAGATGTTAATTCGTCGACGTCGATATAAAATTATCGATGCCCGGAATAGACTCCCTGTACATTATTTATAGATATGTACCTATCCTAGAAATGTTGTATATCATTGGAAAGTTAACATAATAATCCTCAAGTAGAAAATTATATTGATCCAGTAAACTCAAAACTGATTTTTAATAGTATTATTTAAGTAAGACTACTCTACGAAGCAGTGGCGAGGCCCCTGGGCCCTGGTTTAGTAGTTCAAATATTTTACATAAATACACCGTTATCTACTGGTTGTCATATGTAGTAAAATATTTAACAGTAAATAGATGATAATAAAAGGCAATGAAGTAGTCATTTAATAAATGTGTGCATGACACCTAAATGTCAGTTGCATAGAATCTAAATGTATTGCTCATTATTTTCATAATGTTATGAGGAATTATTATTTGTGTGTGCGAGTGTATATTTTAAACGAGATATGTCTGTACTTTTTACGCTAGCCATGTTTGTTATGTAGGTATTTGATATGATTACACTGGCGTTTAATTGCTTCTTATATTCTTTATTGTACACACATTAATCACAATTTTTAAAATAAAGCCATAAAAAAATATGTAAAAGACGAGCTTAACCCTTCACAGAGTTTTGTTCCAGCTAACCTTTTAAGTAAAATGAATTTGACCACTATCTCATCTGATGGAAAATTATGATGTGGCGGAAGATGTAACATGATTGCTTAGAAGGTACTTGTCTAGACTTGAAGACGAGATGGACATATTAGAATACTTCAAATCTGTAAGCTTTCTTCTTTTTTCTATGCTTGATTAGCAAGCATTTGACCACTATCTCACCAGATGGAAAATGAAGATGCAGCCGAAGATGCAGCATGCTTGCCTATACCTATTCACTTTTGACTTGAAGACTCCCAGATTATACCGGTCGGGGAACAAAGACGCTGGTAATAAGTTCCACTCCTTTACAGTACGGATAATAAACGTAGAAGCGAAACGCTTCAAGCGAACCTAAGGTATGTCAACCATATATGGATAACGTTTCACAGTTGGTATTATACCTATTGTAAGAGGTACTATTTAATAAAAAAAATACTGTTTACCAATATTAGCTCCATCGTGATAACTACTAGTCCGACAAATTAGAATGTCTGCGTGTTTCGCCTCAATACATACTACTATGCCGTTGGTTTAGTTAGGTGCCTGTTCGCCTTCTAAGCGGTGGGGTGTCGGGTTCGATTCTCTGCTGGAATATAAATTTTCTCCCCAAGATAAATTTGTGTTTATGGTTCTGATTGTTTGTGTGATGTTTCTGGCACCCACGACACAAGCCATCAATTATAGTGTGGGGCTGTGAGTGTAAAAGCTTTTTTTATGTTTTAATATGTCTCCTATGTTATAGATTATCTTAAATCTATTTTCATCTGCTCATTTCATCCAAATCATCAGCATCAGTTTTCATCCATTTGCTCAAAGAGATATCTCGTTTTAATGCGTTAAAATAATTTACACACACAAATAATTTTTCGGATTTATAGTATTAGTATGATATTCAGTCACGTTTGTACCTCGAACTAACTTCGGTATTGTATCAGTGACAATTACCACGATACAAATCTTTGAACTTATTGTGGGGCTGTGAGTGTAAATGCGTTTGTTTGTTTGTTATTAGACTTTAAAGTAATGCCTAAAAATTATTATACTTAATTTATTACACCTAAATCACTAATATTTGTTTTACCTATATAGTGAAATTATACAAATTATACCTATTTATTATTAAGTTATTAAACAGATTTGTAATAATTATAAAATGTAATTACATAATGTAATGTTATATATTGTAGAGTGTAAGTGAATCTGGTGATGTGTTTTCGAATCGGAATAAAGGTTATCGAAATGAAACAATATTTTTTTGTATTTTTTTATTGCATACTATACATTAATTGTGGAATAACATATGTCTTAACCTAAGACTTCAATGGAACCTTTATTAACCATAACTCAATATGTCCTCTTATTGGCCACATAAAGAAAAAACAAGAAGGAAACAAATATTATAGATCGTTCTTTAAAATCTTGTCGCATTTATCATTGAACTTAGTGTGACGAAGGGTTTAAGTAAATTAAAGTTAGCGATAGGTGTTTACTTTAATTTACTTAAACGCTAAAACCAGAGTTTAAAATTGTAGGTACGGTACACACATCATAACAGAAACCTGGGAGGAACATGACTGATCATGCCTGTGAATCTTGTAGTCTATGTGACATTTATATTGATGAGCTCGCAACAACTTCTAGGTGAAGCTGTTCGAGAAGTTATAAGTTTGACAAGTAAAACAATACTGAACTTAAAATGCCTCGATATATATAGCAACAGATACGTACAAGGTTCCACTGCAGTTTCCAATATTATATAACCACATCTCGTCCGTTACAAGTTGTAAACACCAAGAATCGAAAATTTGCTACATTACCCATTTATAATGGTTAAACATATTATTACGATTATTATGGTTGATTATAAGCCAGCGCAATTTTTATGAGCAAATGTTGAATAGGTTTCTAAGCTAGCATGAGAAAATGACCTTGAACCATGGCATGTTTCACGGATACGGTAATTCTACAAACTCTTATAAAGTCTAGATAATTCCATCCGCTATTAAGTTACGGAATGCGTTCTTTAGGTCACGGATCGAACCAGAGATTAGACCAGTTTCTCATTAATAACATGGCATGATTCATCAACAGTTTAAAAACATACCAAATATACATATAATATAATAATTAATCACTTAAGGTTAAACTGCATTAACAGACATTACCTGCGTTTCAAAAACTTATATGTATGTATGTAGTTGTATTGTAATACAATTATTTAAAAGGAAGAAGCTTGATTTGGTTGCCGCTATAAGTTTTTGTGTAAGTATACACACATACATGAACTTTATGAATAGCTGTTTATGAATAGGAAGTAGAGCTCGTCCAAGCTGAAATGACGCGCCCCACTACTTAATTAGTTTATTTAGATGTGTGAGTGCAAATATTAATGACGACACTTCATCTGTATGGGAGCGTCGATTGCTCAGTGAACAATGGATCTGCACGTGTACAAGACGGTCGACTAGTCGGGTGATAAATCCGACCACGAAAATAAAAATAAATGCGAAGGTGGGGCGCGTCATTTCAGCTTGGACGAGCTCTACAAAGATAACTGGCGAACAACAATTAATAGGAAGTACATTCACGACATTATTTTTCGACAAATAGCAAAAAGATAGTCATGGATTCTTGGATGGTATATATCTGTACAATGATATTATTTTTCACGTGCAGTACAAAGATAATGTGTGACTGTATGGATTTTCACTCAGGATACGTGCAAAAGCATCCCACCATGACTGTGAAATGTGGTTTGCGCTGACCTTTATGCAATTATATTTAACATCGATATAACATCTGGATTCATATGTGAATAGAATAAATAGTTAATATTAATATCTTAAGATTATAATATTATTGTAATACACCCTCCTCTTAGTCCAGGCAGTAAGCAGTTGTTAAAGGCAGACTGTTTGTTGGGTATACAAAAATCCTAACCAGTTGTTGCCATAATAGTGCCCGCCTTCAACCAAGCGAAAATATTCCCATGCACCACATAATTTTGTCTAAACTTTTGATTGTAAAGAATTGCAATGAACTTTACAGAATCAATATTCTTTTTATTTTGTTGAAACTTTTAGATGCTTTACATATTAAACCCGCGACTGTCTGGACTAATACTACCAACCACATTTTCCATCACTGGTCTATACAAAACCTGAGTAGAAAATATCTACGTCTCTAGTAAGCTCTGATGTTCATTTCCCGTACGATCTAAAAACTTGAAAATATAAAAGCGTTTTCATACTACATACTTTTGTCATCGATACAGTTACAAATTAAGTAGGTACGCAGCTGTCGATTGCACTTAATAGATTTTCGTGTATATTATGTATGATTGTTTTACGTAATGAAGGTACTATTTCATTTAAATGTACCATTAGGTGCTCTATAAGTTGACGGCTAGTGATCATCGCGAAGGTCTGAGTACAATCGGGGTGAAACTTATCTTACGTGCCTTAGCCACACAAGGCGTATCTGACGCCGTGATCGTCTCCTGCCATTGTCCCGGCACGCCGTCTGTTAGATCCAAATGCGTCCGAGTGGCGAAGTCTACAAGCAAAGAAGCTTTTTACGTAATCGTGCCTTTATTCGATACGTGCCTGGACGGTGATGACTGTATGACTGTTTATGCTTTACGAATTAGACCAAGGAGTATGAAAACGCTTTGCCTTATCTAACAAAATAATAACGCAATAGTTTAAGTTTATGGGGTGTGGTGGTTTTGTGTCCAAATTCAAGTACCTGTTGTGACTAGTATCCAAATCACATCTCGAGACCGACGCGCGACGTGCAAATAATTTTACGAGTTGAAAAAAATATTGTAGGTGTTTGTATTTTTAGCATTTCTTGCGTTGCATCACAAAACGTATGGCAGTTGATAGGTAACCGGCATGGCAGGACATGCAATAAAAGGAACCCAAATGTATCAGCTTTGGCAACTAGGATGATGATACATCGCATGAGACTGGTTGCATAGTCAGAGGTTATCGTTATCAGATACAACTTGACCGATAGAATTATAGTTGAGACTACTTTTTAATTGCCTTATGTGATATAGAAACATTGCGGACATGATTCTAATATATTGGCGGAAATTAATTTCAAATAACAAGTCAAATCACTGATATGGTTCAAAATTAATCATAAGAATTGTCTTATAAAAATATATGAAAGTAATGGTATAAATAAACGATTTATACAGAATCTCTTACTAAGTATTCCCAAAATCCATTCAAAATGTTAGATATATGTAAAACAGCACCCCAATGCGCTTCTGATCTTCACAAAGCGCTCAATCTTTTACTCTCATTTTGGTGGAATAATAATAAAAAATCTTTGCGTGAACTACATTCTCGCCGAAAGTTAGAGATAAAACATAAGAATCTTATTAGATGAAAGACGGTGCGCTAGTTTATGCTCTTCGAACATGTTTATACTTATTTATATTGTAGTTTTCAAGAGCTATGAGTATAAAGTAATGTAATCAAATGAAATGTTTCAACTAATAATCAGTTGTTGCATACTGCCAAAAACAATAACCTATATTAGTGGCATTTGCCTTTGAGACGCCAAACATATTTTTGCGCCCCCATCTTTTATAATGCCACATAATGTACACAGAACTGAAATACTTCAAATGAAATAAAGTTATATTAAAACAATGGTGTGTAAAGGTATAAAGAGAAATCGCGAAATATATTTAGGTGTTGTTTATGACTAGAATAGTAGATAATTGAAGAGAAAACATGCGTGAACGATGTTTGTCTATTTTTACAAATCATGAAGTAGAAAACTTTGTATAGACATTGTCAATAACTTATTTATAGGTAGGTATAGAAGTTGTTCTAAAAATAAAAATCTATTTATCATCAGAAATCGGGAGTAAACAATTAGGTAGATATTGTTGGACCACATATGAAGGGCACACGTTAAGGAACACCGACGACGGAGATATTTAAGATTGTAATATACATTTACGGTTGTTCACCTATCTTGCACTTCTCTTCGAGATTGTCAATACGATGCTTTAAAGATTCCATCACCATTTCGAGCTCCACTTGCGAATTAGTTAAGGCGTTTAGGCGCTCCTCGTCCGGCTGGGGTTTAGCGGCGGCGACACGGCGGCGCGAACGCGAGTGCTTCACCACACCATAGACGGCGCCTTCAGGCTCTTCATAGTCACTGCCATCATCGTCGACGCAGGATTCGTAGTCAGCCCAGTAACGATAATCGATGGACGGCAAATCGTCACAAGAAATCATGCCGTCTTGCACTTCTGGCAAATAAAATACGTTTTCGCCGATTGTATCGATGTTGTCGCCATTATCACACAGAATGCGAGCTAGACTGGTCTGTTTGATTTGCCGTAGCTGTTCCGATTTAAATACCAAGGGATTCTCGTACCAATACCTGTCGCCGTCTCGCAGACGTTTGAACTGCTCCACCAGTAAACATCTAAATAGCGGGCCCACTTTCCCACCCTCTACTTGGTCTTCCAGGATGCCGCCGACCCAAACGTCGATGTTGTCGACCGATCCATAAAGCTCTTTGAGTGTTTCTCTCACTTCTTTGTCTGATATTTCTCCTGCTAAGTCATCAAAGTTATTAACTTCGCTCATGTTACAGAACTGACGGAATTTTGTGTAGGGTGGAATGCCGTGATCGCGTCCCCTTTGGATATTCATGGCGGCTAGATCAAGAGCTACGGCGTGCGTGCTATAGAATAGTTTTTCAGTAAGCTCCGAGTTAAGATTCTGCTTGGGGGTCTTCAACTTGGCAGGGGTTGTGAACATACCTCTTAGTAAGGGATCGACGCCTCCTTCATCTACTAGTCTCCAGGGCGAAAAGAAGGCATTACGAAGAAGCAAATGTCCCTGAGGAATCGTTTCAAAGTTTTCGTCGTAGCGGTGTAAAATGGGATTGATCATTGAGTGACCGAATCTCAAAGCGGCCGTAGCAAAAACATTCGATACGGAAGGGTCGATGTTTTGATCATATTCTGTGTATTTGCCAAGTTGTGTGACTCCTTCAGGCCCAAGAATTATTGGTAGCCAATGCTCGTAAGTAATGTATTGAATTTGTGCACCAACTACTTTCCTAGATTCATAGTATACTTTGTCTCCGGTCCAAAGAGGATTCGTTATTTTCAGTTTAAGCGCGATGCGATTGTGTTCTCTCATCCAGAGCGTATGGAAAGCGGCTAAGCCTATTTGTTCATTAGCTCTAATATCACCGGCTACGAAACAAGACCGAGTGCTTTCAGCAAGATTGCGCCTACAATCCATTTCATTTATACCCGTTGTCGGTAAAAGAGGCTTTTTACCGGGAAAAACAGCACCTACTCTCAATAAACCATTATCATTGGTTAAATCTCTCAAATCTTTGGCAACAGATTCTTCAAACCCATATACTTGCGATGCGTCTATAAAAGATGTCAGCTGGTTTATTTGCTCTCTAGGCTGCAGTGCACCGAAAAGAACCGAAGTCATGCCGGAACCGCAAACGGCGCTAGTTCTGATGAAGTCAATACACCTTCGGTTTGTGACACGGCTATCATTAAGCGGGACTTCGATAGGGAAACAAGGAGCTGCGTAATCACAAGTTTTCTTGCAGTCCACACCGTCCCATGTTTGAGAGCTAACTGAAGGTAGCGCATGGTCCAAATCATGATCCAACCATTGACCCCATTGCATTACCATGTGTGTTATCTTTGCGTCTGTGGAAATATCGGTGGTTGTAATTATTTTTGTAGAAACCAATCTCGAGCTTGGCAGTTTATGTCCGTTATAACTGACGTCTTTGTTCCATCCCACAGGCTGGCTAAAACCATTTTCGTAAACCGGGAATAAAACACGCCGGAAACCAGTTAAAGATGAACCCCAAGTTGGATGAGCGAAGTTATTGCAGGTTCCATCAAAAGTTCGATACTTGCTAAGAAAGCACATATCGGCGCAATCATTGTGTTCTCTATGAACAACACAGCCTGATAGACGAGCTATAACATCGAGATGCTGATTCGTTAAGACATTTTGGTAAATAAAAGGTTCAGCACTTGCATTGAGCCCTCTTTCTATGTACTCCTTTAGTTTATCAAGAGTTCGTTCGTAAATCTCGGCAGATCGTGCTACTTCTCTTGCGGGCGCGTTAGGAAAACTAGTGATTCTATACAGATCATGCAAATCAACTTTGGTGCTTCTGTTATTGAATAAGTCGTGAATAGTCCTCTCAATAGCTTGATCGACATCACGCATAGCTTGAGTAAGGGCAATATTTACGTATGCGTCTCCGGGAAGGATTTGGTTTCTTACAGTTAGAAATGAAGAAGCGGTATCTCGTCCATAATCATTAAAAACTGTGCATTCATACCGGCCAGTGTCCGTTATAGAGACGTTGTGTATGATTAGGCTGCCGATTACCGTAATTGAAATACGGTTACTGACGCTGAGACGCGAACCATCTTTTCTCCATTCGATAATAGCAGGAGGTTCAGCTTCTACTTCGCACGGCATTTGTACTATAGTTTCTCTGTACGCGTCGGTATCTTCCGGTTTTAACACGATATGCGGTGGTATAATTTGAATTTCCTTAGTCTTGAGGATTGCAGATGTTTCGATGAAACCTTCGCTGTTCTCAGCCCTACAGTGAAATATTGAATCGTCGTCATCAGACACCTCAATTACAGTTAAATTAAAGTTATCTTCGCTTATGACTATATTTGCCTCGAGTTGCAAGGGCATTGTGTTTTTGAACCAAGATATAGAGGGATTCGGAACTCCTTTCGCCTTGCAAATGAATTCGGCGTTATCCCCCACTGCTATAGTTTGGCTTTTTGGAGTAACTACGAAGGATGGTGGTACTGTAAAAAAAAGAAGTAGTTTTACTATATATTTCAATATTAATACAAATAACTACATACTACTATTTTTTTATATATTTCTTCAAATAATCTCATCACGTCATTCTCTTAATTATTTAGGTCCCAATGTCTCTCTTAATGTAAAGTTTTAATTGGACCGATCTAGACTAAATTTGGAATAGAGCTGGTTTAAATCATGCAGACGGACATAAAAGCTTTTTATTTATTTTGTTTGATAATTATAATTTGTAACGCGGACAAAGATGCAATGCAAATCTAGTATATAATATATTTAGTGTGTATCGTATATAATGGGCATCAATCGTAAATGTTTGGTTACCTTTAACTTCTAAAGAAGCGTATGTCTTGATTGTGCCATAAATATTTTCGGCTTGGCAGTAATATTCGCCGGCGTCGGATTCTTCTATGTTCTCTATAAATAGTGAACCGTTATGATAGATGGACACGCGTTCTGTCAGTAGGATCTTCTTGTTGTTGAACAACCAAGCAATGTGTGGCTTCGGGTTGCCTTTGGCGGTGCAATCAAAATGAAGCGTCGATTGGTTGCGTCTGGCGGTTTGACTAGCAGGCAACAAGGTGAAGACTGGTGAAGCTGAAAATAAATTTAAATATCCAATTTAGAATAAAGGCTTTTTATTAATGCCTTTAAACAACAATAATGGTGTTTTACGAGATTCTTTACCATTTTCTTCGGGCATGTTGACGATCATCTTTGCGGGTTTGGAATGGGCCTGGCCAGCAGGATTCTTGGCCATACATTCAAATACACCAATGTCAGTTTCGTCGGCGTTGTGTACCATGAGGGTGCCGTTGTTGAGGACCTCATATCGGTTAGTATCGATTGGTATTACTGCGGAATCTCGAAGCCAAACTATTTCAGGGGCTGGCTCTCCAGTAGCAACGCAAGTGAACATCGCATCATCGCCAAAGTTAACTTCGACATCTTCTGGCTCAGCGGCGAATTCGGGGTGTTCTGAAATTCAGATAACAGATATTGTTCCGGACAACGAATAAATTCGACAGACATATAGGTTTAGGAACATGGCCTCTTACTGTGGGCCTTATAAATAAGCTCAAAAGTCACACAACGAGCTATGGAAAGAGCTATGCTGGGGGTTTATCTATGAGATCGAATTAAGGTTGAGGAGATCCGTAGACGAACGAAAGTCACCGACATAGCCCGGCGGATTAGCAAGTTAAAGTGGCAATAGGCAGGGCACATAGCAAGTACAACGGATGGCCGATGGGGCCGAAAGGTTCTGGAATGTGGGCCACGGATTGGGAAGCGGTATGTCCTCCGCCCACGAGGTGGCCGGACAACATAATGAAGAACGTAGGAAGACGCTGAATGCAGCCCGCTAATAATCGTACTTTTTGGAGATCTTTGGGGGAGGCCTATATCCAGCAGTGGACTTCTTGCGGCTGATGATGATGATAGGTTTAGGTTACGTATATTTAATCTATACTAATATTATAAAGCTGAAGAGTTTGTTTGTTTGTTTGAACGCGCTAATCTCAGTAATCGCTGGTCCGATTTGAAAAATTCTTTCAGTGTTGGATAGTACATTTATCGAGGAAGGATATAGGCTATATTATATTTTCAAAAAAATTAGGGATCCTTACTAAAAGTCCAATAATCACGCGGACGAAGTCGCGGACACTGCTAGTTATGTATAAAGTAACTGACATTTCGATGTTTACCGTAGTGCGATCATACGTAAATTGAGGGACATTTTTTTTTCGGTCGGACTACATGCTGCTAGCTGTGTGTAGCCTCTGCAGTGTCACCGGGAGGGAAGGCGAGCGCGAAAGCCGCTCAGCCGCAAAATAGAGGCTAGTTGCCTAAACTAGCACCGGCCACCTAGGACGGGATAGAAACGTCCCGATACACGAAAGTACCGCTGATAATAGGCCCTATAAATGCGAAAGGTTCGATTAGATCGATTTTGACTAGAATTTGTAGATGACGAGAGAATCTATGTCCAGGCCGGCGAAGACTGTTTAGTCTGATTGTGGTCTGTGTACCGGACGATCGTTGCGCTGCCAACGTGATGGCGACCGCAATGGCAGTGGCGGATTTACACAATTGCCGCCAGTAGGGTATATCATTTTGCCGCTCTTACCAACCTCTACAATTCAATTACTTAGTTCACAATCATTTTAATTGCAATGTTTTCGTCAATGAAATATTATGATTCTCAAATCATAATGTTGCAATTTCAATAAAAGGTTAGTGTAATAGGATAATAGTGTATATTACACCATCTTTTGCCCGTAATTAGTATGAATGCAAACTAGTCAAAAAAAATTGGTCCCAAATTTGCCGCCCCTAAAATCTGCCGCCCTAGGCTCCAGCCTACTCAGCCTGCTGGTAAATCCATCACTGCGCAATGGGATCATCTGGGTCCTGACCTGTCGCGGACGGCGACTACGGAAGTTACGTGGGTCTATAGTGTCGATAGAGTAAATCGGAGGCTTTGACTACGAGAGGGTTGGCATGGTGGGGGGCCGCGTCGGAGAAACGGCGGGAAGCCGCCTTCATGAATTGGACGATAGAGGGAAGCACGAGATCGCAGTGCAGATTCACGTTACGCTGATACCAGCGACCGCCGACCGCTCTGCGAATGAATCGATTTTTAAAGACTTAAGAGTTTTTTGAGTGTTTCGGGTTTGGAGTGAGCAAAAATCTGGGTGGCGTAGTCGTGATGGGACGGACGCAAACTTTGTAGAGCGTCAACTTATTTCTAAGCAACAATTTACTGCGTTTGCAGATGAGAGGGTAAGGGCAAATAAAGGGCGCCTTGCTTCGGACATATGTGACGTGCATTTGAAGTTGAGGCGTCTCAAATCAAATCAAAACAAAATCGTTTATTCACATGGGCCCCAAAGAGGCACTCATAAAAGTTAATGATTCTACTGCCAGATTTGCAAAATTACAGTCATCTCGAGAGGAACCTGGCAAGAAACTCGGCGGGCGGCGAATGTTTTTCATAATTATTATTTTTTAATCATTGAGCGACTGGGCTTGGAGGGATGCAAATAGTCGGATATAAGTACATAGCTGCACTATTATCCGGGTTAACCGCAATACGCCACTCACCAAGAGCGGTGAGGGCTGTTTGAAGGCTTCGTCGAAGGGATCTACGAAACCATCCGGTGCAATAGATGGCTGTGTCATCTGCGAAAAGCGCAATGTCCACATTGGGAGTGCGAGGGATATCGCTAGTGTATAGCGAGGATAGAATGGGAGAGAGCACAGAGCCTTGGGGTAGTCCGGCTGCTATGGGGTGAGAGGAGAGTGAACTCCGTCTACGCGATAGCGAAAGCTTCGATCTCTGAGAAAGTCTTGTATTCGGTCAGGAACCCCCAGTTGGTACAACTTGTATATCACTGCGTAAGTCCCTTGGGCAGAAATGTTTCTGTTGAAACCCGTTAGTTATGCAGTGCGCTTGTTGAACGCAAGAGTGTCTAGCTCGAAAGCCAAACTGCTCGTCGGGAAGGAGGTTGTGGGCATGGACTTGGTACCAGAGATGTTCATAAGGATACGCTCATAGATTTTCTCCAGTGAATTTTGCGAATCTGGCAGTATAGTCATTAAAATGCATGTGGATAAACGATTTTGATTTGATTTGATTCGATCTGCTATCAAGAGGAGGCATTGAGGTTTATCCGTCTGTCTTCAGGGTTCGAGTGAGCTTCCAGTATACCAGGTGGCTCGGCTCCGACCTCGAGAGTAAGTCGTCCCACCTTTGAATATGCAGCTCGCCAATGCGCCTTTTAACAGCATGTTGTAAACGGCTCAGGGCGGCTTTGTTTCCGCTGGAAGGAACTCTATCGTAAGCCCTAGTGGCGGCATTCTTGGCTATCAATAGCTTCCTCATGTCTCTAGGCAGTTCCCAGTGCTGGTCGTCCAGCACCGGTACCTGCTTCGAGGCTTAACCTACAGAGGTGGTGAGATGGCTAGTAAGAGCTTCGATAGCGGTAGTGACGTCTTCTATACGTCTGCATGTCATCGGGGATTCTATGAAGTTGAGGCGAATTGATAACTTTTAAGTTATCACCTAATTGCTTTCAATTCACCACGGTCATGGTCGGTCGGGGGGAGTCGGTCGGGACTGGGCCTAGTCGGACGGGACGGTGGTCCGAGGTGAGTTCATGGATTACTTCTATCGACCTTAACCGGAGGGTTATGCTTTTTAGAAGTGCCATGTCTTGGATTTCGGGGGCATGATTTCTGAATCATGCCCCCGAAATCCAATCTAGATACCATGAAAGACATACTAATCTAGATACCATGATCCACCAGATGATCTGTCATCTGGTGGATCATGGTATCTAGATTAGTATGTCCCCACATTGGAGGGATAACATCTAAGTCAAGGGAGCTGACTAGGCCGTCGAGTATCATGCCTTTTGAGTTCGTGCGATTGAAATTCTAAGCATATGCTTACTGTTTAAGTCTCCAGCCAGAATTACTGAGTCCCCGAGAGAGAGGCTGGCTGGTTGCGGCTGGTTTTGCACTCGCAAGGGCGGTGGTTTTGGTTTGGGAGGGCTGGGATGCCTGCGATTGCGACATGCTAGTGCTGCGCGGAAACGCATCTATAAATATGTATACTCTGCGAGCGCACCAGCTCTAACTTTTCGTAGGCGACAATAATATTGTGCAAGAGCGTAACATAAGCGTATAAATATTCCGAGAGAGCTAAAATTTTTTGGAACTTGCTCGGTGGCTCTCACCATGTAAACATTTGTTCAGAATAAAGAATTAACGTTAACTTTACAAACCAACTCACGGCAATCAAAATCGTTTTCTGACATAGCAGCCAAGGAAGTGCCAGTGAGAGTCGAAGGCTCATAGCAAGTAGCAGCCACTTTCACGTGCGAGTGGTCTGAGAGCATACGGACAATCCACATCATCGAGCAGTCGCAGACCAGAGCATTACTATCCAGCCGCAGCTGGCGTAGTCTCGTCAGGCCACTGAACGAACCAGCCGGGATCTGACGTATCATGTTGTTGTGAAGATATCTGTAATTATATATAAAAAAATATTATTTGTTCAATAAATTCATCTTACTTGATAAACTAGCGAATGTACAGCCTTTATCCTGTTACATACCTAAGTAGTCAATGACTTGATACAAATGTAATAAGAGAAAAGATTTCGCCGAGTCTTATCAATCTGACTTTGATAAATATGCAAACACACACCACCGTAGTATTAGAAATACGACGAAAGTATGACATGCCATATTAAACGACAATATTCACACTTCTTCGTTTTTCTCGTGCAATATGCATGCGTGTCTCTGATCTAAGAGGTCTACCTGATTACAAATAAAACAATTTACCAGATTTTTTGGTAAAAGTGAATTGTCTGCTTTTCAGTTAAATCAGACCTCACAAATCAAGAGTTGCAACGAATTATACAACAGCTAAATAACTTAGTGTTGTAGCTTCCATTATATTTTTATACATTAAATAATAAGGAAGAAATAAAGAAGAATATACAACTTATAGACTAGTGATAAACGATAGAGTGATGATAAGAAAATAACCTATAACCCCCAGCACTTCAGATATTAATAAAATAAAAGAAAATTACCTATAATTGTACCAGTTTTCGATTATTAAAGTACAAAAGATAACATCCAGCGATTATGTTAGCGCTTCATACATTAATGGAAGAATAAAAAAGAACCCATGATCATTTAAGTGTTTCAGATAATTAAAGAATAATAGAAAATAACCTAATATACGCTTTGAATATCATATAAAGAATAGAAAAGAACTCTTAATAGAAAATCACACTTATATCATAAAACCGAAAGTTTGTATGTTAGTTTATAATAAAACGGGCACCTAAGGAAATTTACGTTCTAAGGTCGACTTGAGTTAATTAAATGAAATTTGTTTGACGTAGTCTGTATACGTATAATCAGTGTAAATTAATACGCGTGAATACTGGTATTTTTTTTATAAATTTTCGATGAATTCTTTAAAACCGATGTACAAGCCAAACAATAAGAAGTGATCGGCAAAAAACACGAAAATTTTTTTACTCTTTTGCATTAAATAAAGTTACAAATGTAAAACCCTAATAGCGAGTGTAACCTCCTCTTGCCAAAATCACAGCTTAAATCTTTCTGGGCATGCTTTCCACGATGTTTTTAATAACGTTTTGAAGAATACGTTCCCACTCTTCTGCAATGACTCTTTTTAACTCCCTGATGTTTTGTGGGGCAGGTTGCACTGATCTTACCCGTCTCTTTAAAGCATCCCAGACATGCTCAATTGGATTGAGGTCAGGACTACGAGCTGGCCAATCTAATCGACGGATCCCAACTTCTTCCATGTACGCTTCCACGTCGCTAGAACGGTGCGGGTGAGCATTGTCGTCCATAAAAATGGAATCTTTCTCATGTGCAGTAAATGCGGGTTGTGCATATGAAATTAGGACTTCCATTATGTTCCGGTGTGCATTTAATGTTCCATTTTCTATTAAATCGCGCCATTAGTAAAGCAATAATCCACAATGATAATTATTTTTCTTTTGTTAATTTCAAAATTTAAATTTGGAACGTATTGAATCATGCCAAGATGCTTTAAATAACATGACGGTACATCGTCAAGCATATACCAATAATAAAACCTCTTTTTGTTCTTCTTCATTGAAGTAGAGAAAAAAATCTTAAGTGCCCGTTTTTTTTTGCAAAAGAGTTTATATATAAAAATATGAAAGACACACATTTAAACAAACGTACTTACAGAGTAAGTGTGTATCATATACTAAATATTGAGGTGTATATATTTTCACACTTACACAGTAAGTATGTAGGTATTTGTATTTGTTTTCTCTTCACACTGTAGCGGTTGAACGGATTTGTATATAAATTGGAATGTACAACGCTTATACCTATATTATATTAACCAAAAGGCTACTTTTTAACTTGACAAACGCGAAGCCGCGGGGCATAGTTAGTAATTTATAATTATTCCAGCGCTTTATATATTAATGAAACAACAGAAAATAACCTATATCGATACCAGTGCTTCAGATGTTATAGGAACGTAAGAAAACATAGTTATTATACAAATGTTTTAGGTAATAATCGAACAGAAAATCACCTACTACTTTATCAGTGCCACAGATAATAATGGAATAGATAATGGAAAATAACCTATTATGACATAAGTGCTTCAGATGTTAATGGAAAAATAAATAAATACATAATTATTACAAGTATTAGTGTCTACGTTCTAGTATTTAAGATAATAAATTAAGAACAGAAAATAACCAATTACTTTACCAATTTACTGACAAAATTTTGTAATATCACGATACTCACAGTCTATCAAGCCGTGGCATGTTCGAAAACATATCTGGAGAGATGTGGTTTATTTCGTTAACATGTAAATATCTGAAAATGAGACCAGGTTATAACGTTTTGTGATTAATGAAATTATAAGCAATAATTTTAAACTGTTAATAGACTGAAGTTCAGAAAAAAGAAAGGTTTATTTTCGCAGTGAATGGGAGTTGAATCCTTCACTTTCGATCACCGGCCTGACGACGTTCTACCGGTACACCATCAGTGCTCTCTGCTCGATTTTCAACTTATTTCTGAACTTAATTAAAGCCTTGCATAGCCGAAAGCTTTATTAAGCAAATAAAAATATATAGGTAGGTAGGTATTAAAGTGGCCTAAGACAACTCCAAATTAAAATGTATATACACCCTTTGGGGTCAGTCGAATCAATGATTATAGGATTCATACAAACAAAATGGTTAATGGACCCATATTAGATCGGTATATCAACTGAACCAACTGCTTCCCGTTTCATAAACAGATGTACTCAATGGTGCCATATTATTGTGTTGTCACCAGATTTATATTGCATTATAGGTAAGCGTTGTTGCTTTTTTTATTATTCTCTGATAAGCTAGCGTTTGATCACTATCTAATCTGTTGGTACACACGTAAATTTTACAATGATCTAAATCGGGAAAAGCGTTTTAAAAAACCGCTCAAAGTCAATGTCAATCACGCACTCAAGCAAGAAGAAATAATAACAGTGTTATTGTTTTTTTCTTAGTACCGAAGGTCAGTACCATTCTGCACCAAAGCGGCTGTTTGACACTGTGTCACCTTAGACAAACTAATCACCTTTTGCTCTTTATGCAATGCTTGCTTGCGTACACCCCGAGCCAATAAGCTTTATCAATTTATTCTGCATGACAAACCCCATACTAGTTAGTATAATGATTTTTACTAAAGCGAAAAGCTAATGCATGCAGTTTTAAAAATACGTTGAGTATAACATCTAGTTATGTAATGAACAAAGAAAAAAAAATGTCACCAATAGATACCTAAACTATCCCTGCGTGTCGAATATTATATTTTATTGGGATAGATTACGGAAAAAGTCTTTTCGTATGTATTATATAATAAAATCTGTGGGAATGATGCTCGTAGAATGAAATCCCAATCGACCAGCATATCACTCGCCGCAAAAGACGCTGGACTGGTTACAGTCCAAGGAATAATGACCACATATCGAGGCCGGGCCTAGACTGGATACCCAAGGAAAGCTACAACTCGGTAGTCCAAAGCTGAACTGGCGGCGACACATCATTGCAGAAGTGGAGGTCATCGTGGACATCATCAAGGACAAAACGGAATGGCGACGTTGTGGTCGCGAATATAAAACTACGTAAAAATATTCGTTATAAAAGAATCGTTATCATACATTTGACAACGATTATTTTATTACACTGGTTAGAACCAGTGTTAGAAAGAGATAACGATTATTTTATTAAGAATATTTGTACGTATAGTCCAGTTATATTAGTCAAATTAGGGCAAGAATCTCGGAATGAGAGATAGTCAGAGAGTTGTATAAACCTTTATTTTGGAACCCTACAATTTGTCTCAAAACCTACTTATCGTAGGGCGTCCGCGAATACAGATATTCCAAAGTCAAGGGAAAAAAAATCGATATTTTACACTTTGATTGAAAATATCTCGTTTCCTATGGGTTTTATGCTTACTGTATTTGTAATAAATATTGTTGAGGATTAAATTTTCTACAACTATTGTTTAAACATGTTTTTTACATCTTGAACCATTTTCGAGATATAGGGCAGAGCGTGCGCAGTGTTTAACTATTTAGAGTATCATGCATGTAGGTAATAAAAACCCTTGTTTACACTCAATATCCTTTTATAAACGTCAATTTTACAACGAAGATATGACATGACACCTTAAAGTTATTACGCTCTACGCCACGCCATATCATTTTTATCGCGATTTCTATTTCGTACTAGGTTTCTTCTGTGATCCTATATACCGCCCCCTTTGAGAACATTATTGCCCTCCTCTGCCATTCAATAGGCCTGTGAGCAGACAGACGTTGAATAGAAAATATGATTCAATCAAACTCAAATTCACTGAACTTGCTGGTTATTGAACATGTTATTCCTTTTTTTTCAATAAATACTCACAGAAACATTTCATATATATACATATAAATATATAACCTCGTTCACTTTCGTAAATAGGAAACACCTATTCTGTTTTTCGAGGGTGCCAAGGAAGCCAGTATATATTCCATATATACAATAATATTGCGGTTTAGGCATTGAGTTCGTGGCTGACTAATTCCAGGCGTCGTAATATGGTAGACCTGCGGCATAGTAGAAATATATTTCTACTATGCCTGCGGTCAAGCTACAATATTGTTGGGTTGGGTACCAATATATATAGACGCTGGTAGGTAAGCGGAAACCCTTACAGTTGACTAACAGTATTGAATATTCTTTGCTTACATTCTCTTAAACGAATAAAACTACGCAGGTGAAGACTATATAGAAGGCGAACGAGATTATCGCCCTGTGATTTAATCGGACGTTTTCATAGAGAAAAGATTTTTGATCGAGCGAACGTGAATCGATAGTGATTTTTTGACCCCTCCCCCGTCTTTGTCACAGGTCACATTTGTTTGCAAAATATGTGAAATCACACGTTCTTTCGAATTTAAAACCTCCTCCTTTTTTGAAGGCGGTTAAAAAATCAATATTGAATCCTCATACATATATACCCCATCGTTGTATAAAGAGATTTATTTCTAAGTGGCCTTCTTTTTATTTCTCGCAGAAGACATAGTAGGTAGTTTTCTCTTCAGAGATAAAGCTATATTTGTCCCGGAAGCTTGAACCCCTCGGTGCACTCAGGAAGTCAGGATTCGCCTTCAGTTGCTTCATTCAACATGGCACCCGCGACGCCTATTTTATCCTCTTGGTGAATAATCAACTGTTCTTATTTCTGACGCTTCAGCTTATTTTAAGTAAGTAATATTTAATAGACCGCTGAAATGTAGTTATTAGTTAGTAGTTAAGTAGGATTATACAAGCAAGTCCTTCCGCTTATGCCTCCGTGTATTTTTTTTGCTGAGACTTTGAATGACAAAGACCCGCGTGGCACTGCAATACGCTCCTCACTCTAAGACTTAAGCTGACTATTAATTATCATTGGTAGCATTAAACTAGGCGAAGCAAAAAAGGATTATGATTTTAGCAGAGTATGTATTGTACCTACGTGTCTAAGTTAGTATGTATGTATTTATGTATATGTTCATTTATTTTCTCAGAGCAACGAACCACATGGTGAATGTACAAGTTCAAACTAATGAACCAATCAATCTGTTTGTTAGTTTAGCAATATTTATGAGTATATAAGGGACCAGTGCCTTTAGCGGTTGTAAGTACCACGTTGCACGAGGACAATTCTCTGGATATCATATAAAAATACAATATGTCCGTGGAATACTAACAAATGCTATTCCATTTGGTAACAAATAGCTAGTATCGATCAGACATGTGTAGAGCGGTATAATCTAGATGTCTTCAAGTCTAACGTGAATAGGTATCTTCTAGGCAAGCATGGTACATCTTCGGACGTCTCTTCACTTTCCATCAGGTGAGGTGGTGGTCAAACTATTTGCCTGAAAAGCACAAAAAAGATTTGGGTCGGTGTATTAATTAGATCTTATCCATATTTCATTATATCTGAAGACTAATAACTTATTAAAGCTCTCTGGCAGAAAAGCTTTGGCTAATCTGCCCCTTTATTCCTGACATGTAACGATATAAAGAACTCTCTGGCAAAATATGTATTGTTATTCTTCCCCTTTATCTTTGACTTGTAATGATACACAGAATTCTCTGGTAGAAAATCCTGACGACGATCCTCATTGACTTATCTTCCCCTATTCCCTATGTGTCCACATCTATGAAATCCTAAGGACCACTTTACCAGTACGTAAGATAATGGTCATGGTCAAAACTTTAACTATTCTGAATAAAAAAATCGTCCAAATTCCATTTGAGCAATTAATGTCTTGAACTTAATTTCGTAGTTGTTAATAATTCGAGGCGAACACCCCTTATCTTATTGCGCTTAGCCTTTTAGCCGTGTCTCAATGCTGTTTTCAAAAACTCTATAAATAATAAAGATCTAAATAAATAGAAATATAATTTGTGAATTATAATCAAGTGAACTCTTAACGGTCTAAGATTCACAATTTAAAGTATCACATGTTTTGTAAAACGTATAAAATCGATAACGCATTTTTTTACTTTCGCAACAAAATCCAATTCTTCCATAACTGCATATAACTTTGGACTAATTGTCTAAGAAATCGTTACATGAGTCTCAAGGCTCTGTATTTCAATGCTATATTAAATCACCTATTACTGTTGTGACGAGCTATGTATTTAATAACCGATTGAATAACAGTTCCTGAGTTATCCGGGAAATTGTGTTTTATGTACGTAACATACGTCTACTTTTTAAACCACTTTAGATAAGTAGTAGGCTCTCAAGTCTACTGAATTTTTTTGTTTTTTTAAGACCTTTAATAACTCATTTACCCTGGCGGGTAGATCAGTTACACTACAACATATGACCACTGTGTCTGAGATTGTATCTCAGATGCTGGTAAGTAATGGTGCTATCATGGATGGTAAACACATTAGACCTATAATGAGTGGCTCTCAGGGATATCTGTTCAAATATTACGAATATTTACGAAGTCGCGATGGGCCACGGCCTTAGCAACCGGTACCTATAATACCTAACTATGACCTAGCTTCTGTGACACCCATAGCGCAATGTTAATTAAGGCGAGCGGTATTTTCCTTGAGAAAACTACAATTTTTCGTTTCACGTCGCTGTCAGTCCCGATTGGTATTCGTAAGACGTAAAACAGTCGTTAGAACAAGTTCGATGCCTTCAGCCTGAAAAATTATTCCTGCCCTAGACTAGTGTCTATAGACTACGACAAGCAAGCGTTCTAGCTACTGAGACTTAATTTGATTTTTCTTTTCAGGCGTTACTCACAGCTGTTCCAATTGCACCAGGCCATTGAAGACATCAGGTTCGATACGTTCGATCCTGTTTCGGTATAGATAGAGGAACTTTAGATTTCGAAGGCCGGCGAAAGTTCCGGTTCGTAGCGTCTTGATCCGGTTGTCATTGAGTACGAGGGACTGAAGCTGACGCAGGTGACTGAACGCGCCCGGCTCGATCTCTTGAATCTTGTTGAAGCGAAGATCACTGTGAAGGAATTGCCACATTAGTTCGGTTGGTTAAAAGTAATAAAAATACTAGCAATAGTTTGGTTAATGGTACTTAAATAATTGTTGAATGTCCTAAGAGCAAATTGAGGGAACTGTAGCACCGAGTAGTACAGTATGTCGATTTTAGTCGTTAAACTACGACTGGTCGAATTAATGCGACGTCACGCGTCGATACGACAGTCGACAGTTGAAAGTTTAGTCGATTCGATGGTTCATAAGAAAAGAAAATAAGCATTATTAACGAGAAAGTGTTAAATAAAAAAAGTAAGTTAAATTTTTGCGTAGTCAGGATTTATGATAGCTTATTCTATTGACTTATTAGCTAAACATCCTCCTTCTCAAAATTGATAGTAAAATGTAATGTAAGTGTTAAACAATACAACAAGTATAAAACCGCCTTAAAACATAAATAAAATATTCACGGTCTTCTAGGCGAAGTTTGTAGGCTATTTATCTCAAACCATTTATAGTCTAGGCTCAAACTATAAAGTGTCAAAATGTAGAGTTTTTGACGTGAGGCAGATTGAGTTTACGCTTCAAGCGGTCTCTAAATACGAAACTTAGTGGCTGCGCTTTTCGAGTTGTATTATTCCGAATTCAATAGTACAATTCTAGGGATTCCAGGATATTCCGGGATGCCTAACATCGACATTTTAGTCGTATATAGTCGGGTTTGTAATTTTTTGATTGAATTATTCATAAGAACACACATATAGAGGATTTATAGTGTATAGGATGATATTTTCGAGCTTCGACACCGGACGGTCTACGCGCGTACTCGACTGATGAAGGAGCACCGATAGTTTCGAAACTAGTCTCGTAACAATGTGAGAAAACAACCGTGAGTGAAATCTTATAAATCCTTAAAGCGGATTTATAATGTTTTAAAAGATATCCGATAAATCTATTATTACAAATGTTTACTACCCGCAAGATTTAACTGAAAACTAGCGTCGAGTTTTTAACTCGACATAATGCGTAAATTTGGCATAATAATTGTACATTTTGTTTTATTATTAGGTTTCAAATAAATCAAAATGTATGAAATAAATGTATTTTCATTATTTCTTCCTATACAAAATAAAATTAAATACATAGAGCTCGGCATTGATGACTATCTGGAGCGTTAATTAAGTAAATAAGTTGCCTTTGTGTTAATCCTATGTATAAGCTGTGTACATTCCAAATTTCAAAAATAACAAAGCAGCTTGAAGACCAAACAAATATACTTATACACACCTTTACTCTCACACTTTCGCATTTATAATATTAGTGCGATTAGAGATACCTATGTGTGGATCCTTGGTATTAGATATCTAATGTATGAATGTTGTTATTTTTATTAATTAAATTTTGTTATTTTTATGTCTCTTATTTTACTGTTTCTATGCTGTGGCCTACGGAACGATATGTTCTATTATATTGGATTTCACTGGAACACCGCTTGAACTCCGGCTAAACGAATGAGATATCATCCGTTGCTCGTTGCAACTGAAATCCGTTACGACGGCGACGTGAAGGTGTACCAAAGTGAGAATAGAAAAAAATACTTATTATTACTTTGGTAAAGCTTATTTACTCAATCTATTACGTAGTTTAATGAAAAGAGATTCTGTGTTTTGGCTTTGTTTTACTTTATCCCAGTGAAATGTATTCTAGATTCTATTCTTATTTAGTTAAAGTTTATTTATAAAGAAAGCAAGAAAGAAAATAATTTATTTGTGACTTAGCAAGATAGATAAAAGAACAATAAAAATACTATTATAAAGTATACATATAATTGAAAGTCACGAATCGGCCGCAACTCAGCATAATTATGATTTCTACATATATTTTTTTATAGGTATTGAGAGAAATACATGATTTAGGTACGGGACGTTTTCAACCCGAAGCATACTTACTAATTAAGAAAGTAAAACTGCGCGCCCCTCCACACGATGCCACATATTATAATTACGAAAGTTTTGCCGCGAATTGGGGAAAAGTGAAAAAATTGTTTTATTTTCCAAAACATGTGATTTTTCGAGTGTTAATGTGTAATAGTGGGGGATTATTAACCTTAATTTTTTTATGAACGTGCAATGAGTGTCCGTAGGCAAATCATACAAAGTTGAAAAACGTGATTTTCGCCTTCGCTCAAAAACTTCAATGTAAGTTCTAGTAAAATGTATTCAACTTTATTAGAACACTAACTGACCCGCCCGGCGTGGGTGGCCCGGGTATGAAACATAAAAATTCTACACATTAGCGCTTTCACATTCACAGCTCCATACAAAGTTTAATGGTTTATGTCGTGGGCCGTAAACACCAACACCACTCACAACATTCACATCTCACCCAGAACCAGAAACACAAACTTTCCATGTGCACGAGAAATTGCATTTTTTTTCGGTAAAGTCAGCGCACTTGTAGCAAAGAAATCCGCGTCAAAGCATTACTAAACAGAGAGTTGTGCAATATGCAGCCCCAGTAGCGTTTCTTTGTTCTTAGCATACCAAGGCTTTGTGATCAAAGATCTCAGCTAATGACATTGCAGTCGTTCAAAAGAAGGAAATTAATACAATTGAACAAACTCTATCAAGGCACTGGAAAAAGTAATATATCCGCATTTATTAATGCAGCAGCGAAATTATTTTTAATCGACTTCAAAAAAAGGAGGAGCTACTTAATTCAACTGGTTTTTTATGTGTTTAATTTCAAAACATTTTATTAGGTGATACGATTAAAAAAAAAGTTTTATTCAATAGCCGGCGCTTTAAATTTGGTCCCATTTAAATTTGATCATAATCTGACTAGCCGTTTTTGAGTTATCCTCAATAAAGCGTATATAGTTTCGAAGATAAAGCGGTGAAGTCAGTTTATTAAGCTGTGCTTGCGTTTAAATTATTTTTATTAATTTATTTGAGTTAGTCCATAACATTACATCATCATATACACAATTATTATCAAATAATATAAGAGCTTCTTCTCTTTATGGAAATGGTGACATTGTGACCCGACAGAGAGCATTGGGCACTCCATACAAGTTTGGTTATATTTTTACATAAATTAATTTAACCTCCTACAGGTGCTTTAGTCTTTATCTTCTATTAGTCTCCTAGTTCTTTGTTATCTACATTAATACAACTCTGCCTCGCCTTTACGGAGAATCAATTTATATAAATTCACGCACAACGTCGGAATTACGTCCTTAGTCAACGAATGTTTGTCATCTTTGTTCCCTACTGAAATTAGTGTGATAACTCGTTGTACAATACGACTTTGCAATTGCAAGAAGGAAAATAATTAACTATCACAACTCAGTGGCTTTCAGATGCAGAAGATGAAATAATAAGGTTTAAAGATAATAAAATGCAAGCAAAGCTTAAAAAAACCGACTTCACCGCTTTGTCTTTGGTCAGATTTAATGTATTAAACACGCATTTTTGACTATAACTTAAAAACTAGAGATCAGATCTTGATCAAATTTCAAAGGGACCACATGAAAAGCACCAGCTAATAATCATCAAAATCGGCTCACAACGAAAGAAGTTATGAGGTAACCTTTGAAGTCAGTTAAACGAGAACATGAATGACGATATTTTAAGAACTTCTGATCTGATCTTGATCAAATTTAAATGGGACCAATGAGAAAGCAACATCTATCAAAATAATAAAAAAATCGAAATCGGCTCACGTGGAGAGGAGTGATGAGGTAACAAACATAAAAAAAATAAAATACAATCGACTTGAGTACCTCCTCCTTTTATATAAAAGTTATAAAACGTAGCTACGATTTCTTTGTTTGAATAATCAATTTTTTAAAGTCTCATACTTACGAAAACTTTCAAAGTACTCAATAATAACATTCACACATCTAGCTGCAGTAAATAAATAATTTTGAATTTAATCTTGAATTCATTCATAATGATTATCACCAGAACATGGACGGACGTCCCTCCTATTGTGGTATAACAAACAACAAACGTAAACAAACACATTTACACTTACAGCCCCACACTAGATACAAACACTTGTATACCGGGAAGTGTATGTTTGCCTTTTAGCATAAAAAACGTAAGAAACATTAAATATTACCCACTCAATCCCACCTAGAACAAGAAGCACAAATGTCCCTTGTAAAGGAAAATTGAGCTCCTGCCGGAAATCGAACCCAGGACCCACGGCACAGAAGGCAGAGGCTTACCCACTGCACCAACTGGGTCCTCGTAAAATATTGGTTAGGTAAGTTATATTGTAGCACAGATTAAATAAGTAATTTCGAGCTGTAGGTACACGTACCTCGGATTTTCTTATCTATCTCCTCTTACCAAAGCAAACATTAACTTCTTAACCGTGCTCGCTATGGCTTTGCCTAGCTGATTCTGAGATGAAGTTTCTTTGTGCAACTTAAAGCACCCTTGTCAAAGTTTATTAGACTTACCTATACAAAGAGTTTCATAAATGAAAGCATTCAGTATTGTGTTAAATATATTACATTTTCTCGTCCCGTCGGTTCTTTATTTAGAGACGTTGTTACTGCTCTGTGATAATTCTGTGGTGAGTCAAAGTCAAAGCTGAAACATTAATAAGCTACGTCACCTTATTTTTCGAATTATTCTCAGCAAGCCCTTTTATTTGATAACCATATTGTAGGAGTGCATTAAAAATAACTTGTCCGCCATTTTGTGTGTTCCGCCATATTGGATATAGAATGACGTCACACAACCATGCATTGTCATCCAAACTAAACGTGAAAACAAAATTTCAGCTCAATCGGTTTAAGATATCTGCTTCAAAATTGAGTTAGAAGACTTCTCTACTTTTCTACCCGACAAAAATAGTTAAGTACATTGCAAGCTTGTAACAAAGCGTCAATCGTCAAGAATATGATTAAAATTGAATAATAAAGAATACTGGCACGCGTCAACGTGACTTTAAAAAAGGAACTAAAAACGTTCGTGCTGCCGAACGTGGTTCGATTTATGCAATGTAGAGGCGCTGATCAGAATTCATACTAATAAAATTTAGTTCTTCGCAAGTTATTTATGCTTGGGCTTGTCAATCTACAGCTCCCTCATAGAAGTTAGGTATATATTATTCTAAGCTAATACTTCAATGAAAATCTTGTTTATTTCAACGTTGTTAGATGTAATTGTTATCGTATTACATAATTCTGTACGGAAAGCAATATTTTCATCGGAATAAAAACCCAACTATATCGTTTGGTTAATAAGCCAAATCTCTATTGAAATTATAACTGCTGCAAAATTTAATCTCTCTGAGTTTATATCGCAAGTTAGCAGAATTTAGCAACGGTGAAACTTAATTCATTTTGTGTAACTCAATCATCAGACCTATCCTCGAATATTCATCTCGTCTGTCTGTATCTTTAATATCAAATACAGGGTCGATTTATGAGATAGCATTGTATGGCCTAGTCTAAATTGTAAGAAATCATGAGCTCGATATATGAAAAAAAAAAATTGCCATCTTACATGTTTTAATCGGTTTCGCGTGCAGGATGACAAACCGTTTGCTTTAAAAAATATGTTACTCTATTATACCGACGGATTTTATTATTTATCTATACAACCTGTAACAAAAAGGTGTAGTAATACTTGGTGGTGTGTATGTGTATCGTGCCAGGAATCGTCTGTCAGAGAACGAAAGTCGAATTCGGACATAATTTTTTCCGTACAAAAAAAATGTTTTTAAAATACTTTTGTTAACCCTACAGTTACATGTGCGGCAATCGGAGATATTTGTTCCGTACAAAAATTTAAAAATATTTTTTGCCAACCCTACGATTACATCTGTGGCGCGTGAACTTGACCTTTGTTATGGCCTCCACTGTCAGATGTCTAGGTCCAAAGGCTATGTGGTGTAGAACGGTAGCTGATGAAATAGGGTTGCAAATGAAATTTTTTTTTAAACTTTAATTCATCATTACTCAATATTCATGGTGCTGCCGCGAATGCAGAAGTTCCTATTAGACTTGTTACATGTAGCTAGATGTGTGACATAAGTATTACTACGCCTTTCTGTTGTTCTGTTACTCATTGTATATACTTATAATAAAATTGTTATAGGCTGTTGTGATGTCTGTACATTAAAGATATTGAAGAAAAACGAATACTGTCTCTATTAGATCAACAGAAGCCAAAACAATCCTTTTTAGAATTCTTGTCTGTCTGGATGTTTGTACGCGCATCACGCAAAAACTACTGCAAGGAATTGAATGCTGTTTTTACCGATATATTGCTACAGGTCTTACTTAAAATATAGGCTCCATTTTACCGCAATGTTTGTGTGTCTGGATGTTTGTGCGCGCATCACGCAAAAACTACTGCATGTAATTGAATGCTCTTCTCACCTATGTATTGCTACATGTCTAACTTAAAATAATTATCGGCTCCATTTTACTGCAGAAAAATATCTTATTCCCACTGCTTTCAATTTAATATTGCCCGGATCTCACGTTCTGTAAAAACTTCTACGCGGATCTCGGTTTATATAATAAAGTGATTTAAAATTATTTGTCGCACATTCATTGGAGTTATTAAAAGATTCGTTTATGATTGTTTTGTTTATATAGCTAAGAACACCATATTTAGGCCATAGCTTCTATTCTTTGAGAATTCAAAGTTATGTTTTTAATATAAGTTCGCTTGTACGGTTTAGACGCTAAATGCCTAAGACAGACGGACGGATGGACGGAAAAAGTGCTGACCCAAGCCAACTCAGAGATCTCGGTTAGCTTGGTCAACTGAGCTCATTTTTTACTTCCCTCACTCCGCCTTTGATAAGAAAGGAATAGAATAGGCAGCGACTAAAATCGTAAATCGAGAGTAGTTATGAAAGCGCACCTTTGTAAAAATGATGTAGGTACATATACCAGTAGCAACAATACTTGCAAATCAAACGTGTCATTGCCAACAAGCAACGATGTAGCTCTCAATCAACTCCATGTTCAATATTGTACAGTGTCTGATTCCTGACAAAGGCCGGGCGCGCCCGTCACCGCCCGTCGCTCGCTCCCTGGTCTATTAAACTATACAAAGGATTTTCAACTTTCAAGGCTGCACATGTCATTGATCAACCGTGAAAATGGAAACCAGTTAAAATATAAATTGGGCTTGAAATAGTGTCAAGACTATTGATACACGAGTTGCTGTACGTTGAAGATTTTTGCAGTAACTGCCCGCACAGCCAATGCGGGTTATTTAATTTTAACATAATAAAGCTGAGATCTGTCGCCTTCATTTTGCCTAATAGAGAAAAACTTTTGAGGTTAATTTCATAATAACATTTTTCTTAGTAACAATCAAGTTGAGCATTCAAAGTTATTAGCTTATATACTTTGACGAAATTCTTTATCGCACAATACATTCCGGACACTTGTTGCATGAGAGCTAAGCCGAAAAACGGTCACACACTTTAGCTATATTGTCATGTTCTATGTGTAGAAAGTTATTCGTCGGTTTGAAATAAACAAATCGGGTCTATCCAGAGAACGTTTGTATTATACGGTGTCTTGTGAATATTTGATTGAAGATAGGATTGGAACCACCAATATTTTTGATTTGAGCGGAGGTCCTAAGATGTAGACAGTAGACATTCACAAATGTAAATTTACTACACCATGTTAGGTACATCGTGTAGTTCAAAGAGGCAAAATAGAAGAATTTTTAGAAGAAACATTTGTAGAAGAATATTTACTATCTCGATATAAACTAAATTGATTAGAAAACCTGTTGAGGATATTCATAAAAAAATTAGAACCCAGAGAGCAATATATTTCGTCTATATTTGTTTTGTACATGCTTTTCATTTACAAAATCTGTCATTTGATATGCTAAAGAGAGTCGATCTATTTAATTATTCTTAGACATACCAGTTTCATCTTTGATAGGCTGGCGTTTCATAACTATCTCCTCTTATCTGATGGTAAGTGATGATGTGGTCGAGATTGGTAGTAAAATCAGTCATTGGTGGGAAATCGCGAGCTACGATACCTCTTAACTATTAATTTATCAAGATAATTGAATCGATACTCATTATGTTGCAGCTGGAAATAATTCCTGTATAATTAAGCGTTTCATGTTAAACGGTAAAATTCAGAAAATTTCATCTGCCCAAACTATTTCAGATTAATTAGTTTATTTTAAGCGTTCATTCTCGCTCGATATCGGCTTAAATTTATCATGAAATGGACATATATCAGAATGGGTTATGTCCGCCTATCTCTCAATATGTTTATTTATCAAATATTATAATATAATTAGGTAGTCGTTTCAAATACTATGCAATTTTTTTCGACTCTTACCAGATATGTTATAAGATGGATTCAAAAGAGACGAAACGTTCCATCTCTGGGAGAAAGACAAGTGATAGTGAAATAAATTGCATTCCAATTTGAGTTTAACTCCTAACCCTATCGGTGCACCTACAGGGAAAAGTCACTCAACCAGATATACCTCGGGTTACCGGTGTCAAAGGATTGTATTCGATTTAAATGAACCTGATCTATGTTCGTTGGCTCATAAAGTGTAATTTCCTTAACCGGGTTGATGAACGTTATACATATATATAATAGGATGACATGCAGGTAACTTGGGTCTTTGCTGTATAGATGTATATAATTTAAGTTCAGTTTTAGGAAATATAGGCAATTGGCCCGTAGATAGTCTTATTAGTTAAACCCCTTGTTCTAATAGGATTGATTTGAACATTACAAAAACACACTCTGTAACGGCACACCGATATTTCTGTATTCCAATTCGTAATTGGTGTAGTCTGCACGTCAATTTATTTTCACTTCACATGCTCGGAATATGGAATATTATGCATAAAATATTTTGTATTCGGCTGACAGGTCTGAATCATTTAATCGGCACTTTTCACCCGTGGGGACTTTTATTCTTTTTTTTAAAGGAAATTAGATGAAGAGTCCATGAATGTAGAGTCAAGTAAGTCCAGTAGATAATAGTTTATAATTCGAGTAATCGATCAAATAGATATCCCCTTTTTTTAATCTCGAATCAATGAATGATACCGAAGTAGAAAAGGTTTTTATGTTCGATAGGCAACCATTTGACCATTAACTCACGGAAACTATTAAAATTTCTAATACTTCTATACGAATGTTCAACAACTGTGTTAATTAAGCACTCTAACCATATCAATCAATAGACCAAACGAAATGTGCATGTCGTACTAATAATTATAAATTTAAATAATTGTTAAGCAGTTAAGCCATAGTAAAACAAGAGAAGTATGTCAACTCAAGGCCCGTAGGAGATTCAATAGCCTACTCTATTCGAATACATGCACAAATGGCGGTGATACCAACCGGTATCACTCTTTGAAGATTACATACTTCTTTTGTTTGTACTATGGTTAAGCTAAGCCGGGGCACTTTAAACAGCCTTAAGAAGCTTTGCAAATTTTTTGTACAACTATGAACTTAGAATATTTGTTAACGATACATAAAGTAAATGTATCATGTTTACGCAAAATATTTGGAGTATTTAAATAAATAAGAGAAGGGAACATAATTGATGAAACTTTTCACGATGAAAACATTTTTCGTAATCGATTATTCAGAAAACAATTTTTCGTGCATTTCCCGAGTCTGAAAATACTCGGAAAAATTTACGGTGAAATTTTACTGAACTCTGTAGATAATTAAATTATTTCATTAATGTAATACTTTTATTATTAAATTATTCATATTTTTTATGCAAGCGAGTTATCATATTTTTTTCGTTTATCCGAGATAATGTGACGTAGCCCTGTTCCATATGTTTACATGTATCTAAAAATATGCGGTTAAATAGAACTACGACATTTTGCACTTTCAACAATTTATTTTTATAATTTCAGCTAAAATATTCATCTTCATTCTTCAACAGCTAGTATAATTAAAAAGCCACGTCGTATACCATTAAAAAAAATACATGTATAGTCGTAACGGAAAACATACTTGGTATTTTTATTGGCAAAAATCTCACTTTTCTCTTTTATTCAAATGCTCGCAAAAAGGTAGTCTCGTATACACACACTACCTCTATCTACTTTTAAGTACCTAACCAGGTCACGAGAAAAACGTCCGTTGACTACATACTCGCCGTATGGTGAATAATCGTGTGTGCCTACCATATTAGCATTACAAGTTTTATTTTTAGTCGAGATAGGCAATCTTTGACCACCATCTTACTTGATGGTTAGCGAATATGTGGTCGACGATGGAGCAAGCTTGCCTAGAAGATACCTATTCACTCGTGACTTGAAGACACCCATATTGTACTTATCAGGAAACACCACAGAAGAGGGACATTATTTACGTACATTTAGAATGGTTGCCAAGGAAGTTTTGTATGAAAGCCGTTGTGGCCAGTTGCTCTCGGCATTGAGTCCTTCATTACTTTTTACTAAAACTACCGAAGGGCTCTATTACTATATTTAAAAAAAATGTGGATAGCATAGCGTTTTTCATTAGTTTTAATGTTCCGCATTTCAATAGGAAAAAAGTTTAACATAGTAGGATCACTTTGTTATCTGTCTGTCCGTCTGTCTAGACCTATCTCAGAAACAGGTGAAAGTAGTTGAAATTAAAAATAAATACTATGGTTCATTGTATATTGAATCTGTAAAAAACAGAATCAATGCAATAATAAATATTTACTGCCATACATGCAGCAAAAAATGCCAATGTTGACCGCTTTATCTTCGGAACTTTGATCAGATTAGATGTACTAAATACGCATTATTAAAGATATTTCAAGAACTACTGATCAGATCTTGATCAAATTTAAATGGGACCAATTAGAATGCAACAACATTCAAAAAAATAAAATTTTTCGAAATCGGCTTACGTGGAGAGGATATAATTATGAAGTACCTAAAACATAGGTGAAGTCGGTTATTCTTAAACTTTGCTTGCGTTTAATAGTTTTTCAAACTTAATTATAGTTTTATCAAAAAAGTCAATTTATATGTTGCCAAACTAATGACCAGGACTTTGAACCGTCGCTTCAACGAATCGAGTACGGCTTCACGTAAATCATATTGTAAATATTTTTGACAAAAATCCTGAATATCTACACCACCATCAATTCGCCGGACGACGCATTTCGATTATACATCAAAGGTAATGGAAATTGCAGTGATTGCTTTGATATCTTAGTTACCTTCAATAAGTCTAACGCAAACTTGGGAGATGCACTCTGTACACATGAAGTTCAAACATGCCCCTTCTCTTTATTTATAACTTAGTTTCCAGGAGCTACGCAATCACACTGCATCAAAGTAAATAAATATACATAGGAGCCCTTTGAGGTTTATGTTAAGAATTACGCGCAAATGAGGCGCATTTCTACCCAATAATTATCGGTTGGTTTATATTTTCTAGTTAAAGGCTCTTCAGCTTTTAAAGCAGTGTTTCTTGTCCGGAAGGCAGGATGTCTCTATATCTGTAAATATTTATTTAATAGCATCAGTTATATTTACTCTAGTTTATATCAAAGAGAAACCGAATAAATATAAGGGTGACACAAACTTTTAAAAACAATATTCAACTGATAAAAAAAAAATGCAAAGTCAATAGACCAACTAAGAAATGTTGTTTACTTGAATGATTATAATCATATCATCAAAAGATGATATGATTATAATAATGAGAAAGTGCATCATATTAAATAAAGATTTTTTCAAATCGGTTTATAAATAATGAGGTTCTGAGTTATTTAACAAGATTTCGGTTAAAAATAGGAACACTTTACGACTACTACGTAGCAGTCGTATCACTTTCATGGTAATAAGCCAAATATTTAGCTTACCCTTAGTTGTACACTATAGCTCGAGACTAACTTTGAATCAATTGAAATATCGAACACAGCATCGCCATCCAGGCAGATTGTACTTGCAGGGCCATAATTATGACGTCTCGCTCGATTTACAAATACGACCTACTTACTTACTTATACCACAAATTAGAAATACTAATCTACTAGATAACTATACAAATATAAATTGCAAAAATATAGATTATGAGATAGGTTGTGAGTAATTATATGTAGTTTCTTATTCTGTATTCTCCTTTTGTATTGTATTTTCAAATTGTACTTAATATGCCTTTCTTTACTATACATTTTGATTGAATATATGATTTACATTACAAGAAGATACTTTAAGCTAATTATTATAGACAACTACAATAATTAATCTAAATATAAGAATATATTTTTAACGTTAGATACCTAACAAATACCTTATATATCTGTCTAACGCTTAGTTACAAAAAATCGTAAAGGTACTATTTCTAAGGTATGATGAGCCTAGGAGATTATTCCGCGAAAAGTTGCACAGATCCACTCAGCACGGCGCCGTGACTCTATTCTCGGCGACCGAGGGGCTACCATAGCGCTACGTATACCTGAGTGACGTTTAAAATTAATAAAAAAAATATCAGAACAGTATTCGCAAAATATAGCGAAGGCATCAACAATATTGTATTCTACAATTTTTTTTTCATAACGAAAATTCTTAGGATTAATACTTTAAGGGAAAAATAGTTACAACTATGAAAAAAGAGAACATTTTGATAATTTTTATTTAACATTCAATAAAAGTTTTCTTAAATTTTGAGAAGAAAGCATCATGCTTTACATGATGAAGAATGACATACTTTTTTAAAAATATACTTTGGCTTCTTCAGCTTGTTTTTTTTTGTGTCGCGTTTTCACGAAATTTGAATTAAACCATAAATAATTAAACGCAAGCAAAGCTTAAAATAGCCGACTTCATCGCCTTATCTTCGGAACTTTGATCAGATTTAACGCATTATTGACTATAACTCAAAAACTACTGATCAGATCGTGATCAAATTTTCAATGAGACCACATGAAAAGCACCAGCTTTCAAATAAAAAAGAATCATCAAAATCGGCTAACAACGAAAGAAGTTATGAGGTAACTTTTGAAGTCGGGTAAACGAAAACATCGTCAAAGTACACATTATTATTCACAAAATAGACATTATTGACGATATTTCAAGAACTACTGATCAGATCTTGATGAAATTTAAATGGGACCAATTAGAAAGCAACATCTTTCAAACTAAAAAAATTTAGAAATCGATCACGTGGAGAGAAGTTATGCGGTAACACACATAAAAAAAAAACAGTCGACTTGAGTACCTCTTCCTTTTTTGGGAAGTCGGTAAATAGTCTAACTAGGTAGGATGATTATGACTATTAAGGATTTTAAACTTGTTATACATCTCATGCTTGTTTTGTAGGTACCTATTGAAAGTTAACGTGATCAAAATAGTTGATATGAGCGAAGCCGAATCAGCTTATTACTTCTAGATAGACTGGGGCTGAGGGTGGGTTGCACTCAGGGATGGACATATATGTCGAGTATTCGTTTGATGTGAACTTTTATGAACAATTTCGAATATATTGGTTTTGGTTATTCGCTTTCGGTATTCGGTTGCTGTGATTGACATGACAGAGGAAGAAATCAAAGCTTTGACCGTTTTTGTACTTTAAATTGGGCTGGCATTTTTTATCGCTTGTAACATACAGCAGGGATTTTATATGTACTTATTATAAATTCATATTTCCAGATAGTTATTTTAGTTCATAATATGAAATAAGACAAGCTTGTTTCCGCCCGAAAAACTAATTACCCTCAAACATACCTAGTATTAGACGAAGCTTTTATGCGGCAACTTGAGTACTTCGGTCAATACATCTTTATGATCCTGTGTAGGAAAATTGTGACGATGCAAAAAAATAAACCAAATTTCGTGATGGTAACAGCGGTTTGCACAAATTGAGCATTAGCGATAAACAAACATAAAAAATAAGTGCACAAATATGTTTGGTAATAAATGTCAAAAAATATATCTGTGTTTTTATTTACCACCAGCCCATGTAATAATACCGCTCTACTGCTTACAGTAAGATTCGTAGTAGCACGGTGCAGAGCGGCTTAGCTAAAAATATTGACTAAGGTGAACGTTAAATCGTCCCAAGAATGCTAGAAGAAAGATAATTGATTGGAAAAAAAAATCACGTAAGCAAAATATGTAAAAAGGTGATCGTTGTTTTAAATAGTTATAATATTTTTATATAAGTATCAACTGTTATAAATCGATATTTGATTAAGGAAAAATATGCTACCGAACTGTGTCGTTTACAAAAAATAATAATGCAGAAAGGTAATGATATTAATGATAGATAAAATACTGAACTCTTAATCATAGATTAAATTATAGATGATCACGTATTATTCGACGGTATTTGGAGTTATTCCCAAAGTACTCCAAAATTATTTCCCAAACTACTCCACGAAAAAAAAAAAAAAAAAAAATGTTAATGAAGATATTTTGCCAATTTTATATGGGGCTAACCTTTGCGCACTTTAAAAAAAAGACAAAAGCATAAGACCAATTGCCGTTGGGTCAGTTTACCGTCGTCTCACGGCCAAAATTTGCTGTAGATCCATTAGTAACACACTATCCACATACTTTCAGCCTGTACAGTTAGGTTTTGGATCTCGTGGAGGCTGTGAGGCTGCAGTTCACTCCCTTAGAAGTTTTTTGTCTCATAATGCAGGTGATATTTTGGTGAAGGTCGATGTGAGAAATGCTTTTAATTCGGTCAACAGAGCTGCTCTTTTAACCGAAGTGAAAGACAAAATTCCTTTTTTATACAAATACCTTTGGCATTGTTATGGACAACCTTCAAAATTATTTTACAAAAATGACATTATTTCCTCAGAAGTAGGATGCCAGCAAGGAGATCCAACCGGACAGGCTATTTTTTCCTTGGCCATTCATCCAATCATTAAAAAATTTGAATCAAAATTTAACGTTTGGTACCTTGATGATGGGACCCTTGGTGGTGATGTGAGTACTGTTTTCAAAGATTTTGAATTGTTGGTTGCTGAATTCAGTAAGATAGGTTTAACTTTAAATTTCTCAAAATGTGAAATTTACATAGCCAATCCTAATATTTCAAAAAGCGATACAATAGATAAGTTTAGAGAAATTGCACCAGACATTAAAATCTTGGAAAAAAACACTCTTCGCCTGTTAGGGGCACCTATTTTTGACGAATCTATACCAGATTTTGTTACAGAAAAAATTCAAAATTTCCTTTCTATATCAGACCGTTTACGCAACTTAAATTCACATATGGCTTATTACATTATCCGCTACTGTCTATTTGTTCCAAAATTTATGTATGTTTAAAGATGTTGCCAACTTTGGAATCATCCATTATTATTACAACAGTTTGACAATATTTTAAAAGATACTCTCACCGCCATTCTTAATATACCTTTTGATGACCGAACTTGGCGTCAGGCTTCTCTACCTATTAGGTATGGAGGTCTTGGTATTCGCAAAATTTCAAGTGTATCTCTACCAGCTTTCTTGTCCTCAGTGTACAGTACACAAAATTTAATAAATTCTATTTTATCTTCTAGTTTGGATACATTTGAAATTTCTTTTATGAGTGAGGCACAGGCAAGTTGGCAAATAGCCTGTCCGAATCAAAGTTTGCCCAAAATCCCTCCTTCGCAGAGGTTATGGGACGGGCCGCTATGCGAGATTGAACGGAACAAATTAGTCGAAACGTCCAATTGTACAGCAGAGCGAGCTCGTCTCCTTGCGTCTTCGCAATGGGAACCGGGTCTTTGGTTGCAAGCTTTACCTTCAAAAAATATTGGCAACCTTTTAGATAATAATACTTTCCGATCAGCCGTATCTTTACGTTTGGGTGCATATTGCCAAGTCCCTCACCGTTGTCACTGCGGTGATTTGGTAGATCGATTGGGTCACCACGGACTATCCTGCAGCAAAAGTGCAGGTCGCTTTTCTCGTCACGCCAGCCTGAATGATATTATCCGTAGGGCTTACCGTAGCTTTTGTTGTAGCTTACCGTCAGTTCTAGAACCAAACGGTTTAATGCGTGACGATGGCAAGAGGCCTGATGGAATGACGCTAATTCCTTGGAAGATGGGACGACCATTAGTGTGGGATGCAACTTGTGTCGATACACTGGCGCCGTCTCATCTTCTAGAGACTAGTGTTTAAGCTGGCGGGGCTGCAAACAAAGCAGAAAACCTCAAACGGCGTAAATATTCGAACCTTGATAGAGGTTATATGTTTGTACCGTTTGGGGTAGAAACTTTGGGTCCGTGGGGACCGGGAGCACACGAAATATTTAAATTTTTATCTAAACGTTTAGTCGAGGCGACAAATGACCAGAATGCTGGCTCTTATTTAGCACAAAAAATTAGCATCGCTATTCAACGTGGAAACGTAGCCAGTATTCTGGGCACTTTTCCTTTGGCAAGCGGTTTACAAAATTTTTGATTATTATTTGTTTTAATCCCCTTTTCTACTCTTATCTTGTGACTAGTACTTTTAATTAATCTTGTAAATCAATTTAATTAAATAAGGTAGAACTACATATGAATATATATATTAAAGAACTGAATAACGTCGGCAATGCAAGTCAGCTGCAATCATCGACATAATATTGGAATTGTATAGAGATGGTAAAACTCAACAATAAAAAAGAGCAAAATATTTCCTCTACAATAGTTATTTTCATTTGTCATTAAGCCTCATCCTTAAAGTTTCTGCACTTCCATCTAAACTTAAATAAAAGTTAAATTCGTAGCGAAGTGACATTTTGTAAAAAGCTGATTTTTTACTTTAAAAATTTAATTGTTAATTAAGTTTTCAGTATCACGTTTTAGTTATATTCTCCACGAATAAATAATTTGTGGCCATCCTCCAATTTGTTAGTTTTCAAATGAATCATCGATATGCGTGTTGTGGGGAATCCCCATAATTTATCCCCATTGGGGGTTAATTACTCAAATCGTTTGGAATCAGCCTCATAGGACTGATCGCGAAGCGCATTTCCGATATTTGGCTTCGGTTTTTTTAATATTTGGTTTTAATGTACTGTAATTTATGAGTACACAGTTTCAGGCGCTAACTAACTCGTCACGAGTTAGATCATGGGAATTGAGTAGATTTGTGGGTAAAAAAAAACCAGAAAATCGTCTCTATTTAGTATCGGTACTTCGCGCTCGTACGCATTTTAAATATATAGTTTTTCAATCTCCACCTGACGTACTATTATTTTTTATACATAATAAATGATATTAAAATTGGGATGCTTTTTGAAGTATTGTGACATGTAATTTTTCTTAAGTATCATTATTCTCGGTCAGATGTACCCGATGAGAGCGAATATAGAAAGCTGGTGATCTAACATTCTCGCTGTAGTGGTATAAGCAAATTATTTTTCTCTTTACTTTCGAGTTTCAACCGAGGAACCAGAAGCAATCAGCAATCAATCCTTTATCGTCAAAGACAATAGGTATAACCATTGTATAGTACACAACTAGATAGCAAAAACGAAAATGTATACACTCATGCTGATTTTATCTCGTATCCGGATAGAATAATAGTGCAGAAATAGTAGTGTCAGTGTTAAAGTAAAGAGAGTATAGAACTGTCGCTGTCGTTCTACTTTATTAGTATGGCATTGTGTCGCTCTCTCACAGAGTCGCCTACTCACGCCTGCCTCTCATAGGTATTTTTGCTGATGCTGCAACCTGCTTTGTGTATATATTTTTTTCCCAAGATACATTATCTAGCTTGAGGCCCGAATAAATACTCTATGCCCGAAGTTTTTTTATAGTTATTGAGTGATGAAACGAGCAAATCGCTCCCCTAATAGTTTCAAGTCAAAGTCAAAATCGATGCGTCGATGTTTTAATGTTTTATTTGGAGTGTATAATTATTACTTTTTTATTTTATATTAATATTGATTCAAGATTTATGTAACTTATTTACCTACCTTATGGGTAATAAGTGTAACGTAATAATTTTATCTCTTATAGAGTACCGTTCGACTAGACTATCACACATCGTAAGCGATGGTGTGATAGGCCTAGAACTATTGGCAAAAAGCATTTAAACAGGCAGGATATTCAACTAACGTAAGAAGCATAAGTGTGAGTTAAAATAAAATGAAGAAACTTTTTTTAAAATTAATATACTTATATAGAACAAGTAAATATTCAAATAATCCTTACTGCTTAAAAAGTCATAATTTCAAAAAATCTGATTTTACACTTTGTCTTTAATATTTTGCGTTTGTAAAAGATTTTATACTAGAATGTTTGCTAAAATACCGACTTCATCGCTTATATTTTGCCTTGACCTAATTCGATAAAATGTATATAGGACCACCTCTTAAGTATACTAAACAAAAATCATCAAGATCGATTCATAATTGGCGGAGGCATCGCGTAACATACATAAAAAATCATACAGTCGAATTGAGAACCTCCTTTTTTTGGAGTCGGTTGAAAAATAAAGAAAATCTAAATATGGTTTTCAAATACCTATTCAATGATAAAATAGTTCGTCGTCCTTCATTTTACAAGATGGCGTCTAACTGTCTCCCATCGAGATAGGAAACAAACCTACGGTTTGTAAATTGATTATTTACATGCCTTTAGTGATACTCGCAAGATAAAGACAATTGTAAAAATCGTGAAAATCTGGCCACGCGTTTCGTCTCCAGAACGCCACATACGAACAAACATACATATGCTGATAAACTCAATATCCTACTTTGCGTCGCGCAGTCAGCTAAAAAATGACAACATGACTTTAAAATTGGTGCATTGGGACACTATAAAGAAGATAATACCAATCACAAAATCTAATAACTTCAAAATCCTTGCTGTCTCCATATTGAATTTTGATTATTTACATGTCTTTAGTGATACTCGCAAGATAAAGACAATTGTAAAAATCGTGAAAATCTGGCCACGCGTTTCGTCTCCAGAACGCCACATACGAACAAACATACATATGCTGATAAACTCAATATCCTACTTTGCGTCGCGCAGTCAGCTAAAAAATGACAACATGACTTTAAAATTGGTGCATTGGGACACTATAAAGAAGATAATACCAATCACAAAATCTAATAACTTCCCCTCAGATAACTCTGTTCGTTGTGAAGATTTTGTAATTTTTCTTATTGCCAGAATAAAATTATATGAATAAAGAAAACAAATACCACCATGCAGGTGACTCATGAAATGTAACAAAAGATACAAGGGAGATATTATCCTAAAAAGAGACCTAAAGATATAAAGTGTTACTAAGTTTATAGTATTAACTTATTTAACATCGAAATGGTTAATCGTCTGCCTAGATTATTAATCTGTAGACGATTATTAATCCATGAGAAGTATTGCCAGCCAGCCGATGTGCAAGCTGAATGAAATAGGAATCTATTCAAAACCGCCAAATAAAAACTACATTTTATGTACACAAGGGCATTAATTACTATGAAGGTTTTATGTAGGTAATGTCCTTGATTTCCTTAAGTTGATACCCTACTCAAGGGATTTGTTTTTTTTTTTAATTAATGTTTACTATTTCGCGCCTAAAATTCGCCTTACTTTTTTCAAACACCTATCTATACTAAGGAAATTTCGATTTTTAAGATAACTGTTGTAATCTATCGAGCCGTATGAAAGATACGGGGTATTTAAGAAAGAAATTTACAAATATAAATACATAAAAACATACAAGATACGCGCGAAGAACATCGGTGCAGTCGGGTAAAAAGAAGAGACATAATTATTATCTAAATTTAAATCATATAATAGAGTCCACAGACCACGTACACTGTCGGCTTCGGTAGAGCCGGAAATATCGTAAGTCTGAAATAGTGATAAGTACTCTGAGCAGAAAAGTTGCTCGCTCATCGCACAATCCATCGGTTTGTCTCCTATCTCGATGCTCATCCCAGATATACTGATATCTGGGATATGAAAGCCATGAAAGCATGGTACATAGGATCTAGGCACCTCCGGTCCTTGTAGATGGATGAACGGTACCTTCTAGCTTGTTATGAATATAGAAACGTGAGGCCGCGAATATTTTTATGGATATTTTTGTATAAGTTAAAATATCTATCTAGCTTCGTCAACCAATGGCAGCACAATATAAATGTCGTTTTTGCTAAATTCTTTAAACACACCACAATAGAAGTTATATTTATATTTTACAACTACATTTGCTATACTGGATATAAATCTCAAGGAAAGCAACTCGAGTAATGGTGTTCATTGCATCGTTATGTTTAGTTACTTGATATCTATCCAATTCCTAGAATACCTTGTAATTGGACGTAGTAGGTACATATATAGCCGTTGCTTCCAGGCGTAAACGTTCCTAATTAATCCATGACATTGGATCGGATAATAAGATGACAAATGCAGTTGGCTTGTCTGCTAATACGCTCAATGTGTCCAATCACATGTATGATTACGTTCTAGGTAATGTTCAATAATCCACATGAGGGTAGATGCGTTCTGCCACAGAATACCTTAGTTGCTTACCTTTGTTTGGTAGAACTCGGCGAATACTGAACACGAAACACAAACTCTTAACGAAGTAGTCTGTAGAATTCGACTGTTGAATTGTTACAGCAAACGTACAAAGCGAATAATTTAATTATCCTGCGCCACTTAACGTGAGGTGAAGTAGTGGTGACATATTTGCCTAGATAAAAAGACCTACCTAAATTAAGAATTTGAAATTCAAAATTATTGAAAAACAAATCCCTGCTTGATTGAGAGTTTCAAACAAATCCAATCTAACAAGAATTTGGTTTTTTTCATTACCTAGATACGGGATTAATGGTATTGTGACTGAGGGTGGTAAACAAAAAAAGCTGTCGTAACACTAGAGCTTGGCGACTGATTATATCTATATAAGGTTGGTAAATACGATATTTCTGAACAGGGTAACTAGCAAGACGATCACGAAGTATTAAGAGTTACTTCATGGATTTCATCACAATGCCTTTAACGGCAGCACTAACAAGTTTTACAATACCGTATACTGTAGTGTCCTAGCTACTTTACAACGATGCTCTACAATATTGTATTGTCATCAGAACCGCACACGTCAGATAGATTGTGTGAACGTGAGCACATCATAATAATATTAGGCATGTGAGCACATTGCTATCTGGGCTTGCAAGAATTGACGTCATTTTACTTTGTAAAAATATAATATCTATAGACTACTCCCCGTTGGCTTAGTTGGGTGAGCATTTGCCTTCTAAGCAGGGGTATCGGGTTCGATTCCCGGTGAGAACACAAGTTTTCTCCCGGCACCCACGACACAAGTCATCGAACTTAGTGTGGGGCTGTGAGTGTGAAAGCATTTACGTTTATTACATGTATTATTTGTTTATTTAGGCTAACATGTCCCATCTTCGGCCGCATAGTCACTTTCCATCAGGTGAGATATTATAGTGGTCAAATGCTTGCCTATCCAGCATAAAAAACTGAGTAGTTATTGGAATCCTAATTGTCACTGGAGATGAGAAAATTGTCGGGTACACAACTATTATTATCTTTGGGTACACATGTAAACATGATTTAGGAACGCGGTCCCCGTAGACGGATTCTGTTGACCGTTATCTAAGGATTTGGCTTATAAATATAGACGTTTCCTAATTTTTTATCTCTTAGCACACCTCAAAAGCGCATGCGAAAACCAGTGGTCAGATTTGGGTTTGAGAATTAATGTTAAGTAATTTGTTATAAGATTAGGCATTCATTATTATTATATTTAAACCTTACTACTTAATTACATAGCTATTAAGAAAAATAGATCCACATCATATGTTAAGATTTATACATGTTTGAGATATTGATACATATAGATTAAACTTATTTATGTTATTAACGCTAAGCTAAACATTTTCAAAATCTGTAATTATGTATTAGGTATTGAAACCAAGTCATATAATTTGTATGTGTGAGTAACTCATTGATTCATTATATATAATCATAAAGGTCTTTGTTTCTAGATTAGTGGTGGAGGTGTAATGTAGGGTAATCTTAAGATTTATATATACAAGATGTAGGTAGTTAGCTCTTTGTCTAGCTATGGTGTCAAAAGAGAATAAACGCGCTCTTAGTTGAATTTGGTGTTTAATTCGAGTATAATTCCTCTGTATTCTTCAACAAGATACTATTTTATGGATATTCTGTACCTATTTTCATTCAGCTTGGATCCGTGACAAGACATATATGTTTTTTTCTAGATTGTGGCTGGTGTGTTACAGTTTTTATATCACCTATTTATAGCGTCCTCAAAATTCATGTTGTGTATGAATTCGAAGCCGTTATCGCGCAGGTACGACGGTTAATGTCATTTTAGTCGTATTTTAGTTAGAATTTTGAGAATCCGTCTCGGGAATCGAAAGATATCGATAAAAAACGGGATCAAAGTAGTGGGAGCTCGGTAATTGATTTGCATGAATACTGGTTTACTAAAAATAAAACGGGAAGCAACGACGCCGACCGACGCGACGCAGGCGCAAGGACCGTGACTTTATGACATCACCCCATTGCCATTGAACAGCCGCAAAATATTATAATAGGTAGTATTTAGAATTGAGGTGATGCTATTTAATAATGCCGCTCAAACCACCCGCAAACGGCATGAGAACTGATAGTAGGTATATTGAGTTCACACGGCGATGTCGCTTAGACCAATGCTTTTGATAGCTCCTCTTGTAATCGACGCGACGACGCGACGGCTGAAGCTGTTGGTTGCGGTTTGGAATAGTCCTAGATTGTGTATTAATTTTAAAATGTTAGTGGTATATAAATCAGCAGCATTTTCAACATTGTAAATGTCATATAATAATATATCTTCCCATGACTTCGTACTTAATACTAAATCTTATCGCAATCAAATACAGCCTCGACACTCTGGAATAGTCTAGCTATCTATTAGTGAAATAATTTCCAGAATCGGACTAGAAATTTCTACTACAAACAAACAAACTTTAGAGTTCCATAATATTAGAGTAGAATGTGTTAGATAATCAACGTCACTTTTTTTTAAAATCTAAATTCAATTTTTTTATTTCTACAGTCCTAAGCTGTTACATGCTATATCAAGTTTTCGCAGAAGTTGCATTATAACGAATACCTACGTATAGTTCGAGAACGGCTTCAATATAATCAATTCAGCGCAAGAGGAGACCTATGAGTTTGTATGTTATGTAGGTCACATCACGCAAGTCTGTGTATCACAACGTGTAGGTAGAGGTAGTTGCCAGAATCTGTCATAACCAAAATTCCCAGAACATTTTATAATTAAATTCAGCCCGTTGATGCACTTACCTTCCCCGTCCTCATTTACCTACCACTAAATAATACCTGCTGAAGTTTGATAGATTATATTTACAAACAGCAATTCAATTTGCTTCGTTAAATCCGTAGGTTAAAATAGACTGGTATATCGTCGATATAAATAGGCAACTGCTCATTTAAACAAACAAACACATTCACACTCACATCCCCACTCTAAGTTCAAAGACTTGTATCGTGGGTGTCGGAAACAATCACATCTCAGATACATTACACCCAGAACCAGAAGCACAAATATCCCTTGGGAAGGAATTTGTGCTCCTGTCGGGAATCAAACCCAGGACCCACGGCGCAAACGGTCAAATTTTATTTACAACATTTTAGTTTATTATGACAAGCAAATTGTTAATAAAAGTGATAGATAAGGTGTTTGCTGAATGAGTCTATTTAAAAAAAAGTTACGGATGCATTTAGAGCTCTTCCTGGCTTTGTTTGTCATCGCGCATTAAAACGTTTGTAAATTGATTATTTACATGCCTTTAGTGATACTCGCAAGATAAAGACAATTGTAAAAATCGTGAAAATCTGGCCACGCGTTTCGTCTCCAGAACGCCACATACGAACAAACATACATATGCTGATAAACTCAATATCCTACTTTGCGTCGCGCAGTCAGCTAAAAAATGACAACATGACTTTAAAATTGGTGCATTGGGACACTATAAAGAAGATAATACCAATCACAAAATCTAATAACTTCAAAATCCTTGCTGTCTCCATATTGAATTTTGATTATTTACATGTCTTTAGTGATACTCGCAAGATAAAGACAATTGTAAAAATCGTGAAAATCTGGCCACGCGTTTCGTCTCCAGAACGCCACATACGAACAAACATACATATGCTGATAAACTCAATATCCTACTTTGCGTCGCGCAGTCAGCTAAAAAATGACAACATGACTTTAAAATTGGTGCATTGGGACACTATAAAGAAGATAATACCAATCACAAAATCTAATAACTTCCCCTCAGATAACTCTGTTCGTTGTGAAGATTTTGTAATTTTTCTTATTGCCAGAATAAAATTATATGAATAAAGAAAACAAATACCACCATGCAGGTGACTCATGAAATGTAACAAAAGATACAAGGGAGATATTATCCTAAAAAGAGACCTAAAGATATAAAGTGTTACTAAGTTTATAGTATTAACTTATTTAACATCGAAATGGTTAATCGTCTGCCTAGATTATTAATCTGTAGACGATTATTAATCCATGAGAAGTATTGCCAGCCAGCCGATGTGCAAGCTGAATGAAATAGGAATCTATTCAAAACCGCCAAATAAAAACTACATTTTATGTACACAAGGGCATTAATTACTATGAAGGTTTTATGTAGGTAATGTCCTTGATTTCCTTAAGTTGATACCCTACTCAAGGGATTTGTTTTTTTTTTTAATTAATGTTTACTATTTCGCGCCTAAAATTCGCCTTACTTTTTTCAAACACCTATCTATACTAAGGAAATTTCGATTTTTAAGATAACTGTTGTAATCTATCGAGCCGTATGAAAGATACGGGGTATTTAAGAAAGAAATTTACAAATATAAATACATAAAAACATACAAGATACGCGCGAAGAACATCGGTGCAGTCGGGTAAAAAGAAGAGACATAATTATTATCTAAATTTAAATCATATAATAGAGTCCACAGACCACGTACACTGTCGGCTTCGGTAGAGCCGGAAATATCGTAAGTCTGAAATAGTGATAAGTACTCTGAGCAGAAAAGTTGCTCGCTCATCGCACAATCCATCGGTTTGTCTCCTATCTCGATGCTCATCCCAGATATACTGATATCTGGGATATGAAAGCCATGAAAGCATGGTACATAGGATCTAGGCACCTCCGGTCCTTGTAGATGGATGAACGGTACCTTCTAGCTTGTTATGAATATAGAAACGTGAGGCCGCGAATATTTTTATGGATATTTTTGTATAAGTTAAAATATCTATCTAGCTTCGTCAACCAATGGCAGCACAATATAAATGTCGTTTTTGCTAAATTCTTTAAACACACCACAATAGAAGTTATATTTATATTTTACAACTACATTTGCTATACTGGATATAAATCTCAAGGAAAGCAACTCGAGTAATGGTGTTCATTGCATCGTTATGTTTAGTTACTTGATATCTATCCAATTCCTAGAATACCTTGTAATTGGACGTAGTAGGTACATATATAGCCGTTGCTTCCAGGCGTAAACGTTCCTAATTAATCCATGACATTGGATCGGATAATAAGATGACAAATGCAGTTGGCTTGTCTGCTAATACGCTCAATGTGTCCAATCACATGTATGATTACGTTCTAGGTAATGTTCAATAATCCACATGAGGGTAGATGCGTTCTGCCACAGAATACCTTAGTTGCTTACCTTTGTTTGGTAGAACTCGGCGAATACTGAACACGAAACACAAACTCTTAACGAAGTAGTCTGTAGAATTCGACTGTTGAATTGTTACAGCAAACGTACAAAGCGAATAATTTAATTATCCTGCGCCACTTAACGTGAGGTGAAGTAGTGGTGACATATTTGCCTAGATAAAAAGACCTACCTAAATTAAGAATTTGAAATTCAAAATTATTGAAAAACAAATCCCTGCTTGATTGAGAGTTTCAAACAAATCCAATCTAACAAGAATTTGGTTTTTTTCATTACCTAGATACGGGATTAATGGTATTGTGACTGAGGGTGGTAAACAAAAAAAGCTGTCGTAACACTAGAGCTTGGCGACTGATTATATCTATATAAGGTTGGTAAATACGATATTTCTGAACAGGGTAACTAGCAAGACGATCACGAAGTATTAAGAGTTACTTCATGGATTTCATCACAATGCCTTTAACGGCAGCACTAACAAGTTTTACAATACCGTATACTGTAGTGTCCTAGCTACTTTACAACGATGCTCTACAATATTGTATTGTCATCAGAACCGCACACGTCAGATAGATTGTGTGAACGTGAGCACATCATAATAATATTAGGCATGTGAGCACATTGCTATCTGGGCTTGCAAGAATTGACGTCATTTTACTTTGTAAAAATATAATATCTATAGACTACTCCCCGTTGGCTTAGTTGGGTGAGCATTTGCCTTCTAAGCAGGGGTATCGGGTTCGATTCCCGGTGAGAACACAAGTTTTCTCCCGGCACCCACGACACAAGTCATCGAACTTAGTGTGGGGCTGTGAGTGTGAAAGCATTTACGTTTATTACATGTATTATTTGTTTATTTAGGCTAACATGTCCCATCTTCGGCCGCATAGTCACTTTCCATCAGGTGAGATATTATAGTGGTCAAATGCTTGCCTATCCAGCATAAAAAACTGAGTAGTTATTGGAATCCTAATTGTCACTGGAGATGAGAAAATTGTCGGGTACACAACTATTATTATCTTTGGGTACACATGTAAACATGATTTAGGAACGCGGTCCCCGTAGACGGATTCTGTTGACCGTTATCTAAGGATTTGGCTTATAAATATAGACGTTTCCTAATTTTTTATCTCTTAGCACACCTCAAAAGCGCATGCGAAAACCAGTGGTCAGATTTGGGTTTGAGAATTAATGTTAAGTAATTTGTTATAAGATTAGGCATTCATTATTATTATATTTAAACCTTACTACTTAATTACATAGCTATTAAGAAAAATAGATCCACATCATATGTTAAGATTTATACATGTTTGAGATATTGATACATATAGATTAAACTTATTTATGTTATTAACGCTAAGCTAAACATTTTCAAAATCTGTAATTATGTATTAGGTATTGAAACCAAGTCATATAATTTGTATGTGTGAGTAACTCATTGATTCATTATATATAATCATAAAGGTCTTTGTTTCTAGATTAGTGGTGGAGGTGTAATGTAGGGTAATCTTAAGATTTATATATACAAGATGTAGGTAGTTAGCTCTTTGTCTAGCTATGGTGTCAAAAGAGAATAAACGCGCTCTTAGTTGAATTTGGTGTTTAATTCGAGTATAATTCCTCTGTATTCTTCAACAAGATACTATTTTATGGATATTCTGTACCTATTTTCATTCAGCTTGGATCCGTGACAAGACATATATGTTTTTTTCTAGATTGTGGCTGGTGTGTTACAGTTTTTATATCACCTATTTATAGCGTCCTCAAAATTCATGTTGTGTATGAATTCGAAGCCGTTATCGCGCAGGTACGACGGTTAATGTCATTTTAGTCGTATTTTAGTTAGAATTTTGAGAATCCGTCTCGGGAATCGAAAGATATCGATAAAAAACGGGATCAAAGTAGTGGGAGCTCGGTAATTGATTTGCATGAATACTGGTTTACTAAAAATAAAACGGGAAGCAACGACGCCGACCGACGCGACGCAGGCGCAAGGACCGTGACTTTATGACATCACCCCATTGCCATTGAACAGCCGCAAAATATTATAATAGGTAGTATTTAGAATTGAGGTGATGCTATTTAATAATGCCGCTCAAACCACCCGCAAACGGCATGAGAACTGATAGTAGGTATATTGAGTTCACACGGCGATGTCGCTTAGACCAATGCTTTTGATAGCTCCTCTTGTAATCGACGCGACGACGCGACGGCTGAAGCTGTTGGTTGCGGTTTGGAATAGTCCTAGATTGTGTATTAATTTTAAAATGTTAGTGGTATATAAATCAGCAGCATTTTCAACATTGTAAATGTCATATAATAATATATCTTCCCATGACTTCGTACTTAATACTAAATCTTATCGCAATCAAATACAGCCTCGACACTCTGGAATAGTCTAGCTATCTATTAGTGAAATAATTTCCAGAATCGGACTAGAAATTTCTACTACAAACAAACAAACTTTAGAGTTCCATAATATTAGAGTAGAATGTGTTAGATAATCAACGTCACTTTTTTTTAAAATCTAAATTCAATTTTTTTATTTCTACAGTCCTAAGCTGTTACATGCTATATCAAGTTTTCGCAGAAGTTGCATTATAACGAATACCTACGTATAGTTCGAGAACGGCTTCAATATAATCAATTCAGCGCAAGAGGAGACCTATGAGTTTGTATGTTATGTAGGTCACATCACGCAAGTCTGTGTATCACAACGTGTAGGTAGAGGTAGTTGCCAGAATCTGTCATAACCAAAATTCCCAGAACATTTTATAATTAAATTCAGCCCGTTGATGCACTTACCTTCCCCGTCCTCATTTACCTACCACTAAATAATACCTGCTGAAGTTTGATAGATTATATTTACAAACAGCAATTCAATTTGCTTCGTTAAATCCGTAGGTTAAAATAGACTGGTATATCGTCGATATAAATAGGCAACTGCTCATTTAAACAAACAAACACATTCACACTCACATCCCCACTCTAAGTTCAAAGACTTGTATCGTGGGTGTCGGAAACAATCACATCTCAGATACATTACACCCAGAACCAGAAGCACAAATATCCCTTGGGAAGGAATTTGTGCTCCTGTCGGGAATCAAACCCAGGACCCACGGCGCAAACGGTCAAATTTTATTTACAACATTTTAGTTTATTATGACAAGCAAATTGTTAATAAAAGTGATAGATAAGGTGTTTGCTGAATGAGTCTATTTAAAAAAAAGTTACGGATGCATTTAGAGCTCTTCCTGGCTTTGTTTGTCATCGCGCATTAAAACGTTTGTAAATTGATTATTTACATGCCTTTAGTGATACTCGCAAGATAAAGACAATTGTAAAAATCGTGAAAATCTGGCCACGCGTTTCGTCTCCAGAACGCCACATACGAACAAACATACATATGCTGATAAACTCAATATCCTACTTTGCGTCGCGCAGTCAGCTAAAAAATGACAACATGACTTTAAAATTGGTGCATTGGGACACTATAAAGAAGATAATACCAATCACAAAATCTAATAACTTCAAAATCCTTGCTGTCTCCATATTGAATTTTGATTATTTACATGTCTTTAGTGATACTCGCAAGATAAAGACAATTGTAAAAATCGTGAAAATCTGGCCACGCGTTTCGTCTCCAGAACGCCACATACGAACAAACATACATATGCTGATAAACTCAATATCCTACTTTGCGTCGCGCAGTCAGCTAAAAAATGACAACATGACTTTAAAATTGGTGCATTGGGACACTATAAAGAAGATAATACCAATCACAAAATCTAATAACTTCCCCTCAGATAACTCTGTTCGTTGTGAAGATTTTGTAATTTTTCTTATTGCCAGAATAAAATTATATGAATAAAGAAAACAAATACCACCATGCAGGTGACTCATGAAATGTAACAAAAGATACAAGGGAGATATTATCCTAAAAAGAGACCTAAAGATATAAAGTGTTACTAAGTTTATAGTATTAACTTATTTAACATCGAAATGGTTAATCGTCTGCCTAGATTATTAATCTGTAGACGATTATTAATCCATGAGAAGTATTGCCAGCCAGCCGATGTGCAAGCTGAATGAAATAGGAATCTATTCAAAACCGCCAAATAAAAACTACATTTTATGTACACAAGGGCATTAATTACTATGAAGGTTTTATGTAGGTAATGTCCTTGATTTCCTTAAGTTGATACCCTACTCAAGGGATTTGTTTTTTTTTTTAATTAATGTTTACTATTTCGCGCCTAAAATTCGCCTTACTTTTTTCAAACACCTATCTATACTAAGGAAATTTCGATTTTTAAGATAACTGTTGTAATCTATCGAGCCGTATGAAAGATACGGGGTATTTAAGAAAGAAATTTACAAATATAAATACATAAAAACATACAAGATACGCGCGAAGAACATCGGTGCAGTCGGGTAAAAAGAAGAGACATAATTATTATCTAAATTTAAATCATATAATAGAGTCCACAGACCACGTACACTGTCGGCTTCGGTAGAGCCGGAAATATCGTAAGTCTGAAATAGTGATAAGTACTCTGAGCAGAAAAGTTGCTCGCTCATCGCACAATCCATCGGTTTGTCTCCTATCTCGATGCTCATCCCAGATATACTGATATCTGGGATATGAAAGCCATGAAAGCATGGTACATAGGATCTAGGCACCTCCGGTCCTTGTAGATGGATGAACGGTACCTTCTAGCTTGTTATGAATATAGAAACGTGAGGCCGCGAATATTTTTATGGATATTTTTGTATAAGTTAAAATATCTATCTAGCTTCGTCAACCAATGGCAGCACAATATAAATGTCGTTTTTGCTAAATTCTTTAAACACACCACAATAGAAGTTATATTTATATTTTACAACTACATTTGCTATACTGGATATAAATCTCAAGGAAAGCAACTCGAGTAATGGTGTTCATTGCATCGTTATGTTTAGTTACTTGATATCTATCCAATTCCTAGAATACCTTGTAATTGGACGTAGTAGGTACATATATAGCCGTTGCTTCCAGGCGTAAACGTTCCTAATTAATCCATGACATTGGATCGGATAATAAGATGACAAATGCAGTTGGCTTGTCTGCTAATACGCTCAATGTGTCCAATCACATGTATGATTACGTTCTAGGTAATGTTCAATAATCCACATGAGGGTAGATGCGTTCTGCCACAGAATACCTTAGTTGCTTACCTTTGTTTGGTAGAACTCGGCGAATACTGAACACGAAACACAAACTCTTAACGAAGTAGTCTGTAGAATTCGACTGTTGAATTGTTACAGCAAACGTACAAAGCGAATAATTTAATTATCCTGCGCCACTTAACGTGAGGTGAAGTAGTGGTGACATATTTGCCTAGATAAAAAGACCTACCTAAATTAAGAATTTGAAATTCAAAATTATTGAAAAACAAATCCCTGCTTGATTGAGAGTTTCAAACAAATCCAATCTAACAAGAATTTGGTTTTTTTCATTACCTAGATACGGGATTAATGGTATTGTGACTGAGGGTGGTAAACAAAAAAAGCTGTCGTAACACTAGAGCTTGGCGACTGATTATATCTATATAAGGTTGGTAAATACGATATTTCTGAACAGGGTAACTAGCAAGACGATCACGAAGTATTAAGAGTTACTTCATGGATTTCATCACAATGCCTTTAACGGCAGCACTAACAAGTTTTACAATACCGTATACTGTAGTGTCCTAGCTACTTTACAACGATGCTCTACAATATTGTATTGTCATCAGAACCGCACACGTCAGATAGATTGTGTGAACGTGAGCACATCATAATAATATTAGGCATGTGAGCACATTGCTATCTGGGCTTGCAAGAATTGACGTCATTTTACTTTGTAAAAATATAATATCTATAGACTACTCCCCGTTGGCTTAGTTGGGTGAGCATTTGCCTTCTAAGCAGGGGTATCGGGTTCGATTCCCGGTGAGAACACAAGTTTTCTCCCGGCACCCACGACACAAGTCATCGAACTTAGTGTGGGGCTGTGAGTGTGAAAGCATTTACGTTTATTACATGTATTATTTGTTTATTTAGGCTAACATGTCCCATCTTCGGCCGCATAGTCACTTTCCATCAGGTGAGATATTATAGTGGTCAAATGCTTGCCTATCCAGCATAAAAAACTGAGTAGTTATTGGAATCCTAATTGTCACTGGAGATGAGAAAATTGTCGGGTACACAACTATTATTATCTTTGGGTACACATGTAAACATGATTTAGGAACGCGGTCCCCGTAGACGGATTCTGTTGACCGTTATCTAAGGATTTGGCTTATAAATATAGACGTTTCCTAATTTTTTATCTCTTAGCACACCTCAAAAGCGCATGCGAAAACCAGTGGTCAGATTTGGGTTTGAGAATTAATGTTAAGTAATTTGTTATAAGATTAGGCATTCATTATTATTATATTTAAACCTTACTACTTAATTACATAGCTATTAAGAAAAATAGATCCACATCATATGTTAAGATTTATACATGTTTGAGATATTGATACATATAGATTAAACTTATTTATGTTATTAACGCTAAGCTAAACATTTTCAAAATCTGTAATTATGTATTAGGTATTGAAACCAAGTCATATAATTTGTATGTGTGAGTAACTCATTGATTCATTATATATAATCATAAAGGTCTTTGTTTCTAGATTAGTGGTGGAGGTGTAATGTAGGGTAATCTTAAGATTTATATATACAAGATGTAGGTAGTTAGCTCTTTGTCTAGCTATGGTGTCAAAAGAGAATAAACGCGCTCTTAGTTGAATTTGGTGTTTAATTCGAGTATAATTCCTCTGTATTCTTCAACAAGATACTATTTTATGGATATTCTGTACCTATTTTCATTCAGCTTGGATCCGTGACAAGACATATATGTTTTTTTCTAGATTGTGGCTGGTGTGTTACAGTTTTTATATCACCTATTTATAGCGTCCTCAAAATTCATGTTGTGTATGAATTCGAAGCCGTTATCGCGCAGGTACGACGGTTAATGTCATTTTAGTCGTATTTTAGTTAGAATTTTGAGAATCCGTCTCGGGAATCGAAAGATATCGATAAAAAACGGGATCAAAGTAGTGGGAGCTCGGTAATTGATTTGCATGAATACTGGTTTACTAAAAATAAAACGGGAAGCAACGACGCCGACCGACGCGACGCAGGCGCAAGGACCGTGACTTTATGACATCACCCCATTGCCATTGAACAGCCGCAAAATATTATAATAGGTAGTATTTAGAATTGAGGTGATGCTATTTAATAATGCCGCTCAAACCACCCGCAAACGGCATGAGAACTGATAGTAGGTATATTGAGTTCACACGGCGATGTCGCTTAGACCAATGCTTTTGATAGCTCCTCTTGTAATCGACGCGACGACGCGACGGCTGAAGCTGTTGGTTGCGGTTTGGAATAGTCCTAGATTGTGTATTAATTTTAAAATGTTAGTGGTATATAAATCAGCAGCATTTTCAACATTGTAAATGTCATATAATAATATATCTTCCCATGACTTCGTACTTAATACTAAATCTTATCGCAATCAAATACAGCCTCGACACTCTGGAATAGTCTAGCTATCTATTAGTGAAATAATTTCCAGAATCGGACTAGAAATTTCTACTACAAACAAACAAACTTTAGAGTTCCATAATATTAGAGTAGAATGTGTTAGATAATCAACGTCACTTTTTTTTAAAATCTAAATTCAATTTTTTTATTTCTACAGTCCTAAGCTGTTACATGCTATATCAAGTTTTCGCAGAAGTTGCATTATAACGAATACCTACGTATAGTTCGAGAACGGCTTCAATATAATCAATTCAGCGCAAGAGGAGACCTATGAGTTTGTATGTTATGTAGGTCACATCACGCAAGTCTGTGTATCACAACGTGTAGGTAGAGGTAGTTGCCAGAATCTGTCATAACCAAAATTCCCAGAACATTTTATAATTAAATTCAGCCCGTTGATGCACTTACCTTCCCCGTCCTCATTTACCTACCACTAAATAATACCTGCTGAAGTTTGATAGATTATATTTACAAACAGCAATTCAATTTGCTTCGTTAAATCCGTAGGTTAAAATAGACTGGTATATCGTCGATATAAATAGGCAACTGCTCATTTAAACAAACAAACACATTCACACTCACATCCCCACTCTAAGTTCAAAGACTTGTATCGTGGGTGTCGGAAACAATCACATCTCAGATACATTACACCCAGAACCAGAAGCACAAATATCCCTTGGGAAGGAATTTGTGCTCCTGTCGGGAATCAAACCCAGGACCCACGGCGCAAACGGTCAAATTTTATTTACAACATTTTAGTTTATTATGACAAGCAAATTGTTAATAAAAGTGATAGATAAGGTGTTTGCTGAATGAGTCTATTTAAAAAAAAGTTACGGATGCATTTAGAGCTCTTCCTGGCTTTGTTTGTCATCGCGCATTAAAACGTTTTTGCCTTTTATTAGTCCTTAGAAATTGATCACTTATGCATATATTGATTACCGCCCAAATTCACCAATATCCAAATTATATAACCCGATCCTGGTAAAATTATAAAAAAAAAAAACTTTTTATAACTATTTAGGCCTAGGGTAATTAGTGTAAGACTAAATAGATGCTGTATAATTATAGGACAACGATCTAAAACCTATAAAGACAATGATCTCGAAACGTTAAAAAGATTCACCGATAAATTAAAATATTTTTAGCAATTTCACAAAACCACTGCTTACCTGCGGCAAAGCACGAAGTGCTATTTCGCGCGCCGCAATGGAGGCTTACTTATCTTTACCAGCGGTATCTAGATCGGATGGTTCTTTTTAAAGTCTCAGAGTAAATTTGCTTTGAGTTTAAACTTTAAAGTGACCCTTTCTCGTCAGTCGTCACTGCTTTCTCTCAAAGGCGCTCTTTAACCGCCGCCCGCGTCGGAACAGCGGCATCATTTATCAGAGTTTCATTCGTTTTATATCTGTCTGGGTGGATAGGTATTTCTTTACAGTTTACCTACTTTGCTTCTTTGAAGCGAATGCTACCGACACGACAGTACCGCTTTTTCTTCGTTTTTTTCTAGGTTTAGGTGAGTCCCGTAGCTTTGCCTGCTTTCTATAGTGATAAACCGGGATAGAAAGTATCCTATATGTAAATTGTTAATCCTATATAGTTATACTATGTCCCATCACATTTGATAAAAATACAATAGTAAAAATCTCAAATCCGTTTGAACTGCCTGTTGGCTTAGTTGGGTGTTTTCTAAGCAGTGGATATGGGGCTCGATAATTTACAGAGGCCACTACAAGCCTTAGACAATCAATCAATCAATAAAAACATTTACTGTCATAAATTTAAAGAATACAATATAGATTCTGAAACCTCTGTTTCCCGATGTAGTTTACACTGTGTTGCAAGAACCAGCGTCTTCTCCCATTCATGAAAACAATAAAAATAAAACTGGTCAAGTGCGACTCCGACTCGCTCAACGAGGGTTCCGTACAGACTTGTATGTAGAAAGTTCATCCATCTTAGAAATAGTCGCTATTTTCGATAATTTTTGCCTGTGTTTACCAATTTTTTGAATTTTCCGTTTTTCCTGCTGAACCTTGCATCGAATTTCAAGATTTCAGATCAACTGGAAGTTTACGTATATATGAGATACTATACGTTTTTAATTATTTCCAAGTATTAAAATCCCTGAAATATGCGGCTTAAATGTCCGCGTCTTTGTTTAAAGATACGGCCGCATTTATACATTTATGCCGCATGCAAAAAAAAAGTTTTACGGGTGTACCTGTGCGTCTGTGAGATCGAAACTCCCAAACGGCTCAATTTCGATTTGATTGTTTTTTGTTTTAATTGTGATTTGATCGAGAGTTTTCTTAGCTGTTTGGTGAAAATCAGTGCAATTGTTTTCCAGACACAGCGTCGGCTGAATTATCAAACATTTGATTTTATCACTTGTTGGCTTAGAGAAGCTAAAATTTTACGACTCTAAGGCACCACAGACGAGTATTTGATATCAATTTCTTTGATACTTACGCGATTCTAAGAAAAGGTAGCTTAACACACCGTCAGACTACAAAGTAATTCAGTAGGTTTTTTTCTCCTTTACGGGACTCCAAAAATTGCAAATATATTAAATATTCGGTATACATAATTGAAAATATTTATAGTAGAACTGAAATTATGCCATTGTTAGTAAAAAGTAATACAAGTCCAATTCTATGTAGAATCCAAGTAAGCGCAAACTCGGGAGTATACTTAGATGATATGGAGCATTGATAAGTATCGATATCAATACAATGAAAAATTTTTTTTATTCGATCTAATATTATACATGCGGAAGAAGATGTGAGTAAGTTTTAAAATTTGTTTAAATGTGTAAGTTTTCTACGCTTGGAAGCTGATCGGATTTGGATGACATTTGGAATTTCCATAGCTTATACCCAGGTTTGGCACATAGGCTAAGCCGCCGGGCTGGTTTAAAATATAGAAAGCCGTCATCTAAATTAGGTAATTTCGTATCAATCCTCCAGTTCAACACGGGCGGTAAGGTCTACACCTCTGCAGTCTGCGTGCTATGTATTGTGAATTTCCCCTCACCAGGACCTCCGACCTACCCCTTCAAAACAACTCCTCAGTACACGCTCACACATACACACGTTCGGTTTAAAAGTATTCTATTATAAGGAGTCTAATTCAAGGGTCTAGACAGGGTACTCACACACTCGGATACAATTAGTGTGTGTATATTTGGAACGAAGTGTCTCCGTAACAGCTACAGGGATTTGCATAAAATTAGGTATTCAGATAGTGAACCTAGACCCGAGAATAGCACATAGGTTACATTTTGTCCACACAAATGCGGACGAAGCTTTGAGTGATCCAGTATCACTCTTAATTCAGATGCCAGCTGTCTAAATTGTTGCAATGTTTTTAATTTTTGATAATTATTGTATGTATTAAGTTATTACACTTCACACTAATATTATAAATCCGAAAGTTAGTAGAATAACGCGGCCGGAGCTAATATAGGTACAAATATTCAAAATTGTAAACATTTTCTTATTATATTATATATAAATATATACATGTGCTAACGTTATAATTTTGAAAAAAGATTGGGCTCCCGGTCCTCACGATCCCAGTGTCTCAACACTAAACAGCTCAAACACTTTATTCCATGTTCGCAATCTCGGGCAAATTATGAATGGATTCTGATGTTTTTTTTTTGTTTGGTCTTTGAAAATTATGTGTATAATTTTTATCGAAATCGGTCAAGCCAGAACCGAAATATAAGCGATGAAGTTGGTTTTTAAGCTTTGCTTGCGTTTCAATTATCTATGTTTGCGATGCTATGCCAAAGTTGGCATGATTGTTAAAAATATACCCATGATATGTTATATACTATTTTTGACATGGTATTTTGGATCTTTCGTTTCATATCCACATCCATGGTAGGTATTAGTCAATTAACATTTTATTAGGTTGCTACTTGACGGAGTACCAAGAACTGCATATTTATTTTTGCTTCGTCACCCGAAATTTTTTGACAAATCTGTCGTTGGATTTGTCTAACTTTTATTATATTTTTTTTGGTTATTAAGATTGGGCACTGTGACATAACAAACAAACAAAGATGTATACGCTGTTAAAATAATAACCCTTATTATGCTTCGCCGTATAAAGTAGACATCATATCTAGAAAATGACTAAACCCATTCTCACCAAAAATACCTAAGAGCATTTCGGATATAATACGCTATGAGACAAAAATAACCGCATAAAAATTAGTCTATCGGATTGGGAGTGACGATCCCTCCGGTAGAGAGACAAAAGCTTCAAACTCTCCCTCAATATCCTCTCTCCTTCTGGAGGTCCACATTTTGTTTTTCCCAATTTGAGTTCACTTATCCCTATTTTTTATCGGTTAATTCCTTCAAACCATTAGTTAGTGTGCTAGGACTCAAGAGATTCAAGCTTATCTCACTGGTGGTTAGCCAGTAAGGTCATGACCTAAATAAATTCGACACCAACTCTCAATACTTGCAGTTTATGGATATTTCACATACCTCGCATCAATTTCCTGCTGATGGAAATAGGCTGCATTTCCATGCATGAGATACGAGCGCAAACCTCGGGAAATTCCGGATACGTGACATACCTACAACCTACGAGTACCTCAGTATCTGATCTGTTTCACGGGTGGTCGAGTCTAGCTCTACCGCGAACTGAAATGTTGGCTGAAATCTTACTATTTGTTCCGTACAGAAAACGTCTCTGTACCTTATTATAAAGCACACGCTGCCTATCTGTCCTTATATTTAAAGAGCTCTTGGAATTGTAGTAAGTAACTGAAAGTTCTACAGAGTATAACACATACTTACTACATTAAATACACTAACCAGCCGTGCCCCACGGCTTCGCCCGCGTTAATTAGCCTATGTGTTAATCCTAGGTATAAGCTATGTACATTCTGAATTTCGAAAACCGTGAAGAGGAAACACATACTTACACACTTACACATTTACTACACTTACACACAAACTTTCGGATTTATAATACTAGCCGTGCCCCGCAGCTTCGCCCGCTATTATCAAGTTATAAAGTAGGCTATGTGTTTATCCTAAGTATAACCTATGTACATAACAAATTTCGCCCAAATCCGTTCAGCCGTTAAAGCGTGAAGAGGGAAAAAACACACTTACACACAAACTTTCTGATTTTTTATATTAGGTACGATTAGTGTAAGCAAAAGGTATTATATTAAAACTAGCTTCTGCCCGCGACTTCGGTTTCTATAATATTATATCGAAGCGAAACCACTTTAAGGCGAGTTCCATAAATTTCTATTGCATAGCTTTACCGGAAGCAAATTCTACCGGATAATTGGTATAATCGGTTCGTTCTAGAACTATGTGTATAGACTGGTGTACGACGTCGTCTCCTTCAATGTCTTTCAAAATACTGTGATTCATGGCAGCTGCTTGATCATTTTTGGGCGCAAGTATTGCTCGTTCACAAAGCGAAGAATTGTCCTGACGTGTTACTTGCGATACATCTTCATAAACGAAATGAATTTTGATTCGAGAAAGAAACCTCGCAGCTTGTTAAAGAAAGAAGAGTTCGAAAATTACGTTTGAGGGTTGCCACTTAAGTGATCCATCATGTTCCTTTCCTTAATCCTATTCTATGTGATAGTTTAGCATTAAGTTCCAAAGTTCATTAAATTAATTAAGTCTTACAAAAAAGTTAGTTCCGAAACCCGCAACTGAACAGATGTCTTGTTGACTTATAAATGACGATAACTTTTTTTTCAACATCCAATTGTAATGTAGTAAAGTTTATTTATCGCTTCAGGCGAAGTTTAATACACTTGTAAACCGTATAAAAATGTGTTAAGTAGTTTCTACAGAACGTGAGATCAGGGCAGTATTCAATTTAAAGCAGTGGGAATAATATATATTTCTACGTAAATGGAGCCTATTTTAAGTTAGACCTGTAGCTATATATCGGTGAAAACGGCATTCAATTCCATGCAGTAATTTTTGCGTGATGCGCGCACAAACGTCCAGACAGACAAGAATTCTAGAAATAGTTGTTTTGGCTTTTGTTGATCTAAGCAAAAGCGTTTCAAATTTTACCGCTATTACACAATGACGATGAATTCGATGGCGCTTAGCATGTTATGCCTGAAATGCGAACTGACAAAGATGCCTAGTGACCCGTTTTGTTGTTAGTGTAATTTTTTTACTTGAGTGATGATGAGCAATGCTCATAGAGAAACCCAAATAAAAAATCTAAAAACCCGACTGCAAAAAACAACTTAAATAAATTCTAATGCGGAACAGAGTGAAAAAACACAAATATCGAAAAGGATAAGTAGTGACTTTGACGATAGAGGCAGGGTCTTTGCTACTGAGTGAAGGATCTCCTGATGAATTCAAATCGATTTGACTTTGATTAGAAGAAAGCCAAAATTCAACCTACAAGATTACAATACATACCATCGTTACTTATTAGTCAATCGGTTACATTCAAGTGAAGCTAATTTTTAGGGCAAATAAAAAACAAGTGCCTTCGACAGGTCTCCAAGGTAAATATGAAGTATTTAACCGTTTCAAAACTCTAGAAGTCAGCAATGTATTTTAGTGTTCTCGCTTATCCTATCCGTTTAAAGTTCTATTTAGTAGTTTTATTTAAGTTATTACCAGTATTCTTTTGAAGCAAAACGTTATGCCGGAACATTTTAATTGTTCGCTGTCAAGAGAGAGCTTGCACAGAGCACGGGGAAAATGTACTAACTTAATATTCTAGAATGTAGGAATAGAATATATATATAGAACTTGTCTCCCTGCACTGCTTGCCTGCACTTTGGTGTATGGATTGTATTGTGTAAATTTATTTTGAGAAAAGTAAAATAGTAGTAGAGATGTACAAGGGATTTAGGAAATACTATATTGTACAAAATATGCTTGATATTTAAATGTAAATAATAATAAGTTTGTATTACGTACTAAACACATTATAACTAGAAAAATACAGAGTACGATGCCACCTGCAGAAGTACAAAACTGTGTTGCAGATGGTAACGCCCACCTCTCACCCGAAGAATGTGCGCAGGAATTACATAAGTTAATTCCACCATGTCCCTTTTACCTTCTAAGAACCAGACAAACTGTCAAACATCATCCATTTATGGTTAGCATACCTCCAGTTCGCTTGAAGCGGTTTGCTTCTACGTTCATCATCCGTACAGCGAAGGAGTGAAACTCATTGCCTACGTCATTGTTCCCTGAGTGTACCCCGGGGTATAATCTGGGAGTCTTCAAATCAAGAGTGAATAGGTATCTTCTAGGCAAGCATGTCACATCTTCAACCGCATCATCACTTTCCATCAGGTGAGATAGTGGTCAAAGCTTACCTATTTAGCATAACAAATAAAAACAAAATAAAAAATCCTCCGGAAACATCATTTAGGCAACTAGCTACTTCCCACGACTTCTACCGCGTCGGCATTGCCTTCTAAGTACTCCCTTACTCTACAAAACCCACCCTGAAAAAGCTACAAAATGTAACCTGTAATGGCTACACAAAATCTACCTTGAAAACGATACAAAAATCTGCCCTGAAAAAGCGATACAATTCTTCCCTGCAAATTCTATAAAAAAACTACCCTGGAATAGCTACAAAAACATTGTGACCAGTGGCTATGCGTTTTTCAGTTAGACAATCAGCGACATAAAGGTTTAATACGTTTAGAAGCTTCTTTTTTCCAAATTTAATTATTCTATCTACGGAGACCCTTACCTTGTAGATTTTGATTAAATCACTAAATATGCGACATACACGGCCGTATTATTTTTGTTTCATTTTTACACCTTCAGGGGACCGTAGATCTATGTATTTGATTGACCATGCGAGCCGAGCGTCTCCGTTTTAGCTTGGATAAAAATACTTCGTATATCCGGCGGATGTCCGCCGTATCTCCCCTACAGGTCGTATTTCTGAACCGATTTTCGCGAAATTTTGTGAGCAGGTACTATAATTATAAGGATCTCTTTTGTCGATTTATTTTTTAGAAGACACAGTGCCACCCACTTGTAATTTGCCACGCGTTCATGAGAAATCGAGGGCATCCCTTTTCCTTCTTTCTCTCTAAAATATTAATAAATAACAGGCACAATTAAATAAATTATAACGTTAAAATATCAACTCACAATTCAGTCTGGATTTTTAGCACTCTGTTTTTTTAATAGAAATTTCCACAAAACCTAATTCACAATTTTTTTTTTTAAAGATTGTGGGTTCGAATCCGTATAAGAGTCCTCGGCGTATAAGACTAGTGTTCTCCGGCTGGATTAGATTTGCTTATAACATTTTTTTCAGTCGAATTCCTTAAGTAAGACAATATAGTCAATATTTTTGTGTCACGCGCGATAAAAAACTTTTCTAAAAATGTATGTAATTCTATTTTAAAATGTTATTTATGATTGTTTTCATATTGGGCGCAACTACATAGATGCTATTATTCCCTCTCAAACAAATAAGAACCATCCGAATAGGTTATCGTAAGCGGAAGACTCGAGTTAAAATATGGGTAAAATACATAATAGTTACAAGAATCCATCCTCCTTATTTTGGAAGGCGGTTATTCAAAATATTTTTACAGCATTTAATCCATTGATGGATTTGTTTAGAGGATTATCCGATTTCGTCTGTTTGTAGGCAGTACTAACGTTTTTCCGACTTTCATCAGTTTATTGGGCTTTCGTCTGATTTTCGTCTTTATTAAACATTTACATAAGCACTTTCATACTCACAGCCCCACACTAAGTTCAACGACTTGTGTCATGGGTACCGGAAACATTCACATCACACATACAATCACAACCAGAACCAGTAAACACAAATTTTCCTTGGGGAGAAAACTTGTGTTCCCGCCAGGAATCGAACTCTATACCCATGAAGAAGGCTCACCCAACTGAGCCAACGGGCAGTTCAGATGTTTTTTTAATAAATACGCTTATCGTTCCGCCAATACTCGCCAATAGTTTGTCAAATTTGGTGGAAGCAAGTTAATTTTTAGACTGGAAGATGTTATCGCGTCTATTTTCTTTGTTTCATTAATTTTTTCCTACATTCGCTTGATTTTTACTACACAATCAATCTTTCTAAAAATTTGGTGTAAGATCTGCCAATATTTACGGAATAGAATAATTATTTAAAGTTTAGTTCAGGTGAAATTGAACATAAACGCTGAGCATAATAGTTAGATACATCGATAGTGTCCGAATTCTAGGAAATGGTGCCGAGGTCGTGCAGGTCGCGGGAGGCGTCCTGCGTTCGAGCGAGCTTTATCATTAACTTATTATTAACAACTGGACTGAACATCATCACACACTTTACGCTCTCATATTCACAACACCTAGAATAATCTTATCTCTACATGCGTAATAAGAAATTACTGTACGATATTGTGTCATATTCGGGCATAGCACTACTCATAAATAGTGGACCGATATAACAATATTGTTATATACTTGTAGATCACGCACTGAGACGACATTTTATACTTAGTAGGTATATCACACTTCACCACAGTGATTGTGACCTATAACCATAGCTCGTGATAAGCCAGATAGCGCTGCCGTCGAGGAATTCGGCGTGTTTAACTGCCGCGCGAGCAAGTAGGTCTGCTTAGTTAAAATTAACCTACTTGTGTCAGAATTCCTAGTACATATAATGTAATAATTATAATCGCCAGGGCCGCTCCGCAAATCGGTGACACGGTCATAAAAGTTTAAATAAAGCTGAAACAGACGCCTTACAACAATAAGATATCGCTGTGGCGGCAAGCTCGCTTATACTCATAAGCGCACATACATTTTTAAACTTCGACTTATTAAATCACAGCATGCCGCGGGTCACAATATTTTTTAAGATTAGTAACTTAAAATTACTTCTGGTACTTACAGGGTGACGGTATCGGCCGGTATCGATGGCACTTTCAACAGGTCGCGGTTCATGCAACCGACTTTGTTTCGGCTGCACGTACATTTCGGGGGACAAAATTTTACCGCGACGATAAAATTAAAAAATGTGAAAAGAAGCAAAAAATTCAATAACAACTTTGGCTTCATGGTGGTAAGCGCAAAAAGTAAAATAAAAAATTTAAATTTTCAGTGAGTTAACGGGTTGTAGTCCGACGGGTCGCGGGAAGCCGGCGCGAGCGGCTGGATGCGAGTGCCGGCTGCTTCCGAGTGCCGAATGAAGTCGGGAGCAGCGCGGGTAGCCCTCTCCCCAAGCCGCGGACGAGAACAGACGGAGTGGCCGCAGTCACAAGCGGCGGCGATCACGACTCCCGCCCGTTCCCCGCTTGCCCTGTGCCTCGGAAAACCATATAGATTTATCATACACACAGTTTATACATGCAACATTCGCTTGTGAAACGGGCCAATGCGATCTCGCACTTTAAAACGCCTGGTATTCGACTTCTAAGTTGTTTCGCCTGGTCCAACTATAAATGATTTTTTTCTAAGCTATGTACATATATTTCGTAGGCTAACTTAAATATGTGCTACCTCTGTTCGTGCGGTCACCCTAGTCATATCCTTATTATTACAATAACGAGAAATGTATTATAGCAATTTTTAACTATAAACTCGTATGCGTGCAATAAAAGAATTTATTAGAGCGCGTTTTGTACGTTCGTAGTTTTTTTTTTTTTTTTTTTATGTTTGATAGGCTAGCATTTGACCACTATCTCACCTGATGGAAAGCGATGATGTGGCCGAAGATGTAGCATGCCCGCCTAGAAGATACCTATTCACTCTTGACTTGAAGACTGCCAGATTATACCGCTCAGGAAACAAAGACGCGGGCAATGAGTTCCACTCCCTCGCAGTACGGATGATAAACGTAGAAGCGTAACGCTTCGAGCGAGCTGGAGGTATGTCAACCATGAATGGATGACGTTTGACTGTTTGTCTTGTTGTTAGATGGTAAAATGGGCTTGGGGGAATTAACTCGTATAATTCCTGCGCACACTCTCCGAAATGCAAACGATAGAAAACCGATAGGCTCGCTACCTTTCGCCGATGACTGAGACTCAACAGCTTAGTCGCAACCAGCTTATCATCACCAATAAGTCTTTTGGCTCGGCGGTCAATGGATTCCAGAGCTTCAAGCTGGTACTTGGCAGAGCCATCCCAAAGGTGGCCACAATACTCCATACATGATCGGACTTGTGCTTGGTACAGATTTAAAAGCTGCCCCGGTGAGAAGTACTGCCTGACCTTAGCGAGGATGCCAAGTTTTTTGGATGCCAGTTGGGCTCTTGGGTAGTAACAAACCTTCAAACTATATAAACATTATAACTAAAAAAAAGATAATGCAAATTCGTTTTTTGTCTTGATTGAAGGATTCCAACATTCTGAGCAAGCTAAGAAGTCTGACCTGAGCTTAGCAACCGGTTGATGATTCAAGGATGACAAAAGATAGAACTATGCATTATATCCGTACGCAGAACACTGAACATTTAACAAAAACATAGAAAAAAATCTACAAGAAAACAATTTAAATTATGCCAATGATACTATAATAATATAGGTCCTAAATAGCTTATTATATAATTATATATAATTTATTTTTTTGTAATTACTAGTAACCCTAATTAAAATTTAATGTTCAGTTTAATGTACGTAAAGCAATAAGTAGGAAGTAATTGTATAAAATGTTATGTTCCATAATATGTATATAATAATATGTAAACATAAACATATAAGTTTCCGTACAGCGAAGGAGTGGAACTCATTGCCTGCGTCTTTGTTCCCTAAACGGTACAATCTGTATGTCTTCAAGTCTAGAGCTTCGTCACTTTCCATCAGGTGATATAGTGGTCAAACACTTGCCTAACCAGAATAAAAAAAAAAAAAATATGCGAATCGCTTATTTATTTTATTTTTAATTTTATTATTAACTAGCTGCGCTCCAGTTTTATCCGTAGTTTTATCCCGGACCCGCGGGAATTCCGGGATAAAAAATTATCTCATATGAACCTTTTCCTTACAATAATTAACACAGCAAAAAAATAATTAGCGAAATTGTTCCATACGTTTACGGGTGATGCGATGACCAAGGGAAATAGAGATAAATATATATATATATATATATATATAAATATATTAATTATATATTTATATTATTATAATTAATTATTTTGACATCTATGCTCAGTGCCGATATGTCCCTCAACCATATGTCATTGTACTTATACGATAGTGATAGCGTAGCCATCAAATCAAGCGGTTATTCGTCCTACTCGAGCTTTACTCTAGAGTTCTTATTAGAACCATTTTAACCTGTACTCTGGAACTTTCAACAGATACCGTAAAATAAAGCGCGTTTAGAAAAGTCATGAATGTTTAAGCGTTAGGCACTCAGGAAAGGACATTTAAGTTATTATCACTTAGCTGTCTAGTTAATAAATACACGTTATTGACTTCACAGGCCATGCTAACATTGTGCCATGTTTTCGGATACCACTTACTTATTTGTATATATATATAATTATATATATATATATATCGTCATTGGTAAGTAGTTCACATTCCTGCAGGGGGTGGTTTAGAATCGACAACGTAGCAAAATATAAAATAAAATGTAATTTTTCCCTTCAATTACAAAAAAAATCCTTTCTGGTAAATTAATTGTGGCGTAGACAGTTTACAAATAACTGTCAATGCTAAAATAATAATTCTCGTAATTCATGAACAGCTGTGACCTCTTGTGACCTCTCGTCATATCTTAGTTCAATGATTCCGTAGCACTTAACACTCGTAGCAGTTACAAGCTTTTATTTTAGCTGCTGGCCAAGAGTTGCTAGTGTACTTGACAGATATATTACTAAACTATCTACACCACAATTTACTTACCCGTAAGTAAGGAAAAGTATTTTTTTTTATTTTTATTCTGCGCAGTTGTCGATTCTAAGCCAACAGGATTGTGGACTATTTACCAATGACGTTACCGTATATTATTTACAGCACGGGTGTAATTTAGACAAAAAATAAGAAATGGTTATTGTGAGTCAACCGTAACATATACAGATATTAATAAGTCATCGAAGTTATCTTTAGAATTCTAGAAGAACTATAATTCTCTAGTACATATTTTTTATGTATCTCTTAAGGCTTAGCCTCCGTTAGACATGTACATTTATTTTTCGGTGCCTTGGTTGCAAAACATTGGTTTTATCTACTTATATATAAACTTAATTAGATGTTATTACATATAAAGACGTGAAAATGTATCTATCTGATGGTGAAAACCGCATCCAAATCCTTTGCGTGGTTAAGGAGGAGTTAGGATAAACAGACAGACTTTGTTTTATACTATGTAGAGAAGAAGATATGCTGTCCTGTCCGAGTCATATTTTTGTTGTTCCTGCAGTTATCTATAGCCATTTAATTCTATTTGCTAATACAACCACGATTTGAAATTCATATTATCATCACAACAGTGTCAAGTAATTTTGCTTTGACACGTTCAATAATTTTATTAAGTTGTGTGCGGCTCTCTCACTGCCGTAATAATATTAGATTATACCCATAGAATGTAGTACTATGCCCATAGGTCAACCTCTCCGCGTTCAGACGTGCAGCACAGGGGCTCTACCACAATTCACTGAAATATACATTTCGGCTTGCGTTTCGTGCAATCGGTTACGAAAACTGAAATATTGTAACGAAATTTGCGAGTTGACAGATCGATCATCGAGTGTGTAACATATACTAATCATCGAGATAGGAAACAAACCTACGATTACTTAGCAAAATCCTTGATTATAATAAACTTACGAAAGATCAACGAGATAGGAGATAAACCTATGGTTAGAACCGCTTCAGAGCATAATGTACAATACTGGAACGATTCATTGAATTTCGCATTTGGTTTCGTCGTGATTTCTCGCCTGTTGTTATATTTTATCGAAAAAGGAACTTCACAAAAAAAGGAGGAGGTACTCAAGGTTTTTAGTTTAAAATATGTTGTTTTCTAATTGTACCCATTTAAATTTTATCTAGTTCTGATCAGTAGTTCTTGAAATATCGTCAATAATGCGTATTCTGTGGACTACATTGACGATGTTCTCGTTTTTAACCGACTTCAAAAGTTACCTCATAACTTCTTTCGTTGTAAGCCGATTTTGATGATTATTTTTTTATTTGAAAGCTGGTGCTTTTCATATGGTCCCATTTAAATTTGATTAAGATCTGATTGATGATAAGACTCTAGTTTTTGAGTTATCGTCAATAATGCGTGTTTAATACATTAAATCTGAAGGTTCCGAAGATATAGCGATGAAGTCGGTTTTTTTAAGCTTTGCCTGCGTTTAATTATTGCACTTACATTCTGTTACAAAATTACCTAGAATAACGTTCTATGCTATATACGAGTACTATCTGATTCTTCTTAACGCATCTGTCTCCGGATGAACTTGGATAAAACCAAGGTCGTGATAAACGAGCACGTGGTTCCGGGACCGATTGCTGTTGATGCCGTTGCTCTTGAAGTTGTTCATGAATATGTGTACCTAGGGCAGACGCTCCAAATAGGTAATACAACTTTGAGAAAGAGGCCAAAGAAGAAAACAGCTGGGCTGGGCAGGTTTTGGAAAACTTCATCGAGTCTTCTCGTCGCCAATGCCACAAAGTCTTAAGACAAAAGTCTTTAATCAGTGCGTTCTACCTGTTATGACATACGGAGCCGAAACGTGGATACTAACGGCGGACACTAACGGCGGACACTAACGGCAAATTCGCTCAGCGAGCTATGAAGAGAGCTATGATCGGTGTATCTCTAAGGGATCGAATCCGGAACGAAGTTATTCACCAGAGAACGAAAGTCATCGACATGGGCTGGTCACATATTTGCCGTAGAACTGACAACCGTTGGAGTAGACGGGTTCTGGAGTGGAGACCGCGAATCGGTAAGCGTAGCAGAGGACGTCCTGTGACCAGATGGAGCGACGATATACAATACAATACAATAACTCTTTATAAATACAGCTTACAGAGAAACATACAAAGATAGGTACAATGGGCGGTCTTATCGCTAAGTGCAATCTCTTCCAGACAACCTTTGTATGGAAAATAAAACGAAAAGATAATGTAGGGATGGTGGTGCAATAAAATGATAGAAATACTAACATTGCTTAAACTACATAAACAATAATATTATCAGAATATATTATAATGTAATCTTACATAAAATAAATATATAATTACATATAAGTACCTGTAATACATATTTAACATATATGTAGTAATATTTACAGATTGGACAAATAAAAGTTTTAGACTTGAGTTTGCGCACGTTTGACATTCACAGGCAAAGCATTCCAGAGACGCACGGCTTCTATGGTAAAAGATGAGAAGAAGATAAGTAGGTAAAGACTGGAAAAGAAGAGCCGAAGATCGGGCTCAGTGGCGCTTTTTGGAAGAGGCTTCTGTCCACCAGTGGACTGAAATAGGCTGAGTATGATGATGACGATTATTGTGAACGTTCTATGATAAATAAAAGTAATTATTAATGTTGGCAGACATCATTTGTTGTAATTTAGGCTATTGTTATCTGTAAATCATATGATTTATACTTTTAACGTTGCCTTTGGATATCTGAAAGAATAACAGAGTAGACACACATACGTTTTGCTATCTAACTTTGAGCTGGCCCGAAGTTTCGGATGTTAAAAACAGTGGTAGGACCCTAGAGTAGAAATTTAATTTTGAGATTCAGGTGCATTTTGCATTCCGTAGTTCACTGTTTATTTAGATAATATGGCACCTAACTATGCAGTCGGTATAACTAAAAAAAATGTATTTTTTACTCAATTGTTTTTTTACGTACGCACTCACTCCCGCGTGGGTACCGGAATCATTTACATCACACTCACATTCACAACCAGAATTAGAAACTCAAATGAAGGGAAAATTATTGCTTCTGTCGGGAATAGAACCCAGTACTCACAATGCAGAGAACGGAGACCTACCGACTGCGCCAGTTGGGTCGGTAGGTAAAAAATACATATTTGAACTTAAAATGAAAGTGCATGTCGGAAAATAAAAATTTTTTCGGACACCGATATCACGGTTTTTCACGGGGTCACACTGTACTTGAACAATAAATACAAAAATCAAACAATAATAATAAAAAGGAAAAAAGTTGTAAGCAAATCACCTCAAATATTTTTCTCTATTAAGTAGATAATCAAAGTAAAGGCGTTAGGTTCCCGTACGAGCGAACTGCTAGTTAATAGGTTTCAAGCCAATAAACCTCGAAAATAGTTTATGTTATGTTTGACTGTAACCATTTTCCTGATGGCAAGTGATGTGGATGAGGGTGGTAAACACGCTAGAGCGACATGCACTCTATGTTCTATTTGCTCTATTTTGTCCTGAAAATGTTACATAAAATGAAGTTCCATTTTGCATCGTAATAGCGAGTATCTGAGCTTGTGTAAATTTAATTTAGTTTTCAATTAAAATTATATTAGCTCAGATACAATTTAGTTTATAAGCCTACGTCAGTAGCCTATAGAACCTGTAGATATTTCATAAAAGGGCTTTCGGAAGTCCAATGATCAGAATTTCTTATTCGACTGAGAGACGAGATGAATAGACTAGTCTTACCATCTCGCCTGGTGGCAAGCGCCACATTTGCTAAGAATTTTGAACTACATCAATTTTAAATTCTGCGCGGCAATAGCACTCACCATGTTCACTAACCGGCTAGAACTCGCGTCGGTTTTTGTCGGCTTTTCCGATTAGTTTCAGGCATGTAAGAGATAAGATGCCCATCATCAGCGCTCGTCAGGTGCGCTCGGAGAGTACTAGCCGACGTGACGAGGCGACGCGTACGTTGCGATCGGCCACCTCCCAAGTGATGGGCATCCTGATACTAGTCACCTATACCCGAAACTAGTCGTAAAATCCTACAAAAATAGCAGCGAGTCCCAACTGTTTAGTAAAAAAAATTAATAACACTCGTGATAGATTTCAAACTGAAAGCTTGTATTATTTATAAAGAATGTAAAAAATATTTAAAAGAAACATCGATAGTTTTGATTTCGTTTAGTATGCATGATTTCCTGGACTTATGTACGCCTGCTAGAAGTAAGTAGGTGACTTACCTTACAATTTAGATGATAGATCGACACGATAGACGTATCTATCGTCTATCGTCAAAAGTTCTATCCCAGATATTTTCTGAAGTATATTTTATAGCAAGTAGTAATTTGAAAATACGGTTCAATAAGGAAAAACTCATTAAGTATAATTTTAATGCTTTTATTTTAAACAAAGTTTAAAGTGTATCAC